>CM051235.1:184908024-186330524 GCA_027917425.1 Gastrophryne carolinensis
CTCCTTTATACCCTAATAGATTGTAAGCTCTTCTATCTTCTGTATCCTCCCTTATACCCTAATAGATTGTAAGCTCTTCCTCCTTCTGTATCCACCCTTATACCCTAATAGACTGTGAGCTCTTCAGTATCCTCCCTTATACCCTAATAGATTGTAAGCTCCTCCTCCTCCTGTATCCTCCCTTATACCCTAATAGATTGTAAGCTCATCCTCCTCCTGTATCCTCCCTTATACCCTAATAGATTGTAAGCTCCTCCTCCTTCTGTATCCTCCGTTATACACTATATAGATTGTAACCTTCCGCATTTTGGTTACTTCATTATCCCCTATTGGACTGTAAGTTCTTCCTTCTGTATCCTCCCTTTTAACATAATAGATTGTAATCTCTTCGCCTTCTGTATCCTCCCTTATACCCTAATAGATTGTAAGCTCTTCCTCTTCTGCATCCCCCTTATACCCTAATAGAGTGTAAGCTCTTCCTCCTTCTGTATCCTCCCTTATACCCTAATAGATTGTAAGCTCTTCCTCTTCTGTATCCTCCCTTATACCCTAATAGATTGTAAGCTCTTCTCCTTCTGTATCCTCCCTTATACCCTAATAGATTGTAAGCTCTTCTCCCTTCTGTATCCTCCCTTATACCCTAATAGATTGTAAGCTCTTCTCCTTCTGTATCCTTCCTTATATCCTAATAGATTGTAAGCTCTTCCCCTTCTGCATCCTCCCTTATACCCTAATAGATTGTAAGCTCTTTCCCGTTCTGTATCCTCCCTTATACCCTAATAGATTGTAAGCTATTCTCCTTCTGTATCCTCCCTTATACCCTAATAGATTGTAAGCTATTCTCCTTCTGTATCCTCCCTTATACCCTAATAGATTGTAAGCTCTTCTCCTTCTGTATCCTCCCTTATACCCTAATAGATTGTAAGCTATTCTCCTTCTGTATCCTCCCTTATACCCTAATAGATTGTAAGCTCTTCCTCCTTCTGTATCCTCCCTTATACCCTAATAGATTGTAAGCTCTTCTCCTTCTGTATCCTCCCTTATACCGTAATATATTGTAAGCTCTTTCCCGTTCTGTATCCTCCCTTATACCCTAATAGATTGTAAGCTCTTGCCGGTCTATATTCTCCATTATACCATAATAGATGGTAAGCTCTTCGTCCTTAATACTCTGGACGCTCTAATGTCCTTAAACCTGAATTCTATTATGTGTTCTGGGTAAGGAGCAGGTCTCTGCGGTCAGTGCAGTGCTTTGATAGGTGCCATTGCTTTGCTGTCACATGACTCGCCCCTCTGATCTGTTCGTCTAGGCCTCAGCAGACCTGGACCTGAACCTGGACCAGCCGCCGTTCCCTGATGTTCATATCCACGTTGCCCTGATCCGGTGCCATGCTGTTCTCGCTGCGGGAGCTGGTCCAGTGGTTGGGCTTCGCCCAGTTTGAGATTTTCCTGCATGTTCTGGCCCTGCTGGTCTTCTCTGTCCTACTGGCCATCAAGGTAGACGGGCTGCTTCCCAGCCTGGACTGGTGGAACGTCTTCATCCCATTCTTCGCTGCAGATGGCCTCAGCACCTACTTCACCGCCATCGTGACAGTGCGGCTCTTCCAGGAGGGTGAGAAGCGACAGGCTGTGCTGCGCCTCTTCTGGATCCTCACCCTTCTCAGCCTGAAGTTTGTTTTCGAGATGTTGCTGTGCCAGAAGCTGGTGGAACAGAGCAAGGAACTGTGGTTTGGACTCATCATGTCACCCATCTTTATTCTTCTCCAGCTGCTCATGATCCGGGCGTGTCGGGTCAACTAGAGGGCGAGCCATTACGGTTGTATTATAATGGTGTTCCTGTCTTGTGTCTTTTTTTGCATGTTTATTTATTAAAACTCTATGTAGACAATCCCAAAGGGGTTACATTTGTTATTCCTAAATACACCCTAGAAATTCTATGCAAGGTTCAGGTCTTCTTGCGACCACTAGCAACCATTCAGGTTTTAGGTTCAAGTCCAATGGGCAAACCTGATCAGTCACAGGCAGTCATGTGATTGCCAGCCATACAAGGGAATGAAGAAGTGGTAAGCATTGGGTGACTTGATTTTAAAGCGGACCTAAAGCCTTCCTTGTAACTGTGCCAGGGAGGGACTTTGGATAGGTGAGGTTAGTGTAACACCCCTGTTGACAATCTGCATTAGAGAGAGAATCCATGTGTCCCCCACTGGAGCTCCATGCAGCAGGGGGACAGTAAATTGATGCACCCGCATTCACAACCAGCTTATGTGGTATTCATGAGCACTGCGAGTAAGGTGAGTTAGGGTCCCTGCAGACCTGACACAGAGCTGTCAGGGAGGGTTTAGGTCCGATTTAAAGAGGAACATGGGATCTAAAATTAAAAGGGGCCGATCCCTGCGACTTCCGGCTGCTTTAGGGCCTGATCCTCACCCCGCTGTCTCTAACTGGCAAGCATGGCCTTAGCCGCGCTCCTCAAGAACCCACAGCGATCTCGCAGCTCAGTGAAGTCTTGCGGGATTTTGGGTGGCTCCATTGCATCCCATTAATGGGCACTGCGCAGGCGCGAGATTGGGGGCCATGCGCAGTGCCGGATGGGATGCAAGATAGAGGTCATCCGGAATCCAAGGGACCCAAAAGGCCCTGACAAGGTGAGTAACAATTGCCCAAAGGTAAAACCGGAGGGGGGGGGCTGCAGATCGGTGAGGCTTGGGAAAGCTTTTAACCGCCCCCCCCCCCCCCCCCCATGTTCCTCTTTAAACTATCCAAACTGAAGCATGGCAAGGTATAGTAACCTGTGTCTGCTCCCACATTGCAAGAGCTGATTGGTTGGGTCTCTAGGCAGGTGATGCAAGTATCTTGTTGAACAAATGTTTCCCTTTAAATGTTAAAAGAGTTGCATATAACATTTCCTGTTTTGGCCAGAAAAACCTGGAAGGTGGGGCTAAATATGTCAAGGGGTTGGACTGAGGGAGTAAGGGACAGCCGTCTGAGTGCTGTTCTTGATATGCAACTGCAGCACCCAGCGCCCCACTGTTTATGCCATGTTAGTATTTTTAGGAGGCTTTCCTGTGCTTGTGATCATGCAAGCTCTACCCAGCCACCATGGACTACAAGCCTCAGGATGCCCTGCCTTCTGGGTTTGGCTTTTGAAGCATAAAGCGCGCTGTTGACAAAAAAACAAACCCCTGCAAATGCTGGTAAGGTGAGGAATGTAGCTTTTTTTTCTGCCTGTATCTACTGAGGTGTCATGGAACTAGAAGCAAATGCATGTCCAGCCATCCCGGCCTCTGTGTTTATAATTTTATATTTTCTAGTCGGATATTCTTATGGGGGTGGGGCTAATAATTTGCCGCCAAAATAGTCGTTTATTAGGGGACTACATCAGAAAATGGGGGGGGGGGGGGGGATGAGCTACATGATGGGCACAAAGAAGCCTCCCAGAAATGTGTAAATGCTGACATGTTATGGACAGAGGCAGTGAAGATGTTTTCTGTCTGTGGACAGTTCATTGCCCATCACACACCTATGGCTCATTGGATGGCAATTTTTTTATTACTTATTTATGAAACAGGCTTAAAGTAGAACAAAACTCGGATATTTGACTTCCCCAGGTTTTGTTCCATTCCCCTGAGGCATCCCAAACCACCCACCACCAGAACGCCGCTTTTCGCTCACCTCTTTCTTGTTCGCACGGTGCATGTGTGGGCTCTGGTCCAATGAGAGCAGTGTGCCATGACTATGTCATTCAGGAAATGGCTCTCGCTGACTAGAATAGGGAGCGTGCACTGATGCATTCCCCACCTCCCTGGCGGCATGCACGCCCCAGCATATCTGAATGGTTAGAATGGGAGGGTGCACATGCTGCTGGGGATGTGGCAGTGCGTGCTACACATTCACAACAATGAGAGCTGTTAGCCAAATTGCCTGTTTGCTCTAATTGGACGAGAGCCTGCACATGCACCGTTGGAGCGGGAAAAGGTAAGTGTTTACAGGTGTCCCTGGAGTTTCACACAGAGGGGCATCCCGATTCGGGCCAGCCATGGAAACCATTTTAGATTTTTGTTCTGCTTTCATAGCTTTTGAAGAAATTGTATGGGGTGCTTTTTATTGTTTGTGTCATGCTCCATTTATGATAGCTGGTGTTCTTGGTTTATACATTTTCACAGTCAAAAATGGTGCAAGGCAAAAACGTGAGAAAAGCAAAATTCTCACGGTGCAATCGCCCCTCATTTCTCCAATGCTGCAGCACATGGAGAATCTAGCACAGGGTGCGGTGTCTATGGCCAAGCAGGGTGGTGGTGTTTTGTGCTTCCCAAAAAAACCTGCTCCATATATACTTCTATTAGGAGTTATAATTTCATAAACTATCCTAACAGACCTCAGATCAGGGGTGCCATATGGGGCACAAGGTTCCACTGCTTATTTTCACCTGGTGCCACAATGGTGATCGCTCTCCTGCAGCTTCGTTATCAGATTCATACATAGTGAGGCACCTGTTTCTCTCTATGGACACCTCAGTTGAGCTCCTACACCGCTGTACACATTCAGCCAGCCAGAACCTGGCTTTAGATAATAGGGCTTTAGGAGAGCAGTCGCTGCCACAGGTGAGGGTAAGCAGGGGAGCCTCCTGCCCCATATTGCTCCCCTTATCTGAGGTCATGAAAGTGGACCTAAAACAGTAGCGAAACTAAATGTGACGGGGCCCTGTCAAGGCTCATACGTTTTTTTTTTTTTTTTGTCTTTTAAAGTGGACCAACACCCAGGATTTTGACTATCCTGGGTTTTGGTCCACTTCGGTGGGGCACCCCAATCGGGGGTGCCCCGCTGTCTGAAACCCCCCAGAAAGCCCAAAAAAACTCACCTCTCCCCGCTCCCACGTGACCGCGCCAGCCAATCACAGCGCTCAGAGCCGCTGTGGTATGCGTGTCCAGGCGGCCTTGGACGCGCATACCAGCTCAGCTGGCTCTGAGCACTGGAGGCCGCGTCTCGCGCTTCCCTCTAACAGGGAGCGCGCCTGCGCCGGCCATTCACAAATGGCCGGCGCGGGTGCGCGCCCTGCTAGAGGGAAGCGCGAGACGCGGCCGCGGCTCGCGCATGCGCCGATGGAACGGGGCTGAGGTAAGGTTTGTGGGCCTTCTGGGGGGTTCCTCCCCGCGGGACATCCCGATTTCGGATGCCCCGCGGGGAGGGATCTGATCCGCGGGGAGGAATCTTATAGATTTCCGGGCCGATCCCCCCTGGGTGTTGGTCCACTTTAAATTACTTAAAGTGGACCACTTCCGCGGGGCACCCCGATCGCTGTGTGAAACTCCCCAGAAAGCCCCAAAAACTCACCTGACCCCACCCACGTGACTCGCTCCACCAATCACCGTCGACGGACAAGGCGAGAGTGGCCGCCGCCACCTCTCGCGCGTCCCTCTTACAGGTGCGCGCCGATCGGGGTGCCCCGCAGGCAGGGAGCTGATCATCTTATAGATTCCCGGGCCGATCAGCGGTGGGTGTTGGTCCACTTTAATTTGATGCAGCTAGACAACTAAAGACTGAAACAGCAATGACATCTGGTGCTTCCTTTCTCTGAATGATACCCAGTGAGTACAAATCTGACATAAGGTGGAGGAGCAATAATGATGGGGCCCCCTGTAGTTACCCCCCTGACCTAGAAACTCCAAGGGGAAATCTGCCTTACTTCTTGGAATGCAGTCGCCTATACTGTGTAGTGCACATAATGGCCAGCAGAGGGAGCAATGAGACCTTTTCTAGGTAATGGAGCACACAGCTGAATATTGAGTTTCTTTATCAGGCTTATAAAACTGGAGCAACATACTTTATATAGTGCAGAGGCTCAGTTTTGATTGCAAGGCAAGATCGGTAACATAAGCCAGGGCGGAGTATGTTTAACCACAAAGCACCAGGAAGAATGCCTCAGAAAAATGTGCGTGTCAATGGTGCCAGCGAGTTTCTGGTGTCAAATTCCAGATGTGGAATTCAACGTATAATTCTGATCTAAATAAAGAGCCAGATATAATGAAAGGTGTGAGGAGACCACCTCATACAAGCACTGTAAGTCCCAGCATGTCGGACACTAGCAGGGGATCTGGCTTTCATCTCTGGCAGGTTCTCTTTAAATGAGGGTTCCTCCTTCCTTATCTCATACCCAGGGCTGTGGGGTCAGAAACAAAGGGACCGACTCCAGCATAAAAAGAAAATCTCTTCCTAATATTGTATAATAAATGTAACTTTAGTTTAGAAACTTGAATCATAAATATATGATATGTTGTTTCAATCTAAGGCCCTTATTTATAACAATCAGTGATGAGCAGTAGCCTGATATTCTAGTGGTGATAGATGAGTTCTCCAATCTCCCCTGTTCCTTATCTCTTGTCTTCATGCTGCTCCAAGGCAAGGGTGTGCCTCTAATGATGCCATTTGAGGCAGCCGTCTTAGGTGGCACTGCAGAGGGGGGGCAGCAATTGCTGGATCTGCTTTTTTTTTATGTATACTATCTCATTAATGGTTCAGTGGGAATCAGGTGCGGGCTGTATGCTGTAATGGTGGCTCAGTGGTTGACCCCACTTAACAGATTGCTCTATTGAGGAGTGGAGCTAAATGTCTTGGGGGCACCTTTCTACAGTTTGCCTCAGACAGTTATTACAATGGAGGGGTCATCCCAAAGCGTGTTCCGCACATGTGGCCTTGTCATGCCCCTTCCTTTCTAATAAAAGTATTAGGGGATGTAAAGCCATATTGATGGATGTCACCATGTCTGCCCAGCGATGGAGAATGGAATTGCTTGTTCTTCCTCATAGGTAGGTATAAAGATGCCAGTGCTGCACGGAGGATCTGTGGGGGAAAAGGCGAGTAGACATTTTCATGTTATTACCTGGACAGGAACATGCAGGGACATTCCAGGAATGTGAGTGGCTGTATTTCTTATTCGGCCTGCTTTATATTTCTATATAAGACCTAGTGACCTCCCTCCCTTCTTCTGCACCTCCTACAACGACTTATCCATGCATCCTGTAGTGTAACAGTCTCCTACAAATTGAATTCATTTCAAGGGGTCAGCAAAAAGGAGCAAGTTCAACAGGGTTTACCAGGGAAAGTGCTGCTGAATGAAAGATACCACCCCTGACAGCCAGCATGGGGCAAGCAGAAACAAATTTAACCCTTTGCTTGGAATGTCCCTTTAGGAAACAGATGCTCAAGCCATCTAGTTTGGCCCCTGGATGGCACCTTAAGAAGAAAAGAGTTTTTTCTATATATAATTGTATGTTTAGCATTGGTAGGTATTTAGATGGGTTGAGTATTAGGAATAGAGTTATGATTTGGGATCGATGGGGGATGGGCTATAAATATGGGACCCATATATTTGGGGAGATAAGGCAATCAGCATGTGTATTGGCAGCATATGGGGATCTTTTATGTTATTTATATGCTATACGGCTGGCACTCTTCACCTCAGCTTTAAGGTATTTGTTCAGAATTTGTATACCGGTAAATATGCTTTATGTTCTATATAAGTACTGTAACCCTATTGTCTATATAATGGAGAGAAATGCCTGATGTTACCATTTTACTACAGGAAATGTATTACTAATTATTGACCATATATGAAGCAGTCGGGCTTTGGTTTACCAACTCCACGGCCCTGCTTATACCATAATAGACAGTAATCTCTTCTTTTTCTGTGCCCTATATACTATAAGCAGCAGCAGGATGTGACAGAAGTGTGTGCTATATTATAACTGAAGTAATACAACTACCAGGGGTGCCCCAAACCGGGATGTATCCAGAGACTGACAATGGCACTCTATTGAATATAGTTCATAGCAGGTTTATTACATAATCAAAATGACATACAAAGACACATTAAAAAAGATTTATTTTAAAAAACGTGTAACACACATATAAACTGCCATCAAATGAGAGGAAAGGTGGGGGAATTTTCTCCTGTAATATCCCAGTGGGGTACCCTAATTTCTATACAATAAATAATACTACTATATAAGTAGACATGTAAAGTGTCAAAGTGCTTCCAAAGTGCATCAGTATCAAATATAAATCAACATTAACAATGAGGTAGGTGCAAGTCATACAAAATACAAAGACATGAAGGCTTACTTGTAAAATAAAGTGCAGTGCAGTGGTCCCCCAAGGCAAATTCCTACAATGCGTTTCGTGGCGCTGTGTCACTTCTTCAGGCATAGTACGCTATAAAGGAAACCTTGCCGATCGATTCCCTCCCCCTGGGGCCTCCAAAATCGTGATGCCTCGCTGTGTGAAACCCCCCAGGTTGCCCCATACACTTTTCTTGCTTCCCGGTCCAACGGCGCATGCACAAACCGCAACCGCATCCCCACTATCCCTCTAGCAGGGAGCCCGTCCGGCATTTGTGAATGGTCGGCCCGGGCATGCTCCCTGTTAGAGGGAAGCGGGGGAAGCAGCCACCAGCGCGCTCAGAGCCGCTGGACTTAGATGAAGGCTTAGAGCGTGCTGATTGGACGAGCGGCCGCGCATGCACCGCAGGACCAAGAAGAGGTTAGTTAGTCTGGGGGGTTTCACACAGCCGGGTGATCGGGGTGTCCCGGGGGAAAGGACCAAAACTCAGGAGAGCAACAATGGGGGGGGAGGGGGGCTGGTTAAAATCTCACCAATCTGCTGTCCCCATCCGGTTTTACCTTTGGTCACTATTTACTCACCTTATTGGCGCATCCATCTTCTGGGTTCCTCTGATTCCGGGTGACACCATCTTGCATCCCATCAGGCACAGTGCACGCCACCCAATCTCGCTCCTGCGCAGTGCCCGTGAATGAGAGCTGTCCAAAATCCTGCGAGACTTTGGTGATCTTCGCGGGGGTTTGAAGAGCACGGCTAAAGCCGTACTGTCATTTACAGACAGCTCAGCCAGTGGGGGGCAGAGCATCGGGCCCTGAAGCAGCCGGATGTCGCCGCAGCAGGCAACATCCAAAAGGTAAGTAGGGGCCGATGGGGAGGGATCAGCCCCTTTTTATTTTTGGTCCGATGTTCCTCTTAATGTACTTGTTACCAAGAGTGAGTGCGGTAGCCAATGAGTTCTGTGACCGTTCCTCTGGCAGGACATTCTGGGGCTTGCAGTTCCAGTACATCGAGTAAAGAAATGGCACATGGCTGCACTGGGTGTGACTCAGCAGCGATGATGATGATGTTGTCCTCTGGGAACTTTGATGCAAACAGGAACCTCAGAGGTTTATTTTATGAACAACTGGCTGTTATGTAACAAAGATACAGGGAAGTAGAGGAGCAGAAAATGAAGCAGGTAATCTGTTATCCTGTTTCTCATCTGGCCTTGGCTTCTAAACATAGACACATGCCGAGGTTGCTGCCCTGCTGCACTCACGGAAGGACATTCCAGCATTTTCTCTTGTTCCCATCATTCTCATTTCGAACTTTCCGCTTCCATTAATTGAAAACCGGGGGCCGATGGTGGAACATTTGTCCTAAATTATAAACCTGGGCATTTATTTATTGATAAAAATGTTCCAATATATGTGTGAGATAAAATTACGTGAAGCTTTGCTTTCACTATCTGGTAAGACCCTCTTGTGGGAGGCATCTAAACATTTTCAGTAACTGTTGGTTCACGCTGCACATTGTCTTGGAGGTCTTTTAGATCAGTGGTCCCCAACCTTTTTTTTCACCGTGGACCGGTTCAGGATTTGGTAATTTTACCGTGGCCCGGTGGGGCACTGGGGGCGGTGCAGCTGCACTGATTGTTAATATTGTTTTGATTCAATCATTTTAATGTTAACATATTTAAACATGCCTTCGAAATAAAATACAGTTACAGAAAAAAATAAGTATGGGACAGAGCTTGGAAAAGAAAGATGGGATGGGACAGAGCTGGGAATAGAGAGATGGGATGGGATGGGGCAGAGCTTGGAAAAGAGAGATGGGATGGGGCAGAGCTTGGAAAAGAGAGATGGGATGGGACAGAGCTGGGAATAGAGAGATGGGATGGGACAGAGCTGGGGATAGAGAGATGGGATGGGACAGAGCTGGGAATAGAGAGATGGGATGGGACAGAGCTGGGAATAGAGAGATGGGATGGGACAGAGCTGGGAAAACAGAGAGATGGGATGGGACAGAGCTGGGAAAACAGAGAGATGGGATGGGACAGAGCTGGGAAAACAGAGAGATGGGATGGGACAGAGCTGGGAAAACAGAGAGATGGGATGGGACAGAGCTGGGAAAACAGAGAGATGGGATGGGACAGAGCTGGGAATAGAGAGATGGGATGGGACAGAGCTGGGAATAGAGAGATGGCATGGGACAGAGCTGGGAATAGAGAGATGGCATGGGACAGAGCTGGGAATAGAGAGATGGCATGGGACAGAGCTGGGAATAGAGAGATGGGATGGCATGGGACAGAGCTGGGAATAGAGAGGTGGGATGGGACAGAGCTGGGAATAGAGAGGTGGGATGGGACAGAGCTGAGAATAGAGAGGTGGGATGGGACAGAGCTGGGAATAGAGAGATGGGACAGAGCTGGGAATAGAGAGATGGGATGGGACAGAGCTGGGAATAGAGAGATGGGATGGGACAGAGCTGGGAATAGAGAGATGGGATGGGACAGAGCTGGGAATAGAGAGATGGGATGGGACAGAGCTGGGAATAGAGAGATGGGATGGGACAGAGCTGGGAATAGAGAGATGGGATGGGGTAGAGTTGGGAATAGAGAGATGGGATGGGACAGAGCTGGGAATAGGGAGATGGGATGGGACAGAGCTGGGAATAGAGAGATGGGATGGGACAGAGCTGGGAATAGAGAGATGGGATGGGGCAGAGCTGGGAATAGAGAGATGGGATGGGACAGAGCTGGGAAAAGAGAGATGGGATGGGACAGAGCTGGGAAAAGAGAGATGGGATGGGGCAGAGCTGGGAAAAGAGAGATGGGATGGGGCAGAGCTGGGAAAAGAGAGATGGGATGGGGCAGAGCTGGGAATAGAGAGATGGGATGGGGCAGAGCTGGGAATAGAGAGATGGGATGGGGCAGAGCTGGGAAAAGAGAGATGGGTTGGGACAGAGCTGGGAAAAGAGAGATGGGATGTGACAGAGCTGGAAATAGAGAGATGGGATGGGGCAGAGCTGGGAAAAGAGAGCTGGGAAGGGACAGAGCTGGGAATAGAGAGATGGGATGGGACAGAGCTGGGAATAGAGAGATGGCATGGGACAGAGCTGGGAATAGAGAGATGGCATGGGACAGAGCTGGGAATAGAGAGATGGGATGGCATGGGACAGAGCTGGGAATAGAGAGGTGGGATGGGACAGAGCTGGGAATAGAGAGGTGGGATGGGACAGAGCTGGGAATAGAGAGGTGGGATGGGACAGAGCTGAGAATAGAGAGGTGGGATGGGACAGAGCTGGGAATAGAGAGATGGGATGGGACAGAGCTGGGAATAGAGAGATGGGATGGGACAGAGCTGGGAATAGAGAGATGGGATGGGACAGAGCTGGGAATAGAGAGATGGGATGGGACAGAGCTGGGAATAGAGAGATGGGATGGGACAGAGCTGGGAATAGAGAGATGGGATGGGGTAGAGTTGGGAATAGAGAGATGGGATGGGACAGAGCTGGGAATAGGGAGATGGGATGGGACAGAGCTGGGAATAGAGAGATGGGATGGGACAGAGCTGGGAATAGAGAGATGGGATGGGGCAGAGCTGGGAATAGAGAGATGGGATGGGACAGAGCTGGGAAAAGAGAGATGGGATGGGGCAGAGCTGGGAAAAGAGAGATGGGATGGGGCAGAGCTGGGAAAAGAGAGATGGGATGGGGCAGAGCTGGGAATAGAGAGATGGGATGGGGCAGAGCTGGGAATAGAGAGATGGGATGGGGCAGAGCTGGGAAAAGAGAGATGGGTTGGGACAGAGCTGGGAAAAGAGAGATGGGATGTGACAGAGCTGGAAATAGAGAGATGGGATGGGGCAGAGCTGGGAAAAGAGAGCTGGGAAGGGCTTAGAGCTGGGAATAGAGAGATGGGATGGGACAGAGCTGGGAATAGAGAGATGGGATGGGACAGAGCTGGGAATAGAGAGATGGGACAGAGCTGGGAAAAGAGAGATGGGATGGGACAGAGCTGGGAATAGAGAGATGGGATGGGGCAGAGCTTGGAATAGAGAGATGGGATGGGGCAGAGCTTGGAATAGAGAGATGGGATGGGACAGAGCTGGGAATAGAGAGATGGGATGGGGCAGAGCTTGGAATAGAGAGATGGGATGGGACAGAGCTGGGAATAGAGAGATGGGATGGGACAGAGCTGGGAATAGAGAGATGGGATGGGACAGAGCTGGGAATAGAGAGATGGGATGGGACAGAGCTGGGAATAGAGAGATGGGACAGAGCTGGGAAAAGAGAGATGGGATGGGACAGAGCTGGGAATAGAGAGATGGGATGGGGCAGAGCTTGGAATAGAGAGATGGGATGGGGCAGAGCTTGGAATAGAGAGATGGGATGGGACAGAGCTGGGAATAGAGAGATGGGATGGGGCAGAGCTTGGAATAGAGAGATGGGATGGGACAGAGCTGGGAATAGAGAGATGGGATGGGACAGAGCTGGGAATAGAGAGATGGGATGGGGCAGAGCTGGGAATAGAGAGATGGGATGGGATGGGACAGAGCTGGGAATAGAGAGATGGGATGGGATGGGACAGAGCTGGGAATAGAGAGATGGGATGGGGCAGAGCTGGGAATAGAGAGATGGGATGGGATGGGACAGAGCTGGGAATAGAGAGATGGGATGGGGCAGAGCTGGGAATAGAGAGATGGGATGGGACAGAGCTGGGAAAAGAGAGATGGGATGGGACAGAGCTGGGAAAAGAGAGATGGGATGGGACAGAGCTGGGAATAGAGAGATGGGATGGGACAGAGCTGGGAATAGAGAGATGGGATGGGACAGAGCAGGGAATAGAGAGATGGGATGGGGCAGAGCCTGGAATAGAGAGATGGGATGGTACAGAGCTGGGAATAGAGAGATGGGATGGGACAGAGCTGGGAATAGAGAGATGGGATGGGACAGAGCTGGGAGAAAAGAGATGGGATGGGGCAGAGCTGGGAATAGAGAGATGGGATGGGGCAGAGCTGGGAAAAGAGAGATGGGATGGGACAGAGCTGGGAATAGAGAGATGGGATGGGACAGAGCTGGGAATAGAGAGATGGGATGGGGCAGAGCCTGGAATAGAGAGATGGGATGGTACAGAGCTGGGAATAGAGAGATGGGATGGGACAGAGCTGGGAATAGAGAGATGGGATGGGACAGAGCTGGGAGAAAAGAGATGGGATGGGGCAGAGCTGGGAATAGAGAGATGGGATGGGGCAGAGCTGGGAAAAGAGAGATGGGATGGGGCAGAGTTGGGAATAGAGAGATGGGATGGGACAGAGCTGGGAAAAGAGAGATGGGATGGGGCAGAGCTGGGAAAAGAGAGATGGGATGGGGCAGAGCTGGGAAAAGAGAGATGGGTTGGGACAGAGCTGGGAAAAGAGAGATGGGTTGGGACAGAGCTGGGAAAAGAGAGATGGGATGTGACAGAGCTGGAAATAGAGAGATGGGATGGGGCAGAGCTGGGAATAGAGAGATGGGATGGGACAGAGCTGGGAATAGAGAGATGGGATGGGACAGAGCTGGGAATAGAGAGATGGGACAGAGCTGGGAAAAGAGAGATGGGATGGGACAGAGCTGGGAATAGAGAGATGGGATGGGACAGAGCTGGGAATAGAGAAATGGGATGGGACAGAGCTGGGAATAGAGAGATGGGACAGAGCTGGGAAAAGAGAGATGGGATGGGACAGAGCTGGGAATAGAGAGATGGGATGGGACAGAGCTGGGAATAGAGAGATGGGATGGGGCAGAGCTTGGAATAGAGAGATGGGATGGGGCAGAGCTTGGAATAGAGAGATGGGATGGGACAGAGCTGGGAATAGAGAGATGGGATGGGACAGAGCTTGGAATAGAGAGATGGGATGGGACAGAGCTGGGAATAGAGAGATGGGATGGGGCAGAGCTGGGAATAGAGAGATGGGACAGAGCTGGGAATAGAGAGATGGGACAGAGCTGGGAATAGAGAGATGGGACAGAGCTGGGATAATAGAGAGCTGGGACAGAGCTGGGATAATAGAGAGCTGGGACAGAGCTGGGATAATAGAGAGCTGGGACAGAGCTGGGATAATAGAGAGATGGGACAGAGCTGGGATAATAGAGAGATGGGACAGAGCTGGGATAATAGAGAGATGGGACAGAGCTGGGATAATAGAGAGATGGGACAGAGCTGGGATAATAGAGAGATGGGACAGAGCTGGGATAATAGAGAGATGGGACAGAGCTGGGATAATAGAGAGATGGGACAGAGCTGGGATAATAGAGAGATGGGACAGAGCTGGGATAATAGAGAGATGGGACAGAGCTGGGATAATAGAGAGATGGGACAGAGCTGGGATAATAGAGAGATGGGACAGAGCTGGGATAATAGAGAGATGGGACAGAGCTGGGATAATAGAGAGATGGGATGGGACAGAGCTGGGAATAGAGAGATGGGATGGGACAGAGCTGGGAATAGAGAGATGGGATGGGACAGAGCTGGGAATAGAGAGATGGGATGGGACAGAGCTGGGAATAGAGAGATGGGATGGGACAGAGCTGGGAATAGAGAGATGGGATGGGACAGAGCTGGGAATAGAGAGATGGGATGGGACAGAGCTGGGAATAGAGAGATGGGATGGCATGGGACAGAGCTGGGAATAGAGAGATGGGATGGGACAGAGCTGGGAATAGAGAGATGGGATGGGGCAGAGCTGGGAATAGAGAGATGGGATGGGGCAGAGCTGGGAATAGAGAGATGGGATGGGACAGAGCTGGGAATAGAGAGATGGGACAGAGCTGGGAATAGAGAGATGGGATGGGACAGAGCTGGGAATAGAGAGATGGGATGGGACAGAGCTGGGAATAGAGAGATGGGATGGGACAGAGCTGGGAATAGAGAGATGGGATGGGACAGAGCTGGGAATAGAGAGATGGGATGGGACAGAGCTGGGAAAAGAGAGATGGGATGGGACAGAGCTGGGAATAGAGAGATTGGATGGGACAGAGCTGGGAATAGAGAGATGGGATGGGGCAGAGCTGGGAATAGAGAGATGGGATGGGGCAGAGCTGGGAAAAGAGAGATGGGATGGGACAGAGCTGGGAATAGAGAGATGGGATGGGACAGAGCTGGGAATAGAGAGATGGGATGGGGCAGAGCTGGGAATAGAGAGATGGGATGGGGCAGAGCTTGGAAAAGAGAGATGGGATGGGACAGAGCTGGGAATAGAGAGATGGGATGGGACAGAGCTGGGAATAGAGAGATGGGATGGGACAGAGCTGGGAATAGAGAGATGGGATGGGGCAGAGCTGGGAATAGAGAGATGGGACAGAGCTGGGAATAGAGAGATGGGACAGAGCTGGGAATAGAGAGATGGGACAGAGCTGGGAATAGAGAGATGGGATGGGACAGAGCTGGGAATAGAGAGATGGGATGGGGCAGAGCTGGGAATAGAGAGATGGGACAGAGCTGGGAATAGAGAGATGGGACAGAGCTGGGAATAGAGAGATGGGACAGAGCTGGGAATAGAGAGATGGGACAGAGCTGGGAATAGAGAGATGGGACAGAGCTGGGAATAGAGAGATGGGATGGGACAGAGCTGGGAATAGAGAGATGGGACAGAGCTGGGAATAGAGAGATGGGATGGGACAGAGCTGGGAATAGAGAGATGGGATGGGACAGAGCTGGGAATAGAGAGATGGGATGGGACAGAGCTGGGAATAGAGAGATGGGATGGGACAGAGCTGGGAATAGAGAGATGGGATGGGACAGAGCTGGGAAAAGAGAGATGGGACAGAGCTGGGAATAGAGAGATGGGACAGAGCTGGGAATAGAGAGATGGGACAGAGCTGGGAATAGAGAGATGGGACAGAGCTGGGAATAGAGAGTTGGGACAGAGCTGGGAATAGAGAGATGGGACAGAGCTGGGATAATAGAGAGATGGGACAGAGCTGGGATAATAGAGAGATGGGACAGAGCTGGGATAATAGAGAGATGGGATGGGACAGAGCTGGGATAATAGAGAGATGGGATGGGACAGAGCTGGGAAAAGAGAGATGGGATGGGACAGAGCTGGGAATAGAGAGATGGGATGGGACAGAGCTGGGAAAAGAGAGATGGGATGGGACAGAGCTGGGAATAGAGAGATGGGATGGGGCAGAGCTGGGAATAGAGAGATGGGATGGGGCAGAGCTGGGAAAAGAGAGATGGGATGGGACAGAGCTGGGAATAGAGAGATGGGATGGGACAGAGCTGGGAATAGAGAGATGGGATGGGGCAGAGCTGGGAAAAGAGAGATGGGATGGGACAGAGCTGGGAATAGAGAGATGGGATGGGGCAGAGCTGGGAAAAGAGAGATGGGATGGGACAGAGCTGGGAATAGAGAGATGGGATGGGGCAGAGCTGGGAATAGAGAGATGGGATGGGGCAGAGCTGGGAAAAGAGAGATGGGATGGGACAGAGCTGGGAATAGAGAGATGGGATGGGGCAGAGCTGGGAATAGAGAGATGGGATGGGGCAGAGCTGGGAATAGAGAGATGGGATGGGGCAGAGCTGGGAATAGAGAGATGGGATGGGGCAGAGCTGGGAAAAGAGAGATGGGATGAGGCAGAGCTGGGAATAGAGAGATGGGATGGGGCAGAGCTTGGAACAGGGAGAGCTGGAATGAGGCAGAGCTGGCAACAGAGAGAGATGGGATGGGATAACTCACTCTGCTGTCTTTCTTCCTGCCTTCCCACACGCTGTTTTTCCTCCTATTCGCCGGCTCCGCTCCCTGTCTCCTCTCGTCAGCCGGCCCCTGTGTTTCCTCCCGCCGCCCCCGCCCCCGTGTTTCCGCCCTCCGGCCCCACCCCGTCTTTGCTCCTGTCCGCCGGCCCCATCAGTTTTTTCTCCTCCCTCCCCCGGTTCCGCGGCCGCTTCTTACCGCCCACATTGCCCGTATTGCACCCATCTCTGCTCTCTGCTCCGGGGTCCTGAGGACCGCGGTCCGCGGGTTGTTTACCCTCTTGGCCGCGGTAGCCTAGGCGGACCGGTACCATTGGAGCCACGGACCGGTAGCGGTCCGTGGCCCGCTGTTTTAAATGATACCTCCATTTGAAACTGTGGTTTTCTCTAATAAACTGCTCACTTCAGGCCCTGCCACATTTCTATATCATTAAAGTGGAACCAATTCCAACAGTACCAAAAGATTCTTGGGGTGCCACCCAAATTGGTATGCCCCGCAGCATGAACCCCCACCGGGCGCCACAAAATTCACCTTCTCCCTGGCTCTCTCACCAATCTATATTGGTGCCTTCATCCCTAGCATCTCTGGACAATGGCATGCTCCCACCCCATTCACATAGGCTGGGCTCTCACTCCCAATTGCAGTGGTTTGCCGAGTATTAATTTGTACGGCAAACAGCTCCGGTTGGTGGAGAACCTGTGCATGCACCCCAAAAGGGGAGTTTTACAGGCAATCTGGTGATCCAAAACTTCTGGCACATCCTCCATCAGTCACAGGGACGTAGCCAAGCACACCCCTGATAATGTATTTTTTTTTTTTTTATGGCATAGTCGATCCCTTCAATCTTCTGGCAGAGTGACTTGTGTGGTTGCTGCACGATCTCTTGAGGTTCTGCTCAGATCTGACATTTTCCTTTAGAATTTGGTGTTACACCAATGATGGAAACAGTCCTGGCCTAGGCCTAGATGCAGCAAAACAGGCACAAACCACGATATTCCCCACCACCATGAGTTACAGATGAAAAGATGCTGTATCTCATCCATTCTCCAAACAGTGGAAGTCCAGTCTTGGGGTAGCCCACCCTCCCCTGGCGCTGAGGCAGGACGAGGGGTTACAAAAAAAAAAAGACCCTTACCTCGCGGGGTAGCACGATTGTCCTGGGCCCTTGCGGCTGCTGCACATAGGGATACAAAGCAGTATTCTCCACTATGTACGTGCTCCCATCTGCCCATTCAAATTGGCGACTGGGGGCGAGCACAGAATGGGGAAGCCAATCTGTGCTTTCTCCCCAGGATGGCTGTACCACGTGGGTGAAGTAAGGGTTTTTTCTTTCCAACCCCTGTCCTCTGTGTTTGGGGGGTAAACCTGAGCCGGGACATTTAAACCAAAAGGCTCCATTTTGGTCCTATTCGTCCACAAAACAATGTTTCTACACGCTTCTTGCTTGTCCAGATCTTAAAGCGGACCTTCACCCTGAATAAGAGCCTATCTTATATATTTCCCCCATTCTGTAGATTGCTCACATTAAAAATCATCCTACCTGCATCTACTGCATGGTTTTAACCTTTAAACATCCAAGATGGTGACTCATGGAGCATCAGGCAGCCTGCAAACAGGAGGTGTCTTCTGACTATGCTGCTCTGCATTCTGGGATTGCTGTCCTTTTCCTGACCCCAGCTTTGCTCTGTCTGTGCAAACCACAGCTATAACCCGACCCCCTGCACTTTATCCCGCTCTCAGTATGTGTAATGCTTCTGAGTCAAGATGGTGGTGCCCATGTCCTACAGTCCGGTGGGGGAAGTGTAATAAGTGACTAAAAACGTAATATAATATTTTTAGATGCTAGGGAAGTTTAAGGGTTAAGGCTTTTCATTAAATCATGCTAAAGGTCCGGATTTAGAAAACTGCAGATGGGACACAACGTGACATCTTTCTCATATTAATCCTGCCATGATGTACACTATTGTTGTTTAGTGTCCTCCTGACAATGGACATTAACATTGGCTAATGGAAGAAAGGTGATTGGTTGCCTAGAAGTTACCTTGCAGACTATTATTCACATTGCTCTTGGCACAATCTATGTTAATTATGCAGAGACATAGAAACCTGTGTACGCACACGCTTATCAGCGCAGCACATGTAAGCACCAACCTCAAAATGGAACAAATCAGACTCCAGAACGAGGATCCCTGCAGTGAAAATATTTATTCAATCAGCCGTTTATATCAGAATTCCGTTACAAGGTCTCTGCAAATCGATAAGAATACAAAAAAAATGACAGGGACACAAGGTGGGGATTCAGGGCGGGGACATGGGGGATGCAGGACACGCAGACTTTGGCCACGGAACCACGACTGGCTACACACAGACGACACATGGAAGATTCTTTAAATAGATTCATACGATTTATAACAACTTTACCAATCAAAGTGCAATGTAGACATTTTTTTCTAGTCGACAGAAACTTACTAATAAGGAGTGACATGGAATGTATAAAAATGAGAAGAAAGCTCAGCTGACCACAGCGGCCTGTCAGATGTTTGTACTCTGTTTTTTTATCAGTGGAAATCAGACTCCCGATTGGCCGCTGTAAAATGCTAGAAAGCTGCTGGAGTGTTTGAAAGGACAGTCAGTCCTGTTTCCAGGGGCCCTGGTGCAACAATAGGGGCGGGCCCTCTAGTTCTGTCATATAAGAACCGTGCACATACCACAGTCACAGTGCTAAATATAAATAAAGTTGCATAAAATGTCCCCTTTTAGGGGCTGTGGATCACCTATTAGAGGTATAAAATGCAGATACACAGGCGGAGTGGTCGTTATGGGGGCCCTCTCGCCCCATGGGCCCCAAAGTGGTAGCTATTTTAGCATCTCCTGTTGCTACACCTTTGGCAGGACAAGCAGGCCCCTTAGATCTGGAACTGGGGGTCCAGGTTCTTCTCACCCTGTGAGGAGTCAGCAGGGAAGGCAAGTGGGGTGGGTGCAGGAGGTCCCCCACCTGATTAGTCTGTTTTAAAGGAGAAAAATAAGTGGGGTTCCACTCACCTCCACGGCATCCCGATCTGGAACAACCTGAAGGACTAACAGGGTTCAGGTTTTTTTTCTTTTACAATCCTCGACTATCCTTTTAAAAGCAGACCTAGACCCTCTTCTGCAACTCTGTGCCTGCTCCACAGGGTAACTAAGCTAACCTAAACCACACCCTCATGCCATCAGTGAACCCTGAGATACTTACCTTTTTATAGCAGAGCTCCATCCAAGAAGACATGTGGCACAGCAGTGTGCCATTTTCTGTTGGACAGCCCAGGAATCTTTAAAGGGGGACTCCACTCAAAACTGACTGGAGGCCCTATCACCTTCATAGCACTGAGAGGATTCACTGTGCAACCCCTCCTCCCCCTCCCCCCCCCCATAGACAGAGACCGGGCTGCTTATACTGCCCACTTCCACATTCCTTCCTGGTTTGATGCCCCACGTGATCACTAGCAGCCTATGGGGTGTATCCAGCATGCTTCCATATCACTGTGCCCAACATCCTGGCAATGTGATTGGCTGCGGGCATTCATATGAATGCTGTTAGGGGGGAACTTAGAAGTGGCGAGTATGGGCTTCCCCACAGGGGTATCCAAACCAGTGTGCTACAAGAATGAGAGGCGCTGCAGTAAGTTTTGATTTGCGTTCCTCTTTAACTGGAGAGATGTGAGAGGAGATTTTTTTCCGCCGTGATGAGGAGCATCAGTAACTGAAAATAGTTACAATTGGCATCCCCTATATTGCTCTCAGCTTGGGTCAGTTTAAAAGAAGAGGAGCTCCATTAATATTTCTAATAATATGAAAGGTAAGTATTGACAGCGTCCCCCAGTTACCTCTGTGCTGAATCCACACTGTACCCACTGTTGCCATTTGTCTTCCAGGTAGAGCTGTATCAGGGCTCAATTTTCTCCTATAAAAAGAAGCTGGTGCAGCCCAGAATAGGGACCACAGCCCAAAGCAGGTACAGCAGCACAGAGGTAAGAAGGAGGCGCAAGAATAAACCCTCAGCCTGACCCTCACGCTGTGCAAACATCAATAGAACAGTATTGTCAGGAGCAAGGCGAGAACCCCGCACACCCATATATATTGCTTCAGTTGTACAATCACACTGCCGCTCAGGCATCTCAGTCCAGGCGCTCTCATCCCATGATCATCCAGCACATTAATTAATATAATTAACACAGTTCAGGTGTCTCTTATGGCGTATTCTAAATACGAGTCCGGAGCTGCACAGTGGACAGAGGGTCAGTGTATGCATCGTATACAAAATGAAGAGCTTTGCAGCTTGGGCATAGTCTCTGTGTGGGCTGAAGGGAGTGGTATCAGGGCAGTGATGATCCAAATATCTGGCCCTCGCCATCTTTAGAAGTACAGGGCCGGCTCGCTGCGGAAATCGGAGTGGGAGTTGCCGTCGGCGGGGGTGAGCTGTGGAGAGAAAGAAAGAAAAGAAAGACGTCATGACTGGCAAGACACGTCTGAAGTAGACATAATGTTTTGTACACTTTAGGTCCTGAATCAAACATTTTATGTTGTATTAAAGGGAAACTCGCACCCTAGCAGCATGGGGGCATACTCTCACCAGGAAGCCGAAGACCAGGCAGCCCAACTAACCACCTCCATGTTCCCAGGACAATGGCAGCCAACTGACCAACTTGAGTTTGCAGGACCTGCGAGTGGGAACTCATTAGGCTGCTGGCTGACACATGGGGCAGCGAATCAGTGAGGAAAGTAGAAGTAGTAGGAACAGCAAATATAAATATATATACACACACGTGTGTCTGTCACATTATTCCTTGGGGCCTCCATCACTGCTGATAAGAAGAAAGTGAGACAAGTGCTTGCACCAGCATCACAATAGCCGCTCACCATGTCTGTGTTGTCACTGCCGTCTGGTGACATGGACCGCCCCTGGTACTTTTCATCCTGCCATTTGCTGTACTCCATGGAGTGCTTGGGCATGTAATTGGATAGACCTGGAAAAGATTACGGACATGATTAATTTGATCTATGCAGGGTGACAACATCCTATTGTATCAATTGCATTTGTCTTCCAACTTGGCTGCTTATAAGAATCCAACATTCAAAGGTTTCTAATGCAGGCCACACATGTAGCAAATTCTACTTAAAGTGGAGCAAAACCTAGGATTGTGACTATGCTGGGTTTTGGTCCTTTTCCCCGGGGCACCCCGATCGGGGGTACCCCGGTGCGTGAAACACACCAGGACGCGGAGACAAGCTCACCACTTCCCGGTCCTACAGTGCGTCTAAGACGAGCGCATCTTCCCACGCCGGCCATTCACAAATGCCTGGTGGGGGCACACGCCCTGCTAGAGGGATAGTGGGATGCGTCGGCTGCTCTTAGATGCGCAGTGGGATGGGAAACAAGGTAAGTGAATAGGGCGACCGGGGCGGTTTCACACAGCAGGGCATTCCGTTTCTGCATGCCCCGGGGAAATTGATCAGCCCGGGAATCATCGAGCTGGGTTTTGGTCCACTTTAATTACAGATGTTTTGCACATAAAACACATCTAGGGCTTAGAGGAGGAAAATAAGATAAAAAATATTCTGTACCAAATAGTGTGCTAAAATACCCCCTCCGAATCACTTCATAACAGGCAGCATGTCCCCTCTCAATCACCCCATTCCAGTGTGCAGAATCCCCCCCATTACAGGCAGTGTGCGGAAACCCCCCAATCAGAATCCCCCCCATCACCTCATTACAGACAGTGTGCAGAGTCCCCCACAATCCCCCCATTAAAGACAGTGGGCAGAGCCCCCCCATCATCCCATTACAGTGTGCAGAATCCCCCCCATCACCTCATTACAGACAGTGTGCAGAGTCCCCCACAATCCCCCATTACAGACAGTGTGGAGGGAAGCATTTTCACCACCCTGGCTTTTCTGCCTCTCTCCCAGTGTCCACAGTTATCTAACAAATAGTCTGTGCAGATAATAAACAAGGAAATTGTCTGAAAAGGTATCTATGAAGTGTTAAAGGGCCACTACAGACCCTTCATGAAAAATAAACATAACCCCCGCCCTGCCCCCTCCAAATAGTGATCATGATCATGTAATAAAAGGAAAAAAAAAAAAAAGACAGACACTCACCTTCACCCCAAACCTGGCCCCAAAGACCGCCGCCATCTTCCTGAAGCCCCAGCCAGCAGCCGGGAGGAGATGCTCACTGCATCGCGCATGCTCCCGTCCGCCCATTCATGTGAACTTATGGCTGGGACTTCCGGGAGTTGTCCTTTAACCTTATAGACAACAAACATACTTTGAGGCACATTTACTCCTGACTATGGGTATCCATTTTTTTTCTTTTGCACATGCCCTTGTGATCAAAGTATGTTTTGTAAAATGTTAGCACTTTACAGACACATTTCCGTCAGTCTCCTTGTTTATTATCTGCACAGACTATTTTTTACATATGTATATTTATATACTGTGTTCACACTGACAGTGGATACATTCTGCAACATTGATACATTTTGCTGGAGATAAATGTGCTTGAGGGCAATCCCCTAAATGATATTAACCTTGTATTTTGGGTATGCTCAAACTGATGATGGTGTATTCATTATTAAAATACATTTTTTGTACTAATCTGGAGCGATATGTTTTTGGATACACTTTGGGAAATAATTAATTGGGCATTTAGCCCCCAAACAGATAATGGTAAAAAAAAAAAAAAAAAAAAAAAAAAAAAAAAGCATTTGCACCGTAAGACACCCTAACCCCATTCTAGCCTCACACACACAGGTGGAGGAGGAAAGTGCATATTATATAGAGAAATATACAATTCTGTGAAACTCACCTGTAGAATTGTTTTTGAATATATCCAGTCCAGGTCATCCCAGAAGTAATGACATGTGGGTATTCCGCCCCCAGGGGGCGCTCGACTGCAAGATCAAAAGCTGTCGCTCCTCCCAGCCCCCTATAAAAGCAGGTGTCTCACTATGATTTCCCAGTGTCCATCTTGCAGTCTGGCTGCTGAAGATCGTTGGATACGCTCTTCTGGATTTTGCAGCTGAGCAGTGCCTCCTAGCCAATTGGCCGCTGCAACTTTATTACCACTGATCCCGTGGACCCACTATTGCCTCCCAGCCATGGCTGATCGGGACGGTGACGGTAGGGAGAACGCCGGGGTCAGGCGTTTGGCAGAGCTAGGCTCTGGGCCGCAGACCCTGTTTAATGGGTAGCCGGCCAGAGGCTGATGGTGAGCCTGGGGGGGAGGGGGGAGCCACTTATGCCAACTGGCTTCATACCGTCGTCCAAGTAGGGAAGAATGCGAATGCTCTGAGATCTCAGCAGAGCCATCACTCCTGCCAGCACCTTGGTGAATACCCTGGGAGCCGAGGTGACACCGAAGGGGCAAGGCCACAAATTGGTAGTGCTGATCCTCCAGAGCGAACCTGAGGAATCTCTGATAACCTGGAAAGATAGGTACATGAAGGTAAGCGTCCTTGATGTCTACAGAGGTCATGAAGTCCCCTGGGTGTAGAGAATTCACAGCGGAGCGCAGAGTCTCCATGCGAAAGTGTCTGAATCTGACAAATTTGTTGAGGCGCTTTAAATCCAGGATGGGTCTGATGGACCTGTCTTTTTTGGGAACAATGAAAAGATTGGAATAGTAGCCTTTGCCCCTTTCCCTCAAGGGCACCCGGCAGATGACTCCCAATTCCAGAAGGCCTTGGACAGCAAGGGACACACCCTGAGCTGACAGGGGGTTTTGAGCTAACCGGGATTTGATGAATCTTGGGGGGGGGGGGGCAGGCTGCAAACTCTATCTTGTAACCAGAGGACACTACCTCCTGAATCCACCGGTCTGAGACATGACGCCTCCAGACATGAGCAAAGAGCCGAAGCCCCCCCCCCCACCCGCATGGGTGAGGGCGCCCCTTCCAGCCTGAGGGGGCTTGGGGGAGGACTTAGGCTTGGGACCCCTGGAGGGACCAGGATGGCCACGTCCTCTGCCCCTGCCCCAAAAATCTCTGCAGGCTCCAGTAAAGGAAGCTCCCCGTCCAATTCTGGAACCACGGAAGGAAGGAAGAAAGGCACCTGAACCCCGAAAGGACCGGGGCTGCCTTCTATGCTGAGGTAACTTGCCTCCCTTAGCAAACAAGTCCAGACGTTCACCAAAGAGGTGCAGCCCCTTGAAGGGAAAACCAGTGAGAGCCTTCTTAGCAGCGTTGTCAGCTGCACAGCCAGACCGAGCGGTGTATAGCCACCAACAAGGCAGATGCCCTGCCACACATTCTAATGGTATCATCCAAGGCAGAGAGAAGATATGCAACAAACCCCTTACAACGCAGAAGAGCTCTATACTCTTCACTACCTGCATCATCAGGGGCCCCATCTAAGAGACTCCTGAGCAGGCTTATAATAGCAACAGCCATAATGGCAGAGGCACAGACTGGACGCAGCGCGGTTCCCACACAGGCAAAGGCACGGCAAGCCAGCTGATCTATGCGCCTGTCCTTCCCATCCCTCAGGGTAGTAGAGTCAGGGGAATGCATAACGGATGTGTTGGACAACCCCAGAACTGGTGCATCCACCTCGGGAGGACATGACCATCGTTTAACCATCTCAGCGGGAAAGGGATACCTTATATCCCAACTCTTTGGCACCCCGGGGAGCCGGCTAGGCCGTTCCCACTCTTTAAGCACCAGATTATTAAAGGGAGTTTGTTCAGGAAACTCCAAGCGTGGTTTGACAGTATGAAACAGCTCCCCCTGCTGCTGCGGAGCCACGGCAGGAGGAGAGATACAGAGTACTTCAAAAATGTGAGCTAAAAGCCTGTCAGTATCATCTGAAGCCCATGGGTCAGACCCAGAATCCGCACCATAAACCTTAGGCTGATCCTCAGATGATTCTATATCAGGGGTATAACCGGTAACGTCAAAAAATTCCTCAGCCTCCATAAGAAAGAGAGTAACACCAGGTGATAAATGCTGCTTCTTAGCAGAAGCCTTACGCGGGCCAGACCCAGCAATATGTCTCTCAATGCTGGCCACCCGTGCAGCCAAATCAGGTTGAGACTCCCCACTGGTATGCACCTCACTAGGAGTCAGATGTAAGAGTGGGGGGGGGGGGGGTAGGCGAAGCCAGAGGGGTCGCAGGCCCAGCCACCGGTAACCCAGACTGCAGCGCAAGCGTCTGCTGGGCGCAGGGTACACACACCCTGATATCATCACTTATAGGGGATACCCCACACGCCACACACACCCCAAGCACATTATCCTGAGAAGCCTCCATATGTTAATTATTGTGGCACAACAGGCCAATATTGACGCTAATAAAGCTACCCGGGATGCCCCAATAACCCGCTAGAGAAGTGGGAGACAACGGATCACAAAAACCCTCTAATAAGGAGTTAACGCTAAATAGAGGGGATAGGGCCCGGAGAAATCACAAAAAAGTTTGACCCACCTGCGAGACATAAAACAAAGATCCCGTAAGCATAATACAATGAAAGTACAAAGAAAAGCCAGCCCGCAGGGGCACTTACAGACCACGATAGGGAGACGCCAGACACGCAGCACAGGAGCTCCAAAATGGCGCCTGCAGATACCTCGAGGGGCAGGCCGCGGAGAAGTGATGCGGAAAACGTCATCCGCAAGGCCCGCCCCCCCCCCCAAGAGTGCGAAAACGCGCCCCTGTGACAAGGCCAGCCAATGGTGGCGCAGCAGTGCCTGAGGCGATGTACAATCCCAGTACAATCACAACATGGATAATACAAAGTTAACGCATACCCCCCCCCCCCAGATCTACCCAGGGAGAGCGAAGGGGAAGCAGCAACCGGCCTAAGAGGAGCCTAACTGAGGGGACAGGGGGCAAAGAGCAAACGGCCGCGGGAGGGACATCCCATAAGGCTCACCACGGGCCTATATCGCCTACCCTTTGGTGGGGGACTGCGGTTGGAGCAGCGCTTCTTAGCACCTGCCTACCATCACCCGACCAGCGCAGCCTAAGCTGGGAAACAGTGAAAAGGAACGGGTGCAAATAGTCCTACAGGGCCGCAGGCTAATAAGCCCCGCTCACCTGCGAGTAGAAAGAGGCATCTTCTAGTCATCGCAGCCCAGACTGCAGAGAAGAACTGGGGAATTTGTGGGAGGTCCCTGGTATATATGGGGCCGGGAGGAGCCACTTTTCTGTCTCTGCAGTCCAGCGCCATCTAGTGGATGTATTACCCATGAGTAAGGAATATATTCTGGAACAGGATGTGCTGTATACTTAGAATATCATCCTACCTGCATCTACTGCATGTTATGAGCCTTTAAACATCCAAGATGGCGGCTCATGGAACATCAGGCAGCCTGCAAACAGGAAGTGCCTTCTGACTGTGCTGCTCTGCATTCTGGGACTGCTGACCTTTTCCTGACCCCAGCTCTGCTCTGTCTGAGCAAAGCACAGCTATAACCTGCCCCCTGTACTTTATCCCACTCTCCTCTCCTCAGTAAGTGTGATGCTTTTTAGTCAAGATGGCGGCGCCCGTATCCTAAAGTCCTAAACAGTGTTGCAGCCCAGTGGGGGAAAGATTAATAAGTAAGTAACTAAAAACTTAAAATATATTAACTTTAGACGCTGGGGAATAGTTTTTTAAAAGTTTGGGCTTTTCAATAAATCATGGTGAAGGTCCAGTTTAAGACACAGCTGTGTCCCCTGCTGGTAATTTCTGGCATTACATGTCTTTATCTGGGCGTTTGCTCACCATCCATATACTGTGCGATAAGAAAGATTCAAAGTCTAGGTAGATAAGACCAGGAAACCTCACCGGCTGATCATACAATACAGAATGGCTTAATACTTTCACCCACCATATCCATCACTTCTCATAGGATGGAACTGGACCTCCACCACCGCCAAATCCCCTATCAGGGAAACGTATTTGGTCCTCCACCCCACCAGATAACTTATCTGTAGAACCTATACACAAAAACCTATGCTGCCATATCTAATGCCAACTTCTCATGGGATGAATTTAGTCTAACACCTTTAGTGGATACCCTGTTAGGAGAACCTATACTTACCTAAACCTTTGCTGCCATATCTAGTGTCGACTCCTCATGGGATGGATTTCCCATCTCTGCTGGTGCCATCAGCTAAAGACTGAAAAGGATCCTGTGCAGCAGGAATGGAGGACAGAATCTGTCCCACTAAGGAGTTTGCACTGAAAGTGACAGCTGAGGTATGAGGAGCATGTACTGTATAAATGCCTATAACGTATCCAGCTTGGGTGGAGGGCTAAATCCGTTCCATGAGTAGTTGGTGCTTGGTATTGCAGGTTTCAGGGAGTATACTTTGCTGTGAGCCCCCTAATTAAGGTCCAATCAGTGGCATTGCCACACAACTCCAGGTTCTCATCCAATAGGAAATAGCAGCTAAGTAAATGATGCACACAGGGTGTCCAGGAAGGGGTTAATTTCTAGAATCCACCCCCTGTGTTGGAGTTAGTAGGTTTTCTTTATAGCCCTCAAAATTCCCCAAAATTTGGTCCCACCACCCCTCTCAAGCATGTGACCTGTGGGGTCTGAACCCTATTGGTTGCAAGCAAGTAATGTCATTAGCAATAGATTCCTTGGAGCCCCGCAGTGAAAGGACACAGCTGATGTAGTGCATTGCTGTGATCATGCTATTGTAGAGATCACACATTGTTCCAGAACTTTTGGGATGGCAGAAACCTTCTATGAAAGGGCAAGATATTTAACGCTTTAGGTGGTGCCTTTTTGCTCTTCAGAGACTTACTTTAACAGCATAAAAGCTAAAATTACTGGAGGGGAAAAATACAATTCTGTGAAATACTCACCTGTAGAATTGGTATTATACGCATACAGTACGTCCTGCTCCATATATAATACTTACACGTGGGTAATCCTCCGCCAGAGGGCGCTGTTCACTGCAGACATGCAAAAACAGGCTCCTCCCGGTCCTTCATATACCCAGGGACCTCCCACAAATCCCCAGCATTGAAAAGCAGTGAGAAAAGAAGCCGGGAGAAAACCAACCACCAAACTGGTAACAATAGCAATGATAACAATCACCATACAAGGGATCCAGAAAATGTAAAACCAGGGTGGGGTGGAGCAGGACTTACTGTATGCGTATAATACCAATTCTACAGGTGAGTATTTCACATAATTGTATTATTCTAAGCATACAGTACGTCCTGCTCCATATATAATACTTACACGTGGGACATCCAGTGTCCATAAAGTAGGGTGGGATCCCCATAAAAAAAGGCACAGCAGACAGTAAAGGCGCTGTCACCTGCAAACCTTGCTACCAAGTACGACATGAGCAAAGGCTCTAACGTCAATCTCATAACAAAACCTTTGAAAAGGTATGAACAGAAAACAAGCAGCCGTCTAGCAGACCTGCTTAACAGAAAACCTGGTGCTGAAGGGCCAAAGGTACCCAAGCACAAGTAGAACAGAATAAAAAGAGAGGAAGATTCTTCCCCCTAAAGGAATAGGCCAGAGTAACGGCCTGACCAGCCCAAATGCAACAGGAGCCTCAGTAAAACTTAGAACTCTCCCCAACGTGGAATTGAAAACTGGTCTCCCGCAAGACAGGCGGGGATACTGACCCCCACACTAACAAGGATCAGCAAGAAGCCGAAACCTTTACTCAGGACCAGGAAGGCAAACCATCCAAGTAAGATCAGTCCAAAGGGCGCATAGGCCCTGGAAGCAAACGAGATCAGGCGCATACATATGGAGGCGCCCGCAGACCCCAAAGGGCATCAGTCCCCCTAAGGGACAAGAAACAACCAGGAAAACTTCAACATGTTGAGGGAATGTAGACCCCCTTACTTCAGCATTACTAAGAATAAGGCCCATAGGCAGACTAAAAGGACTTAAATAATAATCATAAGACACCACCTTGGGCAAAAAGGTCCGGCGTAAGGCGGAATACCACCACATCATGGTGTGTATATATAATTTATATATATATATATATATATATATATATATATATATATATATATATATATATATTGAACGAGGGCTAAGTAAACAGAGCCACCTTCTCAGGCACACGTCTGACTGAAGCAACAGCTCCTGGAGGGGCAACTTGAACTACGAAACAGCTCAGACAGCATCCAGAATAAGTCCCAAGGGAACAACCCGCAAGGCAAACAGAATGAAAATTGATCCCAACAGGGACCATAGAACTACTTGAGAGATGCACGTGAGGAATCCCCTAGAGAAGCTTAACAAGGAAGACTGAACCAGACTTCTACAGGAAGGCAGACAGGATAGAACCTGAACATTCAAAGTACCAAGATGGGGAGCCAACTACAACCCATGCTGTAATAACTCTAGAACCCTGGAAACAGAGAGCGTCCAACAGGGGAGAGACCAAGACTCACGCCAATCAATATGGGTACGCCATACCCTATAATAGACGGAGAAAGGAGAAGAAGAAGAAGCTTGCTCCTAGCCCCCCATAGACAAAGAAGATAACCCGTCTCCGAAAGGGTGAAAGAATCAACTGTCAAGCCATCAGACTAGAGCCTGTAGATTGGGACGACATAATAACGAGCTTGAAAAAGGGCAGAACCGCACTCCTGAGAGAGCGTACAGGTCCGCTGTCCTCAGCAGAAACATCTGCGAACCACAGTCCACTAGGCCACCCAGGGGCCATCAGTATCACGGGTCTCTTTATCAGCGCAATCTTGCGTAGAACCCCACATAGCAGGGTGAATGAAGAGAAGACATATAAAATAGAATGTCCAGACATAAAATTACTAAGCCCCCATGACCAGAGTCAGAATAATCTGGGGCAGTAAAAACAAGGTCAGAGCCCCTGTGATATTTAACGAGACCCAACAGAGCCACCCTAGTTGGCTCTCAGAGGGACACCAGGATAGCACAACCTGCCACTGAAAGACATCCATTGGAGCGAATACCACTGAGGTGCAGGGAACGTAGACCCCCACCTAGATCAGGATCAGAAACCTTCCAGGAGAATCATCCTGCTTCAAGTTCCAGACCAACAATAAATACAGACCACTGTCCTCCGACAGGCCATGAGTCCCCAAATAGACAGGTCCTGAAGAGGAGAAGTCCAGCAAGATAGAGCCAACTGAAGGCTCACTGTTTTAACAAAATCAGTAGGTAAGATGGACCCTCTAAGGGACCCTACCTAGGAACCGCGGGGGGTTTTTGGAAGAAAATCCCCCCCCCCCCCGCCAACCTGCGAGACTTGGTACCAAAGGTGACCATTCACAGAAAGATGCAAACAAAGAAGGGGGTGCCCCCTGACAGAGTCCTTGAATTTAACCAGCTCAAGAGGAACCACCGTACCAAAAGCGAATGAGCACAGACCTAGCTCCAGGGGTGCTGGAACCCCATCCAGGATCAATAACCTACTGTGCCGAAGAGCCCAAGGGCTCTGTATATAAGGGACATCATCTGATCCGCCACCAACGGGCCCACCAGCTGCAATCCTGCCTGGTGAAAGTAAGATGTCAGCAAAGAGGGACAGAGCCCATGTAACCAGGAGTCCACTTATTGCCAAGGAAGAAGGCTCAAGCCTGAACCGAATCCAAGAAATGGAGATAGCGAATAAGGGACCATGAGGGATTGAGGTGACTGAGCACCCATCCAAATAACTCCCAGAGGACACCGCCGGCCGGCTAACCCACTCGGCCTGACGTAGAGATTGGGAAGTAAGAAGGATAATCCGGTAGGTCCTAGCGCGGACGCCCCACAGGCATGTCAGAGACATCACCCCCATCTGCGCCTTGGCGAGTAGCCTGGGAGCAGAAGAGAGGCCAAAAACAAGGCCACAATCCGCAGGGTTGGTCCTTCAACACTGACTAGTAAAGGTCTTGGTGTCCAGAAGACACAGGGGAAACTAAAAGGATCCAGATCTCCACAGGAGGCCAGAAGCCCCCCTTGCACAGGGCGCCTGTGTCCCAAGACAGAGATATCATGCAGGGACTACCTGTGAGTGTAGAATTGCCAAGCCTACCATATGTCAGCATGGCCCAGACTGCCTCATCATTTTGAGGGAAAGAGGGAGGTTAACATAGAGGCCATCGCCCCAGTCTGTTAAGGGCAATCTGCAAGTGAGCCCAGACTCTGCAGGCAGAGTACGGCCTGCACCAACTCCTGAGGGGAAAACAGGGGCTAGAAGCACCCTGACAACCTCTGAGAGGGACCGCCCAACAAATTCTATCCTGTGTCCAGGGGAACTAACTCCTGGATCCACCAGGAGACGATACGCTCCCAGATAGGAGCCAGGTGCTGTGGCAGTCCCCTCGCCCAGAAGGGCGAGGGCGTCCCTTCATGCTTGGGAGGTCTTGGCAGATTTGGACTTAGCCCTGCCAGAGGGCCCAGGGCGTTGCCTGCCCACCCTGGAGTGGAAATCCACTCCGAAAAGTTCGAAGCACACCTCAGGTTTGTGCTTGACACTAACGCAGGGAGGGGAGAGGTGTCGCTGCCCCGAGGAGGCCGAGACGGCCTTCTGCGTAGGGGTGCCTTACCCTTTTTTCCAAAAAGGTCCAAACGGGCCCCAAATAGAGGCCGTCCTCTGAAGGGAAGGCCAGTGAGAGCCTTTTTCGTATCATTGTCAGCACCCCACTGTCGCAGCCAGACCAGGCGGCGAATAGCTACCACAAAGGCAGAGGTTCTAGCACACATCTTAATGGTGTCATCCAGCACTGAGAGGTTAAACCTCACAAACACATCACAATCTGAGAGTGCATTAAAGACCTCCCAGGGGAGGTCCTCAGGTCGGTGATCAAGTAGCTTTCTAATGAGGGTCCTGGTGGCCACAGCAGTGATGGCCGCGGCACAGACCGGGCGCAGAGCCGTCCCTGCACAAGAAAAGGCGTGGGAAGCCAGTCTGTCAATGCGTCGGTCCTCAGCATCCCGAAGGGTACGATAATGAGGGGCAGTCATGAAGGGGAGGGGGTCAGTAACCCCTATAATCAGTGCATCCACCACGGGAGGTGCCGACCAAAAGTTAACCACATCAGGGGGAAAAGGGTACTTCCAATCCCAGACCCCCGGGACCCCTTTAAGTTTACAAGGCGATTCCCATTCTTTGGATATAAGAGCCTGGAAATGCTCCTGTTCCAGAAATTCCAAGCGTGGTGTCGCTGTGTGGAAACTCTCCCTCTTAGGCTTGGGAGCCTCTCCAGGAGGGGAGATTGACAAAAACTCAAAGATCTTAATAAGTAGTTCATCAGTGTCACACAGGCCCCAAGAACCGGGTCCAGAATCATCACGGCTCCAGGGCATCCCATCCGAGGAGCCCAAATTGGAGAATAGCTCACCTTCATCAGAAGGGTCAAGGTCCTGCATTGCAGCAGATTCATCAGTTTCATTAGGAACCGGAGAACCAGGAGGCGTCAGGGACCGCTTCTTTCCAGGGCCCAAGCGCTCCGCCAAACTAGATAGCACCTGCTCAGCCGTAGGCAGCCTGCGCGGCACGACTTGCTGGTCATCCCCGCTCGAGTGCGACTCATCCGGAGTGAGATTTAAGTCCGGGGAGACAGGTGTATTGAAGCGAGGTGCAGCCACTGGCACACCTGATTGCAGGGTCAGAGTCAGCATGGGGCTGACCACACACAGTACACAGCCGGTCATGTCCCCGAGGGACCCCGGGTACATAATTCTGAGATGCCTCCATATGGTGATTATCTGAGCAATATGCCCGCAGGGATTTATGCAATAGGCAACCCTGGATGCCCCAAGACCCGCTAGGAATGTGGGAGAATTTTTTATATGAACCCGCTATAATATATGTCAGGTCGGGTAGAAGCCACCGAAAACTTGCCGTCTGAAAGACCTAAAGAGGATAAGAGGGGGGTGTCAAAGCCATGCGCGGCTGAATGAAAGATTATAGGAACAAAGACCGCCCAGGAGGGCACTTACATGACCAAGGGAGGAGGCGGATCGCAACCACACGCGCGAAGACAGTCAAAATGGCGCCAAGCGAACCTCGAGGGGCAGGCCTGATCTGGCTGTGACGTGGGGCGCGTCATGCCAAGTCCCCGCCTCCCCCAAAGAGCGCGAAGCTCTAACCCACGCAAAGTCAACGACAGCAGCGGATAGGACACACATACAGAGTGTAGTTAAGGAGATTGCTCTCCACACTAGAGAATGATGCTGCCGCCCGGGCCGCACACATCTTGTAATGAAAGGGACACACATGCGCACAACCAGACAAGGTTATGTGGAGCAAGGAGCGCGGCTCTGACACCCAAGTTTAAAGAAACAAGCAACGGCCATAAACATGTATAACACTACGCTGGGACCGCCACACACATACCCCCCCCCCCTTTCTTTTCCCCCGAGCTACGGGAGGAAGCGAGGGAGAAGCGGACCTGCACCCAGGGTTCATCGCTATGAGGGGCACGGGGCAATAATGCGGGAGGGGCATCTATTGGAGGCTCACCATCAGCCTAAACCGCCTACCCTATGGTGGGGGACTGCGGTGGAGCTTGGCTCCGTGAGCACACATGGTGCTGCCTACCTTCACCCGACCAGCGCAGCCCAGGCTGGGAGGCACATCACAAGGAGGGCGGGTGGGAATAGTCCAACAGGGCCGCAGGCTAATAGCCCCACTCACCTGCGAGAGAGTGATACTTCATGTCTTCGCAGTCAGCACTGCAGAGAAATCTGGGGATTTGTGGGAGGTCCCTGGGTATATGAAGGGCCGGGAGGAGCCTGTTTTTGCATGTCTGCAGTGAACAGCGCCCTCTGGCGGAGGATTACCCACGTGTAAGTATTATATATGGAGCAGGGCGTACTGTATGCTTAGAATAGAACTGTATATAATCTCCATCTCCAGTATAACCTCAAGGTTTGTTGGTTCAGAAAATCGTAGAAAACCTCCCATGCAATATGTAGTCATGCAACATGACAGGATCGATAGGTGTCTCTCTTAGTATGCGCAGGAGGCAGAGCAGTGGCATGCTCTCAAATACGGACAGCCCCCCATGAGTGAGGACACTGGCAGCTGATAAGGACAGAGTGTGCTCACTCGGCCATCTTACTGTGCGTGGCCCATGCCGTCAGATGGCACAGGAAGGCCAACAAAAATATGGCTCTGTTGATAAGAATGGCCCGGCGGCAACTTTAACGCCAGCCAGGGGTCCACCAGAGTCCTGGGACCCCAGGCAACTGCCTGGTTTACCTGCCCATAATGCCTGCCCTGCTTCTCTCTTTATTTCCACATTCCTTTTCTTCTCTCTTCTTCCACCCCCCTCTCATCTTTCCACATTCCCTTTGTCTAACTGGTTTTAACACAAACGTTTTCCACACTCCCTCCATCTCCCCTTTTCCAGTGTTTCCTCTGTTTCCTAGTCTTTACCTCACTCCTTTACATTATGTCAATCTCTCCTTAACTTTCTCTCCACCCCTCTTCTCATTCTTTCGCTGTCTGTCTCTATTGTCACAGTGTGTGTGTGTGGGGCACCATCTTAGGATCGAAGGCGGGTCCTAGCTGTAACCACAAGTTGCAGAGGCAATGGGCGGCAGGGAAATGGTTAATCTACGCACCCTGCCAGCAGGTGAAACAATTACGGCAGCGCAGAGCTGGGACTTTGCCCTGTAAGAATTCTGCCTTGAGGGAATAAAAAACAGCCGGAGCCCAACGCATCACCCTGCCTATGGCTGCCAGCCGGCCAGGAACATTGGTGCAGAGCGAGTCACCAGGGGCTATATAATGGTGACAGGAGGCTCTGGCATGCTCCATTGAACGTGACCAATGCCAGCGCTGTACCCAGGGAGAGCGGCATGTCACAGCGCGGCTGCCGTACACATTACACAATGTTTCGTTTGATAACAAAACAACTCAGCCTGCCCGTACCCATCCCCGAGCATCACGTGGCGTCCTAGCCCGAGATCTGCCAAACGCAAGTCTATTACTTTTGTGTTTAGATTGGCAGCCACTTGTTTTGGTTTTAAAGAAGAACGCTGGGCATGTGGCCAACACCACAATTTTAAAGGGGGACTCCAGTCAAAACTGATGCTTTGCCTCACACCACATGGGCATCCCGATTCTGATGCCTTGCTACACATCCCCTGTACAAGAAGCCAGAGACCAGGCAACCCATATTCCCTGCCAAGGAGCCTCTTGGGTTCATCCGGTGGGTTTGCGCTGATGAATGGACTTCCTGTCGGTGGTCACGCAGATAGGTGGGACTGCGGGTGAGTATGAGCTCTCCGGCCAAGGCAGAGAAGACATTTCTGTTTTGACTGAATTTTCTCTTAATTTTACGTTGTGAAAAAAGCCTTTCAAAAGCTATAAGGATTTGCCTGCCCGATTTTGACCAGAAATGCAGATCTTATGCCAATAATTCATTGGCAGGGCTGAGTGAATGCAGCAAAACTCTACCACGAAGCCTACTATGCAATAGCAGCACTCAGTGCACCCATCTTCCTTTTTCAATCTCATCATGTCCTGGTTTTCTGTATAGTTATATTGGGTGTTTTTGAGAGACAGACAGGGAGAGGCTGTGGTATATCCTACAATGCTGGCAGTGTAGCCCTCCCCTGACTGTCTCCTGGACAATCATGAAACTACAAGCCCCAGCATGCCCTGCCTTCTGGGTGTTCTGGAGAGCCAGACAAGGAAAGGCTGCTGTGAACCCTGGCATGCAGCAACATTGTAGTCTTACAAGCACCAGAATGGCCTTTCATCCACACCCTATGCCTAGGCATGCTAGTGCTTGTAGCTCCCTGAAAGCTAGGATGGGGTTGCGGACCAGCACAATTACAATACAGGATGAGGGAAACGGAAGCTCTCGGACATATATTATTAAACACTTGTTACAAGTAATAACAAGTCATACACCACTATAATAAACTAAATGTCAGGTTTTGTGAAGAGTACGATCGCTTCTAATGTTTTCCAGCAAGCCAATAAAAAATTAGAGGGCAGAAGAGTCACGTCCCTTAGAGCACTGTTTCTCAACCTGCGGTACACGTACCCCAGGGAGTACGCGGCAGTATTCCTTCAGAGGTTACAAGTGAAACCTAATTCCTACTTTCTTTAAGTTCCACGAGGCCTGTGGCCTACTTATTTTGGTACTATTTATAATTAATCACCCCAGAGCCAGCACCAGGTTTGTGGGGGCCCTTGAGCCAGAGTCTTAGTGGGCCCTAAAGTAGTGTGTTACATGATCCTACCTTTCGGATCTGCTGCCACAAATGGGTCATCTTCTGCTGCTGATCTCCTTCCAGTCCTTATTGCCTTCACTATAGCCACCATTCGTCCTCCAGTCCTTATTGCCTTCCCTATAGCCACCAATCGTCCTCCAGTCCTTATTGCCTTCACTATAGCCACCAATCGTCCTCCAGTCCTTATTGCCTTCCCTATAGCCACCAATCGTCCCCTAGTCCTTATTGCCTTCCATGTAGCCACCAATCGTCCTTCAGTCCTTATTGCCTTCCCTATAGCCACCAATCATCCTCCAGTCCTTACTGCCTTCCTATAGCCACCAATCGTCTTCTAGTCCTTGTTGCATTTTCTACTGCCACCAAGCACCCTTCAGCCCTTACTGCTTGCTTTGCTGCCACTAAAGACTCCATCATTGCTGTCAGTTGTCACCTGGTTCTCGACACCTTCTGAGCTTCCATCAACTGCCCTGTGCTCCATGCCATCTTCTCTATTGTTGCTGAACATCCCCTGTTGCTGAGGCCAGCCATGAGCAGGTCTGCACACAACACCCGGTATCAGTGGTTCAGGTCCACTGTAAAACACTATGGCCAAGAGTGAACCTGAGTGGGCCCCTGAAGATGCCAGGGGCCCTGGCAATTGCCCAGGTGTGCCCTGTGCTGCGCCGGCCCTGAATCAACCCCTTTGGGGTACTTGTTTGGAACTTTCCCCTTTCCTGGGTTGCCCCACTGTGTGCAACCCCACAGTCTACCCATAAAAAAACGTACATTGCCATGCTCCAACAGCGCATGTGTGGGCTCTTGTCCAATGAGAGACGCCTGCTGCGACTACGTCATTCGGCCCCCATGCTCCAGCTCCAGTCCCAGTGATTCAGATAGAAAGCATGCTCCCCATTGTAAACAATGAGAGCTGCTTGCCGAATGACGTAGTCACAGCAAACTTCTCTCATTGGACCAGAGCCCCAAGCATGCATCATTGAAGCGTGGCAAGGCGAGTTTTTATGGGCGAATTGGGGGTTCACACAGATTCAGGTCAGCGGCCGGCGGCCGGCCCTGAAGTCTTTTAGATACCAGGCCAGCTGCTGGTGGCTTTAAAGAGCATATTGAGAAAGCAAAACCTCCCAACCAGATGGGTTTGTTCTTTAGTCACTTTTTTTATAGCGTTTCCTTGAGTGCGCCAGACCAGTGAACCTTCTATGCTGGTAGCCGACACCCACGGAGCACTCCCTCCATCCACACCCTGCAGCAGCATTCATGTGGGAGGTGGTGGCATTCTAGATCTGTCAGCTTCCTCAATAAATGGCACCCCAGCCTTCATGGGCTTTACACCTTCGCTCACCTGTGACACACTCACCATTATATCTTCACAAAACAGGACAACTTTAGGTGACTTTTAAATAAACATCCAGATTTTGGATGTCCCTTTAGTTAAACAACCCTTAACAAGCCAAGAATCTGACATGCAGCCTTGTATTATGGGGGACAGGAATTAAGCACATACTGCAGAAAAGAAAGCCTGTCTATGTGTGCAGCCGTTAGCGATGGGCTTTAGATGAGCCTCTCCTTGCACTTCTGCAATCATTAAGTCTGTCCTATTTGCCTAAAGAGATTTACTAGAACAGGAGAAAAAAAAATCATAAATCCACCCCTTCCATCTATCGATAACTTATATACATGCAGATCAGATTTAAGTCTAGGGCCACTAAAATAATTTTTTTACCATAAAGTGGACCCATTACCAGGATTTTATCCTGATGATGCCCCACCTAGTAAAATCCCCCAGATTTTTGCCTTCCAAACTCACCTTTCAACAGCGCATATGCGGGCTATCGTCCAATCAGCATATTCATGTTGCAGTTTTATATGCAGTTGTTAGGTGTAAATTATAATTGTTATGTGCATGTTGATAGTATATTGTTGGAAGTTAAAATGTATTATTACAAATGCAGTTCATGCTTTATAGTTTATGTATTACTGTTTATTCCATTCCCTTGTACGGACTAATAAATAAACTGATAAGTCAAGCCTGGAGGCCAGCAGAGTGCTCTTACCTGAGTTGGGGGCTTTGGCTCGAAGGCCGTTGCTGGTGGCTGAGCTACCTATCAATGCCGGCCGTGGAAGGAGAATAGATGAGCGATCCTCCTCCTCCTCAGATTCGGAGCCTGAATCCTCTTCCTCAGCCAGCGAGTTCTCGGATGGATACTCGAACATGGTGTGAATGTTCTGCTCATTGAAGGAAATCTTCATCTGCCAGGAGAGAAAATAAGAAGATTTAGGGAGCAATTTAGATGTAGCTGTTGCTATTGTGCTACTCTCCTTAAACTGAGACTGGTTCTCTTTAAAGGAAAGTAATTTAACCTTTTACTGTCACCCAGAAGTCATTTATATTTGAATGATAAATACAACCAAGACAAGACCGGTCCATGTCTAGCCTGTGTCTTCCATACGGGTGGCCTGACTGTGAACAGTGACTGTGAAGCATAAGTGGAGCTGGAATGTGCGCAAATGGGACGGCACAGCCTTGGGGCATATAGGGGAATCCTCCACCAGACTGCCTGGACCGGACTATCCAGCAGCATCCCTGCTGATTCTATAGCTCGGGGCTCTGAAATCCAAGGCGGAGGGACACCTGATTGTGGCAGTTATATCAGCAATTTACTGTAAGTAATCTGCCATTTAAAGAGAACCTGCTCTTTCACCTGTAACAACTACAAATAAACCTAGCTGCCAAACTGACAGCTGGGAGTAAAAGTGGACAAACTTTAACCTAAAGCAAATGTAGGGAGGTATACACACACAGGGTGGACCGCACGTATTGTGCCCACATTGGTGTCAAAAAGACTGATTTGGGACGCCCCAATGTGTGTAATCCTGTTGATCATTGAGTCATAACTCACCTCGGGGGGGGGGGGGGCACAGCGCATTGACATGCCACACCATTGCCTGTCCCTTAAAGCAAAGACACACATAGGTGACCCACACTGACCTACTAAACACCAACTGCCTAGAAGTCACATGACCAAAACAAGGCAAGTCATCACTGTACACACAGGGAATCAGTAAAAGGGGACACGGACACCCATCCTGGTAGTGTAACAAAAGCAGAAGGAGAAAATGGTCCTGGTAGTGTAACAGCAGTGGCCAGTCATCCATGGACACAGAGAATTTGGAAAAGACAAAGCAATGCTCATCCAGAAGATATAAAGATATCAGAAGTCACAGGTCATCACTGGGAGTCTGAAAATGCAACTTTATGTATTCAAGAAGGCATTCAATTCTATCATTGGCCCACCAGCTCACAGTGTAGCATTGTACCCTACATCTTTGCTTAGATTTACCCAGAATGCTTCACTTTTCCCAGTCGTTTTTTGTAAAGATGTTTATTTTGTTTCTCCAGGAACACATGCACCTCACCCTCTGCAGGAATATAGAGGGTACGGCAGTCACTGGGCCAGTCTTAGCTGCACACCTGTCTGGCCGCGAGACGGTGGTGAGTGACGGAAACCCAGCCATTGTGCTCCGTTCCGCTTGTTGGGGTTAGTGTATATGAAGCAACAAGGCACCACCTCCCGCACCTATAGATCCTTTACATTACCCCCTTATTACTCACTAGCCGCTGCATCACATGACACGAATGACTTATTAGGAAAGGGCTTTAGGAAATTGTATATTTCATCTAGCCTAAAAAGCCCCCAGAGCCATAAGGACCAGCCCAAACTCTGAGACACTATGGCCAAGCCTGCCAAGTCATTAAGACACCTAAAGATACAATATCCTGCTTAGGGTTTGGGTGGCAAATGAAGGCTCCAATATCTCCACTAGAGCCTATTACAACCAGGAGTATTGATATCGCAAAAAAAAAAATAAATACATGGAGCCCGCCAACGCTCAAGATCAACCAACCCAACCACCACAGCCAAAGGGAATAAACTTCCAGAATTAATTTTGCTGTAAAGGAGTTGGGTGTGAAAGAAGGAAGGCTCCAGCATGAATGAAATTATGAAGGCCATGGTAGAGCAATGTTATGACTCATCCTCACACACAATGGCTCAACAACATTAGAAATCACCACCAAGGCTACAGAAACTATGAGCACCAACCCCAGCCAGCATTATGTAACCAAACTATTTCTTAGGGATCACCCCCAGGTTCATGTTTCAGAAGTAACCCTATGTAAAAAGACAGGAGACTCATGAAACAAATCTATGTCAGAGTTGTTTTGACAAATTTTACAAAACAACCTCTAACCCCCTGATCTGCAATAATGACCCAAACTTCCAATCGGATGTGCTTTAAAGAGGTTGGGTAGGCAAGAATGGCCCCACCGTGGTTGAAATAATATGGTTGGTTGGTTGGTTGAAATAAAATTCTGTGATTACTCACCTGTAGAATTGGTATTATGAGTATACAGTACGTCCTGCTCCAGATATATTATTTACACGTGAGTATTACTCCGCCAGATGGCGCTGGACTGCAGAGACATCGAAAACAGGCTCCTCCCAGCCCCTCAAACACCCAGGGACCTCCCACAAATCCCCAGCATTGAAAAGCAGTTAACGAGAAGCAGGGAGAATTAAACAAACCAAACTATCAAACTATAACAATGATAACAATCACCATACAGGGGATCCAAGATAATGCAAAACCAAGGGTGGGGTGGAACAGGACGTACTGTATACTCCGAATACCAATTCTACAGGTGAGTAATCACAGAATTGTATTATTCTTAGTATACAGTACGTCCTGCTCCAGATATATTACTTACACGTGAGACATCCAGTAGCAGTGTCCATAAAGTAGGGTGGGATCCCCAAGAAAAAATAGCATCAGACAGTTTAAACCACTGCCACCTGCAGAACCTTTCAGCCAAAAGCAGCATCAGCTGAGGCCCTAACATCAACCTTGTAAAACTGTAAAAGGTATGAACAGAAGACATAGTAGCGGCCTTGCAAACTTGTTCAACAGAAGCCTGGTGCTGAAAAGCCCAAGAAGCACCAATAGCACGAGTGGAATGAGCAGTAATGCGGAAGGGAGGATTCTTCCCCTTAGCAGAGTAGGCCTGAATCACAGCCTGACGGATCCATTTGCTGATAGTAGACTTGACTGGAGCCAAACTCTTCCTAGGCCCAGAAGGGACCACAAAAAGAGCATCAGTTTTCCTGAAGGGTGCAGTAGCCACCAGATAGTACTTCAGACACCTAACCACATCCAAAGAATGCAAAACCCTCTCCTTATTATTACTAGGATTAGGGCACAAAGAAGGGAGAACAACGTCCTGATTCAAATGAAAAGCAGACACTACCTTAGGCAGAAAGTCTGGCTTGAAACGAAACACCTTGTCCTGGTGTCTCTCATAGTAGAGGGGCTGAATGGACAGCGCCGCCAACTCAGACACACGCCTAACAGAAGTGGTAGCCACCAGAAAGACAATCTTGAGAGCAAGAATGGCAAGGGCAGCATCCTGCACAGGTTCAAAGGGAGCACCCTGCAAGGCTGACAAAACCAAGTTCAAATCCCAAACAGGCACCATAGGCTTATGTGGGGGGCGCACATGAGTGACCCCCTGGAAAAAAGTCCTGATCAGAGGGTGCTGAGCAAAGGACAAAGGAGGAAGAAAACAGCCAGGGCAAAAACCTGCCCCTTCAGGGTACTGAGTTGGAGCCCCATCTCCAACCTATGCTGCAGAACTCCAGAATCCTGGGAATAGAAAACACACAACAGGGAAGAGACTTAGATTCACACCAGTCAATGTAGGCACGCCAAACCCTGTAATAAATGAAAGAAGAAGACTTCTTCCTAGCCTTGATCAAAGTATCCACAACCGAGGAAGACAGCCCCTTCTCCATCAAGATGGAGGTTTCAGCAGCCAGGCCGTCAAAGCCAGAGTTTGTAAATTGGGATGGCGTAGTGATCCCTGAGTGAGCAGATCTGGCACCAAGGGCAGATCGTACTGATCTACTGCCAGCTGCACCACGTCTGCGAACCACACTCTTCTTGGCCACCTGGGGGCCACTAGAATTGCTGGCACCCCTTCCAGAGCAATCTTGCGCAGAACCCTGCCCAGCAGGGGGAATGGAGGGAAGACATACAGCAACTGAAAATCCTGCCATGACATTGCTAGAGCATCCGCGGTCAGGGCCAGAGGATCCTGGGACAGGGAGACAAAGGTTGGAAGCTTGTGATTGTGACGGGAAACAAACAGATCTGGTTGGCCCCAACGGTGACACAGAGATTGAAACACCCTGCTGCATAGGGACCATTCTCCCTGGCGAGAGGTCCCCCTGCTCAGAGAGTCCGCCAGGCGATTTTCCACCCCCGGGATGTACACAGCTGATATGCAGGGGACATTGGCCCCCTTACTCCGGGTCCCTCCCTGATGATTGATGTAGGCAACTGCCGTCTGGTTGTCCGAGCGCACCTGAACAGGCAGGCCCCGAAGGGGAGTAGTCAAGTGAGCCAGAACTAGCCTGATCGCCCGCAGTACCAAGACATTGATAGTTGTGTGGGACTCCTGAGGACCCCACCTCCCCTGGAACCGCAGGGACCTCCAGAAGCCCCTCCAACCTGACAGACTGGCATCCGTGGTGACCGTCTCCCAGGAAGGGGTAAGAAAGGATCTGCCCCCCAACAGGTTCCTCGAGTCCATCCACCACAAGAGGGACCTCCTGACCAGAGGGGAGAGCACACAGACCCCGTCCAGGGACGCTGGGTCCTTGTCCCATACTGAAAATAGGTGAAGTTGCAGAGGCCCCAAGTGGAACTGAGCATAAGGGACCGCTTCGAAGCACGCCACCATCAGGCCCACCAGCTGCATCCCCTGCCTGATGGAGGGATGGGGACAAGATAGGAGGAACTGAGCCTGCGCAATCAGAATGTCCACCTTCTGTTGAGGAAGGAAAATCCTTGCCTGAACTGTATCCAGATTCATTCCTAGGAAGAGTTACCAAAGGAAGGGGACAGTGAGGACTTGGGGTGGTTGATCACCCATCCAAATGACTCCAGAGTGGACACCACCGGCTGAGTATCCAACTCTGCCTGTTGTAGAGATTGGGAAGTGATGAGAATATTGTCCAGATAGGGAAGCACGCGGACGCCCTGATACCTGAGCAGAGACATCACGCCAGCCAGCACCTTGGTGAACACCCTGGGAACTGAAGTGAGACCAAAGGGCAACGCCACAAACTTGTAGTGTTGATCCATCAGAGCGAACCTGAGGAACCTTTGATGACCTGGGAATACAGGAATACAGGAATATGAAGGTAAGCATCTTTGAAGTCCACAGAAGTCATGCAGTCCCCTTGGCGCAGGGAACTGATGGCCGAGCGCAGAGTTTCCATGCGAAAGCGCCTGCCCCTGACAAATTTGTTGAGAATCTTTAAATCCAGGATGGGCCTGACTGAACCATCTTTTTTTACTCTGAATAGGTTGGAATAAAAACCCTTGCCTTTTTCTCTTAAGGGGACCTGGCAGATGACCCCCAGCTCCAGGAGGCCTTGCACTGCTTGCACCAACTCCTGAGCTGACACAGGGTCCTGAGGAATCCGGGATCTGATGAATCTTGGAGGGGGGAAGGCAGCAAACTATCTTGTAACCAGAGGACACTACCTCCTGAATCCACTGGTCTGAGACATGAAGCCTCCAGACGTGAGCAAAGTGCTACAGCCGTCCCCCCACCTGGATGGGTCATGACCTGGATGGGTCATGCCATCATGCCTGAGGGGGCTTGGGGGATGATTTTGCTTTGGGACCCCAGGAGGGGCCAGGACGTACACGTCCTCTACCCATACCCCAGAAATCTCCCCGGGCCCCAGGAAGGAAACCCCCCTCCCCTGTCTGGCACCACGGTAAGGGGAGGAGAAGGAACCCTGACCCCGAAAGGGCCGAGGTTGCCTTCTGCGCTGGGGTAACCTGCCTCCCTTAGCAAAAAGGTCCAGGCGGTCCCCAAACAGGCGCAGTCCTTTAAAGCGAAACCCAGTGAGGGCCTTCTTGGCAGCAGCCCACTGGCGCAGACAAACCGAGCGGCGTATAGCCACCACAAGGGCCGATGTTCTGGCACACATTCTGATGGTGTCATCCATGGCAGAGAGGACAAAATTTACAAAAACATCACAACTGGAGAGTGCATTGAACACCTCACAAGGCAAATCATCAGGGGCACTATCAAGTATATTTCTGATAAGGGTCCTAGTGGCCACGGCAGTAATGGCAGAGGCAGAGACCGGGCGCAGCGCCGCACATGCAAAGGCATGGGATGCCAGCTGGTCAATGCGCCGGTCCTCAGCATCCCGCAGGGTAGTAGAGTCAGGGGAATGCATGACAGAGGTGTTAGATAGCCCTAGGACCGGGGCATCCACCTCGGGAGGGGATGACCAACACTTTACCACATCAGCAGGAAAGGGATACTTCTTATCCCAACTTTTAGGAACCCCGGGAAGCTTACTGGGGCGCTCCCATTCCTTGAGCATAAGGTTATGGAAATGCGCCTGCTCGGGAAATTCCAAACGTGATTTCGCTGTATGGAAAAGCTCCCCCCTTTGCCTGGGAGCCGCAACAGGGGGAGAGATGGACAGGGCCTCAAAAATCTGGGTCAGTGTCATCTGGGGCCCAGGGATCAGAGCCAGAATCGTCATGACCCCTTGGCCTCTCCTCAGATGAGCCCGAGTCAGAAAAAAAGCTCCCCTTCATCAGACGGGGTATAGCCACAAAGATTCCAAAACTCCTCAGTTTCCATAGGGAAAATAGTGACATTAGGCGTTAAGTGCTGCTTTTTAGCTGGGGCCTTACGCACCAAGGTATTAGCAATTAACTTAACTGCAACTCAGTAGGAGTGAGGTTTAAGCTTGGGGGAGTAGGTGAAGGGAAACAAGGTGCAGCCACTGGCAGGCCAGATTGCAATGCAAGCACCTGCTCAGCACAGGGTACACAGACCCGCGCCTTGTCAGCGTCAGCATGAGGCTGCCCACACGCTACACACAGCCGGTCTTGTCCCTAAGGAACCCCGGTCACATTATCCTGAGATGCCTTCATATAGTGATTATAGCGGCACTATAGGCCGATAGGGATTAACGCTAAATAGCAACCCCCGATGCCCCAATAACCCGCTATGGAAGTGGGAGTATTACACAAGGCCTAACAAGTATATATATAATGGAGGGCCGGGAGAAGCCAAAGGATTCGCCCAGCCTGAAAGACATAAGAGGAGGAGACGGTAAGCACACAGTAATAAAAAAGTAGAAAAATAAAGCCGCCCGCGAGGGCACTTATGGACCGCGGTAGGTAGAGGTCCGTCGCGCATGGGCCAACCAAGCAGGTTAAAAATGGCATCGGTATACCTCGAGGGGTGGGCCGGTATCTCTGCCATAGACGGGCCCCGCCCCCCCCCCCCGAAGAGCGCGAAGCCAGGAGGTGACAAGCAGCCAATGACGGTGCACCAGCGCCTGAGGTAACGCCACCACCAAGTGCGGAACATAGTGTACACAAGGCGCGCTGCGGCGGCAAATTTTGAAAAACAGTAAAAGGAAAGCAAGCCAGCGCGGCGGCTGACACAAAGCAGAATGAATAAAAATAAGGTGTAAAACACAGAATGCATAGCATACACATCTACACCCCCCTTCTTTTCCCCCAAAGGCTACAAGGAGAATGAGGGAGGACAGCGGCCACTTAAATAGGGCCCACCGATAGGCAGGGGCAATAGTGCGGGAGGGGCATCCCATAGAGGCTCACCATAAGCCTGAACCACCTACCCTTTGGTGGGGGATTGCGGTGGAGCAGCGTTCCTAAGCACCTAACAGCGGTGCTTGCCTACCTTCACCCGAGCAGCGCAGCCAAGGCTGGAAGGCATATTACTAATGGAACGGGTGGGAATAGTCCTACAGGGCCGCAGGCTAATAGCCCCGCTCACCTGCGAGTAGAGAGCTTTTTTTTGTCCTTCGGAGGTCCCTGGGTGTTTGAGGGGCTGGGAGGAGCCTCTTTTCGATGTCTCTGCAGTCCAGCGCCATCTGGCGGAGTAATACCCACGTGTAAGTAATGTATCTGGAGCAGGACGTACTGTATACAAGGAATATAAAGAGTATAGTACAGCATATTTACAAACAATGGGCTAGAACTCACTCTCCAGAACTGGGGCAACTGACCTAAACTCAAAACACATCATGGCTTGACACTTGTCACTGCCAAGACTAGTGAACCAAAAGCACCAACCCGGGCACCATGATGTAGCCAAACTTTACCTTGAGATAATCCACAATGCATTGGAAATAACCTCCTGTGAGAAGACAGAAGAAAGGCCCACCATGGTTTTATCTCTATACTAGAACTATGGCAATTAACCCACATTTCAAACACATAAAGGTTTGGCAACAACAGCAATTACTGCTAGAGAACCAAGAGGACCAACCTAGCCACCATGATGTAACTAAACTAACATGATATCACCAGCTTGGCAGCTTATCACCAGGTTGGTCATGTTTTTTGTTTTTTAGGGGAAAGACTATAGTCCATCTATAAATGTTCAATAACCATGGCCGTTGCACACAAAGCCAACTACTAGTTTTTCCCTATCCAGACTGACCAAATAAATATTTATATTTAGTTGTCACATGATATCAGAGTAGGTGATCTACTGTTAGCGCCTGTAGATAATTAAAATCGACAAACAAGTTAATGATTTCCCCCGTGAAGAATATCACAGGGTGGATTAAAGGGCAAATATGCTGAAGTCTGAAATGGCATTAGACGAATGCTACTGGCGGTCATGCAACCATTATGTTGCAAATGGAATATGGTTCAGTAGGGAAGATTTTGAGGAAGAAACTTAATGATAGAACAAGGGGGCACAACCTGAAGCTAGTTGGAGGGAAGATCAGGAGCAATGTTAGAAAGTATTTTTTTCTCAAAGTAGGAAATGAATGTTATGTACAGAGGAAAGAGACCTGAAATCACCATCATGTTTCATTTGGCTCAGAGAAAAATATTCCGACCGGCAGCAGAGTCCTCCACCTTTAGCAAACTTTCCAGGACAGATAAGGCTGAGCGGTTAGAGCTGGAGAGCAGCCAGCTCTGGAGGGGGGTCACCAGATTTTTATATACGAAACTAGGAGATTAACTGTCGTGTTTATTATCCTGGACTGACCGAAATCTGGACTCACTGGCCAGGGCAGAAAGTGGGTAAGGGCAGATGGTCATCCTGGGAAGCCTTTTTGACACGCTCTCTAATGTAGAAATCCTCTTCGCCAGCCTGACCTGAGAAGCAAAATCACAGTGCTGCTTGGGCTAGCTGGCTTAGTATGGTCAACCAATAAAAAGCTGGGGGTCAGGTTGCTGGCAACCAATGAAGTCACCACCTTGGCCAACTTAGAAGAAGGGGCCCAGGGGTTTTAATATCTAGGCAGTTAAAGCAAAGCAGGTGTCTGGTTACCTTTTGTGCTGGCACTAGGGGTGTCCTCACTCATGGGAGCGGCGGCCAACTTTCTATGGTCCAATAGGACTGGGATTGCGGTACTCAGATAAGTTCTACAGCAGAAGCACCCTGTATTTTTTTCAAAGTTCGGCCGAACTTGCCAAACCTGAATTTTTTTTTATTTTTTTTTGGGGGGGGGGGGGTTTGTTCACCCCTATTCATGTCTTAACGGGAACTTTGCCTGCAGACCCGGAGTCTGCGTCTTTTTGTAGATCCAGGGTGTAACTGGAATGCTCTAACATGATGTCTGGATATAAAGAGATAGGATTGTACAGTATAAGTCTACTGCTATATAGTCAGACATGGGCTTTATAGCAGCAGTTTTAGGAGCCCTATAGTCTATTTTGACAAGCATTGTGCATTACTTCACACACTTGACCACCACTGTGGCAGCTAGTGACCTAGCTAGCCAACTAGAAAAGCCAGATAAGTGTTCTAGGTAGTGAAGTTATGCGACTGGCAACTCTGTATTTTGCACTGGTCACCACCTTTGGGCCTGGATAAATGGCATTAATTTTCAGAGAACTCCTTGTCAATTTGATCCGATTTATCTGGTGTCTGTCCTGGTCCATTTTGCCCATAAATAGAGCAAGTGATAGGGACCCGGCAGATGCTGGCAAATCAGGTTATGCACTCTAAAAACTCAAAACCGAGATGGAGTCTCTGTGTTTCTAACTTCCTCCAGCACCATCCTCTGCCAGCAACAATCAGTTGCCATGACTACAAAGGTTGAGCCACCTCAAGCAGCAAAGAGTCCCCAGCTCAGGGTCCGGGCCAGGAGAGATCAGAAGGCCGGTTGCTCAGAATAAAACAAGGAAGGTTGATGGTTACAGGGGTTAGACGTGCCAGGATCTACCTGCAATGTAGGGCTCGCAGGCCAGCCCAAAATCTTTGCAACCTAGCCAGCCCTCAACAAACTCCCGTGCTAGAAATTACTTGCAGTAGAACTAAAGTCAAATAAGGTCCACGTAACCCCTTCCCTCCTCCCATATGAGGATGTCCTACTTTCTTGTGGGTGCGAAAATGAACCTCTAGCAACCCTCTAATGTGGAAACCACTGCCAGCAATCTCTACATGACTATTATCCAGATGAAAAGCAATTGGTCACCAGCAGTCACAGGGAACACAAGAGCAGAGCAGAACTGCAAATTAGCTGAGCATTTATGTCTGTTTTCGTACTTTAGACTTAAAGGAAAATTCTGTTTTTTGTCAGGCTTTTGGTTTACTGACTTATGGTTTCCGTCTTCTGGAATGTAAAATAATCATTTGTGTTAGGATTGTGGATTGTGTTAGGACTGAAATAGAAGTTTCTGTGTGTCTGTGATCCTAAAGTGAAAGCGGCTTTCCTGGCCTTAAGTAAAAAGGGACTACAAGTCCCATAATCCTTTCACTGTAACAGGTGAGGTCATCAGCAGCTTTGGCTGAATCACACAAAAGTAATGACCTCCCCAGGTGAGGACACTGGCAGTAACCCTTTAGCTGCTGCAACACAAGACTGTGATCCCCTAATCTGCAGAGTTAGAATTAATGGTGTATATGGTTAAACCGGTCTCCTCTGCCTTTCCCAATGAGATTATTAGCAAGCCAGAGTCAGGAAGCTTCTGAAATGTACTCGGAAAACACCACTTTGGGGTATGTTGCTAACATAAAAACATTGTTGCTAGAGAAAAACGTTTTCTTTTATAACACAAGGTTGCAACAAATAAAAAAAAAATCAGAGATAAGTTCAGCACATTGAGCACATCATTTTGGGACACAAAAGGTCATAGAAAGTGGAATTACCCTGTTAAAGCCCCTGTCCAGGCTGCACAAAAAAGGCTGAAAGTCACCAAGTCTTGCAAGCTGCCGGGTTTCAGAGTTGTCAAGAGTGCACATCTCCCCCGACTTTGCTGCAGGTTTTTGCTGCTGGTCACGTGGTGCAGGCCGACTCATTGACTGGTAGTAGCCGGGGGCACATTGCATGACTGCTTGAAAGTATCTCACATGAAATTCAATTTAGCGTGGGACGCTCTCAGTCACGGGATGTGCCCCCTGCTGTCATTCAACCAGCAAGACTCTGTGGGATCAAGTCTGTGGGCTGGCACATAAAGAAAGGGGTTAGTCTCTGTACAGGCAATAGAGGAAAAAAACTACTCTTGATTCTATGCTGTTGGCTCTGGTGCAGAGAGCTCACTACCCAGTTAGCCACGCTGTGTGTCTCTGCTGGCCTCATCAACAGTGCATGCTGGTACGTGCACCGATCTACAACCAGCACAGCTTGTAGGACTACGAGGGATAGAGTCTGGGGCTTGGCAAGTAAGTGAAGTTTATATATTTTTTAAAATTTTCGGGACTGTCCCTTTAGTCAGCCTTACAGTCTGTTTTTTACTTTAGGTCTGCTTTAAGATGGACATGCAGTCAAATTAACCCCCAGTGGCTCTTTTGCATTGCCCACCTTCCTAATATGAAATGATCATTGACTGAATGCTGTATCACTGGCCCATCGTGGTTGTTCCTCCTCCATATTGTATCTATTTCAGTTATAAAGTTGACAGGCCCCTGATTACATTTAGGTACACCTCTGGCCCTATGGGATGGCTGGTGGAAATGAGGTTTATAGGGCGTGCATGTATGTCCAACCAGGTAACTGGATCCTATGGATCTTCCAGAAAGCAGGGGTGCCGGGGGATGGGGAGATGGAGCTGCACCAGCTTTCTTAAAGGTCATCTGTTGGCTCCCCTTGAAAAATAATTATATCTACCCCACCCCCCCAGAACAGTTGCCAGGGGAACTGCGGACACCATGGGAGCCATAACTGGTGAGGGCACTGGGATGTTCCCTTCAAGCCAACCAACAGTCAAAAATGACTTAAACCAGACCAACACAACAAACATTGCTCATATGCATCCCTCTCCAGAACAATTTAGCTGCACATAAAAATGTATTTACCTTTTTCTAACTCCTGCTGTGGTAAATGTTAAAAACAAAATGGCGGCGCATGCATCTGCAGACCGTCTGCAAACAGGAAGTGCTGCTGGCCTTCCTGTTAGTGCATTGTCAGTTGAACCCAGGCAGCAGCATGGCTGAGATGCTGGGAGAGGAAGCTCCAAAATGGCTGCTACCTTTCTTTTCCAACTGTGCCAAGCTGTTGGCACGGTTTAAAGGAACATACCTGATGGTCTACTATTTGGCTATAGGTGTGTAGATCTGCCCTTTTCAGAAAGAAAATGCGTCACAGCATCCTCCACAATGGCTAGCTGGTGTACCTGCAGAAGCCCCCACCCTAGGCAAAAATACAAATAGGTTATATTTAGAAAAGCTCGGCCATTTAAACATCGCTCTTTTGTCCTAAAATAGAAGAGAGTTACGGTGCTGCTTACCAATGTGTCAGGGCCTTTCCACACAATGGCAAAGAAAAGCAGTGCATAGGATCAGCAGGGCCTCATACAATGCCAAGGATCAAGTGGATTATGCAGTGACGGGGCTACCTGGTGATTTGTTTGAATGGCGGGAGGCTTAGCGCATAATAACCACACAGGTGTGTACTCTGCGCAACATACTGACTCACAACTACACAATGCAAATACTGCAGCTGAGGTGACAGGGACGGGAGGGTAATAATAGAAAGGGTGATGGGTGGGGGCTCTCCCAGGACTAGAACCCGAATTCCAGCCCTCATCAACTAATTAGATCTTTAGTTCACTGAAAGTACCTCCGTCACCAAATCCAACCCTCTGAAAATATAGCGGATAAACCTCCTAATGCACAATTATTTTTTTCTGCTCCTTCTCCAAAAAAATGAAAAATCTGCATAAATTGCTTTTTTAATAGGTTTTTAATAGGAACCTACCTGTTGCTTTATGCACTGTCATCCTTAGCCTTCCAAATGACAGATTTACTTTAAAGAGGACCTGAAGTCGGTGATGTTAAATTACTTAAAGTGGACCAACACTCAGCAGGATCGGCACGGGAATCTATAGGATTCCGGGGCCGATCCAATCCCTCCCTGCGGGGCATCCAAAATCGGGATGCCCCGCTGTGTGAAACACCCCAGGACACCCGCAAACCTTACCTTAATCCCGGTCCAAAAGTGCATGCGCGGGCTGCAGCCGCATCTCGTGCTTCTCTCTAGCAGGGCACATGCCCGCGCCGGCCATTTGTGAATGGCCGACGCGGGCGCGCTCCCCGTTAGAGGGAAGTGCGAGATGCGGCACCAGCGTGCTCGGAGCCACTGAGCTAAGACGTCGCTTAGACGTGCTGATTGGATGAGCGGCCACGCATGCGCCGTAGGAGCGGGGTGAGGTGAGTTGAAGCTAGTCAAAATCCTGGATGTTGGTCCACTTTAAACCCAAGGACATCCCAATTTAAGATGCCCCTCCGGTTAAAGAGGAGCAAGTCTTTAAGACTCGTGGGGTTGCACTCTTTATGGGGCATTCCAGTTTGGAATTCCCCTGCTGTGTGAACCCCCCTTACCGTTTTCCAAAGCCCTCACCATGCACAATCCCCCATCATACCCCTATATGGGGTGCTTACCCGCACGAGACCTTTCTAATTGGACGGTGCAGGCACATCCACAGCTAGAGGTGAGCGGGGATGCAGACAAGGATGCTCACTCTATGCAAAAACCAGGAAGAGGGGGGGACCCAAAATGGAAATTCTTGAAATTTGTTCCTCTCCAAACTGGAACAAAACCCTGCAGGGCCAGCCCTGGATTCTAAAAGATTTCAGGGCCAGCCACTGGCCTTCCCATGGGGTATCTCGAATCGGGATGCCTTGCTGTGTGAAAACCCCCTGGGTTGCCGCAAAACGTACCTTCTTCCTGGCTCCTTCACCGATGTAAACACCGGTGGGCGCATCCCTGACATCTCTGAGCTGGCGCCTCCCGTGGCCAGCCATTTAGATAAGCTGGGAGCAGGACCGCGCCTGCACCTGGCGACTCTGCCGCTATTGCTTCTGATTGCGGTGCACAGATCCATTTTACATATGCAAGGCAAATGTTTCTGACCGGACGAGAGCCTGAGCAATCTGTGTAAGACTAGGGAAAGGTGAGTTTTTAACCGCAATCGAGGGGCACACAGCAGGGCATCCCAAATCAGGTTGCCCCAGGGGGCAAGAACAAATCCGCTTTTTGTTCCACTTTAAGGGCACCCAAAGTCACAAATTTTGCTACTTCTTGGTCCTCTCCACCGACCCCTCCCCTGCATACAGTATGTTAAAAAAATTGATTTGTTGACGCTTTAAAGTTCACCAGCAAGCCTGAAATTGGGCATCAGTACTCACAGATGCTTGTACTGCAACCCAGTTTCTCAAACAACCATTTTCTGGGGCGGACGTGTAAACCCTCGCTGACTGGAGCTCTGCCTCCCCATCCCTACACAAACTGGCTCTGCTAATGATGTAAGAGCAGTTCATCATGAGCTACTGGATTTCTATGGCCATGTAATCAAAGCCAAGACCAACAATTAATAAAAACCAAGCTGAGCTTACTTACCACCTCCACAACTGTCTGAGAGGAAATATGGAGGTGTTAAGAGCTGCCACAGCAAGGCACCCCAAATTGGGATCAGCAGACCTTCACTCTTTTCTGACTGTTCCGTACAGTCATTTGACTGCACAGGTAATGCTATTGTGCAACGGTCAGCCCTGGTGACAGGTAAATTCCAGGAACAAAAGGAACTGCAGCCACCACACATGAGCCACAAGTTCATGGAAGACTTTGCGTTCCAGCACTTAACAAATGCAGAACAGAGGCATTGTCACAGTTAAATATTTACTCATAGACAATGCAGTCCCGACCAGGGAGGGCCTGCTGTGCCTTTCAGGGCTGAAGGAACCAAACTGAGCCTCAGCAAATACACACACAAAAGGTGCCTACAGGGGACCCAACACTCATCCTGCTCAACTAAAACCATATCAGCCGACACCGATTCCTACAGGGGGCAATAAACTCACAAAAGGTGGGAATTATCGGGGTTCTTTAAAGTCCTACAAACTCTTACCAGAGAAGACCTGACCAATGTATATGTTACCCCAGGACAAGATGTTTTAGAGACCCTGCAGATGATACACAAGTCACCAGTAATGCAAGAAGGAAGGCAGTTACTCATCAACAGGAAGCCAACACAGGAGGGCTTCATTGTGCAGTCATCGGAAATGACTGCACAATGAATATAAATATGGAAACCTTTATTCTAAAGACAGTTCATTCAGTGATGTCACTGGTCTCTAGTGAATGGATAGGCGGCATTCTCAGTGATGTCACTGGTCTCTAGTGAATGGATAGGCGGCATTCTCAGTGATGTCACTGGTCTCTAGTGAATGGATAGGCGGCATTCTCAGTGATGTCACTGGTCTCTAGTGAATGGATAGGCGGCATTCTCAGTGATGTCACTGGTTTCTAGTGAATGGATAGGCAGCATTCTCAGTGATGTCACTGGTCTCTAGTGAATGGATAGGCAGCATTCTCAGTGATGTCACTGGTCTCTAGTGAATGGATAGGCAGCATTCTCAGTGATGTCACTGGTCTCTAGTGAATGGATAGGCGGCATTCTCAGTGATGTCACTGGTCTCTAGTGAATGGATAGGCGGCATTCTCAGTGATGTCACTGGTCTCTAGTGAATGGATAGGCAGCATTCTCAGTGATGTCACTGGTCTCTAGTGAACGGATAGTCAGCATTCTCAGTAATGTCACTGGTCTCTAGTGAATGGATAGGCGGCATTCTCAGTGATGTCACTGGTCTCTAGTGAATGGATAGGCAGCATTCTCAGTGATGTCACTGGTCTCTAGTGAACGGATAGTCAGCATTCTCAGTAATGTCACTGGTCTCTAGTGAATGGATAGGCAGCATTCTCAGTAATGTCACTGGTCTCTAGTGAATGGATAGGCGGCATTCTCAGTGATGTCACTGGTCTCTAGTGAAAGGATAGGCAACATTCTAAGTGATGTCACTGGTCTCTAGTAAATGGATAGGCGGCATTCTCAGTGATGTCACTGGTCTCTAGTGAAAGGATAGGCAACATTCTAAGTGATGTCACTGGTCTCTAGTAAATGGATAGGCGGCATTCTCAGTGATGTCACTGGTCTCTAGTGAATGGATAGGCGGCATTCTCAGTGATGTCACTGGTCTCTAGTGAATGGATAGGCAGCATTCTCAGTGATGTCACTGGTCTCTAGTGAATGGATAGGCAGCATTCTCAGTGATGTCACTGGTGTCTAGTGAATGGATAGGCGGCATTCTCAGTGATGTCACTGGTCTCTAGTGAATGGATAGGCGGCATTCTCAGTGATGTCACTGGTCTCTAGTGAATGGATAGGCGGCATTCTCAGTGATGTCACTGGTCTCTAGTGAATGGATAGGCGGCATTCTCAGTGATGTCACTGGTCTCTAGTGAATGGATAGGCGGCATTCTCAGTGATGTCACTGGTCTCTAGTGAATGGATAGGCAGCATTCTCAGTGATGTCACTGGTCTCTAGTGAACGGATAGTCAGCATTCTCAGTAATGTCACTGGTCTCTAGTGAATGGATAGGCGGCATTCTCAGTGATGTCACTGGTCTCTAGTGAAAGGATAGGCAACATTCTAAGTGATGTCACTGGTCTCTAGTAAATGGATAGGCGGCATTCTCAGTGATGTCACTGGTCTCTAGTGAAAGGATAGGCAACATTCTAAGTGATGTCACTGGTCTCTAGTAAATGGATAGGCGGCATTCTCAGTGATGTCACTGGTCTCTAGTGAATGGATAGGCGGCATTCTCAGTGATGTCACTGGTCTCTAGTGAATGGATAGGCAGCATTCTCAGTGATGTCACTGGTCTCTAGTGAATGGATAGGCAGCATTCTCTGTGATGTCACTGGTGTCTAGTGAATGGATAGGCGGCATTCTCAGTGATGTCACTGGTCTCTAGTGAATGGATAGGCAGCATTCTCAGTGATGTCACTGGTCTCTAGTAAATGGATAGGCGGCATTCTCAGTGATGTCACTGGTGTCTAGTGAATGGATAGGCAGCATTCTCAGTGATGTCACTGGTCTCTAGTGAATGGATAGGCGGCATTCTCAGTGATGTCACTGGTCTCTAGTGAATGGATAGGCAGCATTCTCGGTGATGTCACTGGTCTCTAGTGAATGGATAGGCGGCATTCTCAGTGATGTCACTGGTCTCTAGTGAACGGATAGTCAGCATTCTCAGTAATGTCACTGGTCTCTAGTGAATGGATAGGCGGCATTCTCAGTGATGTCACTGGTCTCTAGTGAATGGATAGGCGGCATTCTCAGTGATGTCACTGGTCTCTAGTGAATGGATAGGCGGCATTCTCAGTGATGTCACTGGTCTCTAGTGAAAGGATAGGCAACATTCTAAGTGATGTCACTGGTCTCTAGTAAATGGATAGGCAGCATTCTCAGTGATGTCACTGGTCTCTAGTGAATGGATAGGCAGCATTCTCAGTGATGTCACTGGTCTCTAGTGAATGGATAGGCGGCATTCTCAGTGATGTCACTGGTCTCTAGTGAATGGATAGGCAGCATTCTCAGTGATGTCACTGGTCTCTAGTGAATGGATAGGCGGCATTCTCAGTGATGTCGCTGGTATCTAGTGAATGGATAGGCAGCATTCTCAGTGATGTCACTGGTCTCTAGTGAATGGATAGGCAGCATTCTCAGTGATATCACTGGTCTCTAGTGAATGGATAGGCAGCATTCTCAGTGATATCACTGGTCTCTAGTGAATGGATAGGCAGCATTCTCAGTGATGTCTCTAGTGAATGGATAGGCAGCATTCTCAGTGATGTCACTGGTCTCTAGTGAATAGATAGGCAGCATTCTCAGTGATATCACTGGTCTCTAGTGAATGGATAGGCAGCATTCTCAGTGATGTCTCTAGTGAATGGATAGGCGGCATTCTCAGTGATGTCACTGGTCTCTAGTGAATGGATAGGCAGCATTCTCAGTGATGTCACTGGTCTCTAGTGAATGGATAGGCAGCATTCTCAGTGATGTCACTGGTCTCTAGTGAATGGATAAGCCGCATTCTCAGTGATGTCACTGGTCTCTAGTGAATGGATAGGCGGCATTCTCAGTGATGTCACTGGTCTCTAGTGAATGGATAGGCGGCATTCTCAGTGATGTCACTGGTCTCTAGTGAATGGATAGGCGGCATTCTCAGTGATGTCACTGGTTTCTAGTGAATGGATAGGCGGCATTCTCAGTGATGTCACTGGTCTCTAGGGAATGGATAGGCAGCATTCTCAGTGATGTCACTGGTCTCTAGTGAATGGATAGGCAGCATTCTCAGTGATGTCACTGGTCTCTAGTGAATGGATAGGCAGCATTCTCAGTGATGTCACTGGTCTCTAGTGAATGGATAGGCAGCATTCTCAGTGATGTCACTGGTCTCTAGTGAATGGATAGGCAGCATTCTCAGTGATGTCACTGGTCTCTAGTGAATAGATAGGCAGCATTCTCAGTGATGTCACTGGTCTCTAGTGAATGGATAGGCAGCATTCTCAGTGATGTCACTGGTCTCTAGTGAATGGATAGGCGGCATTCTCAGTGATGTCACTGGTCTCTAGTGAATGGATAGGCAGCCTTCTCAGTGATGTCACTGGTCTCTAGTGAATGGATAGGCGGCATTCTCAGTGATGTCACTGGTCTCTAGTGAATGGATAGGCGGCATTCTCAGTGATGTCACTGGTCTCTAGTGAATGGATAGGCAGCATTCTCAGTGATGTCACTGGTCTCTAGTGAACGGATAGTCAGCATTCTCAGTAATGTCACTGGTCTCTAGTGAATGGATAGGCGGCATTCTCAGTGATGTCACTGGTCTCTAGTGAAAGGATAGGCAACATTCTAAGTGATGTCACTGGTCTCTAGTAAATGGATAGGCGGCATTCTCAGTGATGTCACTGGTCTCTAGTGAAAGGATAGGCAACATTCTAAGTGATGTCACTGGTCTCTAGTAAATGGATAGGCGGCATTCTCAGTGATGTCACTGGTCTCTAGTGAATGGATAGGCGGCATTCTCAGTGATGTCACTGGTCTCTAGTGAATGGATAGGCAGCATTCTCAGTGATGTCACTGGTCTCTAGTGAATGGATAGGCGGCATTCTCAGTGATGTCACTGGTCTCTAGTGAATGGATAGGCAGCATTCTCAGTGATGTCACTGGTCTCTAGTGAACGGATAGTCAGCATTCTCAGTAATGTCACTGGTCTCTAGTGAATGGATAGGCAGCATTCTCAGTGATGTCGCTGGTATCTAGTGAATGGATAGGCGGCATTCTCAGTGATGTCACTGGTCTCTAGTGAATGGATAGGCGGCATTCTCAGTGATGTCGCTGGTATCTAGTGAATGGATAGGCAGCATTCTCAGTGATGTCACTGGTCTCTAGTGAATGGATAGGCAGCATTCTCAGTGATGTCACTGGTCTCTAGTGAATGGATAGGCAGCATTCTCAGTGATGTCACTGGTCTCTAGTGAATGGATAGGCGGCATTCTCAGTGATATCACTGGTCTCTAGTGAATGGATAGGCAGCATTCTCAGTGATGTCACTGGTCTCTAGTGAATGGATAGGCGGCATTCTCAGTGATGTCACTGGTCTCTAGTGAATGAATAGGCAGCATTCTCAGTGATGTCACTGGTCTCTAGTGAATGGATAGGCGGCATTCTCAGTGATGTCACTGGTCTCTAGTGAATGAATAGGCAGCATTCTCAGTGATGTCACTGGTCTCTAGTGAATGGATAGGCAGCATTCTCAGTGATGTCACTGGTCTCTAGTGAATGGATAGGCAGCATTCTCAGTGATGTCACTGGTCTCTAGTGAATGGATAGGCAGCATTCTCAGTGATGTCACTGGTCTCTAGTGAATGGATAGGCGGCATTCTCAGTGATGTCACTGGTCTCTAGTGAATGGATAGGCAGCATTCTCAGTGATGTCACTGGTCTCTAGTGAATGGATAGGCAGCATTCTCAGTGATGTCACTGGTCTCTAGTGAATGGATAGGCAGCATTCTCAGTGATGTCACTGGTCTCTAGTGAATGGATAGGCAGCATTCTCAGTGATGTCACTGGTCTCTAGTGAATGGATAGGCGGCATTCTCAGTGATGTCACTGGTCTCTAGTGAATGGATAGGCAGCATTCTCAGTGATGTCACTGGTCTCTAGTGAATGGATAGGCAGCATTCTCAGTGATGTCACTGGTCTCTAGTGAATGGATAGGCAACATTCTCAGTGATATCACTGGTCTCTAGTGAATGGATAGGCAGCATTCTCAGTGATGTCACTGGTCTCTAGTGAATGGATAGGCAGCATTCTCAGTGATGTCACTGGTCTCTAGTGAATGGATAGGCAGCATTCTCAGTGATGTCACTGGTCTCTAGTGAATGGATAGGCAGCATTCTCAGTGATGTCACTGGTCTCTAGTGAATGGATAGGCGGCATTCTCAGTGATGTCACTGGTCTCTAGTGAATGGATAGGCAGCCTTCTCAGTGATGTCACTGGTCTCTAGTGAATGGATAGGCGGCATTCTCAGTGATGTCACTGGTCTCTAGTGAATGGATAGGCGGCATTCTCAGTGATGTCACTGGTCTCTAGTGAATGGATAGGCAGCATTCTCAGTGATGTCACTGGTCTCTAGTGAACGGATAGTCAGCATTCTCAGTAATGTCACTGGTCTCTAGTGAATGGATAGGCGGCATTCTCAGTGATGTCACTGGTCTCTAGTGAAAGGATAGGCAACATTCTAAGTGATGTCACTGGTCTCTAGTAAATGGATAGGCGGCATTCTCAGTGATGTCACTGGTCTCTAGTGAAAGGATAGGCAACATTCTAAGTGATGTCACTGGTCTCTAGTAAATGGATAGGCGGCATTCTCAGTGATGTCACTGGTCTCTAGTGAATGGATAGGCAGCATTCTCAGTGATGTCACTGGTCTCTAGTGAATGGATAGGCGGCATTCTCAGTGATGTCACTGGTCTCTAGTGAATGGATAGGCAGCATTCTCAGTGATGTCACTGGTCTCTAGTGAACGGATAGTCAGCATTCTCAGTAATGTCACTGGTCTCTAGTGAATGGATAGGCAGCATTCTCAGTGATGTCGCTGGTATCTAGTGAATGGATAGGCGGCATTCTCAGTGATGTCACTGGTCTCTAGTGAATGGATAGGCGGCATTCTCAGTGATGTCGCTGGTATCTAGTGAATGGATAGGCAGCATTCTCAGTGATGTCACTGGTCTCTAGTGAATGGATAGGCAGCATTCTCAGTGATGTCACTGGTCTCTAGTGAATGGATAGGCAGCATTCTCAGTGATGTCACTGGTCTCTAGTGAATGGATAGGCGGCATTCTCAGTGATATCACTGGTCTCTAGTGAATGGATAGGCAGCATTCTCAGTGATGTCACTGGTCTCTAGTGAATGGATAGGCGGCATTCTCAGTGATGTCACTGGTCTCTAGTGAATGAATAGGCAGCATTCTCAGTGATGTCACTGGTCTCTAGTGAATGGATAGGCGGCATTCTCAGTGATGTCACTGGTCTCTAGTGAATGAATAGGCAGCATTCTCAGTGATGTCACTGGTCTCTAGTGAATGGATAGGCAGCATTCTCAGTGATGTCACTGGTCTCTAGTGAATGGATAGGCAGCATTCTCAGTGATGTCACTGGTCTCTAGTGAATGGATAGGCAGCATTCTCAGTGATGTCACTGGTCTCTAGTGAATGGATAGGCGGCATTCTCAGTGATGTCACTGGTCTCTAGTGAATGGATAGGCAGCATTCTCAGTGATGTCACTGGTCTCTAGTGAATGGATAGGCAGCATTCTCAGTGATGTCACTGGTCTCTAGTGAATGGATAGGCAGCATTCTCAGTGATGTCACTGGTCTCTAGTGAATGGATAGGCAGCATTCTCAGTGATGTCACTGGTCTCTAGTGAATGGATAGGCGGCATTCTCAGTGATGTCACTGGTCTCTAGTGAATGGATAGGCGGCATTCTCAGTGATGTCACTGGTCTCTAGTGAATAGATAGGCAGCATTCTCAGTGATGTCACTGGTCTCTAGTGAATGGATAGGCAGCATTCTCAGTGATGTCACTGGTCTCTAGTGAATGGATAGGCAACATTCTCAGTGATATCACTGGTCTCTAGTGAATGGATAGGCAGCATTCTCAGTGATGTCACTGGTCTCTAGTGAATGGATAGGCAGCATTCTCAGTGATGTCACTGGTCTCTAGTGAATGGATAGGCGGCATTCTCAGTGATATCACTGGTCTCTAGTGAATGGATAGGCAGCATTCTCAGTGATGTCACTGGTCTCTAGTGAATGGATAGGCGGCATTCTCAGTGATGTCACTGGTCTCTAGTGAATGGATAGGCAGCATTCTCAGTGATGTCACTGGTCTCTAGTGAATGGATAGGCGGCATTCTCAGTGATGTCACTGGTCTCTAGTGAATGGATAGGCAGCATTCTCAGAGATGTCACTGGTCTCTAGTGAATGAATAGGCAGCATTCTCAGTAATGTCACTGGTCTCTAGTGAATGAATAGGGGGCATTCTCGGCAACGGGGCAAGAGATTGAGAACTTTATGTCATGAATGTAAATCCTCCAATCAGAAATGAGCACCTTCTTGGCTTTAGCTCCACCTTTGCTAAACCCTTCTGATCACCATTTCCGTCCCCTCAGAGGCGCTATCTATTAAATTATTGATCGGGAATCTCATCTCATTGCAGGGCCGCGTCTGACAGAGTGACCTCTCCCCCGTCTTATCAATTATTCCTGGCTGGTCTGCAAACGAAACCTGCGCTGAGCCATTTTATCTGGCTGCCGGTCGAGATACTGAAAGTGAGAGCAACAGCCTATCCAAATGCAGTATAGTTACTAGAATGGCATTAAGGCAGCTCCAAACTTGTCTTAAAAAACTGAAAATGGGATTAGTTGCTGTAGCTATTGGGGAGCGTTATTTCATTAACAAGCGCATTGCTGCTTGTACACATACATGGAAGAAGCCAGCTGACAAGAGGAGGACTCTTGTTTGGCGGATGGCCTGCTGATCCTTTTGGCCCAGTTGCTCAAACTGTCTGCATTCAAAGGAAGAGCCTAGTCACTGAACAAGAGTCTTTATGTCTAACAATGAGCTAACAATTAGCTCTTTTTGTGCTGCTGGATGCCGCTCTTCCAAAAATCTGTTTTCTAGTGGAGGGGTCAGACAAACTCGCCAGGGTTAGAGGAGACCAATAAAGAGAACTGTCAAGAGCTGCAAGATTGCACTGAAAAAATACCCCTCCAGCTACTGTTCTCAAGTAACTAGTAAAAGCTTCCTATCAGTCTGGAGACCTATAGCAAACCCAACCCCAGGAAACGTTGTGCCTGGTAGGAAGAGCACAGGGACTCTTAACTACCTAAACCCGCTGCCTAATGGAGCACTGTGTAACAGGGGACAAAGAAGCAGGTGCACATTGAAATAAAGCATGCCTCTTATTGGACGGGTGCAGCTGCCGCTTATGTGCAGTGCTTTTATATCCCCCATAAGATGGGGAACTACTAGGAAAAAGTGAGTACAGGGCTCAATCATAGTGTAAAAGAGCAAAAAAAAAAAGAAGGTTTAGGTCTTAAAACATTCCTTTTAAATAGGGAACCAGGCTGCTTAAAAGGAACCTAAGCCCACAGAGACATTTTATTCCCCACCATCCTGGTTTTGGTTGCCCATATGCCATTAGATCCTAGGAAATTTCCAAAACTCAGGCATCCTACTCACTTACCACATTTTGGCTACAAGCTCCACCACTGCTTGTGCGCATTACACTCTCCATCCCCTTTGAACAAAAGGGTGGGACACGCGTGTGGTTGAGCACAGATCAGGTGAATAGTTTAGCCTATTCTCCTTACTTTATACCAGACAGAAATTAAGGTTTGGGATGCAGAGGTCCCAAGTGCCACTTGTGGGTAATGTGGCTGGTGATCCACTTTAACCCCTACAGAAATGTCTAAAATCAGGCCTGAAGTTCACCGTGTACCAACCCATTTCAGACTTCAATGCTTGTTTGTCAGCCAGACATACACACCCCTATCAAGTCAGGGGACCAGAACTGAAGTCAAGGAGATGATAAAGGGGGCCCATGTACCAAAGAAGCAGTGCCTCCTAATCTGCTGAAAGATGAAGTTGCTACAAGTAGGTAATCACATATCTTCCAATTTTTCAGGGTGGGAAAGCGGGACAATATTTAAATTAAGCCACACACCCTCATTGAGGGATGGGTAGGAGATAGAATGTAACAGTTATGAACACTTTGAATAGACAAATGAATCATTTATTGATGCAGATCTGCATGTTAAGCCTCAAAGAGAGACAAATGAGAACAACGGACAGGTGGGAATGGACTCAAAATCGGGCCAGTCCCTCCAAAACAGGGACAGTTGAGAGGTATGAGTGCAGCAGAGCAAGAGGCTCACAGCAGAGAGAGGCTCACAACAACAGACCAGCAGAGATCAGTGTGTAACATACACATATCGTAGCTTGGCTTTTCCTGGCTTAATCCATTACAGCTATGTGCATATTGAAGGATAAAGTGGATCAAAACTGTTTCTCTTTAAGAGATTTCCCTAGGGGCATCCAGGTTTGTAATGCCTCGCAGTCAATCTCATGGCTGCTGCCAAGCTTACTTGCACTCTAGAATTTGCAAGGCCAGCCAACGCAGCGTGAGCAGTAAAAATCCATCCTTTATTGAAATGGATTAAAAGGCCATCACTGTAGCAAAGACATTAAAAGTATATACACGAGCAGCTCCTGACGCCTACGCGTTTCGAGCCTCAGCTCTTACTCATGACCACTTGCACTCTGCAGCAGCCCCATCGACAAACATTCAAGTCTCCAATGTGCAGTAGCTGTGCAGAGCAGGAACGCCACCAGATGCACTCTGGGATCAAGGAGAGTATATAGTGAAACCAGGGAGTTTTACACTGCAGAGCATCCCAAATCAGGATGCCCCTTGGACAGGAAAAGCTTCTGCCCATAGACAGGTTTTGGTTCCCTTAAACAATCAATGAGGTTTTTATCTGGCACTGCAAATCGTTGCTATCTATGAGAGATAAAAAATAGGCAACACATCCAAACTTCCTTCAATCCACCTTGCATCTAGAGACTACAACCAAAGCAAGTGTGGTGATCAATTACAGGGGACCTCAAATGCAGCTCAAACACATCTTAAAGGCCACACATTTTGTATCACTTTCCTAGAACCCATATTGACCCAAAAAAGGTGCTTGCAGCATTCAGGGTGGTACAGGCAGGAACATTGAGTTCAGGGTAGTCATGACAAACCTGAAGCCAACAATAAAAAAGGCAGCTTAGACCAGTCCAGCCAGTCAGAGAAGTTTCTCTGCACGTGATTTGGTTATAATTTGATGATGACTCTCTCCGAACTCGAATGAAAGAAAGTGAGGTCATACGGCGTTGTCCTAGATCAGTACGTCCAGCCCAGATCACACTGACCAACATCAAAAAGGAACATTTTAGACATGTTTTTCTCCTGTGCACCCGACCACAACATTTTCTCCATCAGGGATCTTTTTCAGCTTTACAGCTCTGGCATTGAAATGCACATTAGCTGCAGGTCAAGCTGCTGACCCACTTAGCTGAAATCTCAGGAATGGCAAGAATTCAGCGCTGGGGCACATTCCCGGGGTCACGGTGCCAGGCAACTAGGAGACGACCTAAAAATGCCTTTGCACCGTCCTCAAAGACCACTCAGAGCATTTTATGATGTAGCTGGTGGCTGGGCATAGGCACAAAGATGTGATGGAAACCCTGGTCTAGACTGAAACTGGCTTATCGCGTTTTCTGAAAGAATTAAGGTCAATTAGAAAATCTTGTCCGTACAGTCGAGTGAACCAGACTGGCCACATGATACAGCTTAGCAGTAACAAGGCGACCTAGAACGGCACAGGCAAAATTTAGTACATTTCAGGACTAATCTCATGACCCAGTAATATGACCTGTATTAGGGGTTAAGATGCAGAGAGGGCTGTTACCACCATGCTAATACTAGAAGGTCCCAATCTATAGTGTCTGTACACTCGGGTGAGCCAGACTGTCTGTATGATGTGCCTGAACTGTAATAAGACAACATAGGAGTGCACAGGCAAAACTCTTAATAACCAGTGTTAAAACCCTTATTAAAAGTGATGATTAGGCCTGAGAATGCGGAAGGGTGAGCATGGGTCCAACAGAGGGCTGTCCAGGGTCCCAATCCAGACAAAAACATAAACGCTGCAACAAACCTCCGACACAAAAATAAGCCCTGTGAAGTATGTCTTCACAAGACATACAAAATCACCCCAACGGCAATAATTAGCCAGCAAGCTGCTCACTTGATTGTCTGATCCATGTACCTCTTCTCCATTTCCAGCCGCACAAGGTAGAACCAATAGCAGGGCTCTAAAGTTTGCCCTTTTTACAATTTTATATCTCCAGGACCACGCAAAAAATACAATTCTGTGATTACTCACCTTGTAGAATTGGTATTATAAGTATGCAGCACGTCCTGCTCCAGATAATGATTCATAACAGATGGGATTACCTCCGCCAGAGGGCGCTTGACTGCAGAGATGACAAAAAGAGGCCCCTCCCGGTCCATATATACCCAGGACCTCCCACAAATTCCCCAGTATAGAAAAGCAGTAAGAAGAACCAGGAGAAGCCAATGAAATTAACAATGTTAACAAGGATAACAATCACAATAACATCCAAAGTGAAGCCTGGGGATGTTATTGTGAGTATAGTGTTGAGCACGCCTCTACTGTATAGTATTAGTGGTGCACCAGTCTTGTGTATAAAAAGGATAACAATCACCATACAGAGAATCCAAGATAATGCAACAGGGTGGGGTGGAGCAGGACGTGCTGCATACTTATAATACCAATTCTACAAGGTGAGTAATCACAGAACTGTATTATTCTAAGTATGCAGCACGTCCTGCTCCAGATAATGATTCATAACAGATGGGACATCCAATAGCAGTGTCCGTAAATAGGGTGGGATCCCAAAAAGCAACAACGCGCAGTTCAAACCACTGCCGCCTGCAGAACCTTGCGACCAAAAACAGCATCCACTGAGGCCCGAACATCAACCTTGTAAAACTTGGAAAAGGTATGAACAGAAGACCAAGTAGCAGCCTTACAAACTTGTTCAACAGAAGCCTGGTGCTGAAAGGCCCAGGAGGCCCCAACAGCACAAGTAGAATGAGCAGGAAAAGGAGGATCCTTTCCCTTGGCAGAATAGGCCCTAAAAATAGCCTGACGAATCCATTTGCTTATAGTAGACTTAGCAGGGGCCAGGCCCTTCTTGGGACCCGAAGGAACCACAAACAAGGCATCAGTCTTTCTAAAAGGTGCAGTAGCCACCAAGTAGAACTTCAAATTCCTAACCACATCCAGGGAATGTAAGGCCCACTCCTTGGAATTACCAGGATTAGGGCACAAGGAAGGAAGCACAATGTCCTGATTGAGATGGAAGGCAGAGACAACCTTAGGCAAGAAATCAGGTTTAAATCTGAAAACCGCCTTGTCCTGGTGTCTCTCAAAGTAGGGGGCCTGAATAGAAAGGGCCGCCAACTCCGAAACACGCCTGACCGAGGTGATAGCCACCAAAAAGGCAACCTTAAGAGTAAGAATAGACAGAGCAGCCTCATGCACAGGCTCAAATGGAGGGCCCTGGAGGGCAGACAAAACCAAATTCAAGTCCCAAACTGGCAACAGAGGTTTGTGAGGGTGATGCACATGAGCAACCCCCTGGAAGCAAGTCTTGACCAGAGGATGTTGAGCGAAAGATCTCTAGAAGAAAACAGTTAAGGCAGAAACGTGACCCTTGAGCGTGCTGACCTAAAGTCCCAGATCCAAACCATGCTGGAGGAACTCCAGAATCCTAGGAATGGAAAACACCCGACAAGGAAGGACCCTAGACTCACCCCAGTCAATGTAGGCCCGCCAGATCCTATAGTAGATGGTTGAAGAGGATTTCTTCCTAGCCCTGATTAGAGTGTTAACCTCAGACTCAGAAAGCCCCTCATCCCTTAAGATGGAGGTTTCAGCAGCCAGGCCGTCAAAGCCAGCGTTTGTAAATTGGGATGGCAAAGCTGCCCTTGAGTGAGAAGGTCTGGGACCAGGGGCAGAGCGTACTGATCTACTGCCAGTTGAACGATATCTGTGAACCACACCTGTCTTGGCCACCGGGGGGCCACCAGGATTGCTGGCACCCTTTCCTGAGCCAGCTTGCGCAGAACCCTGCCCAGCAAGGGGAATGGAGGAAAAAGATACAGGAGGCGGAACCCCTGCCAGGATAGAGTCAGAGCATCCACCGCAAGGGCCAGGGGATCCTGGGACAGAGAGACAAAGACTGGGAGCCTGTGATTGTGGTGGGACGCAAACAGATCTACATCGGGTACCCCCCCAACGGTGACATAAGGACAGGAAGACCTCGCTGCTGAGAGACCATTCCCCCAAGCGAGAGGTCCCCCTGTTCAGGGAGTCCGCCTCCAGATTCTCCACCCTCGGAATGTACACTGCTGATATGCAAGGAACATTGTCCTCCGCCCAGGACAGAATTATGGACACCTCCTTGTTCCCTCCCTGATGATTGATGTAGGCAACCGCCATCTGGTTGTCTGAGCGAACTTGGACCGGCCGGCCCTGAAGGTGAGGAGTCAATTGGGCCAGTACCAACCGAACCGCCCTCAGTTCCAGGACGTTGATGGGGGCATGGGCCTCCTGAGGGCCCCACAGCCCCTAGAATTATACGGTTCTCTAGAAGCCCCCCCAACCTGACAGACTGGCATCCGTGGTGACCGTCTCCCAACAGGGGGCCAGAAAGGATCTGCCCCCCAACAGGTTCCTCGAGTCCAGCCACCACAAGAGGGACCTCCGGACCACCAGAGGGGACAGAACGAAAGCCTGATCCAGAGACAGGGGACTCTTGTCCCAGACTGATAGGAGATGGAGTTGAAAAGGTCTCATATGAAACTGTGCATATGGAACTGCCTCGAAGCAGGACAACATCTGCCCCACTAGCTGCATCCCCTGCTGGATGGAGGGATGAGGGCATGACAGCAGGGAGTGAACCAGAACTTGCAGAGAGTCCACCTTCTGTTGAGGAAGAAAGATCCTGGCCTGAACAGTATCCAGACTCATGCCCAGGAAGGAAGTCACCCGAGATGGGGAAAGGGAAGATTTGGGGTGATTGATCACCCAGCCGAATGACTCCAGAACCGTCACCACCTGCTGGGTATCCAATACCGCCTGCTGGAAGGACTGAGAAGTGATGAGAAGGTCGTCCAGATAGGGAAGAATGCGAATGCCCTGAGGAGAGCCATGACACCCGCCAGCACCTTGGTGAAGACCCTGGGTGCTGAAGTGAGACCGACGGGCAGTGCCACAAACTGGTAGTGCTGGTCCGCCGGAGCGAACCTGAGGAATCTCTGATGCCCTGGGAAGACTGGAACATGAAGGTAAGCATCCTTGATGTCTATGGAGGTCATGAAGTCTCCTGGGCGCAACAAACTGATCGCGGAGCGCAGGGTCTCCATGCGAAAGTGCCTGGTCCTGATAAACTTGTTGAGCAGCTTTAAGTCCAGAATGGGTCTGAATGACCCATCCCTTTTGGGAACAGATTGGAATAAAAACCCCGACCTCTTTCCACAGGAGGGACCTGACAGATGACCCCCAAGCCCAGTAGATTTGGCACCACCAGAAAAAGTCCATGAGCTGCCAAGGGGTCTAGAGGAATCAGAGAATAGAGAAATCTTGGAGGCGGCCATGCAGCGAACTCTAGCTTGTAGCTGGAGGACACAACCTCCAGAATCCACCTGTCTGAGACCTGTTGTCTCCAGACACGAGCGAAGAGCCGCAGCCGCCCCCCCCACCCGGATGGGTGAGGGCGCCCCTTCAAGGCTAAGGAGGCTTGGCAACAGATTTGGGCTTGGACCCCCAGGAAGATCCGGATCGGGCACGACCTCTGCCCCTGCCCCAGAAAACTCCCCTAGAGCCAGCAAAGGAGACCCCTCTCCCGGGCCTGGACCCTCGGTAGAAGGGAAAAAAGGCCCCCGAACGGGCCGCAACTGCTTCTTACGTTAGGCAACTTACCCCCCTTGGCAAACAGGTCCAAGCGATCACCAAATAAGCTCAGCCCCTTAAAGGGGAGTCCCGTGAGGGACTTCTTAGCAGCGTTATCAGCTGCCCACTGGTGCAGCCAAACAGAGCGGCGTATAGCAACCACCAATGCAGAGGTTCTACTACACATCCTAATGGTGTCATCTAAAGCAGAGAGGACATATGCAATGAACATTTCACACTGTGACAAGGCCCTGAGCTCGGCACTAGCAGTATCATCAGGAGCGCCTTCCAACAGACCCTTGAGGAGAGACCTGATAGCAACAGCAGTAATAGCAGAAGCACAGACAGGGCGCAAGGCAGACCCCACACAGGCAAAGGGTTATCCTTAAGAGTAGTGGAATCAGGGGAATGGACCACAGAAGTGTTGGACAACCCCAATACTGGTGCATCCACTTCTGGAGGGGTTGACCAACATTTAACCACATCAGCGGGAAAAGGGTACCTTTTATCCCAGCCCTTGGGGATTCCCGGGAGCCGGCCGGGACGCTCCCATTCTTTGAGAACAAGATTATTGAAATGGGCCTGTTCTGGAAATTCCAGACGTGGTTTAGCAGTACTGAAAAGTTCCCCCTGTAACTTGGGAGCCGCAGCAGGAAGGGAGATAGAAAGCACATCAAAAATCTGAGTTAACATTCTATTGGTATCATCAGCATCCCAATGATCATTGCCATAGTCAGCACCACTGAAATGCTGATCATCAGATAACTCTGAGTCAGAGAACAATTCCCCCTCCTCAAGTGGGGTATAGTCAGACAAATCAAGAAAGTTCTCCGTCTCCATAGGGAAGGCAGACGCACCCGGCGCCACATGCCGCCTTTTAGCTGGGGCCTTACAGGCCGCAGAGCTAGCAATCAGCCTCTCAATGTTAGCCAACCTGGAAGACACGTCAGGTTGAGACTCCCCACTAGTATTTAGTTCACTGGGAGTCATAATCAGGTGAGGGGGAGTGGGTGAGGGCATAGTGGGCGCAGGCCCAGTCCCAGATATCCCAGAATGCAGCGCAAGCGCCTGCTGGGCGCAGGGTACACAGACCCGCACATCATCGCTCACAGGGGATGCCCCACACACTACACACAGCCAGGCTTGTCCCGAGGGGACCCCGAGCACAATATCCTGTGAAGCCTCCATATGGTGATTAAGGTGGCACAATTGGCCAATAGGAATTACGCCGTAAGAGCAACCCGGGATGCCCCAAATGTCCGCAGGGAAGTGGGAGCATTTAACAATTTAGGCCTCTAATAAAGTTATAGAAAACTAATAGAGGGGCCAGGACCGGGAGAAACCTCTTTAATACAGTGTTTTCCTGTCTGAAAGACATAAGGAAGCACCCATAAGCACACAACAGTGATAAAAGAATAACAAAAAATAAAGCCCACAAGGGAACTCACAGACCACGTTAGGGGGGCCAGCAGACACTCCAGCAGGGAAGGCAAGATGGCGCTGGAGGGACCTTGAGGGGCAGGCCGCATGTGGGGACGACGTGGAACGCGCCCCCGATAAGCCACGCCCCCTCCGCAGAGTGCACAATTGGTCTGCAGCAGCAGCCAATAGGAAAGCAGCCACAGGGCGCGCGTGTCAGCGGCGGCAAATTCAAAATGAAGACAGGGCACGGAGCCCTGAAAAGGAAGAAGTGTAACACAACAAAAAGGAGATAAACTCACATGCTACCCCCCCCCCCCCCCCCCGATGGAACAAGGAGAGAGAGGGGAGAGAGTGGATGACCCTTAAGGGGTCCCACCAAAGACCAGGGCATGGGAGGGCAAAAAGCGGACGGGGCATCCCAACTCAGGTTCTCCATAACCTGCACCATGTACCCTTTGGTGGGGGATTGCGGCACTGAAGCTGACAAGAGACCAAAACGTCTCAGCCTACAGGACTTGGCATTGGGTTAGGCATTGGGGACATTGTGTGCAGGTTTCACTTTTGCACATTCAAGGACACTTTATGGTGATTCTTAGTGTGACTCATCTGTTTCTTGGTTTGCTCTGATTCACTTTTCTGTGTATGACTTGGCTATGGACAACTCGGATGGGTTAAATGTGGAGGACGAATTCCTATGTGTGCGCAAGCATACAATGGCCATCTATGCATTAAAATTCTCTCCATCGTGTACGCCCCAAATTATTTCACTGCCTACTTGTGTGTATGAGCCAGCTTTGGATGACTCCGCTTATGGCAGACTCTCCTGGCTCTCAACTGGGCCCACCCTTTGCCAGTTTATGTCTGCTCTTCATGTAAAGAGACTCCTACCTTGGCCAGGGTGGTTTAATTACTTGGGAATCCATCCCCACCATCAGGGGCAAAGAAGAAAACAAGGTTTGCTCCTAAACGCTGTGTTACGCGTACCATGCTGCTAGTTCTGAGCCTCCACCGCTTGTGCCTTAGAAGAACCAGACTACACAACCATTCCTTCTGCAAAGTGAGCAATACCTGGGGCACAGTTGGTATTATCAATACACAGCTTCCACAGGATCATACCAGGTACAGAAGAGACAGAACTCAGGGAGCCATACATTGGGAAGGGATGTTAAAACCTTGGGGTGGGCTATCTCTCCCTCCTGCTGAGATTGTAACAAACAAGATAAGTCATTCTAAAAAGACTTACAGCTCCCTGCTGAGAGGCCCATTGTGTTTAAATATTTAAGCCAAATAGCAATGTATTTATCTTAATTGTTTCTATTGTACTCAGCTTTGATACTTTCTAAAGTAGTCATGAGCCAGTTATTATAATTTAGATAGCTTACAGTGCAATGTGATATGTGGAGTGGAAACGTCTCTGTAAAAAATTGTCTTCTCTGTATTTGCACTCAGTGTGCCACCTTCTCTTAGTACTGAGAAGAAAAAAAAGGAGAAGAAGAATGCAGCATGCCTTTATAAAAAAAAATCCAAGAACAAGTCTAAAGAAAAGTAAATCCTTTCTTCTATGTTAATTCCAGTCTAGGGATCATTTCCAGAACCCTCCAGGGCACACAAACAAATCAATACCCTGACGTGGCATGTTTACAGGTGTAATAGGACAGGTGAGTTCACATACACACTGGGGAGAGGGGACATTGTATGCGAACACAGAGGAGGAGCGAAGGGCTGGCAATCGAAACCCAACACCAGCATTTACTGGAGGGGATCACAATGTTGACACAGAAAATAATCGGCTGCCGACTGATCCTTCATTCTTTGTAAACCAGCTAATTCCTCCTTTTAACTGCTGGCAACATTTTGGCACGGGAAAGGTTTTAAATGGTGATAATTGGCAGGTGAATGATGATCTTGCCAGTCTGTGCTGGAGGGGTCCAGGTCCCGCCAAATAATTGTGACTGCTCACGACTGTTCCTTATGGAGATCTGTATAATGAGGGAACAGGAAGCAGTTTCACACTACAGTGCCTGCATGATGCAAACAGGACTAGGAAAGTTTAGGTTCACTTTAATAAAATATAGGCTCTTATGGAAAAACAGTGAGCTGCTGTGATTACCAAATGCAACCAGTGTTGCCCCCATCCCACCATAAAGGGACAGCCTCAAATATGTGCCATGGTGCCCTGCAGCCTGTACAAACTGTAGCAGACACAATAAGGAAGCCGTGGATGTGCCAAACTGTTCCCATGGAAATGCTAGATTGCCATTGTTAAATAGGGATTAGGTAATTTGTGGCATTTACTCCACCCCGATGATGCAAGAGCTGGAGCGGCTGCAGAAAAGCTGTCATTATAACTCACAGGAGGCTCCATCAATCTCTAGGAACAAAACCTTCCATCCTGCTTACAGCGCCAACACATACAGAACAGGAGAATGTGGACAGCATTCCAACAAGAAGAAATAGAACAATGGGGTATATTAAAGTGGAAGTCCAATCTTCCAATCACACCCTGCCCCCAGTCCTGGTCGTCTCCCCTGGCCCTTAGGCAGCATAGGGAGCATTACTAGAAAAATCTAAAACAGCTTACCTCGTCCAGATCTAAGGCTCAGATGGTGTGCAGTGCAGCATCCCCCGCTCTGTGCACACTCCTATCCACCCATTCAAGTTTCAAGTGATTGGGGGAGTGGGGCAGCACACAGCAAGGGATGCAGCTTTGTATAGGTTGTCCATGTTGGCAGCACCCAGGTCCCGAAGCACCAGGGGAGCAGCACAGGTTCCTCAGGAATTTAAACAGTTCTATTCTTGCGATTGGAAGGCTAGACTTTAAAGTGGACCTAACACTGTGCCAGGGATGGTCCTGCTCCACACAGGCACCAAACAAACGTAACCTACAGTCGGTAAGCCCTGCATGCCATCTCTACCGGGAGGGAGTTGCAGTGTTCCCGATTTGGGTGGTCAGCCCTAAAACGGAGAGGATAGCACTGGTGATGGAGGTCCCACGACACGCGTCCACCAATAAAAGCATATAGATGGTGGACATTCACATGATGTCTTCCCCTGCAGAAATCAATGAGAGAGTCAGACTGACAGCAGGGAAGGACAACAAGTACACCCGTGGAGCACACCATCGGCACAGGAGCAGACAGCAATCTAGCTGGAAAACAGCAGCTGTAGGACTCTATGCTGCAAACGGGGAGGTAAATGTTTTGGTTTTTTGTATGCCTGGACATTGACTTTGAGTACAAACAAAGAAATGCCTTAGGCTTGTTTAGTAAACCAGTGCAGTGGCTAAAGCCGTTGTCAGGAAACAATGGCACAAGGCAGTCTGGACACGGTAGACATCATGTTTCCATGCTGTAATAATGAATCATCAGAAAAATATCATCATCTCCGGAACCATTTTTGAAGATCTGCTCACAGAAATATCTTAAAAAGGGAAGCCTGTGCCCTGGAGTAGAGCTCAGTGACCTTATGCGCTAGGGTTTCAGGTCCTGCAGGGAAGAGAAGGCTTGTTGTTGGAAAGATAAGAAAACCAAATCCATGAGCTGAAGAGCAAAACTAGGTAGGGAAGCCTGATTTTCATCGTCAGACCACTTTAATAATGGTGGCTTGTGTTAGTGCTCTATTCAGTGGAGGACTGACAGGTGCTCTTCAAAACAGAAAGGCCGTAAAACGCAAATACAACATTGTTGGAATCGTAGCCAGTTACGCCTGCCACCCCACATATTCTATATTTAGCCCTAATCTGCATTTTTTATAGCCACGCCAATAAGCCCTTAAAGATATTGCCCTTGCACGCGCGTTACCATCATTTATGACCCCAGCGTCTCATTTGCACCGGACTCTTGCCCTGTTTGGTACAAGCTGATTAAGTGATTTGTACTGTCTGTCCCATCTCTGGAGCTGGCGAGATCTTCCGTCACTACGAGATTAAAGGTTAGAATGTTCCAAGAGTATAACAAGTACTTGGTTAAAGGGCTTACAAGATCCCAGTTGGACAAGTAAATCAAACTACAGAAAAAATGCCAAATAAAGTGCTATGGGTCCTACTGAACTACAACAAACTTACCCCCCCAACAAGCCCATTATCAGCAAAAAAAACTATATGGATGTCAGATAAGAAAAACACAAATGTATTGAATAAATTTTAAAAACAGTACATAAGTGATCAGTACTGAGTGACCACACAGACCATCCCAGGATGAATACAACAATAGAATAGGTCCAAATATATCTCAAAATCCAGTGGTATACAGATTAGAGGAGCTTACCCACATACAGCACATACCATATATTTGGACTGCCGCTAATGGATAGAATGGCTGTATTATGTAGCTTACCCACATTTCTTATTTCTAATTTCCTGTGTTCCTCTGTGCGGCAGCATCCCGAACTGGGATGCCCCGCTGTGTGTACCCTCTCAGGTCTCCCCTTCCTTACGCTCCCAAGGCACAGACTCCAGTGTTCCTCTTTAATGCATTTCTATGGTTGTATGGTCAATCAGTGTTATGTACTGATTTTAAAATATATTCAATACATTTGTGATTTTTTTTTTATCTGAGATCTATATAGTCATTTTGCTGCAAATAGGCTTGTTGGGGAGTAAGTTTGGTATTAAGATCCCAGTTGGAGTGACACTAGTTGGCATCAATATGGAAGGATACAGATATTAGGGCAGCTGTTTGAAAGCTAAAATGTGACATAACAGTGTGCAGAAAAATTATTAGGCGTCTCCTACCATTCACTAGAGATCGGCAGAATATTTAACACGACTCCTACCCCTACACTAGACAGCAGTGCTTATAAGTGCTTACTACTCATTCACTAAAGAGAGGCAATATCGCCAAGTGCTATCTACTTGTTCACCAGAGAGTACTAAGCACCTCTTACTTATTCTTTAGAGAGTGACAACATCACTAAGAGCCTCCTATATACTTACTAGAGAGCGGTAAAATGAGGCGTCTCCTACTTGTTCATCAAACAGTGGCAAATTATTAAGTACCTCCAAACTGATTCACTGGAATACAGCAAAATCAAGTGCATCCTACTTGTTCGCAAGAGAGCAAATATGTGGGGTCTAAAAAGGGTCTGGGGTCTACAAGACCCCAAGGCAGGACAGGGCTTTGTTCCACTTTAATACTTTTTACCTGTACACTAGAAAGCAGCACATTTACTAAATGCCTCCCCACCACATTCACTGGAATGTGGCAAAATGAATTATTAGCTTCTACCTGTTTACTAGAGAGCAGTAAAATGACTAGACGTGGCCTACTAATTCACTAGAGAAACTTGGCAATTTTGCTGCTCTTCAGTGATCAGATAAAAGGCACTTTGTAATTTTCCAACTCGCTTGTAAATAGGTCGGAGGCACTGGGTGATTTTGCCATGTTTTAGTGATCAGGAAGGAGGCAGCAAGTTATTCTGTGGAGCTCTAGTGAACAAATAGTAGGCACTTTCACAGCAAAATTATTAGAAGCCTAGTACCCATTCACAAAATAGTGGAGACATCATACATTACAGAAAAAAATGCTTAAAAGAAGCCGGAGCTGTGTATATTTATTGACGGTTGATGTGACTATCCCAAGTTACAAATGAAATCTGGTTTCAGTGAAAGGACTGCTGGATTACCAGTGGGTAGCCAGACAGGCACCAGCCAGTTTAAGGGCAGCCTGCCTGTACCTGCTGGTGCCCCAGAAGCCTTGCCCGCTCTGCAGTGATCACAGAAACCAGATCTGGCATCCTCGGTGCCTGCAGCACAATATTTTCACTCCCGATAAGAATCTGCCAGTGAAAGCTGATCCCCCAGCACGCTGTGCAGCCGCTTCCGGAGTGTGGACTTAAAAGGGACTCTCTGTACTGTGACTAGAGACTCACTTTCATTCATCACTTCTCTCTGGCTTGTTTGTAGTCCTCCTCCATTATATGCTTATCTTAGTGTTAAAGGGATACAGAAGACACTGGCAATTTTAGACCATTGGGTCGGGCTACAATTGACACGGTCCAAAACGTTTTCCATTTTTAAATTGGAGAAGAGATGGCCAAGATATCAGGGTTTACAGTTTCACATTAGGATTTCTCTTCTGAAGCATTTGGGCGTGGCCCTTGGCTCTTTGATGCCACATAATAATCAGCATAATGGGCAGGATCTGTAAGACAGGCATTCTCATCACCCTGGCTGTTCTCACTTTCTCTCAGTGTCTACAGTCTGATGATGTGAAGCTTTAGACCACCAGTTTAGCCCTATTATTGGTGGTCTAAGGCAAAGGAATTCAGGGGGAGTGCCACTATTATTTGCCTTGTTTCTACTTTCAGAAGCAGCTGTGTTCTGACAGGAAGAGAGCACAGCCATAATGAGGTAAGCTGCTGAATGACAGTATATGCACCTTGCCTACAGAGTACCTTAAAAGTAAACCAAAACTCAGCGCAATCGACCCGCGAATCTATAAGATTCCAGGGCTGATCGATTTCCTCCCCCCATGGCATCCAAAATCGGGATGCCCCGCTGTGTGAAAGCCCCCAGGTCGCCCGATACAATTACCTTTCTTCACGATCCAATGGTGCATGTGCGAGCCACGGAACGCATCCCTGCTATCCCTCTAGCAGGACACGTGCCCGCCCCAGGCATTTGTGAACGGCCGACACAGGCACGCTCCCTGTTAGAGGGAAGTGGGTGAGGTGGCCACCAACGCGCTCGGAGCCGCTGGCCTTAGACGAAGGCTTAGACGACGTGACGTAAGCGCGCTAATTAGACAAGCGGACGTGCTTGCCCCATAGGACCGGGAGGAGGTGCGTTGCGCTGGGCGATCTGGGCGGTTTCACACAGCGGAAACCCCTGGGAAAGGACCAAAACCCAGCATAATCAAAATCCTGAGTTTTGGTCCACTTTAAAGATGGCTATAACTCCGCCCAACTCATTGCGGGGTTTGCATATCACTTCTTGGTCATTAAAAACTTGCTCAGCAACTACAAACCAGGGCCCCGCCTTCAGTAAGTTCCATAATTGATAGGTACTTACTATTCGTTGTGAAACTATATTACTCACTCACTCTGCCCCACATGTTCACAGTGGCTAATGGGGTTCCCTGGGTGCAGCAAGAGCAGCTCAGGTTTTCTACTACAAATTGTGATGCCTTGTGGGGAGGTGTTAAACAGACCTAAATTTAAAAATGACCTACTAAGAACTTTTACTTAACTGAGCCACACAGTTGAGTCACAGTTGAAAACAAACGCAAACAGGCCTGAGGGCAACTGTCACGAGCTATACCCAGCCTGACCCACAACTTTATAAGATGTGAAACTGGAACAATCTTCATGACTGCTCCAACTGGTACTTGAACAACTTCTTTAGGCCAGCTCCAGCCAAATTATGAATGCCCATTTACCCCTGCTGAGCCTTACCTTGTGGCAGCTAAACAGGTTGTTAACCTCAACCTAATGTGTTTTAGATCAAAGTTGTAAGAGTTACTACCAATCTTCTATTTGCTGTGACACCCTTAGAGGCCAAGCCCCACTTTCTCTTCAGTCAAGATAGAAGACTTAAAGTGTACCTAAAGTTAAATAAAAATAACTTTAGGTCCCTTTTTGGGAAATGAGGAAATGAGGATTTCCCAATTTGGGTGTACAGTGATTAATCAGGAAGTTCATCAAAAAATGCTATAGGAATACTTGCCACAAGAACCCCATATTATATGTGGGTCCCCATCTTTATTTTGACTGGCATTCATAGATTTTCTGTTAAATCTATTAGTATCAGTGGGAAAGAATGATGGTGACCAGCATATAATGGCTTTTCATTGTAGACCAGAATTGAGGTTAGAACTCCACCAGGGGTTCCTTGCCAGAAAAAAAATGCATTACAGTGGTTATAACCATCTATCCCTCCACCCAAGGGCTTTAAGGTTAACAAACACACCTTCCATAAACCTTTGCCAGGTTCCTTTTCCTCTCTGTACAGCTGTGGGAACCCCTATTGGACAGCTCTTCAGTGTAACAGTAACCTGTAATTTATCTTTGTGGTTCTCTAGATCGGCGCTTGCAGGGGCAGGGACAGCTATGGGCACCACACCCGTCCCGCTGCACCCCTCCTCAGCATCCATTATTATCTTCCAGCGGTTACAGCGGCGGGCGTGTTCTTGTTTAACCAGTTGAGCAAATGTGTTTCAGATTTGTTGGTTTGGATACAGTCGCTATCCCACAGACATCAAAGGGACCGATTAGAGACAAAAATGTGCACTGCTGAACTTATTCTGAAAAACGTTCATGGTGCTCCTACCTTTGCACTACAAGCTTCTGACCCAACTGACCTAAAAAGCTGTACCAACTTTTTATACCTCTGTGGCCAATAGGCTTGTTTCAGTTTAATGTAATTTGTTCAACTGAAATTTTTTCTACTCAAAAGGTCAGGTGGGGTCTGGTGGTAGGTGTGGATTTAGGTCACGTGTTAAAGGTTTGGGGCAGCTGGTAGGTGTGGATTTAGGTCACGTGTTAAAGGTTTGGGGCAGCAGGTCTAGTTGCAGGTAAGATTTTGAACCTGAAACTGGTGGTAGTATACCAGGACTAGTCGGTAGCACAAGTCAGTGGGGTCTGCTGTCAGATAGGATATTGAGTTGTGTGTTTAAGGTTTGCCACAAGTCTAGTCACAGGCTGCAGGAAGACTTTTGGGGCAGCTGTTTGCCTGTAGCTGGCTGCACTTAGCATTTAGGGTTAGGTGTCATAGGTCAGGGGCAGGTCTACCACTTGCCCTCCACAGATACCATTTTTGGTCCAGTGATAAACAGCAGGTCTAACAGGTGCTGGCTACAGGTAGGTAGGCATTTTGGCCTTGAGTCAGTTGTTAACTGCAGAAAGGGCTTTAGGCCCTCTGTTGCAGATCGACTGAGGATCTCCATTATCTAAATGCAGTTTGAGTTTTGGGTCCCGTGTGGCTCAGGTCTACCAGTCACAGGCAGGTAGGGTTTGGGGTAGGGTATTGCAGGTCAGATGCAGGTCTACCAGTCATATGCTATAGGGTAGCTAGGTAGGATTTGGGAGGGATATTGCAGGTCTACCAGTCACAGGTTGTAGAGTAGGTTGGTAGGTTTTGGGAGGGATATTGCAGGTTTGGTGCAGGCCTACCAGTCACAGGCTGTAGAGTAGCTGGGTAGGGTTTGGGGTGGGGTATTGCAGGTCAGGTGCAGGTCTACCAGTCACAGGCTGTAAAGTAGCTAGGTAGGTTTTGGAGTGGGGTATTGTAGGTCAGGTAGAGGTCTACCAGCCACAGGCAGTACAGTAGCTAGGTAGGGTTTGGGGTGGGGTATTGCAGGTCTACCAGTCACAGGTTGTAAAGTAACTAGGTAGGGTTTAGGGTGGGGTATTGCAGGTCAGGTGCAGGTCTACCAGTCACAGGCTGTAAAGTAGCTAGGTAGGTTTTGGGGTGGGGTATTGCAGGTCAGGTAGAGGTATACCAGTCACAGGCTGGAGAGTAGCTAGGTAGGGTTTGGGGTGGGGTGTTGCAGGTCTACCAGTCATAGGCTGTAAAGTAGCTAGGTAGGGTTTGGGGAGAGGTATTTCAGGTCAGATGCAGGTCTACCAGTCACAGGTCAGGTAGAGGGTCTGCCAGTCACAGGCTCTAGAGTAGCTAGGTAGGTTTTGGGGTGGGGTATTTCAGGTCAGAAGCAGGTCTACCAGTCACATGCTGTAGGGGGATATTGCAGGTTTATTCAATCTCTATTTAAACAGACCAGGCTGAACTCAATACATTGTGTTAGGAAACAATATGATACGAGTCTCTATTTACAAGAGCAATTTTACTTCTTGGCTGTGCACCCAGTAACCACCCAATGCAGCCAGTAAAGCTCCATAATTGAAATCTAGATCAGAGATCAACAGACTGGTTCTAAGTCAGGAAAGGGACGATTACATCACGAGTTTTGGGAGGCTTAGATTGGAAATTAACTTTAAAGCCCAACTCTAGGCAGAACCTTAGTTTTGTTCTGTGGGAGAGGATTAGAGCATATTCCTGCTGTCTGTGACACCACTGGGCAGCGCGGTCCTGTTACAGAGAGGGATCCTTACTGTTGTCACTGGTGATTCGAATGGTGGTGACCAGCAGACAATATGGGCCCCCAATACCAGCAACAAGGTCCTGATTCAACATGGTTGACAGACTTTGGAGCTTGACATCATTGCCACACACAATAGTGGCAATGAATGGAGGAGGTGGAGCTTCACAGCTAAAACAGGCGCCATTATCTGCGCAATGTGGGTTTTGGTCCACTTTAAGAGATTGCATGATGAGTAAAATCATCTACACACTTGTAGATACCAATAAGAGGTTATTCCAGCACAGGCTGACTCAGGAGACAGGCCACTAAAGAGTTGAGCAGCTCTCCCCTGTAAAAGCAGTATGGTACAATACCTGTCACTGCTTATTCTACTTTCTTTCAGTAAAGGAATATGAGCATGGCTGCAATTCTTTTTATTTAGGGATGTAGACGTGACCCCTCCACAAGCCTTCTAGCATATTTCTGTGGATTTTGTTTGCCATCACACTCCTTTCAGGATACTACTACCTTCAAAATGCAGCAGTGAATCCTCCAGGCTTCCTGCTAGCCTCGGGCGTCTCATTTAACACCCACAGGGCCCCCTCCCATTTACATGCACCATTAGCAGTACAAGGCAGGTGCTGTAACTTTCCGTTTGTCAGATACTCCCCCCGCTAAGGGTGGTGCTTGGGTCTGTAAATAGCCCCATAAAAATCCTTCAACGTGCATATACATTCGGGGAAGAAGCTTCATGTTAAAGCCCAACCCTTCCTTTGTTTTACACACTTTTTTATTTACATTGAGACTAAATTTGAAATCCATTTGTCAAAAATGTAAAGGCAACTGGCTTCGGGGCAATGGCAGCTCCCTCTAAAGTTGTCGTTAATTCTCCTTTGGGATAAGAATCTAGGTCCAGATCAGACCACCACTTCTTCTATTGTCAAGGAAACCGCCAATTAGCAGCCTTGTAACAGACATCCAATTTTGGCTCCCCATCCAAATTAAAAGCCCCCCATCTGATATAGCATCTCCACCGACCATGTAACCTGTCAGCAACCAATAGTGGATGATGCCAAGTGACATGGCCAGCCTAAACAGAGCTAAACCCTATAAATATAAGAAAACTATATAAAACTAGATAAAATATTGTAAGACGGCCTTGATTGCTATAGTATTAGAAGAACTGGGATCAGGGCTTCCTCTAAGGTGGCTTTGTCAAAACATGGCCTCCCCAATTAATGTGGACCAAAACCCAGGATTTTGACTATCCTGGGTTTTGGTCCTTGCCACCCGGGCACCCCTTTTGCCCCCCCCCCCCCCCCCCCTCAGTCCTACAGCGCCTTTGTGGCCTCTCATCCAATCACCATGCTTGGATAGTCTCCAGCTCCTTCGTCCAAGAGCTCGTCTAAGCGAGCAGATCTGAGTGCGCTGGTGGCCGCATCCCCCACTACCCTATAACTTGGCGCCGGCCACTCACAAATGCTTGGTGCGGGCACGCTCCCTGCTAAAGGGATTACGGGGATGCGGACACTGCTAGTGACGTTTGAGCCGTGGACCCGATTCTAGCTGCTCCAGGGGGAGGGAACCAAGTGGCCCTGGAGTCTATAAGATTTCAGTGCCACTTGATACACTCCCCACATCGGACTGTGGGTTTTGGTCCACTTTAAGTACAAAGGGTCTTGTAATTCAACGTTATTCCCTGTGCCCCAGTAACATGGGTAGAGCAAAGATAAGTCTAAAACAGAACCTAACCCAAAGCAGGCGGCCCTTGTGCTTGCTCCAAGTGAATGGCCAGGCAGGAGCGTGTACATCGTGGGGAAGCCAATTCGTGTCTTTATGTACATCAGCCGCACGGACCTGGGAAAGAACGGCTCTGCACCAGAGATGAAAAGGTTTTTGTTTTTTTTTCTTTGTAACCCCCCCATCCTGCATCAGGGGAGGGTGGCAGAACAATGGGGAGGGGTTACCCCATGACTTGACTTCCACCTTTCCCCTTCCTCTATGTGCGCTATTACCAACCAGTGCTGTAAGTGTCCACTTCTCAGAATATTCACATACTAAATTAGCGCTGTGGTGCTAAAAAAGAACAATTTATTTGTAAAGGCCAACCCTCCTTTTGTTTGTTTAGGCTAGAATGAGGAAAGGTTAGAGCTACTTTCACATTCTTTTTTAAAGTATCCAAACAGCAAGTACATTTACAAGAAATGGCTGGGGGGGGGGGGGGGGCTGGTTACCTGGCTGAAAGCTTATAGGAAGGGAAGTGGCTTATGACATGTTAAAGTCAATCCAAAACTTTTATATGCAACCCTCCCTGCCATGAATGAGCCTCGTCTACCCCCACATACCATGGAGTCATTTCAGACCCAGACGAGAATTCGCACTCCTTTTTTTAAGAGAGAAAACTGCTAGTCACTTTCATTGTCTACCGGGTGTAAATGTTCACCTGGCTCTGAACCAGCCCAAATGTAGACAAAGTGAATGGCAGTTTTCTCTCCTAGGGTGTAAAAATGTGTTCCTGTCTCTGAATCGACCCCCATGTGTAAGATCTGCATTAGAGAAAAAGAGTATTCATCTATTCCCAGGGGGGCAGCTGTGTCACCACTTCTGCTACTTCTTCTGTCCATGGGTGTCAAAATGTGACATGTCCCAACCCCCAACCTTTGGGTGTTCAATTTTGGGATGCACATTATCATTTCCACCACCACCTTTGGTCTATGCACTTGCACTGTTCTACCAGCAACAAATAGCGCTTGGCCAGGTGGGTGTGCAGATGCGAGGACTGGGTCAAAAGAAGTTCTGAAAATCAGCCAGACGACCCCAACCGATGGGATGGAGTGGCCCCAGGTTAAGTGTGAATGTCTGCTTTATATAGGAGGTCTAGTCAAAAATAAAATTTCCTCAAAAAGCAGGGAGGGATCCTGAATCTTAATGCACCAATGTGCATTATTATGGACCAAAGACCAACGGCTGAGGCCCTGGAATCTAATAGAGCTTAATTCCCTCCCCCCTGGGCATCCAAATCTGGGATCTTAGTCCTAGACGAGTTGACGTGAGAGGAGCAGAGCGTGCTGAGAGGCCACATATGCGCTGTAGAACTGAGGAAAGGCGAGTTTGAGGAAAGGTGACTTGGGAGGTTTCACTTTAAGCAGGTGAACATGGGTACAGATACCTCTTCTGAGATCCCTCCACATCATGCTGTTGACAACCCATCAGGCTTACCAGGCTGACAGGCAAACAGTTATATACACCTCTGCCAGCAGCCTTGTTCCCAATTTAGGCTGCCCCTCTGCTGCAAATTTAATAGATTTAAAGAATTAAACCCACTTTAAGATACACAGCTTTTCCTAGCAGAACTCTATCTGCAAGTAAAAAGCTGCACATACGTGAGGCACCTCCACTAACAGCATGTATGCTTCATTGGAAAGTGCAGCTAATTCCTGTCCACCAAGAATTCCATACGAAATGTCTTTGTCATTGGCAGGGAAACCACGTACATGTGTGGCTATGGAGATCTGATTTCGGCAGTTGTACTTACCTTACTCTAGCAGTGTCCATTTTCTCCTGTGGAATTTCCATAGGTCCAAGTAACTCTCCAACAACTACTGACGCAAGGAGCTAAATCATAGTCAGTCAAATCACTTTGGAAATAGAGGACCCTGCTTCCTTCTGCCACCAAAAGACTCCAGGGTCAGAGACTGGCCTTCCCCCTGGGGCATCCCAAATCCTTGCAGGTCAACGCAAAACTTACCTTGGGTCCCACGAGGTAAACAATGGCAACAATGCATCCTCAGCATATCCAGGCTGGGGCGCTCCCCCCACGGCTATACATTCAGATAGGAAACCGGGGTTGTGGCTGCCAGACTGGCACGCGTCACCCCGCAGCTTTGAGATCAACCAACCGCCTACCTCAAATTTACAGGTGGATGTGGCGGAAAAAGCCGTTGTACGCTTTGAGGTACTCGGATAGGGTGGGGGGCACCATGAAAATCGGGTTTTGGGCCGCTTTAAGGCTAAACTCTAGCCAAAATAGAGGTTAGCCAAAATAGAGTTACAACAAACATTTTTTTACAGTTTTTTTTTCCCATCGCGGGACCCGAGTCTCGTCATGGCTGTCATCAGGACCAAAAAGCCAATCTCTATTGCGCAATACAATCCATCAAAGTGCAACTTGAACCCCATAAGACTGACCAATCAGATAATACCTGGCTGCTGCAGCTCCACATACACAACCCTGTCCATAGCCTCTGTTACACTGGACAATGTTTGACTTTCTCCAATAATCATTGATCAGCAAACACAGCGACATTAAAATGTTTGCAGAGACCAGCAGCCAACAGTTTTTCCCTGCCGGACTTTTAACTGTTTAAGGCCCAACCCAGAACAAAGTTGTTGATAGTGTGAGAAATGGTTAAAGCCATCCATAGCCAAATACTGGTCTATAGTTGTCACTGGCACAGGAACCCCCCTATATATGCTGCTCTCTATCTAAAGCTGGAAGGTCTCTTTAAAGAGAAAGTAAAGTCCAGTCAGCCAATGCTTACCACTTCCTAATTCATTGTATAGTTCCAATCACGTGACTGCCAGTGACCAATCAGATTTGCACATCAAACATGTCTGGTTTCCAGCACAATTGCCTGCCATTTGTTGCCATACAAGTAAAAAAGGAAGTTGTGACTTGACTTTACTTCCTCTTTAATGGTTCCTGTAGACCAAACAGGTATAACTCTTCCCCACTTTTAAATGGACAATTGACTGCTTTAAAGAGGAACTAAAAATAAAGTCAGTATTCACTTATGTGATTTGCAAACCCACTTGGCAGGCCAGGCTGTTCACTGGCAGCCATACAATGAATGTGAAAGTGGTAAGCCTGGGCTGCCTTGACTTTAGCGCCATAAGAGTTGATCAGCACCGAGAGTATATTATTTACTCACAGAAACTGCTTTTTCTCATGAGTATTTCTCTTGATCCAGCACCCTAATTGGAAGTAACATTTTCCAAAACACTTGCACAGCTGAATATGGTGCTGAATTGTACCGAGGGAAAAAAATCATGGGAAAAAGTGATTTCTCTAAAAAAAAAAAGGGAGTAAAAAAAAAAAAAAGGATACGGTGCTCAATCAACCCTATATTATTTAGAGGCCTCCTTGTCATAAGTCTGGATAGCCCCAGAAGAATCTTAACCATGCCAGGAGTTTTACTATAAAGCATACCTAAACCCTCCCTGTCAACCTTTTGCCAGGTAGGGTCCAGTTCCACAAAGATCCTAGCCCACCTACTCCAGTTGCCCCTAACGCCTGCCTTTAGAAGTGCAGGGTTTACTGATGGCATGAGTTTAGGGTCCCTGTGGACCAACGACCCTCCGTGATTCAAATTTGCATGGGGCAGATTAGGTTACAATGTGACCAATCAGTATCAGTGCTTACCTTTTTCCTGGTAGAGCCGTTCTTCAACAAGCAGGACTTTGACAAGGACATATATCCACCAATAACTTTGATCTCATCCACAGTTGGGTACCGTTTTTTGAGTAAAGTCCCGATGTCAGAATATGGAGGCTCTGTCCCATCTGAGGACTTCCTCTTCGACCTTGTGTCTTCCTCATCATCTTCCTCCACCAACGGCGTCCTGAAGGCCTCTTGCTCGGTAACAGGCTTCCTTTTGGGGATAACCGTGAACGTGTTGGTACCCTTGGGGCGGATGTTGGACAGGGAAGTATGAGGCCGGCTTGGGGGGATTATGGGGTCTGTCACAGTTTTTACAGCAGATTTCCCAAACTCTTGGTCATTACTATGGACGATGTCATCAATGTTGGTGACGGGGATGTCCGCTTTCACTACATCTTCATGTATTTTCGTGACTGGTACAGTCAAAATGGCATCCTCTTGGTGCAAACTGCTTAAGTAGTCCAACTCAGCTCCTATGTCGGTAAATGACTGATTTTCAGTAGGAGACTTGGATGGCAAAAGGCCACTTTTCCAGTCAAAGTCTGACAGCGATGGGACGCTGGAAGCCTTGATGGCCACAGGGCTTGTCACCCCCTCAACTTGGTCACCCCCATTAACCACATCATGGTCCTCCTTAGACTTCTGATTTTCTCTGGAAGTATTGGTGAAATCTCTTTTAGGGCCATTTAATGTGGAAGCACTAACCTGCACCTTTGGCTTGTCGTTGGTGGGGACGGGGCCCACGCAGCCTTGCTTTGGTTCAGAAGGGGCCTGCCTCTTCTTGGGAACAAAAACAAAAGAGTTTTTAGACTGCATCCGAATATTAGCCAGGGCTCTGGCTTGCATATTGTCCTCTGGGATACTGCTTAGATCAGGCTTGGGTGCAGGCCTGATTTCAAAGGAGTCATTTTTGCTGGTGGAAGAGGAGACTCTCATTTGCATGCTAGGGGTGGCACTGTGAAAGCTCTGCTCGTAGTGATTAGGAAAGGTGGTTTCGGCACTGGATTTGGTGGGGATGCTAATTTTGGGCTGATTCACCTCAACGTACTTTGGCCTTCGTTCATTGGCGCCTTTAGGGACATCACTGATTGAAGCAGATGGCACTACTCCACTTACCTCAGTGGACAGCCGCTGAGTGGTGGAGCCTCTAGGTCGCTTACTCTTATTCAAAAGGTCTTGAATGTCTATTGAAGCACCCGTCTTCGTGTTGCTCTCCAAATGATCCACGTGACCATTCGCCAGAGGTGGTGGACTTTTGATGGCACCTCTGTCTGTTAAGAAGGTGGCTTTGGGGTTGATTACCATGGTGTTGCTGCCAATCTTCTGTGTCACGTGCCCTAGTTTGGACAGCGGGTGATTGTTGTTGGTGCAACCAACTTCAAACTTCTCCCGGACATTGGCCACCACCAACTTCTCATCATAATGAAGGGACAAAGGAGACAATGGCGACACAGGGGAAAGGGCAGCAGGTGGTGTGCCGGGACTAGAGGGTCTTTTATGGAATAAGCCAGGATCGGGCATGGAGTGGACAGTGGGCTGCTTGGAGGGATGCCAAGATGGGTTGTTTAGAGGAAAACGCTTTCCGTCTTCTTCTAAGATGGCGACGGAGGATGGGGAAATCTCTCCAGAGTGTTTGGGCGCCTTGATAAGAGGGAGTTGGCCAGGCCGCTCAGTGGAGGGAGATTTTGGCAATAGCGGAGGCTTGTGCTCCTTCTCTAGCAGGTTCTCCCAACTCCTGGAACGGACAGGCCGGCTATGACCATGGTCAAACTTCTCCAAGAGCCGACTGACCCGACCAGCCTCCTCCAGCAGTGCTTCGTCCTCCGGTTCCTTTTCGAGGGGGGCTTGGGGTTTTTTAGGTTCAGGCTCGTAAATGATCACTTCCGATGCTCGGATTTCGGCCACCTTGTTGCCACGCTTGGCCAACAGCTCTTCTAAGGGATCGCCGGTGGTGGCGCCGGCCGTGTGGCTACTTTGAGTGAAGAAGCCCGGGTCGGACTCAATGATGATGATATTCTCAGCACGGATGGTGCGGATGCCGGGAACGTTGCCATACAGGTCCAACAGGTGCCGGATCGGCGAAGATGCTCTGCCCACTGTCCCCGATTGGAATTGTGGTCGCCGGCGGCGACGCTCCTTCTCCTGCTTGATGAAGGGGTTCTCATGGAGGGGGCCCAGGCTGTCCTGCAGCACCAACCTCTCTGGGCTGCCCTTCCTGCTCGAGCGACTGGGGGACAGCTCCTTCCCCCGGGAGGAGAGGGAGCCTGAGCCCGCCATCTTCTGCCGCTTCCTCTCCAGCACCTCCAGCTTCCAGGCCGGCATTTTCCCGGGCTCCAGCCGACCCCAAGCCTTCGTACCGCCGCTCACCGCCATTCTCGCCGCGGGAAAACTCTCTAACTAACGCCTCAGCCCGCAGCACCGGACCGAATGACTGAGGCGACAGCCGGCAGCAAGCCCTGTCACACGGAACCCCGCCCAGCACAGCGACGTCACTCAGCCGAACGCTCCGCCCCTCAGCCATGCTGAAACGAAGCATCTTCCTGGTTCCGCCCATCGACACGCCCCTATCTGCCTTACATCAAATGACACAGGAGGAGCCACAGTGACGTCTAGCGCTCCCTATACCTTTAGGGCGGGGCTACTATGTTACTACGGCGACGAATTTTACTTGGAGCGCTCACGCCTCTGGTTTGTTGATGGGCGGGGGAATAGAGTCACGCCTCATACAGTAGAGATGTATCCCCTGCCACCAAGCAGCTAGCTCCGCCCATTTGCTTACGTCAAGAGAAGCAAAAAGTTGTAACCCCGCCTTTTAAAGAAACCTACAGTAAGCCAACCTCTATAGAAGATTAAATACGGCAATTATGGTGGAAGTAACGCTATGACGCGAAATACGTTTTCCACGTTTCCTTCTCAGCAATGTATGGTAGTGTCATTTTTAATGTCCCACTTTTTCAACTTGGGAGTGGGGGGATAATTATAGTGGGTGCAGTGGTTGCAAATGAACTGGGGCCCATAAGGTCAAGGTGCCCCATCATTGTTGTTGCAGCACCTTATTCCTTGTGCTCGCATTGCATCATGTACAGAAATGTACATCATGTTTCTCTGCTGTCTTAGTCTTTAGTTGTCTGTATCCGATTTATTTAAAGTGGATCAAATCCCAGGATTTTGACTATCCTGGGCTTTGGCCCTTTCCCCTGGGCTGTGTGGGACCCCCCATCCCCGCTCAGAGCCGCTGACGTCATGCCGTCTAAGGCCAGCGGCTCCAAGCACGCTGGCAGCCGTATCCCCCGCTTACCTCTAACAGGGAGCGTGTCAGCGCCGGCCATTCACAAATGCCTGGCACAGGCACTCGCCCTGCTAGAGGGATAGTGGGGATACGTCCTCGGCTCGTGCATACTCCATTGGACCGGGAAGCAAGGTAAGTGTATGGGGCAACCTGGGGGGTTTCACACAGCGGGGCACCCTGATTTTGGATGCCCGGGGGGGAATCAATTGGCCTGGGAATCTTATAGATTCCAGGGGCGATCGCGCTGTGTTTCGGTCCACTTTAAAATGACAGGAAAAGGGTTACGCATGAGCCATAATGGGGCCCCTTCATTGCTCGCACCAGGGCCCTCTAGGGCACCACCTTTCCCCGGTGCAACAGCGCATGAGCAGGCTTTTGTCCAATCAGAGCAGTTTGCCTTTCAGCATCACGCTGCTTTCTGGCCAAGCCTTCTAGCCCAGCCATCCATCCACCCCTCCCTCCTCCTCTCAGCTCATTCCATCCATTCCTCTCCCCCTCAGTTCTGTCCATCCATCCACTCCTTCTAGTTCTAGCCATACATCCCTCCATCCCGCTCCTACCATCCATTTCCCCCCCTCTCCTCCCAGTATATTCCATCCATCCACTCCTTATTTTAGCTATCCCTCCATCCTGTGCTTCCCATCCATTCCTACCCCTCTCCTTTCTGTGTAGCCAATCAAGCCTCCTAGCTCTAGCCATCTATCCACCCTTCTCCTCTCAGCTCATTTCATCCATTCCTCTCCCCCTCAGTTCTGTCCATCCATCCATCCGCTCCTTCTAGTTCTAGCCATCCATTCCTCCATCCTGTTCCTACCATCAATTTCCCCCTTCTCCACCCAGCATATTCCATCCATCCACTCCTAATTCTAGCTATCCATCCCTCCACCCTGTGCTTCCCATCCATCCCCCCTCTCCTAGCCATCCAAGCCTCCTTGCTCTAGCCATCCATCCATCCCTCCTTTGTGCCCCCCAGCTCACCCCATTCATCTCTTCCTCCCACTCCTCTCTGCTGATCCCATTGCCATCTGGTATTACATCTAAAATGTTGGGTGTTTTGAGAGTCTCTTCAAAAGCTGTCCCAACGCATAATGGTATAGCACAAAAAATTGCCCTTTTTTCCATCTAAGAGGGTTGGGATGGATGAAAGTGTGCATGGTAGTGCTGAACTAAAAGCCGTCCCTGTTTTCTGTCTCAGTAAATTTGGAGGGGTATTATTATTATTATCGTTTATTTGTTTATGTTTCATTTCAAAATTGTCCATTTCTTAATATTAGAAGGGTGTAAGGGATGATAGAACTACAATGACTGCAGTATTTCTTGCAGTTTTGGGGTCATGGGACAGTTTTCTCCCATCAATCCAATTGGGAGACTTAATTTGTTTTTGTAATTGGAGTGTGAGCTCCTTTGATACAGGGACTGGAAAGGGTTCCACAAGCTCTGTGGAATAGGTTGATACTATATATAAATGGTAAAGCTTGATCATATCGCTTTTGTAATCAAAATACCCTGAGGTCAAGTTGTGATACTGGAGGAAGACAATTTTCTGCACCTAACTGACTTCCTGTCTGCTGGTAACTGAGCAGCAATGAAAGGGTCAAAATAAAGACTTTGATGTTTGTGAGGCGGCAGTGCCATCAATTTTTTTTGACAATACCGCCCTCTAGTGGGACAGCCTGATACAGTCATGCTGGGAGGAAGGGCTGAAAAAGTGTCACTCCGACCTCCAGATAAGTATTTAAAGTTGACCAAAACCTGAGTTTTCAGCTGTACCCTTGGGCTATTCTGGTATGGGATGCCCCACTGGGTGAAACCCTGGCGATCAGCTGGTATCCATACTTCACTGGTGATACCATAGCACAGGCTCCAATCAGCTTCTTTGGCCGCGCATATGAATGAGCAGCAAAATAAGCTTTACACAGCAGGCCTTCCCAAATTGGGATGCCCCAAGGGTTGGGTGTCTAAAGTCATTCAGCAGTCAGGAAAAAAAACAAAAGGGTACTTACCTTTTGTCCCCCGCCACTGATCAGTTCTAGCCCGGCGATCAGCAACTTACATGATCTCTGGATCTGAGCCACTACAACCCGTGCTTCCCGCGTTGCCCTGGGCCTCAAACTCCATTTACCAGCACTTCCATGTTAGGCCTCAGCACACAGCCAGCCTGTAAAATAAAGGATTTCAGGGCTGGACTTGGCCAATCAGCTCTGACTGTTTTCAATGTGGAGCAGCGTACATGACAGTGGCAGCGTGTGCATGCTTTCACCCCAGCCATTCAGACAGGGGCAGGAGCGCACCGCTGGGGATACGGGGGTGCCGCAGCACGCACTCCCATTTGATTTCAATCAGATCTCTTGAATGACGTAGTCAAGGCAAAGGGCTCTGACTGGACGAGAGCCCGCATATGCTCCGTTTGAGCAGGGAAAGGTGAGTTTTAGTGGGTGAACTGTGGGTGGGGTCACACATCAGGTTGCCCAGGGGGCACGCAACAAACCCAGAAAAGTCAAATTCCAGGGTTTTTTTCGGCTTTAAGCTTCTGTTTGTGTTCCAGCTGGTGTCTGGGCACCTGTTGGAGAGACATTCAGCCTGATTCGGAGCTTCTCTCACACGCATTCCCGTTTCCATTCCTCCACCCTGCCCCTTGCATATTCAAGTTGACCAAAACCCAGGATTTTGACTATCTTGGGCTTTGGTCCGTGCCCTATTGGGGTGCCCCGCTGTGTGACACCCCCCAGGTCGCCTGAACAAACTCACCTCTTCCCGCTCCTATGACTCATGTGCGGCCTCTCATCTAATCAGTGCACTCGGATCCGCTCGAGCCCCTTCGTCCAGGAGGTCGTCTAATGCGAGCGGATCTGAGCGAGCTGAGGGTGGCATCCTCCGCTACCCTCTTAACAGGGAGCATGCCCGTGCCAACCATTCACAAATGCCTAGAACAGGCATGCTCCCTGCTAAAGGGATAGCGAGGATGTGGCAGCTGCTCGTGCATGTGCAATTGGACCGGGAACGAAGGTGAGTTTTTGGGCGAACTGGGGGGGGTTCACACAGCGGGGCACCCCGGGTGGAGCGAGTATGTCTGCGGGCTTTGGTCCTCTTTAATCTCACTCATTTACCTCATCACTGTCTGGACTCTGCTCCCTTGGTGGCTGGCTGGTGGGTGGGCCGGCCTTGATGTTGTCTCTGATACTGTGGTAGCCGAGCCAGATAGGCCAGCTGTGGCTGCAGGTGGCGGGTCTTGCGGGCGAGATGCTGCTGGCTGGGGGTGTTGCTGCAATGATGGTAAGCTACACTTTCATGCCATTCACCTACACATGTGTGCTGCATTACACTCCTGCCAAGGTGCAAACAGGTGACAGAGTGGCCGCGAAAAATGAGAGAAGACACATGGCGCCACATTAATGGCAGAGGCCTGGCCTTCCAACGTTACAGGGCCACAGTGCTTTGCTGCCACTGTCACATGGACCACTCTGTATGTGACACAGGGGTGCCTAAGTGATTTATGTTTAACATTGCTATGTAATCCACTACTACTGAGTGGAGAGGTAGGCACTCTTTTTGGCCTAAGTGTGTCTGTGCTTGCAATCCGCTGCTATTGTGGGATGGGAGAGCTGGATTCGTTAGCATTGGCATACACTAGTGTGTACGAGCCTTGGGTGCTTGCACTGTCCCTAAAAATTACTTAAAGTGGCAGGGGCATGCATGGGGAGCTAAAAGAGACCCAAACAGAGGACAGAGAGAGAGAGAAGTTAACAATGCACATCTGTTTGTTGTTTGCTGACATGGAGCAAAGGTATGTCTTCAAGCCCAACACACATGAAAAAAAAAAACATTGGCAGCACATGTGAGTGATGACGTTGCCTTCCACCTTCACCCAAATAATTCAGCACTGGTCGGACCTCAAAGAGCAAAAGTGGCCCTGAGTGCAGAGGTTCTACAATGAGTAACATGTTGTACAAGATTATATTTTCTTTTGTACCTGGGGTGATCTGGCTGCGGATCAAGCCCACCCAGAGGTGAGGGGTCCGACCAGCAGGTCCCAGAAGACAGGGTGTAAGGTGGTGGCCCCAAACCCTGCCAACGTCCTCTTCCTCCTCTGAAGCAGCACCACCACCAGCCATGGAGCATGCTGAAAAGGAGGTTGCATTGGTCTTGGAGTTGCCTGCAGCTCCTGCACACTATGGTAGGCCAATACCCCCAAAAAATACACAGGTTGTGTTGCAGGTAAAGTCTAATAACTTTACATAATAATGTTTGCTAAGTGCTGGTGTGTTGTACATCTCTGTCCCTACAGATTCATCGAAGGATGAGTATGCGGCGATGGGATCACCCGAGAAGTGGCGCAAGTCTCAAGTGGGTGTCAAGCTAGTGAAGCAGAACAATACCCAAGCATTACACAAACAACACATGCCCTTAAATTCTAACTCATGTCCTTTCCCTCTATAGACTCTGAAGAAGGGATGGCACCGCGGAGGAGGGTGGCCCTCTAAAACTATGCGTCAACCAGTTTGGGTAAGTATGTAAAAATGTGCGTGCATGTACAGACACACGTTGAAAAACAAGTGGTAATGTATTATTTTTTGTCTTTGGTCCCAGGAAAAACATTTTAATAATTTTGTATATAGTTCATTTATTTTTTAATGTAAATATATAAAAATGTAAATATATATATAAAAACTCAGCTTACGAAACTACTTCGGCTGCAAATACCGTAAATTCCAGCAACTTGGGAACGTAAACCACAAACAAGGTAATGGTCAGTAACAGAAGGGTTGATAGCACGTGCAGCCAATCAACCTTCTTGCGGGGAAGGTTGGACAAAAACTTCTGTTTGGAGTTGTGTTTGGGGACCCCAACTCGCAAAGTTCGGCACGGATCCGAACTTTGTTTGGAGTTGTGTTTGGGTTTGGGGACCTGAACACGCAAAGTTCGGGACGGACCCATACTTTGCAAAACAGGTTTGCCCCACTAAGGGAGTTGTTTTTAAAAATTTGGCAGCCAGTAAGGGACAGTGGCTGGAGTGAGGTACAGTGAGGGGGTTGTTCAAGAAATTGTTCTTTTCAGGGAAGTTAGTCAGGGACAGTGGCTGGTGTGAGGGGGAGTGAGGGTCATTGCAGTTGAGGCCACGTGAGGGTCATTTGTATTTAATAACAAATAGTAATTGAGTGTTCACTTGTTCAGGCCACGAGAGGCCAGAGTAATTGAGTGTCCACTTTTACAGGCTATGTGAGGGCCATTTGTGTTTAATAACACATAGTAATTGAGTGTCCACTTGTTCAGGCCACTTAAGGCTCATTTGTGTTTAATAACACATACATGTAGTAGCTAAATGTCCACTTTTTCAGGCCATGTGAGGGTCATGTGTGTTTAATAACAAATAATAGTTGCGTGTCAGCTTGTTCAGGCCACATTATGGTAATTTGTGTTTAATGCCAAATAGTAGTTGAGTGTCCACTTGTTCAGGTCATGTGAGGCTCATTTGTGTCTAATAACACATAGTTGTTCAGGCCACGTGAGGCTCATTTGTGTTTATTAACAAATAGTATTTGAATGTCCACTTGTTCAGGCCATGTGAGACTCATTTGTGTTTAATAACACAGTACTGAGTGTCCACTTGTTCAGGCCATGTGAGGCTCATTTGTGTTTAAAGTGGACCAACGCCCTGCCTGATCGGTCCGGGAATCTATAAGATTCCCAGGCCGATCCAATCCCTCCCCGCGGGGCATCCAAAATCGAATCCCGGTCCAACGGCGCATGCGCGGGCTGCGGCTGCATCTTGCACCTCTTTCTAGCCGGGCGCATGCCCGCGCTGGGCATTTGTGAATGGCCGACGTGGGCGTGCTCCCTGTTAGAGGGAAGCGCGAGATGCGGCCGCCAGTGTGCTCGGAGCTGCTGAGGTTTGACGCCGCTTTGACGCGTATAATTTTCCTTTTAAATCATTTTTTCAATTGTCCAATACAGGGAACTATAGGAGCTGGTGCTGTGGACAGAGGACAGGTTTCATACTTCCTCTGGTGCAGGCAGGTGTCAGGGCTTGGATCGTATTTTTATAGGCCCCAATACTGCTGGCAGAGTGATGAGGCCAGAACAAGATGAGGCAGTTGTATATTATATGGCATGCAGTGCTACCAGTTCCATGGGATTGTCTTCCAACCACTTCATCTCTTCTGAGAGTGAGCCCTCTCCTCACCCCCTTCAAATTAGCAAGGCCATCCCAGCCATAAGTCATGGAGTCACTAATGCTCTATAATGACACTTCTAGCTTGGGTACAGTGGGCCATCCACCTGCCCAAGTTGCAGACCTAGGGTTCCCAGATGCCCAACAACGTATGTTGGAGGATGAGGATGTGGCCAGCGGACCATAGCAGGACATCTTAGGTGAGGAAACCCTAGTGCCAACTGCTGCAGGTTTCTGCAATGTTGAGGCTGAGAGGGAGGTTAGCGGGGAGGAGTGGATGGAAGATGATGCCAGGGGTGATGATGAGGTCCTAAACCCCATTTGGACCGATGGCCTTCAGAGTTCAGAGAAAGAGGTGGTGGTCACACAGCCCTAGGCAGCCAGCAGAAGCAGGGTGCCCTGGGGGCATTCCAATAAGAGATGTCCCACCGAGGAACATCGGACCAAAAATAAAAAGGGGACAATCTCCCCCCACCATCAGCCCCTACTTACCTTATGGATGTCATCCAGTGTCAGCCCCTACTTACTTTATGGATGTCATCCAGTGTCTTCAGGGCCCGATCCTCTGCCCCCCCCCCCCCCCCCCCTCGGCTTAGCTGTCTGTAAGTGAAGTCTTGCGGGATTTCGGGCGGCTCCATTGCATCCCATGGGCACTGCGTAAAGTGAGATCGGGCGCCACACACAGTGCCTGATACAATACAAGATGGTGCCATCCGTCAGAAGGTCGTTGGGGATCCGAGGAACCCAAAAGATGGATCCCCAGGCAAGGTGAGTAAATAGTGGCCAAAGATAAAACTGAAAGGGGGGGGGGGGGCAAAAGATCGGTGAGATTTGGGGGAGGTTTTAACCTCCCCCTATGTTGCTCTTTAAAGGAGCACTATCGCAAAATTGTGCAATGTTAAAAATCCATATAAACACATCGGCTAATGAGAGGGGGGGGGGGGGTCACTTGTACACCCGACCTGAATAAAACTCCCACCAAGCTTGTGGTTTTTCTCACATGGTAGGAATAAAATCCATAGGTGACAGGTTTAGTCTATGAGAGGTGACAGAACCTGTCAGATTCTCCAGTCTAGCAGCTAAAAATGCAGAGACGGTGCTCCTGGTTGGGGATCAGGTGCCCAGTGCACAGTAGGGGAGCCTTCTTTTTGCTTTAAACAGCCAACACTTGGTGAAAGTCAGATCACCACTGTTATAAGTATGTACGACCATAACTGTCATATATACCTGCTAAAATCTGTCTGGTGATAGATCCTTTTCCCCTCAAGCTCCGCAGACCACCCACCTGCCGAGTGCCATTATTTATTTTTTTTTAACAAAAAGTTAACCATGCCACTGTTTTATCCTGGGGCATCCCGATTTGGGATGCCCTGCTGTGTGAAGTCCCCCAGATTACCCACACAACTCACCTTTCCACCATTCCCACTAAATATAGACGCTTGTCCATTCAGTGCTTTATGCCTTGCATACTAATGCCTACCATAATTTGCTGTTTTGGGGGAATGCGTTGTGAGAGTACTGGAATGGTTGGTGTGGTTGATCGGTGGGGTTAACACAGTGGGGCATCCAGCACCGCCTCTGTTCCACCTGTGCTCAAGCCCTCCTTGGGTGCCCCGCTGACCTGATGCCATCTTCAGCGCTACCATCCCCATCCTTTTCCTGCTCGAAAAAAACCCTCAAGCCATGACAGAGGATGTGATGGTGACCCAGGAGGAAGCAGAGGAGAAAGAGGAACGCCCATTTTCCCAGGTGTCAGGGCAGTGCACACGTGCCTGGCAGGGTGGATTGCTGGGCCAAAAGTGGCCAGGTACTTCACTGTCCAGCTAGCAGACAGTTTTGGAGGATCCGGAGAGGGAGGAGGACTTTCTTTCACAGCAGGGTGGCACCCAGCGCAGCTCAGGAGGTGGAGGAGACACCTGACACTTACCTTACATACTCCAGTGCCTGCGGAATGAACGCAGAGTTGCCCACATAGTCACCAGTGCCGATTAGTGGGTGGCCACCCTGCAGGATCGCCGCTATATGGATAGCATCACTGCCTTGATTCCAGCAATAGAGCAGGATAGAAAGATGAAGGAGTACAAACACACTCTGGTGGAAGCACTACTGGCAGAGTTCCCAGCTGAATTTGAGGGCTCAGTGGTAGCACAAGGCTGGGGAGGAGGGCAGGATAGTCAGCAGCTGGTTAACAACATGGGACTATATATCACACCCAGCAAAACGCTATCACAGGCAATGACATTATGGCAGGGAATTTTTTTGTAGAGCATGAATGCAGGGGATTGGACGGAAAGGACCGGATTTATTGGTTTGTTTACAATATTTGAACTGTATGCTTTATTTAAACTTTAGGGCATTTGCCCAGAACAACCTCTGGGCTCATTGGCCCCTTTACTCTAACCTCCGGAGGATGCACTGATTGCAGCGCCGCCAGAGGGCATAAGAGAGACGTGCGCACGTGTCTCTCTTATGACCCAGATAGGTAGTTCAATTCAGTAGCCAGGGGGTGTAATCCAGATACCAGGTAATGGTCAGTAACAGGTAGGCAGATAGGAAGTTTTATTCAGTAGTCAGATGATGTAAACCAGATACCAGGCAATGGTCAGTATCATAAAGGCATATAGGTTGTTCTGTGCAGTATCCAGGGGGTGTTATCCAGGTAATGGTCAGTAACAGGAAGGAAGATAGATTGTTCGACTCAGTAGCCAGGTGATCTTAACACGATACCAGACAATGGTCAGTAACAGGAAGGTACATAGGCTTTTCTATGCAGTAGCCAGGGAGGTTTATTCTAGATACCAGGTAATGGTTAGTAACAGAAAGTTAGATAGGCTGTTCTATTGCAGCAGCTGGGTGGTGTTAACCAGATACCAGGCAATGGAAGGCTCAGGAAGGCTCATAGGTTCTATGCAGAAGTATCAGGAAGGCTCATAGGTCCTATGCAGAAACAAGAGGGGTTTATTTTAGATACCAGTTAATAGTCAGTAACAGGAAGGCAGATTGGTTGTTCTATTACAGGAGCCAGGTGATGTAAACCAGATACCAGTTAATGGTCAGTAACAGAAAGACAGATAGGTTGTTCTATTCAGCAGCAGATGGTGTAAACATAATTCCAGGTTTTGGTCAGTAACAGGAGAGACAATAACAGATGCAGTTCAGTAGCCTGGGGGTATAAGCCACATGCACACTGCCGCATTCTCAGCATCTCTGGGCTGAAGAGCGCTCCTGTGTTCAGCCTACCCAAATGGCTGCGTGCACTCTGCGGCCTCTCCCGCTCACTTTTCCCGAGCTCTATTGCTGACCATTAATACTGTATGCACAGCAGAACCCATGAATGAATCGCAGGATTGGGGAAAGGTGCATTTTCATGGCCGATCTAGGGGGGTTTCACATAGTGGGGCATCCCAACTGAGGATACCTTGCTTCAAAAAAACAAAAGTTTTGTTCCACTTTAAGAAAACAAAAGCTTCACATTTCCTACTGTGTACTGGAGCTCTTTAATGAGATCTTGTGGACACCCTGCGGGTGACTTTTTCATCTTGCCGAGAAGTACTAAGTGTTGCAGTGACTCACCAGAGGAAAGGTGCCAGAGGAGATAAAACTGCTACCTGTCCTGATATAAAATGATAATAAAAAACAGAAACAGGCAGTTCACCATACACCGTAAAATCCACTTGATATACATCATTTTGATTTGATTCAATCATGGGTTCGAATAGCCTGCAAGTCAGGATGCCTGTCAGACAAAAATACCCGGGAAATGTTTGAATTAATACTTACCTTATTATGCTCTTCCCATGTGGCACCCACTGGAGTGCTGCAGGAATGCAGAGCAAAAAACAGGGGAGGCACGCCCATATCCAAATGGATATAAAACTTTATTTAATAGAAATATCCACAACACCATACAGTAGACATAATAAAAACATTAAAAAGCATATAACCAATGACATACAAGACAAACAAAAATAAATGGATGTGTAGGCGGTGGGGAGAGAACTCTATGCTCAATCAATAATAGTTGTTTAAAGAAATCAATAAATAAATTCATACACCAATAAGACTCTATATCTCAATAAAACCAGTAATACAAAATGTGCAACAGTGTGCAAAAAATATGTGCAAAACCTGCCTATGATCCGGATCCTCAAAAAAGGTTTTAATATATCTAAAAAAGTTTGATATAAAGTGCTAATGTGAACAGTAATAATCAAAATGTCAAGCCCCGCCTTCTAGGTAAGTCCACAACCCTCAATCTCCACAGCCAGCTTCACGTATAGCCAAGCCCCCGTTTGCCGGGGACGCTTTACACGCCTCGCCGGACATGGTTGCCCCCTGGGCTTCATAGCACAAAGGATGTGGACTTACAGGGGTGAAGGTGGATGAACCCGAGGCAAGACTGGGCAATGTCGGGCAAGCCGGGGTCATACACGGGTAATCAGTCTTTACTAGCGCACTACCAAAGACAAGAGAAGAGTCGAGGTCGAGCCAGGGGTCAAGCCGGTAGGTCACGGGTACGCAGCACAAAGGATGAGACGGATTCGTGGTCAGGATACAAGCAGGGGTCGGTCCAGGCAGCAATAACGGGATGGTCAAGCAAGACAAGGTCGGCAACAGAAATGAATGAGAATCTCAGACAATATCACACCCAGCAGCAACCTTTAAATGATGGGAGCTAACAGGAATGGTTGGAGGGAATGTCGTGATTGGTGGACACAGGAACCTTGGGATGATTTCACAATTTAACCTTAAAGGGCGTTTTCGCCCAGAACAGCTCTGGGCTCATTGGCCCTCTAATACAGGCAGCGGCGGGCGTGCTGTGTACAGCGCCACCGGAGGTCATAAGAGAGACGTGCTCGCGCGCGTGAGCAAGTTCAGAGAACCCGGGGCATCGGTGAAGAGAGGGAGGCGGGCAGAACAACCCCCGGGCCAGCCTCCTGGAGACAACGCAGGACCGATGTGGACCGAGTGGCCCAAAGAATCCATCCAGCAGCAAATATTAAAATCCAAAGAGAAATCCTGACCAACAGTACGAACTATCTTGTCAATAGTCCTAACAATAAGGTCTCCCCTCCGCCTACCACCATCCTAGAGCCACGCATTCCGTAACCACCGTTCCCACTTCCTCAGGATGATGTTCTACTAATTTGCCTGTGTTTAAGTACCTAGTTGTGGGCCTCCCTCGCCAAGCAGACTGGCGCATGGATGTGCACAGCCACCCAGCACCAGCAGATGCATCACCCAGCAATCAGCAGATACGTCGAATAGAGCAGCACCACACAGTGGCGTGCCACGCCGTCCGCCACACCATCAGCACATGCCCCGGCACAGCAACAGGGCAAGGGGAAGCTCCCATCTTGCACATCATAAACATCCACACAGGAATGCAGAGGGATGAGTTTAATGGCAGATATTCTGGTATTTCCAGGGGGTGATTAGCTGACTAGCAGCCCAAATCAGGATGCCCCAGGGGGTAGACAAAGTGCATGTAATGTGCACAGTCACACCTGCATGTCGCAGAATGCTTGGTATTTTGGGGTTGCATTTTGCTTAGTGTTTTTGATGTGAACTACATCTTGCACATGTTTGCAGTGCGGAAGTCCAGTCTCATTGTAACCCCACTGCCCTAGCCTCATCCCACGCAAAAAAGTGTCCAATAACCACTCTTTCCCCCTGGAGCTTTCGATATGAGCGAACAAGGCAATTCACAGTGGTCCCACAGCTGTCTATGACCACAGCAGAGCATGCTCTTGACTTATAAAGCTTTGCCATGACAATGCGTCCTCAGTTCAGCCATGCCCAGAAACTGAATCAAAGAAAGTGCTTCACTTGGAATACAATAGGGCTGATTGTGAGGATTTTTTCTCACGTTTATTTATGAGAAATGATTCTCATGATTTTTTCATCAGTGCAATTCAGCACCATATTTAGCTGTGCATTTTTTTAAAATAATGGCACAGCTTAAAGCTGACCTTCACCCTGAACAAGAGCACATCTTATATGTTTCCCACACCCTGTACATACAGATTGCTCACATTAAATATCATCCTACCTGCATCTACTGCATGTTATGAGCCTTTAAACATCTAAGATGGCGGCTTCTGGAGCATCAGGAAGCCTGCAAACAGGAAGTGTTTCTCTGCATTCTGGGATTGCTGTCCTTTCCTTGACCCCAGCTCTGCTCTGTCTGTGCAAAGCACAGCTATAATCCTCTGTACTGCTCTCCTCTCCTCAGTATGTGATGCATCTGAGGCAAGATGGTGGCGCCCATATCCTAGAGTCCTAAACAGAGTTGCAGCCCAGTGGGGGAAAGAATAATAAGTAAGTGACCAAAAACTTAAAATATTTACATTTTAATTGCAGGGGAATAGTTTTTTAAGGGTTTTTGGCTTTTCATTAAATCATACTGAAGGTCCGGTTTAATATGGTACAGACTTGTACCAAGGAAAAATCATGAAAAATGTTTTACTTAATTGTTTTATCTATTGTTTAATAGTTTTATCTATTTTCACACAATCTGAGAGTTTAAACCGGACCTTCAGCATGATTTAGTGAAAAGCCCAAACCCTTAAAAAACTATTCCCCAGCATCTAAAATTAATATATTTTAGTCAATTACTTATTATTCTTTCCCCCACTGGGCTGAAACTCTATTCAGGACTCTAGGATACGGGCGCCGCCATCTTGACTCAGAAGCATCACACTTACTGAGGAGAGGAGATCCGGATAAAGTACAGGGGACGTGTTATAGCTGTGCTTTGTACAGACAGAGCATAGCTGGGGTCAGGAAAAGGAAAGCAATCCCAGAATGCAAAGCGACACAGTCAGAAGACACGTCCTGTTTGCAGGCTACCTGATGTTCCATGAGCCGCCATCTTGGATATTTAAAGGCTCAGAAAATGCAGTAGGTGCAGGTAGGATGATATTTAATATGAGCAATCTCACAGGGTGTGTGAAACATATAAGATAGGCTCTTATTCAGGGTGAAGGTCCCCTTTAAGATGCTTTGAAATTTCTTATTTTACTCAATGCCCAAGAGGCATATTGGGGGAAAAAGTTAGTTTTTGCTTGGACAGGGACTTTGGACAGGAACTTTGAAGTGGACATATCACCAGGATTTTCACTGTCCTGGTGACAGGTCCTTGACCCTGGGGCATCCTGATTTGGGCCATCGCCATCAAAACTCACCTTCCTGGCTGTCCCATGGCACATGCACAGGCTCCCGTCCAATCAGCGATGTATGTTGTGCATTTTATTACAGCTCTGATTACAAACAGTGCACAACATAACAGAAGGAGAGCTGCTGCATCCCCGGTCTCCTGCGGTGATCTGCCTGCACTCCTGTTGCCAGCCTATCTGAATGGCTGGACATGGGAATGCACCTCAGGGGATGCCGCTTTGTGACACTCCTCGGCTCCATGTGCTTGCCCGCCGCTAATTTACTTATATCAATGCACAGAAAAGGGATAGTGGTGCTGGACCAAGTTCCCATGAGGGCTGCTCAGCCAATCAGTGGCACTCGCTCCATTAAGATTTCTTTTGCCACACAGTGGAAATCTGAATGGAGCAAGCCCTGCCAGCCCCATCCCCGTCATTGCCTCTAGCTACATCCATGCCCATACTACCCATTCAGAAAGGCCTGGCCCAGGCATGCCCACAGCTAGAGGTATGCGGGAGATGCGACCAAGGTGCGCCACATGCATGTCAGAGCGGTAAGTTGATTGGGAGGTCTGGTGGGTTTCAGCAGGGCAGCTCAGATCGGGATGCCCCATAAAGTGGTAGAGCAACCCACCCACCAAGAGTCTTATAGACTCGAGTGTTGCTTCTTTTTAATGGGTCTACTCACCCTAACTGAATGCTTGGTGTAGCCAGGCACAACCATAGAGCAGTGAGTGACAGCTAATTTTTAAGCGAACAAACTGCAATCCAAAACCCATGGTTTATTTATCACAAAGTGGCAACACGACAATTTAATCTGAACCTTTAAAAAACGGCCCCTGCAAGCCAAATACTGATTGTTAATACCTGCAATTTTCAGGACCAGCCCACCACCCCCTGGCACACACACACAATCCTCCAGCCACCTCCTTCCATAGGCACATCAATCTGCCAACAAAACGCCCCTATGCACAAAAATCAATCTGCCAGCCACACCCTAATACACACACACACACACTAATCTGCCACCCAACACTCAAAGTCCTGGGAGAAAAGTGCAGGATGTCGGGTGAGATAAGCTTTTTATTTTCTTGTATCCCCACCCTGCCACAGCGCCAGGGGAGGAAGAGAGGGGGGGTGGGGAGATCGGGTGATTGGTAGACTGGACTTTAACAGAACTCAGTGTATTTGTCACTAGTTATAAGCTGAATCTGGTCTAGGGGACCCCTATAGCATTGGTGAGTGGTGATTGGTCTGATTACCCACACCCCCATTTGGGATGCCAGGGATGTGGTCACATGCTCACAGCACCCCTGGAAGAGCCCCAAACCCATACTGACTGGCCTACAGCCTGGTAAGGGCAGCCTCTGAATCCTGGCCCTTATGCCTGGAGCGCAAGCTAGTCGGTCACGTATTACTATCAAGATTTTGGTGGGGCTTTCACACAATGAGAGATTTTAAACGGTACAGACCATAGTGAAAATGCCTGGTTTTGTTCTACTTTAAGGAAGTTAAGCAAGGTAGTCAATCAAAGACAGCTAGTAGGTGGGTACGGCAAACAGACTTTCTTTACTGCAGTGTTAATAGGCAAAAAGTGGATGAAAGAAACTTCTGATTGACAGGCACCATGTATACCTGTCCCTCATTTGGAGGGACTGTTCTTCTTTTGAGTCAATCCCCTCGATTCAAAGAGCAAAAGTTAATTGATTTCGGATCGAGAATCGTAAGTTTGGGTGGGTGTTTGTCATTTTTTCCTTTTTTTTTGGCCATTTCGTATTCGCACGAACGTTCGCGCATAGACGTATATGAACATACGCTTTCCGGACGTCAATCGTATATTTTGCGTTAGTTCGTGTGTTTTTCCCGTCCAAATCGTATTTTTTAGGTCCGATCCTATTTTTTACGTGCTTCACATGGGCTTGCGACCAATTCAGAGAGGTGATTGCTAATTGTTTTGAAGCCCATTAAAGAGCTGTTTCCCGAAATGTTTGCCGGCAGCTATTTGGCCTCGGGAGTAGGATGGAGAGGAGCGAGTTTGTGGCACATCAAGGGCTTATGCTTTTTGGCATCGATTTGATCCGGATGTCTGAGAGCAGATTGCCCCTGCGTCGTCGCATGAACATCGATAGCATGAATGATGTTGAGCTGTTTGAGCTGACCAGGCTTAATCGCGCTTCCCTCCATAAATTATATAGTGAGCTGCGGCCATGGTTAGCCCGCACCACAAGGAAGGGGCATGCAATTTCAGGTATGACCAAGATGCTTGGCTGCCTGCAATTTTTGGCGAACGGCTCGTTCCAGAGGCTGGGTGCCCTCTCCGTGGGGATGTCCCAGCCTACGCTGAGCCGCGCACTCTCTAAATTTTTGGAAGGCATGGCTGCCATAACTCCCAAATATATTTTTTTCCCGGATGATATGGCAGCCAGAAACGCCATTAAGCTTGGTTTTTTTAATGTGGCCGACATGCCCAACGTAATTGGTGCTGTTGACTGCACACATGTGGCACTCGTACCTAGGGCATCCGACGAATATATATATAGGTATATATTTTTGGTTTTGGTTATTATGGGGCCCAACGTGTAATGTAACCTATTTTCCTTGGCGGCAGCATATTTTTGTTTGGCCTTTTGTGTACATGCCTTATTTAGGCTTCTCATTTGTTGTTTGAATTTGTGTGCAGACATGTTTCTTTTTCTAAATGTTTTTTGCCCTTATCACTTACCCTTTTTTTTTGTTTTTGCCTTAAGGAATCGAAAAATGGGACACTCCCTTAATGTCCAGGCCGTGGTGGGGCCGGACATGCGTTTCCTGAGTGTCCTTGCCGGCTACCCTGGATCATCGCACGACTCCTATATCCTGAGACGATCTGGTTTGTTTAGGAGATTTGAGTCTGGGGAATTTTCGGGTGCATGGCTGCTTGGTAAGTGTGTCCTATTTTTGGTTACCGATATTTCCCAGGAATCTGTATTGTTTGCCTATTTTAGCTTTATAATTCTTGTCAGAAAAACGAACCAGCATTTTTTGGGGGGGGCTTTTGTGGATTGTATTTTGTTTTTCAACCAAACGCTTTGCTCCCTTTGTGCTTCTGTTTTTTTTATAACTTTGGTTAGGATGTCTGTAACTTCCATGTCCAAAAATATATTGGGTAGCAGATTGTCCCGAAGTATATGCTAGTTTTTTGTCCTTTTGTAGTATTGGTCTTGCAACGCCAAAGTGGACTTAAACTGCATACAGTGCATTCTTTATCGAAATGGTGTGGGCCCCTCAGCAGCATCCTAATTGTAACATTTGCGAAGCCAGAATCAAAAACATATTTCTAAACAGCCTTGTCCGTGCAGATGTTTTTTCATTCTTGGCTTTATTTAAGCTGCATTTTTAGTTATGTACTACATTTGGCCCAATAGTGTTTTTTGTAATGTGCCCTGGGTGTCTTTTTTGGCCCTTTAGCTTACCTCATTTTGATATATGTCAAATTGTTTGTGTTTGTTGTCTTGCAATGTGTTAATTTTTGTTATTTAATTGTCTTGTTAAGGTGATTCCGGTTACCCACTTCTCCCCTGGCTCATGACGCCTGTGCTGCGGCCCCAGGATGCCTCTCAGGAAGCCTATAATCGTGCGCACCGCAAGACCAGGGCTGTTGTTGAGAGGGCATTTGGACTGTTGAAGACACGTTTTCGTTGTTTGGACCATACCGGGGGCGCCCTGCAATATGCTCCTAACAAAGTGATAGACATCATAATGGCATGTGCTGTTCTGCATAATTTTGCCATTCAAGAACGTGTCCCCCGTTATGTGGATGTTCTGCCCTCTACAGCCCGAGAAGATGATGGTGACAATTATGTGGGCCCACCCAGTGAGTCTGGCCAATCAGTGAGAGCAAATTTGATATTGCAGCATTTTAGTTAAAGCCTTTTTTTGTCTTGCCATTCTGTGTGTGTGTATTTGCCTTTATTTTCAAATATTTGTTTGGCCGTAATGTGGCATTACCTTAAATAAATACACAATTTCCCTTAATTGTTGCCTAATGTTTTTCCTGGTGTTTACTTAGATTGATCTTTGCATTTTTACACCTCTTAACCAAAAATGTATCTGCTTTAGCCCAAGGTGATGTTAAATGTGTTTCAACTCAAAACGCAACAAGTATTGTAAGTTTGAATTTTTTTTACTTTTTGCACTTTGATTGGTGGTGCATAACAAATAAAAATCCACATACAACTGTGGCTCAAAAACAAATAAGGTATTAACATTAAATCTACCACATCTACACCTGGAAGAGAGTGGCACAACCAAACAAGGACACCCAGTCCAAAGGCCAGCCTAGTCCAGTCATTAATATTGCCTGTGCCAAGGGATATTTGGGCATGGCCATAATGTCACACAAACATGTCTGCAAACAGGAGGAGCACAAACCAAACAAATGTCAAAAGCCATAATTGGCACATGATAGTTGCCAACTAGACAGCACATAGACCTATGGCATTGGCTAGTGGCCTTAATCATTACTCTAAGGAGCTCTATGGGAGCAAATACAAAACACAACCTGCATGTGAAACACAAAATGGATTGTTTGAAACCTCAAAGGACAAGTAAATACAGTGGGGGGGGAAGAGAAAAGATGTCCCACACATTCATGGATTAATAGGGTGGCTGCCCATAAAACCCAGGTGGAGGTCCGTGGGGATGGGACCTAACCTGGGCCATGGTTGCATTGTGAATTTGCAACTGCTCCATAATGTTTCTCTGCATATTGGTCATCTCAGCCATGGCTGACTGGATGCCATTACTTGCATTGACCATGTTGCTGTTGAGGGTCCGAAACTCCGCGAGGATGCCCTGTAAGGTGGTAGTTAGGTTGACCATATCGGCATGCCTTTCCTCCCGCTCAGTTACGAGCTGTGCCTCAAAAGAGTCCCTCTCTTGGTTCCATAAATCAAGCAGGGCACTGTGCCTCCCCTGGGAAATTGTGCGGCGGCGTAATGGAGTCCGCCGCACAATTACCCTGGCTCTTGGGCGTGCCCTGCCGCGTTGTGTCGTCCCCTCAACAGTAACAGGCATGCTTGGCAAATCCTCAGCAGCAGAGTGAACACTGGGGACTGTTGTGTCAGTCTCCCCATGTGCATGCACAATGGATGCAGATTCACTCTGCTGCTGAGGATTGGCCAGAGAAACATTAGGGAGCAGTTGCAGATTGGGACCCAGGGGGAGATCATCGGACGTGGCCAGCAGGGATACATCATCTTCCTCCATTTCCTGGATCTCTTCCATGAGTGTGTGGGTCTGTAGGGACATAGAAAAAAAAAGGTTAAGTTGGCGTCCCAAATTAGGATTCCATCAGTTTAACACATGCTTAAGCACTTGGTAGTATTTTGGGTACTAAATAAACTTACCGGAAAACTCGGATCTGGGCTCCTATGCTGTACGGACCTGGTAGGCATAATCAAACTGGGGGGTGAGTTTACACTTGCTGAGGGGTCATGCTGGGCTGAAGAAGAGAAAACAAAACAAGGTAAACACACACATAAGCATTGTTTGGGTACGTACTAAAACAAGCCACTATTTCTAATATTAAGCAACTCTACAGCAATGGGTCCAATTGGTAAAATACACTCAATTTAACATATGTGCAATGGATCGAGTAAACTGCTAACTGACCTCAGTTCGAAGTCAGGAAGTGTACCCAGTCAGCATACAACTTGCAGAGCAACTATTTTGAGTTTGACTACCATTCTCTAGGTCAGGGGTACTCAACCACTTCTTGTAAAGGTCCATTTAAAGGTATCCGGTGAGAGGTGAAGGTCCGGGCATGGGGCTGTCGCAGGGGGTGTCTAGTTAGAAATCAGCACACTGGGGGAGGGGCTAGAGATTGCCAAGTGCAAACTAATAAAGGCTGCTTGCCCTTGCTGGGCTGGATGGGGCAGAGCTGAGGGGACAGGGATTGGATGGCTAAAGCTGGGAGGACAGGAATGGATGGTGATGGGATGGATGGAGCAAATCTGTTAGGAATGGATGGGGCTGATGTGGGGGGGGGCAGATGGTGGGACAGGGGCAGATGGGGCAGAGCTGGGGCAGCGGGACAGGATTGGACAAAGAGAATGATGCACCAAGTTAGTGTGTACCTTGCAATGCCACTTCCTGTGCAGTACTTCATATTGCAATGCTAGGTTTCATGGAGCCATGACATTGGCCAGGAGACCAACCACTACATCGCCGATCAAGGGGGCAGCTCTGAGCACGTCAACACAGAAGTAACTGAGTGCAGGGCTGTCTGGGCAGGGGTCTGGGAATCTGGTGGCAAGGTCCGCATTGGGACCCCGGGCCGCCAGTTGAGTCTCGCTGCTCTAGGTCAGATATGTTTGGGGGTGTTGAATTAAATTGTTACCTCAAACACAACTCACACAACAAATAGCCAACACATCCCTAATGATGTGTGTTTTGTGATTGAGTCAAAATATATAACTTTTCTTCATAAACTTCGTTCCTTCACACATAATTAGTGTTAATTGTTCTTTTACATAATGTATGTGGTCCAAAATGCGTGATTCACAGGGACCAAAACAGGACACAAACAGGCACAGTGGTGCGAGGCCAAGCAAGCCACACCATAGGGCCATACCGTCATCTAGGTAGTGAACTTTAATTTTCTGGGCAAACAGGCAAACATGCAGATTAAGAGTACTCACCTTGTGTACGGGTCGGTGAGTCTGTGTCCCTTAGACCCGCATGGCCACCGACCGCGACAGGATGGAGAAGGCCCAGCACAATCTCCTCAGCAGGTGTAAACTCCAGTTTGGTTGGAAAGCCACCTCCAGTTTTCATGCTGAAATGAAAAAATAGTTTGGTACCCAGAAAAGGTGCATACAGTACATCCTAATCATTACATTTGGAGACATCATTTATTTACCTGTAATTATGCCTTTTAATTTCTTTTTGACGTACAGCATATTTGAGATCAGAAATTTTCTTCTGGATTTGTCCAACATCTTTCCTCTCTTCCCCCGCTGCATTTACTTGTCGTAGGATGGTTTCAAACAATTCCATCTTGCGCTGCTTAGTGGTGTGTTTAGATTTGCTCCCATAGAGCTCGTCATAGTATAATGTAAGGCCACTAGCCAATGCCATATTTTGGTCATGGGAGAATCTCCCACTCAAATGTCCGCGCCGCAATGTGCGGACAGATGGTTGGCTTGGGTGCTCCTCCATGTGTGCAGACACATGTGGTGACATTATGGCCTGGGGCTGGGTAGGGGAATGGAAGGATTGCTGGCTTCCCAATGACTGGACTGGACTGGCCAAGGGACTGGGTGTTCTTGCGTGGCTGGCCACCGAACTTCCAGGTGTAGATGTGGTCCGGGTGGCCATTCTTTGGACTCTTGGGGGGCTCTGTTCCCGGCTGGTGCCAGGTCGGGGGCTATGTTCCCGGCTGGTGCCAGGTCGGGGGCTATGTTCCCGGCTGGTGCCAGGTCGGGGGCTTCGGGCCCTGCTGCGGGGCCTGGATGCTCTTCGGGCCCTGCTGCGCGGCCTTGCTGGGCTTCGGGCCCTGCTGTGTTGCCTTGCTGGGCTTCGGGCCCTGCTGTGTTGCCTTGCTGGGCTTCTGGCCCTGCTGTGGGGCCTGGATGGTGTTCTGGCCCTGCTGCGGGGCCTGGATGCTCTTCGGGCCCTGCTGCGCGGCCTTGCTGGGCTTCGGGCCCTGCTGTGTTGCCTTGCTGGGCTTCGGGCCCTGCTGTGTTGCCTTGCTGGGCTTCGGGCCCTGCTGTGTTGCCTTGCTGGGCTTCTGGCCCTGCTGTGGGGCCTGGATGGTGTTCTTGCCCTGCTGCGGGGCCTGTATGGTGTTCTGGGCCTGCTGTGTTGCCTTGCTGGGCTTCTGGCCCTGCTGTGGGGCCTGGATGGTGTTCTTGCCCTGCTGCGGGGCCTGTATGGTGTTCTGGGCCTGCTGTGTTGCCTTGCTGGGCTTCTGGCCCTGCTGTGTTGCCTTGCTGGGCTTCTGGCCCTGCTGCGGGGCCTGGATGGTGTTCTGGGCCTGCTGTGTTGCCTTGCTGGGCTTCTGGCCCTGCTGCGGGGCCTGGATGGTGTTCTGGGCCTGCTGTGTTGCCTTGCTGGGCTTCTGGCCCTGCTGCGGGGCCTGGATGGTGTTCTGGGCCTGCTGCGGGGCCTGGGTTGGCTAAGTGCCCGGCTTGAAAGCATGGGTGGTGTGGGCTCCCTTGGGCGGCCTCTTCTGGGGGCAGAGGTGGTGGTGGCTGCTGTGGCCTGTTTTTTGGCCGCAGGGGCACGTGCCTTTGGGGCCCTTTTTTGGGAAAGGGAGGGTCCAGTGTCCCTTGGTGGGGCCGAGGTGGTACTTGCCTTCTGGGCCCTTAGCTTCTTGGGTCCTTGCTGGGACCTGGTGGTTGGGCCCTCAGAGGTCTGCCTTGGCTGGGCGCGTTTAGCTGCTGCCTTTTTGGGTGCCATTTTCTCAAAAAGCTCAAAGAGAATGAGCTTTGGGTGCAGGGACCTTTAAATCATGCGCCCAGCGTCTGACGCCTATGCGCACGACTACGCGCTCGTACGGACGTACGTTCGTGCGGAACCAGGAAACCGCTGGGGTTTCACTTATCTGCTGCCTTGAAGAAGCATAAAGATGGCGCCCACTATCTTCACCCGTCAACAGGAAGAGATCCTCATGCTGGTAAGTGCCTTGCTCTGCCTTTTAAGCTAATACTGACTGATGTACTAAATGTAAATGATGCGTTTGGACCTAGTTTTGGGGATCTTAATGTTTAAGAACAGGCTCCTCACACTTCATCCTCAAGGGCCGAGCCAGGCCACGTTTTCACCTCTCTATGCTGATGTCCTAATTAGGGCAATTGCTCTGGCTTAGCACCAGTTAATGAACCTGTGGAGTAGCGTGGCTAGCTGTCAAACCTGGCCTGTCTCGGACCTTGATGCGGATGTTTGCGGACCACTGTTTGCCTAAGACCTCAAAACACAACGGCAAGCCACACACGTGGGCAAAAAGCCTAAGCATAAGCCGACATCTTGGATGTTCAAACCATCCTAACATGCCATAGATGCAGGTGGCCTGATTTGTAATGTTGGCTAGCTGTATGTACATGGTGTGTGAAACATATAACATAAGACCAGACTCTGAATCATAGTGAACGTCCGCTTTAAGGCACTCCCCAAAAATGGCTGGCACTCTAAATGTGTGTGTTAATGACATGACATTCGCAACTTGTGATGCAACACATATGGCTCTGTGTGTAAAAGTAAAAGCTCTGTGTCCATTATGTTTTTCAGATCATGCTTCAGCGCCGGTATGACTTCGCGCCCAATGTGTGCGAAAAAAGGGACATCGCCCGGGAGATCATCGCGGAAATCCACCGTGTGACCAGCACCACCTTCACTCACACCCAGATAATGCAGCATTGGTCGGACCTGAAACGTCTGCACATGCCCCGGGTGCGGAGGTTTTTTGGGATCCATTTCCCAAGTAAGTACAAAGCGATAGCATGGTATATGTTCCAAATGTATAAGTTATGCCTTTATTTATAATGACTTTTCTTTGTTAGTGTTGGAAATGGATTTCAGAATTCGCCGCACCCGGAGGCGCACAGGCCGACCAGTGCTGCATGATTCTGCATCTGTGAGTGAAGGTGGTGGATCTCCCGGGCGACGGACCTACCCCTCCTCTGTGGCCTCCTCAGACCAGCCCCTGGACCTTACCACAGAGGAGGGGCCAAACCGCGTGGGCGTGGAGTCATACCCGGCCAGGCATGGGGAAGGCTCTGGTATGTCACTCTTCATGTATATGCACAAAGATATACATGCCAGGCCAAAAACTAAGTGCTCCTTTATTATGTATTTGTAGAAGCTTCGGGAGCGGGTGAGATAGTGGAGGAGGAGGCAGCAGAGATGCTGGAAGTTGATCCTGGCGAAGGTGAGTGATGTCAGCCAGACTGGGAGCCAGATATGTTGGGAATAGTGACTCTATACAACAACTAACCAAATGTCACATGTTTCTACAGGGACTTCTTCACAGCATAGCCAGGACCAAGGGCATCCTGTTGGCCCCAACCTGCCATCTGTCGGCCACCAACAAAGTAAGTAGCCATGCCATAATTCATATTTATGTGTTTTTAGCTAATAACACACACATAACTAAAGGCGTAGCCAATGTATAGTTAACACTTTCATGTGGGCACTTCGTTAGCTTAAAGCGGACCCTAACTCGTATTAAGAGCCTAGCTAATAATTATCCCACACACTGTACATACAGATTGCAAACATTCAAAAACAGGCTACCGGCATCTACAGCATGTTAGGAGCCTTTAAACATCCAAGATGGCAGCATATGGAATGCGCCATATTTACAGGCAGCATGGCATACATATTTAAAAAAGTAAGGTGCTGCCATGCATTGTGGGACTGCTGACCTTTCCCTGAACCCAGCTATGCTCTGTATTACCAAAGCACAACTGTAACCTACTCCCCTGTACTTTATCCCACTCTCCTCTCCTCATTAAGTGTTATGCTTCTGAGTCCAGATGGCGGCGCAGTAATGAAAAATCCACCCAAATGTACTTTTATCTGGTGCAGAATCATTTGGAAAGAGTTTTTTATTTTCATTAAATCATGTTGAAGGTCCGGTTTAAGGAGTTTCAATACTTACCTGTGGGAAATGCATTTACTTTATCCCTTGGAAGAATGACATATGTATTTACATGTATTTGATTAACCAAAAATCTATTCCCAGCATACAAACCGGTCTGGTACTCCTATTTATGTTTATTTCTCTATTGGTTACAGGGATGATCCCAAAAACATTGGAGGGGAAAAAAAAAAGAATAAAGTAGTTGGTGGCCGAGCTGCTGGCCATACAGGCGACGTTGGGGCCAACAGAAGAAGAAGAGGAGGAGGATTAGTGCCCTTGGTCCTGGCTAATTTTGTAAAATAGTTTTTACCTAGCTTTTAGTTAACATAATGTTATTGTTTTAAAAACAAAAAACAAAAAAAATTTTAACATTTTACAATGTTTTAAAAAAACAAAAAACAATCAAAAAAAAAAAATTTTAATAAATAATATTTTAAGCCTTCATAAATGTGTCATTTCTAATATGCGCCCAAAAAGACATTTACACAAACACGAAAATACATGCTTAGAAACATATAGACATATGTACATTATGTGGTTTGGGTAAGTTTTAGGGTCGTCCAAATGAAGAAGGATGCAAGCGCTAAGGGGTTTGGGTAAGTTTTAGGGTCGTCCAAATGAAGAAGGATGCAAGCGCTAAGGGGTTTGGGTAAGTTTTATGGGTCGTCCAAATGAAGAAGGATGCAAGCGCTAAGGGGTTTGGGTAAGTTTTATGGGCGTCCAAATGAAGAAGGATGCAAGCGCTAAGGGGTTTGGGTAAGTTTTAGGGTCCGAGAAATGAAGAAGGATGCAAGCGCTAAGGGGTTTGGGTAAGTTTTAGGGTCCGAGAAATGAAGAAGGATGCAAGCGCTAAGGGGTTTGGGTAAGTTTTATGGGCGTCCAAATGAAGAAGGATGCAAGCGCTAAGGGGTTTGGGTAAGTTTTATGGGCGTCCAAATGAAGAAGGATGCAAGCGCTAAGGGGTTTGGGTAAGTTTTATGGTTCCTAAAGGTAAGTGGTAGCCTGGCGCGAGGCAGTAGTGGTGAGATTGGTAGTGTCAGATAGGGCCCACATTGGTTTGTGGAGTGTAGCTTGGATCGCGCATGCGCAAGACCTTATATACATACGAACGAACGAAGATAAGAGGCCAAAAACCATTGAAAACCAGAGGCAAACGCAAGTAATTGGAAGAGGTGGACGATGGAAGCGGCCGAAAAAACAGGCTGACGCCGCAACAAGTGATCACATCAACCTGTTTTTTACGATTGACAACTGACTGAGGCAAGTTCGGGAGATAACATACGAACGGACGTATATTTTAGGATAGAAACGTATTTGCTTATAGAATCACTCGCAAGTTCATACAAACGCACGAGCGGACGGGAAAAATAGGATGATCGGCACCCAAATCAAAGCTGTTACATGTTTCTTTGAATCGACCCTATAGTCTCCCTGTCTCTTGTTCTCATTTTTCCCTTTTTTGGTGGTTAACATGCAGATCTGCATCAATTAATGGTAAATTTGCCTATTCAAAGTTTTCCTTATATAATGTTAAAGTGCAACCACCCCTTTGTTAATGGGGGGGGGGGGGCTCCTCTCATCCATCTCTCCCTCCCCTTTCCTCTCAGCTCATCTCACCCATCCCTCCCTCAGATTTTGCATGGGGTGTGGCCTGGGTGTGGTGAGGGGATGTTTCCCTCCCTCCCACCTTGAAAAGTTGGAAGGTATGGCACGATGTTAGTTAGGCCCTTATTTAAGAAGGGATAGCGTCAGGTAGTGGCTGGTTAATGAGAGGTAGCGACTGGTGAACGCCGGACACGGCACGCAATTACACATTTATCAAGCAGAATCTGTTTAGCGACTGGGATAACGCCATGTAGCGTCTGTTTCATCATTTTCCCAGCCTCAGCGAACAGCGCCGGCGTTCAGCCTTGCACAGCGCCAGGTATGACCTCTCGCTACCTGTCGCTCTCCCATACATTTCAATGGATGATCCTTTTCTTCTCTTTAAAAGGGGTTTTTGTTTATTTATTCAAAAAATCACAAATAATTCTGTGACCTATTCTGGCATTGAAAAAGCATTTTTTTCATTTTTTATATATTTCCTCAGAAATGACATTACAGGTCTGGCATTAAAGTGTTCATGTTACAATGTTGCTACAATGTAATTCCATATGTTTTCACTTTGTTACTAGTTGATAGATGCAGAAAAACACACTTTAAACACACAGCCTCCTGCGCTCTGGGCTTCAAACAAGCATTTTTCAGCGTCTGAGTTTTGTGAGGCTGAGTCGGTCGCTATGAGCAGTCGCTAACATGCGCTCCCATACAGCGCTGTACTGGTCAAATAGCGACTCCTCACAATGTATTCAACATTACTGAACAGCGACTGAGTCGCTATAAAGTAGCGACCCACGGCTGAGCACAGTGACTACTAGCGGGCGCCCTGAAAATGCCTGCTAGAGACGCTCATCTGTCGCTACCTGGCGTTAGTGATGAATCAGCCTGCTCGTGTTTTTTTTTTTTTTTTGGTATCTTTCTGTCCCTTAATACACAGCACACTTAGAGAGTAAGCAGACCCCCCTCCTCCCCCTGAGGCTATTGCTTTACAGGACTTCTCAGCAGCGAAAAAGAAGTAAATGGTAAGAGACTGGCAGAAGTTGTTCTGCCTGTTGCCAAACTGACCTCCCACAGCAAAGAGCCAACCACGTGTCTTGGCAGGGAAGCAAAGGAGGGGCCTAAGGGAGCACAAAATCTACCCGGAGAAGCCAGAGTATCCAGTTCTCCCCGCCTGCTGCATGCTGCACTGCTGTCACCAAAGAGCATGGCCAGCCGAGCCAGCGAGAGCCACACCGCCAAGGATCAGCGCCAGGTAGGTGACCTTGTCTGACATCTTCTGTGTGTGCTCCCCTATTACTGATACCTCTTGTTCCTCCTTTCTTTCTGTTTTATTCCATCTCTTACGCTCCTTGTAAATCTCTTTATACTAGTAGTTCTCATTCTCTCCTCCCCTGCCTCTTGTTCTTAGCTCTACTCTCTCTCTTCCATTCTCCCTTTTTTATACTCCTGTCTCTCATTCTCCCTTTTTATACTCCTATCTCTCATTCCCTCTTTCTATGCTCCCATCTCTCATTCTCCCATTCTATACTGTTATCTCTCATTCTTTTTCTATGCTCCTATCTCTCATTCTCCCTATCTGTGCTCCTATCTCTCACTCTCTCTTTCTGTGCTCCTATCTCTCATTCTCCCCTTTTATACGGCTAACTCTCATTCTCCCCTTTTATACTGCTATCTCTCATTCTCCCTTTTTATACTGCTATCTCTCATTCTCCCTTTTATACTCCTATGTCTCATTCTCCTTTCTATACTCCTTTCTCTTATTCTCTCTTTCCATGATCCTATCTCTCATTCTCCCTTTTTTATACTCCTATCTCTCATTCTCCCTTTTTATACTCCTATCTCTCATTCCCTCTTTCTATGCTCCCATCTCTAATTCTCCCATTCTATACTGTTATCTCTCATTCTTTTTCTATGCTCCTATCTCTCATTCTCCCTATCTGTGCTCCCATCTCTCACTCTCTCTATCTGTGCTCCTATCTCTCATTCTTCCTTTTATACTTGTATCTCTCCTTCGATTCTTTTATACTTCTAACTCAGATCCTCTCTTTCATTTCTGCTATCTCTCATTCTCCCTTTTTATACTGCTATCTCTCATTCTCCCTTTCTATACTCCTATCTCTTATTCTCCCTTTCTATACTCCTATCTCTTATTCTCTCTTTCCATGATCCTATCTCTCATTCTCCCTTTTTTATACTCCTATCTCTCATTCTCCCTTTTTATACTCCTATCTCTCATTCCCTCTTTCTATGCTCCCATCTCTAATTCTCCCATTCTATACTGTTATCTCTCATTCTTTTTCTATGCTCCTATCTCTCATTCTCCCTATCTGTGCTCCCATCTCTCACTCTCTCTATCTGTGCTCCTATCTCTCATTCTCCCTTTCTATACTGCTATCTCTCATTCTCCCTTTCTATACTGCTATCTCTCATTCTCCCTTTCTATACTTCTATCTCTCATTCTCCCTTTCTATACTCCTATCTCTTATTCTCCCTTTCTATACTCCTATCTCTTATTCTCTCTTTCCATGATCCTATCTCTCATTCTCCATTTTTATACTCCTATCTCTCATTCTCCCTTTTTATACTCCTATCTCTCATTCCCTCTTTCTATGCTCCCATCTCTAATTCTCCCATTCTATACTGTTATCTCTCATTCTTTTTCTATGCTCCTATCTCTCATTCTCCCTATCTGTGCTCCCATCTCTCACTCTCTCTATCTGTGCTCCTATCTCTCATTCTTCCTTTTATACTCATATCTCTCCTTCGATTCTTTTATACTTCTAACTCAGATCCTCTCTTTCATTTCTGCTATTTCACATTCTCTTTTTATGCTTCTTTTTCTCGTTGTCTCTTTTTATAGTCCTGTCTCTTCTCCCATCATTTTTTCTCTTGTTATCACTTAGTACCCGTATCTCTTGTCCTCTTTTTTTTATTCTTCTATCTCTTGTTCTCTTTATCCTTTTTTTCCTCCTTCTATCTTTTTATACTCCTATTATTATTATTTTGTATTTATAAAGCGCCATCATAGTTCTTGGCGACGACCTAGCTCTCCTTCTTTCTGTTTATACCTATAGGCAGGGGCAGACTGGGATTAGAGAACAGCCCCAAATCACCCCATAACAAGCAGCACAGCAGAGCATCTCCCCAAATCACCCCATAACAAGCAGCACAGCAGAGCATCTCCCCAAATCACCCCATAACAAGCAGTACAGCAGAGCATCTCCCCAAATCACCTCATAACAAGCAGTGCATCAGAGCATCTCCCCAAATCACCCCATAACAAGCAGCACAGCAGAGCATCTCCCCAAATCACCCCATAACAAGCAGTGCAGCAGAGTATCTCCCCAAATCACCCCATAACAAGCAGTACAGCAGAGCATCTTCCCAAATCACCCCATAATAAGCAGTGCAGCAGAGAATCCCCCCAAATCACCCCATAACAAGCAGTGCAGCAGAGAATCCCCCCAAATCACCCCATAACAAGCAGTGCAGCAGAGCATCCCCCCAAATCACCCCATAACAAGCAGTACAGCAGAGTATCTCCCCAAATCACCCCATAACAAGCAGCACAGCAGAGCATCTCCCCAAATCACCCCATAACAAGCAGTGCAGCAGAGTATCTCCCCAAATCACCCCATAACAAGCAGCACAGCAGAGTATCTCCCCAAATCACCCCATAACAAGCAGCACAGCAGAGTATCTCCCCAAATCACCCCATAATAAGCAGTGCAGCAGAGCATCTCCCCAAATCACCCCATAACAAGCAGTGCAGCAGAGCATCTCCCCAAATCACCCCATAACAAGCAGCACAGCAGAGCATCTCCCCAAATCAGCCCATAACAAGCAGTACAGCAGAGAATCCCCCCAAATCACCCCATAACAAGCAGTGCAGCAGAGTATTCCCCCAAATCACCACATAACAAGCAGTGCAGCAGAGTATTCCCCCAAATCACCCCATAACAAGCAGTGCAGCAGAGCATCTCCCCAAATTACCCCATAACAAGCAGTGCAGCAGAGAATCCCCCCAAATCACCCCATAACAAGCAGTGCAGCAGAGAATCCCCCCAAATCACCCCATAACAAGCAGTGCAGCAGAGAATCCCCCCAAATCACCCCATAACAAGCAGTGCAGCAGAGAATCTCCCCAAATTACCCCATAACAAGCAGTGCAGCAGAGAATCCCCCCAAATAACCCCATGACAAGCAGTGCAGCAGAGAATCCCCCTAAATAACCCCATAACAAGCAGTGCAGCAGAGCATCCCCCTAAATAACCCGAATAACAAGCAGTGCAGCAGAGCATCCCTCTAAATAACCCCATAACAAGAAGCACAGCAGAGAATCCCCCTAAATCCCCCCATAACAAGCAGCACAGCAGAGCATCTCCCCAAATCACCCCATAACAAGCAGTGCAGCAGAGCATCCCCCCAAATCACCCCATAACAAGCAGTGCAGCAGAGCATCCCCCAAATCACCCCATAACAAGCAGTGCTGCAGAGCATCCCCCCAAATCACCCCATAACAAGCAGTGCTGCAGAGCATTCCCCCCAAATCACCCCATAACAGGCAGTGCAGCAGAGCATTTCCCCAAATCACCCCATAACAGGCAGTGCAGAAGAGTATCCCCTAAATCACCCCATAACAAGCAGTGGGGCAGAGAATCCCCCCAAATCACCCCATAACAAGCAGTGCAGCAGAGTATCCCCCCAAATCACCCCATAACAAGCAGTACAGCAGAGTATCTCCCCAAATCCCCCCATAACAAGCAGTGCAACAGAGTATCTCCCCAAATCACCCTATAATAAGCAGTGCAGAAGAGCACCCCCCCAAATTACCCCATAACAAGCAGTGCAGCATAGCATCCCCCTAAATAACCCCATAACAAGCAGTGCAGCAGAGCATCCCCTTAAATAACCCCATAACAACATTGCTCCTCCTTCTCCTAGCTTACTCCCGTCTTATATAACTTATGTGCAGCCAAGCTTCTAGCACAGATAATGTATTATTCCTTCTTGTCCTGTCATAGCTGTGCCTTGCTGTCTATTCTTAGTCATGGAGCTGTCCTGGCATAGAGGTCTCAACAGATCAGCACCCTGCCCCAGTACCGGAAATGAGGAACCTCTATTTGTAGGATCTCACAGATGTCTGGGTTGAAGTAGGGAGGCACTTCTGGGTTCTGGGCTCATCTCATCAAAGAAAATGTGGCATGCATTTACTGGAATAAAGAGCTTCTACATGAAAGCCTGCTAAACTTGTGTTTGGATCTGCCGATCTATCTATCATCCTAAGTAAATGCATTGCATTGTGGGTGTAGAAACATAGGAGTTGAACTGGCTGCTTTAAGGAGTGATCCACATCCAGAATCCCCCAGGTCAGCCTGGGGGATTGATGGGGTCTTTATGTATTTTGGGTAAGCATAGCTCCCAAGTGTCCCTGATTTGGAGGGACTGTACCTCGTTGAGTCCATGTCCACCTGTCCTGTGTTCTCATTTGTCCTTCTTTGAGGTGTAACATGCAGATCTGCATCAATAAATAATTCATTTTCCTAGTGTTTATATTGTTGTAACTGTTACACCCTATCTACTATCCATCCCTCAATGAGGGGGCTGTGTCCTAATTTAACAACTGTCCCTCCTCTTTATGGGGTGGGGGTTTGTCTTATTTTTCCTGCTCGCTCCTGTGGCGTTTGAAGTTCACATGTTCCTTTTTTAAGGTGATGGGGCTAGTGGAGACGAACCGTCCTTTGTTTGTAAGGATTTCAACAAAATCATAATGAGGAGGACTATGCCCCCCCCCCCCCCCCCCCCCCCCCCATTTGGAGGGTTTATTACTAGGTTGCCAGCATTCTCTAATTCGGATAGGCCATTCATTTGTTCTGGTGGAAGGTTTGAGGTATGGGTTGGCTGTTGTAAAGTGAGTTTGCATTCTTTTGTTACTTCCGATGAAAGTGGAGATTGGTGCGTTGGTGGCTTGTGATGGGATGTGGATTTTTTTAAATTATTCCATTCCCTGTAATGGGTTGGGACTAAGTGCTCTATATTCCTTTTTTGTCAGGTCATTCCAATCATGGATAAGGGGTGATAGTGGTTTATTAAACATTGTTTTGACAATGTTTAACATTGTACTCTATATACTGTAGCATACCTCCCAACTTTTCAAAGTGGGGAAAAAGGGACAGTTGTTAAGCCATATACCCTCATTGATTGACGGATAGGAGATGGTGTAACAGTTACAACAATATAAACACTTTGAATAGGCAAACGAATCATTTATTGATGCAGATCTGCATATTAAACCTCAAAAAAGGACAAAGAAGAACAACAAAGGACAGGGGGGTATAGACTCAAAAAAGGAACAGTCTCTCCAAATCAGGGACAGTTGGGAGGTATGCATAGTATAAGAGCATTTAGCACCTTATGCACGCCTTAGGGCATGCTGACCACTGAATGATCCAGCATCACTTCACCAATCCTCCACCAATCATCTGAAATTATTCACCAGTCCTTTAATGATTAGTGGGAAAGAGGAATTCTTTTTCACATAAAGTATATATGTCAAACATTTATTTTTCTACAGTCTATCATATAGCACTTCTTAATTCTCACAAGTGGTTAATGATCGATGTCCTTTAACTCCGCTTTTTGCTTGGTCACTAAAGGAAGTTCATTTAACTAACAGCTTATACATTAAGTTGGATGTACTGTTGTATACAAAGCAAGCTTCATCCAATGATCATTTTTATCAATGCAGGTGTAGTCATCCTTAAAATTCCCCACAGAGGTCGCCAGACATAAAGCCTCCACCATGGAAAAGAAGAAAGAGGATGAAGAAAGTCAGCCTGCGCCTCTCATCACAGTCCCTGAATACCATGTCTCTTCAGAACGGGTGGACGATACAGCTTGTGGTAGGACAACAATCAATCGGCTTCTACCAGCGGCGATCCGCCAGGAGATCCAGAAGATCATCTCTCTTGCTGGACCTGCGGTATGTGCAACTCAGAGGTTATGTCTTGGTTACTATAAATGGAACAAAGCCCACCAGCGATGTCCAACCTGGAATCTTAAATATTCCAGGGCTGACCTCTGGCTTTTCCCTGTTCGTCTATGAGAAACCCCCCAGGGCGCCCGTAAAAACTTGCCTTTCTCCACACCAACGGCGCATGCACGGGCTCTCGTCCAATCAGAGCTGTTAGAGTGGGGAAAAGAGCGTTAGAGCTATATCTATATCTTTAATGCTTTTTTGATAGTTTGGCTGTTTTACAGTGTGTATTTGTGACAGTGCCTCACTACTTGGGCAGAGATTATTACTGCAATAGCTATCTATAGCTTATATTAATGTCCTAGCTCTGGAGAGTGGGTACAAGCTGCTTTATCGGTGGTACCTTACCCCTGAGAGAGTGGCTCACCTTAATTTTGGAACATATGTGCTGTGCTTTAGGGGCTGTGGTGGAATGGCATCTTTGCGCCACATATTCTGGCCCTTTCCTTGCCTCCGGGGCACCCCGATTGTGAAACCCCCTGGTTGCCCAGTCTAACTCACCTTTTTCTGGTCCCACAGCGCATGCACGGCCTCTTGTCCATTTGGAGCTTGGATCCACTCACATAAACTCGTCTAGGCTCGTCTAAGATTCGGCTCCTGTCGAATCTAGCCAAGCAGAGCCGACACAATGCACAAATGCCTGATGCGGGCGCGCCCTGCTATAGTATAGTATAGCAGGCAGCTGCCGCTGCTCACGCATGCACTCTTGGATTGGGGGAGAAGGTGAGTTGACCAGGTTGACTTGGGGGGTTTCACACAACAGGGTATCCAAAATCTGGATGCCCCAGTGGGAGACAATCAAGTGTCTGTTCCCAGTCCGGCCTCTCTTGTCTGTTCTCAGTCTGGCCTCTCTTGCCTGTTCCCAGTCCGTGCCTCTCTTGTCTGTTCCCAGTCCGGCCTCTCTTGTCTTTTCCCAGTCTGTGCCTCTCTTGTCTGTTCCCAGTCCGTGCCTCTCTTGTCTGTTCCCAGTCTGGCCTCTCTTGTCTGTTCCCAGTCTGGCCTCTCTTGTCTGTTCCCAGTCCCGCCTCTCTTGTCTGTTCCCAGTCTGGTCTCCCTTGTCTGTTCCCAGTTTGTGCCTCTCTTGTCTGTTCCCAGTTTGTGCCTCTCTTGTCTGTTCCCAGTCGGGCCTCTCTTGTCTGTTCCCAGTCGGGCCTCTCTTGTCTGTTCCCAGTCTCACCTCTCTTGTCTGGTCCCAGTCTCACCTCTCTTGTCTGTTTCCAGTCCGGCCTCTCTTATCTGTTCCCAGTCTGACCTCTCTTGTCTGTTCCCATTCCGGCCTCTCTTGTCTGTTCCCAGTCTGGCCTCTCTTGTCTGTTCCCAGTCTGGCCTCTCTTGTCTGTTCCCAGTCCGGCCTCTCTTGTCTGTTCCCAGTCTGGTCTCCCTTGTCTGTTCCCAGTTTGTGCCTCTCTTGTCTGTTCCCAGTTTGTGCCTCTCTTGTCTGTTCCCAGTCGGGCTTCTCTTGTCTGTTCCCTGTTGGACCTCTCTTGTCTGTTCCCAGTCGGGCCTCTCTTGCCTGTTCCCAATCCAACCACTCTTGTCTGTTCCCAGTCCGACCTCTCTTGTCTGTTCCCAGTCCGACCTCTCTTGTCTGTTCCCAGTCTGTGCCTCTCTTGTCTGTTCCCAGTCTGGCCTCTCTTGTCTGTTCCCAGTCCGGCCCCTCTTGTCTGTTCCCAGTCCGACCTCTCTTGTCTGTTCCCAGTCCGGCCTCTCTTGTCTGTTCCCAGTCTGACCTCTCTTGTCTGCTCCCAGTCCGGCCTCTCTTGTCTGTTCCCAGTCCGGCCTCTCTTGTCTGTTCCCAGGCTGGCCTCTCTTGTCTGTTCCCAGGCTGGCCTCTCTTGTCTGTTCCCAGTCCGTGCCTCTCTTGTCTGTTCCCAGTCTGACCTCTCTTGTCCGTTCCCAGTCCGACCTCTCTTGTCTGTTCCCAGTCCGGCCTCTCTTGTCTGTTCCTAGTCCGGCCTCTCTTGTCTGTTCCCAGTCCGGCCTCGCTTGTCTGTTCCCAGTCCGGCCTCTCTTGTCTGTTCCCAGCCCGGCCTCTCTTGTCTGTTCCCAGTCTGGCCTCTCTTCTCTGTTCCCAGTCCGGCCTCTCTTGTCTGTTCCCAGTCCAGCCTCTCTTGTCTGTTCCCAGTCCGGCCTCTCTTGTCTGTTCCCAGTCCGGCCTCTCTTGTCTGTTACCAGTCCGGCCTCTCTTGTCTGTTCCCAGTCCGGCCTCTCTTGTCTGTTCCCAGTCCGGCCTTTCTTGTCTGTTCCCAGCCCGGCCTCTCTTGTCTGTTCCCAGTCTGGCCTCTCTTCTCTGTTCCCAGTCCGGCCTCTCTTCTCTGTTCCCAGTCCGGCCTCTCTTGTCTGTTCCCAGTCCGGCCTCTCTTGTCTGTTCCCAGTCCGGCCTCTCTTGTCTGGTTCCAGTCCGGCCTCTCTTGTCTGTTCCCAGTCCGGCCTCTCTTGTCTGTTCCCAGTCCAGCCTCTCTTGTCTGTTCCCAGTCTGGCCTCTCTTGTCTGTTCCCAGTCCGGCCTCTCTTGTCTGTTCCCAGTCCGGCCTCTCTTGTCTGGTTCCAGTCCGGCCTCTCTTGTCTGTTCCCAGTCCGGCCTCTCTTGTCTGTTCCCAGTCCGGCCTCTCTTGTCTGTTCCCAGTCTGGCCTCTCTTGTCTGTTCCCAGTCCGTGCCTCTCTTATCTGTTCCCAATCTGACCTCTCTTGTCTGTTCCCAGTCCGGCCTCTCTTGTCTGTTCCCAGTCCGTGCCTCTCTTGTCTGTTCCCAGTCTGTGCCTCTCTTGTCTGTTCCCAGTCTGGCCTCTCTTGTCTGTTCCCAGTCCATGCCTCTCTTGTCTGTTCCCAGTCTGTGCCTCTCTTGTCTGTTCCCAGCCTGGCCTCTCTTGTCTGTTCCCAGTCCGTGCCTCTCTTGTCTGTTCCCAGCCTGGCCTCTCTTGTCTGTTCCCAGTCCGGCCTCTCTTGTCTGTTCCCAGTCTGGCCTCTCTTGTCTGTTCCCAGTCCATGCCTCTCTTGTCTGTTACCAGTCCGTGCCTCTCTTGTCTGTTCCCAGTCCGTGCCTCTCTTGTCTGTTCCCAGTCCGTGCCTCTCTTGTCTGTTCCCAGTCCGTGCCTCTCTTGTCTGTTCCCAGTCTGGCTTCTCTTGTCTGTTCCCAGTCCATGCCTCTCTTGTCTGTTCCCAGTCCGTGCCTGTCTTGTCTGTTCCCAGCCTAGCCTCTCTTGTCTGTTCCCAGTCCGGCCTCTCTTGTCTGTTCCCAGTCCGTGTTTCTCTTGTCTGTTCCCAGTCAGTGTGTCTCTAGCTTGTTCTCTCCCTGTGCTCCTGCTTACAGTATCCTCCTGTCCCCATCTGTGCACCTGCTCCCCTGTCCCCATCTGTGCACCTGCTCCCCTGTCCCCATCTGTGCACCTGCTCCCCTGTTCTGTGTGTTGTGCCCCTGTTCCTGGTTTACTCTTGTTACCAGTCTGTGATTCAGTTCCTGTCCATGTTTTCCCTGAGATGTTACCAGTTTACAACCACTAATATCGCCTTTTATCACAAGGATGGTATAGCCCCTTGTCTGAGAGATACACTCAGCCCGGCCAATGCCAAAGCAATGTGGCCCACCAGGAATTCTCCCAGCCTTCCCTATGACCAGTCGATTTGCGGTGCCCGAATGCTAGAATCCTCATAGAAAGGCCAAATATCATTCAACAGCTGAAGCTTGAGCACTGCTCCAGTGACCACCACAGCCAATGGGGTTTGCAGGACTGGCATGTTTTTTTGCCACACATGGCATAGCCACGCCCACCTTCCATGGCCAACGCTATTGGTCACTGCATGGCCGGCTTTGGGGTGTGTGATTTGAGCGGTCGCATAGAGCGCCACCCCAAACTCTGTGTAAGGGGGCGTCAGGAGCTCTCATGGACAAGCAGGCCTCTTTTTTTATACCCCCATCTCCCTCCTTTCTTTTTATCATCAACCTTTTATAATTCTCTTTTACCCTTTTCCTTCTTTTTGAATTTCTCTTAATCTCTTTTATTTTATTATCCCTCCATCTTCCTCTCTTTCCGTACCGCCTCTCTTTATCATTTTCCACATTCCCTTCATCTTCCTCTTTTCTCCCTCTATTTTTCCCTTCTTCAGTTCCTCAGTTTGTACTCCATTTTCAGTATCTTTCCTTACCTCTCTTTTCTTTCTTTTTCGTTTATCTCGTTCTCTCTCCTTTTCTTCTCTTTCTTTCCTTTACTTTTTCTCTTTTGTTTTGTTTTTTTTTTCATTCTTTCTCTTTTCTTTCTTTCTTTCTTTCTTTCTTTCTTTCTTTCTTTCTTTCTTTCTTTCTTTCTTTCTTTCTTTCTTTCTCTGTATACCTAATTTCCCCCTCTCTTTCTCTAGCCCTATTCAACTCTCTCAATTTCTATCTCTTCCACTCTTGAGGCATCCCGATTGGGGATCCCTCTGTAAAGTGGACCAAAACCCAAGAGCATGAAAATAGGTTATTCTTAGTATACAGTACGTCCTGCTCCAAATCTAATACTTACAGTTGGGATATACTCCGCCAGATGGCGCTGGACTGCAGAGACATCGAAAATAGGCTCCTCCCAGCCCCTCAAATACCCGGGGACCTCCCACAAATCCCCAGAATTTCTCTGCAGTCTGGCTGCGAAGGACGAGAAATTGGCTCTCTACTCGCAGGTGAGCGGGGTTATTAACCTGCGGCCCTGTAGGACTATTCCCACCCGTTCAACTAGTAGTATGCCTCCCAGCCTTGGCTGCGCTGCTCGGGTGAAGGTAGGCAGCACCGCTGTTAGGTGCTTAGGAGCGCTGCTCCACCGCAATGCCCCACCAAAGGGTAGGCGGTTCAGGCTTATGGTGAGCCTCTATGGGATGCCCCTCCTGCACTATTGCCCCTACCTATCGGTGTGCCCTCTTTAAGTGTCCGCCGTCCTCCCTCATCCTCCTTGTAGTCTTCGGGGGAAAAGAGGGGGGGTGTGTATGTGTATAGATATGTATGTTATGTATGTGCTTTCACTTTTCACATGTCTTTATTCTTGTGTCAGCCGCCGCGCTGACTTGTCTTTTAAAATTACCGCCGCCGCGCGCTGACCTTATTCCGCGCTTGGCGGCGGCATTACCTCAGGCGCTGGTGCGCCATCATTGGCTGTTGGCCTTTCTGGCTTCGCGCTCTTCGGGGGGGGGGCGTCTTTGGCACCTTCCACGTCATCGCTATTACTGGCCCGCCACTCGAGGTATACCGACGCCATCTTTTCTGACTTGGTTGGCCTATGCGCGACGGGCTCCTACCTACCGCGGTCCGTAAGTGCCCTCACGGGCAACTTTATCTGCTTCACTTTTGTTACGATGTACTTAAGGTCTTGTCTGCTTGTGTCTTTCAGGCGGGACGAACCCAGGGTTGCTATATAGCGTCATTCCCTATCAGCGTATAGCGCCGCTATAATCACCATATGGAGGCATCTCAGGATAATGTGACCGGGGTCCCTTCGGGACAAGACCGGCTGTGTGTAGCGTGTGGGCAGCCTCATGCTGACGCTGACAAGGCACGGGTCTGTGTACCCTGCGCTGAGCAGGTGCTTGCATTGCAATCTGGCCTGCCAGTGGCTGCACCTCGTTTCACTTCACCTACTCCCCCAAGCTTAAATCTCACTCCTACTGAGTTGCATACAAGTGGGGATTCTCAGCCTGATGTGTCTTCCAGACTGGCTACTGTTGAACAGATTATTGCGAAGTCTTTAGCGCGTAAGGCCCCTGCTAAGAAGCGGCACTTGACGCCTAATGTCACTGTTTTCCCTATGGAAATTGAGGAGTTTATAAATCTGTGTGGCTATACCCCGTCTGATGAAGGGGAGCTCTTTTCTGATTCAGGCTCATCTGATGAGAGACCAAGGGGTCATGACTATTCTGGCTCTGACCCCTGGGCCCCGGATGACACTGACAGATTATTGACCCAGATTTTTGAGGTTCTGTCTATCTCTCTCCCTGTTGAGGCTCCCAGGCAAAGAGGGGAGCTTTTCCATACAGCAAAATCATGTTTGGAATTTCCAGAGCAGGCACATTTCCATAACCTTGTGCTCAAGGAATGGGAGCACCCCAGTAAACTTCCCGGGGTTCCAAAGAGTTGGGATAGGAAGTGTCCCTTTCCTGCTGAGGTGGTTAAATGTTGGTCATCCCCCCCGAGGTGGATGCTCTGATCCTAGGGCTATCTAACACCTCTGTCATGCATTCCCCTGATTCTACTACCCTGCGAGATGCCGAAGACTGGCGTATTGATCAGCTGGCATCCCTTTGCATGTGCAGGGACGACGCTGAGCCCGGTCTGTGCCTCTGCCATTACTGCTGTGGCCACTAGAACCCTTATTAGAAATATGCTCGACAGTGCCCCTGATGATTTGCCTTGTGAGGTGTTTAATGTACTCTCCAGTTGTGATGTTTTTGTAAATTTTGTCCTATCAGCATTGGACGACACTATGTGTGCCAGAACCTCTGCCCTCGTGGTGGCTATACGCCACTCGGTTTGGCTGCGCCAGTGGGCTGCTGACAACGTTGCCAAGAATGCCCTCACTGGTTTTCCCTTTAAAGGACTGCGTCTGTTTGGAGACCGCCTGGACCTTTTTGCTAAGGGAGGCAGGTTACCCCAGCGCAGGCGGCAACCTCGGCCCTTTCGGGTCAGGGTTCCTTCTCCTCCCCTTACCGCGGTGCAAGACAGGGAAGGGGGGTGTCTTTCTCTGGGGCCCGGGGAGATTTCTGGGGTAGAGGCAGAGGACGTAGACGTCCTGGCTCCTCCTGGGGTCCCAAAGCAAAATCATCCCCCAAGCCCCCTCAGGCATGATGGGGCGCCCTCACCCATCCGGGTGGGGGGACAGCTGCAGCACTTCGCTCACGTCTGGAGGCTTCATGTCTCAGACCGTTGGATTCAGGAGGTAGTGTCCTCCGGTTACAAGTTGGAGTTTGCTGCCGATCCCCCTCCAAGATTCATCAGATCCCGGATTCCTCAGGACCCTGTGTCAGCTCAGGAGCTAGTGCAAGCAGTGCAAGGCCTCCTGGAGCTGGGGGTCATCTGCCAGGTCCCTTTAAGAGAAAAAGGCAAGGGCTTTTATTCCAACCTATTCACAGTACCCAAAAAGGATGGTTCTGTCAGCCCATCCTGGACTTAAAGATTCTCAACAAGTTTGTCAGGGGCAGGCGCTTTCGCATGGAGACTCTGCGCTCTGCCATCAGTTCCCTGCGCCAAGGGGATTTCATGACTTCTGTGGACATCAAAGAGGCTTACCTTCATATTCCTGTGTTCCCAGGTCATCAAAAGTTCCTCAGGTTCGCTCTGATGGATCAACACTACCAATTTGTGGCCTTGCCCTTCGGCCTCACTTAAGCTCCCAGGGTGTTCACCAAGGTGCTGGCTGGTGTGATGTCTCTACTCAGATGTCAGGGCGTCCGCGTGCTTCCCTATCTGGACGACATCCTCATCACTTCCCAGTCTCTACATCAGGCAGAGTTGGGTACTCAGCTGGTGGTGTCCACTCTGGAGTCATTTGGATGGGTGATCAACCACCCCAAGTCCTCACTGTCCCCTTCCTTGGTAACTCCATTCCTAGGAATGAATCTGGATACAGTTCAGGCAAGGATCTTCCTTCCTCAGCAGAAGGTGGACAGTCTGATTGCACAGGCTCAGTCCCTCCTAGCTTGTCCCCATCCCTCCATCAGGCAGGGGATGCAGCTGGTGGGCCTGATGGTGGCGTGCTTCGAAGCGGTCCCTTATGCTCAGTTCCACTCGAGGCCTCTGCAGCTTCACCTATTGTCTGTATGGGACAAGGACCCAGCGTCCCTGGACAGGGTCTGTGTGCTCTCCCCCCTGGTCAGGAGGTCCTTCTTGTGGTGGATGGACTCAAGGAACCTGTTGGGGGGCAGATCCTTTCTTGCCCCTTCCTGGGAGACGGTCACCACAGATGCCAGTCTGTCAGGTTGGGGGGGTTTCTGGAAGTCCCTGCGGTTCCAGGGGAGGTGGGGCCCTCAGGAGGCCCACACACCTATCAATGTCTTGGAGCTGCGAGCGATCAGGTTGGTTCTGGCTCGCTTGACTACTCATCTTCAGGGCCTCGGACAACCAGACGGCAGTTGCCTACATCAATCATCAGGGAGGGACCCGGAGCAAGGGGGCCCTCCAGGAAGCGTCTCTGATCCTGATTTGGGCGGAGGCCAATGTCCCCTGCATTTCAGCTGTGTACATCCCGGGGGTGGAAAATCACCTGGCGGACTCTCTGAGCAGGGGGACCTCTCGCCAGGGGGAATGGTCACTATGCAGCAGGGTGTTTCAATCTCTTTGTCACCGTTGGGGCCAACAAGATGTGGATCTGTTTGCGTCCTGCCACAATCACAAGCTTCCAGCTTTTGTCTCTCTGTCCAGGGATCCTCTGGCCCTGACCTCGGATGCACTAGCAATGTCATAGAAGGACTTTCAGTTCCTGTATATCTTCCCCCCAATTCCCCTGCTGGACAGGGTTCTGCGCAAGATTGCTCTGGAAGGGGTGCCAGCAATTCTGGTGGCCCCCAGGTGGCTAAGAAGAGAGTGGTTCGCTGACGTGGTACAGCTGGCAGAAGATCAATGCGCTCTGCCCTTGATGCCAGATCTGATCACTCAGGGCCATCCCAATTTACAAACTCTGGCTTTGACGGCTTGGCTGCTGAAACCTCCATTTTGATGGAGAAGGGGCTGTCTTCCTCAGTTGTGGATACTTTGATTAAAGCTAGGAAGAAGTCTTCCTCTTCCATTTATTACAGGGTTTGGCGTGCCTACATTGACTGGTGTGAGTCTAGGTTTCTTCCCTGTCGTGTGTTCTCTATTCCCAGAATTCTGGAGTTCCTGCAGCATGGGTTGGAGATGGGGCTCCAACTCAGTACTCTGAAGGGTCAGGTTTCTGCCCTGGCTATTTTTTTCCAGAAGTCCTTTGCTCAGTGATCAGGACTTTTTTCCAGGGGGTCACTCATGTGCATCCCCCACGTAAACCTATGGTGCCTGTTTGGGATTTGAACTTGGTTCTGTCAGCCTTGCAGGAAGCTCCCTTTGAACCTGTGCAGGATGCTGCCTTGGCCATTCTTACGCTCAATGTTGTGTATCTGGTGGCTATCACTTCTGTCAGGCGTGTGTCTGAGTTGGCGGCGCTGTCCATTCAGCCCCCCTACTATGAGAGGCACAAGGACAAGGTGGTGTTTCGTTTCAAACCTGATTTTCTGCCTAAGGTAGGGTATGCCTTTCATTTGAATCAGGATATTGTTCTTCCTTCTTTGTGCCCTAATCCTAGCAATGCTAAGGAGAGAGTTTTGTACTCTTTGGATGTGGTTAGGTGTCTGAAGTACTATCTGGTGGCTACTGCACCTTTCAGGAAAACTGATGCTCTTTTTGTGGTCCCTTCTGGTCCTAGGAAGGGTTTGGCTCCTGCCAAGTCTACTATCAGCAAGTGGATTCGTCAGGCTGTGATTCAGGCCTACTCTTCTAAGGAGAAGAATCCTCCCTTCCGCCTTACTGCTCATTCCACTCGTGCTATTGGTGCCTCTTGGGCTTTTCAGCACCAGGCTTCTGTTGAACAAGTTTGCAAGACCGCTACTTTTCAAAGTTTTACAAGGTTGATGTTAGGGCCTCAGCTGATGCTGCATTTGGCCGCAAGGTTCTGCAGGCGGCAGTGGTTTAAACTGCCTGCTGCTGATTTTTCTTGGGGATCCCACCCTACTTTATGGACACTGCTATTGGATGTCCCAACTGTAAGTATTAGATTTGGAGCAGGACGTACTGTATACTAAGAATAATACAATTCTGTGATTACTCACCTGTAGAATTGGTATTATGAGTATACAGTACGTCCTGCTCCAACCCACCCTTGGTTTGCATTTTCTTGGATTCCCTGTATGCTGATTGTTATCATTGTTATAGTTGATAGTTTGGATTGTTAATTCTCCCGGCTTCTCCTTAACTGCTTTTCAATGCTGGGGATTTGTGGGAGGTCCCTGGGTATTTGAGGGGCTGGGAGGAGCCTATTTTCGATGTCTCTGCAGTCCAGCGCCATCTGGCGGAGTATATCCCAACTGTAAGTATTAGATTTGGAGCAGGACGTACTGTATACTCATATTACCAATTCTACAGGTGAGTAATCACAGAATTGTATTTTGGGCAGCTTTAAGTAGAGTTGTCAGGAATTTTTTATAGAATATAACTGTATATAAGGCCAACAACCCAACATGAGGAGCCAATAGGTGTTAGAAGCCTCCCTATAGAGGAAGGTGCACATGGGCAGGTCTGCCAGAGGCAGGGACGTAATTTGACGGGGTACAGGGGGTGCGACTGCATATGATTGTTGCTCTTCCACCTTTTTTTATCAGATTTTGGCTCATTTGGAATCATTTAGAGAAAAGAAGCACAATTTATCTGGGAGAGCCTTAAAGTGGACCAACACCCAGGATTTTCACTATCCTGGGTGTTGGTCCACTTCCGTGGGGCACCCCGATCGCTGTGTGAAACCCCCCAGAAAGCCCCAAAAACTCACCTGACCCTGCTCCCACGTGACTCACTCCACCAATCACGGACAAGCGAGGTCCGTCGACGGACAAGGTGAGAGCGCCCACCGCCGCCTCTTGCGCGTCCCTCTTACAGGGAGCGCGCCCGCGCCGGCCATTCACAAACAGCCGGTGCGGGTGCGCGCCCTGCTAGAGGGATACGCGAGAGGCGGCGGCCCGTGCATGCGCCGTTGGAACGAGGAACAGGTAGGATTTGCGGGCGTCCTGGGGGGTTTCACACAGCGGGGCACCCCCGATCGGGGTGCCCGGCAGGCAGGGAGCTGATCGGCCCGGAAATCTTATAGATTCCCGGGCCGATCAGCGGTGGGTGTGGTCCACTTTAAACCAGACCAACAGCCTGGCACAGTTGGAAAAGAAAGGTAGTGACCATTTTGGAGCTTCCTCTCCCAGCATCTCAGACATGCTGCTGCCTGGATTCAACTGACAATGCACTGTAACCGGTAGCCCAGCAGTGCTTTCTGTTTGCAGCTGGACTGCACATGCATGAGCCGCCATTTTGTTTCTAAAATGTACAAAAATGGGAGTTGGAAAAAGGTAAATGAATTGTTATGTGCAGCAATCTAAATTGGGCCCTGGGGAGGAATGCATATGAGCATTGTATGTTGTGTTGCTCTGATTTAAGTCATTTTTGACTGTTGGTCCTCATTAAATACAAAGCTTGGTTCTTGCAACACAGAGGTCTGGTGTAGCCACTATCATTCGTCCGCTGGGTTCAGCAGTTCTGGGGAAATGATGGAGTCGGTCTCAGTGGTTTGCTGGTCTCCTGTGCACACTTAATTTTCCTGTGATAGTTATATCTATATAACTATATATAGATCCATATATATCTTTATATAATGCTCATATGCCACCAATACAGACATCACTTGTTCATCCACAGCGCCCTTGTCTCTGTCAATGTCTGACGCAATCCTCTTACCATAGAAGACAGCTTTTCTGGGGTTCTCAGCTTTATGTTCATACAGACAGTCTATATTGCTCTGTGTTTTGCTTTTATAGTCATTTAGGTTTGCATGCTTTGCCACCAGAACTACAAAGTTGACGCTCTTCCAGACCCAACTTATACTCAGGGGTCCCTGCAGGGTGTTCTCACTCATCCAAGACCCAGTCTTGGGGGTCTCAACAATAATTGCCTCTGGCTGCATATCTGCCAGTCTCTCATCTGAGTGGGGGACACACCTGGGCGTCACGGCTGAGCCCTAACTCCTCAGTTTCATGCTGGTTCTCGGCTTGGCAGGCAGGGCCGGCTCCAGCACAGGGCAAACCTGGGCAATTGCCAGGGACCCTGGCATCTTCAGGGGCCCATTCAGGCTCACACTTGGCCATGGTATTATTTTACAGTGGACCAAACCACCAACTGTCAGGTGTTGTGTGCAGACCTGCTCATGGCTGGCCTCAGCAACAGAGGATGATCAGCAACACTGGAGATGGTGGCATGGAATGGAGGAGGGCAATTAATGGAAGCTCAGAAGGTGGTGAGAACCAGGTGACAACTGACAGCAATGATGAAGTCTTTAGTGGCAGTGCAACAAGCAGTAAGAGCTGGAGGGTGCTTGGTGGCAGTAAAGAATGACAAGAGGACAATTGGTGGCTATAGGGAAGACAATAAGGACTGGAAGGCAATCAGCAGCAGAAGATCACCCATTTAAGGCAGCGGAGCTGAAAGGTGACATCATGTGACACACTAGTTAGGGGCCCACTAAGACTCCCAGCCCAAGGCCCCCCACAAACTTAGAGCCAGCCCTGTTGGCAGGGCCCCTAAATTAGCATCACTCAAATACTTTGATGGCTTCCTACGGGCTTTACACTTGAGGCTGATTTTCCATGCTTCACAGATTCCCTTCCAACGGTCTTATCACCGCTTCCACCTTGTATATCAGTACAGGACTTGCAGCACTGTGTCTTGTGCTGCAAATCAGCCCTAGGTTATATGGGGCCCCCTATCAAAATTGCCAGATACAAATCACCATTCTGAAGTCAGCAGTGGAAACCAGGTTTGTTGGACTATTGAAGGGGTCCCCCACCTTTCTTAAACTGATCCTATACCCAGAAAGGAACATTATGCCATCACCTTCTATCCATACCTCCCAACTTTTCAGGGTGGGACATTTGTTAAGCTAGGCCACGGCCTCTAATTGACTGATGGATAGGAGATAGGTTGTAACAGCTGCAACACTATCAACACTTTAAAGCAGACCTTCACTCTGAATAAGAGTCTATCTTATATGTTTCCCCCACCCTGTACATACAGATTGCTCACATTAAAAATCATCTTACCTGCATCTACTGCATGTTATGAGTCTTTAAACATCCAAGATGGCGGCTCATGGAGCATCAGGCAGCCTGCAAACAGGAAGTGTCTTCTGACTGTGCCGCTCTGCATTCTGAGATTGCTGTCCTTTCCCTGACCCCAGCTCGGCTCTGTCTGTGCAAAGCACAGCCATAACCCCCCGCCCCATGTACTTTATTCCGCTCTCCTCTCCTCAGTGTGTGATGCTTCAAGTCAAGATGACTGCTCCCGTATCCTAGAGTCCTGAACAGATTTGCAGACCAGTGGCAGAAAAATAATAAGTAAGCGACTAAAAACTTAAAATATATTAATTTTAGATGCTGGGGAATAGTTTTTTAATGGTTCAGGCTTTTCATTAAATCATGCTGAAGGTCTGGTTTAAATAGGTAAATTAACATTTATTGCTGCAGATCTGCATGTTACACCTCAAAGAGGGACAATTGAGAACAATGATGAACAGGGGGACATGGACTCAAAAGAGGGACAGTCCTTCTAAGTCAGGGACACTTGGGATGTATGTTATATTCCCAGCCCATTGCCCCCACAAAACCTGTGCTTCTTTTTTACTAAAGCCATTGCCCAATATTCATAAAAAAACATTACTAGATAAGCTCTGCACATTGAGGACATTGTTTTGGCACACAAATAATATAACCTTCCAAAAATTCCATTGAAAGTGAACTTTCCCCTGCAATAGTCCAAAAAACCTATATTCTTAGTATACAGTACGTCCTGCTCCAAATCTAATACTTACAGTTGGGATATACTCCGCCAGATGGTGCTGGACTGCAGGGACATCGAAAATAGGCTCCTCCCGGCCCCTCAAATACCCGGGGACCTTCCACAAATCCCCAGAATTTCTCTGCAGTCTGGCTGCGAAGGACGAGAAATTGGCTCTCTACTTGCAGGTGAGCGGGGCTATTAGCCTGTGGCCCTGTAGGACTATTCCCACCCGTTCCACTAGTAATATGCCTCCCAGCCTTGGCTGCGCTGGTCGGGTGAAGGTAGGCAGCACCGCTGTTAGGTGCTTAGGAGCGCTGCTCCACCGCAATCCCCCACCAAAGGGTAGGCGGTTCAGGCTTATGGTGAGCCTCTATGGATGCCCCTCCCGCACTATTGCCCCTTGCCCCGGTCTATCGGTGGGCCCTATTTAAGTGGCCGCCTTCCTCCCTCATCCTCCTTATAGTCTTCGGGGGAAAAGAGGGGGGGGGGTGTATGTGTATAGATATGTAGGTTATGCAGTCTGTGCTTTCACCTTTCACATGTCTTTTTTCTTGTGTCAACCCCGCCGTGCTGACTTGTCTTTATTGCTTTTAAATTTTCCGCCGCCGCGCGCTGACTTGGTTCCGTGCTTGGCGGCAGCATTACCTCAGGCGCTGGTGCGCCATCATTGACTGTTTGCCTTCTGGCCTCGCGCTCTTCGGGGGGGGGGGGCTATCTTTGGCGCCTTCCGCGTCATCGCTGTTACTGGCCCGCCCCTCGAGGTATACCGACGCCATCTTTTCTGACTTGGTTGGCCTATGCACGACGGACTCCTACCTACCGCAGTCCGTAAGTGCCCTCGCGGGCGGCTTTATCTGCTTCACTTTTGTTACGATGTACTTAAGGTCTTGTCTGCTTATGTCTTTCAGGCGGGACGAACCCTTCTTGGCTTCTCCCGGCCCTGTTTTTAGTATATTACTTGTAGGCCTTGTAAAAATTATACTCAGAATGTGTGCCAGAACTTCTGCCCTCGTGGTGGCTATACGCCACTCGGTTTGGCTGCACCAGTGGGCTGCTGACAATGCTACCAAGAAGGCCCTCACTGGGTTTCCCTTTAAAGGACTGCGTCTGTTTGGAGACCGCCTGGACCTTTTTGCTAAGGGAGGCAGGTTACTCCAGCGCAGGCGGCAACCCCGGCCCTTTCGGGGTCAGGGTTCCTTCTCCAGTCAATGAGCAAAAAAAGGGAGGTAAAGATGATTAAAATATTATCTCCATATCAAAAAAGGGCAGCTAAAAGCAATATCAGACCCTGACGAATGTCAAAAGTGCCATGCAAAGCTTACGCGTTTCGGACTGCTGGGGTCCTTAGTCATAGATAGAAGCATGGTATACTGAGAAAACACTTTTATAGAGTAAAATATGGACTTACCTCTCGCCGCCATAACGCCAGCCAGACTCACGCCACCGACGGAAGTCCAGGTGCGCCGTCACCCGGAAGTCGTCCAGTGAGCCAATAGGAACGAGAGAAGAGGGGGCCAATCAGAAGAAAGGACAACACAACGTCACCTCGCAAGATACGGGAACACGGACGGGTTACCAGGCAACGGAGCCGCAGGACGCCAACGGGGAGTGAGCAGCAGCTGTGAAAGCAAATCGAGAGGTAAGTGACAGTAAAAAGACATGCACAGATATCTGAAGAATACAATTAATAATGCAATAGGTATAACATGCGCCATAAATGTGTATAGCTATACATATGAATAGTGCTGAAACCAGCAATAGTTTAACCATAATGGAAATGGAATGAAATCATGATATTTGTGCATGTCTTTTTACTGTCTATCTATGACTAAGGACCCCAGAAGTCCGAAACGCGTACGCTTTGCATGCCACTTTTGACATTCGCCAGGGTCTGATATTGCTTTTAGCTGCCCTTTTTTGATATGGAGATAATATTTTAATCATCTTTATTAAAGTATTTGGACTTTTAGGAGTGCTGACACTTGCCTTTTTTCCTTCTCCTCCCCTTACCGTGGTGCAAGACAGGGAAGGGAGGTGTCTTTCCCTGGGGCCCGGGGAGATTTCTGGGGTAGAGGCAGAGGACGTGGACGTCCTGGCTCCTCCTGGGGTCCCAAAACTAAATCCTCTCCCAAGCCCCCTCAGGCATGATGGGGCGCCCTCACCCATCCGGGTGGGGGGACGGCTGCAGCACTTCGCTCACGTCTGGAGGCTTCATGTCTCAGACCGGTGGATTCAGGAGGTAGTGTTCATCAGATCCCGGATTCCTCAGGACCCTGTGTCAGCTCAGGAGCTAGTGCAAACAGTGCAAGCCTCCTGGAGCTGGGGGTCATCAAGAGAAAAAGGCAAGGGCTTTTATTCCAACCTATTCACAGTACCCAAAAAGCATGGTTCTGTCAGGCCCATCCTGGACTTACGGATCCTCAACAAATTTGTCCGGGGCAGGCGTTTTCGCATGGAAACTCTGCGCTCGGCCATCAGTTCCCTGCGCCAAGGGGATTTCATGACTTCTGTGGACATCAAAGATGCTTACCTTCATATTCCTGTATTCCCAGGTCATCAAAGGCTCCTCAGGTTCGCTCTGATGGATCAACACTACCAGTTTGTGGCCTTGCCCTTTGGTCTCACTTCAGCTCCCAGGGTGTTCACCAAGGTGCTGGCTGGCGTGATGTCTCTGCTCAGATGTCAGGGCGTCCGCGTGCTTCCCTATCTGGACGACATCCTCATCACTTCCCAGTCTCTACATCAGGCAGAGTTGGGTACTCAGCTGGTGGTGTCCACTCTGGAGTCATTTGGATGGGTGATCAACCACCCCAAGTCCTCACTGTCCCCTTTCTTGGTAACTCCTGGATGAATCTGGATACAGTTCAGGCAAGGATCTTCCTTCCTCAGCAGAAGGTGGACAGTCTGATTGCACAGGCTCAGTCCCTCCTAGCTTGTCCCCATCCTCCATCAGGCAGGGGATGCAGCTGGTGGGCCTGATGGTGGCGTACTTCGAAGCGGACCATTATGATAAGTTCCACTTGAGGCCTCTGCAACTTCACCTATTGTCTGTATTGGACAAGGACCCAGCATCCCTGGACAGGGTCTGTGTGCTCTCCCCCCTGGTCAGGAGGTCCCTCTTGTGGTGGATGGACTCAAGGAACCTGTTGGGGGGCAGATCCTTTCTTGCCCCTTCCTGGGAGACAGTCACCACGGATGCCAGTCTGTCAGGTTGGGGGGGTTTCTGGAAGTCCCTGTGGAGGTGGGGCCCTCAGGAGGCCCACACTCCTATCAATGTCTTGGAGGAAAATCACCTGGCGGACTCTCTGAGCAGGGGGACCTCTCGCCAGGGAGAATGGTCCCTATGCAGCAGGGTGTTTCAATCTCTGTGTCACCGTTGGGGCCAACCAGATGTGGATCTGTTTGTGTCCCGCCACAATCACAAGCTTCCAGCTTTTGTCTCTCTGTCCAGGGATCCTCTGGCCCTGACCTCGGATGCGCTAGCAATGTCATGGAAGGACTTTCAGTTCCTGTATGTCTTCCCCCCAATTTCCCTGCTGGGCAGGGTTCTGCGCAAGATTGCTCTGGAAGGGGTGCCAGCAATTCTGGTGGCCCCCAGGTGGCTAAGAAGAGTGTGGTTCGCAGACGTGGTACAGCTGGCAGTAGATCAGTACGCTCTGCCCTTGGTGCCAGATCTGATCACTCAGGGCTCACTACGCCATCCCAATTTACAAACTCTGGCTTTGACGGCTTGGCTGCTGAAACCTCCATCTTGATGGAGAAGGGGCTGTCTTCCTCAGTTGTGGATACTTTGATTAAAGCTAGGAAGAAGTCTTCCTCTTCCATTTATTACAGGGTTTGGCGTGCCTACATTGACTGGTGTCAGTCTAAGTCTCTTCCCTGTCGTGTCTTCTCTATTCCCCGGATTCTGGAGTTCCTGCAGCATGGGTTGGAGATGGGGCTCCAACTCAGTACTCTGAAGGGTCAGGTTTCTGCCCTGGCTATTTTTTTCCAGAAGTCCTTTGCTCAGCACCCTCTGATCAGGACGTTTTTCCAGGTGCATCCCCTATGTAAACCTATGGTGCCTGTTTGGGATTTGAACTTGGTTCTGTCAGCCTTGCAGGGTGCTCCCTTTGAACCTGTGCAGGATGCTGCCTTGGCCATTCTTACGCTCAAGGTTGTGTTTCTGGTGGCTATCACTTCTGTCAGGCGTGTGTTGGCGCTGTCCATTCAGCTCCCCTACAATGAGAGGCACCAGGACAAGGTGGTGTTTTGTTTCAAACCTGATTTTCTGCCTAAGGTAGTGTCTGCCTTTCATTTGAATCAGGATATTGTTCTTCCTTCTTTGTGCCCTAATCCTAGCAATGCTAAGGAGAGGGTTTTGCGCTCTTTGGATGTGGTTAGGTGTCTGAAGTACTATCTGGTGGCTACTGCACCTTTCAGGAAAACTGATGCTCTTTTGGTGTCCCTTCTGGTCCTAGGAAGGGTTTGGCTCCGGCCAAGTCTACTATCAGCAAGTGGATTCGTCAGGCTGTGATTCAGGCCTACTCTGCTAAGGGGAAGAATCCTCCCTTCTGCCTTACTGCTCATTCCACTCGTGCTATCGGTGCCTCTTGGGCTTTTCAGCACCAGGCTTCTGTTGAACAAGTTTGCAAGCCGCTACTTGGTCTTCTGTTAATACCTTTTCCAAGTTTTACAAGGTTGATGTTAGGGCCTCAGCTGATGCTGCTTTTGGCCGCAAGGTTCTGCAGGTGGCAGTGGTTTAAACTGCCTGCTGCTGATTTTCTTGGGGATCCCACCCTACTTTATGGACACTGCTATTGGATGTCCCAACTGTAAGTATTAGATTTGGAGCAGGACGTACTGTATACTAAGAATAATACAATTCTGTGATTACTCACCTGTAGAATTGGTATTATGAGTATACAGTATGTCCTGCTCCAACCCACCCTTGGTTTGCATTTTCTTGGATCCCCTGTATGATGATTGTTATCATTATTATAGTTGATAGTTTGGATTGTTTAATTCTCCCGGCTTCTCCTTAACTGCTTTTCAATGCTGGGGATTTGTGGGAGGTCCCTGGGTATTTGAGGGGCCGGGAGGAGACTATTTTCGATGTCTCTGCAGTCCAGCGCCATCTGGCGGAGTATATCCCAACTGTAAGTATTAGATTTGGAGCAGGACTTACTGTATACTCATAATACCAATTCTACAGGTGAGTAATCAAATAATTGTATTTTTCCACATCTCAGCCTTTATTGCAACAGTACTCCATGATGCTACATTAAAAGGAGCAGCAAAAGAGATTATTGCTGAATTCAGACTGGCGATTTGTATGTCGCAATTTTAATGAGGGGCACCAAATAAAGTCTTGCACATGACCTAGGACCAGCCCTGCTGGGGGGCATAAAAATGTTCAGTGACCACGTAAAGAACAAATCTTTGCTCACTACAGAAAGTAAACACAGCTCTGACCTGTATTTTTTTATTTTATTTTTTTCTGAGCTGTGCGCGCCCCGGCTCTGTCACGTGATTAATCAAGACCCGTAGTCAGTAGAAGGAGGCGACAGCTTATATTAAAGGAGCAGTATCGCAAAATTTGCATTAAAAAAGATAAATAATTAAATAGCCACACAATAGCTTCTAACATGTGTACAAATATTGACATACATTGAGACATCGTCCTGGCTTGTCCTGAGGAAGTGACGCGTTGGTTGACGTCACGTAACGCGTAGACGGGCGGGGCAGTGGGCAGGTGGTCGTCTCAATATGTGAGTTACTTTTTATTCTGATTGGGGTTTGTTTCTTTGGTTTTCCCCCCTGGCGTTGTGTTCACTTTGGGATCTTCACAGGTTCATAGAGTTTGGAGGGCCACTGGCCCCACATATAATTGTATAATTTAATTACTTATTAATTTTTGTAGGATTAGAATTCCTTATACCACGATGCAGGACTATTGTTTAGAGGATATGTTGTAGACTTGTTTGCACATAGCACTATATGCACTTTATTTTACAGCCAGGTTTTATGTATTTGGAATTTAGATCAGTAGAGAATCTTCATGTCCGCCCCCACTGCCCCTGCTAGTTCTCCCTTCCTTTTGTAGATATTTTGTCTTTCATGTTTTTTAACGATGTCTCAATGTATGTCCTTTTTTATTAATAAAGTGATTTATATATTTCTAAGAAATAGCGGTGGTGCCATAATCTGTAGGGTGTGTGGGTAAGGAGTGGGTCTTCCCTTAATAGAGTTGTCAATATTTGTAACACCCATATGTGCACACTGCAGGTTGTTTATTTAGATCTTATTAGGCAATTATCTCCGGTGCAGTCTCAAATCTTCATTTAACTTCTAACATGTGTATAAATAATGTGGCGATAGAAAAAGGAAAAAATATATGCCTTACTTTTAAATTGTATAATGACAATGGCTCAGTCCATTTGCTGAATAGGGGGATCTGCTGGGTTGTATTTAGTGAGCTGCTTCATTTAGCCCACTGGTCTCCTAGCAACACTTTACCTCAAAGGCTGACACTGTAATCAGTGGTAACGGCTGTGAGGTGCTGCTTTTGTTATGAGACCAGGTGACTCAAATGTGTAAAATCTATACAAAATAAACTAAACTGACTGAAAATATAAGAAGGATACAGAAGGAGAAGAGCTTACAATTTATTAGGGTATAAGGGAGGATACAGAAGGAGGAAGAGCTTACAATCTATTAGGGTAATCAGGAGGGTGCAGTCACCTCCTGCTGTGTGTGCTTCCTCTGATTACCAGCAGCTGGAGAGCTGTGAGCTGTGAGCTATGAAGCCTGAGGCCTTGCTGGGAGGATTATCCCAGGCAAGATGGAGGATTCTGGGGGTGAATCTCGCCGATACCCCCGGAGGACTATTAAACCTCCGGATCCCGGGTCTGCTTCCACCAGCGGCGCTAGTAACACCACGGTGCCCCAGCCCGGTGAGAGTTTGTCAGCTTTTCGCAGCCGTGTATGCAGTAATTTGTGCAATGTGGCGAAGGAGGAGGAGAAGCTGTGCAAGATGAAAATCGCATTAAAGAAAAAGAAAATGGACACCAGCAAGGCGAGAGGATTGGATAAGCAGTCAAGCAAAGCAGACTTAGCTGAGCTTGAATCAGCATGTCGGCAGCAGGAAAAGCTTGTTGCGTCCCTTAAAGCAAGCAGTGGGGCCTTTAAAGAAAAATATAAAAATGAGGAGCGATTTAAGTCCATGCAGCGCTCAGGCCTCACAGTGAAGGAGGAAGAGGCCGACCATGTGGACGAGACCCAGATGGTGGAGGATTCTCCAGCTGTACCTCCACCCAAAGTTGCAGCAGTAGCAGAGCCAGGAGCCCCGGAACCAGCATTGGAAGACTCTCTTGCTGAGGCAACACATCAGGAGTGCGTGACATCGCTGGGCATCCAGGAAGCCCCTACTGGAGCAGATCTTCCAGAGGACATCCGCCAGCCTGAGGAGCCCATGCCAGCTAAGGACAACGTCCATCTGTCCAGCCAACCTGCGGAGCGCGCCATAGGCGCTGTGTCAGGGGGTATAGAAGACTGTGGCGCTCCTTGCCCTGAAAAGGGTGAGGTGGCGCCAGACGTAAGTACCATCCTGGCACCCATCCGGGTTCCTGGGTGCGTCGAACTTTGTGGGCCTGGGGCCATGGGTGACTCACCCGCAGGTTTGGGTCTTGCTGGCAGGGCTTCTATTGATTCTGCTTCAGCTGGTTTGGGTGCTGTTACTGATGTTATTGCTCCTGTTACTGCTGCTGTGTCTGGGGTTGCTGCTGATGATACGACTGTCCCCTCACCTGCACCTCTGGTGGACTATAAGAAGACTGTGCCACCTAATGCTGGGGCCCCTGCTGTCCGCCCTGCCCTGTATTTCATCCAGCGAGGTGGCACAGGGAGTGGGGCCAATAATGCTGTTGGTGCTGCAGTGCAGCCCCCTGTGTCCTATGCCCAGGTTGCCAGGCGCGGAGGAGAAGCTGCTGGTGAGAGGATGTATGTGCCCAGTGAGGTCAACGCCCCTGCCAGTGGCTTCAATAGGCGCAACCTGGTCCAGCTTAGGTGGGAGGGGGAGGGGCCAGTTATCACCCGGCGGGCGGTGGTGGATCTCATCCTGGGTATGGGATTTACAGCCGCAGACATTTTTGCCCTAATCAGTCCAGTGGGGAGCGCAGAACATGACTTGAGCTTCGTTAGACCAGAGGGGATGGACTTGTTTTGGGAGCGGTACGAGCTGCAAAAGCAACGTCCTGCCTGAAAGGGGTTAACTCCCATCCAGGTCTCCAGGCAGCAGCTCATTAAAAACATCACCATCCTAGTAAGAAATGAGTCCATTCCCCCCTCAGATTTGGCTAAGGCGTTATGGTGATGTTCTCACTCCCCTGAAAAAAATTTTGGACGATCGTGACATCTGGACTGGGGGCTGGTCAGTGACCCTGAGGCTCCGCAGGAATGGCAACCAGGTCACCCACTTGCCATCATCTGCCTATATTGGCCGTGACCGGCTGACCATCTTTTATCCTGGTCAGCCCAAGGTTTGCCATAAATGTGGGGCCAAGGGTCACTTCAGCTCCTCCTGCTCGCTTCTTAGGTGCTCGTTGTGCCAGGGCTTGGGACACTTGGCTAAGGACTGCAATACCATCCGCTGTAATCTATGTAACCAGCTCGGCCACCCTTATAGTCAGTGTCCTGAGGCCTGGCACAACCTGGACAGGGAGGTGGTGCAGGAAATGCTGCGGCTGGATAGGGAGGAACATTCCCGTGCTGTCCCGTCTACAGTCCCTCCCCCCACTCAGCTGGGGGTTCCTGAGGCCCCTGCGCCCGCTCCTGTACCATCTGCAGGGGCCCCTAAGGTGAATCCACAGTCTGCCCCCAAGTCAGCAACCACCAATGTAAGATCTAGTAATTTAATAGCTGAGGCGGCCCGGGGGGCTGGCACTGCAAGTACCAAGGGGGTCCCAGTAATTGTGGCCCCTGCTGTAAAACCTCGCAGGCTGGGGCTAGGTGATCCTGATCCTGCACCCCCTTCTGAGCAGGGTGGGAGTTCAGATCCCAAGACAGCGTGGTCTGGACTCTCCCCCGAGGATCAGGATTACCTTGCTCTCAGGTTTGCTACCAAAAAGAAAAGAAAAAAGGACAATGGAGTGCCAGAACCGGGGAAGAGCCATGGGGTGCAGCTCTTCAACCGGTTTGAGGTACTTTCTGAGGACTCAATAGAGATTTCTTCTTTTGATTCTGAGGCCTCAGATATGGAGGAGGAAACACCAGTCTCCTCCAGTAAGCGTGAGGGATCTGATAGTGAGGCCGGAGGGAAGGCTAAGAGACATTCTCCCGAATGACTCTGATGGCAGTTCCCCCTCCGATAAAGGTGGCAACCATTAATGTTGCCAGCATTAAATCTGTAAGTGCTCGTTTTATGGCCTTATTTTTTCTCAGCCAGTTTGATGCTGACATTTTGTTTTTGCAGGAGACCAGATTGGCCAGTCTGGCCGACCTTCACGCTGTGAAGCGGGAGTGGAGGCACGGACCCTCTTTTTGGTCTCTTGCGGCCGAGCCTTACAGCGGAGTGGCGGTGCTTTTTAAAACCGACATGGTAACTTGCCGGCGGGTCATTGAGGTGGAGATCGGGAGGTGCATGGTCTTGGACGTCATTGTAAGGGGGCAGGACCTGCGCCTAATAAATATCTATGGACCCCAAACTAAGTGGGACAGGAAATGCCTCCTTACAAAGATCAGGCCGTTCCTTTTTACGGCCCGGCCAGTAGTCTTTGGAGGTGATTTTAACACCGTGACTAGGCCCATGGACAGGAGAGGCTTCAAAGGCAAGCTGGGCTGCGATAGTCTCTTTTTGAATAGCATGGTTAGAGAGGCAGGTCTGGAAGATGTGCACATTAAGCACTCCCCAGACCTCACGGGCTTCACTTTTCAGCGAGGTAGCAGTCAGAGTAGAATAGACAGGTTTTTTTTGAAGGAGGGCTCGGCTTCTCAGCCTCCGCGGCTGCAGGCGGTCGAGTTCTCCGATCACCTTTTGCTATCGATGGTCTTGAATGCCTCTGATACACCCCCTAGAGGAAGGGGCATCTGGAGGATGAATTCGGCTCTCCTTGAGGAGGAGGGGGTAAGACAATCTTTTGAGGATTTTTTTCAGGCACAGGTTTCCATTAAGGATTTTTGCAGCAGCAGGTCTGAGTGGTGGGAGCTGACCAAAATGAGAATTGCTGGGCTTTTCAGGGGCCTAGGAAAAAGAAAACAGCTTAATAAATACATTGCCTACCAGCGCTTGCGGAGGAAACTTGACATCCTTGTCTCGAATGGTGGAGATCAAGGGGCAATCTCTGAAGTCAAGCTTCTCCTCAGAAAGTGTCAGTATGACCGGCATGCTTCTCTGGTTCTGGAAAGGGATTATGGGAAATACCACTCACCCGATCCCTATCAGAATTGCAGACAGGCTGCAGCTCTCAAGACTGTCCTTGGTCTGAAGGATAGTACAGGTTCCCTGGTAAGATCTAAATCTGGGATCCTGGAGATTATTAGGTCCTTTTATGCTGACCTCCTGGGCAGAAAGGTTCTTGACCGGGCAAAGATGGAAAGTTTCCTGGATTCTACTCCAGGATTGGAAAATGGTGACCGTTCTATCACTAGCTTGACAGAGCCGGTCACTGCCGATGAGGTGGTAAGTGCGATTGATCACCTTGCCATCAAAAAGTCGCCCGGGTCAGATGGTCTGACAGCTGAATTTTATAAATGTTTTAAGACCATCCTGGCACCACATTTGGTGGAGGTCTTTAATTGCTGTCTGGCAGAGGGTTCCCTCCCTCCCTCCATGAGGCGCTCGGCTGTGATCCTTCTGTCAAAAGGAAAGGACTCTTCGATGATTGAGAACTGGCGCCCCATCAGCCTTCTCAATGTCGATAGAAAGATACTGGCAAAGATTTTGTTCTGGCGCTTGTCGTCAGTAGCGGAGCAACTGCTTTCCCGTCATCAGCACTGCTCCATCCAAGGTAGAAGCACCTTCTCAGCGGTTTTAGCTGTCCGGGAGGCCTTGGAGCGATGCAGGGCTGCAGGCTGGGGAAAGTACTTGTTGGCGTTAGATCAGGCAAAGGCTTTTGATAGGGTCAATCATGAGTACCTATGGCTGCTTCTTGGTAAGTACGGCCTGCCAGGGCGGTTCATTAATTGGCTACAAACCCTGTATGAAGGGGCTGAGAGCTTCCCTCTTGTTAATGGTTGGGTTGGAAGGCCTTTCAAAGTTGGCTCTGGTGTGCGACAGGGATGCCCTCTGAGTCCCTTACTGTATGTGTTTGCAATCGATCCCTTTATAAGGAGGGTCGAGAGCAGCATGTTATGTGGGGTTCCTCTGGGTGTGCCTGGTGAGCCTCCTCTGAAGGTCATTGCCTATGCTGATGATGTATCTGTGATTGTCTCTGGGACAAATGAGGCCGAGGAGGTGGCCTCTCTAATAGCACAGTATACAGAAGTGTCGGGCTCCAAGGTCAATCATGAGAAGAGTGAAGTTTTCTGGATGGGTGAGGAGGGTGAGGGCTTCGAACTGCCGGACGCCTTCCCAATGCCCCAGCAGGAAATTAAGATCCTTGGCATTAATTTCGGTCCTGGTGATTATGGCCAAAAAAACTGGGAGAGCAGGCTGGAAATTGCCAATGCCAAGGTTGCAGTCTGGAAGAGCTGGAAAATGTCTCTCAGGGAAAGGGTTGACCTTATCAAGACCTACCTGATCCCCATCTTTTTATACGTCAGCTTCGTCTGTGTTTTGCCAGTATCTCTCTACACCAGGGTCTACAGCGTGTTTTTCCAGATGTTATGGGGAAACCGCATGAACCTGGTGAAAAGAAATGTCACTTACCTATCCAGGCGGGAGGGTGGCCTAGGGATGGTCAACCCAGTAGTGTTTTTCTCTCTCTTGTTTCTGAAACATAATTTTGGAAGCATGTTGGCAGAGAGCCCGCCTGGCTGGGTGGGTATTTTCCAGTCCTGGTTTAAGCCCTTCCTGCGAGACTGGGAGAATGGTGGCCGGGTGAAAAGCCCTCGAGTTCCTCAGGCTCAGCTCCCGGCCTATGTTGCCCCGTGCTTGAAAATACTTCGGCAATGGCAATTGACGGCAGAGGACATGAGATCTACTCCGAGGAAGCTTCTGGTGAGTCGGGTCCTGGGTCTGGCTTTTCATGAGCCATTGTCCCTCAGGGATTGCCCAGGCTCCATCATGAGGGAGGGTTTGAGGCTTATTAACTCCTCAAGAATTCCCTTGAAATACCGGGATATAGCCTGGCTCTCCTTCCAAGGAAAACTCTACCTTAGGGGGATCCGGAAGAGTCGCAGCCTGCCAGAGATAATTTGTCTCCGTGAGGAGTGTCAGGATGAGGTGGAGACTATAGACCACTTCCTGCTCCGGTGTCCCTTTAATGTAGATGTGTGTAAACAGGTGGGGTTGGCCCTCGGTGCCCCCTTCTTCTCCCAGCTTTCCTATGCTGAGTGGGTGTATGGAGAATTCAAGAACAGAGGGGATTTTTGTTTGGACACTTTGTATCTAGTTAGTCTAGTGATTCGCTATTTCACGTGGAATGCACGGTGTCAGCTCTGCATTAGGAAGAAAGTCCTCCCTGTCCCGGTGGTGGTGCATGACATCCTGCATGAGGTGGGCAAGATCCGGGTGCTTGAGAGGGACAGGTGGGAACGGGGGGCCTGGATGAAGGCGTGGAGGAACATCAGGCCTCCTTAGTCCTCATGACTTCCCTCTGGGTGGGCTTTTCTGTCTCTTATCACCCATAGATTTTTTATAACAACGACAGATTTTTGAAGAATGGCTGCGTGCACAGGTGACGGGGTCTCTTAGTCTTCCTGCTGAATTGTGTATAGTGTAGTGTTAGGTTGTAGATAGGATTGTATATACAATAATGGATATTATATGCCGAATTGTTAGGCCTGTTTCTTTTTTGTTTAGTTATTATTTATTTTATTTTATTTATTTATTATTGTAACTTTGTATATATTGTATATATTGTATATGATTGCTTGATTTTACTTAATAAAAAAGTTACAATCTATTAGGGTAATCAGGAGGGTGCGGTCACCTCCTGCTGTGTGTGCTTCCTCTGATTACCAGCAGCTGGAGAGCTGTGAGCTGTGAGCTATGAAGCCTGAGGCCTTGCTGGGAGGATTATCCCAGGCAAGATGGAGGATTCTGGGGGTGAATCTCGCCGATACCCCCGGAGGACTATTAAACCTCCGGATCCCGGGTCTGCTTCCACCAGCGGCGCTAGTAACACCACGGTGCCCCAGCCCGGTGAGAGTTTGTCAGCTTTTCGCAGCCGTGTATGCAGTAATTTGTGCAATGTGGCGAAGGAGGAGGAGAAGCTGTGCAAGATGAAAATCGCATTAAAGAAAAAGAAAATGGACACCAGCAAGGCGAGAGGATTGGATAAGCAGTCAAGCAAAGCAGACTTAGCTGAGCTTGAATCAGCATGTCGGCAGCAGGAAAAGCTTGTTGCGTCCCTTAAAGCAAGCAGTGGGGCCTTTAAAGAAAAATATAAAAATGAGGAGCGATTTAAGTCCATGCAGCGCTCAGGCCTCACAGTGAAGGAGGAAGAGGCCGACCATGTGGACGAGACCCAGATGGTGGAGGATTCTCCAGCTGTACCTCCACCCAAAGTTGCAGCAGTAGCAGAGCCAGGAGCCCCGGAACCAGCATTGGAAGACTCTCTTGCTGAGGCAACACATCAGGAGTGCGTGACATCGCTGGGCATCCAGGAAGCCCCTACTGGAGCAGATCTTCCAGAGGACATCCGCCAGCCTGAGGAGCCCATGCCAGCTAAGGACAACGTCCATCTGTCCAGCCAACCTGCGGAGCGCGCCATAGGCGCTGTGTCAGGGGGTATAGAAGACTGTGGCGCTCCTTGCCCTGAAAAGGGTGAGGTGGCGCCAGACGTAAGTACCATCCTGGCACCCATCCGGGTTCCTGGGTGCGCCGAACTTTGTGGGCCTGGGGCCATGGGTGACTCACCCGCAGGTTTGGGTCTTGCTGGCAGGGCTTCTATTGATTCTGCTTCAGCTGGTTTGGGTGCTGTTACTGATGTTATTGCTCCTGTTACTGCTGCTGTGTCTGGGGTTGCTGCTGATGATACGACTGTCCCCTCACCTGCACCTCTGGTGGACTATAAGAAGACTGTGCCACCTAATGCTGGGGCCCCTGCTGTCCGCCCTGCCCTGTATTTCATCCAGCGAGGTGGCACAGGGAGTGGGGCCAATAATGCTGTTGGTGCTGCAGTGCAGCCCCCTGTGTCCTATGCCCAGGTTGCCAGGCGCGGAGGAGAAGCTGCTGGTGAGAGGATGTATGTGCCCAGTGAGGTCAACGCCCCTGCCAGTGGCTTCAATAGGCGCAACCTGGTCCAGCTTAGGTGGGAGGGGGAGGGGCCAGTTATCACCCGGCGGGCGGTGGTGGATCTCATCCTGGGTATGGGATTTACAGCCGCAGACATTTTTGCCCTAATCAGTCCAGTGGGGAGCGCAGAACATGACTTGAGCTTCGTTAGACCAGAGGGGATGGACTTGTTTTGGGAGCGGTACGAGCTGCAAAAGCAACGTCCTGCCTGAAAGGGGTTAACTCCCATCCAGGTCTCCAGGCAGCAGCTCATTAAAAACATCACCATCCTAGTAAGAAATGAGTCCATTCCCCCCTCAGATTTGGCTAAGGCGTTATGGTGATGTTCTCACTCCCCTGAAAAAAATTTTGGACGATCGTGACATCTGGACTGGGGGCTGGTCAGTGACCCTGAGGCTCCGCAGGAATGGCAACCAGGTCACCCACTTGCCATCATCTGCCTATATTGGCCGTGACCGGCTGACCATCTTTTATCCTGGTCAGCCCAAGGTTTGCCATAAATGTGGGGCCAAGGGTCACTTCAGCTCCTCCTGCTCGCTTCTTAGGTGCTCTTTGTGCCAGGGCTTGGGACACTTGGCTAAGGACTGCAATACGATCCGCTGTAATCTATGTAACCAGCTCGGCCACCCTTATAGTCAGTGTCCTGAGGCCTGGCACAACCTGGACAGGGAAGTGGTGCAGGAAATGCTGCGGTTGGATAAGGAGGAACATTCCCATGCTGCCCCGTCTGCGGTCCCTCCCCCCACTCAGCTGGGGGTTCCTGAGGCCCCTGTGCCTGTGCCATCTGCAGGTGGCCCTAAGGTGAATCCCCAGTCTGCCCCCAAGTCAGCAACCACTAATGTAAGACCAAGCAATATAATAGCTGAGGCGGCCCGGGGGGCTGGCACTGCAAGTACCAAGGGGGTTTCAGTAATTGTGCCCCCTGCTGTAAGATCTCGCAGGCTGGGGCTAGGTGATCCTGATCCTGCACCCCTTTCTGAGCAGGGTGGGAGTTCAGATCCCAAGACAGCGTGGTCTGGACTCTCCCCTGGGGATCAGGATTACCTGGCTTACAGGCTAGCTACTAAGAAAAAAAGGAAAAAGGGTAATGCAGTGCCGGAGCTGGGGGAGAGCAGTGGGGTGCAGCTCTCCAACAGGTTTGAGGCACTTTCTGAGGACTCATCTATTGAAATATCTTCTTTTGATTCCGAGGCTTCAGATATGGAGGAGGAAGCACCAGTCTCCTCCAGTAAGCGTTTAGGGTCAGATAGTGAGGCCGGAGGGAAGGCTAAGGGACGTTCTCCCGAATGACTCTGATGGCAGTTCCCCCTCCGATAAAGGTGGCAACCATTAATGTTGCCAGCATTAAATCTGTAAGCGCTCGTTTTATGGCCTTATTTTTTCTCAGCCAGTTTGATGCTGACATTTTATTTTTGCAGGAGACCAGATTGGCCAGTCTGGCCGACATTCACGCTGTGAAGCGGGAGTGGAGGAACGGACCCTCTTTTTGGACTCTTGCAGCCGAGCCTTACAGCGGAGTGGCGGTGCTTTTTAAAACCGACATGGTAACTTGCCGGCGAGTCATTGAGGTGGAGATCGGGAGGTGCATGGTATTGGACGTCATTGTGAAGGGGCAGGACCTGCGCCTAATAAATATCTATGGACCTCAAACTAAGTGGGACAGGAAATGCCTCTTTACAAAGATCAAGCCGTTTCTTTTTACAGCCCGGCCAGTAGTCTTTGAGGGTGATTTTAACACCGTGACTAGGCCCATGGACAGGAGAGGCTTCAAAGGCAAGCTGGGCTGCGATAGTCTCTTTTTGAATAGTATGGTTAGAGAGGCAGGTCTGGAAGATGTGCACATTAAGCACTCCCCAGACCTCACGGGCTTCACTTTTCAGCTAGGTAGCAGTCAGAGTAGGATAGACAGGTTTTTTTTGAAGGAGGGCTCGGCTTCTCAGCCTCCCTGGCTGCAGGCGGTCAAGTTCTCCGATCACCTTTTACTATCGATGGTCTTGAATGCTTCTGACACACCCCCTAGAGGAAGGGGCATCTGGAGGATGAATTCGGCTCTCCTTGAGGAGGAGTGGGTAAGACAATCCTTTGAGGAATTCTTTCAGGCACAGGTTTCCATTAAGGATTTTTGCAGCAGCAGGTCTGAGTGGTGGGAGCTGACCAAAATGAGAATTGCTGGGCTTTTCAGAGGCCTAGGGAAAAGAAAACAGCTTGATAAATACATTGCCTACCAGCGCTTGCGGAGGAAGCTTGACATCCTTGTCTCGAATGGTGGAGATCAAGGGGCAATCTCTGAAGTCAAGCTTCTCCTCAGGAAGTGTCAGTATGACCGGCATGCTTCTCTGGTTCTGGAAAGGGATTATAGGAAATACCACTCGCCCGATCCCTATCAGAATTGCAGACAGGCTGCAGCTCTCAAGACTGTCCTTGGTCTAAAGGATAGTACAGGATCCCTGGTAAGATCTAAATCTGGGATCCTGGAGATCATTAGGTCCTTTTATGCTGACCTCCTGGGCAGAAAGGTTCATGACCGGGCAAGGATGGAAAGTTTCCTGGACTCTACTCCAGGATTGGAAAATGGTGACATTTCTATCACTGGCTTGACAGAACCGGTCACGGCTGATGAGGTGGTAAGTGCAATTGATCACCTTGCCATCAAAAAGTCGCCCGGGTCAGATGGTCTGACAGCTGAATTTTATAAATGTTTTAAGACCATCCTGGCACCACATTTGGTGGAGGTTTTTAATTGCTGTCTGGTAGAGGGTTCCCTCCCTCCCTCCATGAGGCGCTCGGCCGTGATCCTTCTGTCAAAAGGTAAGGACTCTTCGATGATTGAGAACTGGCGCCCCATCAGCCTTCTCAATGTCGATAGAAAGATACTGGCAAAGATTTTGTTCTGGCGCTTGTCGTCAGTAGCGGAGCAACTGCTTTCCCGTCATCAGCACTGCTCCATCCAAGGTAGAAGCACCTTCTCAGCGGTTTTAGCTGTCCGGGAAGCCTTGGAGCGGTGCAGGGCTGCAGGCTGGGGAAAGTACTTGTTGGCGTTGGATCAGGCAAAGGCTTTTGATAGGGTCAATCATGAGTACCTATGGCTGCTTCTTGGTAAGTACGGCCTGCCGGGGCGGCTCATTAATTGGCTACAAACCCTGTATGAAGGGGCTGAGAGCTTCCCTCTTGTTAATGGTTGGGTTGGAAGGCCTTTCGAAGTTGGCTCTGGTGTGCGACAGGGATGCCCCCTGAGTCCCCTACTGTATGTGTTTGCGATCGATCCCTTTATAAGGAGGGTCGAGAGCAGCATGTTATGTGGGGTTCCTCTGGGTATGCCTGGTGAGCCTCCTTTGAAGGTCATTGCCTATGCTGATGATGTATCTGTGATTGTCTCTGGGACAAATGAGGCGGAGGAGGTGGCCTCTCTGATAGCACAGTATACAGAAGCGTCTGGCTCCAAGGTCAATCACGAGAAGAGTGAAGTTTTCTGGATGGGTGAGGGTGAGGGCTTCGAACTTCCGGACGCCTTCCCAGTGCCCCAGCAGGAAATTAAGATCCTTGGAATAAATTTCGGTCCTGGCGATTATGGCCAAAAAAACTGGGAGTGCAGGCTGGAAATTGCCAATGCCAAGGTTGCAGTCTGGAAGAGCTGGAAAATGTCTCTCAGGGAAAGGGTTGACCTTATCAAGACCTACCTGATCCCCATCTTTTTATACGTCAGCTTCGTCTGTATTTTGCCAGTGTCTCTCTACACCAGGGTCTACAGCGTGTTTTTCCAGATGTTATGGGGAAACCGCATGAACCTGGTGAAAAGAAATGTCACCTACCTATCTAGGCGGGAGGGTGGCCTAGGGATGGTCAACCCAGTCGTGTTTTTCTCTCTCTTGTTTCTGAAACATAATTTTGGAAGCATGTTGGCAGAGAGCCCGCCTGTCTGGGTGGGTATTTTCCAGTCCTGGTTTAAGCCCTTCCTGCGAGACTGGGAGAATGGTGGCCGGGTGAAAAGCCCTCGAGTTCCTCAGGCTCAGCTCCCGGCCTATGTTGCCCCGTGCTTGAAAATACTTCAGCAATGGCAATTGACGGCAGAGGACATGAGATCTACTCCGAGGAAGCTTCTTGTGAGTCGGGTCCTGGGTCTGGCTTTTTATGAGCCATTGTCCCTCAGGGATTGCCCAGGCTCCATCATGAGATTCAATTCCTTTAAAATACCGGGATATAGCCTGGCTCTCCTTCCAAGGAAAACTCTACCTTAGGGGGATCCGGAAGAGTCGCAGCCTGCCAGAGAAAATTTGTCTCCGTGAGGAGTGTCAGGATGAGGTGGAGACTATGGACCACTTCCTGCTCCGGTGTCCCTTTAATGTAGATGTGTGTAAACAGGTGGGGTTGGCCCTCGGTGCCCCCTTCTTCTCCCAGCTTTCCTATGCTGAGTGGGTGTACGGGGCATTCAAGAACAGAGGGGATTTTTGTTTGGACACTTTATATATAGTTAGTCTAGTGATTCGCTATTTCACATGGAATGCACGGTGCCAGCTCTGCATTAGGAAGAAAGTCCTCCCTGTCCCGGTGGTGGTGCATGACATCCTGCATGAGGTGGGCAAGATCCGGGTGCTTGAGAGGGACAGGTGGGAGCGGGGGGCCTGGATGAAGGCTTGGAGGAACATCAGGCCTCCTTAGTCCTCATGACTTCCCTCTGGGTGAGCTTTTCTGTCTCTTATCACCCATAGATTTTTTATAACAACGACAGATTTTTGAAGAACGGCTGCATGCACAGGTGACGGGGTCTCTTAGTCTTCCTGCTGAATTGTGTATAGTGTAGTGTTAGGCTGTAGATAGGATTGTATATAGAATAATGGATATTATATGCCGAATTGTTAGGCCTGTTTCTTTTTGTTTAGTTATTATTTATTTTATTTTATTTTTTTATTATTGTAACTTTGTATATATTGTATATATTGTATATGATTGCTTGATTTTACTTAATAAAAAAAGTTACAATCTATTAGGGTATAAGGGAGTATACAGAAGGGGAAGAGCTTACAATCTATTAGGGTATAAGGGAGGATACAGAAGTAGGAAGAGCTTACAATCTATTAGGGTATAAGGGAGGATATAGAAGGAGGAAGGGCTTACAATCTATTAGGGTATACGGAGGATACAGAAGGAGGAAGGGCTTACAATCTATTAGGGTATAAAGGAGGATACAGAAGCAGAAGAGCTTACAATCTATTAGGGTATAAGGGAGAATACAGAAGGAGGATGAGCTTACAATCTATTAGGGTATAAGGGAGGATACAGAAGAAGAAGAGCTTACAATCTATTAGGGTATAAGGGAATTTTTATTGGTAAACAAACAAACAAAACTCAGCTAATCAGCATTAATACAGAATATAAAGAAAACGTATACTTGTATACAATAAACATAACACAGCAGAATACTACATACTATACATTATCTATCGTGTCTATACTCTTAATGGTTAATCAGTGAAGATACATCAGGTTACAGATCAGAGGTTAGGTGCCATCATTATGTAGAGCAGTAACACATTAAACACCATCATACATCTGAAAGAGTCGTCCTGCCTGCCAGTCACTTCCATATCAGAGTCTATAGGGTCTATAGCTGCTAGTGACTTTTTCTTAGTCGGTGGGTCCTCCTCTGACCCTGAGTCACATTCTCTGGCTATATGCTTTAACTCTTGCTCCAGCTCCATAGTATCGTGCCCAGAAATATCTGCACCTGACTCAGACAGTATGTTATATTGGTTTGATGTAACTGTCACTGCTGTATCTGTTCTGCCCTTGGGCTTTTTCCCTGGCTTTTGGACTAAGGACCATGCGCCTTCTGGTCTGCGGGTGGACTTTTTTTTTCCCTCTCTTATCACCAGGGACTTTACTATCTGCAGAAGAGGCTGGAGCAGGGCAATGAGCCATAGCAGGGGAAGGGGCTACAGGGGCTATCAGCTTGCTCTGGTGCTGGCCGTGGGATGGCGGCCACAGGCTGTGGGGTTACATCTGTCTGATCTTTTATCTCATTTGTCTCAGGCCCTGGCTTTGTTACTATCTGCCCAGACATCAGAGCCTCCTCCTCTGTAACCTCACCTGATGCCTCCAGCTCCTCCGCAGCCTGGCTATAGAGGTTATGGAAGGCCTCCGAGCAGTCCTTATGGTAATGACCCATCTGACCACACAAGTTACACCGGACATTCGTACACATGGCGCTGGTGTGACCAATCTCCCCGCACAAGTTACACTTCACTACAGTACACACTCCGGCCACATGACCAGCCTTCCTACACTTAAAGCACAAGTGGGGCTGACCGGCATAGAAACACACCCCCCTCTCACGGCCAATAAAGAAGGAGTTGGGCAAATGTAAGTTAACATTACTGTGCTGCCTGAGCTTCACCAGCACCCTCCAGCCTCCCATCCAGATCCCATCATCATCAAGGCACTTTGTTAGGTCAGACCCCTATCACAATGCCTCCTCAGCCATATCACAATATCCTGCGGGGGGACGGACTCATTCCAGAACAAGATATTAACGCTCACAGTGCCTGGCTTTGACATCAGAATAAGGATAAACTGGTCCCATCCCTCAGCGCCCCTAAACTTTGTCACACCTGCCCAGAACCTGTCCAAGCTGGCCATGAGCTTGAAGCTTATAGCGTATCCCTGCCTGTCCGGGAGGTTTATGACGGCCAATATATCTGCGGGTGTGAACCCCATCTGGTTACACAGGAGCTCCCGGATCACATGTCTCCTGTCTGGCAGATCTTTCTTTGCCCCCTTATTCTTAAATCGTACCACGTTCCTCCTCTTAAATGCCTGACCGGTGTAATGTAAGCCAGGGCTAAAAGATGGGGCACCATGGCTCCAGGCATTCTGAGGAGGAGCGTGGCCAGATGCATTGCCAGTATTACCACTGCGGGGTCTGGATTGAGGGGGACCCACTACCTGTCGTCGTTCACCTGTGGGAGGAAAAACATTATTAGTGCATGCAGACGATTTAGTTCCATTACTATCAGGAACCGCAGGCTGTTCATTGTCCCAAACAGATTGTAATGCATTGGGACTTGCTTGCTTGTTTCCTCGATTGGGGGACAGTTCAGAGGTGTCAATATGTCCCGGCTGTGACCCCGGGCTTGCAATTTGGGGGGTCTCCCCAACTTCCGTAGCGTCACTGGCAGCATCACATCCATTCTCAGGCTGGGGGAGGGCGCCTTGTGAAACACAGAGTTCATTACTATTCAGGGATTGCTCACTGCTGCCCCCTGGGGGTTGGCTTACTTGGCTGGCATCATGAATAGGGGCATAATCTTGCACTGGGGTCCTGTACAGCAGCTCCTGTGAGGATATCTCCTGCTCTGATGGTGAGGGGGTGGCTGAGCTGGGTTCAGGTTTTTTGTCTGTGTCTTAGGAGCTTCTGAGACTCCTCAAACTGATCCAGGTTCTTGTATCTCTGTGCTGTGTGCAGCAAGTCTCTAACAGACCATCATAGAAGGCTGCGGTCCGGGGGTTCGCAATCTTTAGTTCATTCTATTCCTCTATGTGTCTTTGCAGCTCTGTCCTGGTTTCTCGTAAGTTGTTCATGTTGTTGACTAAATCTGGAATCTTGTCTGCAAGCTGCAGCTCTGGTGCACGCTCTGTCTCTTTAAGACTTGCGCCTTTGCTTTTCTGCTGGGTCTTTGAATGTCTCTGCTGCTCCAGTCCTGGGAGACTTGTGGCCATTTGCCCCCAGCTCAGCATTTGCATTGTCTGATAACTTCTCAGATTTATGTCCAGTGGCAGATTTAGCAGATTTCCCCCCAGTTATGGGGTCACCGGTGGCCGGCTGGGTCTTGGATCGCAGGGCCCGGGACTCTCGGCTCACAGACACATTCTGCTGCAGGTTTTCCTGCATTGTCAGTCTTTCCAAAGATGTCCTCCTCAGCTTGTGCTGCTTCCTACTGCCGGCCTGAGCTGGCTGCTGAGTGTCCATCACAACAGGTTGTTGGATCTCCCTGCCTGGATCAGCACAGTCACTTTGCTGGGGCTGCCGCCCTCCCTCCATTACATGCTGCACACAGACACTGCTACACGGCCCATCATTATTATCCACCACTTCCATTCCAGCTTCACTTACTTTACTGTAACTTTCTTCCATAAAGACTCTTCCACCTTCATTGTAATCCACCGCGGTCAGCCGGTCAGCAGCATATTCAGTAGCCAGAGGGTCTCTAACATGGACTCCAGATTCAGACCCAGAAGCATGGAGCTCACCTGGGGAGCAACCCCACCCAAGGCAGCCAGGCCCTGGGCTAGAGCCAGACATTCAGAGCACCTGCAGAGAGCTCACTCACACACCTCCTCCCACCTTAACGATCTATTAGGGTATAAGGGAGGATACAGAAGGAAGAAGAGCTTACAATCTATTAGGGTATAAGGGAGGATACAGAAGGAGAAGAACTTACAATCTATTAGGGTATAAGGGAGGATACAGAAGGAGAATATATTACAATATATTTGGGTATAAGGGAGGATACAGAAGGAGGAAGGGCTTACAATCTATTAAGGTATAAGGGAGGATACAGATGGAGTAGAGCTTACAATCTATTAGGGTATAAGGGAGGATACAGAAGGAGAAGAGCTTACAATCTATTAGGGTATAAGGGAGGATACAGAAGGAGGAAGGGCTTACAATCTATTAAGGTATAAGGGATGATACAGATGGAGAAGAGCTTACAATCTATTAGGGTATAAGGGATGATACAGAAGGAGAAGAGCTTACAATCTATTAGGGTATAAGGGAGGATACAGAAGGAGGAAGAGCTTACAGCGTGCATGCTGATTGGACGAGCAGTCGCACGTGCGTCATAGGACCAGGAAGAGGTGAGTTTGTTTCGGCGACCTGGGGGGTTTCACACAGTGGAGCACCCCCCATCTGGGTGCCCCGGGGGCAAGGACCAAACCCAGGATAGTCAAAATCCTGGGTTTTGGTCCACTTTAAGATATAAGTGAGGATACAGAAGAGGAAGACCTTACAATCTATTAGGGTATAAGGGAGGATACAGAAGGAGAAAAGCTTACAATCTGTTAGGGTATAAGGAATGGCACAGAAAGGGAATAGCTTCCAACCTAGAGATTTTAGAGTATAAAAGTGGCTATGTGAGGAAGAGGAGCTTGCAATCTATTGGATTATAATGGAAGGAATGCCATGAAGCAGTGCCCATCCCTTCCTATGCTGTATCACTGCAGAGCAGCAGCAGGCCTTGTATGGTGCAGAGGAACTGCAGGAATCTCCGCTGTGCCAGAAAGGGTCAGCGCTGCATAATAAATCTCTGGGGTAGCAAGAAGCCTTTAAAAAATGTGTTTCTTTTGCTAATTTCAACACACAAAATCTATCCCCGACAGCTTCCAGTGATCCTATCATGGTCACGATTGGATTTGATTTGTTTGCTAGTAAGGACTGAGCGAGACTACGCCATTCATGCAAGGTCATTGCACGCACCTATGATGGGGTTTTTAAGGGACATTGTCCTGGCACTAGAGATATCTTTTTATAGTTCTCATTTTGACATGATCACAAACATTACAGATACCTTTTCATGATTGCCTTTGTGTACAGCACAGAGCGATCTGGCCTTGTGATTGTTTGGATACCACCAAGTACATTTGATCAAAAATGGTCCAGTTTTACCGACAGAATAAAACAGAGCATTAGACAAGCTTGTCGGTTATTTAAATGGATTGTCCAGGCAAAAACAAAAAAAGGCTGTACTCACCCTTTGCCCCCTGCAGCTCTGGTGCAGGTCCGGTGTACTTCTGCAGCTCATTTCAGTGCAGTGACCTCACATAGCAGCATCTGTGATGCCTTTTTTCTGCCCCCAAATGTCTACTCCATTTATTGCAATGAATGGAGTAGGTGTGTTAGGGGTATTAAGCCATTCTGACGCCACGATGTCTGCGCGGCACTGGACAACATACTGTAAATGCTCGTCCTCCCTCAAAAGGCGAGTATGGACTTAGTATACAGTACGTCCTGCTCCAGATAAGAATCATTTCACTTCGGTATTACTCCGCCAGATGGCCTCGGACTGCAGAGACCGCAAAATTGGCTCCTCCCGGCCCTTCAAATACCCTGGACCTCCCACAAATCCCCAGAATTTCTCTGCAGTCTGAACTGCGAAGGACAAGAAGATGGCTCTCTCTTCTCGCAGGTGAGCGGGGCTATTAGCCTGCGGCCCTGTAGGACTATTCCCACCCATTCCATTTTTAATGTGCCTTCCAGCCTTAATGTGCCTCCCAGCCTTGGCTGCGCTGGTCCGGGTGATGGTAGGCAGCACCGCTGTCAGGTGTGCGCTGCTCCACCACAATCCCCCACCAAAGGGTAGGCGGTATAGGCATATGGTGAGCCTCTGTGGGATGCCCCTCCCGCCCTATTTCCCCTTGCCCCTGTCTATCGGTGGGCCCTATGTTAAGTGGCCGCTGCCCTCCCTCACTCTCCCTTGTAGCTCTCGGGGGGAAAGGGGGTGTATATGCCTTGGTGCGTCACTGTATTATGTGCTTCTGGTTGGTCAGTCTCCGCGCTGACTTCGTTGCACTGGTTGCGTTTTTGAATATGCCGCCGCGGCATTACCTCAGGCGCTGGTGTGCTGTTATTGGCTGCTTGTTATGTGTGCTGCTTCGCGCTCTTCGGGGGGGGCTGGGCCCGCGGATGGCGCGTTCCACGTCACGCCCGCCCGCCCGCCCCTCGAGATATACCCGGCGCCATTTTTCTCTGGGTTCAGCTGCTGCGTGGCTGGCATCTACCTACCGCGGTCCTTGAGTGCCCTTGCGGGTGGCTTTATTTACCCTATGTCATTATACATGTACCTTATGGGCTTCTCTTCGCTTATGTCTTTCAGACGGGTCGAAATCTACTGGTTTCTCCCGGCCCTACTCCCTCTATTTAGTTATTAAACTTGTGAGGCCTAGTGTGTAAATTACTCCCACTTCCCTAGCGGGCTATTGGGGCATCCCAGGTTGCTTTTATAGCATGAATCCCTATCGGCCTATTGTGCCGCTATAATCACCATATGGAGGCGTCTCAGGATAATGTGCTCGGGGTTCCTTCGGGACAAGCACGGCTGTGTGTAGCTTGTGGGGTGTCCCCTACTAGTGCTGACAATGTGCGGGTCTGTATAACTTGTGCCCAGCAGGTTCTTGCGCTGCAGCCTGGTTTACCAGTAGCTGGGCCTGTGCCTCGTATGGCGTCACCTACTCCCCCAAGCTTAAATTTGACTCCCATTGAGTTGCATACCAGTGGGGATTCTCAGCCTGATGTGTCTTCCAGACTGGCTAGTGTTGAGAGGTTGCTTGCTAATGCTTCTAAAGCATTTGATACTGTGCCACATAAAAGGCTGGTACAAAAGATGAGAATGCTTGGACTGGGGGAAAATGTGTGCAGTTGGGTGGGAAATTGGCTTAATGATCGGAAGCAGAGGGTGGTTATCAATGGTACACACTCAGATTGGGTCACTGTTACTAGTGGAGTACCACAGGGGTCAGTTCTGGGACCAATTCTCTTCAATATATATATAAATGACATTGGGTATGAATTAAACAGTAAAGTCTCAATCTTTGCAGATGATACTAAGCTGAGTAAATTTAGATAAATTGGAAGCATGGGCAGTTAAATGGCAAATGAAGTTTAACACAGATAAATGTAAGGTTATGCACATGGGAAGGAGAACTCTGTGTCATGATTACACACTAAATAAAGAAACACTTGGTAAAACAACAATGGAAAAGGACCTAGGGGTTTTAGTTGACAATAAGCTCAAATGTAGTAATCAATGCCAGGCAGCTGCTGCCAAGGCAAATAGGATCATGGGGTGCATCAGGAGGGGCATAGGTGCTCATGACCAGAGCATCATTTTACCCCTGTACAAGTCACTGGTCAGACCCCATATGGAATATTGTGTACAGTTCTGGGCACCTGTGCTTAAGAAGGACATATCAGAACTGGAGCACGTTCAAAGAAGGGCAACAAAGTTAATAAAAGGAGTGCGGGGGTAGTGTACCTGGAAAGATTGTCCAAGTTAGGTTTATTTAGTCTAGAAAAAAGACGATTGAGGGGTGATCTAATAACTATGTATAAATATATTCGGGGTCAATACAAAGATCTGTCCCACAATCTATTTATACCCCGGAGTGTAACCATAACCCGGGGGCATCCACTAAGGTTAGAGGAAAGGTGCTTTCTCCACCGACATAGGAGGGGATTCTTCTCTGTAAGAGCAGTGAGACTATGGAACTCGCTGCCAGAGGAGGTAGTAACGATGGATACAGTAAAAACGTTCAAAAGTGGCCTTGATGCCTTCCTGGCATGTAATAACATTTCCAGCTATGGCTACTAGACCATTGGAAGGAGTTAAACAGGCTGAACTGGATGGACTAAAGTCTTTATTCAGCCTTACATACTATGTTACTATGTTACTAATACCTTGGCGCGTAAGGCCTCTGCTAAGAAGCGGCACTTGACGCCTGATGTCACTCTTTTCCCTATGGAGGCTGATGAGTTCTTGGAACTGTCTGGTTATACCCCTTTGGAAGAAGGGGAGTTATTCTCTGACTCGGAATCATCTGATGAGAGGCCCAGGGGTCATGATGATTCTGGCTCTGACCCCTGGGCCCCAGATGATACTGATAGGCTGTTGGCTCAGATTTTTGAGATACTGTCCATGATAATACTGATAGGCTGTTGGCTCAGATTTTTGAGGTTCTGTCTATCTCTCCCCCTGTTGCGGCCCCCAGGCAGCAGGGGGAATTGTTTCATACTGCTAAGCCACGTTTACAGTTTCCTGAGCAAGCCCATTTTAATAATCTCGTGCTCAAGGAATGGGAGCGTCCCAGCAGGCTTCGTGGAGTCCCTAAGAGTTGGGATAAGAGGTATCCCTTTCCTGCTGATGTGGTGAAGCGTTGGTCCTCCCCTCCAGAGGTGGATGCCCCGGTCCTAGGGTTATCTAACACCTCTGTCATGCATTCCCCTGACTCTACTACGCTGCGGGATGCCGAAGACCGGCGTATTGATCAGCTGGCATCCCACGCCTTTGCATGTGCGGGGACGGCGCTGCGCCCGGTCTGTGCCTCTGCCATTACTGCTGTGGCTATTAGGACCCTGCTTAGAAGTGTCCTAGATGGTGCTCCTGATGATGTGTCTAGTGAGGAGTTTAATGCACTCTCTCGTTGTGAGGTTTTTGTGACTTATGTCCTCTCTGCCTTGGATGATACCATTAGGATGTGTGGCAGAACCTCTGCCCTTGTGGTGGCTATACGCCGCTCGGTTTGGCTGCGCCAGTGGGCTGCTGACAACGCTGCCAAGAAAGCTCTCACTGGGTTTCCCTTCAAAGGACTACGCCTGTTTGGGCACCGCCTGGACCTGTTTGCTAAGGGAGGCAGGTTACCCCAGCACAGGCGGGGGTCTCCTTTACCTTTTTCCTTTCAAAGGACTACACCTATTTGGGGACCGCCTGGACCTGTTTGCTAAGGGAGGCAGGTTACCTCAGCGCAGGCGGGGGTCTCCCTTACCGGGACCCGAGGAGATTTCTGGGGTGGGGGCAGAGGACGTTGACGCCCTGGCTCATCCTGGGGCTCCAAGCCTATGTCTTCTCACAAGCCCCCTCAGGCATGATGGGGCGCCCTCACCCATCCGAGTGGGGGGACGGCTTCAGCATTTTGCTCACGTCTGGAGGCTTCATGTCTCAGACCGGTGGATTCAGGAGGTAGTGTCCTCCGGTTACAAGATAGAGTTTGCTGCCTGGCCGCCCCCAAGATTCATCAGGGCCCGGATGTCTTAGGACCCCATGTCAGCTCAGGCTCTAATTCTGGCGGTGCAAAGCCTTCTGGAGCTGGGGGTCATCTGTCAAGTCCCCTTATGAGAAAGGGGCAAGGGTTTCTATTCCAACCTTTTCACCGTGCCCAAAAGAGATGGGTCAGTCAGGCCCATCCTGGACTTGAAGATCCTCAACAAATTTGTCAGGTGCAGACGCTTTCGCATGGAAACTTTGCGCTTTGCCATCAGTTCCCTGCGTCCAGGGAACTTCATAACCTCTGTGGACATCAAGCAATTTGTGGCATTGCCCTTCGATCTTACTTCAGCTCCCAGAGTGTTCACCAAGGTGCTGGCAGGAGTGATGTCTCTACTCAGGTCTCAGGGCATTCGCGTGCTGCCCTATTTGGACGACATTCTCATCACTTCCCAGTCTCTACATCAGGCAGAGCTGGATACTCAGCTGGTAGTGTCCACCCTGGAGTCTTTTGGCTAGGTGATCAACCATCCCAAATATTCCCTGTCTCCCTCCTTGGTGACACCCTTCCTGGGAATGAATCTGGATACAGTTCAGGCAATGATTTTTCTTCCTCAGCAGAAGGTGGACAGTCTGCCAGCGCAGGTTCAGTTCCTGCTATCTTGCCCTCATCCCTCCATCAGGCAGGAAATGCAGCTGGTGGGCCTGATGGTGTCGTGCTTCGAGGCGGTCCCTTATGTCCAGTTTTACATGAGGCCTCTGCAACTCCACCTCTTGTGCTGTCCCCCTTAGTCAGGTGGTCCCTCTTGTGGTGGCTGGACTCCAGGAACCTGTTGGTGGGCAGATCCTTTCTAGCCCCCTGCTGGGAGACGGTCACCACGGATGCCAGTCTGACAGGTTGGGGGGGGGGGGGGGGCTTCTGGAAGTCCCTACAGTTCCAAGGGCGGTGGGGCCCTCAGGAGGCCCACACACCTATCAACATTCTGGAACTGAGGGCGATCAGGTTGGTTCTGGCTCACTTGACCCAACACCTTCGGGGCCGGCCTGTTCAGGTACGCTAGGACAACCAGACGGCGGTTGCCTACATCAATCATCAGGGAGGGACCCGGAGCAAGGGGGCCCTCAAGGAAGTGTCTCTGATCCTGGCCTGGGCGGGGGACAACTTTCCCTGCATATCATCTGTGTACATTCTGGGGGTGGAGAATCTGCAGGCAGACTCTCTGAGCAGGGGGACCTCTCGCCTGGGAGAATGGTCCCTCTGTGACAGGGTGTTTCAATCTCTGTGTCACCGTTGGGGCCAACCACATGTGGATCTGTTTGCGTCCCGTCACAATCACAAGCTCCCGCCCTTTGTCTTCCTGTCCCAGGATCCTCTGGCCTTGGCCACGGATGCTCTAGCAATGTCATGGCAGGACTTTCAGCTCCTGTATGTCTTTCCCCTATTCCCCCTGTTGGGCAGGGTTCTGCACAAGATAGCTCAGGAGGGGGTGCCAGCAATTCTGGTGGCCCCCAGGTGGCCAAGAAGAGTGTGGTTCGCAGACGTGGTGCAACTGGCAGTAGATCAGTACGCTCTGCCCAGGGTGCCAGACCTGCTCACTCAGGGTCCCTTACGCCATCCCAATTTACAAACTCTGGCTTTGACGGCCTGGCTGCTGAAACCTCCATCTTGACGGAGAAGGGGCTGTCTGCCTCTGTTGTTGATACCATGATAAAGGCTAGAAAGAATTCTTCTTCTTCCATTTACTATAGGGTTTGGCGTGCCTACATTGACTGGTGTGAGTCTAGGTCTCTTCCCTGTCGTGTGTTCTCTATTCCCAGGATCCTGGAGTTCCTGCAGCATGGGTTGGAGCTGGGGCTCCAACTCAGTACTCTGAAGGGTCATGTCTCTGCCCTGGCTGTTTTCTTCCAGAGGTCCTTTGCCCAGCATTCTCTGATCAGGTCTTTTTTCCTGATGTTGCCTGTTTGCCTGTTTGGCATTTGAACTTGGTCTTGTCTGCCTTGCAGGGTGCTCCCTTTGAACCTGTGCAGGAGGCTGCCCTTGCCATTCTTACTCTACTTTACTACTACTAGTACTCTACTACTTTTTTTTGGTGGCTATCACCTCTGTTAGGCGTGTGTCTGAGTTGGCGGCGCTTTCCATCCAGCCCCTCTACTTTGAGAGACACCAGTACAAGGTGGTGTTTCGCTTCATGCCAGATTTTCTGCCTAAGGTCGTGTCTGCCTTTCATCTGAATCAGGACATTGTTCTTCCTTCAATGTGCCCTAATCCTAGTAACGCTAAGGAGAGGGTCTTGCATTCCTTGGTTGTGGTTAGGTGTCTGAAGTACTATCTGGTGGCTACTGCACCATTCAGAAAAACTGATGCTCTTTTTGTGGTCCCTTCTGGTCCTAGGAAGGGTCTGGCTCCTGCCAAGTCTACTATCAGCAAATGGATCCGTCAGGCTGTGATTCAGGCCTACTCTGCTAAGGGGAAAAATCCTCCCTTCCGCCTTACTGCTCATTCTACTCTTGCTATTGGTGCGTCTTGGGCTTTTCAGCACCAGGCTTCTGTTGAACAAGTTTGCAAGGCCGCTACTTGGTCTTCTGTTCATACTTTTTCAAAGTTTTACAAGGTTGATGTTAGGGCCTCAGCTGATGCTGCTTTTGGCCGCAAGGTTCTGCAGTGGTCTGACCTGTCTGTTGTTACCTTTGGGGATCCCATCCTACTTTATAGACACTGCTATTGGATGTCCCAAGTGTAATGATTCTTATCTGGAGCAGGACGTGCTGTATACTAAGAATAATACAATTCTGTGATTACTCACCTGTAGAATTGTTATTATGAGTATACAGTACGTCCTGCTCCACCCCACCCTTGGTTCTGCATTATCCTGGATCCCCTGTATGGTGATTGTTATCTTTGTTATAGTTACAAGTTGGTTCTGTTTTCTTTCTCCCGGCTTCTCGTTAACTGCTTTTCAATGCTGGGGATTTGTGGGAGGTCCCGGGGATTTGAGGGGCTGGGAGGAGCCAGTTTCACGGTCTCTGCAGTCCAGCGCCATCTGGCGGAGTAATGATTCTTATCTGGAGCAGGACGTACTGTATACTCATAATAACAATTCTACAGGTGAGTAACCACAGAATTGTATTTTTTATTTTGATGCCTGGACAGGGACTTTAAGTTAAACTTCAGAGGTGCAGGATCCCCCGTTTTTCTAAGCAAGAACATGCCAAAGCACCACATTTATTTTAAAAAGGTCAAAATAAAAGAGGTATTACACAATGGAGGAAATATTTGGTGTGATCCGTTAAAATTACAGTTACAAATCTATAAACAGAAACAAATTGCAATAGTGAAAATTTAGAGAAGAAACAACCTCCCTAGAGTCTATAAAACTTTACTCTTTATGGGGCATCCCAAATTGGGATGACCTGCTGTGTATTGTATCTAAATTAAAGAGCGCACACCTTTTAAAAATTAATCATAAACATATTTTATTGCATCAACAAAATTCAGATATCTACACATAATCATCGTTCTCTAAAATCCCAACATATAGATAACAAACACATTCATTGCACCTGGTGGTCTCATCTTTCTTGTATCACATCCAAAGAGATATTCAGCTGTTAATCTTCATATCAATGTATCCACATTCAGGGATGTAACAACAACCGGCTAAAGTGCTTAGTGCTCAATGCTAATTATACACACATTGTTACATGTAAAACAGACTACAATCATCATGCTCAATACTATTGCACTTGCCCCTATTGCACATACCCATGGGAACAATGAACGCACATAAACACATACAAAAACATCAAACCTGTATACAAGTCCTTCCAATATACCGCGCTCAACCTGACGGCCGTTTCGGGCCCACGTGTGCAATAGGGGCAAGTGCAATAGTATTGAGCATGATGATTGTAGTCTGTTTTACATGTAACAATGTGTGTATAATTAGCATTGAGCACTAAGCACTTTAGCCGGTTGTTGTTACATCCCTGAATGTGGATACATTGATATGAAGATTAACAGCTGAATATCTCTTTGGATGTGATACAAGAAAGATGAGACCACCAGGTGCAATGAATGTGTTTGTTATCTATATGTTGGGATTTTAGAGAACGATGATTATGTGTAGATATCTGAATTTTGTTGATGCAATAAAATATGTTTATGATTAATTTTTAAAAGGTGTGCGCTCTTTAATTTAGATACAATGCTTTAGTTATCAGGGTTAAATGTATGGATACCCTGACTGAAAGTAGCTGCACCCCCAATTGTATTATTGGTATATAATATATATCTTTGATTGTTTTTGTTATTAGAGTGCTTGACCATTATATATTAAATTGATGACCTGCTGTGTAAAAACCCAGGAATTGCCCAGAACACTCACCTTGCCATTGTTTCCACTGCACACCTCCATTTAGTTGTGGGAATTAGAAAAAGGTTTTGGGCGTTTGGGGGAGGGGGGATAAACATTGCGGGGCATTCCAAATCGGGTTTGTCCAAACCTTTTGTAACCCAGCAGGAGGGGGGTGAGGCTCTGCATGGCAGCTTGTACTTCCTTTTTAAGCTACTTTTACACTGGGGCGAGGCAACACATTAACAATAATCGCGCTAACACTGTCGCCTGCATAATGACTATTTGCTGCTGTTTTAGTAGCAAACACTATTTGCTGCAACTGTGGCTAAACTGTCTTATGCAGGACTTTTTTGGGGCGAGAAATTGCATGCTGGTATGTAAAAGCACATATAGATTTCTATGGGCAGTATTTCACTGGCTATTCTCCAATGATGTCCAAGAACAAAAACTGAATGGAACGACTGATAGAATGAAAAATAATCATGTGAATGCCATATGTTGTTGGGTGCACACAGTAATGCTGTTTTCTTTTCTACGCAGTTCCTGGCCCAGCTGATGATCTTCATGATCAGCATCGTGAGCGCCATATTTTGCGGACACCTGGGGAAGGTGGAGCTGGATGCCGTAGTGCTCGCCATTGCAGTAGGTTTCCACTTTATTCACTTCAATGCAGAAGAACAATATCTCATTGGAAGACTTGAAATGTCTGTTCTTACTGTAGACTACTGTTTCTCAACCTGTGATAGGGGGGGATACCCTAGGGGGTACTCAGCAATATTCAAGAGTGCACAGATTTGCTCTCATAGGTCTAGTATATTATTTTAACATAATTTATTTCTTGCTTCAAAAAGCACTTCAAGGCCAGTAACCTACTTATTCCGGTAACATTAGTCATCGATCCCCAGACTTTGTTGCACCCGCTTGTCGCTAGGGGGCACTTGGCATAAAAAGGTTGAGAACCCACTGCTCTAGACCAGTTGTTCTTAACCTTTTTACATCAAGTACCCCTAGTGACAGGACGTTCCAATCAAGTACCCCTAATGGGGGGATTAATTACAAGTAGAACCAAAAAAGTTGGCCACAGGTAGCTCTTTTAAAGCAAGGTTTCACTATTAAAATAATATATCGCACCAGTCAAACACCCCCTGTTGTTGTTCTCCTGAACACTGCCGGATACCCCCTGGGGTACGTGTACCACAGGTTGAGAAACAGTGCTCTAGACAAGTGGCTCTCAAACATTTTAGGTAAAGTACCCCCTAGAGACAAGAGGTCCCAACAGAGTACCCTCTGTTTCACAACATTTGATCTGAACTCTGTAGCATCAAGTTTGTAATGGTCTCTGTACTGTAGGTTTTACCTTGTCTGTATTTATACAGAGCGCTATGGAAGACGATATATAAATAAACAATAATAATAATACTTGTATCTCCATTGTATCCTCCAACAGTTTGGTCTGGAGTGAGCAGAGACTCTCCTGAACCAATCTAGGCCACACTGCAATAGAGAACAGTGGCTTGATTTTGACCAGTAGGGGGAGCACCAACTGAGATTATCATGAAAAACGAAGATAAGGAAATGAAATGGCATTTTTACTAGCACATAATCGAATGATTGAAGGGTTTTTTTTTTATAACTAAGGAATCATCAGTTTACCTGCAGTTGTTCTTTATTGCTATTCAGAGATGTGGATGATAGATAGGGAAAGGGGGATTTGAGGATAGTAAAGTTGGTATCTAAGGGAAGAAGGTGTTACATGCTAAACGGGATCTAAAAAGCTACTTGCATGCCAAATTATATTTGTTAATGATGTACAGTATGATCCATGTCAAACATTAAATAAAGCTATATAGCTATAGCTATTGGACATTAATCTGCATATTTCTTTCTGCCTGCAGGTGGTGAACATTACAGGTGTGGCGGTGGGTTCAGGACTGGCTGGAGCATGTGACACACTCATGTCACAGGTAATGGTTCTAACAGCCTTCATATGAGCATTTTAGGCACTTATAAACCCATGTTCTCACATCACACCTTGTTCGAATTCATGCCATATCTTGAAATAAAGCATGAAATGGCCCTGATTTTTGTGAGATTTTTTAAAGGGATTCACCAGTCAAACTTTAAAATGATTTGCTGGTGGCTTACCTGATGCAGTGTCGGCCCCATGTTGTCTGTTTGCACTGATCACAGAAAGGAAAGGGAATTTCTTCTTCAAGTGCCTCCCCTGTAATCTGGACCACCAGTACAGTCCTGAGGCTTGTGTCAAGTTGACACCTCCTCTGTTAGTGATAGACTAAAATGGAGCTATCCAAATCGTCAATCAATACCAGCTCAATCTAATGCATTGCACACATTGCGCTTGTATGACGGGGTCCTGGCACTCCCATCACAGAGGATATGAAGAACATGAATCAAATGGGGTAAGATTTCTGGCAAGCTGTGATTTAAAAAAAGTGTGTAGCTCTACACATTGGGGATACTTATGAGTGTGCCTGGACAAGGGGGTCAATTTAGAGCCAGGTGAGAATTCTCACTCCTTTTTTAGGCGAGAACACTGCCATTGACTTTCATTGTCTACCTTGGGGATGATTCAGAGCCAGTTGAAAATTTACACGGGCAGGCTGATTCATTACTAGCGCCAGGCACAGACAGATGAGCGTCTGTAGCAAGGCAGTGAGAGCGACTGCTAGTAGTCTCTGTGCTAAGCCATGGTTCGCTGTTTCAGAGCGTTTCAGTCACTGGCCGGCATTGACTAATATATTGTGTGAGTCGCTCTAACACCAGTACAGTGCTGTATGTCAGCGAACAGTAGCTCAGTGCGACCGACTCACACCATATTCATAAAAAAAAAAGCCTCACACAGTTCCGGCGCTCAAAATCGGGTCGATGTAGCCCAGAGCACCAGAAGCTGTGTGACTAAAGTCTGTTTTTGAACATGTATCCACTAGTAACAAAGCGAAAACATATGTAATTACATTGTTATTACATTGTAACATGAACAATTTAATACCAGACATGTAAGGACAATTCTACATAAAAATATTATAAATCAAAAAAGGTTTCAAAAATATCATTTTCTAGGCCAGGATACATGTCAGAAAGATTTGAGTTTTTATAAAAAAAAAAAAATGGAATCAGGAAAGGATTATAAGGAACGTCCATTGAAATGTATGGGAGAGCGCCAGGTAGCGACAGGTAAGACGTGGCTGAACACCAGCATTGTTCCAGTCGCTCACCAGATTCGGCTTCATAAATGTGGAATTGCGTGCCGTGTCCGGCATTCACCTGACGCTACCAGACACTGCCTGCTGCTTACAAGGCACTAACTGTCACTATCCCTTCATGAATAAGGCCCTCAGTAGACAGTGAAAGTCAATGGCAGGTTTCTCTTCTAAAAAAGATGTGGGTTTTCCCACCAGGTTGTAAAACTACCCCTACGGCTTTAGGACAGTTTTACTGAACCAAGGCACATGTCTGATGAAGAGAAATAATTTAGGTAAGCTTGTACTGCAGTGACAGATTCCCCCTGGGCACCACATAAGTGTAGGTCTTTTACAAATGCAGCCATTTTTTTTCTTTACAGATCTATGGCGGACGCAATTTAAAATTGGTTGGGACAATCCTGCAAAGAAGTATTCTCATCCTGCTGCTTGCCTGCTTTCCCTGCTGGGCTCTTTTCGTGAATACTGAGCCCCTTTTGCACTTATTCCGGCAAGACCCTGAAGTTTCCAGGTACAGTAAATGAGAATGTTTAAGTGGACCTGTCACGTGGAGGCAATTGCTGCACTTAGAATACATTTACAGACAGAAGTTGTGCACACAGATACAGACCTTTATTACACCCTCCTATTATCACATGCCTATTAATTGTGGGGTTCGGGGATGGATTGGAATCAGCTTACAAATGTTGGGTCTGGGTTGGCACTATTGCACTTTGCCTATTTATTGTGGGGTTTCTGTCTTACCCCACCCTCACCCGTAGAGTAATGTACTCCACAACTTTAGTAAATTACCACTTTTGTCGCTACTACTTATCTGGAGACCAATATGATACAATTTATCTTTCATCCTCTTGTAGGATAACCCAAGTCTACGTCCTGATCTTTATTCCTGCCCTGCCGGTAAGTCAGCCTACTCTCTGTAAGCTGTGTGATTAGTCTCTTTGTAATTAACAAATGTGTCCAGTTGCCCTTTAACGTGAACCAATCCCCAGATTATCCTGGTGATTGGTCCTCTTACATGGGGCCTCCTGATTCAGGATGCCCCGCTGTGTTATTCACCCCAGATTGTTCACACCACTTACCTTTCCGCCGTTCCCACAGCGCATGCGGGGGCCATTTCCGAACAGCGCTTTATGTGATGGATCCACGGCATATAGCGTTGGTTTAAACAGAATGTCGGAATAGGGAGCAGGGGGCAGCCGTTATCCCAGTACTCATGCAGAGTACGCACAGCTGCAGGGATGCCGGGGGTATGGCCTGCGATCACAAGTGGGGGACTGGCGCAAAGCTAAGGAGCTCTAGGGCGATCTAGGGGGCTCACACAGTGGGGCTTCCTAAATCGGGCAGCCCTGTAATCTTTTAGACCAACCGGTGATTGGTCCACTTTAAATAACAATTTTGCCTGCTCTTCTGGCAACAGGTAGGATATATTTTTATCACAGTCAGTCCTCTGCCTCTCAGCTGATAAATTTGTTACATTCTCTGAGTGGCTGTTATGATGTGTTATGTTGTATTCAATTCTAGCTTGGGCCCTTCATGAAGGGATAGCGTCAGGTAGTGCCTTGTAAATGAGAGGTTGTGTCAGGTAGCGACAGGTGAACGCTGGACACGGCACGCAATTACACATTTATCAAGCAGAATCTGGGGAGGACTGGGATAGCGCCATGTAGCGTCCGATTCATCATTATCCCAGACTCAGCGAACAGCGCCGGCGTTCAGCCTTGCAGAGCGCCAGGTATGACCTCTCGCTACGTGTCGCTCTCCCATACATTTCAATGGACGTTCTTTTATTTCTTTTTAAACAGGGTTTTTGTTAATTTTTTTTTAATTAAAATCTCAAATAATGTTGCGACCTCTCCTGGCATAGAAAAAGCCATTTTTCCAAATATTTTTCATGTTTTATATATTTCTGCAGAATTGACATTACAGGTCTGGCATTAATATGTTCATGTTATAATGTAATAACAATGTAATTCCGTATGTTTTTGCTTTGTAACTGGTTGATACATGCTAAAAACTGACTTTAATCAAACAGTGGCACACCACTTGTAACTCATTTTTGTTCAAATTGCGCGCCATTAACAACCACTATGTATCTATGACTATGTATCTATGAGCTTATTATGTGGTACTCTGTCAAAGGCTTTGCTAAAATCTTGATAGGCAATATCCACAGCACCACCTTCATCCAGCATCTTAGTGTTAGAGTCTAAATGGCAGAAGATCAGGTTTGGTACAGGTAAGTCTGCAGCCTTTTCAAGTACCACCTGAGAGGATCTTGAGCACCACCAGTGGTACTAGCACCACCTGTTGGAAACCCCTGCTCTAGAAGGTCCACTAGGGGGCAATGGACAAGCACAGGAGGGTGCCAGGCATGACCCTGCACTCAAAGACCAGCAGTCTAAAAACACCACCATTTTCCAAAGGAGAATGTTGCTATGCAGGGCCACCATCAGGACATAACAGGCAGAATTATTCCATTAAAGGGGCCCAGCCACATGCCGGTTAGCAGCCCCATATCAATTCTCCAGACCTGTTCCGGGCATTCCAAGCTCATTAGGTACTTCATGCAGCATGGTGTAAGCTGCAGTCATCTTCCACTATTAACCCACCCCTCTCCAAACCTCACCCACCCATCGTCCGTTCCAACACCTGCCAGGACTGTAGAAGTAAAGCGTGTATGGGGCCCAGAAATTCTGCTGGCTGCCCCGCTGCTGCAATAGAGGAAACTGTTAGAGACCAGATGGGAGACGAAGTTGGAAGTGGTGCAACAAAATGTGGTTGTGGTCACATGCTGTGGGTATGATTTAGGGTTTGGCCCTAACTTGAAGCAGCTGATATAAATACAGGAGGCATGTGTCACATATACTACCAAAAACAAACAATATAAAAGCAATTAATACTACTTCTTTGAAAAAAGATAAAAACCCTAAAATCTTGAACCCCCCACAATTATAAAGCGACAATACCCTAATAAAGTGTCAATACCATGTATAAATATGCATTATTGGTGAGGGGGTGACATAAAATATTTTGCATATAATAGAGTGAAAAACTCGTCTACATCAAATACATCCAATAAATACAAAGTGTCCCTGTGTAGTCAGGTGGTATTTTTATACTTGGGATGCTGAATAATGAAAAACTTTAGTTTTCAGTTTATATAAAGTTTATATAAAGAGATGGTTTTCATAGCTCTGCCAAAAATAAAAGAAATAAAAAACAGGAAAGTTTATTATACTTAGCTATGGCTACAGATTTCAGAAGACAGTCCTGGGAGACGCGCCCACATCTTTGGCCTCTACAGTTAAATCAACATTTTCTGGCTATAGTGAGCTGTACCAGTTTGAACTGCTGATGGCGTTATACCTCTGGCTGCGATACATAGATGATATTTTGGTGGTTTGGAAGGGGACAACAAATGAATTTGAAGAATTTGTTGGGCACTTAAATCGGAATGATCGTAATATTCGGCTAACCTTCAAATGTGATCCATTCAGTATAGAATTCTTAGATTTACTCATTAGTAAACAAGATGGGAATTTAATTACCACGACTTTTCGTAAGCCCACAGCAGGTAATACACTGCTTCATTGTTCTAGCCATCATCCAGGCCCTCTCAAAAGGGGCATCCCTCTAGGACAGTTCCTTCGCATTCGAAGGAACTGTTCCTCTGATTCGGACTATCAACGTGAAGCACAAAACCTTATGGCGAGATTTAGGGAACGAGGTTATCCTCATAAATTACTGCGGACGTGCAGTAAAAAGACTAGAGAGACATATCGTGATGACCTCCTTGAAGGTAAATTTAGAAGTTGGCAAAAACATAAGAATTTAAATGCAAAGGATGACGGACAACAGGTGCGGCTCATTACTCAATTTGGAGCCCACTGGGATAGGTTTAAGCACATCCTAGACTCCCACTGGTATATCTTACAGTTAGATCCCACATTTATTAGCTAAGTGTGTTGGGCCCAGACCACTCCTCACTGCAAAGCAGGCTGCCAACCTGCGGGACCATTTGGTGCATAGTGATTTAGGATCAGGGAGTGTACGAGGAGGCAGTGTCAGGACGAGACCCAACGGGTGCTTTAAGTGTGGGCACTGTGGAGCATGCAAATATATACAAAAACTTCTGCATATATGGGTCTGAGGGATAGAACATTAAGAGCAATTAAAGGGTTTATAAACTGTGCATCCACCTTAGTTGTATATCTACTTACGTGCCCGTGTGGGGAAAAATATGTAGGTAAAACGAAACGTGAACTGAGAGTAAGAATAAGGGAACATATTCGAGATATTAAAAATGCCAATGAGAAAAGCCCGGTGTCAGAGCACTATAGACGGTGCCATAATAGTGATCCGGGGTGTACAGATATATGCGGTATCTTTAAACTCCGTACTGATGGATGATGGGGCTTTTGGGATCAAAGATTGAGACAACAAGAAGCGCGACTTATATTTGAACTGGGAACTATGATACCTGCTGGCCTAAATACAGATGCAGGCCTTAGTGCCTTCCTGTAGATTACAGCGTGGATGAATAGTGGGTGGACTAGCCCATAGCTGAGAGTGGGAGGTTAGGAGAGGAGAGAGCGATATATATTCCCATATAGGATGTGGTTGTGCACCTTAAAAGTCTTAGGGAGGCAGTAGGTTACCTATAATTATGGATTGGTGAGGATGGGATCCCCTATTCCTTAAATTAATTAGGGGTAAAGGGATGGGAAGGAAAGAAGTAGCCGTGTTGGATCCCACCAGGCCCTAATATGCTGGGATGGAGTAAGGGATAGGATTGGATATGTGGGGACAAGGGCACACCTAGGAAGTAGTAGGATCAGGGTGACGCAGGTTGGTAGGTGGTATGCACGAATCTGTGTAATTGGGCCCCCTCCCCCCTCCCTATGGTGGTATATCCACAATAAGACGCTTAAATGATGTTTTAAACATGGTTGCCCCTGCCAAATGAAATGAAAAAATTAGCTTGAAATCCCAGGCCCGCAGGCGTAAGCTGGCGACGGAGGTATGCTGAAAAGGCCGGGCCGTATGTGACCGGCATGTAACAGTTAAGTGTTGAACAGCTGAGTCCGTCCTGAAGTAGGCGTGGCGAAGGGAATAAGTAGCAGAGTGTGATTGGCTCACGTCACCCTGATGGAGCCCCGGTAGGCGGGGCGAAATGTACGTCGGCGGACGGTCGGCCCCACCACGCCCCCCGGCTCCCCTCCTCACACACGCTGGCCGCATGACATACTGATGTGGGAACAGCCACCATTGCGACAATCATGACAATTGAAGCTGCGCTTGAAGGAGAAGGTAGTACAGGCGGTCGAGTGGTGCCAGGCATAATGGCCATAAGAGTACCTGCCTGACCTGTGCGTCTCCCGCCATCTCAGTCACACTGCAAGTATCAAAGCATATGCTAAATGTTTGAATGCAAGTACCTTTGCACTTTATTCTTATGCTTGAAGTCAAATTAGTGACTGCCTTTATTGATCAATTTGGCTTTCCTTCCCCCCCTTTTTGGTTTTTGGCTGGCCAGCCTAGTGTGTGTGTGTAAGTGAGGGATGTGAGAGCGCTTGGGGAGTGTGGTTGAATGGGGGGCCCCCGTGTTTATTACGCTAATTAGCTTTTTAATGTTTTAGGGTATAGTGGGATATTTGTATCAGTGCCTTTGGAATTAATTAATTAAACATGTGTTTATGGCAATTCAGGCTGTGTTAGTTTTCTGTTGCCAGCCCTATAGGAACCAATTGTTTTGTTGTAGATTGGTATTTCGGTTCATGGGCGCCCTTTAATAGTGCTGGGCAGTGCACCGCATTACAGTGTAAGGATCTCCCTGGATAATTTTAACAGTTTTGGCCTTATACCTTAATCAGGCGGAGCTCCCCAAAACTGTAGGGCTGATTCAGCACCAATAATTTTTACAGCACTAAGGATTTTGTTTCCTCAGTGCAATTTGGCACCAAATGTAGCAATTTTTTTTAAATATTGCACAGCTTAATATGCTTGCACCAGGGAAAACATCAATAGAAAAAATGTGAGAAAAAAAATTCTCATGGTGCTGAATCGGCCCTTGTGTCTGTGTAATCATCATCACCATCAAAGGAAGTGCTGAAACATAATGATGTCATCACAAAGGAATTTGATATTGCATTATATTAGCAATATATAGGGAAAAGTCCATGCGGAGGCCTGTGAAATAAGGAAATACAGAGCATTACCCCTCCTTTGCAGCAAATAGAGTGGGTATAAACAATCAGTGTGACTCACCAGACATTGGTTGGAGAACCTGAACTTTAAATCAGACCAGAGATTGCCCTGTATATGGACAGATCTTTATTTTAATCTCATTTGTCTTTTTTTTTCCAGGCTTCCTTCCTGTACCAGCTCCAGGCGCGATACTTGCAGAACCAGGTACCCTTTCCACCAGCCAATGAAAGCACAATGTTACAGCCCAACTCCAGGTAGAGAGTATAATGATCAGAAAGCTGAAACTCCACTTTGCATGAATATAAAGTCAGGCTTTTAAAATAATGCTTTTAAATATCACATATATAAATTGCAGTTGCAAGTTTAATTGCATGATACAATGCTCTGCAAAAATCATTGAAACAAATTATGCTGTGTGGGGAGTACAAATCACAGAGCAAGTCCGAAATTAATTTTATCAGAGCATTAGACCAAGGATTAAATATTAAAGTCAATTTTCAGTAAAAAAAAGCTATACTTACCTTTTCTCCCACGCAGACTCCTAGTCCGAGACTGCAGCGCTTAGCTGAAAGGCTATATCCAGGTTCCTCTCTGCATCGGGACTGTGCACAGTGCTGCTCTCTCATCGGGCTTCTCTTCCTGTCTCCCTCCGACGTGGTGACACTCCTGATATCAGTCATGGTGAGCTACCACGCCCCAGCTATTCACTGCAATGGAGGAGGGCGTGGTAGCTCACCGTGACTGATAATAGGGGTACCGGTCTGCATGGGAGAAAAGTTAAGTCTAGCTTTTTTTATCTTTTGGCTGAAAATGTACTTTCACAGTGATCCACTTACCGCTCCCTGGTCCTGTCACGTCGAACCGCCGCAACAGCTTTGGATGCTGGCTCGAACAGCGCTGCAGTCCTCCTCCTCCTCAGGCATCCCCGGCTTCCCTGCCCGTGCTTGCGCGCATGATTTATGCCCTCTGGTGGCACTAAAATGGAGGCCTATTTAAACGGGCCAATGGGACCTTGTAGGGCAAGGTGCCCTAATTATTGTGGGCTAATCAGCGGCCTTGTTTTGACCACTGCCTGGACCAACACCTGCCTGACCTTGCAGAAGGGTGCTGCAAGTCCCCCCAAGGCAGAGTGCTCACCCTTCTGTTGAGCACTCTGCCTTGAGGAAGAGACAGGATTGTCTCGGAACGCGTGGGCTTGTCGGGGGGGGGGGGCGCTTGCTGGTTGACATCACAATAAGATAAGTAACACTATTTTTTCCATTGTTTGGTTCTCCTCTGTATATATATTAATTTGGCAATACTTGGACATGGTCTGTATCATGTCTCTTCTATTTGATTGATGCACTTTAGCTGTTGCACATTGCACTTTAAATAGAGCGGTGACTTTTTAGCACATGTATTAATAGTAGGATTTATTGATGGGTGTAATATATAATTCCCACTAACAGAAGAGTGTAGATCAAATATGGTATACAATTCCCTCTTTAATGTACGACATAGATCACATGCTGTATAAACTTGCCTACTGAGTCTAGCTACCTCTTCTGCCCACCTATATATGTCCAGAAGCCCAATTTCCCCACCTGTGTGTCCAGAATAGGACAATTGTGTTTTTAAGCTTTACTTTATTATACAGTGACTCTCCCACAACAGCCACCAAATACAGTATCTCCATTTATTATTCAGGGACTGTTCCCCAATAGCCTTCCAGAGAGCTCCTTTATTATATAGAGACCCTTTCCCATTAGCTACGCCTTCATTATTTGGGGACTCTTCCTCATTAGCCATTGTTGTGCATCTAGTTAGACACTAGTAGACTGATAAAAAAAACTGACGTAAGAGTAATTTGTCCTCAGCGCTGCTGCTGCTGCTACTTTGCCCTGGGTCTCTACATAGGAGGGAAGATGTTGGGTCCTGATATCGTACTAATGCATGTACTTTCCAATCATGTTCACCTTTAATTTGTTTTAGAAAAACATTTCTGATTAAACCTTAAGAAGACCATCACCCTGTGTTATGTCTAATGGTTTATTCTGCTTCCAGGGAATCATATTTCCGCAAGTTCTAACAGGATTTGTGGCCAATATCTTCAATGTGATTATAAATTACATCTTCCTCTATGTACTGAAGCTGGGGGTTATGTAAGTCCTTTTATGAGAAATAATAACTTATATAGCCTTGTAATCAGCCATGGTGTTTTACAGTGTTTATGACTCAGGCCCCTTTCATGCCCAAGGTAAGATGATGAAGCTTAAAACCTAAAAGTGCATAAGTGAAGATGGAGAAAAGATATAAAAGGGGTTACAATCAACAAGGGTTTAATGGAGAATATAGAAAGAGGAAGCTTACAATCTATTCGTGTATAAGGGGGGATACAGAAGGGGAAGAGCTTACAAACTATTAGGGTATAAAGGAGGATACAGAAAGAGGAAGAGCTTACAATCTATTAGGTATAAGGGAGGATACAGAAGGAGAAGAGCTTACAATCTATTAGGGTATAAGAGAGGTTACAGAAGATGGAAGTGCTTACAATCTATTAGGGAGGATACAAGAGGAAGAATAGCTAACAATCTATTAGGGTATAAGGGGGATACAGAAGAAGAGCTTACAATCTATTAGGATATAAGGGAGGATACAGAAGGAGGAGGAGCTTACAATCTATTAGGGAGGAAAAAAGAGGAGGAATAGCTAACAATCTATTAGGGTATAAGGGAGGATACAGAAGGAGAAGAGCTTACAATCTATTAGGGTATAAGGGGGATACAGAAGGAGGAAGAGCTTACAATCTTTTAGGGTATAAGGGAGGATACAGAAGGAGAAGAGCTTACAATATATTAGGTTATTAGAAATTATACAAAAGGAAGAAGAGCTTACAATTTATTGAGGGAGGATAAAGAAAGAGAAATAGTTTACTGTCTATTGGGCTATAATGGAGGATGTAGAAGCAGGAAAAGCTTAATATCTATTAGGGTAAATGGGAGCAAACACTGATAAAACACAAGTGCACTGACTATGAAGAAATCCCCATTTTTAGCTATGATGTCATCCATCTAATCCATGTGTAATAGCTGCAATGTCATTGATTAGCTCTTTGTTTCCTTAGGGGCTCGGCTTGGGCCAATACCATGTCGCAGTTCATCCAGGCCCTCCTCTTGTTTGGTTATATTAATTTGAGGAAGCTTCATGTGGACACCTGGGGAGGTAACAGCCACACCTACCTTATAACATGTTATTAATAACAATGTAAGATGAAACATTGGATGTTATATGAAGGGGTTAAATAATGTTTTTTTTTTTACAAAGCAATAGCTTCTATGAAGTTCCACCTCCAATAGTTTGTGATACATTTAATAATGGTAAATAAATAATAACTATGATGATACATAAGTGCTAACCCTTTGCCATACAAATATATTGAGCATTATGTTGGATCACTGGATTCTTCATAGGGATATATAAATTGCTTTGAATAACCATGCTAATGAGAAGAAGAACCATAACAGGCTCTCATAGCTATATCTAGACATAGAAAACATGATTTACTTCTGCTACTTCAACTAATACAGTATGTAATTACCTTTACCCCCTAGGATGGAGTACAGCCTGCTTTGATGACTGGGGCTCCTTCACCCGACTGGCGATACCCAGCATGCTCATGTTGTGCATTGAGTGGTGGGCGTATGAAATTGGAATTATACTGGCAGGTCAGTTATAGTGATAATAAATCAAGAAAGAATGCTGCGCTCATCCAAGTGCAATGTGACCATTTGCTGCCAAAAAACAATTTAACCCTCTTTCAGTCTAATGAGAAACTAGCAAACACTTAAAATCAGGGACCTTTAGTTAACATACAATATACTGGAATACATATAAAAGATGGGCAACCACACCAGTCCCTGCAGCATACACCCGGGGGACGGGGGTTTTTGCTGCAGGGACTGGGGTGGTTTAGTAAATTGCTTCCCCTCTTATGATCAGTGGCATAAGCAGAGTGAGAGGGCTTAACCCCATGCAGATGTTGTGGAATGGTATAAAGTTTATATTCACCTCTTTCCAGGATTCCACAGTGGCGTGCTGCATCATAGAACAGAACGTTACGCCATGGAATCCCTGTTCCCTCTGCATGTGTGTCCCGATTTGAAAACATAATTATGGGATCTTAGAACAGAGCACACAGCAAGAAGGGGAGGGTGTGACCTATTGGTGACAACCACACCAAGGTAGTCCTGTCTGTGCATAGTCCCTGCTCCCAGCTACCTACCTAGGTCCTTGAGCAGCAAGCAATGGCTCTGGAGCAAAAGCAGAATGGGAGGGAGCAGAGGCAGCAGTAGCCCACACACCTACTGGCCTGCCCACCTACCCACTCACCTAGATATCTACTTGCCTACCTAACCAACCACCTTCATACTTATTGGCCTACTTATCATACTATCTACCTGGCTACCCACCCACCCACCTACCTATGTATCTACATTTCTACGCACCTACCTGAATGCCAACATACTCACTTACCTGACAACACCACCTACATATCCATCCATGTACCCACCCATTGAGATGCTTACGCACCTCCCCTTATTGATAAAAAACAGAGAGACCCTCACCGTAGCTTCCTGTGCACTGCTGACAACATTGGCAGCATCCCATTAACCCAAATCAAACCAAAAAGCACCTGACGAAGCCCCAGGGGTGGAGCGAAACGCACGTCAGATGACGGAGGCCCAGCCCCACCTCGCGTTCCCTCACCACACGCTGTAACCGGCCGGTTGATTCCCTGCCTACTATGCTCGAGCACTTTGGAAGGAAGACGCTGGTGAAGCTAAGTAATTTTCACGTATATATTGCAGTGGAGGCTGTGACAGGTTTAGCTCCAGGGAATTCACGTGATAACATATTAGCCTACCTTATTCATTGTGACTACCGCGATCAGGGACTGGCAATAGCAAATATATATGGAGCATACAGCATGGCACCCGAGAGGAATCCGGAATCACGCTGATAGCGTGTCAGTGGCCATCTCTTATGCGCAGCATAATGGTGTGAATGTAGTGTGGACGCTGAATGAGGTCGGTGTGCATGTGCTTGGGGGCCTCCTTGTTTTACAACTAACACAACGTTGTGTTTTTAATAATTGTGTAGCTGTATTTCGTGGATTTGTGCAATATTCACAATAAAGTTTTGACAGATTTCATGAGTCTTGTCCATGTGCCAGTCCCATAATTAACCAATTGTGGTTTGTGTTGGTGCTTTATGCTTACACACCTACCTGCCTCCTCAGCTACCTACCTGCCTACCCACCTACATGACCACTGACTTGCCTACCTATCAACCTAATCACTTACCTATCTACAAGCCTGCTCACCCACCTACCCATAAATCTGCCTGTCTACCCACACACAGGCTACTAACCTACCTAGGAGATGCAGGGAGGTCAGCTTCATTTGGGCAGGTGGGGTCCACATACAGCACTGGGTATGTACTATGAGTAGTTTAGAAACAAGTGCACGTCCGTAGATATTGGCTGTTGTGATCGAGGAGCAATTAAAGATGTTGGGGTTCTACAGCAGAAGAGTCCCCTGTGCCATCCAGGCCATACAGCCTGTCACCAGGAAGCCTCTATGATAAACAGACATCCCCTGCCATCAGTCACAGTGACCTTCACACACCCACTCAATTCACTGCAATGGAGGAAGCATGCAAAGGCACAGCACTGTGAATAGAGAGGGTGTGTCAGCATCACTGTGATTGATAGAAGGGGCACCTGCATTTATTGTGGATGCTGTCTGGTAATAGGCTGTACAGTATAGATGGGACTTTATCTGACAATCTGGGGTTTAAGTGCCAGATTACCAACAATCAACTGCTGGGGAACAAAATATGAACTTCCATTTAATCAAATTACTGAGGCCATCTTGCCACACACATGAGAGACCTGCTTCTGAAAAGTCAAAATTGCCTCATAGCTCAGTGCAAACATCTCTTATTTCTAGGAATAGCAAGCCTTCGGCTTTAATTACTCATCTTTGCTTTGCTAGCTGCTGAAATCTTCTAAATACATTGTATCCGCTGACTGAATGCTTTTGCTGACACCGAATACATTGTAACAGCTTCCCTCACACAGGTTTCATTTGCTACATTAGCTGTTTGTTCGGCAGCTGTGAGAAAAATGACAAACAAGCTTCTCCTTGTTTTTGAGGCATATATCTCTCCCTAATTCTCATGTGTACACAGGACTATCAGGTGTGTGGCCAGATGGCCGCCCCCATGTAATTCAAGAGTGAATAATCTTTATACCATGCCACAACATCTGCATGGGGTTAAGTCCTGATCATAAGAGGGGAAGCCATTTACTAAACTTTCTTTTTTTTAACTGCATCAGGGGGTTCCATTAGCCTCCACCCAGCTGCATACCTCCTGACTGTACATCATTTGGAGGGACTGTCCCTATTTTGAGTCCATGGCCCCCTGACCCCTGTTGCTCTCATTTGTCCTTCTTTGAGGTGTAACATGCAGATCTGGATCAATAAGTTATTCATTTGCCTATTCAAAGAGTTTATTTTGCTGTAACTGTCTCCTATCTATCCCTAAATGAGGGGGTGTGGCTTAATATAAAACTGTTCTTCTTTCCAACCCTGAGGAGCTGGAAAGTATGCAAATGGCTTAGCTGATCTGCAGCACTGTGACTGTACAGGCAAGCAAATATATGGTTCATATACTTACTGTAAAATATATGGTTCATTGTATACAAGCAAGAAGATATTGGCATAGTCTTTGTATAGGCATGTTTATAAGTGAAAAATGACATGTCATTATACAAGCATGCAGTGTAGGGACTGGGCAGGGGTGGGACTGCCTTGATGTGGTTTCTCAGCTTATATATGTATGCAGTACAGGTCCCTGTCCAGGCAACATTAAAAAAACAAAAACATACTCTCCTCTTGTCCCCCACAGCCGATCTATCTGACTCTGGTTAAATAAAACTTTCCAGGTGCAGAGATTGGGAGCCTTATTTAAAATTGACCAAAACCCAGGATTCTGACCAGGGTTTTGGTCCATTTCCCTGGGCACCCCGACTGGACATTAAAAAAAATTGCACCGAAACACCAGCTTGCGTTTTATTGAACACTAGCACTGAAAAGTTTGCAGCGCCAGGCACTATAGGTGAACCCTGCTGCTGTAGGTCAAGATCCCATAGAGCACAATAGGCAGAACTGGATTGAAGTGTATTATACTTAGAATTAATATTAAACCAATGATGTGTATAATAAAGTCAAAGTAGAGTGTAGGGATGCTAGGAAGGCTGTGATATAGCAACTCTGCTCTATAATAATCCCAGTTTTCTCTCCTCTACACAGGAGTGCTGAGCGTGGAGGACCTTGGGGCCCAGTCCATTGTTTACCAAATGGCCAATCTCATCTATCTGGTAACACTTTAGTAAGGCTTAACAGAGATTAAAGGTTTAAAGTGGACCTACCTATCCCCTCCCCCTAGCCCAACTTTGTTGCCTCCAGTGAAGGGGGAGGGGGTAAAGAGGGTGCAGGTATATCTGGAAAAAAACGTAGGCCCTTATTTAAGAAGGGATAGCGTCAGGTAGTGGCTGGTTAATGAGAGTTAGTGACAGGTAGCGACTGGTGAACGCCGGACACGGCACGCAATTACACATTTATCAAGCAGAATGTTTAGTGACTGGGATAACATCATGTAGCGTCCGATTCATCATCTTCACAGCCTCAGCGAACAGCCTTGCACAGCGCTTTTTTGATGAATATGTTGTGAATCAGTCGGACTGACCAGTCGCTAACATGCGCTCCCATACAGCTCTGTACTGGTCAAATAGCGACTCCTCACAATGTATTCATCATTGCAGCACAGCGACTGAGTCGCTTTGAACTAGCGACCCACGGCCAAGCACAGTGACTACTAGTGGGCGCTCTGAAAAAGCCTGCTACAAACGCTCATCTGTCGCTACCTGGCGTTAGTGATGAATCAGCCTGTTATTTACAAGTCCTTTAGGTTATGCTGGGACTTGTAGTTTGGCCTTTAGCCTAATTAAATTGTTCTTCCATGCAAAGTGATACATTAGCCTGCTTTCTGCTCACTTCAGGCTTGTCCAGGAGCCATGTGTTTTATTCACCAACACTTTGCATTTCCTTATTCCCTATTAAACTTGCAACTAAACTGATAGCAGCACCAGGATTCCATGCATGGATTAAACTTGCAACTAAACTGAGAGCAGCACCAGGATCCCATGCATGGATTAAACTTGCAACTAAACTGAGAGCAGCACCAGGATTCCATGCATGGATTAAACTTGTGATTAAACTGAGAGCAGCACCAGGATTCCATGCATGGATTAAACTTGCAACTAAACTGAGAGCAGCACCAGGATTCCATGCATGGATTACACTTGCGACTAAACTGATAGCAGCACCAGGATTCCATGCATGGATTAAACTTGTGACTAAACTGAGAGCAGCACCAGGATTCCATGCATGGATTAAACTTGCAACTAAACTGATAGCAGCACCAGGATTCCATGCATGGATTCAACTTGCAACTAAACTGATAGCAGCACCAGGATTCCATGCATGGATTAAACTTGTGACTAAACTGAGAGCAGCACCAGGATTCCATGCATGGATTACACTTGCGACTAAACTGATAGCAGCACCAGGATTCCATGCATGGATTAAACTTGCAACTAAACTGATAGCAGCACCAGGATTCCATGCATGGATTAAACTTGCAACTAAACTTATAGCAGCACCAGGATTCCATGCATGGATTAAACTTGTGACTAAACTGAGAGCAGCACCAGGATTCCATGCATAAATGACAAGGTCAGCGGATGGGAATGTTCACTAGGGCTTTTAAAGAAAAGTAAAGCACAGATGAATGAAAGACATGGCCACTGACATCCAGAATGAAGATAATCAGTAAGCAGGCTAATTTAATCACTGCCTGAATGGTCTCTTTAAAAAGTAACCAAAACCAGTTTCCTCTCATCCGCAGGTACCGTTAGGTTTCAGCATTGCAGCCTGCGTCCGTGTGGGCCACTCACTAGGCTCTGGAGATATCGCACAAGCCAAGAAATCCATGATGATCATCTTAGTAATGACCGGTAATGCCAGTATTAATAATATTACTCATTAATATTCATACAATGTCAGTGTGTACCCACCTGCAGAATTAAATCCGGATCTGAGACCCTGTACCCTGTTGGATCAAATAATGCTTGTGGCTGTATCTTGCCTAGTCACAGGCAACCATCAGATGCAAGGAACCACCTAGAGATGAGCGAACCGGTTCGGACGAACCGGAATTCGCTCCGAATTTCAGGAAATATTCGATTCGGCACGAACCCGAATATTTTGTGGTTCGTGCCGATCGAATTTTTCCTGAAATTAAAAAAAAAAAAAAAAGCTGGCATGGTGGGAGCGGGCCGGCCGGTTCCGCTGACAGCGGAGCCGGCCGGCGGGCCGGTAAAGCCGGCCGGCCCACTCCCACCATGCCGGCATTTAAAAAACAAAGAAAAAAAAAAAAAAAGGATTTTTGCCGGCATGGTGGGAGCGGGCCGGCCGGCTCCGCTGTCAGCGGAACCGGCCGGCCCGCTCCCACCATGCCGGCATTTTTGATGGGGAACTTCGTAAAAGTTTCTTTGTGAAATTCGGCGAATCGGCCGAATCGAACTTTTCAAAAGTTCGCTCATCTCTAGAACCACCCTTTAACAATAGTAATGCATCTGTATATATTGACCAGAACTTATCCCCAAAGTATAAAAGATTCTATAGTTGGATAAATGCCCCCCCCCCCAGGGAATCACATAGGGCTTGTGTGGCTCTACACCTCATCGCCGCTCTGTGCACCTGAATGTATAAAGGGCAGAGACAGAAGGGATGCTGCATTAGTTTAATAGAATTTTATCCCCATGGTTCAACCGGGAAACGGTTTCAGAGTGGGAAATATGTAAGGAATTAAATATATTAAGGAAGAATCAAATAGTGTGTAAATTTAAATATATATATATATATATATATATATATATATATATATATATATATTAGACATACAGGGAAACACTTTACCAACAATAGGATTTAAACCAGACCAACATTCCTTTTACAAAACATGGGTATCGGCCTGCTGAGGGTGGGCACCCCAATCGCTGGGGTCCCCCCCTTGATCGAGCGCTTTAAAGCCCGCAAACCTCACCTGACAACTCTGTCCCTTGGGGAAATGCAGCCCTGCGTTTGGCCGTCAACTGTCACTTCTCCCATGCTTGGGCTTCCGCGTTGTTGGCTGCCAGATATTTGAGAGCCTCCAGCCAATCGTGGGGCTGCATTTCCTCAAGGGAGCGAGGTTTGCGGGCTTTACAGTGCTCGATTGGGGGGGGGGCAGCAATCAGGGTCCCCCCCTCCGGCAGCGGACCAACACCCATGTTTTGTAAAATAATTGTTGGTTCCTGTTTAATGAGAGCTTTTATTTCAATACACAAGCGGCGAGTAGGGGAAGCAGTAACTGAAACAGCAAAAATAAAATGGTAAGACAATGAAAATATAGTTTGTTATTAAGCAATAAACACAGAGTTGTTGCCCACAGTTGTCCTTTAAAAGGGGACCTTTTTTCTGCCTTCCCTCACTGAGAAGAAGACATTAGTTAGCTAAAGAGGACCTCTGACGTGTATGGATGCATGACTAACAGTTTTTATTTAAGAATTTTACTCAGATTTTGTTAGTAATCTGTTCTGATCAAAACGAATCAGCAAAATTCAAGTCGAGTTCATCTTATATTCACCCATTATCTGAATAACCTTGTGCCAGGGAGGGTCCTGGTCTGCGGCACATAAACCCACCCCCTTCTAATGGCGATAAGTTATGCAATTAGGAGATGCTTACCTTTTCCTTGCAGAGATTAATTTGAAGTTCAGTTCAGAAACAACGTCATGCAGCATGGAGATCTGGCTGCTTCACAAAAGTAAATTACAAATCCGACCTCCGGGCAAAAAATGATTGATGGTCTGCTTACAATACTAACCTTTTCCTGAGGGCAGCTCCACCCTTCTGCTCCTCGCTCACATTCTCAGCTACATATCAATATAGTTAGCTGGGCAGGTGTGTGTGCCTGGTAAGTTATTTTGCCCAATTTCATTCTTTCTTTCAACTTTTGACCAGGGCATCTTCATGGGGGGGGGGGGGGTTTAATTGTGAGCGGACCTCCAATCATTTTCTAATTGAGGTCCACTTTAAGTGTGCGGCTAACCTGTTGTGGGAGTCAATGGGTTAGGATGACCTGACCCTGGATCCTCCCTGTCACAAAGTTACATGTAGGAACGGGCTACAGAAAACATCTGGGTTAAGGTTTTTCAACCTTAGTAAAGAATCAGCTATTTATATAATAAAATATGAATTATGATTTTTTTTATATTTCCTGTCCTTTCAGAGATCTTTGCAATTTTTTGTTGCCTTCTACTCATCAGCTTAAAGAATGTCATTGCCTATATTTACACTTCAGACCCGTAAGTTACTGTTACTATATATAGTTGATAAGTTATATATAGATACAATGTAATTCTACATGGATCAGCTTGTATTTGTATCCTCCCTGTAGGGAAATTGTGAGCCTGGTGAGCTATGTGATGCCTGTGTATGCAGTGGGTCACCTCTTTGATGGATGTGTGGTGAGTAGTAGCTCATCTGTATTTCTAGATTATTCAGCATGGCTGAGGATTAGTCAGGGGGATTGTGACGCCATTGCCTTACTTTGAATGGGAACTACTCAACTGTACAGTATATATATTCAAGGGTGGACTGAAGCACCTGGGATCCACCGATACAAATAATTCCTGGGGACTAACCCACAAAAATCTATCCTTGGGACTCACTCTTAAAGTGGACCAACACCCTCCAAAACAACATGTCTCTGATCACTTAAATATAAAAAGACACTTACCTTTTGATGACTTTTGCAGCCTTCTGTCCCTTGCAGCGCCTGTATTCTTCAAAAAGCTCGGCCGGAAGTCCCGCCCTCCAGCTCTTGTCCGTTCATTAGCATGCTGTCCGTCTTGCTTGTCCGTTCATTTGCATGTCTTGTCCGTGGATAAGATATTCTCCTCACTCGCGCAATTTCACTTTCTGTTCTTCTCTTCTCTACGTCATCAGGGGGCGTGGCCTCTCTCCGCTCTCAGGAGCGTGCACGTCTCCCTGTTCTATTTTCTTGCTGGGTAGGAGATTGACATCATGTGCTCAGCCATGATTGGCTGCAGCAGCATGAGTCTCCGCCTCCCCTCAGAGACCTCTCGGCGCATCTCTCCGCGGCCGCTCTGTTCAGCATGTTCCTAGTCTGTCATACTTTATCAGGGTGTTCCGTTCCAAATTTCAGACGCAGCTCGCAGACAGCGCCGAGCTGCCTCTGGATGTACAGCGTGTTCCGTACGCCACTCGGATCAATCACCGAGCGCTAATGAGTGGCAGGAGATGATTTTTAGGACACAGTAGCGCTGTTTTATGGCAGGTGAAGCACCGCTTGCTACCGATGCAAGCTGCGCTTCACCTACCTACTGCGCATGCGTGAAATTTGCTTTAGGAAGAGGTCAAACGATCTCTTCCTATTACAAGCAAATTCAAGATGGCGGCGAGATATTCAAAAGGAAGCGACGCAGCGCTGGACCATTTGAGGTAAGTTATTTTTCCTTTACTATAGATAATGGGTCCGGCAGCATTATTAGCATATTTTTAAAAGGAAAAAAAAAAAAACCGGCAGGATGTTGGTCCATTTTAAGCACACAGAATAAAATCTGATGTTTACTGAGCAAATAGCAATTTAATTTACTGAATAAAGTAACAGAGAACACTCCAGGCAGGACAGAAACATGATTTTAGTCTTGTATGGCCATAATGGTGGCCCTGGATCAGTGTCTGGGGCCCACCGGAGGATCCTGTGGTGCGTCAGTCCGACACAACATATATTGGCTGAATCTAAGCTAGAAGCATTGTGAAGCTTCCCTAATACTTCCTAGTGATTATTATATCATAAGGTGGACTTACTGTCATCCTCATCTTCCTTTTTCACCTGACCATCATCCTGATTAGTGATGAGCTGAACATGCCTAACAGTTTCAGGTGCGTTTCAGTGGAAACGTATCAAATATTCAGGATTCTGGCCTTGCTAAACCTGACCAAACATATCTTTTGACTTTTGGTTTGGATAGTGGATTTCCATGGGGGCATTCTGATTTGGGGTGCCCTGCAATGGGGAACCGCTATGTAGGCCCACCAGCAGCATGTCAGCCCTTGGCACACCTCCTCTATTGATGTAAATGTAGTGGTGTGGCCAGTCATTGTGACTGATGCCAGCTAATAGCGAGGAGGCAGCAACGCCACCAATGGCTTTGGTTTGGCGCAGGGATTGCGCTGTCTGGACCAACAGTGTAGGTATATGTAAAACTCCCAAAATATCACTGCAGGTGAGTATGTGCTGTTTGCCTGTACAGTCCCTTTTAAAAGCGGACCAAAATGCAGAATTTTTACCCACACTTTTAGTCCACTTTACATTCCAATTTGGGATGCCCCTGTGTGTCAAACCCCTGGTTGCCCTGTAATTGCTTCAATTAGGTAATCCCATGGTGCATGTGCAGGCTTTCCCCAAAGAATCATCAATGAATGAATTGCCAGGGGCTTTTCACTGACCGGTCCCTTGCCAGCAATTAAGATATACCTTGCACAGGTGCCAGCAGGGGATGGCGGGATGCTGGAGATACCGCCGGAGGCTTTTGCATGCGCTGTGGGGCAATGTTTGATATGAATTTACGACCCAACCAGAGAGTTTCACATTGCATGGGAAAGGGAATTGACGATTGTCAGGCGAACCAAATTTTGTTCTGCTTTAAGCAAATAGGAGAGTGGGGATATCTCTCCACTAACGTCTTCTGCTGGAGTTTCCATGACATTTTAGTATTGTAATTACAGGCAACATGCGGTGGGATACTCCGTGGTACAGGCAAGCAGAAGATCGGCGCCATCTTTCACACCGTTGGTTATTACGTCATCTGCATCCCTGTGGCTGTTGCGCTGATGTTTGCAGCCAAGATCGGTATCATCGGTAAGTCCCAGCTTTTCTATCCTTATATGATAGAGAGTTCTCTATTATTCGGTACTGAGAGAGAGGAGTATTCTCATGCATCAGTCATAGGATCTGTAAGGCAAATCAACAGGCTGATAGCTAATTTATTTTCTTAATCTTTATTATTAAAATAAAATATTAATATTGATCTTAAAACTATAAATCAGGGAGGGAACACCCCAGTGGTGAAAGACCTGACATGCCCTTTCTATTGCAGTGAATAGAGGGGGCATGGCGATGCCACAGTGACTGATGGTGAGGGGGGGTGCCCAATTGAGAATAGGGGAGCAACAGACGATTGGGCTGGGCAGCCTGGGACTTTTCTGCCTGGACTTTATTACAAGTTTAATACTGATGTACTGCTGCAGATTGCACAATAACATTGCCTAGAGCATCAGGGCTGTACACAGGATGCTGCAGGGGCCTGACATAAAGGGAAAGTCCAGTCTCGGGGTAACCCCCGTCCACCCTCTCCTGGCAGGACAGGGGAAGGGGTTACAAAGAAAAAAACCCTTACCTCGCCCATGGTCTTGCATTATTCTCCCGGGCACGTGTGGCCAACACACAGAAAAGTCATGTGCATGCTCCATGCAACATGGAATCTGCTCTGTGATTTCTCCTCAGGATGGCGGCGCTGGACCATGGTCAAGGTAAGGGTTTTTTCTATTTGTAAACCCCCCACCCCCCTTGTCCTGTCCTAGTGCCAGGGGAGGGTGGCAGGGCAGAGGGTTACCAAACTGAAGCTCAAATGTATTGTAGGAGTCCTTTATATGCAGCAGGGTCCTCAGCCTCACTATGAAAGGGTTTTGCTGGCTAGACTTTAAGACATCTACTAGACTACTATTACTACTATCTAGTACTTAGTTTGAACTCTGGCATTGAGGACACATTAGGAGAAGCTGGAATGTGAAAAACACCATGTGAATAACTAATGCACCAGCCAACATCATCATAGGGTTTTCCAGAATAATCACTCAGTGTTTTTCGATCCAGGGTTTTGGATTGGTGCGTTCCTATGTGCGTTCTTGCAGTGCATCGCTTTGCTGTTTTTTGTATTCCGCATTGACTGGGTCAAGGCATCAGAAGAGGTAAGTTCCTCTTTAGATGGGTCATTGGCAATATCAGTGGTGCAACTTTAATCATTCGGACCCTAATACTGGACTTGATCATGCCCTCCTTCTACATTTTCATTTAAGCAGCTTTTCATAGCAGAGGTAGCTGTCCTCATATTTTAAGGGAACCATGGGGACTTCTCAGGCCTTCAGACTAATTGTGCTTCCCATCTACTCTGTCAGCTCTAATGTCACAAATCAGGTCAATATGTGAATCTAAAGGACAGATGAGCGTCTGTAGCGAGGCTTTGAGAGCGACCGCTAGTAGTCGCTGTGCTCGGCTATAGTTCGCTGTTTCAGAGCATCTCAGTCGCTGGCCAGCATTGATGAATATGTTGTGTGAGTCGCTCTAACACCAGTACAGCCCTGTATGGGAGCGAACGGTAGCGCCAGCTCAGTGCGACCGACTCACACCATATTCATTAAAAAAATAGCCCCACACGGCGCCAGCGTTCCAAATCGGGTCTGTTTTTGAACATGTATCCATAAAGCGAAAACACATTACATTGTTATTACATTGTAACATGAACAATGTAATACCAGACATGTAAGGACAATTCTGCATAAAAATATTATAAATCAAAAAAGTTTACAAAACTCACTTTAAATAGGCCAGGACAGGAGACGTCACACAATTATTTGATAATTAAAAAATAAATGGGACCAGGAAAGGGATTATAAGGAACGTCCATTGAAATGTATGGGAGAGCGGCAGGTAGCGACAGGTAAAACGTGGCGCTCTGCAGGCCTGAACACCAGTGCTGTACGCTGAGCCTGGGATAATGATGAATCGTACGCTACATGGCGTTGTTCCAGTCGCTCACCAGATTCGACTTCATAAATGTGGAATTGCGTGCCGTGTCCGGCATTCACCTGCCGCTACCTGTCGCTTACAATGCACTACCTGTCGCTATCCCTTCATGAATAAAGCCCTCAGTTTACCCAAAACAGATGGGACACTGACAGTGGTGGCTTGGGGCCAAAAATCAGCCCTGGATATTACCCCCAAGACATCTCTGCTGAGGCCCCCCAAACATGATGCCAAGGCTATAGCATTGGAGCTGGGGTTCCTTGGCTTGTGGGTACAGTGGGGCTAGGTACGGGGGCAGAGAGGGAGACTAAGGGGCCAGATATTTAATGTGGGTGTTAAAAGCAGCAGCCCAATTGGCACCAAAGCAGTGCGGCCCACAGAGCGTTGTCCTGGGTATCCCTGTGGCTAGTCCGGTGGCATAGCAATGGTCACCTTAAAGTGGACCAACACCCAGGATTTTCACTATCCTGGCTTTTGGTCCACTTCGGCAGGTGCCCCGCTGCGTGAAACCCCCCAGAATGGCAGAAAAAACTCACCTCACCACGCTCCTACGGCGCATGCGCGGGCCTCGTCCAATCAGCGCGCTCAGAGCCGCTGTGGTATGCACGTACAAGGGACAGACAACCACAGCGGCTCCGAGCACGCTGGCGGCCGCATCTCGCGCTTCCCTCTAACAGGGAGCGCACCCTGCTAGAGAGAAGCGCGAGATGCGGCCCACGCATGCGCCGTTGGAACGGGAGTAAGGTAAGGTGAATGGGGCTTCCTGGGGGGTTTCACACAGCAGGGCATCCCGATTTCGGATGCCCCGCGGGGAGGGATCTGATCGGCCCGGGAATCTTATAGATTCCCGGGCCAATCAGCATGGGTGTTGGTCCACTTTAATGACACCCGACTAAGCAAAGTTAGGGAAACACAACTATAAACACATCCCAGGTGTTGTGGTGGCACCAGAAAGAGCAATGCCACGCATCATATGGTATAACTTTTAAAGCAGAATACTGGCCTCTGATGGTTCTGCTGCATCCCCGGTTCACGCCAGCCCTCGTCTAGGTCAGACAATGCCACAACAATGGGATGACTGCCAGCTAATCAAAGTTTGGGAAGCACTGCTGTAGACATATTCCAAGTATTATGATGGCATTAGCAGATAGCATGTTGGATAGTTTGGAAAGCTGACACCTCTAAACCCAGGGACACCCATATGTTTGTGTTAAATTGAACCAGTATTTCCTGTTTCACCTGATCAGGCTGTTTGCTGAGGCATACACTGCATTGAATTGGGGGGGGGGGGTCATCTACTGCTGGTGGGCCTCTTGACTGGCTTGGCTATTGCCAGCAGCGTGTACCTCAGGCCCTCATTTTATGGGACACACTGTCTGTATGGTGTAGTCTCCAGCTGGAGTGTCTCAATCTCCAGGGTGATGGCATGTGGACCTGCAGCACAGCAACCCACCCACAGGAATTAATCTTGATAAACTCTCACATCTAACAATGCTATCTATATTTGCTAATGAAATAACATCTGTTCACTAAACAGGAATTAAAGATCTAACTTCACTTCTTTTTTAGAAGTCCATCTATGGGTGTCATTGGGTTAAAAAATGGTGACCAGCAGAGAATATAGGATTAACACCCCTTAAGTCTCCCATGGTACCCATGACCTTTCTGTTGAAAGAACTTCCAGTTTGTTAATCTGAACAGGAAGCAAAGCTTCACTTTCAGAATGTCACCATCTGAAAAAAAGAGCCCTTTGAGCTTTATTTAAGAAGTGTCAGTGCCACACAGCGCCACTTTTTTGGCCTCAGCGGTACTCAACGGTACTCAAAAGCATATTTTGCTATACAATGTGTATTTTGAACAATAACAACTAAAACGCAGCCTAAATGCACAATAACGTTTGTCCCCAGTAGTGATTTCTTGTAACTGTAATGATGAAAAACTGACCAGCGCCAGGAAAATACGGCGCCAATGATTTCATGGTGGAAAATAAATCATAAATATGCCAAACTGGCGCTGGAATAATCATCAGCCAGGTCTGACAGGTGCTGACATAGGCCAGCCAATACCTAGTGCAACAATCAAACTAATTAGTTAGTGTTCTGAGCAGCGGCTGCTAGTGCAGACCAAATTGCTGGCACTCCGGATCTGGCGCTATAGCCACAAGAAAGATGCTAAATGCCACACATGATAAATAAGGCCCCTTACCTTCTGTGATTGGAGCTGGGCCTAAATGCGGACCTCCAGTCAAAATGACTGAACTTGCATTCTTGGCCCTTCCCCCAGGGCATCCCAATTTAGGATGGTTAATGATTTAAAAGAAGGCTGAAATCAGGTCTCGCACATGTTACATAAATAGAGTTTGTCAGACACGGGCAGCATCATGCACAGTGCTTGCACACTGACTTGCAGCATGGAGTATGAGCATGGACCAGGCGTGCCCACTGCCACTGCTAAACTGTGGAAGGGTAACCATTTTGCCTTTCTATTCATATGTAACTGGTGGGGCAGTAGAGCCGTGGTAGAGCCGTAAGCTGACCTTCAGTCATTTTTGACTGGAGGTCTGCTTTAACTTGTCCTTATTTGTTTTTACTACCTTGTTCACAATGATGATAAAGCTTTTAAAAGTGTCATGGGAATTGGGAGTCATGCTAATTATTGGGAAAAGCCAGTGTCACTTGCGGTGTGCATTGCCGAGTGGATTACAAACTGCATCTCAATTAGCTTTTTAGTGCTTAGACACAAAAAAAGTGCAAAAAAATGTTTTTTCTTCCTTTTTTCCCCCAAAATGACATGTACCTGTGATGGGGCATTTTTACAGGTCAGGCACATCATGTTTCCAATGAGGTAAGGACATTTGTTTTTAAGTTTGGAGAAAATTTTAATGAAATGTTTAGCATAGCCCATAGGGTGCTGTTATTTCAAAACTTTAAAATATATCCTTACATCACTGGAGGATTAGTGTGACTAAACTGTGAAATGTGCCATAACATGCAGGTACAGGTGATTTTTTTTCTTAACCTCTCCGAATTGTCTTAACCATCCATCATTTTGCTGTCTTGAGCAAATAAGAATGGGTACAAGATAGTGCAGGGGTATTCTCTGCTAGTTCTGCTCAATTTACTTTAGGCTTTTTTTTAATCATGCCGCCTCCCTTCGCTCCCGTTTCACCCTGGTTGGCTATTATTAAAGCGGACCTTCACTCTAAATAAGAGTCTATCTTATATGTTTCCCACACCCTGTACATACAGATTGCTCACATTAAAAATCATCCTACCTGCATCTACTGCATTTTATAAGCCTTTAAACATCCAAGATGGCGGCTTATGGAAGCTGCCATTTTTGCAGGCAGCCTGCAAACAGGAAGTGCCTGCAAACAGGAAGTGACTGTGCTGCTCTGCATTCTGGGACTGCTGACCTTTCCCTGACCCCAGCTCTGCTCTGTCTGAGCAAAGCACAGCTATAACCCGCCCCCCTGTACCTTATCCCACTCTCCTCTCCTCAGTAAGTGTGATGAGTCAAGATGGCGGCGCCCGTATCCTAAATTCCCGAACAGAGTTGCAGCCCAGTGGGGGAAAGTATAATAAATTAGTGACTAAACATGTAAAATATATTAATTTTAGATGCTGAGGAATTGTTTTTTAAGAGTTTGGGCTTTTCATTAAATCATGGTGAAGGTCCGGTTTAAGTGCCAACTTCTAGTAATGGGGGGGGGGGGTAGCACTTTTTTTTTGCAATGTTTTGTGTGTTTTCACTGAAAAGCTCACTGAGATGAGCTTTACCAAATATTTAGCTTGCCCTCTATATCACTTATTACCATATATTTCAGGCACAAGCCCGGGCTAAGGAGAGGCTGCGAATGGCACAAGCTTCTGAGAGCCAGCCAGAATCATATCTGAACGGAGCTGCTACAGGTAAGCAAGCAGTGGAGAGCAATTATCCCCTATGTGATGTGTCATTACAGAACATGTGATGGGGCCCTGGTGTGAACATTAAAGTGGACCATCACCCTCGGGTGATCGGCCCGGGAATCTATAAGATTCCCGGGCCGATCACCTCCCTCCCCGCGGGACATCCGAGATCGGGATGTCCCGCGGGGTGAAACCCCCCCAAAACCCCCAAACCCCCTTACCTTAGTTACCGCCGCCTCCCTCGCGCCCCTCTAGGCGTGCGCGCCCCCGCGCCGGCCGTCTGTGAACGGCCGGCGCGGGGGCGCGCGTCAAGAGGGACGCGCGGGAGGCGGCGGCGGAGGAGCCACGGACAAGCGGCTGTCAAATCGCTTGTCCGTCGGCGCTGTGAGCGGGGAGAGGTGAGTTTTTCTTGGGGTTCGGGGGGGTTTCACACAGCGGGGCACCCCGATCGGGGGTGCCCCACCGAAGTGGACCACGACCCAGGATAGTCAAAATCCTGGGTGTTGGTCCACTTTAAATGGGGCCCCTTCAGGGCTCATACAGTACATTTTGTCTTATAACTCAGTTGGATGCAGCTACACAACTAAAGACTGAAACATCAGAGATGAATGGTGCTTCCTTTCTCTAAATGATGCCAAGTTGGAGGAGAAACCATGATGGGTCCCCCCTGACCTCCTGGTCCCCAATGCAGTGCACCCCCTATAGCCCAAAAGAAAAAAACCCTGACCTGGCAAACCGCACGGGCTATCGGCAATCAAGTTGAGGGTGCATAAAGTGGTAAATTGGGATGTCTAAGGCTGTAATACAGGCTGAAAATTGTCATTGTAGTAAAAAAATTATTTTATGAGATAAAGCCTGAGAATTTCAGTACTGCAGAAACCCCAGACAAGAAGACAATGAAAGTCAATGGCACTTTTTGCTACAGTGTAAAAAGGAGTAAAGAGTTTATTAGTTTTCTTAGGAGTAAAAATACCATTTTGTGATTACTCACCTGTAAAATGGGTATTATAAGTATGTCTCACACCCTGCTTCGGAATTAATCATTACACTTGGGTTATAGTCCACAAGAGGGCGCTTTACTGCAGAGATGGCAAAAAAAGAAGCCCCTCCCAGCCCCACAAACACCTGGGACCTCCCACACATCCCCCAGTATAAAAAAGCAGTAAGGGGACCAGGAAGAGCAAATAAAATCTATGAGAGAAACAGTAACACCAAACAGAGGATCCAAGATACAACTCAGGGTGGGGCGAAGCAGGGTGTGAGACATACTTATAATACCCATTTTACAGGTGAGTAATCACAAAATGGTATTATTCTAAGTATGTTTCACACCCTGCTTCGGAATTAATCATTACACTTGGGACATCCAATAGCAGTGTCCAAAAAAGGGTGGGGATCCCAACAGGCAAAAATGCACAAAATAAACCACTGCAGCTTGCAGAACTTTGCTAGTCGAAAAACAGCATCCGCTGAGACCCACAAATCAACCTTATAAAACTTGGAAAGGTATGAACAGAAGACCAAGAAGCAGCTGTACCAACTTGTTCCACAGAAGCCTGGTGCTGAAAGGCCCAGGAAGCCTCAACAGCACGAGTAGAATGAGCAGTGATCTGGAAAAGGGGGATCCCTCCCCTTGACAGAATAGGCCCTAATAACGGCCAGACGAATCCATTTACAAATGGTAGTCTTGACGGGCGCCAAACCCTTCTTGGGCCCGGAGGGCAACACAAAAGAAGGCGTCCATCTGGCGCAAAGGTGAAGTAGCCACCAGATAGTACTGTACCCATCTAACGACGTCCAGAGAGTGCAAAGCCCTCTCCCTGCCATTATTAGGAGTAGTACACGAGTAAGGGAGCACAATATCCTGAATGAAGTGAAAAGCAGAGAGAACCCTTGACAAGAAGTCTGGTTTTAAGTGGAAAACCACCTTGTCCTGATGTCTCTCAAAGTAGGGGGCCTGAATGGACAGAGCCGCCAACTCAAAAATCTGTCGAACAGAATTTATAGCCACCAAAAAGACAACTGTTAAGGTGAAAAATGTATAGTGCAGCATCCTGCACTGGTTTAAAAGGAGGACCCAGAAGGGCAGACGATGCCAAATTTAAATCCTAAACCGGCAACATGGGTTTGCGAGGAGGGCGCACATGAGCGACCCCCGAAAATAAAAGGCCTTAACCAAAAGGATGAAGAGCGAAGATCTCTGAAAACCCATGTCCAAACCACGCTGAAGAAAATCCAAAATCCAAGGAATGGAAACACCTGACGAGAAAAGGCACTAGCCTCACACCAATCAAAGTAGGCCCGCCAGGTCCAGCAGAAGATAGTAGAGGATGATTTCTTCCTATCCCCAACGAGAGTCTGGACAAAGGCTTCATATAAACCCTTTTCCATAAGATGAAGGGTTCAGCAACCACGCCGCCAAAGCCAGCGTTTGTAAATTGGGGTAACAAGGCTGACCTTGTCTAATCAGATCGGGAAACAGAGGCAGCCTGTACTGATCTACCGCCAGCCGGACAACGTCTACGAACCGCACCTGTCTTGGCCACCTAGGAGCCACTAGGATTGCTGGCACACCCTCTCGAGCTAGCTTGTGCACTACCTTGCCCACCATGGGAAAAGGAGGAAACAGATACAAGAAAACCGAGCTCCCGCCAGGACAGAGGCACGGCATCCACTGCCAGAGCCAGAGGGACCCAGGAAATAGAAACAAATGCTAATAGCTAGCGAACGTGAGGAGAGGCAAACAGAGCCACAGCACCAAAATACACGGAACGATGCTCACGGCCCAATACAGAGTCAACAACACCACTCGGAGGGTACTCTTGTTACAAGTCCCTCCCCGATGACTGAAGTAGGCAACCACAGTCCGGATGTTGGAGAGAACCTGAACCGGCAGGCCCCATAGGTGAGGCATCCAGCGCAACAGCCTCATCCGAGCCACCCTTAGCTCCAAAACATTGATGGGGCATGTGCCTCCTGAGGGCCCCACAGCCCTCAGAATTGGTGGGCTCTCCAGTAGCCCCCCCAAACTGACCGACTGGGATTCGTCAAGACAGTCTCCCAGCGGGGCAGAAAAATAATCTGCCCCACCAGAAGGTTGTTTGAGTCCAGCCGCACCCGAAGGGACCGACGGACCAGAGGAGACAGAACAAGGACTGAACCCAAGGACAGGGAACACTTGTCCCAGGCCGATAGGAGAAGGAGCTGAAAGAGCCCAATGTGAAATTAAGCAAAAAGGTACTGTTTTGCAAAAACAGGCCACCATCAGTCCTACCAGTCTCCATCCCTAGCCGGATGGACAGATGAGAGTTCGTAAGGACAAACCGAATCGGCGCTTAAAATGCTCCAGGTGATGCACGAAGTCACAATCACGGCATTGCACAACAGATACTGCCTTATAAGTCCAGCGCGCCAACGGAGCACACCTGAAGAGCGTCCACCTACGGCTAAGGGAAAGGAAATCCTGGCCTGAAAGTTATCCCGCGACATGCCCGGGATAGAAGACACCCTTGATGAGGAAAGTGAAGACATGGGATAAAAGATTACCCCCCTAAAACACTCCAGTGTCGCCACGACCAGCCGGGTATCCAGCTCCGCCTGACAGAACGAAAGAGACGTAATGAGAAGGTTGTCCAAATAAGGAAGAATGTGAATGCCCTGGACTCATGAGAAGGGCCATCACACCCGCCAGCACCTTGGAGAATACCCTGGGTGCAGAAGTGAAACCGAAAGGGAGAGCCATGAATTAGTAGTGCTGCTCCCCTACCGCAAACCTGGGAAACCGCTGGCACCCTGGAAGGCCGGCACAAGAAAGCAAGCATCCTTGATCTCTATTGATGATATAAAGTCCCCCGGGGGCAGGGAGCTGACAGCGGAGAGCAGCGTCTCCATGCAAAACCATTTTGTTCAGATGAACCGGATGAGATCTTCAAGGCCAGAATGGGCCAGATGGGACCATCTTTCCTGGGGACTGTGAAGAGATTGAAATAGTAACACTGACCTCTTTCCCCGGGGGGGGGGGGGGAGCCTGACGAATGACCCCCATGGTCAGACGGCCTTGTACTGCCGTAAACAGGCCCTAAAACTGCCCAGGATCCAAAGAAACTCGTGAAGAGAATCTGGGAGGAGAGAAGAACAGCAGCAGCAGCAGCAGCAGTCCCCCACCAGAGAGGAGAAGACGCCCCCCCAATGCAGAGTGGGCTAGCAGAAGATTAAGGCTTGGCACGCCAGAATAATACAGGTCGGGCACGGCAACAGCTATTGCCCCGGAATCTCCCCCTTCTTTCCCGCAAAGGGCACCCCCCCGCCTGACCCAGGCCCATAAGGGAGGGAGTGAAGGACCATGACCCCCGAAAGGGAAGTGGCTGCTTTTGCGTTGGTGTAACTTACCTTTTCGGCCAGAGCTCCACCATCACCGACAGGCGCAACCCAACAGGGGGAAGCCCTTCGAACGCCTTTGTGACAGCCAAGTCAGCTGCCGACCGGCGCTACCCGACCGAGTGGCTGGAATCAGATCACTCAGCTGAGGTCAACAATACCTTTGAATAGTGCCAACTAAAGCAGATAGGACAAAGGTGTTCCCCCACCATGATAATTAGCTCACAAGCGACAAGCTCTAAATCCAACACCAGAAGGATCCAATTGGAAACCTTAAGGACGTCCCCCAATAAGGTCCTAATAAGCGTGGCCTAATAACGAAAGCCTCTACAGGGTGTAAGGCCACACAGACAAGGGCCTGGGAGACCCGTTAGCCTCACTATCCATCAGGTAATGAGAGGGGGGAGCGCACCACATACACAATATACAACCCCAGGATGGTGGCATCCACCCAGAGGGGTCGACGACCAGAACTAGACCAAACCGCGGGGAAGGGATACCTCCTATTCCACCCCTTAGCATGAGGGAGACGACAGCATCCCACTGCTCTGAGGGCATCAGTGCAATGGCAGGCTGATCGTCAGGGGAAACAGAATCTGAATAATATCCCTTTACACAAAGGGTGTACAGACAGGCAATAATATTAAACATATTAAACATATTAAACATATTAAGCATATTGTTAATGTATAGGCCGGCGCAGCGAGCGCCATGAGCCGACATTCAGCTGGATTCTTCCGGCCACAAGGCTAGCAATCCATCACAGTGTTGCCCTCTAGCGCAAACATCCATTGCTACTCCCCGCTAAACGTCACTAGGGGTCATACCCAGGAGCGGGGGTGTGAGTGACAAGACCAGCCGAGCAAACCCGGCCGCACGGGCCCAGATTGCCGCGCCAGCACCCGCTGTACACATATACTCACTCTAATACAATGTTGCCCACCAGGGATGCCCCGCATCCCACATAGAGCCGGGCTTGCCCCGAGGGGACCCCGAGCAAAGTATCCTGGGAAAGCCTCCATAAAGTGGTTTTGATATCCGCAATGACCAATGGGAATTACGCTGTTGAGCTACCCGGGATGCCCCTTAAATGTCCGTTAGTGGGAGGATTTAATAAATGGTAACTCATGTCAAAGAAAAGGCCACAGGAACCAGGGGGAAGCACTAAATTTGGAAGACCCCCGGAAGACATAAATGTCATCACACGCATACAGAAATACATAAAGATATACATATAATGCAAATAGCATAAGATGCAGCCCCCCCAGCTCAGGGGACGCACATACCATACATGCATCTTAAAATAGACAATAAACAGCCCGGCAGGGGACACTCACCAATACTATAGGAGACAGGATAGCGCGAGACAGTCTCCCAGCAGGGCAGCCGGAAGGTGTGACAGTAGAAGAAAAAAGGGGGGGGTGAGGCACCTGCAAAGTGCGCCGAGCGCTAGGCTCCGCCCCCTCCAAGCACAGGAAGAATACAAGCGGCCGAGCTCCCCAGCAATGCGGGAGCCAGCCGTTATGTTATGAAAAATGAAAGAGAGGGGGTGAGCCACCTGCACAGCGCGCCGAGCGCTAGGCTCCACCCCCTCCAAGCGCGGGGAGATCGCAAGCGGCCGAGCTCCCAGCAATGCGGGAGCCAGCCGTGACGTAAAGAGAAGGGGTGGGCGAGCCACCCGAGTAGCGCGCCGAGCGCTAGGCCGCGCTCCCCAGACAAGGGGGAGACGGCCAAACATCACCCGGCCCTCTGCCGGCAAACATAAGCAAGAAGGAGCAAAAGGGGGCAGGCCTGCCGGTCAGCGCGCCGAGCGCAAGGCCACGCCCCCTTCCCCCTCAGAGAACCACAAGCAGCCGAGCTCCCCGCCATTTTGCGGGAACCGGCTGTAACGGCACCAGACCGCCACCATGGAAGGCGCACGCTGAAGGATGGAGAGAAGCGCTGTACGGCGACAGCGCCATAGTTAAAACACAGTCACACACACACAATTTAAATAAAAATATATACATATATATATATATATCACACACAGCCCCCCCCCCCAACTAACCGGGACCAGGGAGGAGGGAGGTTAGGGGGAAGCCGGTGACTACATGTAAATTTGTAGCGAGGGCCTCAACGGACAGGGCATCCCAAGTCAGGATCACCAACAAACCTGACGACCGCCTACCCTTTGAAGAGGGCCTCACGGTGGAGCAAAGCTCCTTCAAAACACCTCTAAAGGTGCTACCTATCCTCACCCAGACCCTGCAGCCATAGCTGGGAGGCTTAATGTTAGTTAAAAAAGGGTCCAGGCGGAATTAGGACAAATTGGGGGCCGGGTGTTACCCGGCTTACCTGAAAGGAGAGAAGAGCCATCATCTTGAGTGTCGTCGCCTTCACTGCAGAGACTAAACTGGGGGATGTGTGGGAGGTCCCAGGTGTTTGTGGGGCTGGGAGGGGCTTCTTTTTTTGCCATCTCTGCAGTAAAGCGCCCTCTTGTGGACTATAACCCAAGTGTAATGATTAATTCCGAAGCAGGGTGTGAGACATACTTAGAATAAGTACAATTGACTTTCATTGTTTTCCTAGTTGATGATTCAGCAACATTGACATTCTCATGCTTTTTTCTCATAAAGTGAATTTTACCATCGTGGGATCTTACTGAATCGAGGCCTAAGTCTCAGGCTTGTAGTGACACTGTCTATAAATGTAATGTCCCTTAGCTGTGGGAGGTCTGCTTTAAAGAGGACAAAAAAACGTGTCGAAACATCCCCAGTTTCAACCCTTTGCTTGGGAGCATCCCTCAGTGTGATACTTCTTGACCTCGCTGTATTCTCACCTCAACCCCCAGTTGGAATATGCTCTGTCACATCATCTGTGACAGAGCCCCTATCACAGATGTTCTGCAAGCATAGCCGACCTTCCATCGAGGTTGCGCAAAGAGGAAAGGGGGGGGGGATGCTCTGGCAAAGCAAAACACTCTGCTCTTTGCTACAAGTCATCATCCTGGGATTATGGAACAAGACAAGTATACAATGATGCCAGGGAGGGTTTCATCCTGCCGGGTATCCTAAATCAGTACACCCTGCAGAAATGTTACCCCTGACCTAGAGTCTTTTGGACTCTGGGTTTTGGTCCACTATAACGAGATACTCCCCTGAATCTTGCAGCTGACCTGGTATAATTGAAGCATCCACTGTGCAGGAGCCTCTTCTGTCTGTCCAGTGGGCACCATTGCTGGCAGTATGTGGTCTGGCTCTAGACACTGGTCCATTGGGATGCGCCAGTGTCAGGTGACATTACCAGCTGGCGAGTTCCATTCGACTAGTGTCCACCCTGCCAGCAAAAGCACCCATGGGCCAGCGCCACTGGCTTAAGATGCCACAGAATCCTTTTCAGCAGGTGTTGCTTATTTTAGTAATCACAACTTTGTTTCATAGAAGATCCAGAGGAGTCAAAGATTGAGATGTTGGCAGACCGAGAAACCAACGGCTTGGAAAATGAGGGAGCACCTCTTGAAATGCCTCCTGAAACACCAAAGATGAAAAAAACTTTATCCAAAAGGGATCTAATCTTACGGAGAAGCCTGGCCCTGGTTGCAGCCATTACTGTATTACTAATCGGAATTCTGATACGACTCAGCGTCTGATATCAGCTCGAGAGAGAGCCGAGCTAATGGAAAAAGCCTTTGCTGCTGCTTAACCTTCAGGCCATGGCCAGAGGACATCCCAGCATACAGCCATTTCTGACAGTATTGTATTGTACACAGTCACCAATCAGAGAGGAGGAGCTTTGACCTATGTTGTATCTCAGAGGTGCTTTTTCTAGAACACAGGTCACTCAGTAGTCTCACTCACTCTACTCCAGTGAAAGATGGACTGATCATACTAGAGCCTACATGCATCATATTCTAAGTATGTCACACATCCCGCTTCAAGACATTCATTACACTTGGGTATACTGACCTGTAGATGGCGATCTTGCAGAGATAACAAAAAAAGATCAGACCCTCCTGGCCCATAAATACCTAGGACCTCCCACTCATTCCCCAGTTTTCCATCTCTGCAGAGGCGAGCAAGTCAGAAGATGATGTCTCCTCCTTGCAGGTAGCCGGGATGACTCCCGGCCACTTTTATTCTTCTATTTCTGCCCAGATCCCCTTGTTTAATATTCCCTGCCTCCCAGCCTAGGCTGCTGATCCGGGCAAAGGTAGTTGGCACCCCTGGTGCTTAGGAGCCGTGAGACCCCATAACAAGGGGTAGGAGGCTATCCGGGTTGGTGATCCTGGTTTGGGATGCCCCGTCCCTTGGCCCTTCCCTGGCATGGATTTCCCCTCTCCCAGGTACCCTTAGAGGGGGGGGGGGTACCTTATGGATTCCTGTCTTCATGTGTGTGTGTGTGTTTACATGCTTGTGTTTTACTTCACTGTCATGGCGCCGGAGGTCCTGCGGCGCCGGCCTCCGGCGCGCTAAGGGTGCTGCCCGCAATGGCGGCGGCGAGCCCATGAGGACTTCTTCTCCTCCGGATGGGGGGCGCCTACGGCCCGCCCCCGTGCTGAGAGCGCGGCTTTTCACGTCCCGGCTTCTGGCCTGGGGGCGGGGCCGGGCGCGACGCGCGAACCGCACCGGCCCGCCCTCCCTCCTCCTACTGCACACTGCGCGCCGTTACCTGCGGTACCGAAGGTCGGGTGAGGGGCCTGATGGCCATCACTGTCATTTGTTATTGGCTTCTATACATTTGCATGGTCTGAGTGTGTTCTTGTGTTCCAGGTGGACCTTTGATCATATTAAAGGGGGGTTCTCCCGGTCCAGGTCCCTGGTTAAAATTTAGCTGGCCTAAAATCCTCCCACTCGGGACTTAAAGGGGCATCCCGGGTGGCATAATTGCGTAATTCCCAAAAAATATAAAGAGCATTGTACACATTTATTGTATATACCATATATAGTACTAAAAAATCACCATATGGAGGCTTCCCCGGATACTGGGCTTGTGCCCCCCTCGGGGCAATCCAGGCTGTGTTTGGGTTGTGGGGTATCCCTTTTGGGGGATGATGTATTTCTATGTGTACCCTGTGCGCAGCGGGCAATTACGCTGCAGACCGGATCTCAGGCGTCTGGTTCTGCTCCGCCGGTCTCCTCCCCGTCTCCCCCTCGCCTGACACGTGCGTGTGATGTGGTCATTAGTGGGGAGTCGCAATCTGAGGTGTGTGCCAGATTGGCCAATCTTGAAAAATTGTTTTCTAGTGCCGTCGCCAAAAAGGCCACGGCAAAGAGGAAACATTTGTATTCGGCTGCACAGGCCTTTGATAGGGAGGACTTTGACTCCCTGGATTGGTCTGATTGCTCCCCGCGTGAGGAAGGGGAGCTCTATGAGGGGTCTGATGACTCCGACGATCAGCAGTTTGTGGGCGCTGATACCGAGCAGGGCCAGGGGGATTCCTCGGATACATCCAGGGTCCTGGCTCAGGTGTTTGAGCTCCTGGCTATTTCTCCCCCCGAGGCGGCTCCTCCGCTGAAGGGGGAGTTCTTTGAAGAGACGAAGCCCCGCTTGGAATTTCCTTATCAAAAGCATTTTGATGGTATCATTCGCAAGGAATGGGAGAGGCCGACGCGGCTTCCGGGTGTCCCACCGGGTTGGGACAAGAAATATCCCTTTCCGGCGGATGCAGTGAAGCACTGGTCGTCTCCCCCCGAGGTGGATGCTCCTGTTTTGGGGTTGTCAAGCTCCTCAGTCTTCCATTCTCCGGAGTGCACTACCCTCAAGGATGGTGAGGATAAACGCATTGACCAGAGGGCTTGTCATGGTTTTGCCAGTGTTGGATCGGTCTTGCGGCCGGTTGGTGCTTCTGAGCTTGTACTGGTTGCTGCCAGGTCGGTTGTTAGAGGATTGTTGACCTCGTCCGGGCTTGACCCGGCTAGTGAGGAGTTTGCCGACCTTAAGCGCTGTGAGTTATTCTTATCCTTTGTACTATCCGCCCTGGACGACACCTTGGTGATGTGTAGCAGAGCTGCGGCTCTGCTTGTGGCTATCCGCCGGTCGGTTTGGTTACGCCAGTGGGCGGCTGATTTTGTGTCCAAAAAGTCGCTCACGGCCCTTCCCTTTGTGGGGTTGCGGCTCTTTGGAGAAAAATTGGATTCGGTGGCAAAAGGAGGTAAGTTACCTCAGCGTAAAAAGCAGCGTCGCCCCTTTCGGGGGGCGGCTTCCTTCTCTCAGTCCTTTCGTGGGGCTAGAGTCAGCAGGGGTTCGGCTTTCCCCTCGTCCAGAAGTGATTCCTGGACCAGGGACAGGGGTCGGGCCCGTCCAGGACACAGTTGGGGCTCCAAGCCTAGAGTCGCTGCCAAGCCGGCTCAGCAATGAGGGGGCGCCCTCACCCTTGCGGGTGGGGGGACGGCTGCTACTCTTCTCCCAGGTTTGGGTTCAAGAGGTCTCGGACAGGTGGATTCAGGAAGTGGTGTCTTCCGGTTACAAGCTGGAGTTCGAGTTCCGGCCCCATCCCAGATTCTTCAGTTCTCGGGTGCCGTCAGATCCTCTGGCCGCCCAGGGGCTTCGGGTGGCAGTAGCAAGTCTCTTGGACATGGCTGTCATCTGCCCGGTACCCCACTCAGACCGGGGCCTGGGCTTTTATTCCAATTTGTTCACGGTGCCCAAGAAGGACAGATCCGTTCGTCCCATTCTGGATCTGAAGTTGCTCAACAGGTTTGTTCGTCCCCGGAAGTTCCGTATGGAAACTCTGCACTCAGCCATCCACTCACTTCGTCAGGGGGACTTCATGACGTCCATAGACATCAAAGATACTTACCTGCATATGCCAATCGACATTTTCAGTTTGTGGCTCTTCCGTTTGGCCTTACCTCGGCTCCAAGGGTTTTTACCAAGGTGCTGGCAGGAGTGATGGCCATCCTCAGAGCCAGGGGTATCCGCATCGTGCCCTATCTGGACGATCTTCTCATCATGGCGTCTTCCCTCAGTCAGGTGCAACTGGATACCAGGAATGTGGTGTCCACTCGGGATAGTTGATCACCCAACCGAAACTCTCCAAAGTCCTGCCTCACTCCCTCCAGGGTGGTGGAGTTCCTGGGAATGTCGCTGGATACTTCTCAGGCCAGGGTGTTTCTCCCCCGAGCCAAGGTTCTTCTGATTCAGGAATTGACTCAGCGTCTTCTGTCCATTCCCCGTCCGTCCATCCGGCTAAGGATGCGACTCGTGGGATTGATGGTGGCGCCGTTCGAGGCGGTTCCCTTTGCCCAGTTTCACACAAGGACGCTCCAGCTCCATCTCTTGGCGGCCTGGGACGGGTCCCCGCTGTCATTGGATCAGTCCTTTCTCATGTCCCCCAGGTGCGGCGTTCTCTTCGGTAGTGGCTGAAACCAAGCAATCTGACGAGGGGCAGGTCCTTTCTGACCCCTCGTTGGGAGACGGTCACCACGGATGCCAGCCTGTCAGGTTGGGGGGGATTTTGGAAGGATCTTCAGTTTCAGGGACTGTGGGGGCCTCTGGAGGCTCACGATCCCATCAATGTTCTGGAGTTGAGAGCCATCAGGCTGGTTCTGGCTCACTTGACTCATCAGTTGCGGGGCCTACCGGTCCAAGTTCGGTCGGACAATCGGACGGCGGTCGCCTACATCAATCACCAGGGAGGGACTCGCAGCAGGCGTGCCCTCAGGGAAGTGTCCTTGATCCTTGCCTGGGCAGAGAGCAATGTCCCATGCATCTTGGCGGTGTACATTCCGGGAGTGGAGAACACGGAGGTAGACTCCCTGAGCAGGGGGTCATCTCGCCGTGGGGAATGGTCGCTCTGCCCCAAGGTGTTTCGGTCGCTTTGCCACCGGTGGGGGTCTCCGGAGGTGGACCTCTTTGCCTCTCGTCACAATCACAAGCTTGCGGCATTTGTGTGTCTCTCTTGGGATCCATTGGCTCTGGCAGTGGATGCCATGTCTCTGAACTGAAGGGATCTGGGGTTTCTGTACCTGTTCCCTCCGTTTCCCATGGTGGGCAGAGTGGTGCGCAAGCTGGCCCTAGAGGGCGCGTCAGCAATCCTGGTGGCTCCAAGGTGGCCAAGACAGGTTTGGTTCGCAGACGTGGTAAGGTTGGCAGAGGATCAGTTAGACCTGCCCCTTCTGCCGGATCTGCTCACTCAGGGGCCACTGCTCTACCCCAATTTACCAACGCTGGCTTTGACGGTGTGGTTGCTGAAACCTCCATCTTGAGGGAGGAAGGTCTTTCTGATGCTGTCATTCAGACTCTGGTTAGGGCTAGGAAGCAGTCTTCCTCTGCCATCTATTATAGGACTTATATTGATTGGTGTGAGGTCAGGGCCTTGCCCTTTCTATCCCTAGGGTTTTGGAATTTCTGCAACATGGTCTGGACCAAGGTTTGCAGCTTAGTACGCTGAAGGGGCAGGTTTCTGCCCTGGCGGTTTTCTTTCAAAAGTCTTTTGCCCTTCATCCTCTGGTTAAGAACTTTTTCCAGGGGGTTACGCATGTGCGGCCTCCTAGGAAGCCTTTGCTCCCAGTTTGGGATTTGAATTTGGTTTTGTCTGCCTTGCAGGGTCCTCCTTTTGAACCTTTGCAGGATATTGCACTTAAGGTGGTCTCTGCTTTTCATTTGAATCAGGATATTGTTCTTCCCTCCTTGTGTCCTAAGCCCAGCAATGACAAGGAGAGGGTTTTGCATTCTCTGGATGTGGTTCGCTGTGTGAAGTACTATTTGGTGGCTACTTCTCCCTTTCGTAGGACTGACGCCCTTTTTGTGGTGCCCTCTGGGCCTAGGAAGGGTTTGGCTCCTGCCAAGTCTTCCATTAGTAAATGGATTCGCCAGGCCATTGTTGGGGCCTATTCTGCCAAGGGGAAGGTTCCCTCTTTTCGTGTTACTGCTCATTCTACTCGTGCTGTTGGGGCGTCCTGGGCCTTCCAGCACCAGGCTTCTGTTGAGCAGGTTTGTAAGGCTGCTACTTGGTCTTCGGTTCACACTTTTTCCAAGTTTTACAAGGTTGATGTTCGGGCCTCAGCAGATGCTGTTTTTGGCCGCAAAGTTCTGCAAGCTGCAGTGGTTTAAATGAACAAAGGGGGGTGGGAGCAGCTCAATCACTATTTATACAAAATTATCAACATTATTATTCAGGGTCTGGGAACTAATTTACCGCCCAGTTTAACCCTCTCATCAACTAAATATCAAGCAACAAACATGTCTAGCTATGTGGAAAGACAGAGATTTAGTTGCATATATCTGCAGATACATGTGGAAGCCACACTGCCCCGGCAAGGCACTCTGTGTTTAGTGTGGTCCCTACTCTTAATTCTGAGTCCCCAAAGTTGGGACATGCAATGCAGACAAATATCTGAGAGCTACTCACCTGGGAAGCAGCCAGCCTCCCTTTAGAACACTTCACAGGGAGAAATCCATATTAGCTGAATTCCTCCCTGCTTGTGCTCATGGCAATTCAAATGAACAAAGGGGGGTGGGAGCAGCTCAATCACTATTTATACAAAATTATCAACATTATTATTCAGGGCCTGGGAACTAATTTACCGCCCAGTTTAACCCTCTCATCAACTAAATATCAAGCAACAAACATGTCTAGCTATGTTGAAAGACAGAGATTTAGTTGCATATATCTGCAGATACATGTGGAAGCCACACTGCCCCGGCAAGGCACTCTGTGTTTAGTGTGGTCCCTACTCTTAATTCCGAGTCCCCAAAGTTGGGACATGCAATGCAGACAAATATCTGAGAGCTACTCACCTGGGAAGCAGCCAGCCTCCCTTTAGAACACTTCACAGGGAGAAATCCATATTAGCTGAATTCCTCCCTGCTTGTGCTCATGGCAATTCAAATGAACAAAGGGGGGTGGGAGCAGCTCAATCACTATTTATACAAAATTATCAACATTATTATTCAGGGCCTGGGAACTAATTTACCGCCCAGTTTAACCCTCTCATCAACTAAATATCAAGCAACAAACATGTCTAGCTATGTGGAAAGACAGAGATTTAGTTGCATATATCTGCAGATACATGTGGAAGCCACACTGCCCCGGCAAGGCACTCTGTGTTTAGTGTGGTCCCTACTCTTAATTCTGAGTCCCCAAAGTTGGGACATGCAATGCAGACAAATATCTGAGAGCTACTCACCTGGGAAGCAGCCAGCCTCCCTTTAGAACACTTCACAGGGAGAAATCCATATTAGCTGAATTCCTCCCTGCTTGTGCTCATGGCAATTCAAATGAACAAAGGGGGGTGGGAGCAGCTCAATCACTATTTATACAAAATTATCAACATTATTATTCAGGGCCTGGGAACTAATTTACCGCCCAGTTTAACCCTCTCATCAACTAAATATCAAGCAACAAACATGTCTAGCTATGTGGAAAGACTATGGATTCCTCCCTGTGAATTGTTCTAAAGGGAGTTTGGCCGCTTCCCAGGTGAGTAGCTCTCAGATATTTGTCTGTATTGCATGTCCCAACTTTGGGGACTCAGAATTAAGAGTAGGGACCACACTAAATACAGAGTGCCTTGTCGGGGCAGTGTGGCTTCCACATGTATCTGCAGATATATGCAACCAAATCTCTGTCTTTCCACATAGCTAGACATGTTTGGTGCTGAATAATCAGATGAGATTGATGATGAGAGGGTTAAACTGGGCGAGTTCCCAGGCCCTGAATTATATTAATGATATTTTTGTATGATAAGAGGATATATAATAATTTTGGATGATAAGAGGATATATGATAATGATTTTGGATGATAAGGGGTTATATAATACGAATAATCTTGTATGAAGGAACAATCTCGTATAAATAAGAGGGATTGAGCTGCTCCCACCCCCTTTTGTGCAGTGGTTTAAGTTTGTGCCTTGTTTTTTGGATCCCCGCCCTTTAAGGACAGTGCTATTGGATGTCCCAAGTGTAATGAATGTCTTGAAGCGGGGTGTGTGACATACTTAGAATAATACCATTTTGTGAATACTCACCTGTAAAATGGGTATTATAAGTATGTCACACACCCCGCTTCACCCTGCCCTTTTGTATTCTGGATCCTTTATATGGTGAACCTTTGTTAGTTTTAATTGGCTTTCCTGGTCCCTTGATCTTACTGCTATCTTTATACTGGGGAATGAGTGGGAGGTCCCAGGTATTTATGGGCCGGGAGGGTCTGACCTTTTTTTGTTATCATCTCTGCAAGATCGCCATCTACAGGTCAGTATACCCAAGTGTAAAGAATGTCTTGAAGCGGGGTGTGTGACATACTTATAATACCCATTTTACAGGTAAGTATTCACAAAATGGTATTTTTTTTCACTTCATCAATCTATTTTTTTTAATTCTTTTTTACGCATTCAGTAACTTTCATTGTTTTTTGACGTTGATAATAAAAATTGATCAGCAATGTTGAATAATTTGACCAGTTGTTTAGTCATTTTACAATGCCTATCAAAACTACCCAAGCCAGCCATCGCAGTTCTTAAATAACACAAATTGAGTCCTGCTCTAACTCAGGGACTGCCAAGCTGGCACATGTTCCTATATCAATCAAGTAAGATTGACCAGGTCTCCCCTATTAAAGTGGAATGGTACACTCAACAACATGTCACCCCTGGATTTAATACCTATTAGGAGAAAACAAGCTTGGGGGGTGGGGTGTATTTTTCCGTTGGGTTGTATAAGTAACTCCTTATTTCGCTATCTAGCATGTTTATTTACATTTTTAAAGGGACTATATAGTCAAAGTGCATAAATATACATTCAGCAGCTAACCTCCTATTGGCTGCCCTCTGGAAGTGGAAACAAGGCAAAGAGTAACCCACCAACTATAGGGCTCGACTGGTGGTCTATAGCTCCACCACCTGTTTGTCAGCTCAGCAAGAAAGCACAGCTTTCATCTTGAAGTGATGGTTCTGGGATGGGGGGTGGTAAGGCTTAGGCTTAGGAGCACAGTAACAGGAGCAAGCCATCTAGGGAGATACCCATGAGTATAAAACTTGCAGGGCTGCTGTCCTCAGAGAGCATGGCAAGTCCAGGAGAGCTGCATGTGTGTTTTTTTTTTTAGACTGTTTTTGCCGCTTTGTACTGCGCTCCGCAACGGGCGGCGTTATATTTGTGAGGCGTTTTTTATTGTGTGGATGACATCGGAGAGGTCACGTGAGCGCTGTTTTAGCGCTCTTCGGGGGGGGGGGGGGCGGATGACGCGTATTGCGTTGTTCTCCCGCTGCCGCCCCTCAAGGTTCCTCTGTCGGTGCCATCTTGCTTCTGCTGTGGGTCTGGGGCCCTCTTCATCCCTGGGCTGCGGCGGTGTTTTCTGCCTGCGTCGCTTTCTCCGGTGGTCTGGTGACTGGCGATCCTTGTCCTGCTTGGTCCGTGAGTCCCCTCTGGGGTTTTTTGTTGTCCTTGGGGCATGGGCTGCGGGATACTCATGTATGTTTCCTTATGTCTTTCAGGCGGGACACCCGTGGGTTGTGGTTTCTCCTGGTCCTGCTCCTTACTGATTCTGGGGGCATCCCTTTGGGGGGGGATCCCGGGTGGCTTTAATTTGCCATTACCCTGTGCTGGCATATTGCGCCTGTATTAATCACCATATGGAGGCTTCTGGGGATAGCGTGCTCGGGGGTCCTTCGGGACAATCCCGGCTGTGTTCCATGTGTGGGGTATCCCCTATCAGTAATGACGTCATGGTGTGTGGACCGTGCGCCCAAGCTGTACTTGCGCTTCAGTCTGGGCTGCCTCCTTCTCTCCCAAGCTCTGCGCCCCCTTCCGTGCCTGCATTTAGCCCCCAGTGAGGGGGATACTAGCATGGGGTCACAATCTGATCTGGCACTTCGTGTGGCCAACATTGAAAGGCAGCTTGCCAGGCCTGTTCCACGTAAGGCCTCTAGCAAGAAGCGGCACCTGGCTTCCACGCCTGCCCTGTTTACTGAGGAGCAGGAGGAAATTGATCTTTTTGATGACCGTTACTCCCTAGAGGAGGGGGAGCTTTTCCCAGGCTCTGATTCCTCTGGGGACCAGCTGGTGAGCGGCGACAGTGACCCTGTGTCTGAGTCTGAGGATTCCTGGTTCCCTGAGGACACTGCAAATCTGTTGTCTCACATTTTTGAGGTTTTGCATATTGCCCCCCCTGAGGTGGCTAAGATGAAACAGGGTGAGCTTTTTCGTACTGTCAAGCAGCGTCTGGAGTTCCCTGAGCATTTCACTAATATGGTGCTCAAGGAGTGGGAATGTCCTAGTAGATTGCCCGCGGTGCCTAAAGGTTTGGATAAGAAGTATCCCTTTCCTGCTGACCTGGTTAAGCGATGGTCGGGTCCCCCCGAGGTAGACGCGCCCGTTCTTGGGTTGTCCAACACTTCAGTCATGCCTTCCCCTGACACTACTACACTGCAGGACAGCGAGGACCGGCGTATGGATCAGCTGGCCTGCCATGCCTTTGCATTTGTGGGGGCTGGGTTGCGTCCGGCCTGTGCCGCTGCCATAACTGCTATTGCTCTTAAGAGACAGATCAATCGTCTCCTTGATGAGTATAGGACCCTTTTGCTGTGCTCTGAATTTGTAACCTTTATACTTACTGCCATGGATGATGTAGTACGGCTGAGTGGTAGGGCCTCTGCCCTCTCGGTGGCTATGCGCCGCTCTGTTTGGCTGTGTCAGTGGGCAGCTGACGCTGCTGCTAAGAGGGCTCTCACTGGGCTCCCCTTTGTGGGGCTGCGGCTCTTTGGTGAGTGCCTGGATGTTTTAGCCAAGGATGGTAGGCAGCCTCGGCCTTTTCGGGGGCCATCCGCTTCAGTCTCCCCCTTTCGTACCCCAAGAGGAGGTCGGGCCCCCTCTTTTCAGGTATCCGCAGGGGTTCTTGGGGCCATGGCATGAGGAGGCGCCCTCACCCATCCGGGTGGGGGGACGGCTTCGGTTCTTTGCTCACGTCTGGAGGCTCCGCATCTCAGACCAGTGGATTCAGGAGGTGGTGTCTCCGGTTACAAGGTAGAGTTTGCTGCCTGGCCTCCCCCCAGATTCATCAGATCTCGGATGTCTCACAACCCTCGGTCAGCTCAGGGGTTGCGCCTTGCGGTTCAACGTCTGTTGGAGTCAGGAGTCATTTGCCTGGTGCCTCCCCAGGAACGGGGTCAGGTTTCTACTCCAATCTGTTCACGGTCCCCAAGAAGGACGGGTCCCTGAGGCCCATCCTGGACTTGAAGGGTCTCAACAGGTTGTCAGATTCAAGCACTTTCGCATGGAGACGTTTCGCTCGGCTGTCAGTATCCTTCGCCCGGGCGATTTCATGACCTCCGTGGACATCAAGGATGCTTATCTTCATGTGCCATTCTTCCCAGGTCATCAGAGATTTCTCAGGGTTGCTCTAGAGGATCAGCATTACCAGTTTGTGGCCTTACCGTTCAGTATCACCTCGGCGCCTCTGGTGTTCACCAAGGTGCTGGCGGGCGGGATGGCTTTGCTGCGGCATCAGGGCATTCGCATTCTTCCTTACCTGGACGACATTCTGATTGCGGCTCAGTCTCTTCATCAGGACGAGAAGGATACTCAGGTGTTGACCTCCACTCTTGAGTCCTTCGGCTGGGTGATCAACTATCCCAAGTCTTCACTGTCTCCTTTTTTGGTGAGGTGCTTTCTGGGCATGCTTCTGGATACCTCTCAGGTCAAGGTATTCCTGCCTCAGCTGAAAGTGGAGGGCCTTCAGAACAGGTCCGGGCTCTGCTCTTGTGTCCCCATCACTCCATCCAGCAGGGGATGCAGTTAGTGGGCCTGATGGTGTCCTGCTTCGAGGCAGTCCCCTTTGCTCAGTTCCACGAGGCCTCTTTAGTTGCACCTTCTGTCTGTTTGGAATCGGGATCCTGTTTCCCTGGATCAGGAATTTGTTCTGTCCCCACTGGCCAGACAGTCCCTCTCGTGGTGGCTGGACTCAAGGAATCTTCTAGTGGGCAGGACATTTCTGCCCCAGTGTTGAGAGACTGTGACCACAGATGCCAGTCTGACCGGTTGGGGGAACTTTTGGAAGTCTCTGCAGTTCCAGGGTCAGTGGGGCCCCCAGGAGGCCTATGCTCCCATCAATGTCCTGGAACTGAGGGCGATCAGGTTGGTTCTTTCTCAGCTGACCACACACCTTCGGGGTCGGGCTGTTCAGATCCGCTCGGACAACCAGACTGCGGTTGCTTACATCAATCATCAAGGAGGGACTCGGAGCAAGCGAGCCCTCAAGGAAGTGTCCCTGATACTGTCTTGGGCAGAAGAGAATGTGCCTTGCATCTCGGCGGTTTACTTTCCGGGGGTGGAGAACTAGGAGGCAGACTCCCTGAGCAAGGGGACGTCTCGGCTGGGAGAATGGTCCCTCAGCAACAAGGTATTTCACTCCCTGTGTCACCGCTGGGGTCAGCCGGATGTGGACTTGTTTGCGTCCCGCCACAACCACAAGCTTCCCAGGTTTGTCTCCCTGTCACAGGACCCTCTGGCCTTCGCCACGGATATGCTAGCAATGCCTTGGATGGAGTTTCGGCTCCTCTGTGTTCCCTCCATTCTCTATGCTGGGCAGGGTGCTGCGCAAGATCATCCAGGAAGGGGTGCTAGCCATTCTAGTAGCCCCCTGTTGGCCAAGGAGGGTGTGGTTCGCAGACGTCGTGCAGTTGGCAGTAGATCAGTATGCCCTGCCCAAGGATACAGATCTGCTCACTCAGGGACGACTGTGCCATCCCAATTTACAAATGCTGGCTTTAACGGCTTGGCTGCTGAAACCTCCATCTTGATGGATAAAGGGTTTGCCGGCTTCTGTTGTTGATACCATGACTAGGGCTAGGAAGAAGTCCTCGTCCTTTATCTACTATAGGATTTGGCATGCTTACATTGCCTGGTGTGAGTCTAGGTCTCTTCCTTGTCAGGTGTTTTCTATTCCCAGGGTTCTGGATTTTTTGCAACATGGCTTGGATTCGGGCCTTCAACTTAGTACCCTCAAGGGACAGGTGTCAGCCCTGGCAATTTTCTTCCAAAGATCTTTTGCCAATTACCGGTTGGTCAAGACTTTCTTTCAGGTAGTTACTCATGTGCGTAGACCACGTAAACCTATGCTACCTGTTTGGGATCTAAATCTGGTGTTGTCTGCTCTGCAGGGTTCTCCCTTTGAACCTATCAGTGGGGCTGCTTTGCCCGTTATGACTCTTAAGGCAGCCTTCCTGGTGGCCATTACTTCTGTCAGGCGAGTTTCTGAGCTGGCGTCTCTCTCCATCAAACCTCCTTATTTTGAGCGGCTTCAGGATAAGGTGGTGTTTCGGCTTAAGTCGGATTTCTTGCCTAAGGTTTTGTCTGCTTTTCATCTCAATCAGGACATTGTTTTGTCTTCTCTGTGTCCTAATCCTGCTAATTTCAAGGAGCGGACACTTCATTCTCAGGGCCCTGAAGTTTTATTTGGTTGCTACTGAGTCTTTCAGGAAATCTGATGCTCTTTTTGTTCTTCCTGCTGGACCTAGGAAGGGTTTGCCTCTGGCTAAATCCACTATCAGCAAGTGGATCCGTCAGGCGGTGGAGCAGGCCTATTCTGCTAAGGGGAAGGTTTCCCCTTTTAGGGTTACTGCTCATTCTACTCGTGCTATTGGTGCGTCTTGGGCCTTTCAGCACCAAACTTCTGTTGTTTGTAAGGCCGCAACTTGGTCTGCTGTCCATACTTTTTCCAAGTTTTACAAGGTTGATATTAAGGCCGCAGCTGATGCCGCTTTTGGCCGCAAGGTACTTCAGGCAGTGGTGGTTTGAACTGCCTGCTGTTACTCTTTGGGGATACCACCCTACTTTATGGACACTGCTTTTGGAAGTCAGAGATGTAATGACTTTGTGAAGCAGGCCGTGCCATGCATTGGGAAAAAGACAGTTCTGTGAGTACTCACCTGTAGAATTGCTTTTACCATGCATGGCACGGCCTGCTTCACCCCACCCTTGTTACGTTGTTCTTGGTTTCCTCTTTATGGTGATTGTTCCACATTAGTTGGGGTTGTTATCTTTATTAGTTCCCGGTTCTTGTATCACTGCTTGTCAACTACTGGATAAGTCTATGGTGATCCCGTTTTTATATGGTACTGGGCGGAGCCATAACTCTTCTGCAGTGCACTGCGCCACCTTGTGGCGGAATACCCAGATGTAATGACTTCGTGAAGCAGGCCATGCCATGCATGGTAAAAGCAATTCTACAGGTGAGTACTCACAGAATTGTCTTTTTTATTCCCTCAATTATTTTTCTCATAATCTGCTCTTTTTTTGTCTGTCCTGCTATGATTCTTTTTTTTCCTCTTCTCTTTCTTCATTACCTTATTCCACCTGCCTGCCATTCTTTTTTACTTCTATTTCTCATTATCCTTCTCTTTCTTCCTACTCATATCTTTCATTCATTCTTTATACATCTCTCATTCTCTCTTTCCTGTCATCTCTCCTCGATCTGTTATACTCGTTTCTTGTTCTCCCTCTCTTTTTATATTCCAATATCGCATTTTATATTCCTCCTATCCCATATACTTCTCTCGCTCTCTTTTTATAATCTTATCTTTGCTTCAGTCTCTCTATATTTTTACTCCTATTCCTCATTAGCCCTATCTTCATCCACCTTGTTTTTGTTCTCCCTCTTTCCTTTTACATCTCATTCTTTCTCTCTCTTTATACTCTTGTGTCCCATTTTCTTCCACTTTCTCTCATTGTACTTATTCCCTTTTATATTCCTATATCTCATCCTGTATTTATTTTTACTCCTTCTACTCCTATCACTTGATCTCTATCACGATATTCCACATTCACAGGCTCTCCTTCAATCAGCATTGAGTGCATATTAGTTCATGGCAAACAAATGCTGAATTAATTCCCCCTCCCCCTGGCTGCTGCCTCAGGCTGTTCACAACCTGGGCCTAGGGAGGCTGCACACATCAGATGTAGTAGTGCAGGGGAGGCCCAAGCATGCACTATGAGATCTAGGAACCTGGTAAAATTATGAAGATGAACACCTGGATGCCCCTGAGGAGGGCTTCCACCAGTCCCTAGAGTCTTTTTGGGTTTTGCTCCATTTTAATGCTGCAGGGATGTCTTTTTTTGGGGGAGGGGGCCCACTATGAATTTTGCTATGGGGCCCTGTGAAACCTATGTACGTCTCTGATGTGTGGTAAGGAGTCACTGAATGTGTTGTAGAAGCCAGGGGCTCGACACCTTAGAGAATACACACATCAGCTTCATGGTTGTGTGCTGTTGAGCTCCATACTTGGACCTGAGCTCAGCTGATATGGCTCCTATAATCAGCATTTATCATAGCACAGGCGCAGTCCCCCGGATTACCCAGAGCTAAAAACGGCCTGAGGATAGCAGGAACTGAGAACAGGGCATTTAAACTGTGCTTTTAATACTCAGGGCCGCTCTTTGTCTAAAACCAGCTGGGTTGGGGAAATGTCCAGGATGGACCTGACCCCTCTTTTCAGCCTACCATAAATAGGCCTTAGTTATGTCTTTTTTTTTTTTTTTTTTTTTTTTTACAATGGCACCTAGCTCATATAATTTCTCTTACTGTTATCTCTTGTAGTGAGTGATGGCTGGAAGCTCTTTGCATGAAAAAATAAAAGGGCACTCACCTTTTGTCCCCTTCAGCTGATTGGTTTGAGTCCGTCAATCTGTAATGCACCTAATTGCTAGATCCCAGCCCTCGCCGCAGCCAGAGCACTTATTTGGACTTAATAGTCATTCTATGGCTTATATGCACAGATATTGAAAACCTCCTGGTCATCTTCTGAGGTGAGATCCTCACCTGCGTTTAAAATTATTTAAAATAACCAGCTCAATCTCAACAACTGCCTGGGGTCTTACAACAACCATTGATTTAGAAATCTCCCTAAAAGAGTCATAAAAGGTTGTTCTATTACTACAAGGACCTTTCTTAGACCATTGTGAGAAAACCATATTTTATTATCGGGCGATCAATCAATTTATTCTAGCTGATCTTGAACTTGAAACTTAAACTTCGGATGGTGTCACAGGAGAAAGAGCTTACAATCTATTGGGGTAAAAAGAACGATACAGATTGGGGTTAAAAGGCAGGCCAAAACCAGCCATGGAGTCTCCAGGGCTGGCTGATTCCCTCTCCTTTAGGATGTCCTGTGTCTGAAACCCCGCCCTTTGCTGGAATTCTTACCTGTCCGGCAGTGGCAGTTACTTGCATCCTCTTTCGGTTGTGTGCGGCCGTACCCACTGCAACTGAATGGCTGTGGATGGCCACGCACGGCCTGCTGTACATTTATATGTGTGCCCGGAGAAACTGATTTAAGGAGGGGCCACGCATGCGCTGCTGGACCGAGGACGTAAGTCTACTGGGCGAATGGCGGGGTTTCATACACCAGGGCATCCCAAACCGGGTAGCCCCAGAGGGAGGGACCAAAACCTGGGATAGTGAAAATCCCGGGTTTTTGTCCACTTTAACAAGTAATACAAAAGGCGAAGAGCTTACACTCTATTAGGATATAGGAGAGGATATGAAAGGGGAAGATCTTACAATTTATTAGGATATAAGGGAAAATACAGAAGGAGGAAAAGCTTACAATCTATTGAGGTATATGTAAGAATACAGATGCGGGAAGAGCTTACAATCTATTAGGGCATAAGGGAGGATACAGAAGGGGAAGGGCTTAGAATCTATTAGGATATAAGGGAGGATAAAGGAGAAGAGATTACAATCTATTAGGGTATATGTAAGAAGACAGATGCGAGAAGAGCTTACACTCTATTAGGATATAAGGGAGGATACAGAAGGAGAGAGAGCTTACAATCTATTAAGAGTATACGGGAGTATACAGAAGAAGGAGAAGAACTTACAATCTGTTATAAGGGAGGATACAAAAGGGGGAAGAGCTTACAATCTGTTATAAGGGAGGATACAGAACGAGAAAGAGATTACAATGTATAAAGGGTGTAAATGAGGACACGGAAGGGGTGGAGGGGTTATAGACTTTTGCCATGTAAGGGCAGAGGCCGTACAGTACATTCCTTGGGGCAGAATGTGAGCCTCTGACTACACTGTTTATTTTGCTTATCTCAACACATAAAATCTTTTCCAGTGATCCTTCTCGCCTGGCACGATCCTTCCTGTTTGATTTGTATGAGCAAGCTGGAGAGGGGCATGACTGAGACTACGCCCTCCTGCCAGGTCATTTCATGCAACATACAGTGGTGTGTTAAAGGTGACAGTGCAAAGCGTAACAAAACCCAGCCCAGCAGTGGCCGGCCTGGAGTCTAAAAGAGAATCGGGATGCCTTGCTGTATGACACCCCCCAGGGTGCCCATTAAAACTCACCTTTCCACGCTCCAACGACGCATGCATAGGCTCTCATCCAATGAGAGATACCCTGCTATGACCAAGTTCATCAGGCGGCTCTCATTGTTTACAAAGAAGAGTGTGTGCTGGCGCATCCCCTGTATCTACAGCATTGTGCACACACCATTAGATAGGCTGTGGTGGGAGTGCGCGCACAGCTGGGGATGCGGCAGCGTGTGCTCCCCATTCTAGTAGATGAGCGCCATCTGACGAACCACAGAGTCATAGCAATTGGCTCTCGTTGGACGAGAGCCCGCGCATGCACCCTTGGAGCCCAGACAGGTGAGTTTTTTCTGGCTTCCCGGGGGATTTCACACATCGGGGGCACAGAACCAAACCCTGGAGAGTCATATTCCTGGGTTTTGTTCCACTTTAGTGATAGCCCCAAAGACATCCATGTAAAAGACTACCAGTTTCCCCCGAAAATAGAACAGGGTCTTATAATATTTTTTTGTTCCAAGCGCACAGAGGTACCTGGCGCCCGACCGTGATGGGGGCTTTCTGGTTCTGGTGCCCCAGGCAATTGCCATATTTGCTCCGTAACTGTAGCTAAAATCCTGAATAATCAAGCATCAAATCATGGCTTATTTTCAAGGGTAGGTCTTATTTTAGGGATATAACTAAGGACTTGCGGTGGATACAAAACATAAGTAGACTGTAAGCTCGCAAGGGCAGGGCTCTCTCCCCTATTGTATCTTGTACTCAGAATATCCATTGTCAACTCTGTAAAACTGCATTTGAAATAGTATATGTACCGTATGTTTCTACCCTGTCTGTAATTACTACTTTGTAAAGCACCACGGAAGATGATGGCGCTATATAAATAAACAATAATAATAATAAGTAAGAGACCTATAATTATTTCATCTCTGCTTACAGTCCTGGGTTGATTTAGATTTGATATATGTAGCTGGATTTGCATTATACTTTTTTTAAATGGGCTTTATTAACCTTTGAATTTTTTATGCTGGAAGTGCCAGCTAATGTCTTGTTTATCGTGGTATATGGGACTAGAGGAGTCTCTGCCAGTCACCCCACTTGCATACCTCCCAACTTTTCAGGGTGGGAAAGAGGGACAATTGTTAAATGAGTCCACATTTATTTCCCTTTACTGAGGGATGGATAGGAGATAGGGTGTTAACAGTTACAACAGTAGAAACACTTGGAATAAGCAAATGAATCATTTATTGCTGCAGATCTGCATGTTACACCCCAAAGAGAGACAAAGGAAAACAACGAGGGACAGGGGGACATGGACTCAAAAGAGGGACAGTCCCTCCAAATCAAGGACACTTGGGATGTATGCACTTGTGGGATATTCAGTTTGCTGTGTTTTATTTCTTACTTTCTATTACTGCATCAGGGTCCAGAAAGTCAGGGGGCCCCATTATTATTGATTCTCCACCTTACTTATCATATTTTTGCTCACTTGGCATCATTTAGAGAAAGGAAGCACAATTCATCTCTTCGGTTTCAGCCATTAGTTGTCTAGCTGTATCTAATTGAGTTAAAACAAAAACACATTTACTGTGGGTTGTGAGAGAGCCCCATTTAATGTTCCCACCAGGGCCCTGTCGCATTAATTACACCACTGGTGATCAGTGTGTTAGTATAGCTACTATCATACTGCACACAACACAGTAGAGGGAGCATACTATGCTATCATCACCTTCTTTGTAATAGGGGTGTGCTCCCTCTGGTTTTCAGTTACATTTTATATATATATAATATATTTTATACCATCTGTCATATTGCACATTATCATAAGCTTCAGATTGGTGTGTTGTAGGAGGTTGCCCCATCTAGTGTTCAGTTTATAGTATGACATAGAATGTAATACACAGGAAATTGTGCTTTAGTAGGGTGCTACACGTAGTATCTACCTTTAGTGTGTAACACTCAAATATAAGCCACACCAGTCAACCACTTGAAAGTGTGCACACTAAAGGGCAAAACACAAATGTACCAACCAGAAAGAAGGGGGGGGGGTCTACTAAGCAGTTTACTACAGATTCAAATATTTACTTAGCCATGATTGACAAACAATACAAATTAAAACATCACTAAAAAAACATAACAATCGGACACTAGATGGCGCTGATACCTAGCCAACTATAAATAATAATCACTATTAGCAAAAACTGCTCCTATAGCCCAATATCCCTCTTACTAAAGTGCAAAAAATCAAATCTGTACTATCCCATAATTCATAATCATTTTACGTGCAAACATGTCAATAAAGTGCAAATTGCTACTGAGATGCTGAGGCCAAAACCAAAGAAGAAGAAGTATCAGTCTCCCCGTCACTTCATCAGGGCAAATCATATCATATACGATAGTGACGATAACGATAACATTACGCAGCGCGCCGGCCAGGGGGACACTACGCTGTTTGCCAGCCTGTTTTTGATACATGGAGTTGTAAGATATTTTCTGCTTGATATACGTTTGTTCCATTGTCCCTCTTCTCACTTGGTTTCGGCCTCATCATCTCAGTAGCAATTTGCACTTGACAGGTTTGCACACAATATGATTATGAATTATGGGATATTAGATTAGATTTTTTGCACATGAACATTAGTAAGAGGGACTCTTGGCTATTGGGCAATAGAAGCAGTTTTTGCTAATAGTGATTATTATTTATAGTTGGCTAGGTATCAGCACCATCTAGTGTCTGATTGTTATTATAGGTTTTTTAGTGATGTTTTAATTAGTATCGTTGTTTGGTAATCATGGCTAAATAAATATTTCAATCTGTAGAAAATTGTAGTGCCACTTAAACCCCTTCTTTTTGGTTGGTACCTTTAGTGTGTGGTATTACACATGCTGTCATAATGCAGACTACTGGGAGCACATTGTACCATCATGAGAGTGCTTGTGTTTAGTGTGTGGTATTACACCAAATTCCATACTGCACACAATGTGAAATCATGTCCTCCTATTTCTAGTGTTCAGTGTGTCACATTGCATGCTACTGTACCATCATCTACAGTTTGTTGTAGTAGTGTGCTCTCTTTATTGTCAGTAAGTGATATTACACCCCACTAGAGCAGGGATTCTCAACCTTTTACGCCAAGTACCCCCTAGCGACAAGAAGTTCCAAACAAGTACCCCAAAGAGGGTGGGTGATTAATTATAAATAGTATCAAAAGAATTGTACTTATCACTGTACTGCGCACATTTATATTGGTTAGAGTTGCTCTTTAGGCAGCAGTGTAATGATGTCAGTGCAGAGTTCCCTTATAAGAGGGACACTAGCTCTATAATAATCCCAATTTTCTGTCCCCCTCTTCTCCAACAGCAGTGCTTAGTATGAAGGATCTCAGGACCAAGTCCATTGTGTACCAGATGGTCAATCTCATCTATATGGTAACACCCTAGTAAAGCATAGGAGAGATTTGTTATAACCCAATGCTTTATGCGGACCTAAACCCTGATGTAGGATAGGCATCGCATCAACACCTATTATCCCCTCACAGTGCAAGGTGTTTGTACCATGGCAGATCTACATCACTCCTGAGACAAACTGCTCTCCAACTCTCTCATAACGCTGAATAACAAAATGCATTTATGTTTTTTTTGCCTGTTTATTGCGATTTTACTCTTCTGGCTTGTGCTTCTCCTTATGGCTACCTGTGGATTAACATGACTGCTCTCTTAATTGGGTCGGCTATCAGTGACAGGTGTTCCCATACCCTCTCAATTCACTACAATGGGAGGGGGGGGGCAGGCTTTGGTTAACCCCCTCATTATAATGGATAGAGAAGGAGAGGTATTGCTCCTGTGAATGATGGTGGGTCATGACCTTGAGACGCTATCAATCCTGACCCCATATTTGGTCCTTGGGTGGTGCGGATTCGCAGGCTGGGATCCAGCATTCAGCTGTAGGGAACAAAAGGAGTACCCAGCTTTTTTTTTTTTTTTTTTTTGGCTTTTTATTTCAATCATGAAATATACCGTAATAAACTAACTTCCAGCATGCTTTGTGGTGTAGAGCAAGCAAAGATCTTTTAAACCATTATAGGTTTAGGCCACACTGTAGCAGACAGCTGTAAGCTCCGACCACTAGGTGGAAGTTTAAAGCAGAACAAACCCCAGGATTTTCACTTTCCTGGATTTTGTTCCTTGCCTCCCAAATTGGGATGCCCCACTGTGTGAAACCCCCTGGATTAGTGCATTTAGACTCCTCTTCCCGGTCCAACGGCGCATGTGCAGGCTATCGTCCAATCAGAGCCGTCCAAAGAACTGACGTAATTCGGCAGGTAGCTCGGCTTATGGTAGATGGGGAGCAAGAACCGCATGTGGGCCCTGCTCGAGTCCCAGCCTATCGGAAAGCCTGGGACAGGAGCGTACGCATAGCCCAGGGATGCCAGGATGTGCCCACTCTCGCTCCCCCCAACAGAGCTGCCTCGCCAAATTACATCAGTTCAGTGGGGGGCTCTGATTGGACGAGAGCAGGTGCGGTTGGACCAGGGAAAGGTGCCCTGTGTTTCACACAGCAGGGCATCGCAATTTAGGATGCCCCCGTGAGTTTTGTTCTGCTTTAAAAGTGCTTATTAATCCAAGGGGGTAATAATTTTGCATGCAGTTGTTCTTTAAAGTGACCCTCCAGTCAAAAACACTTGAGAGGCAGGGGAAGATACTATGATGAGGGATGCTCCATTTACTGCACTAATACTCTCCATCTCTATTGGTGTCAAGGTGGGCTTGTACAGGGCTGTGCGCTCACCCACCAGGCAAACCCCATTGGTCATGTGGGGCTGTGACCCAGAAAGCCAGGTCAAGGTATCACAAAATGAGCAAATGGTCCTGATCCCACTCCTGTTGAGTGTTTGGTTTAGTGTATACACAAGGGCGTGATTATAGCGGGTGTGGAGGTTGCGTCCACAATGGGCCCATAGTCACAGGGGCCCCATCCCTTCTGTTCCTCTGCCTTAATTTATGGCTCTGTGCTACTGTGGCATAATAGACAGAGGAGAACAGACTGCTGTTGCAATCTGTACTGGTCTAGTAGTATTCAAATTAGTTGAAATGACAAAGAAAAAAAATATATAAACTGTACAGAGAAGCCTGGCACTGATCACTATATTAACAAACAATCAGATCGTGATGCAACTAAGCATCTGACATCCACACTGGAGCTTGGAGAAGATGGAAGAGGTTTGCGCTGCTGCCCAATGTCATCCCACAATAAAACAATTCTTGGCATTATTGTACACAGTTAATGAGGCCCCTCTGGTCCATCAGTAGTGCTTCTTATAGAAGACCAGTAAATTAAAATTTAAACTGCAACCATTATTCAAGTGAACTGCGGACTATAGTCTAAATACTAGTCTAATAGGGTTCACACATCCAGCATCCTTATAGTGGTGGAGACCTGCACCACGTGGGTGTTGGTCTGCTTTAAAGGCATCATACTTCAGAAATAAGTGAAACATTTTATTACACCAAATACATCTACAGTGTAATTGAATTTAAAAGATACCCTAATGGGAACTTGTCATAACCTAGCACATTTTAGAATTTCAGTTTGTGCTGTCCCTCAGTCCACGGTGTACAACCTCAAGGTAAAATGCACCAGTGAAAGTCTATCACAGGATGGTAACCCAGCACTGATAAGAAGCCTCAGCTGTTCTGCCAAGTTCCCTTTCATGTTAAGACCCTGAAAGTATAAAAAGTTACACACTGTTGGAAAGTGCCATGTAAAAGTCAGCTCTGTTAGGAAGTTGCGCTTCCTCGCACATCAGTGGCCTTGCCCAGATTACCAGCCTCTCGCTTCAGGACGTTAAGCAACGTCTGTGAGCTCTCCAGGATCTGCAAGAGAGTTCAAGAAAAAGTTAAGGGAGGAGCTTGTTATATCAACTCAGTACTTTTACTTTCCAACATGATGTAGAAGATATTTGGGCTCTATTAGTAAAGATAAACATTTGGGGAGGACCAACAACCTAAATCAAAGGGTAAGGGACACAGAGTTTTAGTCTGGATGGCTAGCAAGGATGTAGGTCTACACACAGGTAAGGCAGCCATTACAGGGCAGGCGTGTATTGGGCTCCAGAAGACTAAGACACTGTAGCAGGCCTAAACACAGATCAGGCCTGTATTGGACTCCAGAAGCGCCAAAACACTGCAGGAGCCTATACAGTATTTTACACGAGTAGACAAAGCACCAACAGCATTTCTGTAGACCTAGCCATTGTTTTCCATAACGTGAACCCCCGCAGGCATGGATTATCCTCTTGCAGAATTCTGACCCCAGCAGGCAATTGCACACAGTCTTTTATGCTAAATTTTAAACTCTTTTTCAGCGGTCAGCTCAAGTGTTGACTGTATAGGTGACCAACTGCACAGTAGGAGGACCCACTTTTTTCTGTGGAATCATTAGCATTGTCTGTTCCCTCTTGACTGGAAAGAGAGGCTTCCTCAAAAGAATGAAGACATAATTAGATACCCGGCTCCTTCCTCCTGGATCTCAGTGTTTTTAAAGAGGAATCCCAGAAGAAATATGCATATATCAAGATATCATATACTTATCCTGGGCGGAAAGTAACGCCATCCTGGAGGAAATTCCATTACCGGTAAGCTAATTGGGGTTTTCCAAAAATGTCCTCCAGGACAGTCCAGCAGCTGATTAACGAGAAATCCTATTAGTGTCCTACCTTAGGGACAGGATATCTGTAGAATCTTCCTGCCAAAAACCCGTCTAGCTTCAGAAGAAAGATCCACTCTGTGGTGCTTCAAAAATGTGTGCGGGGAAGCCCAAGTTGCTGCTCTGCAAATCTCCGCCAGAGAAACGCCTGACCAAATAGTCCAAGAAGTAGTAACTGCCCTGGTAGAGTCTGCTCATAGAGACTTTGGGGATGACCCGGAAGATTCATAAGCTAACTGGATGGCTTCCCTAATCCACCTGGTGTTAGAGGCCTTACAGACCCCTATTCTTTCCTGCAAAAGATTACCAAATGATCGATCTCCTCCAGCCCGAGGTGCGATCCAAATAAGTCAATAGAATGCTTCTAGCATCCAACAGATACAGATCTCCTGCTGATCCTTAAGGTCCGCTGGTCTAAGACCTGGTAGGTAGATCTCATGGAACATGTGAAATTCCGAAGCAATCTTCGGCAGGTAAAGCAGATCAAGTCTGATAATGAGATGATCTGAAAAAATCCTAAAGCATGGTTCTTTGATGGACACTGCTTGCAAATCACTAGTTCTTCTAGCCGAAGAAATGGCTAATATAAAGGCAACCTTAAGCATTAAAACTTAAACCGGAGCTTCACCGCGATTTATTGAAAAGCCCAAACCCTTAAAATATATTAACTTTAGATGCTGGGGAATAGTTTAAGTTTTTAGTCACTTTCCCCCACTGGGCTGCAACTCTGTTCAGGACTCTAGGATACGGGCGCCGCCATCTTAACACAGAAGCATCACATACTGAGGAGAGTGGGATAAAGCACAGGGGGGGGCGGGTTATAGCTGTGCTTTGCACAGACAGAGCAGAGCTGGGGTCAGGAAAAGGTCAGCAATCCCAGAATGCAGAGCAGCACAGTCAGAACCGACTTCCTGTTTGCAGGCTGCCTGATGTCCCATGAGCAGTCATCTTGGATGTTTAAAGGCTCATAACATGCAGTAGATGCAGGTAGGATGATTTTTAATGTGAGCAATCTGTATATACAGGGTGTGGAAAACATATAAGATAGACTCTTATTCAGGGCGAAGGTCCGCTTTAAGCGCTGCTTCCTCAATGGGTCAAAGGGGGACCATGTAAGACTGTTCAGGACAATGGAAAGGTCCCAGAGAGGGAAGGCCTTAGAATTCACCCATCTTCCTCTAGACAGAGACCACACATCTTTAAATCGATTCCTCCTGTCCAAGTCTATGTTCCAAGAATACCGACAGTCGCCACCTGCACCTTTAACCCTTTAAGTGCCAGCCTACCTAGATTTTTTGTCACACTGTTGCCAGACCACTTTTCACGTTTTTTGCGCTACACATGTTCAACCTTGATTTTTGAAGGGATTTCCAGGAAAATTATATATTGTTTTTTTCAGCAGAGTCTGGGCTTCAACATGAAATGTCTTGTTTGGCCTTTTTTTAGTGTATTCAATACTTTTGGGTGAAATATGTGCAAAAAAATAATTTTTTTTTTACTATATGTAGTGTTTTTTTGTAATGAAAAAATGGAAGTTTGTTAATAAAATATAATTGCGTGTGAAAGCCCTATTTCTCCCGGTTACAACGGTACCACATATGTATTGGTATACACCCTTTCCTGCCCAGGAAACTCCCCCAAACTGAAACAGGAGTTTAGGAGACTTCAGATAGGATACAACTATGCAATGATTGCATAGTTGTAAGGGGTTAATTAAAAAAAAAAAAAAATGACATAGGGTCCCCCCTCCCTTACAATCCCCCCCAAAAAAATGACGTAGGGTCCCCCTTACCCAGCATTACCAACCCGGACCAGCTATGGGGGCTTGTAGAACAGGGCGCCGGAGCCAGCGTTGGTGGCCCATGGCCCTGAAGGCTACTAGCCCACATAGCCACTAAGTGGCCCGGGCCCTTCTGCCCCCCCTGGCCGTTGGGGAGGCAGGTAATGGGGGGCTGGGGGTTTTGGCAAGTCACCCACTAGCCGCAGGTGATTGCCAGCCCCAGAGCCTTGTGAACTGGTATAAGGGGTCTTATGGATCCCTTACCAGTTCACAAAGGGTTAAGTAAAAAAAAAAAAAAAAAAGACAGACACAAAATTCTTTATTTTTTTTTCACTTATACTTACCTCTGATCCCGCGCGCTGCAGATGACAGTTGTCGGTAGTGATCGCAGCAGGGAGGATGGGAGGCAGGGGATCAGAGCCTCCCTGCTCCGATCGCTACCGACAAGTGACAGATCGGAGCCGGGTGTGACACTATGAGGAGCGGGATTACGTCATCCCGCTCCTCCCACAAGTGGGTGGGGCCAGAGCTGCCCGAAGAGGATGGTGAGGGCCCGTTTCTGGGTCCTCACTAGCAGCGTAGAAAGCCCGGGGGGGTGGGGGGCTGGTGAAGAGAAGACCCGGGGAGAGTACTGACATTTACACTTTTTCTTGCAGATGTCGGGGGGAGGGCTATTCCAGGCCCCCTCCTGAAGACCAGAGGCCAGGGTGCAGGAATCGAGCAGGTGATGCTTGTATAGAATCGCTGGCACTTTCACACGAGGGGTCAGGTAAGTCTGTTTTTTACTTTTTTTTTTATGGGGCTCTAAAGTCAGCTACGTGAGTCTCACGTAGCTGGCACTAGAAGTGTTAAGGTACTGATGGCTAACCCCATTTCTGCCGCTTCCTGTAAATTCCAAAACTGCAGCCAAACCAGAACTATTCAGATTATGGACTGCACAAAATGAAGAAAACTTCTTCCATACCTTCCCGTATATATCTTACGGGTAACCACTTTTCTGCTCTGGAAAAAGATCTTAAAGACTGGAACATTGGTCCCTGATGTAGCAGGTCTGCTGTCGGGGGAGAGAGAAGGGAGAACCACAGTCTCCTGGACCACCAGGGGGCAATCAGGATCACCCCTGCCTGGTCCAACTTTATCTTCCTTATGACTAGCGAAAGAATCTAAAAGGGAGGAAAGGCGTAACAAATTATTCAACGTCCCCCAATTCTGACCCAATTCTGATTTAATTCCCACCCTGTCTGAGCTGAATTCGACTGAAAAGGTCCGCCACAACATTTAGTTCTCCTTTGATGTGGACTGCTGTCAAGGAGAACACAATACTGTCCGAGACAACAAGCACTTCTCGATTCCATATGATGTTCTAGAAATGCTTTAGGGCCAATTGACCAGCTTTTAACTCCTGAAAGTTTGAAGATCTTTGGGTCATGTTGCCAGCCTAGGATCCTTGGACCTGGCAATGAACAGTATGCCCCCCCCCCCCGTACACTTGCGTCTGTTGTAATACGGATTGGGTCCACTTGATGCCAAGGTCTCCCCTTCCTCCCATTCCTGTGAACCGACCACCAACGAAGAGAATGACAAAGTCTCTGGTTCTCTGTTCCAGGTGAGCAAAAAGAAGGTCTGGAGGGCTCTTGAGTGTAGCTGGGCCCATATGATCACTGGGACGGCTGAGGACATAAGTCCCAGCAGCACCAGAATCTGTGTTAGGGAGATTCTGGGATGTTCCTGAATGTAAGAGGATAGGGAGACAATCTTCATGATCATGTTACGTGGAAGAAAGGTTCTCTCCTGTAAACGGTTGATCTGATACCCTAGGTAAATGCACGAAATTTAAGGGAACAGACTCTACTTCTCCTTGTTTATGATCCACCCCAGATCTGAAAGGAGGGACAATGTTAACTTCATTGTTTTCCAAAATTTCCCTGAACAGAGCAAAAGAGAAGAAGATCACCCAGGTATGTCACTATGCCTATCTGCTTTAATCTCAGAAATGCCATAGCTTCTGTTAATATTTTGGTAAATATTTGAGGTGCGGACAAAAAACCAAAGGGCATTGCTCTGAATTGCCAATGATGATAGGTTACTCCACCAATTATTACTACAAATCTCAGAAATTTTCTGTGAACATGCAGATATGCATCCGGGAGGTCTATAGAGGCCATTCAGACGCGCTGGAACAGGATATCTTTGATCGTAAAAATTTACTCCACGAGCACAATTAAATAAGGCCATACTCAAAGCATTGGCCCCAATTGCCTCTGAAGCAGCATCCGAATGATTTAGAAACAAAAAACAGGGTGTCCAAAAGCTCCTCTTTTGAGGCGTCACCAGATATGCCACTCCTGACCTTGTCAATCCAGAGCTCCACTACTCTACTGACAATCCATAGCCAGCAGGGGTCTGAACAAAAAAGAATCAGTATCCTAAACCCTTTTAAGAAGAATGTCTGAACTTTTGTCTAAGGTATCTCTAAGAACGCATGTCCTCAAAAGGAGAAATCCTATTTCCGAGAAACCCGAGCCAAAGGAGAATCCACCTTAGGGCACTTAGCCCAAACCTCTAGCACAGATTCCTCAAAGGGGAATATTCTTTTGAGCGACTTAGGAAGGAAAAACCAAAGACTCCAGACTCAATCTTAAGGGAAGCTAGAATTCCCCTAATAAGATCTGTCATCTCGAGGGAAAGTTAAATGGACCCAGGTGGGATCCCTTCTAGACTCCTTAAAGGGCTTAGTCTTTTTGGCCTTGGATTCCTTAGCCTGCACAAGAAAATAGGAAAAAAGACAGGGGGATGGTTCGAGGGCAAGTGTCCTTGTGAGGGTGTGAAGGGATGGAGACTTACTCCTTCCACTGGATTATCACCCAATCCCATTGTTCACAGCTCCACAGTTTCGCTGGGAAGCCAACTGGTACCACTGGACCTGTCCTAGGCGCGAGCGAGGTGCAGCTGCAGACTCTCACTGTGCTGCCACCTCCACTGAAACAGTGCCTCAGCCCCACACAAAGCAAACTGCTTCCTGTAAGGGATAGGCCCCGCCCTTCTGGCCTGCACACCTCCCCCCGAAACCTGGAAGTCATATGCCGTCCAGTTACTGATACCTGCCATCTCTGACAGGACAAAGACTCACCAGACCTCAAGGTAAGTACCATACCTGCCCCCTTCTCACAAGGGTGGAGGCCCAAAGCTTCCACCAGTCCCAGTCTTCCCACTAATCGGTAGGGGAAGGTTTGGGATCTTTGCTCAGGATGTTACCTGGGTCCTGCCGCAGAGACCTGGACTAGCTCCAGGGAAGAGAGTTCCCCAGGGGGGTGAAAGAAAGCAGGGGAACCCCCAAACTGTAGCAGGTCACCTGGAACACCACCTGAGTCTGATATAGGGATGTATAATCCAGCTTGTTTCCATGGAGGAAACACAAAAACACTAAATACCGCCGCAGGGGCGGGGTATACTCATATCCAGTTTGTGTTTCCGGTTTAGGAGGGAGGAGCTACTTGGCTCGGCCGTCCTGGAGGACGTTTTGGGAAAATAATCATAACACCATAAGCCTGGTCTACTTTACCTTCATATATGCAGCCTGTGTCTCTGCAATTGTCTTGTCAAACTCGTTCCTGGATGCCATCTTCCTCGCCAGACTCTCATTCACCCTGGAGAGCTTTTCTGTCAGGATGCGGATGTCATTCTGCAGCTTATTCTTCTCCTCTTCCTCCTGCTGGATCTGGCGGTTCAGCTCCTCTCGTTTGCTGCACAGGTCTTCGATACCTGAATAGGACAGAGAAGACAGCAAGGTGAAAGGGACCTGCTGTCATTATTCCAAACATCCATTAATAATCAGAAAACAGGTAGCCTATTCGAATGGTTCATATAAGGAATTAGGCAACTCACCTAGTTATGAGTTTATAAAATATGAAACTAGATAGAGGGAACATTCAGAAATGTTGGCAACATCAATAAGCACCATAAGATATGGCAGATGTAGGGTTGGCCAGCTACCCCTACATCTTCACTACCAACAGGCTTGCTGTGTGGTGGTCACTGGAGAGGAAAGGGCATCAAGAAGGCAACACTTGGGCCTGATCACAAAGGAGAGCGGTATGAGAAATACTGAGGTAGGCAAGTAGCACAGTAAATTGTCAGGGGAATACAGATGAGGGTATCAGGGAGGACATAAGAAAGTGCAGCAGGCATAAAGGGAGAGAAGGAGGGGTGATATGGTAGTGCATAAGAGAATGCAATATAGGGGTGGGTGCCAGCAGGAGAAAAAACAGAGAAGGGTAAAAAAGCGTAAGAGGATAAATATTAGAGCAGTGCACCAGCACACATTGGGAGGAAGCACAGGACCAACAGGTACATGAAGAGGGGGGCAGAGGTAATATGGGAGAGGGGACGCTGTAATATGCGGAAGAGCGAGAGGATGGAAATAGATAATATGGAAGGAGTCCGAGTCACACAGAGAAGGAGGAGCAGGGGCACACAAAGAAGGATGACCAGGGGCTGTGTGACTGCCTCCTCTATTAGCCCCTGCTCCTCCTTCTCTGTGTGACCCTGCCGCCTCTATTAGCCCCTGCTCCTCCTTCTGTGCGACCCCGTTTCCTTTATTAGCCCCTGCTCCTCTGTGCGACCCTGCCTCCTCCATTAGCCCCTGCTCCTCCTCCTCTATGTGACCCTGCCTCCTCTATTAGCCCCTGCTCCTCCTTCTCTGGGTGACCCTGCCTCCTCTATTAGCCCCTGCTCCTCCTTCTCTGGGTGACCCTGCCTCCTCTATTAGCCCCTACTCCTCCTTCTGTGCGACCCCGTTTCCTCTATTCGCCTCTACTCCTTCTCTGTGTGACTCTGCCTCCTCTATTAGCCCCTGCTCCTCCTCCTCTGTGTGACTCTGCCTCCTCTATTAGCCCCTGATCCTCCTTCTGTGCGACTCGGTTTTCTCTATTAGCCTCTACTCCTTCTCTGTGTGACTCTGCCTCTTATTAGCCCCTGCTCCTCCTTCTGTGCGACCCTGTTTCCTCTATTAACCTCTACTCCTTCTCTGTGTGACTCCGTTTCCTCTATTAGCCCCTGCTCCTCCTTCTCTGGGTGACCCTGCCTCCTCTAGTAGCCCCTGCTCCTCCTTCTGTGCGACCCCGTTTCCTCCATTAACCTCTACTGTGACTCTGCCTCCTTTATTAGCCCCTGCTCCTCCTTCTGTGCGACCCCGTTTCCTCTATTAGCCTCTACTCCTTCTCTGTGTGACTCTGCCTCCTCTATTAGCCCCTGCTCCTCCTCCTCTGTGTGACTCTGCCTCCTCTATTAGCCCCTGCTCCTCCTTCTGTGCGACCCCGTTTCCTCTATTAGCCTCTACTCCTTCTCTGTGTGACTCTGCCTCCTTTATTAGCCCCTGCTCCTTCTCTGGGTGACCCTGCCTCCTCCATTAGCCCCTGCTCCTCCTTCTGTGCGACTCTGCCTCCCCTATTAGCCCCTGCTCCTCCTTCTCTGTGTGACCCTCCCTCCTCTGCTCCTCCTTCTCTGTGTGACCCTGCCTCCTCCTTCTCTGTGTGACCCTGCCTCCTCTGCTCCTCCTTCTCTGTGTGACCCTGCCTCCTCTATTAGCCCCTGCTCTTCCTCCTCTATGTGACCCTGCCTCCTCTATTAGCCCCTGCTCCTCCTTCTCTGGGTTACCCTGCCTCCTCTATTAGACCCTGCTCCTCCTTCTGTGCGACCCCGTTTCCTCTATTAGCCTCTACTCCTTCTCTGTGCGACTCTGCCTCCTCTATTAGCCCCTGCTCCTCCTCCTCTGTGTGACTCTGCCTCCTCTATTAGCCCCTGCTCCTACTTCTCTGTGTGACCCTGCCTCCTCTATTAGCCCCTGCTCCTTCTCTGGGTGACCCTGCCTCCCCTATTAGCCCCTGCTCCTCCTTCTGTGTGACCATGCCTCCTCTGCTCCTCCTTCTCTGTGTGACCCTGCCTCCTCTATTAGCCCCTGCTCCTCCTTCTGTGCGACCCCGTTTCCTCTATTAGCCTCTACTCCTTCTCTGTGTGACTGCCTCCTCTTTTAGCCCCTGCTCCTCCTTCTCTGGGTGACCCTGCCTCCTCTATTAGCCCCTGCTCCTCTGTGCGATCCTGCCTCCTCTATAAGCCCCTGCTCCTCCTTCTCTGTGACTCCGTTTCCTCTATTAGCCCCTGCTCCTCCTTCTCTGTGTGACTCTGCCTCCTCTATTAGCCCCTGCTCCTCCTTCTGTGCGACCCTGTTTCCTCTATTAGCCTCTACTCCTTCTCTGTGTGACTCTGCCTCCTCTATTAGCCCCTGCTCCTACTTCTCTGTGTGACCCTGCCTCCTCTATTAGCCCCTGCTCCTTCTCTGGGTGACCCTGCCTCCCCTATTAGCCCCTGCTCCTCCTTCTCTGTGTGACCATGCCTCCTCTGCTCCTCCTTCTCTGTGTGACTCTGCCTCCTCTATTAGCCCCTGCTCCTCCTTCTGTGCGACCCAGTTTCCTCTATTAGCCTCTACTCCTTCTCTGTGTGACTCTGCCTCCTCTTTTAGCCCCTGCTCCTCCTTCTCTGTGTGACTCTGCCTCCTCTTTTAGCCCCTGCTCCTCCTTCTCTGTGCGACTCTGCCTCCTCTATTAGCCCCTGCTCCTCCTTCTCTGGGTGACCCTGCCTCCTCTATGCGATCCTGCCTCCTCTATAAGCCCCTGCTCCTCCTTCTCTGTGACTCCGTTTCCTCTATTAGCTCCTGCTCCTCCTTCTCTGTGTGACCCCGTTTCCTCTATTAGCCCCTGCTCCTCCTTCTCTGGGTGACCCCGTTTCCTCTATTAGCCCCTGCTCCTCCTTCTCTGGGTGACCCTGCCTCCTCTATTAGCCTCTACTCCTTCTCTGTGTGACCCTGCCTCCTCTATTAGCCCCTGCTCCTCCTTCTCTGTGTGACCCCGTTTCCTCTATTAGCCCCTGCTCCTCTGTGCGATCCTGCCTCCTCTATAAGCCCCTGCTCCTCCTTCTCTGTGACTCAGTTTCCTCTATTAGCTCCTGCTCCTCCTTCTCTGTGTGACCCCGTTTCCTCTATTAGCTCCTGCTCCTCCTTCTCTGTGTGACCCCGTTTCCTCTATTAGCCTCTACTCCTTCTCTGTGTGACTCTGCCTCCTCTTTTAGCCCCTGCTCCTCCTTCTCTGTGCGACTCTGCCTCCTCTATTAGCCCCTGCTCCTCCTTCTCTGGGTGACCCTGCCTCCTCTATGCGATCCTGCCTCCTCTATAAGCCCCTGCTCCTCCTTCTCTGTGACTCCGTTTCCTCTATTAGCTCCTGCTCCTCCTTCTCTGTGTGACCCCGTTTCCTCTATTAGCCCCTGCTCCTCCTTCTCTGGGTGACCCTGCCTCCTCTATTAGCCCCTGCTCCTCTGTGCGATCCTGCCTCCTCTATAAGCCCCTGCTCCTCCTTCTCTGTGTGACCCCGTTTCCTCTATTAGCTCCTGCTCCTCCTTCTCTGTGTGACCCCGTTTCCTCTATTAGCCCCTGCTCCTCCTTCTCTGTGACTCCGTTTCCTCTATTAGCTCCTGCTCCTCCTTCTCTGTGTGACCCCGTTTCCTCTATTAGCTCCTGCTCCTCCTTCTCTGTGTGACCCCGTTTCCTCTATTAGCCCCTGCTCCTCCTTCTCTGTGACTCCGTTTCCTCTATTAGCTCCTGCTCCTCCTTCTCTGTGTGACCCCGTTTCCTCTATTAGCCCCTGCTCCTCCTTCTCTGGGTGACCCTGCCTCCTCTATTAGCCCCTGCTCCTCTGTGCGATCCTGCCTCCTCTATAAGCCCCTGCTCCTCCTTCTCTGTGACTCCGTTTCCTCTATTAGCTCCTGCTCCTCCTTCTCTGTGTGACCCCGTTTCCTCTATTAGCTCCTGCTCCTCCTTCTCTGTGTGACCCCGTTTCCTCTATTAGCCCCTGCTCCTCCTTCTCTGTGACTCCGTTTCCTCTATTAGCCCCTGCTCCTCCTCCTCTGTGTGACTCAGTTTCCTCTATTAGCCTCTACTCCTTCTCTGTGTGACTCTAACTCTTTCCATATTATCTCTTCCCTCCTCTCGCTCTCCCTCATATTACAGCTTCCTCTGCTCCCCCTTCATGGACCATTTGGTTCTGTGCTTCCTCCCAATGGATGCTGGTGCACAGCTCTATATTTATAGAGGAGGCAGGGTCACACAGAGAATGAGTGGAAGCAATAGGAGGCGCAGAAGGAATATGCAGGGGTAATAGGAAAGGTGTAGGCAGGGGGCAATATAGTAGAAGGGGATACAGAGGGGGTCAGGTGAGTATAATCAATGACAAGGTTCTCGACGGTAACGGGGGCGCTTACATTTTACCAGCTCGTTGTTGTAGGTCTGCAGCGCCGCCCCCTGCTGGCTCATCTCCTCCCGCCGTCTCAATCAACTGCTCACTAATAACGTTGCTCTTGTCACTTTTATATATCACGCTAACTCCGTATCCGGCCACGCCCCGTTTTAAGTTCGATAGCCTATAAAACCTCTCCACTGGCGCACCACGTGATCCGGAAAGATGTTGCCACTACGCGGCAGAGCGGCGGTTCTCGCTGCCATGGAAATGGGAAACCCGTCTCTCTTACGTCATCAACAGAGGCCGGGCATGACGTGCCCCAGCGCGACCGTCAGGAGAGCGGAGATGGCGCAGTGCAGCCTGGAGGAGCTGTCCGCCGCCTGGAACACGCTGAGCCTCGGCCTGGTTCCTGCCTCTGCCCTGGGCCTGGTCAGTGAAGGCGTTCTAGACGGCGGGGGCTTGTTAACCCTTGTGTTGCTGGCGGGGTTTGTACTAGCATGACAGCTGTGTGCAGCCTCCACTCACACATATAGAGACCGGCAATAAACACTGTATACATTGGCCTGGAGGCCTCTCCTGCACACGTCAAGCTTAGGGCCAGTTGTTGATGTGGTATGGGGCGTGGCTTATGATGGATGCGTGGTTTATACCGCCATACTTGGTGTAAGTCAAGACAGGTGATAAAAGTATTCTAGCAATGCTTACTCTGCCACACAATACCTTCATAACAATCCCCTCGTCTATACTAAGCCACAAGCCTCCCCTACCCACCCACCCACCAATGAGTGGATATGCTTTGCCCCTCTGCGGGATAACTGCATCACCCAGCATTACCTACTGTCCCCTCCTTGCAGAATAACCCCAATCACTACACGGTCTCCATCTGACCAACAAATCCCCTCCCTAGATTAATAAGTGGGTGGTGGCATAGCTGTACTAAGGGTGAGTGCGACAAGGCTGGAGACATGTCTGCATTGAGAGTTGTTGCACCAAGGATGGTGGTGTCATAGTTAGTGGCTTGTCGGTACCAATGGCAGTCACCACAGGATTGACAATATAGCTTTGAGAGTGATTGCACCAGGCATGGTGGCATATTCTCAATGAGGGGATTTGGGGCAGCAGTATGGGTGGCCACGCCGGGGCTGACCGCAAATCCGTTCTTAGTGCTACTGTCCAGGGTTGGTGGCATGGCTGTACTGAGGGTAGTTGTGCCAAGGGTGGTGGCATAGCTGCTCTGAGGTTGGTTGCATTAGAGCGGGTGAATGCACTAAGGTTGTTTGCCAGGGCTGTACTGGGGATGGTCTCCAGGCATTGCAATGAAAGTGGTTGTGCTGAAGTGTCATGTCTGTACTAAGGGAGGTGTGGACAAAGCTGGAGATGTGGTTGGTAGAATGCCGATACTGAAGGTGGTTGTGTGAGAGTTGGCGGCATGGCTGTACTAAGGGGGATGTGGGACAGCAGCATGGCTTATCATCCATCTTAAGATAACACACATCTATCCTAAGATAAAGAGTACATACAGTATACACATAAGGGCAGACTAGATAGACCGTATGGTCTCCTTCTGCCGTCACCCTTCTATGTTTCTTACATGGCTGCACCAGGGTTGGTGGCATTGTTTGTACTGGTGGCATTGCTGCTGAGGGTTGCTGCATCTGGGTGTGGTGGGCAGAGGGCCATATACACTGCCGCCCATGGGCGACGCAACTGATGGTACTGTGTCTGTTTAGGTGTGTGTTGGGGGGGGGGGTCCACCTGTTTGTGCTCTCTTTAATAGGAGAGACCAGCGCTTTGTGCTTGCCAAACAGAAGCATAATACTTTAGCTCTATTCATTGCCATGGCTGTGTGTGACTGATTGCTGCCATCTCACACGGAAGCACAGTGTTCTGGAGAATTAGAAAAGCAAAAATATCCATTTCTAGTTCTACACCCTAAGAAGGGAGTATCGGCAGGGGCTTTGGCCAAATTTATTTCACAAGTTCATTGGGTTTTGGTCTGCATTAAGGATGCCCCTTCCCATGGGGTTAGAAGGTGGAGCTGATTTAGACTGTTGGCCCCTTACCGCAGACAAGTAAATTATTATTTATTTATTATTTATGCAGCTTTATACTCATGGATCACGTCGTCCTCAATGGTTTTATAAGATTTTAAGTTTTCATATCAAAATGAGCCAAGATGGCGATGTTCAAAAGTTCCCTTGTTCTCTGCAATAGGACCAGTGCCAACTGTAAATACCCAGCCTGGAGAGTTGCCTCCCCACCTCAAAAATGTATTCTTCTTTCTATTTACTTGCAGGCAGCCCCTAGATCTGGCCCTGATGAGTCAATCAGAGAAAGTGACCTCAAATCAGCCCTGGAGGTGCTCCATGTTTGCGGCCTGCGTTCTGTGGTGGAGGAATGGTTCACGGAGGTCCTCCAGATGGATCTGCAGAGGAACATCGCTCCTGAGTTCTGGAATGGCATGAATCAGCAGGAGAACACTGTGGGAGAGCAGGAATGTATGCTGCTGCTGCTGGACACCTTCCGCCTCTTACTGTCCCGTCTAGAGCCCTACTTAAAGAGCTTGGAAGTTCTGGGGCGGTGGGCAGATATGGGCCTTCTCCTTGGCTCCGATTCTCAGACTTTGCGGGAGAAAGTGTTCACCATGTTTAAAGCCATCCTCTTCTTCTCACCTTCAAAGACATTCCAGGATATGGTTCAGCAGTTCTATGGCCGGACATTTAAAATCTACATGGGACAGAAAAAGAGGGGTGACGATAGTGGCAGTGACTGTGACAGCAGCATGAATGAGAACGAGCTAGAAAGCGACTCTGAGGACCGTGGGGTGGAGGAATCTGAATGTGCTGGTTGTGAGAGCCCCAAAGACCAGTGCTGGTGTAGCACTGCTATGGAGCAATTTCAGCAGCTCAACAACATCTTGTAAGAGTCTGATAAACAGATTGCATTTGTATTGCCTCTTTTATTTCCATTATAGTCCCTGTTCAGGCAACCTAAAAATATAAACCTCACTAACATGACAGTCCACAGGCTTGGCCCTATAGTGTCCTGCATGCTGCCAGTACAGTGGGAACAGGCTTTCTTGTTTGGTAGGACTGGGCCTGCCACATGACTGGTCATGAACATCGACAACTGGAGTGTGGTTTCAGTGGTAGATGCTCCTATGCATGCCATGAGCTGGTCTGTAGTGCAATAAGACTGGCAAAGCCCATAGGCTCTAAGGAATTCAGCTCGTGGGCTGGCAGGCAAGTGAGATTGCCTTTTCTGTCCTTTAAAGCAGACCAACAGCATGCAGTCTATACGTCTAGTATGATCCTAAAGGAAACCTTTAGTTCCGTTTCTGATCAGACCTCGCAACAGAATTGCCAACCGGCATGAGACGACCACTTACCTGGCAATGCTTCTGCAGCCTAGTTTGGGGCCTGGTGTTTTTTTTTTTTTTTTTTTTTTCTTTTTTTGCTCTTCCAGCAGTCCTAACTTTAGGCCCCAGGGTTGACATGTGTGGTGTACAAGCACATACTGAGGTGCCTAATAATCTAATAAATGGGTACCTCAGTCTGTTAGTCTAGATGTAAGTGTGTGACCCAGCGGGGAGCTTGCAGGTATGACATAGGAGCGGTGGCAGATGAGGGAGGTTGACTTGTGCTGCTTGGCAATGCAGATATGGGGTTTGATCGGAAACTCCAGAGTTTACCTTTTTTAAAGTGGACCAAAACCCACAGCGATTGGCCCGGAAATCTATAAGATTCCTGGCCGATTGATTTCCTCCCCCGGGGCATCCAAAATCGGGATGCCCTGATGTGTGAAACCTCCCCCAGGTCGCCCCATACACCGCATTCGGCTATCCCTCTAGCAGGGCGTGTGCCAGGCATTTGTGAATGGCTGGCGTGGGCACGCTCCCTGTTAGAGGGTAGCAGGGGATGCGGCCGTCAGCACGCTCGGAGCCACTGGTCTTAGACGAAGGCTTAGATGACGTGATGTCAGCAGCTCCAAGCGTGTTAATTGGTCGAGCTGCCGCACAAGAGGTGAGTTGGTTTCGGCGTCCTGGGGGGATTTCACAAGGAGCCACTTTCTAGACAATACTTGGCTCTTCCAAGATGGGCACCCTGCAGACCATAGGAAACACTGCAGTGGCTGTAGCCTCTTCCCCCAACCTGCTGCAGTTTGTGACTTGGTTTCTCATCCCTGTTGGTAGGAGGACAAGCATTGCTCACTTGAGGATGCTTATAGTGGGGTGGGGGGGGCGGAGTCTGTCTCAGTGACGTGCTTTCCCTTGAAACTCTATGCAGTGTAAACATCTGTGTTGGTCTGCATTGGCAGGTTATAGTTTGTTTCATTGTAACATAAAAATGTTTTTCCTGTATGTGACTGACTGGATCTTGTGTGGTCTGTAGCCACAGGCTGAATCTGCTGGAGAGAGTGTGCTCAGATGCCGTCACCACCATCCTGCATAAGATGATTGAGCAGAGGATGGAGAAGAGATGCCGGGGAGACTACGAGAGATCATTTCTTAATGAGTTTCAGGAGGTAACTTTTAAGCTACGGTAAAAGGATCTGTACCTATCTGAACCCTACAGCCATGGCCAGTACTGACCCACCCCACCACCACAACCTTCAGTCACCTGCAGCAGGCCTGTGGCTAAGGCACTTGATGCCATTGGGGTTGTGGGGTGCCAATGACCAAGATCCATCCCCGCTAGACCTGGCCATGGGTCTCGGGTAAGTACAGATCTTTTCCTTCATAGGGAAACCTTGAATTTCTTCTCAAACAAATGGTTTTGCTACCTATATTTGCTTTGTATGTGGTGTATTTAAACAACCTTCCTTTTTTTTTTTTTTGGCAGTGGATAGAGAAGGTGATTGGATGGCTAAGTAAAGTGTTCCTACAGGAGGGTACACATCCATCCTCCAATCCTGAAGCCAGTAGCACCCTGAAGCGCTGGCGCTGTCATGTGCAGCGTTTTTTCTATCGCTTGTATGCTAGCATGCGCATTGATGAACTCTTCTGTATTATTCGAGGTGAGTGAAATGGTGCTATTTTTCTCCTCCCTAACCCTTTAAAGCGGAACACCCGACAGCTGTTACTGTCATTCGCCAAATGACTCATTGTTTTCAGTGGGGAGGGCAAGCAGCCGCATTCTTGGTATGTGCACGTGCTCCCGTCCTAGCCACTCAGATAGGCTGGGGCGGAAGTACGTGCCGCTGGTGATGTGGCAGCTTGCGCTCCCAATTGAAGTCAATGAGAGCCATTTGCCGATTGACATGTCACAGCAAACTACTCTCATTGGACGAGAGCCTGTCCAATGGCCACTGGGTAATGTGAATGATTAGACTCAAATTCACGGTTTTTGCTTCTCTGTTAAGTGCCAGCCACATAAAATTTCACATGTCTGCATTGTCAACTGTGCCAGCCGCGTAAATTTGACGTGGCTAGCTTTTTCTCCCCTTTAGAACCAAAAAAAGAAAGCTTGCCACCACCTTGACAGGCCTCTGATCCTTGGGCCATCGTCTTCAGCAGGGTACAGAACGTCAGCTCACTCCACCAGTAGAAAAAGCCCCTCCCTGCTTCTGATGAGCGGCTTACTCCCTGCTTCTGATGAGCGGCTCACTCCCAGGTGGTGTGTGTTAGCACCTTGAGATGGAAGGGGGTATGTAGTAAAAATAAACTTGTGTGTGCTTTCTTCTTAACTTTCTTTGTGAACTGGTAAGGGTGCCTTGAGACCCCTATACCAGTTCAAAGCGTAGACATGGACAGCAAGTCGCCTGCAGCAAGTGGGTCAACCCCCCCCCCCCATTCCCTGCATCACCAAATCCCTGTGGGTGTGCAGTGCAGAAGAGCCCGGTGCCCATGTGGGCTGGTAGTCTTTAGGTCTGGCAGGGATGCTCGGGCTCTGAGCCATGATTTACCAGCCCACATAGATGGTGCATGGGCTGGTTTTGCTGGAGAAGGGGGACCCCACACCATTTTTATTTTAAGGATTTAACCCCTGGTGGTCATTGCAAGTTCACTGCCGGGTGTGCATAGTAGTCGTATTTTATCTCATACATTGCTCTTTTCAGTTTGGGTGGGAACAGGTGTCTACCAATGCATATTTAATCATTAGGAGTGGGGGTTTACAACCAATATGTTTTTTCTTATATTTTTTAAATGTATTTAAAATATTGAAAACATCTGTAGGAAGGCACTGAAAGGGTTAAAGAGCAACTCTGTCCCTATTGTCCTTCCTGGCCACTGTTGCTGTTCCAGAACTTTCTATACAATAGGTTCAAGGATGCTACATTGCTGATCAACCTCCTGCTCTTGTTCATTGGTAAGGGAAATAGAGTAACTACGTTACAAATACAATCCATTTTGGGCACGGTTGCTTTTGCAGCAGTCATTCCTGATTTAGGACTTTGTTAGGCTTGCTTCACTTCTTACATTTATATTTATCAACTTATGTTATGTTGAGAACTTTTAAGCTAAAGGGACAAAGCACATGCTTGCTTACTTTCCACTGCAAGCTGAGGTCCAGTGGAGTGGTACTCACCTGATCCTGAGGAATCCCTGAGAACATGGGGTTCTCTCTCAGGAACTGGTGAGTATAACAGTGCTGGACCTCCGTGAATTGGCTGCAGAAGAGAAGAATTTAGAGTTTTTTTTCCTTTTCCTGTCTTTTACTTTTCCCTTTTAAAGTGGACATCCTACACTATAACGCATAGGATAGGGAACACTTGCCTCATCCTGGCTTTATGCCCAATCCCTTAACAGTAGCTAGATGCTGCTGTCCCTGCTCCCTAGTGGCGAGTGCCTCACTTACAAAAACCAGGCCATTGCCGGTCCAGTATCATTGCCCAGCTGCTTGAGAGGGGAGCGGAGCACCTAGAATTGGGCTTTGCTCTGCTGTAAAGGTTTGTTGCACCTACCTGTAGCTGGACAGTCGTAGCAATGCAAAATGAAGCAGTCTTCCCAGTCAAGTAAATTTACACTTTCGTTGCAGATTTTCCAGACTCTAAACCGGCCATTGAGGATTTAAAATTCTGTCTTGAACGGACCAATCAGAGACAGGAGTTGCTTACAAGTCTGAAAACCGCTTTGGAGACGCGGTTGCTGCATCCAGGTGAGGATTTACTGAGGTGGACCTAAATCCTCCATGTGTTTAAAACCTGTCCCTATAGTTGGATAGGTTTAGTGCTTTATATAAAAAACGAGGAGGGGGGGGGGGGTGTGCGCAAGTGCTGAAATCCTGATAAAAATTTATAAAGTTCCTTAATGCATTTCTAAGGATTTGGAGCCGTTGGCCGATATGGCTAGTCACGGATTATGTATTCTCTTTGTGCAGGAGTGAATACCTCTGACATTATCACACTATACATCTCCGCCATTAAAGCTTTGAGAGAGCTGGACCCCTCTATGGTGATTCTGGAGGTGGCCTGCGAACCAATCAGGAAGTACCTGAGGTAACATCAGATGTTGTCACTGTTTTTACATGAAGTCTTCACACATGGGGGTTTTTTTTTCTGGTTATCCTAGGTTTTTGTTCTTGCCCTGGGGCACCCCGATCGGCGGTGCTCCTTGTCTGAAACTCCCCAGGCCGGTCGCCCGATCTGACTTGCCCCTCCCCTGTCCTGTCCTATGCGTGGACTCCTGACCAGTCAGGGTGCTTGGATTCATTCCATCCCCTCGTCTAAGGCGTGTGGAACTGAGTGTGCTGGCGACCGCATCCCCCACTACCCTCTAACAGGGAGTATGCCCACACTGGCCATTCACAAATGCCTTGCGCATGCGCCTTTGGACTGGAAAAGAAGGAAAGTTTCCAGGTGACCTGGGCGGTTTCACAAAGCGGGGCATTCAGATTCCAAAGCCCCTGCCGATACTCCCTTGTTTGAGTATAGAGTAAGTTGAAATTAATATTTTTCGCTTTTCGAAATGTCATGGAACACTGTTATTCCTAGTATGTCACACCCCCCACTTCCCGATATTCATGACACTTGGGAACCCGGCCTGTAGAGGGCGATCTTGCAGAGATGACATGGAAAAAAGGAGCCCCTCCTGGTCCATAAGTACTGGGTTCCTCCCACTATTCCACAGTCTTTTCGTCTCTGCAGTCGGCGAAGCATTCAGAAGATGACTCTCCTTCAAGCTGCAGGTAGCCGGGCTTGCTCCCGGCCCCTTTTTTTTCTCTATTTCTGTCTGAAACTCTTTAAACCTGTTTGGTTATATTGTATGCCTCCCAGCCCTGGCTGTGTGGTTCAGGCAAAGGTAGATACATACACCTTCTGGTGTATACAGGAGTATTACTCCCCTGCGAGACCCAAATGTGGGTAGGCGGTTTCCGGGTTGGTGATCCCGGCATGGGATGCCCCTGTTCCTTTATAATCCCCCTTGTGCCTTATGGGTGCATTTCTATCCTCTCCCCTTAGTCTCCTTTAACCCTGCTGGGTAAAAAGGAGGGTGGAAGGGGGGCGTTATCTGGGCTTTATCACCATGCACACAAAAAAAAAAAAGATATATAAAATAAGTCTTTATTTCTTATTTTTATTATATATGTTTTACTATACTATTTAATAGGAAATGTTTTATTTAGATTTTCCTATCTCTGTCTAGGCAGCATTTTTGCTTACCTATTAAAGCTCTTTGTTTTCTGGCTGTGTTCAGATTTGAATTTTCCCTCCATTTTTGGCCATGTGATCCTGGAAGTGGGCGGGGCTTAGGCATGCTTTTATTCAGAGAGCTCCTGTATGCTCTGTTTGACTTCCTGCTTCCATGTGGCCTTACCTCATGATGTGAGCTTATTGCATGGGCTGTGAGCTGAAGGGAGTTTTTTTCTGTCATTTATTTATATTGTGTGCATTTGGTGACTGTTTTTTTTGTTTTCTCTGTAGGTAGAAACTTCTTATTTAAAAAGGGGTTTCTCCTGGGCCTTTATATAAAAAAAAAAGCCCTTAAGCCTTATTTGGGGGTCCATTTGTGTTTCAATCCTCCCACTTGGGAGTATTTAAAGGGGCATCCTGGGTAGCAATTGCGTAAATCCCATATATACTTGCCGACTATAATCAATTATAGTATAATACTAAACACCATATGGAGGCATCCCTTGTTGGGGATAACGCAATTCTTTGCGTCCCTTGTGCACAATTAACTATTATGCAGCAAACTGAGGCCCAGGCTTCAGGGCCTGCGGCTAATGCCTCATCTCCTACTCCGCCATGTCTTGTCCGTACCCCCAATGATATTGTCATGGGTGGTGAGTCGCATGCTGATTTATGTGCCAGATTGGCTCATCTTGAAAGATTAATGTCTGTCTCTGTGCCTAAGAAGGCCTCAGCTAAAAGAAATCACTTGACTCATGCCGCTCCGGCAAGGGAGTTAGACAATTGTGAATTGCTTGATTGGTCTGATCCTTCTCAGTTAGAAGAAGGAGAATTATTATGAGGAATCAGATGTTTCTGATGAACAGCAATTTGTTGGTACTGAGATTGAGCAGGGTAAAGCAAGTGTTGTGGATACCCCAAAAGCTCTTGCTCAGTTATTTGAGGTTTTGGTTATTACTCCTGAAGTAGTCCCTCCTCAAAATGGGGAATTCTTTGGAGTCTCTAAACCTCGTTTAGAATTTCCAAATCAAAAGCATTTTGATGAAATTATTCTTAAAGAATGGGAGAAGCCTGCGCGGCTTCCTGGCATTCCCTTGGGCTGGGACAAGAAATATCCCTTCCCAGCTTATACTGTTAAGCGTTGGTCATCACCACCTGTGCCCACCGCTCTGGGCATGTGTACAGTCACTGCACGGATGGGTTAAATGCGGAGGACAAATTCCTATGTGTGCGCAAGCATACAATGGCCATCTATGCATTAATATTTAATTAATTTATAGAGAGACTGGATTTTTAAAAGATACTCTGCTCATGGGTGGATGCCCCTGTGCTTAATTTATCCAATTCTTCTGTGTTGCATTCTCCTGACTCCACTACACTTAAAGATGGAGAGGATAAGCGTATTGATCAAATGGCGTGCCATGCTTTTTCCAGTGTGGGCTCGGCCTTGCTGCCTGTTGGTGCTTCGGCACTCATGACAGTGGCTATTAGGTCTGTTGTGAGAGACCTAATGAATTACTCAGGGCTTGATCCGGCCTCTGATGAGTACGCCGCTCTTAAGCGATGTGAGATGTTTGCATCTTTTGTACTTTCTGCCTTAGATGATACTCTGCTCATGTGCAGCAGAACCTCTGCCTTGTTAGTAGCCATCCGGCGGTCAGTATGGTTGCAGCAGTGGGCAGCTGATATTGTAGCTAAGAAATCGCTTGCAGCGCTCCCTTTTGTGGGATTGCGCCTCTTTGGAGAAAGAATTGGATTCTGTCACTAAAGGAGGTAAATTACCTCAGCGTAAGAAACAACGTCGTTCCTTTCGTGGAATAGAGTAAAGGGACGTGGCTGTCCAAGTCAGAATTGGGGGTCCAAATCCAAATCTGCCACTAAGCCTGCTCAACAATGAGGGGACGCCCTCACCCTTACGGGTGGGGGGACGGCTGCAGTGGTTCTTCCTGGTCTGGGTTCAGGAGGTATCAGACAATTGGGTTCTGGAAGTAGTCTCTTCCGGTTACTAACTGGAATTCGAGTCCCAGCCTCCTCCCAGATTTTTCATGTCCCGGATGCCGTCAGATCCGGCAATTGCGCACGGACTGCGGGCAGCAGTAGCGAATCTGTTAAACATGGCTGTTATCGGCCTAGTGCCTCCAGCGGAAAGGGGTTTGGGGTTTTACTCCAACCTATTCACGGTACCCAAAAAGGACGGCTCTGTTCGGCCTATCCTAGACCTAAGGAGACTCAAATCAATTTATCCGTTTCGGAAAATTCCGCATGGAGTCTCTGCGATCAACGATCGATGCTCTCCCTTAAGGGGACTTCATGACATCCATAGACATCAAGGATGCTTATTTGCACATTCCTATTTTCCGGGTCACCAGAGATTTCTCAGGTTCTATAGAATAGTTCAATAGAAGGTTCAATAGAGGACCAGCATTATCAATTTGTGGCCCTGCCATTCGGCCTTACCTCGGCCCCAAGAGTTTTTACCAAGATGCTGGCAGGAGTGATGGCTATATTCAGGGTCCAGGGCATCCGCATTGTGCCTTTTCTGGACGATCTTCGTATGGGTAATAAGTTACCCCAAATCCTCTCTCTGTCCGTCCAGGGAAATTCCCTTCCTGGGCCTGATTCTGGATACATTTCAGGCAAAGGTTTTTCTTCCTCAGTCCAAAATGGTTCTGATTCAGGACTTGATTCGTCTATTCTTGTCCAACCCTCGTCAGTCTATCCGTCTAGGGATGAGACTAGTGGGATTGATGGTAGCTGCATTCGAGGCAGTCCCGTTTGCCCAGTTTCACATAAGGACGCTTCAGCTCTTCCTCTTGGCAAAGTGGGACAGGTGCCCACTATCATTGAATCAGACTTGTCTATTGTCTCCCCACGTTTTGCAGTCCCTTCAGTGGTGGTTAATAACGCACAAACTCCAGAAGGGCAAGTCATTTCTGACTCCGTGTTGGGAACTGGTTACCACGGATGCCAGCCTGGTGGGCTGGGGGGGGGGGCTTCTGGAAGAAGCATCAGTTCCAAGGATTGTGGGGGCCTCAGGAGGCTCATTCTCCAATCAATGTATTAGAGCTTTGGGCCATACGTCTTGTTCTACTTCGACTGACCCATTTCTTACAGGGTCTGCCAGTTCAGATTCGGTCAGACAACCGAACAGCTGTTGCATACATCAATCACCAGGGAGGGACTCGCAGTTGGGGTGCCCTCCGGGAAGTGTCTCTGATCCTTCAGTGGGCAGAGATCAATGTTCCCTGCATATCAGCAGTTTACATTCCGGGGATAGAGAATGTGGAGGCAGACTCCCTGAGCAGGGGATGTTCTCGCCAAGGAGAATGGTCTCTCAATCAAGGGTCTTTCAGTTCCTCTGTCCACAGTTGGACCTGTTTGCTTCTCCTCACAATCACAAGCTGCCAGCTTTTGTGTCTCTATCCCAGGATCCTCTGGCAGTGGCAGCGGATGCCATGTCTCTAGTCTGGAAGGATCTGGGGTTCCTATATCTGTTTCCCCCATTCTCCATGATCAGCAAGGTGGTGCGCAAGCTAGCACTGGAGGAGGTGCCAGCAATTCTGGTGGCGCCAAGGTGGCCAAGACGTCTGTGGTACGCAGACGTCGTAAGGCTGGCAGTGGATCGTGTCCATCTGCCTCTTCTTCCAGATCTCATCACTCAGGGTCAACTTTGTTACCCCAATTTACAAACGCTGGCTTTGATGGCATGGCTGCTGAAGTCTCCATCTTGAAAGAAGGTCTTTCTGATGTGGTTATTCAAACTCTTATTAGAGCTAGGAAGAAGTCTTCCTCTGTCATTTATTACAGGACTTGGAGGTCCTATATTGATTGGTGTGAATCCAGGGCTTTGCCCTGTAGAGTATTTTCTATTCCTAGAATTCTGGAATATCTGCAACTAGGTCTGGATATGGGATTACAGATTAGTACTTTGAAAGGGCACGTCTCTGCCTTGGCAATTTTCTTTCAAAGATCGTTTGCTCTTCATCCTTTGGTTAAGACCTTTTTCCAAGGAGTTGCGCATGTGCGGCCTCCCAGAAAGCCTTTACTTCCTGTTTGGGATCTTAATTTGGTGCTTTCAGCTATGCAAGCTGCTCCCTTTGAGCCATTGCAGGATATTCCTCTTCCTATTCTTACTCAGAAGGTTGCCTTTTTGGTTGCTATTACTTCTGTCCGCCGAGTTTTTGAACTGGCGGCTTTGTCTATTCAAGCCCCTTATTTTGAGAGGCATCAAGATAAGGTTGTTTTCCGTTTTAAACCGGATTTCCTTCCTAAGGTGGTGTCTGCTTTCCACCTAAATCAGGATATAGTTCTTCCTTCCTTGTGTCCTAAACCTAGTAAGGACAAGGAAAAGGGTCTTACATTCTTTGGATGTAGTTCGTTGTGTTAAGTATTATTTAGTTACTACCTCGGCCTTCCGCAAGACGGATGCCTTTTTTGTTGTACCTTCTGGGCCCAAGAAGGGTTTTGCTCCTGCCAAATCTTCCCTTAGTAAGTGGATACGTCAGGCTATCATTGGGGCCTATATGGCGAAGGGGAAGGTTCCCCCTTTTCGGGTCACCGCTCATTCTACTCGTGCTATTGGAGCCTCTTGGGCTTTTCAGCACCAAGCTTCTGTTGAACAAGTCTGCAAGGCTGCGACTTGGTCTTCTGTGCATACTTTTTCTAAGTTTTACAAGGTTGATGTGCGGGCTTTAACGGATGCTGTTTTTGGCCGCAAAGTTCTGCAAGCTGCAGTAATTTAAGTTGTGCATTATTCCTTTGGGATCCCCACCCATTATAGACACTGCTATTGGATGTTCCAAGTGTCATGAATATCGGGAAGTGGGGGGTGTGACATACTAGGAATAATACCATTTTGTGAGATACTCACCTGTAAAATGGTTATTACGAGTATGTCACACCCCCCACTTCCCCCGCCCTTTTTTGTTCGAGGGATCCTTTATATGGTGATTATTATTTCAAATAATTTTACAATTATTGAATATAATTGGCTTTTTTTGCTCTAAGGGATCCTTTTATTTGGTATTATTATTTCAAACAATTTTACAATTATTGAATATAATTGGCTCTTTTTGTTCTAAGGGATCCTTTATTTGGTATTATTGTCATATAATTTTACAATTATTGAATATAATTGGCTCTTCCTGGTTCTTCACTGCTGTTTAACCCTTTAAATGCCAGCCACGTAAAATTTACGTGGTTGCCTCTCCGTCACTTAAGTGCCAGCCACGTAAAATTTACGTGCCTGGCATTTACCCCTGCTAGTGGGCAAAAAAAAAAAAAAAATTACTCACCTGACCCCTCGTTGGATCCGGCCGGGTCTCCTCTTTAATTTGGTGCCATCCGATCCCCCGTGGGGGGTCGGATGGCTCCAGGAGAGCCCCCGGAATAGGCCGTCCCCCCCCCGCTTCTGCAGCAGCAGCTGCTAACTGTAAAAAAAAAAATAAATAAAAATGACATTCACTTACCTGTGTGTGCGCTGGCTCCCGCTGTCCCTCCTCTTCACCCGGGGGGCCTCCGATCACCCCCCAGGACTTACCGATCTTCAGGAGAGAGCCCGGAAGGCTCTCTCCTCTCTCCTCTTCGATGGCGGCCGCCATCTTGCCGCTAAGCCCCGCCCATTGGGGGGCGGGGCTATGACGTCATCCCGGTCCGTCACATCGTCAAGCCCCGCCCCTTTTGGGGGCGGGTCTATGACGTCATCCCTGCCCCGATCACCGATCACCGGCTTCAGCGTTCTCGGCTGTCAGATGCCGGTGATCGGCAACGGGGAAGGAGGTGGCAGGAGATCCTCTGATCTCCTGCCTCCCCCTTCTCTGATGCCGATCACCGGCATCTGTCAGCAGAGCGGCGCGGGACAAAGGAGCTTACAATCGGAGGTAAGTACAGTAAAAAACTTTTTTTTTTTTTTTTTTAATAAAATACTTTTGTGTGGCGTTTTTTTTCATTTAACCCTTTGTGAACTGGTAAGGGGTCCATGAGACCCCTTATACCAGTTCACAAGGCTCTGGGTATGGCAAGTCACCTGCAGCTAGTGGGTGGCTTGCCATTAACCCCCAGCCCCCCATTACCTGCCTCCCCAACGGCCAGGGGGGGGGCAGAAGGGCCCGGGCCACTTAGTGGCTATGTGGGCTAGTAGCCTGCAGGGCCAGGGGCCACCAACTCTGGCCCCTGCGCCCTGTTCTACAAGCCCCCATAGCTGGCCCGGGTCGGTAATGCTGGGTAGGGGGGACCCTACGTCATTTTTTGGGGGGGGGATTTTTAAGGGTTTTTAACCCTTAAAATTCCCCCAAAAAATGGGGTCTCCCCCCCCTAGGAGGGGGAACCCTATGTCATTTTTTTTTTAATTAACCCTTTTGTTTTCTGTCATCCAGCAGCTATAAAAGGCTGAAAGAGTGCTCCACTATGGATGGGAGGTAAGTATTAAAAAAAAAAAATAATAAAATATTTTTTCTCTTTGTGTGTCTGTGTTTTATTTTTACATTTAACCCCTTGTGAACTGGTAAGGGGTCCATGACCCCTATACCAGTTCACAAGGCTGGGGGAGGTGGCAAGTCACCTGCGCTAGCCGGTGACTTGCCATTAACCCCCGGCACCCCCATTACCTGCCTCCCCAAAGCCCAGGGGGGGGCAGAAGAGCCCGGGCCCACTGGCTATGCGGGCTTGTAGCCTGCAGGGCCAGGGGCCACAAAAGCTGGCCCCTGCGCCCCGTTCCTACAAGCCCTACATAGCTGGTCCCGGGCTGGTTACTTTGGGTAAGGGGGGGCCCATGTCATTTTTTTTTTATTTTTAAGGATTTTTAACCCTTAAAAATCCCCCCAAAAAATGGGCCCCCCCTCCCGGGAGGGGGGACCCTATGTCATTTTTTTTTTCTCGATTTAACCCTTTGTAGTGTGGATGGTAGTTGTATTTTATTTGTAAATGTTAAAAATTACTTGTTTCAGTTAGGGGGGTCTCCTGGGCAGGAACAGGGGGCTACCGATAAATAAGTGGTACCGTTCTAATCGGTAGAAATGGGGCTTTCACATGCAATATGGTTTTCTTTAATAAAATAAATTTTTTATGTAAAATAAAGGAGGCAATTTTCTAAAAAAAAATTTTATTTATTTTTTTTTACTTAATAATAAATAAAATTAATAATAAATAAAATTTACAAACAAGACATTTCATGTTAAAGCCTAAACTCTGTTGCAAAAAATATATATATAATTTTCCTGAAAATTCCAGCAAAAATGACGCAAAACATGGCGCAAAATGGGGAAAAATGACCTGTCAACAGAGGGTGACAAAATCTCAAGTAAGCTGGCAATTAAAAGGGTTAATAGTACCTCTGCATGTTGGGTATTGTTCTGTTCGGGGGACCTTGCGCTTTCAGACTTAGCTTGTTTTTTCTGGTTTGCATATTTATATTTTAGTAAAAGGTGTTTTTTATTCTGCTTTTTTATACATTTTTTAGGGAAACTCTGCGCAACCAAAGAGTTCTTTGAGGGATTAATTCCAGAAAGATGAGCCCACTACAACAAGCTGGGTACGCTTAGAAAGCTTAACATGTGTACTTTCAGGGAATATATGGTTTATGGGGGATATTCCATATGTAAAGGGTTGTTTTGGTTGAAAAATCGCAAGGTGCGCACTTTGTCTGCAGAGCTGAAATTTTCAAGAAAAATTACCGTTACGCACATGCTTTACTTTGGGGTGTTTGGCAACTCTTTCCTTGACAGAACCCATGCATGTTGGGTATCGTTCTGTTCGGGGGATGTTGCTTTTTCAGATCATTCTTGTTTTTTCTTGTTTGTATATAGTTTTTTTAGGAAAATGTGGCTTTGATTCTGCTTTTTTATCCTTTTTTTTAGGGAAACTCTTTGCAACCAAAGAATACATTGAGGGATTACTTCTAGAAAACTGTGGCCACATCAACAAGCCTGGTACAAATAGAAAGCCTGAGGTGTGTACTTCCAGAGAATATATAGTTTGTGGGGGGTATTTCAAATGTAAAGGGTTGTTTTTCTGGAAAAACTGCAAGGTGCGCATAGCGCATATCACAGTTGTATTTCTTCAGAAAATCCCCTAAAGCTCTGTTTCAGTTTGGGGGAGTCTCCTGGGCAGGAAAAGGTGTCTACCTATACATATGTGGTACCGCTGTAACTGTGAGAAATTGGGGTTTCACACGCAATAAGATTTTATTGACAAACTTACATTTTTTATTACAAAAAAACACTACAAATTGTAAAAAATTGATTTTTTTATTTTTTTTTGCACATATTTCGCCAAAAAATATTGAGAATACACCTAAAAAATGACAAACAAGACATTTCATGTTAAAGCTCAGACTCTGCTGAAAAAAACAATATATCATTTTCCTGGGAAATCCCTGGAAATCCCTTAAAAAATCACATTTGAACATGGGGAGTGCAAAATAGTGCAAAATGGTCTGGCAACAGAGTGTGACAAAAACTCCAGGTAGGCTGGCACTTAAAGGGTTAAAAAGACTGAGGATTAGTGGGAGGAACCCAGTACTTATGGACCAGGAGGGGCTCCTTTTTTCCATGTCATCTCTGCAAGATCGCCCTCTACAGGCCGGCTTCCCAAGTGTCATGAATATCGGGAAGTGGGGGGTGTGACATACTCGTAATAACCATTTTACAGGTGAGTATCTCACAAAATGGTATTTTTGGTCCATTTGAATTGCTCGGCAAACATGCTCCTCTTGCATGCAGTGCCTGGCAAAGGAGTGAGTGAGATCGGCCACATCCCCTGCAGCCCGCTCCCGTCTCCAGCCTAAATTGCTGGACGTGGGAGCGTGCACAGCCCAAAGAAGCAGGGATGAGGCTGCCCTTGTTTACATCTGAGTGCCAGGAAGAGGTCAGTGCTGCTGCGCCCCTGGGGGTTTTACACGGGTGCATCCCAGTCTAGGATGCCCCAGGGGAAGGGGAAGACTCCAGTGCCAACCTAGCTGGGTTCTGTTTGCTCCCCGTTGGCATCCTGAATTGGGGTACCCCACTGTGTAGCACCCACCTATAACAGCCAGTACAACTCTCCTCTTCCTCCTCGTTGGCTGGGCATCCGCCCCCGTAGGAATCAGAGCTGTTTTGACTTCAACGGGGAGCACATGCTGCCACAACCCCGGCTGAGTGCGCACTCCCGCCCCAGCCGATCTGAATGGAAATCCCTATTGAAAACAGAAGAATCATTTGCCGAATGACATAGTCACTGAACAAGAAGCTGCGCATGTGCAGTTGGACCCAGAAAAGGTAAGTGATTACCGGTGCCCTGAGGGCCTTCACACAGCGGGGCAACCCAATTCTTTTAAATTCCAGGGCACCCGGTGGTGTATTATGTTCACTCTAAGGGGACCTATATTGAGACCCAGACCTTTTTTGTCTGATTTGACAATAAAACTATCATGTCCCTACCTTGTACCAACTGTAATGCATCATGCCAAATGTCCTTTTCACTGCCAGTGCAGATTGTTTGCAGTCCACCATTTTATATTCCTCTGATTCGGTGCACAGGGTGGATCACCAGCCAGAGTACATGTCATCCTTCACTTTCTGGGCAATTAGAAATGTTTGTCCGCTAGAAAATGGAGAAATCACCCAAGTCAACCACTCAGTACACACTCATTTGCACTTGCATACCCTCTGTGATCACAGGCAGGCTGTGAGTTTGAAACCCTGTAAGTTACCAGGAGGGATGTTCATGAGCAGTTGTGAATAACCCAGGAGTGCAGAGTGTGACGATTGCACGGGTTGATCAGACCTATTGATCGTTCATCTGATCAAACCGACCAATCATACCCCATGTGTCACTGCAGTTGTTCAATTGGCAACACACGTGGCTGTAAACTGCTGCCCCCAGAGCACAAACAGTGATCAACTCTATAATAGAATACAGGCCACACACAATACAATCAGATCGAACGTATCGATCGACCCACAACCACTTCCAGGTGGAGGCGATCGAGCGTCCTAGGCAAGTAAGGTAGCCGGGCTCTTCAGAAATAGCGTGAGCTTTCTAGATCCTTAATTAAGGGCATTAGTGACAACAAGAAACACGATGCAAGGTGATAAAAACAGAATTAACCAACACCCAGGGGGAAATCTATAGGATTCCCGGGCCGATCATATCCCTCCCTGCGGGGCATCCGAAATCGGGATGCCTCGCTGTGTGAAACCCCGCAGGACGCCCAGAAACCTTACCTTATCCCCGTTCCAACGGCGCATGCACGAGCCACGGCCGCATCTCGCGCTTCTCTTTAGCAGGGTGCGTACCCGTGCCGGCCGTTTCTGAGTGTATTAGAGGGAGCGTGAGATGCGGCCTCCAGCGTGCTCAGAGCCGCTGTGGTTGTCCGTCGCTTGTCCGGACAGCGGCTCTGAGCGCTCTGGACGAGCGCTCGCGTAGGAGCGGGGTGAGGTGAGTTTTTTTTTTAGGGCGATCTGGGGGTTTCACGCAGCGGAGCACCCCCGATCAGGGTGCCCCGCGGAAGTGGACCAAAACCCAGGATAGTGAAAATCCTGGGTGTTGGTCCACTTTAGAGTCCGTCTGGGCTACGGTTTCGATTGATTCAAATTGTCTGCCAGTCCCCCCACGCTTGGTCTTATTCTTGGTCTGGTCTTAATGCTTCAATGTTAAAAAGGAGCGTGTGTCACTCTTGGTGGTAAGTGTTAGAGTGTCCCTGGTCATTCTTCCCAGCCATGCCCCAGAACAGTGGGTCTCCCTTTCCCCCTCCCACCAGGGGCTGGTGTTGGTATCACAGCCTCAGAATCTCATTTCTGCTATACAATACCAACTGACCACATTCCAAGGGAGGGGGTTTCATTACTAGGTGGGAGGGGGGAAAGGATGTGAGTAGGACAGGTCAGAATTGACCTGGCATGTGAGGGTTAGATAAAGGTGAAGACCAAGTGGGAGGGGGGACAAGAAATGAGAGGTTTACACCAAGCAGGCAATTCAGCTAAAGTGTGTGTATATATAATAATAATAATAATAATATATTTGCTCACACAGAGGGGTGAGTATTAGACATTTGCAGTCATTTTTACAGTGTTTGCAGCAGCTGGGTGCCTCCAAATGAAATTCTTGGAGGGTGCATTTTTGCAGCGCAGTCCATTGGGAATACTTCATGAACACATTTACCTCATGCGTGCCTGCTGTCTCCATCTGTTTGATTGTCTTCTCTTTAACCTCAGAACCCGGGACGACACAGTGCGCCAGATTGTTGCTGGTTTAACAGGAGATGCTGAAGGAGATTTGGCCAATGAGCTTTCTAAAGCTGACCCAGTGGTTCTAGAGAATGGCCAAGAAAGTGACGATGAGGTGTCTGACCCAGAGGACTGGTTGCCTGACCCTGTGGATGCAGATCCTGGTGTGTAACTTGCCTGTGTACGGGATGTTAAAATTGGTACTGCCGTGTTAATTATGATGATCCTAGGTGAAATCTAGATGATGAGTTATAAAGGTTAGATATTGACTTTATTGTGGATCTCAAGCCTGAAGTACCCCCATCTGTCCCACCACACTAAGCCTGTCTGATCCCACCGTGGAAGTTTTGCACCTGGGGGCCCCTTCTCCCTGGGTTTACTGTGACTGCCGCCAGTGAAGCTGTCCCAGTGACTGTGTAACTGTTAATTCATCCAGTCACTTGCGAACAGTTACTCTGTGTGGCGGCTTAAAGGGCAGAAGAAGAGCTGCACTGGGATCAGCTCCCGCACGGAGATCTGGCACCCGGTTCCCTGCTTCCCAGGGGGGAAGGAAGGAGTTGTAATTATTGGAGGCCCAGTAGACGGCCTGCCAAGGTAATGTTATGAGCTACTTTGAGGGACAGTGGTCAATGTAAACCTTTTGATTGATGCTAAAGAATTGCACAAAATAAATCAAAACCTTTTTTGTTGCAGGTAAAAGTGGGTCCAAGCGTCGTTCTTCAGACATCATTAGCCTCCTGGTCAGCATTTATGGCAGTAAGGAACTGTTTATCAATGAATACAGGACTCTCCTAGCTGACAGACTGCTTCATCAGTTTAATTACAGTTCTGAGAGGTATAATATTGTCAATGATCATCTTAGTGTAAAGTGGACTGGGGGGGTGGGTGGCTTTGTTTCTGCAGCCCAGGCTTACCTCCAGTACCTAACCATCTTTCTCTGCCATCCATCCATTTGTGCTGTTATTACCTGATTTTACCTGTGTTTGTGTTGCGTTACTATAGACTTCAATGGAGTTGCGGTTGCATTTGAAACGCAAATGGCTAGGTGTGAAAGTCCTGAGATTTTTTTTTCCACTTTTCTATTGTATAGCCTACTCACGTGGCCTGGTTTTAAATTGCCCACATGTATGTTTTTACTGCTGCTACAGTTCCTTTTTTAGCTTGCTAGCTTTTAAAGGGAGCTCACTTGAAAAAGGAGCTGATTAAATCTAGACTGGAGATTATCAAGAGTCAGTGGTTCACTCTACCTTTTTTTTTCATTGTAATAAATTAATTGGGCCGTTTTTTTTTTTTTTTTTTTTTTTTTTTTTTTTTTTTTTTATGTGCCTTGTCCTGGGTATCAAGGTCTGAGTTTTTTTTTTCCTTATGGTTTGATAAGTCTGGACTGTGAACCTCGAAAGTTATATAGGATATGGTGTATTGACCCTTCTTGTAGCCAATGCTTAATGAATAATTCTAAATTCATGTAGGGCCTTCATTCTCTCATGGGTTGCAGATACGATCACCTAAACAATAGGTTATACCTTTTTGATATACCTTTGTAGCATATAATGTAACAAGTGAAAGGTAACGGTTTTCATAATCTGCTGCCGTTTGTTTTCTGGTCTTTATGCCCTGATGAGTACGTTCTCAGATTCCTCATACTTAAATTGAATTTGAGATGATAAAGGTCATAAGGAATTTGCCATGGAGACAAACTGCCTCCAATGTGCATATCTTACTAGGTCATAGTTTATACTATTTGGTTATCCTTTTACATAAAGAGCGCTTGCTTAGTATGTAAAGAAAGCTTTGGCTAATTAAAGGTTTTTCTAGCTTGGCACTTAGACTTTGGCCTAGTGAAGATTTTGAGCCAGTTGTGCTTTCGCTGATTTGTGCAGCATAATGGACACTGGCACGGTTAGAAGAAACAAGTAAGATTCCTAAGGTGTGGAAAGAAGCTTTTTAGGAGACATGTCTTTGAATGCCCCTAGCCCTCTTAAAGGTATTGCTGGTAGCTTTTAAATCTGCCAGAAAGGTTTGTGTATTGCAGACCCTGTCCTGTGTTTTCCACTTAGCCTATATTGTCTGTTCAATAGTCATGGAAGCAGACCAATTCATGTGTCCCCCCTGTAGTCCATGTACAGCTTGGAGGTACAGGTGGGTTTTAACCACACTGCATAGCAACCTCTAACAAACCTTCTTTTCCAAGTATACAGCACGTCCTGTTCCAGTAATTCCTTACGTCTGGGTTATACGTCTGCAGAAAGACTTTTGGCCACTCCCGGCCCCATAAATAGCCAAGTACCTCCCACCAATTTCCAGTGTTTCTCTGCAGTCTGGACTGCGAAGATAGAAGATGGCTCTCTATTGCACAGGGAGTGGGGCTTTTCAAGCCTAGGGCCCTGCAGGCTTATTTCCACCCGTTCTGGACCCACTGCCTCCCAGCCTCGGCTGACGGTTCGGGTGAAGGTAGGACAGCACTAGGGTCGGGTGCTGAAGGAGCTCTGCTCCGGGCCTCAAGACCCTGTACCAAAGGGTAGCCGGCGACAGGCTTTCTATGGTGAGCCTCATTGGGATGCCCCAGCCTCAATCCTTGGGTCTTGGTTCCCTTCACCCTTCTCCCCTCTAAAAAGTTGGGCGCGACCCTTTGTTGTTGCCCGCTCGGTGGGCAGGGGGTGCCCGGGGGGGCTGTATTTGTGTGCTTTTTTGGTGTTGTGCGTGCCGTTGTACGGCGCTCCGCGGTGGTTGGTGCTTTGTATTTTTAGATTACTGTCATGGCGCCGGCGTCTCACGTGATCAGTTTTGCGCTCTTCGGGGGGGGCGGGGGAGACCGCGGTTTACCGCGTTTTGCGTCATACTCTCGCGGTCCGCCCCTCTCGGTACTGCTGCCGTACTGCTACCACCTTCTCTAGCGGGCTTTGGGGGGCATCCCAAAAAGGGTGGCTATTGCTAGCTGTGTCCCTGTACTGGCAGTTACGCCTGTATCTAAATCACCATATGGAGGCTTCCGGGGACGATGTGCTTGGGGTTCCTTGGGGACAAGCCCAGCTGTGTGTTGCGTGTGGGTTATCCCCTGTTAGTGACAGTGTCAGGGTGTGTTTGACCTGTGCCCAACATGTACTTGCGCTGCAGCCTGGGTCCTCTGTGGGCTGTGGGTCCCGGTGCTGCGCCCCTTTCTGCTTCGCCTGCCCCCCCACGCTTGCATCTGAACCCCAGTAAGGGACACATTGGCGGGGAGTCTCATTATGAATTGGCTTCACGGGTGGCCAGCATTGAAAAGCATATTGCTGGGTCAGCCCGCGTAAGGCTTTTAAGAAGCGGCATTTATCTCCCGCTGCTTCCCTCTTTCCTGTGGAGTCTCATTTACTTATTTTCTGGCTTTTACCCCCTCGAGGAGGGGGAATTATTCTCCGATTCAGAATCCTCTGAGGAACAGTCTAAGTTATATGGTGGTACCGGGTCTCCCTTTGGAGAAGGCCCTTGGTCTTCAGATGACACTGACAGGTTATTGACTCACATTTTTGAAGTGCTTTGTATTTCCCCTCCTGCCATGGCTCCGCAGCAGCAGGATGAGCTTTTCCATTCTGTAAACGCTTGGAGTTCCCTGAGCAGAATCACTTTAATAATCTGGTGCTCAAGGAGTGGGAAAGGAGGTATCCTTTTCCCGCTGATGTGATTAAACGGTCCTGTCCTCGAGCTGGACACGCCCGTCCTAGGGTTGTCTAACATCAGTCATGCATTCACCTGACACTACTACCCTGTGGGATTGAGGACCGGCGCTTGGACCAGCTGTCCTGTCATGCTTTGCCTGTGTGGGGACTGCACTGCGCCCGGTTTGTGTCTCTGCCATAACGGCTATGGCTATTAAAGGGTTGCTTAAATGTCTCATAGATGGGGCCTCTGATGCGGGAGGTGAGGATTATAGATCTCTCTTACTTTGCTATGAATTTATTGCATATATCCTTTCTGCCATGGATGATGCCATTAGAATGTGTGGTAGGACTTCTGCCCTGTTGGTGGCTATACAACGCTCTGTCTGGCTACGTCAGTGGGTGGCTGATAATGCTGCTAAGAAGGCCCTCACTGGTTTTCCCTTTAAGGGGCTACAGATCTTTGGTGAACGCTTGGACCTATTTGCCAGGGGTGGTAGGCTGCCTCAATGTAGGAGGCCGTCTCGGCCCTTTCGAGGGACCGGTGCTTCTCTCCCCTCCTTCTGCGCTTCAGGGCTGGTCGAGGAGTTTCCTTTGCTGGGGTACGCGGAGACTATTGGGGCAGGGGTAGAGGACAAGGCTATCCCGGGCTCTCATGGGGTCCTAAGCCCAAATCCTCCCCCAAGCCCCCTCAGGCATGAGGAGGCGCCCTCACCCATCCGGGTGGGGGGACGGCTTTGGCTCTTTGCTCACGTCTGGAGGCTACGTGTAGCAGACAGATGGATTCAGGAGGTGGTTTCCTCCGGATACAAGATAGTTTGCAGCCTGGCCGCCCCCAAGATTTATCAGATGCTGGATGGCTCAAAACCCCCTGTCAGTTCAGGGCTTGCGGCCCGAAACCTTTTGGAGTTGGGGGGTCATCTGCCCTGTGCCTCTCAGGGAAAGGGCCAGGGGCTTCTACTCCAATCTATTTTCACTGTTCCCAAAAAGGATGGGTCCCTCAGGCCCATTTTGGATTTAAAGCACCTCAACAAGTTTGTCAGATTCAAGCATTTTCGCATGGAGACCCTACGCTCAGCAGTCCCTACTCTGCGCCCGGGCGACTTCATGACATCAGTAGACATCAAGGACGCTTACCTTCATGTACCAATCTTCCTAGGTCATCAGAAATTTCTCAGGTTTGCTCTGGAGAATCAGCACTACCAATTTCTGGCCTTACCTTTCGGTATCACCTCAGCTCCCAGGGTATTCACTAAGGTACTGGCGGGTGTGATGGCTCTGAGAGCTCAGGGCATTCGCATTCTTCCTTATTTGGACGACATTCTGATCTCGTCTCAGTCCTTCCATCAGGCAGAACTGGATACCCAGATGGTGGTGTCCACACTAGAGTCCTTCAGCTGGGTGATCAACCATCCCAAGTCTTTTCTGTTCCCGTCACTGGTGAGACATGACTCTGGATACAGGTCAAGGTTTTTCTCCCTCAGCAGAAGCTGGAGAGTCTTCAAGAGCAGGCCCAGTTTCTTCTTTCTTGCCCTCCATCCAGCAGGGGATGCAACTGGTGGACCTGATGGTGTCTTGCTTCGAGGCGATACCCTATGCTCAGTTTCACGAGACCTCTTCGGCTACACCTCTTATCAGTGTGGGATAGGGACCCTGTGTCCCTGGATCAGGTATTTGTGCTGTCCCCCCTGGTCAGACTGTCCCTCTCATGGTGGCTGGACTCAAGGAACCTCTTGGTGGGCAGGACCTTTCTGTCCCCTTGCTGGGAGACTGTCACCACAGATGCCAGTCTGACAGGTTGGTGGGGTTTCTGGAAGTCCTTGAAATTCCAGGGTCAGTGGGGCCCCCATACTCCTATCAACATTCTGGAACTGAGGGCGGTAAGGTTGGTTCTCGCCCAATTGACCCCACACCTTCGGGGTCGGGCTGTTCAGATCTGCTCGGACAACCAGACGGCGGTTGCCTACATCAATCATCAGGGAGGGACTTGGAGCAAGCGAGCCCTCAAGGAAGTGTCCCTGATACTGTCCTGGGCGGAAGAGAATGTTCCCTGTATATCGGCAGTTTACATCCCGGGGGTGGAAAACCTGGAGGCAGACTCCCTGAGCAGGGGGATGTCTCGGCTGGGGGAGTGGTCCCTCAGCAACAGGGTGTTTCGCTCCCTGTGCTGTCGCTGGGGTCTGCCGGATGTGGATCTGTTTGTGTCCCGTCACAATCACAAGCTTACATCCTTTGTCTCTCTGTCTCAGGACCCTCTGGCCTTCACCACGGATGTGCTAACAATGCCTTGGAAGGGGTTTCAGCTCCTCTGTGTTCCCTCCGTTCCCTCTGTTGGGCAGGGTGCTGCGCAAGATAGCCCAGGAGGGGGTGCCAGCCATTCTGGTGGCCCCCTGTTGGACAAGAAGGGTGTGGTTCGCAGACATTGTGCAATTGGCAGTAGATCAGTACGTCCTGCCCAAGGATCCAGACCTACTCACTCAGGGACAGCTGTGCCATCCCAATTTACAAACGCTGGCTTTGACGGCTTGGCTGTTGAAACCTCCATCTTGAGGCAAAAGGGGTTGCCTGCCTCTGCTGTTGATACCATGATTAGGGCTAGGAAGAAGTCCTTGTCCTTTATCTACTACAGGTTCTGGCATGCTTACATTGCCTGGTGTGAGTCCAAATCTCTTCCCTGTCGGGTGTTTTCTGTTCCCAGAATTCTGGAATTCTTGCAACATGGTTTGGATTTGGGCCTTCAACTTAGTACCCTCAAAGGTCATGTTTCAGCTTTGTCAATTTTCTTCCAAAAATCTTTTGTCGGTTACCATTTGGTTAAGACTTTTTTCCAGGGGGTTTCCCATGTGCGTCCACCACGTAAACCTATGTTACCAGTTTGGGATTTGAAGTTTTACTTGGTAGCTACTGATCTTTCAGGAAGACTGATGCTCTTTTTGTTGTTCTTCTGGTCCTAGGAAGGGTTTGCCTCCGGCTAAATCCACTATCAGCAAGTGGATTCGTCAGGTGGTGGTACAAGCCTATTCTACTAAGGGGAAGGAACCTCCCTTGCGCCTTACTGCTCATTCCACTCGTGCTATTGGTGCCTCTTGGGCCTTTCAGCACCAGGCTTCTGTTGAACAAGTTTGTAAGGTCGCAACTTGGTCTTCTGTTCATGCTTTTTCCAAGTTTTACAAGGTTGATGTTAGGGCCTCAGCTGACGCTGCTTTTGGCCGCAAAGTTCTGCAGGCGGCAGTGGTTTAAACTGCACGCTTTTGCTCTTTGGGGATCCCACCCTACCTTACGGACACTGCTTTTGGATGTCCCAGACTTAAGGAATTACTGGAACAGGACGTGCTGTATACTTAAATACAAATACAATTCTGTGAGTACTCACCTGTAGAATTGATTTTATAGTATACAGTACGTCCTGTTCCATCCCTCCCTTATCATTTTTCCTGGTTACCTCTGTATGGTGATTGTTCAAGTTTATTTTGGGTTTTTATCCATTTTTTCGATTTTCCCGGCTTCTTGTATAACTGCTTTCAACACTGGAAATTGGTGGGAGGTACTTGGCTATTTATGGGGCCTGGGAGTGGCCACAAGTCTTTCTGCACTCCAGTGCCACCTTGTGGCGGAATAACCCAGACGCAAGGAGTTACTGGAAAAGGACGTGCTGTATACTATAAAATCTACAGGTGAGTACTCGTAGAATTGTATTTTTGTGACTCGTTTCTGAAGCTGGTGGCATTGGCCTTGGTTCGTATCATGGGAGAGCTCGCTCCTTTTTTTCAGGGGGAGGGGGGCTGCCATTCGCTTTAGTTGTCTGCCTTGCGGCTGTTTCAACAGACAGATGTAAATTTTCACCTGGATCCGGGTCGGCCACGGTGTGGATGGCAGTTTTCTGTCCTGGATGGGGGTGGGTTTTCTCACCTGGCTCTGAATCGACCTGATTGCCAGCAGCCGTGGGGCAGTGAGTTCGTTTTTCTCATGTGCTTCTCCTTTTATGCAGAGAACATAGATAGATAGATAGATGCTTGTTTTCTACCAAATGTTTGATGAAACGTTACACTTTTGTGTAGAGTCTTCTTATTGGTTTAACTGTTGAATGTGTGGAAATGTGTCCTGAGGTTCCTGGACAACAGAGACTAGCTGCTTCCAACAATACTATTGGGGGTTGCTAAGACGAGCTTTTTGGGTTTTCATATCATGCTATGGATCTGAAACCTCCCAGTTGGCATTGCTGTATACCCCACACAAGCAACAGCTATATGGTCATTTATGTAAGTATGTATACACTACTCTTTGGTTTTAAGGTCCAGCCAAGATCAGCCTTTCGTAAGAAAGGGGTTTCTTGCAATGGTCCCTCCCTAAGATTGTAAAAATTGGTTCTTTGTTATATCTCTTGTAGATGCTGTCCTAGGGTATGACTGGGGGGGAAGAGATCTATTCTTACTAATTTTCCAGAAATCCCCCAGCACAGCAGCAACCCACCCATATTAACTCTCGCGTGGATTGTGATTTTATTTTAATACATAGTAACTTAGTATGTAAGGCTGAAAATATTTGAGTCCACTCAGTTCATCCGGTTTGTTAGTGGTCTAGTAGCCATAGCTGGTAATGTTGTTACAGGCAAGAAAGGCACCGAGGCCACTTTTGAACTTATAGCCTTTTCATGATTACCTGTTCTGGCAGAGAGTTTTAGTCTCACTGCTCTTACAGTAAATATTTTAGATTTATATTTAATATGCCTTTTGGCGGTGCATGATCCTATTTTTTCAGGTAATTTGGAAGTCGCAATACTGAGGGACAACAGGAGCAGTTAGTTCTTTTATGGGATGTGGTATAGTGTTTCCTGTGTCTAGGTGGGTGGGGTCATCCCTCTCATAGGTGCTGTCCTGGGGAATTCCTGGAAAATAGTTAAGTTAGGAATAACTCCTGAATTTCTTTTTTTTTTTTTTGCCACCCCTCCCACTTAGGGAAATTCGCAATGTGGAGCTGTTGAAATTGCGTTTTGGAGAGGCCCAGATGCATTACTGCGAGGTCATGCTAAAGGTATGGAGAACACCACTCTACATAATTTCATTCCAGTGCTTTTATTTTTACACCCATTCACTACACAGCAAAGCTTTCCATGTAGGATGTTGGGCAGATTTAATACAATTTCCTGGGGTTGGTGACTAGCTCAATTTATCTTACCTAGACTTCTTTTTGGTTTCAGGACATGGCAGATTCCAGGCGGATCAACACCAACATCCGTGATGAGGAGGAAAAGATTCCGGAGGAAGAAAGGTTGCCATTTAACCTGGTGGCAGTCATCCTCTCGAGTGAGTTTTGGCCAGCGCTGAAGGAGGAGAAACTAGAGCTGCCAGAACAAATTAAAGAAACCATGGACATGTACACCAGGAGATATGAAAAACTGAAGGTAGGTTGGGAGGAATATTCTTTCTTTCTGAAGAAAAACTTCACTGCAGGTATTGTAGTGTATTTGCTCCCTAGGCGTCAGCTAGTGCAGGTGGTGTTCCTCCTGAGATTCTCTGTTGTGTTCATCTCCCAGGATCACCTGAAACTGTCTGATTGGCCAGTCAGCATTGCCCATTCTATTCAGTATTCTAAGTATGTCACACACCCCACTTCAGACTTAATTATTACACTAGGGTTAACGCACCTCTAGGTGGCAGCATTGCAGAGAACTTCTCCAAAAAACTTCAACAGGCCCCTCCCGGTCTATACATACCTGGTACCTCCCAAGAACCTCCCAGTGTTGTTCTCTGCAAGGTGGCGACAAGACAGAAGAAAGAAGTCTCCTGCTTGCAGGTAGCCGGGGTATCCCCCCGGTCCCCCCGTGGTCTATTTCTGCCCGGCTTTGTTTGAATGTGTTCTATGTAATGGCAGCCTCCCAGCTTTGGCTGTAGGCCGGGCAATAAGGTAGCCGGCACCATTGGTGCCTAGGAGATTAGCTCCTCCGCTCGACCCTTCATTGCGGGGCATAGCGGGATTCCCGGAGTGGTGATCTGGATGTGGGATGCCCCATTTTATAGGAGTTAGTGGTCAGGTTTTGTCCTTGCCCTGGGGTATTGTGTCTCTTCCGGGGTGTGGGACGCGCTGGGGACAGTGTCATGCTTTTACTATGCACATGCTGTGTGAGTGTGCTGCTGCGCTCTTTCTTGTGATTCCCTTTGTGATTTTACTTGGTGATTTCACTGTCTGTTCTTTCTCCCATGGCTGTGTGTGTGTGTTTCTCCCCTCAGGAGCCGGGGGGGCGGGGCCTCGCGGCGTGCTGCGCCGCGGTCCCGCTGGTGGCTGGGCGCCGTATTCGGCGCCTGCAGCCTGCTTGCCCGGCTGCTCAGGGGGGACATTTTATCAGTGTGTGGGTCTGTGTTACTCCGGCGCTGTTCTCCGGGAGCCGGCGGGTGGCGCCGCCGGCCCCGTGATCGAGGTCTGATTGCGGTTCCCGCAGGCAGACGCTGACGCTGCCTGGGGGCGGGGTCGCGCGCGGGCCGCGCACGGATTGGACGGCCGGAGGGGCGGGGCCTTCTCGGCTCCCGCGCTCCCAGAGCTTCTCTTCCTCCGTCCTCGGTGTGCTGGCCGCCATCTTCTGCTGGCTGCGCGGTTCCTCTTCTCTCCAGGTAGGCGTTCTTAGGCTATGTCAGTGACCCCTCGGATCCTTCCTTCTCCCTTGCCTCCCTCCTCGCCCCGGCGCAGCTTGTTGGTGCTGGTTGGCATTAACCATTTCCGTTGCTCTGGTTAATGAGGGGGGGGGGTGGTGTAGGGGGGTTTTGTATATTATGCTGTGTTTTGGCATGGTGCTGATTGACGCCTGTCTCTCTCCCTTTGTGTTTTTCAGATCCTGGGATCCCGTCTGGCAGGGCTCTCCCGGTCATATATACCTGGCTCGTGGGGGGTGTTTTTGTCCTTGCAATATATTTATATATATATATACACTTATTTGTATTTTTATAAGGGTCTTATGCTATTCCCCTGGGTCAGGATCTTGTGACTGTCCTTAGACAAGTGTTAGGTTATTAAGGGGCATCCCGGGTCGCGTACCGCATAAATCCCTGGGTTCTGCAAATACCATAATTTCACCACATGGAGGTTGCCACAGATACCGGGAATGGTTCTTCAGGACAATCCAAGGTGTGCGGGGGTTGTGGGGCTCCGCTCCAGGGAGATGATGTCATTTTGTGTATCCCTTGTGCACAGCAGAACATTGCACGGCAGTCCAGTACTCCGGTGCCTAGCACTTCGTCAGCCGCGCCATCTCCCTCTCCCCCTCGCTTATTCCGGACCCCGTGTGACGTTGTCCTGGGCGGGGATTCGCAGGCTGAGGTATGTGCCCGTTTGACCAGCCTTGAGAAGCGGTTTTCTGCTATAGCCGCTCAGAAGGCTTCAGCTAAGCGGAAGCATCTGTCTCCGCCTCCGCCGGATTCAGATGAGGAAGTTGTGGGAGATCTGGATTGGTCGGATCGTCCCCGTGAAGAAGGTGAGCTCATTGAGGATGAAGATTCTGATGTTCAGCAGTTGCTGGGTTCTGAGGGAGATCACGATGATGGCCTCCCTCTCGATTCCTCTACCATTTTGAGCCAGATGTTTGAGGTTTTGGATTTGGAGCCTCCGGTGGTTGCTCCCAGGCCCAAGGGTCAGCTTTTTGGGGTGTCCAAGCAGCGTCTGGAATTTCCCAGCCAACAGCATTTTGAAGAAATTGTCTTCAAGCAATGGGAGCAACCTACACGTCTTGTTGGTGTGCCGTCTAGCTGGGATAGGAAGTATCCTTTTCCGGCGGAATTGATGAAGCATTGGTCTGTCCCCCCTGAGGTAGATACTCCGGTCTTGGGACTGTCCAACACGGCGGTCGTGCATTCTCCTGACACGACTTCGCTCAGGGACGGTGAGGATCGCCGGGTTGATCAGCTTGCCCGTCATGGTTTTGTATGTGCGGGTTCGGTGTTAAGGCCTGTCTGTGCTTCGGCTCTTTTGACTTTTGCTGTCAGGTCTATTGTCAGGGACTTGGGGGTGAATCTCGAGCCCACCAGTGATGAGTCCCTTGGGCTTAAGCGCTGTGATGCTTTTTTGTCCTTTATCCTGGCCGCTCAGGAGGATGCCATGCTGATGTGTGGCAGGGCTACTGCCTTGCTGGTAGCTATCCAGCGCTGTGTGTGGTTGAGACAGTGGACGGCCGATTTTAATTCTAAAAGATCGCTCACGGCTCTGCCCTTTCTGGGTTTGAGGCTTTTTGGTGAGAGGCTGGACTCTGTTGCCAAGGGAGGTAAGTTACCTCAGCGCAAGAAATTTCGCCGTTCCTTTCGGGGGATGGTCTCGTTCAATCCGTCCTTTCGGGGAGTTGGCGCCGGTAGAGGTGCGGGCTCCTCGGCCCCCAGAGGCCGTGGCCGTCCCACTCGCGTCTGGGGTGCCAAGCCCAAGCCGGCTGCCAAGCCCATCCAGCAATGAGGGGGCGCCCTCACCCGTTCGGGTGGGGGGACGGTTGCAACTTTTCTCCCGGGTGTGGGACCAGGAGGTCCCGGACAGATGGATCCGGGAGGTGGTTTCGGCCGGTTACAAGTTGGAGTTCGAGTCCCTTCCTCCTCCAAGGTTCTTCAGGTCTCGGGTGTCTTTGGATCCTTTGGCCGCGCAGGGGCTCCTGGCGGCAGTAAGGAATCTTCTGGATTTGGCCGTCATTTGCCCGGTTCCTCCTTCAGAGGTGGGGCGCGGGTTTTATTCCAATCTCTTCACGGTCCCCAAAAAGGACGGGTCCTTCCGTCCTATTCTGGATTTGAAGTTTCTCAACAGGTTTATTCGTCCTCGAAGTTTCGCATGGAAGCCCTGCGGTCGGCGATCGGTTCGCTTTGGCAGGGGGACTTTATGACGTCCATAGACATCAAGGATGCGTACCTGCACGTGCCGATCTTTCCTGCTCATCAGCGGTTCCTCCGTTTCGTGGTGGGGGATCGGCATTTTCAGTTTGTGGCTCTTCCATTCGGTCTCACCTCTGCTCCGAGAGTGTTCACCAAGGTGTTGGCGGGGGTGATGGCCCTGCTCAGAGCTCAGGGGATTCGCATTGTGCCTTACCTGGACGATCTTCTCATCATGGCTCCTTCCTTCAGTCAAGCAGAGGGGGACACCAGCACGGTGGTGTCTATGTTGGAGAGGTTCGGCTGGGTGATCAATTACCCCAAGTCCTCGCTGGTTCCGGCCAGGGTGGTGACCTTTCTGGGGATGTCGCTGGACTCCTGCCAGCACAGAGTGTTTCTTCCTCAGGCCAAGGTTCTGATGATTCAGGAATTGGCCCGGCTGCTCCTCTCCCATCCTCATCCGTCCATTCGTCTGGGGCTGAGACTGGTGGGGTTGATGGTGGCCTCGTTCGAGGCAGTTCCCTTTGCTCAGTTTCATACGAGGACTCTTCAACTTCATCTTTTGGCGTCTTGGAACCGGTGTCCGGGGTCGTTGGATCGGTCCTTCCGGTTGTCCCCTCGGGTTCGGCAGTCCCTTCTGTGGTGGTTGGTCTCGGACAACCTTCTGAAGGGCAGGTCGTTTCTGACTCCACTTTGGGAAACTGTCACCACGGATGCCAGTCTGTCAGGCTGGGGAGGTTATTGGAAGGATCTTCGGTTTCAGGGGCAGTGGGATCCTCAGGAGGCCCACTTGCCCATCAATGTTCTGGAATTGCGAGCCATCAGGTTGGTTCTGTCTCACTTGACGCATCATTTACAAGGTCTGCCGGTTCAGGTTCGCTCAGACAATCAGACGGCGGTTGCTTACATCAATCACCAAGGAGGGACTCTCAGTCTGGGTGCCCACAGGGAAGTGTCTCTGATTTTGGTCTGGGCGGAGACTCATGTCCCTTGCATCTCAGCAGTTTACATTCCGGGTGTGGAAAACACAGAGGCGGATTTTCTGAGCCGGTGTGCGTCCCGTCGGGGGGAGTGGTCTCTCCATCCCCAGGTGTTTCGGTCACTTTGTCTCCGGTGGGGGACGCCGGAGGTGGATCTGTTTGCCTCTCGTCACAATCACAAGCTTCCGTCCTTTGTGTCCCTGTCCCGGGACCCTCTGGCTCTGGCGATGGATGCCATGTCCCTGAGCTGGAGGGACCTGGGGTTTCTTTATCTGTTTCCTCCGATTCCCATGCTAGGCAGGGTTCTGCGAAAGTTGGTTCTGGAAGGAGTTCCCGCCATTCTCGTGGCTCCAAGGTGGCCAAGGCGGGTGTGGTTCGCGGACATCGTCCGTCTGGCCGTAGATCAGTTCGATCTGCCTCTTCGGCCAGATCTTCTCACTCAGGGTCATCTCTGTTACCCCAGTTTACAAACGCTGGCTTTGACGGCTTGGCTGCTGAAACCTCCATCTTAAAGGAGGAGGGTCTTTCGGATGCGGTCATTCAGACTCTTATTAGTGCTAGGAAGAGATCTTCTTCTTCCATCTATTACAGGTATTGGAGATCTTATATTGACTGGTGTGAGGCTAGGTCTTTGCCCTGCCGGGTCTTTTCTGTGTCTAGGATTTTGGAGTTCCTTCAGGCGGGTCTGGACTCTGGTCTTCAGTTGAGTACCTTGAAGGGGCAGGTTTCTGCTTTGTCAATTTTTTTCCAGAAATCTTTTGCTAGTCATTCCTTGGTCAAGACTTTTTTCCAGGGGGTCTCGCATGTGCGGCCTCCTAGGAAGCCTTTGCTCCCAGTGTGGGATTTGAATTTGGTTCTTTCTGCTCTTAAGGCTCCTCCTTTTGAGCCTTTGCGGGATGTTGCTTTGTCCATTCTTACTCAGAAGGTTGCCTTTCTGGTGGCCATTACTTCGGTTAGGCGTGTTTCAGAGCTGGCTGCTTTGTCTATTCAGGCTCCTTATTTTGAGGATCATCAGGACAAAGTGGTTTTTCGTTACAAGTCAGATTTTCTCCCTAAAGTGGTTTCTGCTTTTCATCTTAACCAGGACATTGTTCTTCCTTCTTTGTGTCCTAAGCCTAAGAATGTCAAGGAGAGTGCTTTGCACTGCTTGGATGTGGTACGTTGTGTCAGGTACTATCTACGTGCGACGTCTTCTTTTCGTAAGACTGATGCCTTTTTCGTTGTGCCATGTGGGCCTAGGAAGGGTTTGGCTCCGGCCAAGTCCTCCATTAGTAAATGGATTTGTCAGGCCATTGTTGGTGCTTATTCGGCCAAGGGGAAGGATCCTCCTTTCCGAGTTACTGCTCATTCTACTCGGGCGGTTGGTGCGTCCTGGGCTTTTCAGCACCAGGCTTCTGTTGAACAAGTGTGTAAGGCTGCAACTTGGTCTTCTGTTCATACCTTTCCTAAGTATTGTCAGGGACTTGGGGGTGAATCTCGAGCCCACCAGTGATGAGTCCCTTGGGCTTAAGCGCTGTGATGCTTTTTTGTCCTTTATCCTGGCCGCTCAGGAGGATGCCATGCTGATGTGTGGCAGGGCTACTGCCTTGCTGGTAGCTATCCAGCGCTGTGTGTGGTTGAGACAGTGGACGGCCGATTTTAATTCTAAAAGATCGCTCACGGCTCTGCCCTTTCTGGGTTTGAGGCTTTTTGGTGAGAGGCTGGACTCTGTTGCCAAGGGAGGTAAGTTACCTCAGCGCAAGAAATTTCGCCGTTCCTTTCGGGGGATGGTCTCGTTCAATCCGTCCTTTCGGGGAGTTGGCGCCGGTAGAGGTGCGGGCTCCTCGGCCCCCAGAGGCCGTGGCCGTCCCACTCGCGTCTGGGGTGCCAAGCCCAAGCCGGCTGCCAAGCCCATCCAGCAATGAGGGGGCGCCCTCACCCGTTCGGGTGGGGGGACGGTTGCAACTTTTCTCCCGGGTGTGGGACCAGGAGGTCCCGGACAGATGGATCCGGGAGGTGGTTTCGGCCGGTTACAAGTTGGAGTTCGAGTCCCTTCCTCCTCCAAGGTTCTTCAGGTCTCGGGTGTCTTTGGATCCTTTGGCCGCGCAGGGGCTCCTGGCGGCAGTAAGGAATCTTCTGGATTTGGCCGTCATTTGCCAGGTTCCTCCTTCAGAGGTGGGGCGCGGGTTTTATTCCAATCTCTTCACGGTCCCCAAAAAGGACGGGTCCTTCCGTCCTATTCTGGATTTGAAGTTTCTCAACAGGTTTATTCGTCCTCGAAGTTTCGCATGGAAGCCCTGCGGTCGGCGATCGGTTCGCTTTGGCAGGGGGACTTTATGACGTCCATAGACATCAAGGATGCGTACCTGCATGTGCCGATCTTTCCTGCTCATCAGCGGTTCCTCCGTTTCGTGGTGGGGGATCGGCATTTTCAGTTTGTGGCTCTTCCATTCGGTCTCACCTCTGCTCCGAGAGTGTTCACCAAGGTGTTGGCGGGGGTGATGGCCCTGCTCAGAGCTCAGGGGATTCGCATTGTGCCTTACCTGGACGATCTTCTCATCATGGCTCCTTCCTTCAGTCAAGCAGAGGGGGACACCAGCACGGTGGTGTCTATGTTGGAGAGGTTCGGCTGGGTGATCAATTACCCCAAGTCCTCGCTGGTTCCGGCCAGGGTGGTGACCTTTCTGGGGATGTCGCTGGACTCCTGCCAGCACAGAGTGTTTCTTCCTCAGGCCAAGGTTCTGATGATTCAGGAATTGGCCCGGCTGCTCCTCTCCCATCCTCATCCGTCCATTCGTCTGGGGCTGAGACTGGTGGGGTTGATGGTGGCCTCGTTCGAGGCAGTTCCCTTTGCTCAGTTTCATACGAGGACTCTTCAACTTCATCTTTTGGCGTCTTGGAACCGGTGTCCGGGGTCGTTGGATCGGTCCTTCCGGTTGTCCCCTCGGGTTCGGCAGTCCCTTCTGTGGTGGTTGGTCTCGGACAACCTTCTGAAGGGCAGGTCGTTTCTGACTCCACTTTGGGAAACTGTCACCACGGATGCCAGTCTGTCAGGCTGGGGAGGTTATTGGAAGGATCTTCGGTTTCAGGGGCAGTGGGATCCTCAGGAGGCCCACTTGCCCATCAATGTTCTGGAATTGCGAGCCATCAGGTTGGTTCTGTCTCACTTGACGCATCATTTACAAGGTCTGCCGGTTCAGGTTCGCTCAGACAATCAGACGGCGGTTGCTTACATCAATCACCAAGGAGGGACTCTCAGTCTGGGTGCCCACAGGGAAGTGTCTCTGATTTTGGTCTGGGCGGAGACTCATGTCCCTTGCATCTCAGCAGTTTACATTCCGGGTGTGGAAAACACAGAGGCGGATTTTCTGAGCCGGTGTGCGTCCCGTCGGGGGGAGTGGTCTCTCCATCCCCAGGTGTTTCGGTCACTTTGTCTCCGGTGGGGGACGCCGGAGGTGGATCTGTTTGCCTCTCGTCACAATCACAAGCTTCCGTCCTTTGTGTCCCTGTCCCGGGACCCTCTGGCTCTGGCGATGGATGCCATGTCCCTGAGCTGGAGGGACCTGGGGTTTCTTTATCTGTTTCCTCCGATTCCCATGCTAGGCAGGGTTCTGCGAAAGTTGGTTCTGGAAGGAGTTCCCGCCATTCTCGTGGCTCCAAGGTGGCCAAGGCGGGTGTGGTTCGCGGACATCGTCCGTCTGGCCGTAGATCAGTTCGATCTGCCTCTTCGGCCAGATCTTCTCACTCAGGGTCATCTCTGTTACCCCAGTTTACAAACGCTGGCTTTGACGGCTTGGCTGCTGAAACCTCCATCTTAAAGGAGGAGGGTCTTTCGGATGCGGTCATTCAGACTCTTATTAGTGCTAGGAAGAGATCTTCTTCTTCCATCTATTACAGGTATTGGAGATCTTATATTGACTGGTGTGAGGCTAGGTCTTTGCCCTGCCGGGTCTTTTCTGTGTCTAGGATTTTGGAGTTCCTTCAGGCGGGTCTGGACTCTGGTCTTCAGTTGAGTACCTTGAAGGGGCAGGTTTCTGCTTTGTCAATTTTTTTCCAGAAATCTTTTGCTAGTCATTCCTTGGTCAAGACTTTTTTCCAGGGGGTCTCGCATGTGCGGCCTCCTAGGAAGCCTTTGCTCCCAGTGTGGGATTTGAATTTGGTTCTTTCTGCTCTTAAGGCTCCTCCTTTTGAGCCTTTGCGGGATGTTGCTTTGTCCATTCTTACTCAGAAGGTTGCCTTTCTGGTGGCCATTACTTCGGTTAGGCGTGTTTCAGAGCTGGCTGCTTTGTCTATTCAGGCTCCTTATTTTGAGGATCATCAGGACAAAGTGGTTTTTCGTTACAAGTCAGATTTTCTCCCTAAAGTGGTTTCTGCTTTTCATCTTAACCAGGACATTGTTCTTCCTTCTTTGTGTCCTAAGCCTAAGAATGTCAAGGAGAGTGCTTTGCACTGCTTGGATGTGGTACGTTGTGTCAGGTACTATCTACGTGCGACGTCTTCTTTTCGTAAGACTGATGCCTTTTTCGTTGTGCCATGTGGGCCTAGGAAGGGTTTGGCTCCGGCCAAGTCCTCCATTAGTAAATGGATTTGTCAGGCCATTGTTGGTGCTTATTCGGCCAAGGGGAAGGATCCTCCTTTCCGAGTTACTGCTCATTCTACTCGGGCGGTTGGTGCGTCCTGGGCTTTTCAGCACCAGGCTTCTGTTGAACAAGTGTGTAAGGCTGCAACTTGGTCTTCTGTTCATACCTTTCCTAAGTTCTATAAGGTTGATGTGCGGGCTTCAGCGGTTGCTGTTTTTGGCCGCAAGGTTTTGCAGGCTGCAGTGGTTTGAATTTTTTCTGCGTTATTGCCTGTTAGGATACCCACCCTTTTCTGGACACTGCTGTTGGATGTCCCTAGTGTAATTATTAATGTCTGAAGTGGGGTGTGTGACATACTTAGAATAATACCATTTTGTGAATACTCACCTGTAAAATGGGTATTATAAGTATGTCACACACCCCACTTCACCCGCCCTTTTTGGTATCCTGGCTCTCTATTTGGTGAAGTTTGGTTCTTTACGTTGAGGGTTAAATTGTTTGGTTCTGGTACCTTGTCTTACTGCTGTTCTAATACTGGGAGGTTCTTGGGAGGTACCAGGTATGTATAGACCGGGAGGGGCCTGTTGAAGTTTTTTGGAGAAGTTCTCTGCAATGCTGCCACCTAGAGGTGCGTTAACCCTAGTGTAATTATTAAGTCTGAAGTGGGGTGTGTGACATACTTATAATACCCATTTTACAGGTGAGTATTCACAAAATGGTATTTTTCCTTTGCCACACAGTTGAAACACTGTATCTAGGAGCTCTCCGCTCTGTGCAGAGAAATGAGTCCTTACAAGGATATGATAGTTTTCTACTTCTGGCGACCTGAAACAAATAGATTAGCAAACAGCCAGGCAAGTAGGGTGCTTTTGCCTCCTAATGACAGGGCTAACTGTGGTAAACACGGTTTGACTGAGGGTCATGTGAGGTAAGCATTAGAGTGGTGCAGCAGTGCCTTATAACTCTCTCCCTTCTCCCCAGGCAATGAGGACCCTGAACTGGAAACACCACCTGGGGCTGGTGAGTCTGGATGTGGAGCTGGCTGATCGCACACTCTCGCTCTCGGTTTCCCCGATCCATGCCGCCATCATAATTCATTTTCAGAATAAAAGTAAGTCTGCATTCATGGGTTTTAAATATTATAATACTGACCTTCCCTGATATTTTTGCTGTAGTACTTTCTGCCGCCATGGGCAGCTTTGGCTAGAAGACGGGCACTGATAGTCTTAATGAGACCTATATTTAGGCGATGTCCCCTCCATCAGTGCTGAGGCATTATATGAATTGAGGGGGATACCTTTCCTGGTCCCTGGGCAGTGAGACCTGGAAGCCAGGCTGATCAGAATGCTCTCTCCTAATACTAGCTGTGTGGAGGCATCCTCATTTGGATCCCCCAGAACTTGGCAAGGCAAGCCTGATACCTGCCATTCTAATATTCTTCTTCGCAATCACATTTTTGGGGTGGGCAAGTGCATGGTGATGAGAAGAGGTGGGTATCAGCATGCATGACATTGGGCTTGCTGGGCCCAGATAGAGATGTCTCATGCTGCCAGTGTTATGAAAAAATAGAGAAGCAAAGTCTATTTAGACTATACTTCTTAATGTGACTGATCAAGATAAGTGTAAGCTTACATCAATGTTTCTAGCTGGAGCATGTTCTGCAGGCAACAGGTTTTCCTAGAAGACCTGGATCATGTCTGATGGACTAGCTATGTAATGTATACTTCTTAATGTTTAGCCAACACATGTATTTTAACTTTGCTGTATATAGATTAGTAGCCCACCAGGAAACACTGCTTTTTCTATTCTTTGTATGGGTGCACCCACTATAGTATCATCTTATTCTTAGTATACAGTACGTCCTGCTCCAAATAGAATACTTACAAGTGGGTAATACTCCGCCAGATGGCGCTGGACTGCAGAGACATCGAAAATAGGCTCCTCCCGGCCCCTCAAATACCCAGGGACCTCCCACAAATCCCCAGCATTGAAAAACAGTTAACGAGAAGCCGGGAGAATTAAACAACCCAAACTATCAACTATAACAATGATAACAATCACCATACAGGGGATCCAAGATAATCCAAAAACCAAGTAGAAAATAGGCTCCTCCCGGCCCCTCAAATACCCGGGGACCTCCCACAAATCCCCAGAATTTCTCTGCTGTCTGGACTGCGAAGGACGAGAAATGGCTCTCTACTCGCAGGTGAGCGGGGCTATTAGCCTGCGGCCCTGTAGGATTATTCCCACCCGTTCCACTAGTAATATGCCTCCCAGCCTTGGCTGCGCTGGTCGGGTGAAGGTAGGCAGCACCGCTGTTAGGTGCTTAGGAGCGCTGCTCCACCACAATCCCCCACCAAAGGGTAGGCGGTTCAGGCTTATGGTGAGCCTCTATGGATGCCCCTCCTGCACTATTGCCCCTTGCCCCGGTCTATCGGTGGGCCCTATTTAAGTGGCCACTGTCCTCCCTCATCCTCCTTGTATCCTTCGGGGGGAAAAGAGGGGAGGGGGTGTGTGTGTAAATGTGTATGCTATGCATTCTGTGCTTTACATTTTATATTTATTCTGTCTGTCTTGTGTCATCCGCCACGCTGGCTTCCCTTTACTGTCTTTCAAATTTGCCGCTGCCGCGTGCTCTTTATGTCACACTTTGTTCCGCGCTTGGCGGCGGCATTACCTCAGGCGCTGGTGCGCCGTCATTGGCTGCTTGTCACGTCCTGGCTTCGCGCTCTTCGGGGGGGGCGGGGCCCGTCTATGGCTCGCTGTCATCGCCGATACCGGCCCACCCCTCGAGGTATACCGACGCCATCTTTAACCTGCTTGATTGGCCCATGCGCGACGGACCTCTACCTACCGCGGTCCGTAAGTGCCCTCGCGGGCGGCTTTATATTCTTCCTTTTATACTGTGTGCTTACGGTATTGTCTTATGTCTTTCAGGCGGGGCGAACCCCTTTTTGGCTTCTCCCGCCCTTTATTAGTTTATATAACTAGTAGGCCTTGTTAATACTCCCACTTCCCTAGCTGGTTATTGGGGCATCCGGGGTTGCTATACAGCGTTATTCCCTATCGGCATATAGCGCCGCTATAATCACCATATGGAGGCATCCCAGGATAATGTGACCGGGGTTCCTTCGGGACAAGACCGGCTGTGTGTAGCGTGTGGGCAGCCTCATGCTGACGCTGACAAGGCGCGGGTCTGTGTAACCTGTGCTGAGCAGGTGCTTGCATTGCAAACTGGTCTACCAGTGGCTGTACCTCGTTTTACTTCGCCTACTCCCCCAAGCTTAAATCTCACTCCTACTGAGTTGCATACAAGTGGGGATTCTCAGCGTGATGTGTCTTCTAGACTGGCTACTGTTGAGAAGTTAATTGCTAATGCCTTGGTGCGTAAGGCCCCTGCTAAAAAGCGGCACTTAACGCCTAATGTCACTATTTTCCCTATGGAAACTGAGGAGTTTTGGAATCTTTGTGGCTATACCCCGTCTGATGAAGGGGAGCTGTTTTCTGACTAGGGCTCATCTGAGGGACCAAAGGGTCATGCCGATTCTGGCTCTGACCCCTGGGCCCCGGATGACACTGACTGATTATTGACCTAGATTTTTGAGGTTCTGTCCATCTCTCTCCCTGTTGCGGCTCCCAGGCAAAGAGGGGAGCTTTTCCATACTGCAAAATGAGGTTTGGAATTTCCCGAGCAGGCACATTTCCATAACCTTGTGCTCAAGGAATGGGAGCGCCCCAGTAAACTTCCTGGGGTTCCAAAAAGTTGGGATAGGAAGTATCCCTTTCCTGCTGAGGTGGTAAAGTGTTGGTCATCCCCCCCGAGGTGGATGCCCCGGTCCTAGGGCTATCTAACACCTCTATCATGCATTCCCCTGACTCTACTACCCTGCTGGATGCTGAGCACCGACGCATTGACCAGCTGGCATCCCACGCCTTTGCATGTGCGGGGACGGCACTGCGCCCGGTCTGTGCCTCTGCCATTACTGCTGTGGCCACTAGAACCCTTATCAGAAATATACTTGATAGTGCCCCTGATGATTTGCCTTGTGAGTTGTTCAATGCACTCTCCAGTTGTGATGTTTTTGTAAATTTTGTCCTCTCAGCATTGGATGACACCATCAGAATGTGTGCCCGAACTTCTGCCCTTGTGATGGCTATACGCCGCTCGGTTTGGCTGCGCCAGTGGGCTGCTGACAACGCTGCCAATAAGGCCCTCACTGGGTTTCGCTTTAAAGGACTGCACCTGTTTGGGGACCGCCTGGACCTTTTTGCTAAGGGAGGTAGGTTACCCCAGCGCAGGCGGCAATCTCGGACCTTTCGGGGTCAGGGTTCCTTCTCCTCCCCTTACTGTGGTGCCAGACAGGGGAGGGGGGTTTCCTTTCCTGGGACCCGGGGAGATTTCTGGGGCAGAGGCAGAGGACGTGGACGTCCTGGCCCCTCCTGGGGTCCCAAAGCAAAATCATCCCCCAAGCCCCCTCAGGCATGATGGGGCGCCCTCACCCATCCGGGTTGGGGGGACGGCTGCAGCACTTCGCTCACGTCTGGAGCCTTCATGTCTCAGAACGGTGGATTCAGGAGGTAGTGTCCTCCGGTTACAAGATGGAGTTTGCTGCCTGGCCCCCTCCAAGATTCATCAGATTCCGGATTCCTCAGGACCCTGTGTCAGCTCAGGAGCTAGTGCAAGGCCTCCTGGAGCTAGGGGTCATCTGCCAGGTCCCCTTAAGAGAAAAGGGCAAGGGCTTTTATTCCAACCTATTCACATTACCCAAAAAAGATGGTTCAGTCAGGCCCATCCTGGACTTGAAGATACTCAACAAATTTGTCCGGGCAGGCGTTTTCGCATGGAAACTCTGCGCTCTTCCATTAGTTCCCTGCGCCAAGGGGATTTCATGACTTCTATGGACATCAAAGATGCTTACCTTCATATTCCTGTGTTCCCAGGTCATCAAAGGTTCCTCAGGTTCGCTCTGATGGATCAACACTGCCAGTTTGTGGCCTTGCCCTTCGGCCTCACTTCAGCTCCCAGGGTGTTCACCAAGGTGCTGGCTGGCGTGATGTCTCTGCTCAGATGTCAGGGCGTCCGCGTGCTTCCCTATCTGGATGAGATTCTCATCACTTCCCAGTCTCTACATCAGGCAGAGTTGGATACTCAGCTGGTGGTGTCCACTCTGGAGCCATTTGGATGGGTGATCAACCACCCCAAGTCTTCACTGTCCCCTTCCTTGGTAACTCCATTCCTAGGAATGAATCTGGATACAGTTCAGGCAAGGATTTTCCTTCCTCAACAGAAGGTGGACAGTCTGATTGCACAGGCTCAGTCCCTCCTATCTTGTCCTCATCCCTCCATCAGGCAGGGGATGCAGCTGGTGGGCCTGATGGTGGCATGCTTCGAAGCAGTCCCTTATGCTCAGTTCCACTTGAGGCCTCTGCAACTTCACCTATTGTCAGTATGGGACAAGGACCCAGCGTCCCTGGACGGGGTCTGTGTGCTCTCCCCTCGGGTCAGGAGGTCCCTCTTGTGGTGGATGGACTCAAGGAACCTATTGGGGGGCAGATCCTTTCTTACCCCTCCCTGGGAGACGCTCACTACGGACGCCTGTCTGTCAGGTTGGGGGAGGTTTCTGGAAGTCCCTGCGGTTCCAGGGGAGGTGGGGTCCTCAGGAGGCCCACACACCTATCAATGTCTTGGAACTACGGGCGATCAGGTTAGTTCTAGCTCGCTTGACTACTCACCTTTGGGGCCTGCCTGTTCAGGTGCGCTCGGACAACCAGACGGCAGTTGCCTACATCAATCATCAGGGAGGGACCCGGAGCAAGGGGGCCCTCCAGGAAGCGTCTCTGATCCTGACTTGGGCGAAGGCCAATGTCCCCTGCATATCAGCTGTGTACATCCCGGGGGTGGAAAATCGCCCGGTGGACTCTCTGAGCAGGGGGATCTCACAACAGGGTGTTTCAATCCCTGTGTCACCCGTGGGGGCCAACCGGATGTGGATCTGTTTGCGTACCGCCACAATCGCAAGCTCCCAGCTTTTGTCTCTCTGTCCCAGGATCCTCTGGCCTTGACCTCGGATGCTCTAGCAATGTCATGGCAGGACTTTCAGTTCCTGTATTTCTTCCCTCCAATTCCCCTGCTGGGCAGGGTTCTGTGCAAGATTGCTCTAGAAGGGGTGCCAGCAATTCTGGAGGCCCCCAGGTGGCCAAGAAGAGTGGGGTTCGCAGACGTGGTGCAGCTGGCAGTAGATCAGTACGTTCTGCCCTTGGTGCCAGATTTGCTCACTCGGGGCTCACTACGCCATCCCAATTTACAAACTCTGGCTCTGACGGCCTGGCTGCTGAAACCTCCATCTTGATGGAGAAGGGGCTGTCTTCCTCGGTTGTGGATACTTTGATTAAGGCTAGGAAGAAGTCTTCCTCTTCCATTTATTACAGGGTTTGGCGTGCCTACATTGACTGGTGTGAGTCTAAGTCTCTTCCCTGTCGGGTGTTCTCTATTCCCAGGATTTTGGAGTTCCTGCAGCATGGGTTGGAGATGGGGCTCCAACTCAGTACTCTGAAGGGTCAGGTTTCTGCCCTGGCTATTTTCTTCCAGAAGTCCTTTGCTCAACACCCTCTGATCAGGACTTTTTTTCCAGGGGGTCACTCATGTGCGCCCTCCACGTAAGCCTATGGTGCCTGTTTGGGATTTGAACTTGGCTCTGTCAGCTTTGCAGGGTGCCCCCTTTTGAACCTGTGCAGGATGCTGCCTTGGCCATTCTTATGCTCAAGGTTGTGTATCTGGTGGCTATCACTTCTGTCAGGCGTGTGTCTGAGTTGGCGGCGCTTTCCATTCAGCCCCCCTACTATGAGAGACACCAGGACAAGGTGGTGTTTTGTTTCAAGCCTGACTTTCTGCCTAAGGTAGTGTCTGCCTTTCATTTGAATTAGGATATTGTTCTTCCTTCTTTGTGTCCTAATCCTAGCAATGCTAAGGAGAGGGTTTTGCATTCTTTGGATGTGGTTAGGTGTTTGATCAATCTGGTGGCTACTGCACCTTTCAGGAAAACTGATGCTCTTTTTGTGGTCCCTTCTGGTCCTAGGAAGGGTTTGGCTCCTGCCAAGTCTACTATCAGCAAATGGATTCGTCAGGCTGTGATTCAGGCCTACTCTGCTAAGGGGAAGAATCCTCCCTTCCGCCTTACTGCTCATTCCACTCGTGCTATTGGTGCCTCTTGGGCTTTTCAGCACCAGGCTTCTGTTGAACAAGTTTGCAAGGCCGCTACTTGGTCTTCTGTTCATACCTTTTCCAAGTTTTACAAGGTTGATGTTAGGGCCTCAGCTGATGCTGCTTTTGGCCAAAAGGTTCTGCAGGCGGCAGTGGTTTAAACTGTCTGCTGCTATTTTTTCTTGGGGATCCCACCCTACTTTATGGACACTGCTATTGGATGTCCCACTTGTAAGTATTCTATTTGGAGCAGGACGTACTGTATACTAAGAATAATACAATTATGTGATTACTCACCTGTAGAATTGGTATTATGAGTATACAGTACGTCCTGCTCCAACCCACCCTTGGTTTTTGCATTATCTTGGATCCCCTGTATGGTGATTGTTATCATTGTTATAGTTGATAGTTTGGGTTGTTTAATTCTCCCGGCTTCTCGTTAACTGCTTTTCAATGCTGGGGATTTGTGGGAGGTCCCTGGGTATTTGAGGGGCCGGGAGGAGCCTATTTTCGATGTCTCTGCATTCCAGCGCCATCTGGCGGAGTATTACCCACTTGTAAGTATTCTATTTGGAGCAGGACGTACTGTATACTCATAATACCAATTCTACAGGTGAGTAATCACAGAATTGTATTATCTGATGGAGCAGCATAGAAAAATATGTAATGTCACAGCCCACAGGATCAGGGCCTGTGATGTGCAACAACACCTTTATGTTGAGTTTTGTGCACCGTGTAATTGTCAGCTCTGAGAGGCTACACGTGTGCTGCATGACTGGGGAAGGGTAACTCAGATTGGTCGATCGGGGGGGTTTCACACAGTGGGGCATTTCTTGATCGGGGTGCCCCGGGGCAAGCACTAAAATCCAGGATAGTCAAACTCCTAGGTTTTGGTCCACTTTAAGTTTACGAAAGTTGTTCTGCTTTTTAAATCGACATTCTCTGCTGAAAAAGGGAGTAAACAATAGTGCTACTCCATGACATATGGTCTGCCCATTCCACTTCTGTGAACTTTTCCTCACTCTAGGGCTGGGCAGCTGCCACAGTAACTAAAAGATCCATTTACCTCACCGCCGCTCTGCACCGCTGATCTTCCACAGCCTGGTTTGTGAAGCCAGGAACTGCACTTCCAGGTGGGCTTGACCCATTTATGTGCGCCTATTATTTTCAAGGGGAGTTGGCCGTACCAAGATCACGCCCATCTGCCAGCCAGAACCCAGAAGCACAGCTCCTGGCTTCACAAACGGGCTGCGGGATGACAATCAGTGATAAGGTGATCAGATCTTCCAGTTACTTTTTCTTTCAAACAATGAGTTGCTTGTAAACCTGCACTTTGTGCTTGTCGAAAGACATCTGTACTAGTTTGACTCTGACTTCTTGTGAAGTTGTTGTGAGAGCTACATCACCGAAGAAGATGTTGGTGCACTATATTCATGTATATTCTACACATAATTATAACTTTATAGGTACCTGGACCTTAGAAGAGCTTGGCGAGGTTTTGAAGGTTCCAGTGGCCTCCTTGCGAAGAAAAATGACCTTTTGGCTCCAACAAGGTGTCCTGCGTGAGGACCCTGCGGGGACTTTCACAGTGATTGAGGAGGAGCAGAAAGATCAGGCTGAGAAGGTGGTCTTAATAGACAGTGATGAGGAAGGCGACTCGGCAATGGCATCACAAGCTGACCAGAAGGAAGAGGAGCTACAGGTGAGAAGTGTTTTGTACTCCTGGTTGTCCCCATTGTTGACAGGCTGCAAACTTCATGGCTATTGTCTCTTCATATACTATTGTTTTTTACCTGGGGGGGGGGGTCTATATTTTCCATGTTTCCCCTCTACCGAAAGAAATGAGGTGTCATCCACCTATGAGTAGCCAGAGTTCAGCTGGTCAGTGCTTTGGAAACCTGTACAAGGCTTGATTCAAATTTCATTGGGTATTGACAGTCCTAGATGATTCCAGTACTCAGTACCACACTTGTATATCACTATCTTTTAAACATTTCTTTTTCAATTTTATTTCACCTTCATGGGTGAAATCTTCTATTAATACATCTGTTGCAAATCAATAAACAGTACAATAACAAAGGGCACACATATGGTTAAAATTATACATGGGCTACAGTTCACAATTTTTGGAGAAGATGTCCTTCTTGCCAAAGTAGTATCTGTCTGATTAATTCTAGACACGATTCACACCTTCCATAATGCCTTATCAACACTCCAATTGAATATATAGGAAGAAGATTGAAAGTTTTTATCATATTAAAAAAATTCTTATGTAGGTTGCATTTCGGGGATGTGGTAAGAATTGCCGATATTTTGATTAATAGGAAAGGTGACTGGTCCTCTTTCTGGCCTATAACCACATAAGGGTCACTACTGTGCAGCAGTATCACAGCTTCTGCACAGCACATATATAGATTGTATCCACTAGCGTAAATGAATTTTTCTAAATGTCCTACCATAATCTTATTTTGCCAGGCTTGGGGTCTGGAGGTACTCCATATGGCAGGAGAGGAGGCCAAAACATCCTGTGATATTATCGTCCAGTGTTGGAGATCTCCACCTCCTGGAAGACTGGTCCACTACAGAGCCCAATTTAAGGGACGCTGTGCGCGGTGACGTCTCATCCACTCCTCTTGCCCAGGGATTGTCCGCCGTAACTGCGCTTCACTTTGGAGCGTAGCATGGGGGACGCGATGACGTCACTGCCACATCAGCATCCCACGTGTCTGACCAGCCAAGATGTGGGTACATATTGATGCCGTGGCTGTCAGGAAGGGAAGGCACAGGAGAGGGCGCCTCCTGTTCACCACCCATTGTAGGAGGGCTGGCTAGATTGTATGCGCTAACCCCTTAAGCCTGACAGTCCAAGCAAACTGCTACAAACACTTAAAAATGCTGTACCTCTGTGTTATGACCTCTAGCCGCACCTTTTAACTTGCTGTATACTGTGCTTGCATTAAAGGAGGGTTATCTAGTAATGATCCTAAAAATATATATCTAAAAAATTAAAAAACTCTTGAAAAATGAGAGGCCTCTGCCTTTTTAGTTCGAGGCAGCTCCTCACAATAGGCCATTAATACCAACACTTATTCTAAGTATGTCACACACCCCGCTTCAAGATATCCATAACATGTGGGTAGTACCGACCTGAAGAGGGCGTTCTGCAGAGATGATAGTAAAAAGAAAGCCCCTCCCTGATCCATAAATACCTGGGACCTCCCACTCATTACCCAGTTTTCCATCTCTGCAGACGGCGAGCAAGTCAGAAGATGATGTCTCCTCCTTGCACAGGGGGATTGCAGGTAGCCGGGACAACTCCCGGTCAGTTATTTTTCTATTTCCGTTCGGACCCTTTTTTCCTTATTTAATCCTTGTTATATGACATGCCTCCCAGTCCTGGCTGCTGGTCCGGGCGAGGGTAATTCAGCACATCAGGTGCTCAGGAGCTAGGCTCCGCCGTGAGACCCTATATAAGAGGTTAGGCGGTAACACCGGGTTGGTGACCCCGGTTTGGGATGCCCTGTCCACCGACGGTATGGCCTAATTGGCTCCCTTCCACCTTTACTAAATTGGGTTGGGCCCCCCCCCCCTTTTTTAGCATTGCTGTTAGGCTAGTTTTTTATTGTAGTTTTGGACCGTGTTAGGAGCGCTGCACTCACTGGGGTATACAGCACGTCCTGTCTCTCTATCCTTCTACTATGCAGGCTTCTATTCGGGGTACACCGCCAACGGAGCTTGTTGAGGTGCTGCGTGTTGATGGGGAGCGTCTGGAAGTTTTCCCTCAATGGATTTGGAAAGTGTAATGTGTTTTTTACATTTTTGTATTGGCACCGCGGACGCACTATCGCCGCAGCGCCAATTTTTACCAATTACCAATTTCTTCCTTCACCGGTGCCGCGGGTCCCCGCGACACCGGTTCTCCGGCGCTTTGGAAATGGAGGGGAGCTCTCCCCTCACGCGTTGTCATTGGGGGCGGGGCCGGGCTTTCGGCGCGGCGCCGCGGCCCGCCCCCTCTGCCTTGGACACTGCTGAGGAGCTCGCTCCTCACAAGTTGCGTTAGGGAGGGGGGTGGAGCAGGTCAGTGGCGCGATCCACGCTGGCCACGCCCCCCTTCCTGTTCCGCTCTATCCCTTCACCTCACAATTCATGAGGACTCAGCGTCTGGATTCCTATGGCAACTGTGAGTGGCCCTGTGGGCCCCCCTTTCTCCATGCTTTCTGATTTTTGTCCCTGCTTTATTTTTATTAGTGTATTCTGGCAGGTAGATCTTAGGGGGTTCCTCCTGGTGGACTGCATGGCGTCCATAGCCTAAGGTCCCTGGGTTTATTAATTTTCCCATACAAATCCTCCCACTTGGACATTGAAAGGGCATCCCGGGTTGCTTATTAGCGTAATTCCCTCGGTCATTACAAATAACTACAAGTTCACCGTATGGAGGCATTCCTGGATACTGGGCTCCCCTCGGGGCAATCCCGGAAGTGCATGAGTTGTGGGGTATCCCTTACCGGGGATGATGTATTTTTATGTATACCATGTGCACAGCAGACCATTACACGGCAGTCCGGACCCCAGATTTCTGGGTCAGCGCTTGTCACCGGTCATTACGGCATTTAATTATGATGAAATGGATTGGTCATATTCTGAGTCGTTTGAGGATTCTGATACTTCAGATGATCAGCAATTTGTTGGCGTTGATTCTGAGAAGGGGGCAGGGTCTCCCTTTGATACTCCTAGTCAAACGCATTTTGATAAATTATTTCTAGGAATGGGTGAGGCCTGCTCGGCCCCCAGGCATTTTTCAGAGTTGGGATAAAAGATATCCTTTCCCTTTGGATACGGTTAAGCGCTGGGCGTCCCCTTCCGAGGTGGGTGCACCAATTCTGGGGTTAGCCAACTCAGCTGTTTTAAATAACCCTGATCGCTCCTCCCTTAAAGGTGGCGAGGATAAACGCATTGACCAGATGGCTTGTCATGGTTTTGCCAGTATTGGGGCAGACATACGGCCTATTTGGACCTCATCGCTGTTGGTGGTGGCTACCAGGTCGGTGGTCAGGGACTTGTTGTCTTCTTCAGGTCTGGCTCCGGACAGTGACGAATTTCTTGGACTTAAACGATGTGTGTTGTTTTTTGTCCTTCATGTTAGCCGCTTTGGATGATTCCTGGATGATGTGTAGCAGAGCTTCTGCTCTGCTGGTGACTATCAGGCGTTCAGTTTGGTTGCGCCAGTGGGCGGCTGATTTTGGGTCAAAGAAGTCGCTGACGTCTCTTCCCTTCGTGGGTTTTTGGTTTTTTGGAGAAAAATTGGACTCTGTAGCTAAAGGTGGTAGGTTATCTCAACGCAAGAAGCAACGACGTCCCTTTCAAGGGGCGGCTTCTTTCACTCCTTCCTTTCAGGGATCCAGAGCGGGAAGAGGATTTGCCTTCCTTTCTTCAAGAGGAGATTCCTGGAATAGGGGCAGAGGACGTGCCCGTTCAGGATACAATTGGGGTTCAAAACCCAAACCCGCGTCCAAGCCTGCTCAGCAATGAGGGGGCGCCCTCACCTGTGCGGGTGGGGGGACGGCTGTGACACTTCTCCCAAATCTGGATTCTGGAAGTTTTGGACAAATAGATCCGGGAAGTGGTGTCTTCCGGTTACAAGCTGGAGTTCGAGCTCCGCCCCCCTTCCAGATTTTTAAGGTCTCGGATGCCTTCGGAGCCTCTGGCAGCGCCGGGGCTCCTGGTGGCAGTAGAGAATCTTCTGGACATGGCTGTCATTTGCCCAGTGCCCCCCTCTGCAGGGCAGGGGTTTTTATTCCAATCTGTTCATGGTACCCAAGAAGGACGGATCGGTCTGACCCATCTTGGATCTGAAGTTTCTCAACAGTTTTGTCCGGCCGCGGAATTTCCGCATGGAAACGCTGCGTTCGGCTATTCACTCTCTTCGTCAGGGAGACTTCCTGACGTCCATACACATCAAGGATGCTTATCTACACGTTCCGATTTTTTCCAGCACACCAGAGGTTTCTCAGGTTCGTGGTGGAGGATCGGCACTTTCCGTTTGTGTCCTGAGTGGCACAGGACCAGTGTAAGTTGCCCACCATGCCACACGTTTTATCCGCATTGTGCCCTATTTGGACGATCTTCTGATCATGGCCTCTTCCTTCAACCAAGCGAAGTTGGACACCAGGGTGGTGGTGTCCACTCTGGAGAGGTTCGGTTGGGTGATCAACCACCCCAAGTCTTCTCTTTCTCCGTCCAGAGTAGTGGCCTTTCTGGGAATGTCTCTGGACACTTCGCAGGCCAGGGTATTTCTGCCCCAGGCCAAGATTCTCTTGATTCAGGAGTTAGTTCGGCTTCTCTTGTCGGCCCTTCGTCCGCCCATCCGGCTAGGGATGAGGCTGGTGGGGTTAATGGTGGCCTCATTCAAGGCAGTTCCCTTTGCGCAGTTTCATACGAGAACGCTTCAGCTTCTTCTGTTGAAGGTTTGGGACAAGTCTCCACTATCGTTGGATCAGTCCTTCCTGATGACTCCCCGAGTTCGTCGATCCCTGCAATGATGGCTGGGGTCTGTCAATTTGTTGAAGGGCAGATCTTTTCTGGCACCGTGTTGGGAAACAGTCTCCACGGATGCCAGTCTGTCAGGTTGGGGGGGTGTTTGGAAGGACCTCCGGTTTCAGGGTCTGTGGGGCCCGTAGGAGGCTCACGAGCCCATCAATGTTCTGGAGTTGAGAGCCATCAGGTTGGTTCTGTTTCCCTTGACTCATCAGTTGCAGGGTCTGCCAGTTTCAGGTCCGGTCGGACATCCGGACGGTGGTTGCTTACATCAATCACCAGGGAGGGACTCACAGCAGGAGTGCCCTCAGGGAAGTATCTTTGATTCTGGACTGGGCGCAGAGCCACGTCCCGTGTATCTCAGCGGTCTACATTCCGGGAGTGGAGAACACTGAGGCGGACTCTCTGAGCAGGGCCTCCTCCTCGTCCGGGGGAGTGGTCTCTCAGTCCTCAGGTGTTTCGCTCGATTTGCCTCAGGTGGGGGTTCCCCGCTGTGGACCTCTTTGCCTCTCGTCACATTCACAAGCTTCCGGTATTTGTATCTTTCTCGCAGGATCCACTGGCCCTGGCGGTGGATGCCATGTTCCTGAACTGGAGGGATGTGGGGTTTCTTTACCTGTTCTCTCCGTTTCCAATGGTAGCCAGAGTGGTGCGCAAGCTGGCCATGGAGGGCGCGTCGGCGATTCTGGTGGCACCAAGGTGGCCAAGGCAGGTTTGGTTCGCAGACCTGGTAAGGCTGGCAGAGGATCAGTTCGTTCTGCCTCTACTGATGGACCTGCTCACCCAGGGTCGGCTACGCTATCCCAATTTACCATCGCTGGCTTTGACGGCGTGGCTGCTGAAACCGCCATCTTGAAGGAAGAAGGTCTTTCTGACGCGGTGATTCAGACTCTTATTAGCGCCAGGAAGCGCTCTTCCTCTACTATGTACTATAGGACCTGTGGTCCTATATTGACTGGTGTGAAGGTAGGTCTTTCTCTTGTCGGGATTTCTCCATTTCCAGAATCCTGAATTTTCTTCATCATGGTCTGGATCTGGGGCTTCAACTTAGTACCTTGAAGGGGCAGGTTCTGCCCTGGCGGTGTTCCTCCAAGGGTCTTTTGCACTTCATCCCTTAGTCAAGACCTTTTTCCAAGGAGTTACGCATGTACGGCCTCCTAGGAAGCCCTTTGTTCCAGTTTGGGATTTGAACCTGGTTCTTTCTGCTCTTCAGGGTCCTCCGTTTGAGCCCTTGAATGAGGTTGCTTTGTCTTTACTTACTCAAAGGGTGGCCTTTTTGGTAGCTATCACTTCTGTTAGGCGTGTTTCTGAGTTGGCAGCTTTGTCCATTAAAGCTCCGTACTTCAAAGGGCATCGGGACAAGGTGGTCCTTCGTGTCTAGCCGGATTTTTTTCCTAAGGTGGTCTCTGCCTTTCATCTGAATCAGGACATTGTTCTGCCTTCTCTATGTCCTAATCCCAGCAACGACAAGGAAAGGGCGCTGCATTCCTTGGATGTAGTTCGTGTTGTGAAATATTGTCTGGTGGTTACGTCTTCCTTTCGTAAGACTGATGCCTTTTTTTGTGGTGCACTTTGGGCCTAGGACAGGTTTGGCTCCTGCCAAATCTTCCATTCGTAAATGGATTCGTCAGGCCATCATTGGGGCCTATTCTGTTAAGGGGAGGAGTCCCCCTTTTCGTGTCACTGCTCATTCTACTCGTGCGGTTGGGGCGTCCTGGGCTTTTCAGCACCAGGCCTCTGTGAGCAAGTTTGTAAGGTCGCTACTTGGTCCTCTGTTCACACTTTTTCCAAGTTTTGCAAGGTTGATGTTCGGGCCTCAGCGGATGCTGTTTTTGGCCGCAAAGTTCTGCAAGCTGTTGTGGTTTAAGTTGTACCTTGTTGCCTTGTTTTGGATCCCCGCCCTTTTATGGACACTGCTATTGGATGTCCCACATGTTATGGATATCTTGAAGCGGGGTGTGTGACATACTTAGAATAATACCATTTTGTGAAATACTCACCTGTAAAATGGGTATTATAAGTATGTCACACACCCCGCTTCACCCGCCCTTCTTGTATTCTGGATCCTTTATATTGTGAACTTTGCGTGGCTTTGGTTTATATTTGCCTCTTCCTGGTCCCTTACCTTACTGCTTCTGTATACTGGGTAATGAGTGGGAGGTCCCAGGTATTTATGGATCAGGGAGGGGCTTTCTTTTTACTATCATCTCTGCAGAACGCCCTCTTCAGGTCGGTACTACCCACATGTTATGGATATCTTGAAGCGGGGTGTGTGACATACTTATAATACCCATTTTACAGGTGAGTATTTCACAAAATGGTATTTTTAGGATTCTCTGCAAAATTCCTGTGTTCAAAGGATCATTTATTATAAATGGTGTCTTCGTATCCCTACCCAATTTCATCTGAGACCTGTCCCTTACATTACGCTTCATAGTGGACCCGTCTTCCGGGCACAGAGAGTAATGGTGACCCAGCAAGTTTCACCATTGGGTGGAGATCTCAGTCACTGGACAGTAATATCACAGAATGTTTTGTCCTCCTCCTGCCATATGGAGCACCTCCGGACCCCAAGCCTGGTGAAATAGATTATGGTGGGACATTTAGAAAAATTCATTTACGCTAGTTGATACAACCTATATATGTGCTGTGCAGCAGCTGTGATACTGCTGCACAGTAGGGACCCTTATGTTACAGGACAGTAAGAGGACCAGGCACCTTTCCAATTAGTCATAATATCAACCATTCTTAGCATTGTTAGCACATCCCTGAAATGTAACCTATGTATAATCTTTCCATAAGAATTTTTTGAATATGATAAAAACTTTCAATCTTCTTTCTATATATTCAATTGGTGTTGATAATGCACTATGGAAGGTGTGAATCGTGTCCATAATTAATCAGATACTACTTTGGTGGGAAGGACATCTTCTCCAAAAATTGTGAACTGTAGCCCATGTATAATTTTAACCCTTTGTTGTTGTACGGTTTAGTGATTTGCAACAGATGTGTTAGTAGAAGATTTCACTCATGAAGGTGCAATAAAGTATTGGAAATTTTTAAAAGATAGTGATATACAAGTGTGGTACTGAGTCTTGGAAAGACGGTCATCTTGGACTGTCAATACCCAATGAGTATTGTCTCCAACAAAAGCCGGCTCTGGTGAAGGTAGTCGACTGACTAGGCAGAAGGTAACTATGAATGTCAAATTAACTTGAGAGACTTTACAGCAGACACAGTCAAAATGCCTATCCCTGCATGCCCCTCCACTATCTGGCCCTTAGAAATGCCAAAAAGTGGATCTACATCCTCCCTTGCAACTCTGTGCCGGGGCGGTTCCTGGTCCACAGGAGCACTAATTTAACCTAGTCCACCCCTCACACCATTGGTGATCCTGCTTTTACACTTAGCAGTTTGTGTCACATTGCGTATTTCTACTTAAATATGACACAAACTGCCAAAACTGCGATGCTAATGGCGGTCCCGTGGCCAGGAGCCGAAGCTCCTGTCACCGCTTCCCGTTCCAGGGGACAGGAAATGAGGAGATTCCGGGCATGTACCACTGCACCGGATGCACAGCGCCCACAACTGTGCGTTACCACCGCAACAGTGGACATGTGTGGTGTGAATTTTCATTAGGTAGGTATGCTCTGCCCCACTCATTGGTTGCTGACAATGATAATGCATTGTTACAGTATACATAGCAGAATGCCACAGAGCTTGAGTGAGTAGACATTTATGGTTTTTTTTAACCTAAGTTCTGTTTTTTTTTTTTTTTTTAATTTATTTATTTTTCTGAATAACTTTATCTGACTCTTTTTGTCTCTCTTCTTCCATGCCTCAGCTCTTCTGGACCTACATCCAGGCCATGCTGACCAACTTGGAGAGCCTGCCCTTGGAGCGGATCCATAGCATGCTCAAGATGTTTGTGATGACTGGTCCTGTGGTGGCGGAGATTGATATTCAGGAACTGCAGGGTTTCCTCCAGAAAAAAGTCAGTGACCAGCAGTTGGCGTATTCCGGAGGGGTCTACAGGTTGCCCAAAAATTCCAGCTAACTCCAAGAGAAGGTTTTGCGCAAGATACAGACTTTGCTTGCTGATGTTCTGGTTTATGCCTGGAATCAACAGGTAGAAGAATCTGTGCTCACTGGTCTAAGTGTTTTGAGGAGCTTCTTAATGAGCTGATTTCAGCTATGCAGCACTGCCGTAGGTGCCATACAGGGATGGGACTTAGCATTGTCTGGACCTTACACAAGAACACTGTCAATCGATGAACTGTAAGTGCCCACTTTGGTACTTCAATGGGCCCAGTCATGTTAGTGTTTGTTTATAGGTGACAACCATTCACATACACCACAGTTGTGTTACATGGCTCCCTTACATCATGTTGGTGTGTTGCCCCCTCCCCTTGCATTCCTGATTTGTTACAGAAACAAAGGAATGGAATGTTATTGCTGGCTCAAACATGCAGAAAAGTCCACAATATTGGCAGTGAAAGTGTCTATTTATAATGCTGTCACAGTTGGGCCGATTAAAACTGCAGAATATTGGATTCAATCATATCTGATTCCAATCTTCCACCACCAGAATAAGGTAATGCACACTCACCAGATGTATTCTTGTATATACAGCCCAAAATACAATCTGTCCGGCCATTGACCTCTTATAGTCTCACTTAATTCACAGCGGTTTCACCCTTATTCTATTTTGTAATCTTTCTATAATAAAAGATCTCCTCGCCCATATCCATTATATGCTTCAGTTAAGGGCAGGATTTAAAAAGAATAAACCGTGTAATACTGCAAGGATTAATTATATGCTTTTTAACCCTTTAACTGGCAGCCTACCTTGAGTTTTTGTCACCCTCTGTTGCCAGACCATTTTTCACTATTTTGTGCTACACATGTTCAACTGTGATTTTTGAAGGGACTTCTAGGGTTTTCCTGGGAAAAGTATATATTGTGTATTGTTATATATATTGAGTCTGGGCTTGTTTGTCATTTTAAGTGTATTCTTAATATTTTGGGTGAAATATGTGCAAAAAAAATTAAAACCTTTTTTTAACAACTTGCGGTGCTTTTTCAGTATAATCTTATAATTTTATTGCACATAAAAGCCACATTTCTCCCAGTTACAACGGTACCACATGTATTGGTAGCCCTCCATTCCAGCCCAGGAGACTTCCCCCAAACTGGAACAGCACTTTAGGAGATTGCTATGCACACCTAGCAGTTTAACGCATCTAGTGCCAGCTACGTGAGTCTCACGTAGCTGCCTCTACTCCACTTAAAGTGGACCAACACCGAGAGGTGATCGGCCCGGAAATCTATAAGATTCCCGGGCCGATCACCTCCCACCCCGCGGGACATCCGAGATCGGGATGTCCCGCGGGGTGAAACCCCCCAAAAAACCCCCAAACACCTTACCTGATCTTCCCTCGCGCCCCTGTAGGCGTGCCCGCGCCGGCCGCCTGCGAATGGCCGGCGGGGGCGCGCGCCGAAAGTGACGCGAGGGAGGCGGCAGCCGCTTGGACGTTCCTGATCCCCGCCTGGACGTTGGCGGGGATTGGACCGTCCAGTCACGTGGGAGCGGGGACAGGTAAGATTTTGGGGCTTTCTGGGGGGTTTCACACAGCGGGGTGCCCCGCCGAAGTGGACCAAAACCCAGGATAGTCAAAATCCTGGGTGTTGGTCCACTTTAAGTGCCAGCTACGTCACCAGCAGCCGGCCTCTTAATACCTGCACCCGAGACTTAGAATCAGTCTTCTCGGGTGCTTGGAGGAGAGAGGTGGGGAGGGGGAGAGGAGAGGGCTGTGATCGCTCTCCTCCAAACACCCTAGCAGACTGACAGCTGTCATCGCAGATCGCCGGGGGACACAGGATCGAAGGGGAGTCTGTTTTTTTTAATTTTTTTTTTTTTTTTTTTTTTTTACCATGAGACCCCTTATACCAGTTCACAAGGCTGTGGGATGGCAAGTCACCTGCGGCTAGCGGGTGACTTGCCATTAACCCCCAGCACCCCCATTACCTGCCTCCCCAAAGCCCAGGGGGGGCAGAAGAGCCCGTGGCCACGGGCTATGCGGGCTTGTAGCCTGCAGGGCCAGGGGCCACAAAAGCTGGCCCCTGCGCCCTGTTTCTACAAGCCCTGCATAGCTGGTCCCGGGCTGGTTACTTTGGGTAAGGGGGACCCCATGTAATTTTTTTGGGATTTTTAAGGGTTTTTAACCCTTAAAAATCCCCCCAAAAATGGGGTCCCCCCCTGGGAGGGGGGACCCTATGTCATTTTTTTAAATTAACCCCTTATGCTCTGTCGCCCAGCAGCTATAAAAGGCTTCCAGCAGGTGAGCAGAAGCCAGTGATTGGGAAGGGACACAGTGCAAGATGGATGGGAGGTATTAAAAAAAAAAATATTTATTCTTAGTATACAGTACGTCCTGCTCCAGATATAATACTTACACTTGGGTTATCCTCCGCCAGATGGCGCTGCACTGCAGAGACCTGGAAAAACAGGCTCCTCCCGGCCCTTCAAATACCCAGGGACCTCCCACAAATCCCCAGATTTCTCTGCAGTGCTGACTTCGAAGACATGAAGTATCACTCTCTCGCAGGTGAGCGGGGCTATCAAAGCCTGCTGCCCTGTTGGACTATTCCCACCCGTCCTCCCTGTGATGTGCCTCCCAGCCTGGGCTGCGCTGGTCGGGTGAAGGTAGGCAGCACCATGCGTGCTTGACGGAGCCATGCTCCACCGCAGTCCCCCACCAAAGGGTAGGCGGTTTAGGCTGATGGTGAGCCTCTAGGGGATGCTCCTCCCGCACTATTGCCCCATGCCCCGTGTAGCGGTGGGCCCTGTACAAAGGGTCGCCATCCTCCCTCGTTCCCCCCCCCCCATAGCCCGGGGGGGAAAGAAAGGGGGGGGTGTGTGGTGGTCTTAGTGTATGTTTACACATTATGGCCTTAGTCTCGTGTCAGAGCCGCATTTTACTTTGTATTTGTCGCCGCCGCGCGCACCTTTTCCTTTACTGGATGTGCTACCGGGCGGCGTCGCCTTCATTGGCAAATCCTTTTCTAAGTGTGTCATACACTTCGCTCCTCATGACAATGTTGAAACTATCTCAGAGCTTTGCGCTCTTCGGGGGGGGGGGGGGGGGGGATGGCGTCGACCCGTTTTGGCACGCTCCGCATCACAGCCCGCTCTGGCCCGCCCTTCGAGGTTCGCTTGGCGCCATTTTGATGCTGGTCGCACGCACGCGTGCTAGCGGTCCTTCTCCTCCCTTGGTCTGTAAGTGCCCTCGCGGGCGATTTTTTCATGATCCTTGATTACTGCGCTTGGTTCTGACACCCCTTTATTCCCTTTGTCTTTCAGACTGGTGAACACCATTGGCTTCTCCCGGCCCGGTGTAAATTTATAGCGGGCCTTGTAATATTCTCCCACTTCCCTAGCGGGTCTTTTGGGCATCCAGGGTTACTTATTGTGTAAATCCCTACTGGCATATTGTGCCTTGAATAATCACCATATGGAGGCATCTCAGAATTATGTGACCGGGGTCCCTCTGGGACAAGACCGGCGGTGTATAGCGTGTGGACAACCCCATGCTGATGCTGACAGGGCACGGGTCTGCGTACCCTGTACCGAGCAAGCTCTGGCCCTGCAATCAGGTCGGCCAGTGGCTACACCTAGCTTCAATTCACCTATCTCCCCAGGCTTAAATCTCTCTCCTGCTGAGTCGCCTACAAGTGGGGAATTGCAGCCTGCTGGGCCTTCCAGACTGCCTACGGCTGAACAGATTATTGCTAGGTTGTCAGAGCGAATGGGCCCTGATAGGAAGTGGCACCTGTCGCCTCATGTTTCTGTATGTTCTATGAGAACCGAGGAGTTTACTACTCCATGTGACTATACCCCTTCTGATGAAGGGGAGTTGTTCTCTGACTCGGGCTCATCTGATGAGAGGCTTAGGAGTCATGACGATTCTGGCTCTGAGTTCTGGGGCCAGTGTGACACTGATGACTTGATTAAGGTCTTTAAGGCATTGTCTATCTCTCTCTCCGGTCAGGTCCCCAAGCCTAGAGGGGAGCGTTTCCATACTGCGACTGCACGTTTGGAATTTCTAGAACAGGCTCATTTCCATGCCCTTGTGCTCAAGGAATGGGAATGCCCCAGTAAACTTCCAGGGGACTGGGATAGGAAATACCCTTTTCCCCCTGAGGTGGTTAATTGTTGGTCATCACCCCCCGTGGTGGATGCGCCGATCATATGGGTCCCTAATCCCCCCTTTATTACAACCCCTGCTTATAGTACCCTTCGGGATGCTGAGGACCGGCACATTGAGCTGCTGGCCTCCCATGCCTTTTCTTGTGCTGGGACGGCGCTGCGCCCGGTCTGTGCCGCAGCTATCACTGCAGTGGCCACTAGAACCCTCATCAGAAAGTTGCTTGATCATCACCCTGAGGATCTCCCCTGGGAGGTGTTTAATGCACTCTCCAATTTTGATGTATTTGTTAAATTTATTCTATTAGCTCTGGATGACGCTATTAGAATGTGTGCAAGAACTTCTGCCCTTGCGGTGGCTATACGTCGCTTGGTCTGGCTGCGACAGTGGGGTGCTGACGATACTACAAAAAAGACTCTTACTGGGCTTCCCTTTAGAGGGCAACGCCTATTTGGGGCCCGTCTAGACCTGTTCGGTTAAAAGGGCAAATCGCCCCTACGCAGACGGCCGTCTCGGCTCCCTCGGGGCAGGGGCACCCCTCCTCCCCCCTACCTTAGACCAGGGGTGTCCTTCCGGATTTTTTGTGCAGACTCCTGCCCCACGAGCAGCAGACAACGCCCTGGCCCCTCCGGCGGGGCTAAGCCCCCTCAAGCATGATGGGGCGCCCTCGCCCGTTTGGGTGAGGGGATGGCTGCAGCACCTTGCTCTTATCAGAAGGCATATCGCCTCATTCTGGTGGATTCAGGCGGTTGTGTCCTCCAGGTACTCCTGGTCCCTGCCACTGTTCAGTTGCTGACACAGGCCATGCTAGGCCTGCGAGGTCTGAGGGTCTCTTGCAGATTGCCGTAACAGGCAGAGGCAGGGGCCGCTACACCAACCTTTCCACTGTCCCCCAAAAGGATGGGTCGGGCTGGCCCATTCTGGATTCACAGCAATTCTCCAATTACAGGCAGTTTCTGCATGGAAACTCTGATATGGGCCATCAGCACCTTGCGCCCAGTGGGCTTCTTGCCATCGGGGGAACGCTTAAATGCTTATGTTTACATCCCTGTGCTTTCAGGTCTCTGAGGCTCTTCGGGTTTGTGTTGGTAGTCCAACACTGCTAATTGTGGCCAGCTCACAGGTGCTGACGATGGTGTCCGCTCGATGACCTACCTGGACGTCTTTTCTCACTTCCCAGTCTCTGTCAGGCTAAGTTGGATACCCGGCTGGTGGTGTCCATTGGGAGTCATTTGGATGGGTGTTCAATCACCCCAAGTCCTCATTGTCCCCTTAAATGGTAACTCCATTACTAGGAATGATCTGGATTAGGTTCAAACCAGAATCTCCCCTTCTCAGCAATAAAGTGGGCAATCTGATCAAATGGGCTCAGTCCCTCAATGCTGTCTCCCGGTCCCTTCACCAAGCAGGGATGCAGCTGGTGGGGCCGTCGGTGACTTGCTTGGAGGAGGTCCCTTAATGCTCAGTTCCCCTTGGGTCTTCTGCGACGTCTATTGTTAATACAGGACAGGGATCCAGCACCCCTGGAGCGGGGTCTGTGGGCCTTCCCACCTGGTAAGAAGGTTCTCTTGGAGTGGATGAACTCAAGGGACCTGTCTGGGGGCAATTCTTTCTTGCCCCTTCCTGGAAACGGTCACCATGGATGCCAACCTATCAGGTTGAAGGGGGAGGGTTTCTTCTGAAACTCCCTGCGATTCTGGGGGTGGTAGGGCCCTTAGAAGGTCCTTACGCCTATTGAGGTTCTAAACTGTGAGCGTTTTCAGTTGGTTCTGTCTCGCTTGCCCACTTTTGCCCTTCTGGGCTTGCCAGCTTGGGGGCGCTCGGTCTGTCTGACGAATGTCCTACATTAATCATTGGAAGGGGCCTGGAGCTGGCGGACCCTCCAGGAAGGTCTGTCCCTTTTCTGGGTGGAGACAATGTTTCCTGCATATCAATGAGATTAGCTCTGGTGGAGCCCCTCTGCGACAGGATGTGCTAATCCCCGTGTCACTATGGAGTCCAACCAGTTTTGGATCTGTTGGGTTCCGTCACCTTCACAGGCTATCGGCCTTTGTTTCCCTGTCCCAGGATCCTATGTCAGTGGTCCGGATGCCTTTAGTACCGTCTTGACGGGGCGTTCGGTTCTGTATGTCCTTCTCCATTCCCCCTGCTAGGCAGGGTTCTGCGTAAGATTGCTCTGGTAAGGGGACCAGTGATTCTGGTGGCCCCCAGGTGCCCTAGTAGAGTGTGGTTTGCAGACACGGTACTGAGGTCAGTAGTTTTTCTGTACCTTGCCAGGAGTGCCAGCTTGATCACTCAGGGCCTTCTTTACGTCACTCCAATCTACAGCCCCTGGCCTAGTCGGCCTGACTGCTGAAACATACATCTTGATGGAGACAGGCTTATCTGTCTTGGTGTTTGAGACTATGGGAAGGCTAGGAGTAAGCTTCTTCCTCGTCTTTTTCTATCTGTTGTAGGGTATGGCATACCCACATTGATTGGGGTAAGTCTAGCTCTCTTACCTGTTGGGCGTTCTCGTTTCCCAGGGTTCTAGTGTTGTTTTCAGCATGAATTGGAGTTGGTTCCCCAACTCTGTATTCTGATGGGTCAGGTTTTGCCCTGTCCCCCTTGCCTTAGTAGTCTTTGGTTAAGACTTCCTTCAGGGGGTACTCATGTGCGTCCTCCATGTAATCCTATGGTCCCTGTTGGGATTGAAATTGAATTTCATTCTGTCTGCTTGCAGGATTTTGTCCCTTGGTCCTATTCAGGATGCTGTCTGGCTGTCCTTACCCTCAAGGTTGTCCTTCCGGTGACTGTTACCTTGGTCGGGCGTGTGTTAGCGGGTGGCTCTGTCTACCTAGCCCCTATTCCTTGAGATACACCAGGATAAGGTGGAGTTCCGCTTGAAGCCGGACTCTCTGCATCTGGAGGTGTCTTATGTTCATTGATTCGATTATTACATCCTGAATGTGCCCGATCTCGTCTGCTCTTGGGAGTTGGGCGGCTTTGGTCCTGGTTATTGCCTAAATGGATGTTACTCCTGGTACTTTGTTCCACCTTTTGGCTTCTGCCAAGTCTACTGTAGTGATTGGATTCGTCAGGCTGTTACTCAGGCCTATTCCAGCAGGGGAAGACTCTCCCTTGTCGCCTTGATTCCTTTTCTACTCGTGCTTGATGCCTCTTGGGCTTTTCAGCACCGGGCTTCTGTTGAAATGGTTGGCTACGCCGCTACCATTGGCCTTATGCTCATACCTTTTGCAAAGTTTTTGCAAGATTGATGTTAGGGCCTCAGCTCATGCTGTCTTGGCCGTATGGTTCTGTAGGTGACAGTGGTTTTATCTGCTGTTGTCATTTTTTGTTGGGGATCCCACCCTACTTTACTGACACTGCTTTTGGATGTCCCAAGTGTAAGTATTATATCTGGAGCAGGACGTACTCTATACTAAGAATAATACAATTCTGTGAAATACTCACCTGTAGAATTGATAATATTTGTATACAGTACGTCCTGCTCCACCCCACCCTGGTTTTTGCATTATTTTGGATCCCCTGTATGGTGTTTGTCAGCTTGTTATCATTACCAGTTGTTCTGGGTGGTTTAATTCTCCCGGCTTCTTGTTTTTCCATGCAGCGCCATCTGGTGGAGGATAACCCAAGTGTAAGTATTATATCTGGAGCAGGACGTACTGTATACAAATAATATCAATTCTACAGGTGAGTATTTCACAAAATTGTATTTTTTCTCTGTGTGTGAACTGGTAAGGGGTCCAAGAGATCCCTATACCAGTCCAAGTTGGCAAGTCACCTGTGGCTAGCGGGTGACTTGCCATTAACCCCCGGCACCCCCATTACCTGGCTCCCCAAAGCCCAGGGGGGGGGCGCAGAAGAGTGCGTGGCCATGGGCTATGCGGGTTTGCAGCCTGCAGGGCCAGTGGCCACAAAAGCTGGCTCTTGCACCTTGTTCCTACAAGCCCTGCTTAGCTGGTCCCGGGCTGGTTACTTCGGGTAAGGGGGACTCCCTGTCATATTTCGGGGGGATTTTTAAGGGTTTTTAACCCTTAAAAATCCCCCCCCCCAAAAAATTTTTTTTTCTCGATTTAACCCTTTGTAGTGTGGATGGTAGTTGTATTTTATTTGTTAATGTTATAAAGTACTTGTTTCAGTTTGGGGGGGTCTCCTAGGCAGGTACGGGAGGCTACCGTTTAAATATGTGGTACTGTTCTTATCGGTAGAAATGGAGCTGTAGCGATAACCCTTATCGCCGGAGGGCTTCACCGCCCGAGACGTCCTTTTCCCAATCGTAAGAGGTGCTGCTGGAATTCCAGAGTCGTCCGTGAGGAAACAGGAACAGCCCTTACAAGGGCTAGTGAACTGTAATATAGCGTTTCCCCCAATAAGAGACAGAACTCAGTATTGAGGGTGAAGGTGAAGTGTCCTTTATTAGTGCCACACTGGGCCTTATATACACAAGTCTCTATTGCATGACACACACCCCGACCAATAGCAGCAGGGCAAACAATCCCTCAACTCTGCCGGTGACGCAATCAGTAGAACAATAGCAGGCTGTAATATAATTATAATCAATCAGGACAATGCCATTGACTGTGACGTAATCAACAATACACAATGGCAGTCAAAATACAATGACATTGCCTGTAACAGTATCAAAATACAATGACCTAATTAAGAAAAGGCCAGTGAATGACCCGGTGGGCAACTGAATAGTGATGACATCCAAAAGACAGAGCGTCTGTCACAGGAGCTTTCTCATGCAATATGGTTTTCTTTAATAAAATAAAAAATTTATTTAAAATAAAGGAGACCATTTTCTAAAAAATTTATTTTATCTTTTTTTTACCTAATATTGTAAAAAACAGAATTAAGTCTAACTCTGCTGCAAAAAATATATATATAATTTTCCTGAAAATTCCAGCAAAAATGACGCAAAATTACATGTCAACAGAGGGTGACAAAATCTCAAGTATGCATGTTGTGTATTGTTCTGTTCGGGGGACCTTGCACTTTCAGACTTGGCTTGTTTTTTCTTGTTTGCATATTTATATTTTAGGAAAAGGTGTTTTTTATTCAGCTTTTTTATACATTTTTTTTAGGGAAACCCTGCGCAACCAAAGAATTCTTTGAGGGATTAATTCCAGGAAGATGAGCCCACTACAACAAGCTGGGTACGCTTAGAAAGATGTGTACTTTCAGGGAATATATGGTTTATGGGGGATATTCCAAATGTAAAGGGTTGTTTTGGTTGAAAAATTGCAAGGTGTGCACTTTGTCTGCAGAGCTGAAATTTTGCAAGTTTCAGATTAAACTTGTTTTTTCTTGTTTGTATATAGTTTTTTTTAGGAAAATGTGGCTTTGATTCTGCTTTTTTATCCCTTTTTTTTAGGGAAACTCTTTGCAACCAAAGATTACATTGAGGGATTACTTCCAGAAAACTGGGGCCACATCAACAAGCCCGGTACACCTAGAAAGCATGAGGTGTGTACCAGAGAATATATAGTTTGTTGGGGGTATTTCAAATGTAAATGGTTGTTGGTGTTCCGGAAAAACTGCAAACTATTGCAGTTGTATTTTATCTGAAAATCCCCTAAAGCTCTGTTTCAGTTTGGGGAGTCTCCTGGGCAGGAAAGGGTGTCTACCTATACATATGTGGTACTGCTGTAACCGGGAGAAATTGGGATTTCACACGCAATAAGATTTTTTTGACAAACTTACATTTTTATTACAAAAAAACACTACAAATTGTAAAAAATAGATTTTTTTTTTATTTTTGTTTCACATTTCACCCAAAAATATTGAGAATACACCTAAAAAAATGACAAACAAGACATTTCATATTAAAGCCCAGACTATGCTGAAAAAAACAATATAGAATTTTCCTGGGAAATCACATTTGAACGTGGGAAGCGCAAAATAGTGCAAAATGGTCTCGCAACGAAGCCAGCTCCAGTTTTCTGACAAAAACTCCAGGTAAGCTGGCACTTAAAGGGTTAAAAAAAACACATTTACATTGGAAACTATATATTATCTGTATACACACCTCAAGCTTTCCTAGGTGTACCAGGCTTGTTGAGGTGGTCACGGTTTTCTAAAGTAACCCCCCCAATTTGTTCCTTGGTTGCAATGGGTTTCTCTTTAAAAAAAAAAAAGCAGAATCAAAGCCACATATTTTCCCTAAACAATAAAGCAAACAAGAAAAAACAAGATGAATCTGAATAAGCATAGGTCTCCCGACATGCATAGATACTGTTAAGAGAAGAGTTGCCAAACACCACAAAGTAAAGCATGCGCATAGCGTTTATTTTACTTGAAAAGCTCAGCTGTCAGCTCTGCAGACAAAGTGTGCACCTTGCTCTTTTTCAACCAAAACAACCCTTTAGTTTTAGAATGCCCCCCACAAACCATATATTCCCTGAAAGTACACACATTTAAACTTACTAGGTGCATGGTGCAAGGGCATGGTGGCAAGGATGGAATCCCCTGACCCCCCCCCAAACCTTCCCCCCCCCCCCCCCAGGGATCCTTGCGCGTAACTAGGAGACTTACCTTTTGCAGTTGGTCTCCAGCGTCGGGTTTCCCAGGAACTCTGCTTTTGCCTGCAGTAACTTCCTTTGATGGAAGCACATGCTTGATGCCAGCCGGTGTCGGCCATACTACTTCTGGTTTTTGGGGGGCTGGGCATGTGTTCCAGTGATGGGGGAGGCAATTTCCAGTGTTTAAGGAACTTTTTTGATTCTTTTGACTCTAGAATGGCTGATTCTTCTGAGTTTTTCAGGGACCAGTTTATCCAGGCTACCTCGGGTAGGTCTGACGCTGGTCCATCCAATCCAGAAAAGCCCCAGTTGCCTCTACCCCGGATCCAAGAGAAAACAGACATAGAGGAGGTTCCGTAGCACCTAAAATGGATGGGGGTATATTCACATTTGTTTTTGGTTCAAAAGCCCTCAGGCAAATTCAGAATGATTTTGAATCTGAGAAAGTTAAACACAGGTATCCGATACAAAAGGTTCCGCATGGAATCAATTTTTAAATTCAAGGATACTCTGTTCCAGGGTGCCTGCATGGCCTCTATAGACCTCCAGGATGCTCTAGGATCTGCTCATTCCGATCTCTCCAAGTCACAGAAGGTATCTGAGATTTGCTGTAATGTTAGGCGGAGTATCCTTTCATTGGCAATTCAGAGCAATGCGTTTTAGGCTTTCATCTGCTCCTCAAATCTTTACGAAGATTTTGGCGGTAGCAATGGCCTTTCTGAGAATGAATCGGATGGGTATTGTAGCATATCTGGATGACCTGTTAATTTGCACCATCCAGAGAGCTTCTGGAGAACATTGGCTCTCCTGTCGGAGTTAGGATGGCTCCACAGACATCGTGCATATATCTAGGTTATCTGATCAACAGTTTAGAGCAGAGGACATTCCTTCCTCCAAAGATCCAGAAGATTGTCTCCTTGATCGGAGGTCCAAGAATATCCAAGAATTTCTCTAAGACAGATATTGGTCTTGCTGAGACTCATGACGTCAGCCATCCCAGCAGTCAGTTGGGCCCAATTCCCTTAAAGGTCCCTTCAGGACTTCTTCCTAAGCACTTGGAACAAAGATCCAGAGTTGTTAGACAGGATGATACTCTTCCAGATCGGGTTTGTGCTTCCCTGAAATGGTGGTCAGTTCAGGAAAACCCTGGCCAAGGGGAGTCCATGGCATCAAAAAGACCCCATCAGGATCACAACAGATGCAAGTGCATGGGGTTGGGGCGCCCACATGGCACAATGTCAGATTCAGGGCATTTGGTCAGAAGATTTGGCTCTGAGATTTGTCACATTTTCGAGAACTGAAATTGAAATCTGAGATTTGTCACATTTTCGAGAACTGGCTCTAGATCACTTCGAGTTACAGGATCAGGATGTATTAATTGTTTCAGACAATGCCACAGTAGTGGCATACCTCAACCATCAGGGCGGCACAAGGTCAGTGGAGTTGATGTCTCTCCCCGAGACTATTTGCGCCAAGATGGAGGAAGTGGTGAAGTTCCTAAGAGTAATTCGCATCAGCAGCAGCAGCTCAAACATAGCTTGAAAGAGACACTGGAGTTGGCAGCAGGAGCCCAAAAATTGGCTGAATGACACCCTGGAGTTGCAAGCAGCAGCAGCAGGAGCCCAAACATTGGCTGAAAGACACACTGGAGTTGGCAGTAGGAGCCCAAAAATTGTCTGACACCCTGGAGTTGCAAGCAGCAGGAGCCCAAACATAGCTTGAAAGACACACTGGAGTTGGCAGCAGGAGCCCAAAAATTGGCTGAATGACACCTGGAGTCGCAAGCAGCAGCAGCCCAAACATAGCTTGAAAGACACACTGGAGTTGGCAGCAGGAGCCCAAAAATTGTCTGAATGACACCCTGGAGTTGCAAGCAGCAGCAGAAGCAGCAGCCCAAACATGGCTTGAAATAGACACTGGAGTTGGCAGCAGGAGCCCAAACATAGCTTGAAAGACACACTGGTGTTGGCAGCAGGAGCCCAAAAATTGTCTGAATGACACCCTGGAGTTGCAAGCAGCAGCCCAAACATGGCTTGAAATAGACACTGGAGTTGGCAGCAGGAGCCCAAACATAGCTTGAAAGACACACTGGTGTTGGCAGCAGGAGCCCAAAAATTGGCTGAATGACACACCCTGAATTTGGCATCAGCAGGAGCCCAAAAATTGGCTGAATGACACACCCTGAATTTGGCATCAGCAGGAGCCCAACAATTGGCCTAAAGACATAAATATGTTTTGCACCATTTGGAAAGTGTAAAACGTGGCACCATGCTGAATCTAGTCGCATGCATCAGCCATTGGTGGGTGGAAATCCTGGCTGATCCACCCCTGATTCATTTTCACAAAGGTGAGTCTCTCCACATTTTTAGTTGACAGACGAGTTCTCCTCGCCGTAACTATGGCCCCCGCCGCACTAAACACCCGCTCAGATGGCACGCTACTTGCCGGGCAGGACAGCTCTTCCAGGGCAAACTCTGCTAGCTGCGGCCACAAATCAAGTTTGGCTGCCCAGAAGTCCAGCGGATCCTCAAGGTGTATTGGCATGGTCATGTCAAGGTATGACATGACCTGCTGTTTCAGGTACTGCTCCAGGTCTTCCTGCTGCTCATGAGTAGACTCACTATGTGATCCAAAGAGAATTTTTTCCCAATGCACCACTAGTTATTTCTCAATGATATATGAATATAGGTGTGCCTTAACCCTTTAAGTGCCAGCCTACCTGGAGTTTTTGTCACACTCTGTTGCCAGATCATTTTGCACTATTTTGCGCTCCCCATGTTCAAATGTGATTTTGGAAGGGATTTCCAGGGATTTCCCAGGAAAATGATATATTGTTTTTTTCAGCAGAGTCTGGGCTTTAACATGAAATGTCGTTTGTCATTTGTTAGGTGTATTCTTAATATTTTTGGGTGAAATATGTGCAAAAAAAAAAAAAAATAAATAAATTTTTACATATTGTATTTTTTTTTGTAATAAAAAATGTAAGTTTGTCAATGAAATCTTATTGCATGTGAAATCCCAATTTCTCCCGGTTACAGCGGTACCACAAATGTATTGGTAGACACCCTTTCCTGCCCAGGAGACTCCCCCAAACTGAAACAGCGCTTTAGGGGATTTTCAGATAAAATACAACTATGCTACGCAATATGCGCACCTTGCAGTTTTTCCAAAAAAACAACCCTTTATATTTGAAATACCCCCAACAAACTATATATTCTCTGGAAGTACACACCTCAGGCTTTCTAGGCGTACCAGGCTTGTTGATGTGGCCATAGTTTTCTGGAAGTAATCCCTCAATGGATTCTTTGGTTGCAAAGAGTTTCCCTAAAAAAAGGCTAAAAAAGCAGAATCAAAGCCACATTTTCCTAAAAAAACTATATACAAACAAGAAAAAACAAGTTTAATCTGAAAACGCAACAACCTCCGAACAGAACGATACCCAACATGCATAGCTACTGTCAAGGGAAGAGTTGCCAAACACACCAAAGTAAAGCATGTGCGGAACGGTAATTTTACTTGAAAATTTCAGCTCTGCAGACAAAGTGCGCACCTTGCGATTTTTCAACCAAAACAACCCTTGACATTTAGAATATCCCCCATAAACCATATATTCCCTGAAAGTACACACGTTAAGCTTTCTAAGGGTACCCAACTTGTTCTAGTGGGCTCATCTTTCTGGAATTATTACCTCAAAGAATTCTTTGGTTGCGCAGGGTTTCCCTAAAAAAATTATAAAAAAGCTGAATAAAAAACACCTTTTCCTAAAATATAAATATGCAAACCAGAAAAAACAAGCTAAGTCTGAAAGCGCAAGGTCCCCCGAACAGAACAATACCCAACATGCATAGGTACTATTAACCCTTGTAATTGCCAGCCTACTTGAGATTTTGTCACCCTCTGTTGACAGGCCATTTTTCCCCATTTTGCGTCATGTTTTGCGCCATGTTTTGCGCCATTTTTGCTGGAACTTTCAGGAAAATTATATATATATTTTTGCAGCAGAGTTTAGGCTTTAACATGAAATGTCTTGTTTGTACATTTTTTTTTTTTTTTACAATATTATAAAGTAAAAAAAATAAATAAATAAATAGAAATTTTTTTTAAAAAATTGACTCCTTTATTTTAAATAAAAAATGTATTTTATTAAGGAAAATCATATTGCATGTGAAAGCCCCATTTCTACCGATTAGAACGGTACCACATATTTATCGGTAGCCCCCCCATTCTTGCCCAGGAGACCCCTCTAACTGAAACAAGTATTTTATAACATTCACAAAAAAAATACAAATACCATCCACACTACAAAGGGTTAAATCGAGAAAAAAATGACATAGGGTCCCCCCTCCCAGGGGAGGGAGACCCCATTTTTTTTTTTGATTTTTAAGGGTTAAAAACCCTTAAAAATCAAAAAAAAAATTGACGTGGGGTCCCCCTTACCCAAAGTAACCAGCCCGGGACCAGCTATGGGGGCTTGTAGGCACAGAGTGGGGGGGCCAGCTTTTGTGGCCCCCCCACCCTGCAGCCTACGAGCCCACATAGCCTATGTGGGCCCGGGCTCTTCTGCCCCCCCCTGGCCTTTGGGGAGGCAGGTAATGGGGGTGCCGGGGGTTAATGGCAAGCCACCCGCTAGCGCAGGTGACTTGCCATCCCCCCAGCCTTGTGAACTGGTATAGGGGTCATGGACCCCTTACCAGTTCACAAGGGGTTAAATGTAAATAATCACACAGACACACATAAAGAAAAAAATATTTTATTAATTTTTATTTTTTTTTACACTGTACTCACCTCCCATCCATCCTGGAGCACTCTGTCCCTCGGCGATCACTGGCTTCTGCTCACTTGCTAAAAGCCTTTTATAGCTGCTGGATGACAGATTACAAAGGGTTAATAAAAAAAAAAAATGACATAGGGTCCCCCCTCCCAGGGGGGGCGGACCCCATTTTTTTTTGATTTTTAAGGGTTAAAAACCCTTAAAAATCAAAAAAAAAATTGACGTGGGGTCCCCCTTACCCACAGTAACCAGCCCGGGACCAGCTATGGGGGCTTGTAGGCACAGAGTGGGGGGGCCAGCTTTTGTGGCCCCCCCCACCCTGCAGCCTACGAGCCCACATAGCCTATGTGGGCCCGGGCTCTTCTGCCCCCCCCTGGCCTTTGGGGAGGCAGGTAATGGGGGTGCCAGGGGTTAATGGCAAGCCACCCGCTAGCGCAGGTGACTTGCCATCCCCCCAGCCTTGTGAACTGGTATAGGGGTCATGGACCCCTTACCAGTTCACAAGGGGTTAAAAGTATAAATAACACACAACACACAAGTTTTTTAAATATGTTTATTAAAAAAAAAAAAAAAAACCATTTTACCTTTACTCACCTCCGATCTTCAGAAGCAATGTCCCGCGGCGATCTGATGCAGGTGACAGCTGGGCAGAGAAGGGGGGAGGCAGGCGATCGGAGGATCGCCTACCTCCCTCCTTCTCTGCCCAGCCATCACCGGCATCTGAGATGAGAACTGCCGGGTGCCCGATGACACCCGGCGGTGACGTCATTAGCCCCGCCCCCGAAGGGGCGGGGCTAAAATCCAAGATGGCGGCCGCCATCGGGAGATTCGACGGAGGGAGGGCTGTTATGCCCCCCTCCAGAAGACAGAAGACCCGGGGGGGGTAATCGGAGCCCCCCCCCCATGAAGAGGAGAGGCGGCGGGAGTCGGCGGGAGCGGAGGTGAGTAACTGTAATTTTTTTTTTTTTTTTTTTTTAACAGGCAAATGCCGGCGGCTGCTGAAAGGGGGGGGGGGCACCCTATTCCGGGCCCTCCCCTGCAGCTGGAGAAGCCCCGATCGGCGATCGGAGCCCCGCTGGCTGAAGAGGAGACCCGGCCGGACCAAACAAGGGGTCAGGTAAGTGACTTTTTTTTTAACTTTTTTTTCTGGGATTGGGGAATGCCAGGCACGTAAAATTTACGTGGCTGGCACTTAAGTGACGGAGAGGCAACCACGTAAATTTTACGTGGCTGGCATTTAAAGGGTTAAAGGAATCCCCAAAAAAAGAGTATATCCAAATCTAAGTACACAATATGTGTGGTCCCAGCTACCACCAGGGGCGTCCCCAGGCACCACCAAATAAATTACTAGATCAAAGATATATCATAAGTAATCAATATTTATTAATGATTACAAAAGTATCATCACACATATATTAAAAACAAAATACTAGTAGCAGGGACACAGACAATCATCCCTCTTCCTCCTTGTGCAAAATATATAAATCCCTATCACACAATATAGAATGCAATATAAATAAAGTGGCTAGTGCAATATAAAGGTGCTAAGTGCTAACAAAAGTGCTAGGTGCTATAATATAACATTCAAAAACCTGTATAAATTTGTCCCATATAGAAAGAGAGAACAAATAGCCAATCAAATTGCCCCAAACTGGAATAAATTCATAAATGATAAAAAGTGCATAAGATATCACCAAATCAGAGGTTGAGAGTTGTCCCTGCTAGTGACTGGCGTCCTGATCCCCCACGCGTTCCGTGAGACAAGCTCACTTCTTCAAAGGTGCCAGAGAATAATGCCTGCTTCACATACCCTTTTTATATGTAAAGAAATGGCTGGAGAGAGCTCAATTAACAAGTGCTGCTCGTTGCCAATCAGGGCGGCGCTCCAGCACACGGCGGCCCCGGCCGGCAGCCGCACAATGCGCAGGAGACGCCACCAATCAGGGACAGCTATCCAAACTATGGACGTCATCGCCCTCCCTCCCCACCGCCCGCCCCCCAAACCGCCCAGCCAACCGCGCCGATGCACAACATTGCTACGGCAACGGACGCCAAGGCAGGGGGCGGCGGGGAGGGAGCGCGAGCACGCTGAAAGAGCTCATTAATAGTACCCAGCTGGGTGTGAAGTCGGGCAGTTACAATTAAAAACCCCCTAATAAAAACAGTAATCTTTTATTTGTATCTATCTTACTCTATCACTACAAAAGATATATACATGCATCTATATAAACAACATACAATGTATATAAAAGACTTTTATCCAAACATGGCTATACAATTTATCCACTCACACATAGATGCAAAGTGCATATGCAGAGGCAAAATCAATTTTATAAAATCCATATATATGGACCTGGATGGATCTGAGCAAAGTTAAACATGCACACCCATATATATTGAGACAAGTAATCAGAGCAAAATAGCACCCATATAATTAAAATTAAATGATCAAAATAGGACATACACATGCCAATATAGGTAAGATCAGAACGATCAAATCAAGGAGGAGAGGATACATGCAATCCGGCAGGATGCATATAATTAGGATTGGCAACCAAAGCTAGATCCCATGTGTGAGGTGCACAAATAATATAGAAAGATATATCTGGGCACCATCACAAATATATGTATGACTGACGGTGCACACATGAGTGTACACACAATCCATTATATATAGTGTTGGAAAACCACACATAGGATCCAGATTGGTGACCTCAAAAGAACCCATATGGTAAATATTAATGATATAAGCCAAAAAGTAAATAAATAAATAAAAAATATAGACTCACTATGTGGGTGTAGAAAGCTACTCATTAGCGACTGAAGACTGAGGCTGCTGCTGATGGAGCTGCTGCTCCTGCCAACCCTCCAGCAGCCATGGCAGTGGAAGATGAGTGCAGAGTTCTCCCCGAGTCAGACCTGCGAGAGTATGGACCATGGCGCAGATAGGCATCGGCCAACTGACTACGTAGAATGTCTTTGTAGTAGGTCAGTTTGTCCTCCCTCTTGGCGGGTTTAAAAAATGCCCCCATTTTGTGCCGGAAACGAGGGTCCAATAAGGTGGAGAGCCAGAAGTCATCCCGCTGACAAATGGAAACAATTCTGGGGTCACTACGCAAGCACGTGAGCATGCTTCCTGCCATTTGCGCAAGTGACTCGGAGGGACTACCTGTCTCCATCTCCACTGCATACTGCCACGGTGTGTCTGGGCCCTCTGTCTCGCCTTCCTCAAAACCCTCTGGCTGCTCCTGCTCCTCCTCTCCTGTCCACTGACTAGATAAACCAGCCATTTCGCCAAGCCTAAACTGTGCACTGTGCCACTCCTCCTCCTCCAGTTCAGCTCCAACGGAGTTCATGTGGCCGTAGGATGTAGACCCCATGTCTCCAGTGCCCTGACCAGCCATGGTTTCCAACATGTGCTGTAGTACATGAAGCAGTGGAATCACGTCGTTCATCCTGTAATCCTGCCGACTCACAAATAAAGTGGCTTCCTCAAAGGGCCTGAGCAAACGGCAGGTGTCACGTATGAGCTGCCACTGGTTGACATTGAAGTTACACAGGGGAGTCCCCCCTATCCGCTTGGATCATCAAGAAATCCGTGATGGCTTTTCTCTGTTCGTATAGTCTGTCCAACATATGCGGGGTGTAATTCCATCGGGTAGAAACATCGCAAATCAGATGTTGGGAGCTACCGTTCTGACACTGTAGCTCAAGAAGGGTGTGCTTGGCGGTGTATGAGTGGCTGAAGTGCATGCAAAGTTTCCTTGAAGTTGTTAGGATGTCTTGCAGATGGGGGGAAGACTTCAGAAACCGCTTCACAACCAGATTGAAGACGTGAGCCATGCAGGGCGCATGGGTCAGCCTTCCTTGTCGCAGCGCAGACAAAATGTTCTTCCCATTGTCGGTAACCATGGTTCCCATTTTCAGTTTTCTTGGAGTAAGCCATGTTTGGATTTCTTGATGAATACATTTAAGCAGTTCCTCCCCTGTGTTTCTCCGTTCGCCAAGACAAACCATGTGAAGCACAGCGTGACACCTCCGTGCCCTGCACACATGGTTGGCTGGAGGGGCACTGAGACTTGAGCCTACAGTGGAGGGTGAGGAGATGGCGGAGGATGAGGAGGCCGAGTCGCACGGCGGAGGCCGAAGCGGCGTGACCTGTCCAAGTTGCTGCTGCAAAGGGACCACATTCACCCAGTGGGCCATAAACGACATGTACTGTCCCTGACCGTAGTTACAGCTCCAGACATCGGCGCTGCCATGCACTTTGCTACACACCGACAGGCTCAAGGACTGGCCCACCTTCTGTTCAACAAAAGTGTGCAGCGCTGGTACTGCCTTCTTGGCAAAGAAATGACGGCTTGGGACTCTCCACCTCGGCTCAGCACAAGCCATCAGTTCTCTGAAAGATGCAGAGTCCACCACCTGAAAAGGGAGCGACTGCAGCACCAGCAACTTGGACAGGAGCACATTCAGCTTCTGCGCCGTAGGATGAGTGGGTGCATACTGCTGTCTCTTGGACATGGCTTCGCTGCCGGATTGCTGGTGGGATGCACGACTTGGAGGAGCAGGAGCATCTGAAGCGACAGAGGATGGGTATTACGCACAGCTGCCTTCAGCTGAGGTGCTGGAGCCTTGGCTGGCAGAAATTGGGAGCGGCGTGCCACTTGGTGAGGAAGCAGCTTGGACCACCTCTTCGGAGCCTCGGTTCTCCCAGGCCGCTTTATGGTGACGCATCATATGTTGACGCAGGGCTGTGGTGCCAACATTTGGGCCCTGGCCATGCTTCACCTTCTGCCTACATATCTTGCATGTGGTCATGTTACCCTCCTGCGAATGCTTGAGGAAAAACTGCCACACTGCCGAGTAGCTACCTTTCCCACCAACAGCCGCACTGATTCACTGCTACTGTCGCCAACTCCAGGAACCCCTGCTCCACTACCTCCCGATAAGGTAGCCTGCCGCGCAGCAGGTGCTCTACCCCGGCCCCGTTTGGCTCCAGGCTTTACAATTCTGCCCCCATGCTGACTGCCAACCATGCTGCTAACACCTTGCTCCCTCAGCTGCTAACTCTGGGGCAACCTGCGTCCCTCTTCTCCTGATGATGAGGATGAAGCCCCTTCTGCACCCGGCTCCCAAGTGCGATTGGCTTCATCATCATCACCGAGTTGCGGCTGCACGTCACTGATCTCGGTTTCCTCAACAGTGTCTGGTGCAGGAGCTGGAACGCTCGCAACAACACTCACGCCACTCTCCACATCACTATTTGTCTGCCTAGCAAAGGAAGCCACCTCCATTTCTTGGCTTTGCAGTAGCATTGTGGGCAATCTTTTTTTCATCTTAATAGCTATTCACTCTATTCTAAGGAACTGATGACATTCCTGATTATTGCAGTAGAATACTTGCTTAGTCACAATTTTTTCTTATTTACTGGAGGATATTATCTGCAATGTTGTGGAGCATCGATGGGAGCTCCCTTTTCTCCCTCTCTCGCCAACCTTTACATGGGTTGGTGGGAAAGGGAAGTTATTTATGGTCATAACAATCCTTTTACAGCCAATATCAAATATTTTGGTCGCTATATAGACTATCTTATTTTTGTGTGGGAGGGGGATGAAGATTCTGTTGCCCAATTTCTCACATATTTTAATGATAATTCTTTCAGTCTTCGTTGTACTTCAGAAAGCTCCATGGATTCCATCTCATTTCTGGATTTGTGCTTATATTTATCAGCTGATAATACTAGGATTGTCACGAGTACATTTAGGAAGGAGACAGCGGGGAATACTACTCTCAGAGCGGAGAGTTGCCGTTCTGCTCATACTATAAAAGCTATCCCTGTAGGAGAGATGATTAGGGCCCGCAGGAACTGCACAGAGGATGCAGTCTTTGAAGGAGAACTAGAGACCATATCCCGTAGATTACTACAACGTGGTTATAGTGCTAATATACTGGAGAGAGCCAAAGGGATAGCCAGGTCAAAAAATAGGGATACTATGCTGAGAGGTGGTCGCAAACAGAGCCTTAATAAGGATGGTAATAGGAGGACAGAGAGTCCTAGAGATTATAACAAGAGTGGGGCTCTTGTTGTGTCCACCGCGTACAGCATAGAATTCCCAAAAATTAGGAATATCATTTATAAACACCTACCATTATTGCAATGTGATCCCCAATTGTTGAGAATGGGATTAAGGTGGTCAGCAAACGGGCGCCCACCTTAGGACAAAGATCATCTCCCAACCTTTATAGGAGGGGTGATATTTGTACAAAAACCTGGCTCTCATGCAAGGGCTTTTATAAGTGTGGGGGATCGCGATGTGGCTTATGTAAATATGTGTCTGTAGGGACACACTTCTCATCATCGGTCACTAAACAAACATGGAATTAATAATTTTATTGCAATACCCCTTATGTTATCTATTTACTAACATGTTAAATCTGTAAGATTCAATATGTGGGCTGCACAACAAGACCCCTAAAACGAAGGATTTGCGAACATTTATCAGCAGCCCAACAAGATCAGTCTTCAAATGTGAGCAGACACTTTAAAGATATACATGGAGGGGATGTAAGAAGCCTCAGTTGTAAGGGGATAGAGAGAGTAGTCCCGGATATGAGAGGGGGTGACACCCGGGAGAAACTACTCCAGAGGGAAGTATATTAGATTTTTAATTTAAGGACTCGTATCCCAGATGGAATGAATTCGCGCTGGGACGTTGATTTATTTTTGAAATAAGGGTAATACACTGTCCCTCTTTTGAAATGAGATGGAATCTTGAGTGTTAAAGAGGATTTTTGATAGAGAATGAATATTGAAGATTCACATGAGGTGTAGTAGTAGAGAGAGGCATTTGGTTTAGGTGGCCTGTAAATAATAAATTAATAATAAAGAAATAACAAGAACTAAAATGGAGATGATGGGGTTGTACTTATATAGACAGAGAAATGTATAGATACTTTCTTATCTGTAAATGAAAAAATTATTTTGACCCCTTTTAATGGACAGATGGGTTTTTGCTACTAAACCATTGGGCAATTTTGCCAGAAGAGAGTTAACAACTTAGTATACCAAATAGTAGTCATGTATCAGTGGTAATTGTATGAATAGTATCTAGGGGTTACCAAGTTGATACATTTCACTTTTTGCAGTGATGTCTCAAAAAATGGGTAAAGTCGCTACCTTGTAAATAGACTTGTCAGTCTTAGGTTAATATGGGCCCTGAAACTTATTTACTGCAGTGAATTCTACTCCTGAAATGTATTTTTATGAATTATTGTGTCTCTTTTAATAAATTAAGTATAAAATATATATTTGATGTGATGTAATGAATTTTGAAAGGGGCGTTATAATTTCCTCTCCTTCTTGCGTCCTGGAAATATTTATTTTATTTATTTTCCAGATAACAACCAGGTTTCCTGACCCTTAGAGGTTAATATAGTAGCTCAACTGGGATGACGCCCAGGAGAGCCTTGAATTAACGTAATGAGTTACAGGAGGGTTGTTGAGTGCATGACTGATGGGAGCCCCTTTGAAGGAGATTTAAAGGTTTTTACTTACTTGCTTCATTGGATGTCATGATTAAGGACCTATTGTCCGAAACGCGTTGGCGTTAGGGCTTGTCATGTACATGCTGACTTATGGCCAAATGTATCTATATCAATGTATATGGCCCCTAAGGGCCGCTTAAATAGTGCGGGGGCGGGGTGGCTATTTCAGAGTAGAGATTGAGGGCATGATTTGGCCAATTACTGTGCTTGGATGTATTTGGAGGGCGGGACAAATTAGTGGGTGTTCTCTATTTAAGGGAGAGCTGTCTCCACACACATTACCCTTGTCCTTGAAGCAGCATGGGGGCTGCGTGCGCAGACATTTTTCACTGAGGTTGGCCTGACTGTTGCCCTGGGTGTTATCTTATGACGTGAGATTTAACCATTTATTTTCTCTCTGCTGGCACTTGCATTTATATCATATATTGTTATTGTCTGCACTTTAAAGTCTTATTGGTATGGGTTTCCCTGTGCAATATTAGGTAGTGTTTTAGTTTTATGTGTTTTTCATGTATTTGCACTTTATATATTGATATTTTTTTATTGTATATTCACTGTTTTTGCACATATTTTTGCCATATATATTAATATTTTTGTAGTATTGGTTTCATGAATTTGCACATATATTTACATGTGGTTAGGATTTTTTGTGCCGGCACAAAAAGGATGGGTTATGACTATTCTAGGATAATCAATATTATTCACCCATAGGGCAGTTATTTAAGCGGCCCTTAGGGGCCATATACATTGATATAGATACATTTGGCCATACTGGTTGTTTTTAAATTTGTCTTGTGGTGTATGTATTTTAATTCTTTGTTCTTTTGTACTAATAAAATCATTAATATATACTGTTGATTGTAGTGGTGCTTCCTTTGGGAGATTGGTGTGTTCTTTGCACGCCCACTCCAAATTATTGTGGATTGCATTTTTTATGGGTGAGCACACAGTTGTATACATTTTGTAGGAGGATTTGGGCGGTGCACCCTTTGTTAGTAAAAAAACATGCTGACTTATGCTGTGACCTGTTTTAAACGAAGACAATAAATGCTGAAGGATTTTATAACAATTGCTGGCTGGCTCAATACTTTCCACGGCTGGGCAGTAGCTGCTGACTGTCCTCTATCTCATCGTCCTCCTCACTAAAGAGTGGAGCTGAACCCAAAGCATAGGATACGTCGCTGGGGGAGGGAACGGTGTAGGACAGAGGCAATGGGAGGACAGGGACTGCTCTCGGGCCATGCCAACTCAGGGTTGTGTCAGAGGAACCTACTGACCCTAGACTGGGGGTGTCAGATGTGGATGACCGCATTAACCAATCTATCACGGCAGATGTGTTACTGGTGGAGACACGACCACTGGCAGATCAGGTCTCTCACCGCGACTCCTGCTGCCAGTCGCCCCTAGTCTGCTGCGACCTCTGCCTGCTGAATCTTGGCCTCTGCCACGCCTCTTTGAACATCCTGGCACTTGTCTGCCTGACATTTTTATGTATTTGAAATGTGCAATAGGCACTTAAAAAAATGTGTTTACTTTAAAAAGCAGAAGCTAAATAAAGTGAGATACTGCTTCTCTGCACCAGATACTATGAAAATTGGCAATATGGGATACCCTGGGGGCTGGTGTTTTTACAAGACGCAAAAAACCAATTCAAAATGCAATATATTAATAAAACAGAGCCTGTAGAAGCTGATTTAGTATAACAGGGTGAAATGTGCCGGTTTGGGATACCCTGCGGCCTGGTGTTTTTACAGGACGCACAAAACCAATTCAAAATGCAATATATTAATAAAACAGAGCCTTTAGAAGCTGATTTAGTATAACAGAGTGAAATGTGATGGTTTGGGATGCCCATGCGGCCTGGTGTTTTTACAGGACGTACAAAACCAACTCAAAATGCAATATATTAATAAAACAGCCTTTAGAAGCTGATTTAGTATAACAGGGTGAAATGTGCTGGTTTGGGATGCCCATGCGGCCTGGTGTTTTTACAGGATGCACAAAACCAATTCAAAATGCAATACATTAATAAAACAGAGCCTGTAAAAGCTGATTTAGTATAACGGGGTGAAATGTGCCGGTTTGGGATACCCTGCGGCCTGGTGTTTTTTCTTCCAATCCATTCCAGGCACTCCTTACGCTTGGGATTACCTCCTCCTTGCTGATCACGTGACTGCAAGAAAGAAAACAGGTGTGGCCCCTCCCGGCCCATAAGTAGCAGCTGCCTCTCACCAAGATCAGTTTTTCTTTCTTGCAGTGGCAAGTGACTGTAAAGGTTGTTCAAGAAACTAGCTCTCAAGGATTGGCAGCAAGCGGGGGACTGAACCCTGTCTGCTCTCTGCGTAGCCTTATTCCCATGGATCCCTCAAGACCCAAGTTTATGCCTCCACAGCGTTGGCTGTTTTGGGGTCCGTGAAGGTAAGGTGGAAGCGCCGGGGTCTTGGGGCGCTTACAGAGTGTATATGCTCTGGGCTGCAGGCTTTTTTGAAAAGCAAGTCAGCCGCAGGTTTTTCTCTGGTGTACCTGCTGAGGAATGTTTTTTTATGTTACCCAACCCCTCCTTCTTCCAGTTAGGTAGGTTTTTTATCTTAAAAAAATAAAAAAAATAATAGAAAAAAAAAATTTTTTTTTTATGTATGCCTTTAAGGGACGTGGCTGACGTCACGCAAGGGCAGAGTTTAACCCGGAACCACAAGGTCGTGTATTCAGTTGTCTCTCTCCCCGGGCAAGGAAATCGCATATTGCTAGATATATATATATAGATAGATAGATAGATAGATAGATAGATATATATATATATATATATATATATATATATATATATATATATATATATATATATATATATATATATATTGCGGCCAGATAGCAGTGCGATTGCGGTGGCGACCGGTTGGGCCAAGGTGCTGGCCTAGAAATGCCTTGTGATTAGGATGGCATTCAGGGGTTCCGCTGGTTTGCTGCCTCAGGGCAAGCTGATTTTGCCATTTGTACTAAGCTATGATATATATATATATATATAATGTGTTTGATCATTTCTTTTGTATAGCGGTAAAGAGAAGAGCGGTGGTGGTGAGTGGACATCATTTTTTATATAATTTTTTTTGATTAATTGCATTATCAATTTCATATTTCAGTTAGTTATATTATTTATATTATATATTTGTATATGTTTATAATATATATATATATATATATATAATTTTTTTTTTAATATTTTACTATCTGTATGAATATATTTTATTATTATAATGATTGTCAGTTTTATCTTTATCAGTTAAAAAAAAAAAAAAAAGAGGGAGATTATTAATGCTCCTTTTTTCTCCTGTTTTATTTTTTAGAATTTGGAAGAAGGATAGAAAAGGTTGTGGTTCCTCCCGGTCCCTTTTGGGACTTGGGGCCTTTTAGGTCTGATTGCCAAATTAAAAAAAAAAAGTGATTCGGGCATCCCATTTGAGCAGGGCGGGCTCTGCCCCTTATGTAAGCAGGATCCCCTGGGTAGTTTCAGCACGGTTTGTTCCGCTTGCGCCATGAGAATTGGTTAGACCATAATAGAGCGGCGGCTCAGGTCTTTAGTCCAGTTATTACTGGTGTGAGCGCAACGGCTCACCCATCCCTTCCTTCCCCTGCAAGGGGCAGCGAGGCGCAGTCAGATGTGGTGCACAGGTTGGATAACCTGGAGAGACAGTTATCCTTGGTTATTCCAAAGAAGGCCACCTATAAGAGGAGGCATTGGAACCTGTTGCGGAGGAGATTTATTTGCCTCTTTTGGAGAGTGGGAGGAAGAAGAGTATATAGATGAGCAGCTCTCAGAAGGCGAGTTACGCTCTGGTGAGGAAGATAGTAACTCTATTTTTTTCCTCTTCTGATGAGGACCCCTCCTCGCAGGAGGAGGGGCCTGGCGAAACACAGTGTCTGCTCTCTTCGGTTTTTGAAACTTTGAATATCACTCTCTCCCATATTGTATCTTGTACTCAGAATATCCACTGTCAAATCTGTAAAACTGAGTTTGAAATAGTGTGTGTACTGTATGTTCTACCCTGTCTGTAATTACTACTTTGTAAAGCACTACGGAAGATGATGGCGCAATATAAATGAACAATAATAATAATAATATCACCCCTCCTGAGGTGACAAAAAGAGGGATGGATGATCTGCTTAAGCCGGTAAGGCAAAGTCAGGTGTTCCCGAAGCAGCCGCACTTTTCTATAATGGCGTTAAAGGAATGGGAAAATCCTAACAAATTACCGGCTGTTCCTAGGATACTAGACTCTAGGTATCTCTTTCCGGCGGACATGATTAAGCTTTGGTCTTACCCACCTGAGGTGGATACTCCAGTAGCAGGCTTGTCTAATACTTCCATCATGCCGTCTGCTATTATGGGAACTTTAAGAGATCCCACGGGGAGACAAATGGATCAATTGGCCCGCCATGCTTTTGCTATGAAAGGATCCTTTCTGCGTCCTGTTTGTGCCATGGCCATTGTGTCCCTGGCTTCAAGGAAGAAGATGAAGAAAAGGTTTAGCCAGGGCTAAGTCTCGCAGGCTTATTCAAGATTCCAAAGATTTTAAGGATTGTTTGGACTTTAACTCGTTCGCTATCACTGCGATGGATGATGCAGTCAGGCTAGCTGCTAGAACTTCTGCTCTGCTTGTGGCCTTGCGCTGTTCCTTATGGCTAAGACAATGGTTGGCGGTTGCTCTTATAGATCTACCTTTTTTAGGGAGCAGGATGGACAGTATGGTGAAGGATGGCAAACTGCCTCAGAGGAAGAGGACGACTCGGCCTTTTCAGAGGACTTCATCATATCGACTCTTTTGGACTGGCAGAGGGACCTTTCGTCCTTGATCCCATAGAGATTTTTGAGGTAGAGGCACAGCGTGTAGGGCAGGAGGGGCCTGGAGAAGTGGGCCTAATCCTCTAGCTAAGCCCACTCCAGCATGAGGGGGCACCCTCACCCGAGCAGGTGGAGAGACGGCTTTTGCATTTTGCTCATATCTGGAGGCACCACGTGGCGGATCTTTGGATCCTAGAGGTTGTGTCATCAGGCTACAAGATCGAGTTTGCAGCCAGACCACCCGCAAGGTTCCTTTGGTCAGGGGCATCCCGGAACCAGTCAAAGATAGATGCCCTGAGACCCGCAGTTCAGCATCTCCTTCAAAAAGGGGTAATTTGTCGGGTACCCTTTTAGGAGGAAGGTCAGGGGTTTTACTCCAACCTGTTCACAATCCCCAAAAAGGAAGGGTCGATGCATCCCATTTTTAGACTTAAAGGGTCTCAACAGGATATCCGCGTGAAACCTTTCCGCATGGAGACGCTAAGGTCAGCGACAAAAGTAGTTAGGCCCGGGGATCTTATCACTACTATAGACTTAAGGGACGCGTATCTGCATGTTCCAATTTTTCCAGGGCATCAGAAGTTCCTGAGGTTTGCCCTGGAAGACCAGCACTTCCAGTTTGTGGCTTTCCCATTCGGGATATCCTCGGCTCCAAGAGTGTTCACCAAAGTTTGGCGGGTCTCATGGCCATTTTCAGGAGCCAGGGGATATGCATCATTCCATATTTGGACAATCTTTTAATTTTAGCGGGTCTCTTCAGCGGATCATGAAAGATATGCAGATGGTCCTATCAACTCTGGAAGAGTTCGGCTGGGTGATCAATTATCCGAAGTCCCATATCACTCCGGCGCCAGTAAGGAATTTCTTAGGAATGATTCTAGACACGGTTCAAGTCAAAGTGTTTCTAGCAGAGCAGAAGGCTCTGCTAATTTGAAATCAAATAGAGTACTTACTGGCTTGTCGGCAGCCGACCATTTGGCTAGGGATGAAGCTAGTAGGCCTTATGGTAGCCTGCTTCGAGGCCGTACCTTTTGCCCAGTTTCACATGAGGCTTCTTCAGTGGAATCTGTTGGCAAACTAGGATCGAGCCCGACAGTCGCTGGATCAAGTTTTTTTGTTTTGATGCCCTCGGCCAGGCAATCTCTTCTGTGGTGGATGGACCCTCTTCATCTGTCTGTAGGCAGGTCCTTTCTGACACCACAGTGGCATATCGTTTCCCCGGATGCCAGTCTCACAGGTTGGGGGGGCATCTGGCAGACACAGAAGATCCAGGGACAATGGGGGCCGAAGGAGTGTCAGCTTCTCATAAATATATTGGAATTAAGAGCAATCCGACTAGTGGTTCAGTATCTGACCCCCAGCTTAAAGGGGCAGGCAGTCCAGGTCCAGTCGGACAATCGGACGGCAGTAGCCTATATCAATCATCAGGGGGGTACCCGGAGCAAGAGTGCTCAAGAGGAAGTAAGCTGGATTCTGACTTGGGCAGAGGAGTATGTTCCCTGCATCTCGGCAGTTTACATCCCGGGAGTAGAAAACCAGGAGGCCGACGCTCTGAGATTCATGTCCGACCACCGCAGGAAGGTTCTGCATTGGGGACAATGGTCCCTCAGTTGGAAGGTCTTTCAAGCCCTTTGTCTTCGCTGGGGGTGTCTGGAAGTGGATCTTTTGCATCCAGACACAATCACAAACGGACGAATTTCCTGTCCCTATCAAGGGACCCTCTGGTCATAGCAACGGATGCCCGGTCAGTCTCTTGGGCAAGGTTCAAGCTTCTATACTTTTTTTCCCCGCTTCTGCTACTGAGCCGTGTATTAGGAAAGATAGCTCAGGAGGGGGTACCTACCATTCTAGTAGCTCCTCATTGGCCAAGAAGAAGTTGGTTTCCAGACATAACAAGCAGGTCAGTAGACCATACCGGTCGAGCCAGATCTTCACACTCAGGGGGCGCTTCGGCGCCCGAATTTACAGATGCTGGCTTTAACGGCTTGGCTATTGAAACCTCGATCTTAGCAGAGAAAGGTTTATCGGCCAAGGTTATTGATACCATGATTCAGGCCCGGAAGAAGTCGTCTTCCATGATGTACTACAGGGTCTGGCGGTAGTTCATATCCTGGTGTGAGGCTAGGAATTTTTCGTACAGAAAGTATTCAATTTCTAGAATTCTAGAATTCCTACAAGATGGCTTAGAAGTGGGCCTACAGTTAAGTCTATCGCTAGTAAGAGGCTCATTAAGACTTTTTTTTTCAAGGGGTCACTCATGTCCGACCTCCGCGCGTCTATTTTACCAGTGTAGGACTTAATTTACATTTTTCAATTTTTAATGCGTAGATGGCCTTTGTATGCTTGCGCACACATAGGAATTCATCCTCCGCATTTGACCCATCCGTGCAGTGAGTGTGCACATGCTCGGAGCAGTGGGCTGCCCTAATTGTGGCACCCGGGGAGCAGTTGCGGGGTTGGGTGCCTTGCTCAAGAGCACTTCGGTCTTGTCCCAGGACCGGGATTCGATCCTGCAGCCCTCCGGTCGCAAGTGCGCTCCCCTTGCCTCTAGGCCACAACTGCCCCCTAATCTGGTGTTGAATCTGGTGTTGTCTGCTCTGCAGGGTGCTCCCCTTGATCCTATGATTGACGCTCCATTGGGCATTTTGACTCTTAAGGTGTTATTTTTGGTGGCAATCACCTCTGTGCGGCGTGTTTCTAAGTTAGCCGCCTTATGTATGATGTCTCCTTATTTTGAGTTACACAGAGACAAAGTAGTTATTCTTGGTGTGCCACACACCCCGCTTCACTTCTTAAATATTCATCACTTCATGGGTTAATCCACCGCAGGTGACGTAGTGCAGAGAGGAAGTCTTGTAACGAGCCCCCTTCCGGCCTATATATACCTGGTACCTCCCTTCAATCACCAGTATTTTTTCTCTCTGCTTGCTGACAAGTCAGAAGTTGGAAGTCTCCTGCTTACAGGTAGGCCGGGGTATTCTTACCCCGCCACCCCCCTTTTGGTCTATTTCTGCCCGGTTTGAGTTTGTATACCTTTATGGTGAAATCGGAAGCCTCCCAGCCTTGGCTGCTCACCGGGCAAATGGTAGATGGCACTTTAAGTGCCTAGGAGCTTATCTCCTACCGCTCGACCTCATGCATGGGGCAATGCGGCGAACCGGCATGGTGATCCGAAAATGGGATGCCCCTGTCCCGAGGGTCCCCGTAGCCCCTTTCTCTCCCGTTGGGGGGGTGGTGAGGGTGTGCTTTAGTATGTGTGTTTCACTGTATCACTGCATGTTAACATGCCATGTCATGCCATGCCATGTATAAACATGTCATGTTTATACATTCACTGTAGCATGTGTATATTTTGGGTCTGCTTTAGGGCAGCTTGCGCTGGGTATGGGCTGGCCACCTCTCTGGCAGTTGGTTGCTTGTGGCCCCCTACCCCCTCCCCCCTCTCCCCTCTCCTCGCCTGGCATTCATTGAGCTTTGTCAGCACATGCGGTTTTTACCCTCCCCCCTCCGCTGCCTGGACGCGCGTGCTGTGATCAGCTGTAAAGTGTTCCAGCTGATCAGCGTGGGGGGGGGGCAGGCCCGCTGACGCGGCGCCGGGGGCGCGGGCCCGCTGACGCGGCGCCGACGTCATGCGGCGTCAGCGGCGGGCCCAGGGTCCCAGCTTCCTTCAAAACAGGAAGGCACGTGGGCGCACGGCCGCACTTTGTCTTCTGCCGGCTCATGGCTGCTGGCTGCAGGCTTACCGGCTGATTGCGGTACAGGTAAGCGGCCCCTCCCGTTGGGGCCGTTAAATGGGAGATATTGTTTAATAATACAGTGAGAAATCACTATTATCAAGGGGGCGTCATTTAAGGGCACTTGGTGCCATACTTATGTTATACACATGTGAAGGATCTGATGGTTGTTTTCTTGCCTTGCAGATCCTGGGATCCCTGCTTATGCTAGCCCTCCGGCTCTATGTGCCTGGCTAATTATTGGGATTGATTTGAATGTTTATATACATAGACTATATATAGGTATATATATATAGTTTCTATTAAAGGGGACCTAAACTTAAAAAAAAAAAAAAAAATTTATATAAATCCTCCCTTCCAGGACATTACTAAAATAAAGGGGGCATCCCGGGTCGGCTTATGCCTTAAAAGTTCCATTATTGCGAATACCATAAATCACCATATGGAGGCTTCCGTAGATTCCAGAAACGGCTCTGCTGTTCCGTTTGGGGGGTGCGTAGGTTGTGGGGTTCCACTCCCAGCTGATGATATCTTTATTTGCATCCCTTGTGCAAAACAGACTATTGCGCGCCAGTCCGTTGCTTCGGCTGCGGTGCCATCGCATCCTTCATCATCTCCTACCTCTCCATCCCTATTCCGGACCCCGCATGACACTGTCAAAAGTGGGGATTCGCATTCCGAGGCAGCAGCACAGCCCTGCCCCCGGAAAATGATGCCCGTTAAAGCAGCGTTTAAAACCGCTACAAAACGAAGGCACCTGACTCCGGTACCTTCGGCTCCACAGGACCAGTTTTGTGAACCTGTGGAATGGTCCGATGGATCCCCTGACGAGGATGAACTCCCGTCGGAGTCAGATGAGCCGACAGGTCAGCATGTGGCTGATGAGATCGGCGATTGGTCAGAGGGGGTTGTTTTTGACACCCCCTCCATTCTGGCTCAAATGTTTAATATTTTGAGTTTAGATACGCCTGAGGCGGCCGCCCCGCCAAAGGGTCAGTTATTTCAAGAGCCTCAGCCGAGTTTGGTCTTTCCCAGACAGCACCACTTTGAGAGGGTGGTTCTTAAGGAATGGGAACATCCCACACGGTTATCTGGAATTCCTTCCAGTTGGGAAAAGCGTTATCCTTTTCCACCAGAATTGGTGAGGCTGTGGTCTGTCCCTCCGGACGTCGATACCCCTGTACTAGGACTCTCCAGCTCGGCTATGGTACAATCTGCTGAGACCACTGTCCCCAAAGATGGGGAAGATCGCAGGATTGACCAATATGCTCGACATGGTTTTATCTATTCTAGGTCAGCATTGCGCCCGGTATGTGCTTCAGCCCTTCTTCTATTGGCAATTAAGTCCCTAATTCAGGGGCTATATGAGGATCTTGATCCCGCTTGCAAACAGTTCACTGCACTTAAGCAGTGTGAATCTTTTGTGGCTTATGTCCTGGCCGCTCAGGACGATGCGCTGACTATGAGTAGCAAGGCGGCAGCTATGCTGGTGGCTATTCGCAGGTCAGTATGGCTGCGTCAGTGGTCAGCAGACACGGCTTCCAAAAAGGTACTCACAGCCCTCCCCTTTTTGGGGTTGCGTCTGTTTGGGGAGAAAATTGATTCAGTCGCAAAAGATGGTAAGATGCCACAACGCAAAAGGCCTTGTGGTCCCTTCAGGGGGACAAGTTCCGGTAGGCCTTCCTTTCAAAGGTTCGGAGCGGGAAAAGGTACGTCCTTTCCCGCTACCAGTGGCGCAGGTTGGACTCGGGGGAGGGGCCGTGGCCGGCCCACTCAGTCCTGGGGCACCAAGCCCAAGCCTGCTGATAAGCCCACTCAGCAATGAGGGGCTGCCCTCACCCGTGCGGGTGGGAGGACTATTGCGACACTTCTACCATTGGAACCATGTGGTTCTAGGCAGATGGATCCAGGAGGTAGTGTCGACAGGTCACAACCTGGAATTCGAGTCTCACCCTCCCTCGCGGTCCATTCAGGGGTCGGTTCATCCCGGCCTGAACTCTCATCAAGACGCTGTGTGTCTTTCTTTTGCCCAAATTCGCACAAGAACACTTCAGCTATTTCTGCTAGCGTGTTGGGTCCAGCAACCTCTGTTGTTGGATCAGTCCTTCCAATTGTCCTCCCGTGTACGGCAGTTCCTCCTGTGGTGATTGGTCTCGACCAATCTTGTATAGGGCAGGTCTTTCCTGACCCTCCCTTGGAGAGGTGTCACCACGGACACCGGTCTGTCGGGATGGGACAGATTCTGGAAGGAGCTGCGGCTTCAGGGGCAGTGGAGGCCCCACTTACCCATCAGAGAAATGTCCCTGATCCAGACATGGGCAGTGTTCCATGTTCCCTGTCTCTCGGCGGTTTACATTCCAGAGGTGATGGAACAGGTAGCGGACCGGTTGAGCAAGTGCTCTCCCCGTCTGGAAGAATAAGCTCTCCATCCTCGGGTGGTTCTCTTATTGTGTCTCCAATGGGAGACTCCGGAGGTGGACCTGTGGGCCCCTCATCTCTATTTCAGGCTCCCGAGCTTCGTGTCTCTCTCCCGGGATCCTCTGGCTCTGACAGTGGACGTCAGGTCCCTGAACTGAGGAGCTCTGGGATTTCTATACCTGTTTCCTCCGTGGCCCTTGCTGGGCAGAGTTCTTCAGAAGTTGGCTCTGGAAAGGGTTACTCCGTTCTCATGGCCCCAAAATGGCCAAAACGATTAAGGTTCGCAGACATCATTTGGCTGGCAGTGGACCAGTTCATTCTGCCTCTTCGGCCCGTTCTGCTCACTCAGGGTCGATTGTGTTACCCCAATTTACCAGCGCTGGGTTTGATGGCCTGGCGGCTGAAACCTCCATCCTGAAGGAGGAGGGTCTTTCTGATTCAGTCATTAAGACTCTGATCAGTGCCCGGAAGAAGTCTTCTTCCGTCACCTACTATAGGACTTGGAAAGCCTATATCACTTGGTGTGAGATAAGATCTTTTCCTTGTAGGGTCCTTTCGGTCCCCAGGATTCTGGAGTTTTTACAATCAGGGCTGGACTCTGGTCTCCAGCTAAGTACATTGAAAGGGCAGGTCTCTGCCTTATCTGTCTTTTTTCAGAAGCGTGTTGCGCTTAAACCTTTAGTTAAAACCTTTTTCCAGGGGGTTACGCATGTGCGGCCTCCCAGGAAACCATTACTCCCTGTTTGGGATTTGAATTTGGTTCTTTCGGCTCTTCAGGCTCCTCCTTTTGAGCCTTTGCAAGATATTGCTTTGTCTACCCTGACTCAGAAGATTGTCTTCTTGGTAGCGATCACTTCTGTCCGGCGTGTCTCAGAATTGGCGGCCTTAACTATCCAGGCGCCCTACTTCGAGAGGCATCAGGATAAAGTGGTCTTTCGGTTCAAGCCAGACTTTCTTCCTAAGGTTGTTTCTGCTTTTCATTTGAACCAAGATATTGTTCTTCCCTCCTTGTGTCCTAATCCTAAGAATGACAAAGAGAGGGTTTTGCATTGTTTAGATGTAGTACGCTGTGTTAAGTACTACTTGATTATCACGTCTCCTTTCCGTAGGACGGATTCCTTTTTTGTTGTGCCCCATGGGCCTAAGAAGGATTTGGCACCAGCCAAATCTGCCATTAGCAAGTGGATACGTCAGGCCATTACTGCGGCCTATTCTGCTAAGGGAAGAGTTCCCCCTTTTCGTATTACTGCTCATTTCACTCGCGCTGTTGGGGCGTCTTGGGCTTTTCAGCACCAAGCTTCTGTTGAACAGGTTTGTAAGGCCGCCACCTGGTCTTCTGTTCACACTTTTTCTAAGTTTTACAAAGTTGATGTGCGGGCCTCAGCGGATGCTGTTTTTGGCCGCAAAGTTCTGCAGACTGCAGTCATTTAAGTTATGCTTCACCTGGCCTTGAGATGCCCTTCCCTTGTGGACACTGCTTTTGGATGTCCCATGAAGTGATGAATATTTAAGAAGTGAAGCGGGGTGTGTGGCACACCAAGAATAATACCATTTTGTGAGTACTCACCTGAAAAATGGATATTGTTGGTGTGCCACACACCCCGCTTCACACCCGCCCTTTTTGGTATTACCGAAGCATTTATATGGTGAAGCCCTTTTTTATTTATATCAAAATTAATTTTGGAGGTTACTGGTGGAATACTGGTACCTTGTTTTACTGCTTTTTGAATATACTGGTGATTGAAGGGAGGTACCAGGTATATATAGGCAGGAAGGGGACTCGTTACAAGACTTCCTCTCTGCACTACGTCACCTGCGGTGGATTAACCCATGAAGTGATGAATATTTATTTTATAATATTTATAGGGGTCCATGTGACCCCTATACCAGTTCACAAGGCTCGGGGGTCTGGCAAGTCACCTGCGGCTAGTGTGTGACTTGCCATTAACCCCTAGACCCCCCATTACCTGCCTCCCAAAAAAACCCTTATATTCCCCCAAGAAATGGTGTCCCCCCCCCCCCCCGTGAAGGGGGACCCCACACCAATTTTTTTTATTTAACCCTTTATTATGTGGATAGTAGTTGTATTTTATTTGTAAATGTTATAAAGTGCTCTTCTAAGTTTAGGGGATCTCCTGGACAGGAACGGGGGGCTACCAATACATATGTGGTATCATTGTAATCGGGAGAAATGGGGCTTTCACGTGCAATATGGTTTTCTTTAATAAAATAAATGTTTTTGTTAAAATAAAGGAGACAATTTAAAAAAATATATATTTTTTTTTATTTTTTTTACTTATTTACTTAAAAATATATAAAAAAAGTAGAAAAAATATATAAAAAAAAGTAGAAAAAATACAAACAAGACATTTCATGTTAAAGTTTAAACTCTGCCACAAAAAGAAAATGTGCCATTTTCTTGGAAATTCCTGCAAAAATCACACTTAAGCATGGCGCAAAATGGTGAAAAGAGCAGAGGGTGACAAAATCTCAAGTAGGCTGGCAGTTAAAAGGTTACAGGTACCTATGCATGTTGGGTATTGTTCTGCTCAGTAGACCTTGCGCTTTCAGATTTACCTTGTTTTTTCTTATTTGCATATTGATATTTTAGGAAAAGGTGTTTTTTATTCTGCTTTTTTATACAATTTTTTGTGAAACCCTGTGCAACCTAAGAATTCTTTGAGATATTACTCCCAGAAAGATGAGCCCACTACAACAAGCTGGGTACGATTAGAAAGCTTAACATGTGTACTTTCAGAGAATATGGTTTATCAGGGATATTCCAAATGTAAAGGGTTGTTTTGGTAGAAAAAGCACAAGGTGCGCACTTTGTCTGCAGAGCTGAAATTTTGAAGTAAAATTACCATTACGCACATGCTTTACTTTGGGGTGTTTGGCAACTCTTCCCTTGACAGAACCTATGCATGTTGGGTATCGTTCTGTTTGGGGGATGTTGCTTTTTCAGATTTTCAGTTTTTTTATGGTTTGCATATAGTTTTTTTTTAGGAAAATGTGGTTTTGATTCTGCTTTTTTATTAATTTTTAGGGAAACCCTTTGTAACCAAAGAATACATTGAGGGATTACTTCCAGAAAACGGCACCTATGTCAACAAGCCTGGTACACCTAGAAAGCCTGAGGTGTATACTTCTAGGGAATATATAGTTTGTCGAGGTATTTCAAATGTAAAGGGTTGTTTTTCTTGAAAAACTGCAAGGTGCGCATATTGCAAAGCATAGTTGTATTTTATCTGAAAATCTCCTAAAGCATTGTTTCAGTTTGGGGGAGTCTCCTGGGCAGGAAAGGGTGTCTACCTATACATATGTGGTACAGCTGTAACCGGGAGAAATTGGGGTTTCACACAAAATAAGATTTTATTGACAAACTGAAATTTTTTATTACAAAAAAACACTACAAATTGTAAAAAATAGTTTTTTTTTTATTTTTTTTTGCACAATTTTCACCCCAAAATATTGGGAATACACTTAGAAAATGACAAACAAGACATTTCATGTTAAAGCCCAAGCTCTGCTAAAAAAAAAAAATATATCATTTTCCTCGGAAATCCCTGGAAATTCCTTCAAAAATCACAGTTGAACATGGGGAGCGCAAAATAGTGCAAAATGGTCTGGCAACAGAGTGTGACAAAATCTCCAGGAAGGCTGGCACTTAAAGGGTTAAAACTGATCTGGCAAATGAAGTGAAGTGAAAATAGAAAAAAAGTTTCCCTGTCACTTTCTCTGCTGTCCCTGCCTGGATCGTTGCCGATTTTTCCCTATCTTTCCTTATCTTTCCCTGGCTCTCTCTGGCACTGTGTGGGTCTCTGTGGGTCTCCCTGACTCTCCCTGCCTGTCTGTTAGTCTCTCCCTGTCTGCAGCAACCTCCGTTCTGTCTGCAATGCAAGGCTGAAATGTGCACAAGCAAGATGGCCGCCGTTTATATAGCACTGTGATGTCACCGGGCTTCCTGGCTGGTGATAGGCTGCATGTGACCTTCCCATGATAACTTGCCCCAGGGGACATGTCCGGACATGTCCATCCACCATTTTACTATGGCTGTAATTGAAATAAATGGAGTATAAAGGAAAACTTTGATCGATCGAATCGTGGGGAAATTCGGATTCGTTCAGAATCAAATTTTTCCTGAAATTCGGAACTAATTCGGGTTCGTCTGGATCGATTCGCTCATCCCTAGTGTTAATGGCAAGTCGGAGCCTTGTGTCTCATGGATCCCTTACCAGTTCACAAAGGGTTAAATGTGAAAAAAAAACACCACACACAGAGAAAATGACTTTACTCACATCTGATCTTCAGCTTCTCTGTCCCTTGCCGAAACGATGACAGATGCGGTGATCCTTGGAGGGGGGGGGGGGGTTTCAGGGGATCAATGCATCTGACAACTGTCAGGAAGCAAGATGATGTCACCTGGGTGACGTCATCAGCCCCGCTCCAATGGGGCTAGTCGTAAAGATGGCGACACTCATGGTGGAAGCAAGGGGAGAGGGGCTGGGCGCTACGTGGGACTTGTCCACCACGGTGACTCCTCTAAAGCTTACTGCACAGGACATGTGAGAATTCTATATGTTGTGGAGAGCATAACCTTTTGCTGGATTGTATTGGATGCTTTTATATTCCAGAGTTTCGTGAGTGCACACTGGAACAAGGTAAATGTTTCTGCATCAGCTCTTGGTGGCTAATTTTCACTCCAGCTATCAGTTTGACAACCTGTTTAGCCAATCTGCTTTAAAGTGGTCCAGTGGTAAAGTGGGATTTATACTGTCTTGGGTTTTGACCCTTGCCCAGGGGCTCCCTGATGCTGGATGCCCCGCTGTGTGAAACCCCCCAGTTTGCCCAACAAAACTTATTTGCCCAGTCCTACAACACATGTGCGGCCTCTCATCCAATCGTTGTGCTCGACTGTGCTGATGTCAAATCATCTCTAACTCGTCTAAGCTGAGCAGTAGATGAGTACAGCTGAGTGCGCCAGCGGCCGCATTCCCGCTAGCCTCTAACAGCGAGTGTGCCTGTGCCAGCCATAGACAAATGCCTGGCGCAGGCCCTGCTTAAGGCTATGGCAAGTGGCCGCCACTGTTGAATCGGGGAGAAGGAGATTACTGGGCTACCTGGGATTTTTTACACAGCGGGTCATCCAAATCTGGATGCTCCAGGGGGAGGGAGTAAGCCCTCCTCCACGGTGGGTTTTGGTTCACTTTAAAAGGACATGTTTACTTTCCTGAGTGAAGAATACATTAAAGGGTCTGTGTAATCACTGTGTTGTGATTTATACATTGAAGACAAGTAAAGAACACGGAGGAGAGTCCTGGACATTTCACCGTTAAAGGACAACGGTCATTGGGAAAATGAAATGCTACGATATGTACAGCTGCAGAAAAAGAGAAAAATGGAAAACACACAGTGGAGCATCCCAAGTCTGGATGCTCCAAGGACAAGGATCTAGCACCAGGATGGCAAAGGTTCTGGTGATAGTTCCTTGTCCATGGAGTATTGAGCTTTGGGATGCCACAGTATGTGAAACCCCATTCCAACTGTACCATGATGCATGCATATTAGTGCACAGCTTACAGATCTGTTTACAGAGACCAGCATAGAGAAAGGGGAGCGACCACATCCCCATTATCCTTGCAGCACCCTCCCGTCTATGTAGTGTGGGATCACTGGAAAGGTGAGTGCAGTCAATTGGTAAGGTTTCACACAGCAGGGCATCCCAAATTGGCCAGTCTTAAATCTTTTAGACTCCTGGGCCATCAAAAAGCTAATAGGTACACATTAAGACACAGCACTGTACTTGAAAGCGGACACGTGCAGCCCCTCCCCTTGTCAGGCCACTCAGCCCTGTCACATTCTGCTGGTCCATTGCTTTCTGTAGCCTATTATATAATGACATTTTGTTTATGAGTGTTTAATAATCGTTGCCCTTTAATTGCCAGGTTGGCACTGATCAATCTTTGCATTTGGGTTTTTGCATATAGCTGTGGCAGACCCATCACAAATGAAGATGGCTCTAACCACTTATTCCAAGTATGTCACACACCCTGCTTCCACTATTCTTGACATATGGGTTATGGTCCAGTAGAGGGCGAACTTCTGCAGAGATGAAAGCAAACAAGAAGCCCCTCCCGGTCCATAAATACGTGGGACCTCCCACACATTCCCAGTTCCTTCTCTGCAGGACGGCAAGCAAGTCAGAAGATGTCTGCTTCTCTTCCTTGCAGGTAAGCCGGGCTTAGGCTCGGCCATTTTTTTCTCTATTTCTGCCCGGACCTTATACATTAAGCCCAACATAAGCCTCCCAGCCTTGGCTGCAGGTCCGGGCGAGGGTAGGGATCACCTTAATAGGTCTTTAGGGAGCCATGCTCCCCCGTGAGACCCCATATAAAGGGGTAGGCGGAATCCGGGTTGGTGATGCCTAATTTTATTATATATATTCCCTTACACCATACTTGGTACGGGATTATCCTCCTTCCGGGTCCCTCTGTTAACCCTCCAGTGGGGAGGGGGGGACTTTTCCTTTTTTCTTTCAAGTGTGAATGTGTATGTGTGCTTGGTGCTTCACATTACTGGCTGGTCGCCATTTTTTGCTTCTGCTGAGGGGAGCTCCTTCCCCTCAGGCTGCGGTGTTAAGGGGGCAGGGCCAGGCGCTTGCGCCTTGCCACGCGGATTGCGCACTGCGCCTGGCCCCACCCCCCTACTCACACAACCAGCAGCGCGGTTCCCAGTCGTGGGCTGAGCTCCGCAATTGGCTCCACAACAGAAGGGGGGGCCCCTTCTGTTGCGGAGCCCAGCCCACAGCTAGGAACCGCGCTGCTGGTGGTGTGAGTAGGGGGGCGGGGCCAGGCGCAGTGCAGCGATCCGCGCTGGCCCGCCCCTCCTTCCCTTTCTCACTCCCCTTCTCTGAGCTGAGAGCGGTGACAGCCATTGTACAAAGCACGTGAGTGCCCTCCCGGGCTCCCCCCTTTTTATGTACCTGACTTAGCCATGTGCCCCATCTTGTCAGGGGACAGCGCTAGTCCTTTTTCATTGATTTATAATGGTATATATATATATATATATATATATATATATATATGTGTGTGTGTGTGCATGTGCTTATGGCCACTCCTTTGTGTCTTTCAGGAAGACTCCCTGTGCCTTGCTTAAAAGGGTGTTCTCCCGGTCCTAGGGTCCCTAGCAGAAATTTGAGGCACTTATAAATCCTCCCACTTGGGACTTAAGGCTCATCCCGGGTTGCTTACCAGTGTAATTCCCTCGGGTCATTGCGACTACCAAAAAATCACCATATGGAGGCTCCACAGGATACCGGGCTCGGGCTCCCCTTGGGACAATCTCAGCTATGTGTGGGTTGTGGGGTATCCCTTACGGGGGAGAATGTACTTATTTGCATACCATGTGCGCAACACGCCATAACGCGCCAGTCGGGACCCCAGGCGTCTGGGTCAGTGCTGCCCACCTCTCCTACCCCACCCCACATCATCCGTACCCCAAGTGACACTGTCATTAGTGGGGAGTCGCTCTCGGATGTATGTGCCAGGTTGGCCAACCTCGAGAAAATTATTTCTAGCTCAGTGGGCAGAAAGGCCACTGCTAAGAAAAGGCATCTGTCACTGGCTATGCCGGTAATTGATTTTGATGATTATGTCTCCCCTGATTAGGCTGATTATTCCCCGCTTGAGGAGGGGGAATTGTTTGAGGAATCTGAGACTGAGGAATTGCAGTTCTTTGATTCTGATGCCGGGCAGGCGCTGGGGGATGCTGTTGATACCCCCAGAGTCCTGACCCATCTGTTAAAGGTTCTTGATATTTCCCCACCAGCTGAGGCCCCTCCGAAGAAGGGGGAATTCTTTGGGTTCTCTAAGCCCCGCTTGGAGTTTCCAAATCAGGATCATTTTGACAGCATGATTCTTAGAGAATGGGAGAAGCTGAGTCGCCTTCACGGTGTTCCTCAGGGATGGGATAGGAAGTATCCCTTTCCGGTGGACGCGGTGAAGCGCTGGTCTTCCCCTCCTGAGGTTGACGCGCCCATTTTAGGATTGTCCAACACCTCCGTTGTACATACTCCTGACGCCACTACCCTTAAGGATGGCGAGGACAAGCGCATTGATCAGATGGCATGTCATGCCTTTGCCAGCGTGGGTTCTGCCTTGCGGCCTGTCTGTGCATCGGCACACGTGGCTGTGGCTACCAGGTCGGAGATCAGGGACATGTTAAATGGGTCCCAGTTTAACCCGGACAGCGTTGAATTCACAGCCCTTAAGAGGTGGGAATTGTTCATGAATTTTGTTTTGTCGGCTATGGACACTATTACCATGTGTAGTAGAACTTTGACCCTGTTGGTGGCCATGCGCCGATCGGTCTGGCTTCGCCAGTGGGCGGCTGACATTGCGGCCAAGAAGTCACTTACAGCTTTGCCCTTTTTGGGAACGCGGCTGTTTGGAGACAAATTGGATTCTGTGGCGAAGGGTGGGAAGCTACCTCAGCGTAAGAAGCTGCATCGCTCCTTTTGGGGGCAAGCTCCTTTAATCCTTCCTTTCGCTGTGCCAGAGGGGACAGAGGTCTTGCCTACTCTGGCTTTAGAGGTGATTCCTGGAACAGAGGTAGAGGACGTGCCCGTCCAGCCTCTACCTGGGGTTCCAGGCCCAAGCCCACTGCCAAGCCAGCTCAACAATGAGGAGGCGCCCTCACCCTTGCGGGCGGGGGGGGCGGCTGCGGCTCTTCTTCCAGGTCTGGGCCCAGGAGGTCACAGACAAGTGGATATTGGAAGTGGTCTCGTCTGGGTACAAACTGGAGTTCAAGTACCGGCCTCCTCCCAGATTCCTAAGGTCTCGGGTGCCATTGGATCCTCGGGTGGCGCAGGGGCTCCTGTTGGCTGTAAGGAATCTCCTGGACATGGCGGTCATATGCCCGAGGCCGGGGCTATTATTCCAACCTCTTCACGGTTCCCAAAAAGGATGGCTCCATAAGACCCATCCTGGATTTGAAGCTTCTCAACAGGTTCATCAGAACCAAGAAGTTCTGCATGGAGACGCGTTCAGCCATCGGTTCCCTTCGTCAGGGGGATTTCATGACGTCCATAGACATCAAGGATGCTTACCTTCATGTATCAATTTTCCCAGCACACCAGAGATTTCTCAGGCTCGTGGTGGGAGATCAGCATTTTCAGTTTGTGGCCCTCCCGTTCGGGCTGACCTCGGCACCGAGGGTGTTTACCAAGGTTCTGGCGGGCATAATGGCCCTGCTCAGAGCCCAGGGCATTCGTATTGTGCCGTATTTGGACGACCTACTCATTACAGCTTCTGCCAGGCGGAGTTGGACACCAGGACGGTGGTGGCGACACTGGAAAGGTTCGGATGGGTGATCAACCACCCCAAGTCTTCTCTCTCCCCATCAAGGGAGATCTCCTTTCTGGACATGAATCTGAATACCAGTCAGGCCAGAGTGTTCCTACCTCAGCCAAAGATGCAGAGGGTTCAGGATCTGATACGTGTTCTCCTGACCAATACTCGCCCTTCTATCAGGCTAGGGATGACTCTGGTAGGTTTGATGGTGGCCTCCTTCGAGGCAGTCCCCTTTGCTCAGTTCCACATGAGGTTGCTTCAACTTCATCTATTGCTGAAACGGGACAGATGTCCACAGTCCTTAGATCAGGTCTTAGGTCTTTTCTGATGTCTCCCAGGGTTCGGCAGTCCCTTCAGTGGTGGCTGGAAAGCAATCTGATGAGGGGCAGGTCATTTCTGGCCCCTTGTTGGGAGACGGTTACCACGGATGCCAGCCTGTCGGGCTGGGGAGGTTTATGGAAGGATCATCAGTTCCAGGGGTTGTAGGGTCCTCAGGAGGCTCACAACCCCATCAATTTCTTGGAGCTCAGAGCTATCCATTTGGTTCTGTCACGTCTGGCATTCAACCTACAGGGCTTACCGGTTCAGGTTCGATCAGACAATTGAACTGCGGTAGCTTACATCAATCACCAAGGAGGGACTCGCAGCAGGAGTGCCCTCAGGGAAGTCTCTCTGATTCTGACATGGGCAGAGAGCAATGTTCCTTGCATCTCGGTGGTGTACATTCCGGTAGTGGAGAACACGGAGGCGGACTCCCTGAGCAGGGGATTCTCTCGCCGAGGGGAATGATCTCTCAACCGCAGGGTATTTCGGTCCCTGTGTCACAAGTGGGGGACTCCGGAGGTGGATCTCTTTGCCTCTCGGCACAATCACAAGCTCCCAACCTTTGTATCTCTGTATCAGGATCCTCTGGCCCTGGCAGTGGATGCCTTGTACCTTGCCTGGAGGGATCTGGGGTTTCTGTACCTGTTTACCCCCTTCTCCATGGTAGGCAAGGTAGTGCGCAAGCTGGCTCTGGAGGGGGCACCAGCAATTCTGGTGGCCCCAAGGTGGCCAAGACAGGTCTGGTTCGCAGACGTCGTAAGATTGGCGGTAGATCAGTACAGGCTGCCACTGTTTCCGGATCTGATCTCTCAGGGTCAACTATGTTACCCCAATTTACAAACGCTTGCTTTGACGGCGTGGCTGCTGAAACCTTCATCCTGAGGGAGGAAGGTTTGTCTGAGGCGGTTATTCAAACCTTGATTAGAGCTAGGAAGAGGTCTTCCTCTACCATTTACTATAGGACTTGGCGGTCCTATATTGACTGGCTAGGGCCTTGCCTTGCAGGGTGTTTTCGATTCCTAGGATTTTGGAGTTTCTACAACATGGTCTGGATCTGGGGTTCCAGCTCAGTACTTTGAAGGGTCAGGTTTCTGCCCTGGCTGTCTTTTTTCAAAGGTCTTTTGCTTTGCATCATCTGGTCAAGACTTTTTTCTAAGGGGTCAATCAGGTTCGGCCCCCTAGAAAGCCTTTGGTTCCCGTTTGAGTATTAAATTTGGTTCTCTCGGCCCTCCAGGGGCCTCCTTTTTAGCCGATGCAGGATGTGGCACTTTTTGTGCTCACTCAAAAGGTGGCCTTTTTGGTGGCTATTACTTCTGTTCTGCGTGTCTCTGAGTTGGCGGCTCTGTCTATTCAGGCCCCTTACTTTGAGAGACACCAGGACAAGGTGGTTTTTCGATTTAAACCAGATTTCCTAAGGTGGTTTCTGCTTTCCATCTCAATCAGGATGTAGTTCTCCCTTCCTTGTGTCCTAAGCCTAGCAATGACAAGAAGAGGTTTTGCACTCTTTGGATGTGGTTCGTTGTGTGAAGTACTATTTGGTTGCTACTTCTCCTTTTCGTAAGATGGACGCCTTGTTCGTGGTGCCCTCTGGGCCCAGGAAATGTTTGGCGCCAGCCAAGTCTACCATTAGTAAATGGATACATCAGGCCATTGTTGGGGCCTATTCCGCTAAGGGGAGGATTCCTCCTTTTAAGATCACTGCTCATTCTACTCGTGCTGTTGGGGCTTCCTGGGCCTTTCAGCACCAGGCTTCTGTTGAACAAGTTTGTAAGGCTGCTACTTGGTCTTCCGTTCATACTTTTTCAAAGTTTTATAAGGTTGATGTGTGGGCCTCAGCGGATGCTGTTATTCTTGGTGTGCCACACACCCCGCTTCACTTCTAAATATTCTTCACTTAATGGGTTAACTCGCCGCCAGGTGACGTAGTGCAGAGAGGAAGTCTTGTAACGAGCCCCCTTCCGGCCTATATATACCTGGTACCTCCCTTCAATCACCAGTATTTTTCTCTCTGCTTGACGACAAGTCAGAAGATGGAAGTCTCCTGCTTACAGGTAGGCCGGGGTTTTTACCCCGACACCCCCCTTTTGGTCTATTTCTGCCCGGTTTGAGTGTTTATACCTTGATGGTGGAATGGAAGCCTCCCAGCCTAGGGTGCTCACTGGGCAAATGGTAGATGGCACTTTAAGTGCCTAGGAGCTTATCTCCTACCGCTCGACCTCATGCGTGGGGCAATGCGGCTATCCGGCATGGTGATCCGGAAATGGGATGCCCCTGTCCCGAGGGTCCCCGTACCCCTTTTCTCTCCTGTTACGGTCCCTTCTCCCTTCACTATATGGGGGGGGGGTTTGAGGGTGTGCATTTAGTATGTGTGTTTTCACTAGTATAACTTTATTTCAACGTGTGTGTTCATGTTATGCATTAAGTTTATTTCAGCATGTGTGCACTTTTTTTTGTTCACTTGGTTTAGGTCTGCTTGAATGACAGACCGCGCTGGGTAGGTGGCTGGCCACTTTAACTAAGCAGACTGTTGCTTAGCGGCCCCCTCCCGCCTCCCCCCTTTCCCCCTTCCCCGCTGGCTCTGTATGTAGTTTACTTTTTGCATAGGCTGCGCTATGCGGTCTTTGTCCTCCCTCCCCCCTCCGCTGCCTGGGCGCACGTGTAGTGGCCCATCTGGTGTAATCCCCAGCTGAATTGGCTGCACTGATCAGCGTAGGGGGCGGGTCCCGATGACGCGGCAACGGGGGCGTGGCGGCGTCATGCGGCAGCCCCAGTTTCACTTTCCTTCAAAGGGGGAAGTCACGTGGGCGCGCGGCCGCACTTGGTCTCCGGTGCTGTGGCTGCTGGCTGCTGTTTTCGCTCTCCGGCTGCTGCTCTCACTTGGCCAGGTAAGCGGCCCCACCTGGGTGGGGCCGTTAACTGGGAGTTTCATATCCTCTTGTATTGGATATGGTGGGGAGTTATTTTTTATTAGGGGGCATGGTTTTGCTCATTTTTAAGGCACTTTGGTGCCATGCATTTATGTTTGTTGCACACATGTGAGGATCTGATTGTGATTTCTCTTGCCTTACAGATCCCGGGATCCCTGTTTATGGTGGCCCTCCGGCTCTATGTTGCCTGGCTATTAATTGGGATATATTATACCGTATTTTTCGCCCTATAAGACGCACCTGCCCATAAGACGCACCTAGGATTTGGGGGAAGAAAATAAGAAAAAAAAAATTTAAACCAAAAACGCACCATTACAGTCAGTGTGGCATTCCCCTATCCAATTCCCATAGACAGTGTAGCATGCCCCCATCCGATTCCCTGTATACCCTTTGGCTGTGTGGCATCCCCCCTCCCATTCCCCATATACCCATTGGCTGTGTGGCATCCCCCCCTCCCCCCATTAGTATAGGCTGTGTGGCATTCCTCTCCCCCCATTCCCATTGGCTGTGTGGCTTCCCCCCTCCCCCCATTAGTATAGGCTGTGTGGCATCCCTCTCTCCCGATTCCCATAGGCAGTGTGGCATCACCCTCTCCCCATTAGCATGGGCTGTGTGGCATCCCCCTCCCCCCATTATTATAGGCTGTGTGGCCACCCCCTCCCCCATTCCCATAGGCTGTGTGGCATCCCCCTCTCCCCATTCCCATAGGCTGTGTGGCATCCCCATTCACATAGGCTGTGTGGCATCCCCCTCCCCCCATTCCCATAGGCTGTGTGGCATCCCCCTCTCCCCATAGGCTGTGTGGCATCCCCCTCCCCCCATTCCCATAGGCTGTGTGGCATCCCCATCCTCCCATTCCCATAGGCTGTGTAGCATCCCCATCCCCCCATTCCCATAGGCTGTGTGGCATCCCCCTCCCCCCATTATTATAGGCTGTGTGGCCACCCCCTCCCCCATTCCCATAGGCTGTGTGGCATCCCCCTCTCCCCATTCCCATAGGCTGTGCGGCATCCCCATTCACATAGGCTGTGTGGCATCCCCCTCCCCCCATTCCCATAGGCTGTGTGGCATCCCCCTCTCCCCATAGGCTGTGTGGCATCCCCCTCCCCCCATTCCCATAGGCTGTGTGGCATCCCCCTCCCCCCATTCCCATAGGCTGTGTGGCATCCCCATCCCCCCATTCCCATAGGCTGTGTGGCATCCCTCTCCCCCCATTCCCATAGACTGTGTGGCATCCCCCATTCCCATAGGCTGTGTGACATCCCCTCCCCCCATTCCCATAGGCTGTGTGACATCCCCCTCCCCCCATTCCCATAGGCTGTGTGGCATCCCCCATTCCCATAGGCTGTGTGGCATCTCCCATTCCCATAGGCTGTGTGACATCCCCCTCCCCCCATTCCCATAGGCTGTGTGGCATCCCCCATTCCCATAGGCTGTGTGACATCCCCCTCTCCCCATTCCCATAGGCTGTGTGGCATCCCCATTCACATAGGCTGTGTGGCATCCCCCTCCCCCCGTTCCCATAGGCTGTGTGGCATCCCCCTCTCCCCATAGGCTGTGTGGCATCCCCCTCTCCCCATAGGCTGTGTGGCATCCCCCTCCCCCCATTCCCATAGGCTGTGTGGCATCCCCCTCCCCCATTCCCATAGGCTGTGTGGCATCCCCCTCCCCCCATTCCCATAGGCTGTGTGGCATCCCCCTCTCCCCATTCCCATAGGCTGTGTGGCATCCCCCTCCCCCCATTCCCATAGGCTGTGTGACATCCCCCTCCCCCCATTAGTATAGGCTGTGTGGCATACCCCTCCCCCCATTTCCAAAGGCTGTGTGGCACCCCCCTCCCCCCATTCCCAAAGGCTGTGTGGCATCCCCCTCCCCCCATTCCCATAGGCTGTGTGGCATCCACCTCCCCCCATTTCCATAGGCTGTGCGGCATACTCCTCCCCCCATTCCCAAAGGCTGTGTGGCATCCCCCTGCCCCCATTAGTATAGGCTGTGTGGCATACCCCTCCCCCCATTCCCATAGGCAGTGTGGCCCCTCTCCCCCCATTCCCACCCCCCTCCCCCCATTAGTATAGGCAGGCGCGATATTAAAAAAATATTGCCTCCCCCCATTCCCATAGACTGTGTGGCATCCCCCATTCCCATAGGCTGTGTGACATCCCCCTCCCCCCATTCCCATAGGCTGTGTGACATCCCCCTCCCCCCATTCCCATAGGCTGTGTGGCATCCCCCATTCCCATAGGCTGTGTGGCATCCCCCATTCCCATAGGCTGTGTGGCATCCCCCATTCCCATAGGCTGTGTGACATCCCCCTCCCCCCATTCCCATAGGCTGTGTGGCATCCCCCATTCCCATAGGCTGTGTGACATCCCCCTCTCCCCATTCCCATAGGCTGTGTGGCATCCCCATTCACATAGGCTGTGTGGCATCCCCCTCCCCCCATTCCCATAGGCTGTGTGGCATCCCCCTCTCCCCATAGGCTGTGTGGCATCCCCCTCCCCCCATTCCCATAGGCTGTGTGGCATCCCCCTCCCCCCATTCCCATAGGCTGTGTGGCATCCCCCTCTCCCCATTCCCATAGGCTGTGTGGCATCCCCCTCCCCCCATTCCCATAGGCTGTGTGGCATCCCCCATTACCATAGGCTGTGTGACATCCCCCTCCCCCCATTCCCATAGGCTGTGTGGCATCCCCCTCTCCCCATTCCCATAGGCTGTGTGGCATCCCCCATTCCCATAGGCTGTGTGACATCCCCCTCCCCCCATTCCCATAGGCTGTGTGGCATCCCCCTCCCCCCATTCCCAAAGGCTGTGTGGCATCCCCCTCCCCCCATTCCCATAGGCTGTGTGGCATCCCCCTCCCCCCATTTCCATAGGCTGTGCGGCATACCCCTCCCCCCATTCCCAAAGGCTGTGTGGCATCCCCCTGCCCCCATTAATATAGGCTGTGTGGCATACCCCTCCCCCCATTCCCATAGGCAGTGTGGCCCCTCTCCCCCCATTCCCACCCCCCTCCCCCCATTAGTATAGGCAGGCGCGATATTAAAAAAAAAAAAAAAAAAAAAGTTAAACTCACCTGTCCGCTGACACCGCTGAGCGGCCGGCTCCGTGAATGGGGTGGGCGTGGCCTGCGCCGCAGCGTCGACGCAGGCCATGCCCACCCCATTCACGAGCTGGCTCTGTCCCGGCCCCGCCGCTGCGATCGCTGTCTTTTCAGGCAGCGATGACAGCCTCCTCCATCTGCTTCTCCACATGCGATCACGAAGGTCCTGGCAGCGGGCGGGCGTGGCCTGCGCCGGTGCAGGCCACGCCCACCCACTGCCGGGACCTACGTGCTCGCGTGTGTTCTGAGCCCGGCAGCAGATGGAGGAGCGGCGGGGGCTCTGTCTCTGGCCCCGCCGCTGTCATCGCTGCCTGAAAAGACAGCGATCGCAGCGGCGGGGCCGGGACAGAGCCCCCGCCGCTCCTCTGGCCTCTCGCAGTGTGCCAGACAACGCGGGACGCGGGTGAGTTTTTATTTGTATTTTTTTTTTTTTTTTACATTCGCCCAATAAGGCGCACTGACATTTTTCCCTCACTTTTGGGGAAAAATAAGTGCGTCTTATAGGGCGAAAAATACGGTAAATGCTTGTTTATATTATATATATATATATATATATAATATATATATATATATATATATATATATATATATATATATATATATATATATATATATATTAGTTTATTAAAGGGGACCTTAACTTAATTAAAAAAAAAAAATCCTCCCTTCCGGGACATTTACAAATAAGGGGGCATCCCGGGTTGGCTTATGCCTTAAAAGACCCAAGTATTGCGAATACCATAAATCACCATATGGAGGCTTCCGTTATTGCCAAAAACGGTTCTGCTGAGCCTTTTGGGGAGTGCGTAGGTTGTGGGGCTCTACTCCCAGCTGATGATATCTTTATTTGCATCCCTTGTGCAAAGCAGACTATTGCGCGCCAGTCCGTTGCTTCGGCTGCGGGCCCATCGCATCCTTCATCATCTCCTACCTCTCCCTCCCTGTTCCGGACCCCGCATGGCACTGCCAAAAGTGGGGATTCGCATTCCGAGGTGGCGGCACAGCCCAGCCCCCAGAAAGTAGTTCGGCCCCAGAAAGGCCGCTGCAAAACGGAGGCACCTGACTCCGGTACCTTCGGCTCCACAGGACGAGTTATGTGAGCCTGTGGAATGGTCTGATGGATCCTCGGACGAGGATGAATTCCCGTTGGAGTCAGATGAGCCTGCAGGTCAGCTTGAGGCTGATGTGATAGGCGATTGGTCGGAGGGGGTTGTTTTTGACACCCCCTCCATTCTGGCTCAAATGTTTAAAATTTTGAATTTAGATCCACCTGAGGCAGCCACCCTACCAAAGGGTCAGTTATTTAAGGAGCCTCAGCCGCGTTGGGTTTTTCCCAGACAACACCACTTTGAGAGGGTGGTTCTTAAGGAATGGGAACATCCCACGCGGTTATCTGGAATCCCTTCCAGTTGGGAAAAGCGTTATCCTTTTCCGCCAGAGTTGGTAAAGCTTTGGTCTGTCCCTCCTGACGTCGATACCCCTGTGCTAGGGCTCTCCAGCACGGCTATGGTACAGTCTGCTGAGACCACTGTCCCTAAGGATGGGGAGGATCGTCGGATTGACCAATACACGCGCCATGCTTTGTTTACTCCGGGTCAGCGTTGCGCCCGGTGTGTGCTTCAGCCCTTCTGCTATTGGCGATTAAGTATTTAATTCAGGGGCTTTATGAGGATCTCAATCCCGCTTGTAAACAGTTTACTGCGCTTAAGCAGTGTGAGTCTTTCGTGTCCTATGTCCTATCCGCTCAGGACGATGCACTGGCTATGAGTAGCAAGGCAGCGGCTATGCTGGTGGCTATTCGCAGGTCAGTATGGCTGCGTCAGTGGTCAGCGGACGCGGCTTCTAAAAGGGTGCTCACAGCTCTCCCCTTTTTGGGGTTGCGTCTGTTTGGGGAGAAAATTGATTCAGTCGCAAAGGGTGGTAAGATGCCACAACGCAAGAGGCCTCGCGTCCCCTTTAGGGGGGCAGGTTCCGGTAGGCCTTCCTTTCGAGGATTCAGAGCGGGCAGGGGTGCTTCCTTTCCCGCTACCAGAGGTGCAGGTTGGACTCGGGGGAGGGGCCGTGGCTGGCCCACTCAGTCCTGGGGCACCAAGCCCAAACCTGCTGATAAACCCACTCAACGATGAGGGGCTGCCCTCACCCGTGCGGGTGGGGGGACTATTGCGACACTTCTCCCAGGTTGGGAACCAAGTGGTTCCAGGCAGATGGATCCAGGAGGTAGTGTCGGCCGGTTGCGACCCGGAATTCGGGTCTCGCCCTCCTTCACGGTTCGTTCGGCCTCGGGTGCCCATCGATCCTTTGGCCACGCAGGGGCTCCTGGCGTCGGTAAGGAATCTGTTAGAGATGACGGTCATCCGGCCGGTGCCGCGCTTAGAGATGGGCCTCGTTTTCTACTCCAATCTTTTCGCAGTCCCCGAGAGAGATGGGTCGGTTCGTCCCGGCCTGGACTCTCATCAACACAGGGTGTTTCTTCCTTTTGCCCAAGTTCACACGAGAACGCTTCAGCTTTTTCTGTTAGCGTCTTGGGACCAGCAGCCTCGGTCGCTGGATCAGTCCTTCCAGTTGTCCTCCCGGGTCCGGCAGTCCCTCCTGTGGTGGTTGGTCTCGACCAATCTTGTGTAGGGCAGGTCTTTCCTGACCCTTCTTTGGAAAATTGTCACCACGGACGCCAGTCTGTCGGGTTGGGGCGGATTCTGGAAGGAGCTGCAGTTTCAGGGGCAGTGGGGACCTCAAAGGCCCCACTTACCCATCAATTCTCTGAAACTGAGTACCATCCGTCAGGTGCTTGCTGTCCTGACTCAGCTCGTTCTGGGCCTTCCGGTCCAGATGCGTTCAGACAATCAAACAGCGGTTGCTTACATCGGTCTTCAGGGAAGGACTTGCAGTCTGAGTGCTCTCAGAGCAGTGTCCCTGGTCCTGACCTGGGCGGTGTCCCATGTTCCTTGTCTCTCGGTGGTTTACATTCCAGAGGTGAAGAACCAGGTAGCGGACCGGTTGAGCAGGGGCTCTCCCCGTCTGGGAGAATAGGCTCTCCATCCTCAGGTGTTTCGCTCACTGTGTCTCAGGTGGGGGACCCCGGAGGTGGGCCTGTTTGCCTCTCGTCACAATCACAGGCTCCCGAACTTCGTGTCGCTCTCCCAGGTTTCTCTGGCTCTGGCAGTGGACGCCATGTCCCTGAGCTGGGGGGATCTGGGATTTCTATGCCTGTTTCCTCCGATGCCCATGCTGGGCAGAGTACTTCAGAAGTTGGCTCTGGAAAAGGTGTCCGCCGTTCTCGTGGCCCCAAGGTGGCCAAGGCGAGTGAGGTTCGCAGACATTGTTCGGCTGGCAGTGGACCAGTTCGTTCTGCCTCTGCGGCCCGATCTGCTCACTCAGGGTCAATTGTGTTACCCCAATTTACCAGCGCTGGGTTTGATGGCCTGGCTGCTGAAACCTCCATCCTGAAGGAGGAGGGTCTTTCTGATTCAGTCATTAAGACTCTGATCAGTGCCTGGAAGAGGTCTTCTTCCATCACCTACTATAGGACTTGGAAAGCCTATATCGCTTGGTGTGAGATAAGATCTTTTCCTTGTAGGGTCTTTTCGGTCTCCAGGATTCTGGAGTTTTTACAGTCATGGCTGGACTCTGGTCTCCAGCTAAGTACATTGAAAGGGCAGGTCTCTGCCTTATCTATCTTTTTTCAGAAGCGTGTTGCGCTTAAGTCTTTAGTTAAAACTTTTTTCCAGGGGGTTACGCATGTGCGGCCTCCCAGGAAACCATTACTCCCGGTTTTGGGATTTGAATTTGGTTCTTTCTGCTCTTCAGGCTCCTCCTTTTGAGCCTTTGCAAGATATTGCTTTGTCTACCCTGACTCAGAAGGTTGTCTTCTTGGTAGCGATCACTTCGGTCCAGCGTGTCTCGGAGTTGGCGGCCTTGTCTATCCAGGCGCCTTATTTTGAGAGGCATCAGGATAAAGTGGTCTTTCGGTTCAAGCCAGACTTTCTTCCTAAGGTTGTTTCTGCTTTTCATTTGAACCAAGATATTGTTCTCCCCTCCTTGTGTCCTAATCCTAAGAATGACAAAGAGAGGGTTTTGCATTGTTTGGATGTGGTACGCTGTGTTAAGTACTACTTGATTATCACGTCTCCTTTTCGTAGGACGGATTCCTTTTTTGTTGTGCCCCATGGGCCTAAGAAGGGTTTGGCACCAGCCAAATCTGCCATTAGCAAGTGGATACGTCAGGCCGTTACTGCGGCCTATTCTGCTAAGGGAAGAGTTCCCCCTTTTCGTATCACTGCTCATTCCACTCGCGCCGTTGGGGCGTCTTGGGCTTTTCAGCACCAAGCTTCTGTTGAACAAGTTTGTAAGGCCGCCACTTGGTCTTCTGTTCACACTTTTTCTAAGTTTTACAAAGTTGATGTGCGAGCCTCAGCGGATGCTGTTTTTGGCCGCAAAGTTCTGCAGACTGCAGTCATTTAAGTTATGCTTCACCTGGCCTTGAGATGCCCATCCCTTGTGGACACTGCTTTTGGATGTCCCATTAAGTGAAGAATATTTAGAAGTGAAGCGGGGTGTGTGGCACACCAAGAATAATACCATTTTGTGAGTACTCACCTGAAAAATGGATATTGTTGGTGTGCCACACACCCCGCTTCACTCCCACCCTTTTCGGTATTTCCGAAGCTTTTATATGGTGAAGCCTTTTTATTTATATCAAAATTGATTTTGAGGTTACCGGTGGAATACTGGTACCTTGTCTTTCTGCTTTTTTAATATACTGGTGATTGAAGGGAGGTACCAGGTATATATAGGCCGGAAGGGGGCTCGTTACAAGACTTCCTCTCTGCACTACGTCACCTGGCGGCGAGTTAACCCATTAAGTGAAGAATATTTAGAAGTGAAGCGGGGTGTGTGGCACACCAACAATATCCATTTTTCAGGTGAGTACTCACAAAATGGTATTTTTGGCTGCAAGGTTCTGCAAGCTGCGGACACTCCTATTGGATGTCCCATATGTCAAGAATAGTGGAAGCGGGGTGTGTGACATACCATTTTGTGATTACTCACCTTTATAATGGGTATTATAACTATGTCACACACCCCGCTTCATCCCGCCCTTTAGTATTCTGGATCCTTTATATGGCGAACCTTTTATTGTTAAGAATGTTTTATTAGTTCTTCCTGGTCCCCTTACCGCTGTCATATACTGGGGAATGTGTGGGAGGTCCCAGGTATTTATGGACCGGGAGGGGCTTCTTTTTTGCTTTCATCTATGCAGAAGTTTGCCCTCTACTGGACCATAACCCTTATGTCAAGAATAGTGGAAGCGGGGTGTGTGACATACTTATAATACCTATTTTAAAGGCGAGTAATCACAAAATGGTATTTTTTTTTTCTGGATACAAGATCGAGTTCAGGACTATGCCTCCACACAGGTTTGTGGCGTCCAAACCTTTGGGCGTGGTGGGAAGGGTGGCGGATCGCGGACGAGCTCTTGCTGGATCAGGGAGTTGTAGTACTTTAGTGCCCGTCTCATGGAGGATGACCAAGAGAAGGACGGATCCATTTGGTTGATCCTAGATCCCTGGAATCCGAACAGTTACGTTCGGATGTGGAAGTTCTGCATGGAATCGCTAAGGTCGGTCATGACGTTGCTTCAACAGGGGGATTTTCTGGCCACAGTGGACATAAAGGATGCTTACCTTCATGTCCCAATCTTCCCTGGTCACCAGTAATACCTGCCCAGGACTGTGCAGATGTAGGACTGTTGCTTCATATTGACGGACCATGCCTGGCGATCCCTGAATTGGTACCTGGATCAGCAGTCGAACAGTTGGTCCAATGGATCATCCTGGCCACATACACCAGTCTGACAGGTTGGGGTGGTGTCCTAAACAACCAGACAGCTCAGGGTCTCTGGGACTAGCAGGAGTGCAGTCTTCCAATCAATGTGTTGGAACGGAGGTGTGTTGGAACTGAGGGCGATTCTGCTGGTTCTCAGACATTGATCTGCACAGCTCTTGGGCCTTCAGGTCAGGGTACAGTCGGACAATTCCATGGCTGTGGCCTACATAAACTGTCAGGGGGGTACCAGGAGCTGGCAGGCATTCCAGGAAGCGAGTCACATGAGGTGGGTGGAAATTCACGTTCCGTGCATCTCAGCGATTAACATTCCTGGGATGAAGAATTTGAGCAGGGAGACAGTGGACCAGGGGGAATGGTCCCTTCACTAGGATGTGTTTCAAGCCCTCTGCAACCAGTGGGGAGTGCCGAAGATGGATCTCTTGGCATCTCGGCACAATCGGAAGGTCCAGAGGTTTGTGTCCAGGGTACGAGACCCCCTTTGTCCTTCAGGCTGACCCACTGAGAGAGGGAGGATCACAAACTGAACAGAGGTTAAAACTCCACCCCTTCCTCCCCACCTTGTTCTTTGTGTTTCCTCCCTAGAAACCACTGGACAGTAGGCTGCAATTTTTATTTTCCAGGTGTACAGCACGGCTTGCTTCATTTCAATTCTTTACATGTGGGTAATCTGCCACAGGTGGCGCAATCGACTGCAGGAAGACTTGTGGCCCCTCCTGGCCCATAAAAGGGCCAGAATTACCCAGAAGACCCCAGTCTTCTCCTGCAGTCTGACTTCGAAGATGGTCTCTTTCTCTCTCTCCATGAACTTCGCAGATAAGCGGGGCATTACTAGCCCGTCGGCCGCTGCAAGCCCTATTCCAACCTGCTTCCGGGACCCTTCTTGCCTCCCAGCCATGGCTGCGGATCAGGCGCAGGTAGGGGAACGCCGAGGGTCAGGCGTTCTGCAAAGCTATGCTCTGGGCCGCAGACTTCCTCAGAGTAAGCAGGCATGGGCTATGTTGAGCTTATAGGCGGGGGGAGGGGAGGATCCACCCTTTTTTTCCCTTTTCATTATGTGTCCCACATGCTTTATTCTTGTGTATTTTATGCTGTGTGTGTTTTTCTCACGTTTTTTTCACAATATACTTACCTTCCCCGCTACTGCTCCTCTTGTCTCCTCTACGTTATGGTGTCTACGTTAAGCCGCTGCCAAGCCAGCTCAGCAATCCGGGGGGCGCCCTCACCCTTGCGGGTGGGGGGATGGTTGCAACTCTTCTCCCAGGTCTGGGTCCAAGAAGTCTCGGACAGGTGGATTCAGGAAGTGGTGTCTTCCGGTTACAAGCTGGAGTTCGAGTTCCGGCCCATTCTCAGATTCTTCAGATCTCGGGTGCATTCAGATCCTCTGGCCGCCCAGGGGCTTCGGGCGGCGGTAGCAAGTCTCGTGGACATGGCTGTGATCTGTCCGGTGCCCCTCTCAGACCGGGGCCTGGGCTTCTATTCCAATTTGTTCATGGTGCCCAAGAAGGACGGTTCCGTTCGTCCCATTCTGGATCTGAAGTTGCTCAACAGGTTCGTCCGTCCCCGGAAGTTCCGTATGGAAACTCTGCGCCATCCATTCACTTCGTCAGGGGGACTTCATGACGTCCATAGACATCAAGGATGCTTACCTGCATATTCCAATATTTCTGGCACACCAGAGGTTCCTCAGGTTTGTCGTGGACAATCGGCATTTTCAGTTTGTGGCTCTTCCGTTTGGCCTTTCCTCGGCTCCAAAAGGTCTTTACCAAGGTGTTGGCAGGAGTGATGGCCATCCTCAGAGCCAGGGGTATCCACATCGTGCCCTATCTGGACGATCTTCTTATCATGGCGTCTTCCCTCAGTCAGGCGCAGCTGGATACCAGGAATGTGGTGTCCACTCTGGAGAGTTTCGGTTTTGTGATCAACTATCCCAAGTCCTGCCTCACTCCCTCCAGGGTGGTGGAGTTCCTGGGAATGTCTCTGGATACTTCTCAGGCCAGGGTGTTTCTCCCCCGAGCCAAGGTTCTTCTGATTCAGGAATTGACTCAGCGTCTTCTTTCCATTCCCTGCCCGTCCATCCGGCTAGGGATGCGACTTGTTGGATTGATGGTGGCGTCGTTCGAGGCGGTTCCCTTTGCCCAGTTTCACACAAGGACGCTCCAGCTCCATCTCTTGGCGGTCTGGGACGGGTCCCCGCTGTCATTGGATCAGTCTTTTCTGATGTCCCCCCCGGGTGCGGCGTTCTCTTCTGTGGTGGCTCAAACCAAGCAATCTGACGAGGGGCAGATCCTTTCTGACCCCTCGTTGGGAGACGGTCACCACGGATTCCAGCCTGTCAGGTTGGGGGGGATTTTGGAAGGATCTTCAGTTTCAGGGACTGTGGGGGCCTCTGGAGGCTCACAATCCCATCAATGTTCTGGAGTTGAGAGCCATCAGGCTGGTTCTGGCTCACTTGACTCATCAGTTGCGGGGCCTTCCGGTTCAAGTTCGGTCGGACAATCGGATGGCGGTCGCCTACATCAATCACCAGGGAGGGACTCGCAGCAGGCGTGCCCTCAGGGAAGTGTCCTTGATCCTTGCTTGGGCAGAGAGCAATGTCCCATGCATCTCGGCAGTATACATTCCGGGAGTGGAGAACACGGAGGTGGACTCCCTGAGCAGGGGGTCACCTCGCCGGGGGGAATGGTGCTCAGCCCCAAGGTGTTTCGGTCGCTTTGCCACCGGTGGGGGACTCCGGAGGTGGACCTCTTTGCCTCTCGCCACAATCACAAGCTTCCGGCATTTGTGTCTCTCTCGCGGGATCCTCTGGCTCTGGCAGCGGATGCCATGGCTCTGAACTGGAGGGATCTGGGGTTTCTGTACCTGTTCCCTTCGTTTACCATGGTGGGCATAGTGGTGCGCAAGCTGGCCCTAGGGCCCGTCAGCAATCCTGGTGGCTCCAAGGTGGCCAAGACAGGTTTGGTTCGCAGACGTGGTAAGGTTGGCGGAGGATCAGTTAGACCTGCCCCTTTTGCCGGATCTGCTCACTCAGGGGTCACTGCTCTACCCCAATTTACCAACGCTGGCTTTGACGGCGTGGTTGCTGAAACCTCCATCTTGAGGGAGGAAGGTCTTTCTGATGCTGTCATTCAGACTCTGGTTAGGGCTAGGAAGCAGTCTTCCTCTGCCATCTAATATAGGACTTGGAGGTCTTATATTGATTAGTGTGAGGTCAGGGCCTTGCCTTGCAGGGCGTTTTCTATTTCTAGGGTTTTGGAATTTCTGCAACATGGTCTGGACCAGGGTTTGTAGCTTAGTACGCTGAAGGGGCAGGTTTCTGCCCTGGCGGTTTTCTTTCAAAAGTCTCTTGCACTTCATCCTCTGGTTAAGACCTTTTTCCAGGGGGTTACGCATGTGTGGCCTCCTAGGAAGCCTTTGCTCCCAGTTTGGGATTTGAATTTGGTTTTGTCTGCCTTGCAGGGTCCTCCTTTTGAACCTTTGCAGGATATTGCACTTTCTACGCTTACTCAGAAGTTTGTTTTTCTGGTTGCCATCACTTCTGTTCGACGTGTTTCGGAGTTGGCAGCCTTGTCTATTAAGGCTCCTTACTTTGAGAGGCATCAGGACAAGGTTGTTTTCCGCTTCAAGCCAGATTTCCTTCCTAAGGTGGTCTCTGCTTTTCATTTGAATCAGGATATTGTTCTTCCCTCCTTGTGTCCTATGCCCAGCAATGACAAGGAGAGGGTTTTGCATTCTTTGGATGTGGTTCGCTGTGTGAAGTACTATTTGGTGGCTACTTCTCCTTTTCGTAGGACTGACAACCTTTTTTTTTGGTGCCCTCTTAGTAAATGGATTCGCCAGGCCATTGTTGGGGCCTATTCTGCTAAGGGGAAGATTCCCCCTTTTCGTGTTACTGCTCATTCTACTCGTGCTGTTGGGGCGTCCTGGGCATTCCAGCACCAGGCTTCTGTTGAGCAGGTTTGTAAGGCTGCTACTTGGTCTTCAGTTCACACTTTTTCCAAGTTTTACAAGGTTGATGTTCGGGCCTCGGCGGATGCTGTTTTTGGCCGCAAAGTTCTGCAAGCTGCAGTGGTTTAAGTTTGTGCCTTGTTTTTTGGATCCCCGCCCTTTATGGACACTGCTATTGGATGTCCCAAGTGTAATAAATGTCTTGAAGCGGGGTGTGTGACATACTTAGAATAATACCATTTTGTGAATACTCACCTGTAAAATGGGTATTATAAGTATGTCACACACCCCGCTTCACCCTGCCCTTTTGTATTCTGGATCCTTTATATGGTGAACCTTTGTTAGTTTTGATCTTACTGCTATCTTTATACTGGGGAATGAGTGGGAGGTCCCAGGTATTTATGGGCTGGGAGGGTCTTACCTTTTTTTGTTATCATCTCTGCAAGATCGCCATCTACAGGTCAGTATACCCAAGTGTAATGAATGTCTTGAAGCGGGGTGTGTGACATACTTATAATACCCATTTTACAGGTGAGTATTCACAAAATGGTATTTTTTACCTCACGCGGACGCTCCTTGGTCTGCTGACAGGCTGCACAGGCTCTTCCCAGGCTCTTCAACTGGCTCCCGCCCCTTGAGGCGGCCCACCCCTTGAGGTGCTGCTTGGGAAGGCCGGCGCCACTCTCCTCAGAGTTTCCTGAGGTAAAGTTCACGTTTTTACCTCACGCCGTCGCTCCTTGGTCTGCTGACAGGCTCTTCAACTGGCTCCCTTTTGGTCTGTGAGTCCGGTCTTTTCTTGTTGGTACCTTTTTTTTATTGTGTTTTTATATTGGCTGTGCATGCGCTGTGGGACGCTTATCTGATCCCTTTTGTGTGTTTCAGACTCCCATATTGAGATTCTTGTGGTTCCTCGTGGTCCATACACCACCACCCCCCCCCCTCCACCCTTTCCTGCTCTGTGTGTTAGGGTGCTGAGAGTCAAATTGGGTTTTTTTCTGTACAGTTCAGGGCCGTCTTAGTGCCTTGAGACCTGTCTTTCTTATCATAATCACCATAATGGAGGCTTCTGGGAGTAGCGGGCTTGGGAACCCCCCGGGACTTGCTAAGCTTTGTCTTGTGTGTAGTACATGCCCGCTGAGTGGTCGCAACGTGGTTTTTGTGCCCTGCACCCAGAGTGCTATTGCGGATCAGGATGGGGCGAGTGTTGCCGGCCCCAGTCCCATTGCTCCTCCGGCCTCGCCGACTCCCCCGCGCCTACTTCTGGCCCCTAGTGAGGGGGAGGCCAGCAGGGACTCGCGTAGTAATTTTGAGCTCAGACTGGCTAGCATTGAGCATCAGTTGGCGTGTTCGGCCGCTGGCAAGGCCAAGATTAAGAAGCGCCATTTGGAGCCGGCTCGCGCCATTTTTGACGATGAGGATTATGAGGCCTTCGGTGGCAGAGATTCCACTGAGGGGGGTGAGTTGCTCCAGGGGTCTGACTCCTCCAGGGGTAGTCAGGGGGGACCTTGACAGTCGCCACGGGTCTTCATCTGACGAGGACGAGTGGCCCCAGGATGATACTGAGCAGCTGTTGTCGGCTGTACTTGATACTCTGCACATTGTTCCTCCTAAGGTGGCCAAGAAGAAACAGGGGGACCTTTTTCGGCCAGAGAGACAGCGCCTTGCCTTCCCTGAACAAGGCCACTTCTCTAAGATGGTTTTTAAGGAATGGGAGAAGCCTAATAGGTTGCCGTCGGTGCCTAGGGGTCTGGACAGACAGTATTCCTTTTCGGAGGATTTGGTTCGCCTATGGTCCCATCATCCGGAAGTGGATGCTCCTGTTCTGGGGCTCTCCAATACCTCCGTTATGCCGTCTCCTGAGACTTCCTCCTTGCGTGATCATGTTGACAGGCGCATGGATCAGCTAGCCTGTCGCGCCTTCACTTCTGTGGGAACCGGTCTGCGCCCTGTCTGTGCTGTGGCCATTGTTTCTGGATATTGCCAAATCTTACAAGTGAGCGGAGGAGTATGGGGAGCTTTTGGCTTGTATGGAATTCCTTTCCTTTGTTATGTCGGCCATGGATGACGCCGTCCGTTTTGGTGGTAGGGCTTCGGCTGCGATGGTCACGCTGCGTCGCTCTATCTGGCTACGACAGTGGGCAGCGGATGCTGCCGCCAAAAAGCTCACAGTTCGGGGAACGATTGGACCTCCTGGCTAAGGACGGGAGACTTCCTCAACGTCGGAAGCAGGTACGGCCTTTTTGGGGCTCTTCTTCCTTTCGTCCCTCTCGGGGAGGATGAGGATCTTCCTTTTCTGGTGGCCGCAGAGATTAATGGGGGCGAGGTAGAGTCCAAGGTCGTCCTGGCCTTGCCTGGGGATCCAAGCCTAAGCCCCCTTCCAAGGCCCCTCAGGCATGAGGGGACGCCCTCACCCAGCCAGGTGGGCTGACGGCTTCGGCTCCTTGCTCACGTCTGGAAGAGACACGTCTCAGACCCGTGGATTCAGGAGGTGGTGTCCTCCGGATACAAGATAGAGCTGGCAGCTTGGCCGCCCCCAAGATTCATTCGGTCCCGGATCTCCCAAAATCCTGTGACGGCGCAGGGCCTGAGGCTTGCCGTTGAACATCTTCTGTCATCAGGAGTGGTTTGCCATGTGCCTCTTCAAGAACGGAGGCGGGAGTTCTACTCCAACCTGTTCACGGTGCCCAACTAGGATGGTTCCCTGAGACCCATCCTGGATCTAAAGGGTCTCAACAGATTTGTCAGGTTCCAAAACTTCCACATGGAGACCTTACGTTCGGCGATGAGCTCTCTTCAGCCAGGCGATTTCATGACCACTGTGGACATCAAGGATGCCTATCTGCATGTTCGCTCTGGGGGATCAACACTACCAGTTTGTGGCCTTGCCGTTCGGCATCACCTCGGCCCCCTGGGTGTTTACCAAGGTGCTGGCGGGTGTCATGGCCCTTCTGAGCAGCCAGGGCATTCGCGTTCTTCCTTATTTGGACGACCTTTTGATTGCAGCTCCATCTTTGCATCAGGCAGAGAGGGATACTCGGATGGTAGTGTCCACCCTCGAGTCCTTCGGCTGGGTGATCAATTATCCCAAGTCTTCTCTCTCTCCTTCATCGGTAAGATCCTTCCTGGGAATGACGCTGGATACTTCTCAGGTCAATGTGTTTCTTCTCAGCAGAAGGTGGAGGGCCTTCAGATGCAGGTGCGGGCCTTGTTGGCTTGCCCTCATCCCTCCATCCATCTGGGGATGCAGTTGGTGGGTCTCATGGTGTCTTGCTTTGAGGCTGTGCCTTTTGCTCAGTTCCACATGAGACCCCTTCAGTTGAATCTCTTGACCGTCTGGGATCGGAGTCAGGAGTCCTTGGAGCAGGAATTCGCTCTATCCAGACAGTCCCTCTCGTGGTGGCTGGACTTGAGGAATCTTCTAGTGGGCAGGTCCTTTTTGCCTCCGTGCTGGGAGATTGCCAAACCCTTCCCCATCTGGTCAGACTGGCATCTGTGGTGACAATCGCTGAAGTTCCAGGGCCAGTGGGGCCCTCAAGAGGCCCACGCGCCTATCAATCTCTTGGAGTTGAGAGCGATCAGGTTGGTTCTCTTCCAGTTGACTCCACACCTTCGGGGTCGTGCGGTCCAGGTCCACTCGGACAATCAAGACGGCGGTCGCCTAAATCAATCATCAGGGAGGGACTCGGAGCAAACGAGCCCTCAAGGAAGTGTCCGTAATATTGTCTTGGGCGGAGGAGACGGTTCCCTCCATCTCGGCGGTTTACATCCCCGGGGTGGAGAACCAGGAGGCAGATGCCCTGAGCAGATGGACGTCTCGCCTAGGGGAATGGTCTCTCGACAACAAGATCTTTCATGTCCTGTGTCGCAGCTGGGGTCAGCCGGACGTGGACCTGTTTGCGTCCCGTCACAAGCTTCCGAGATTCGAATCCCTGTCAGGAGATCCCCTGGCCTTCGCCACGGACGTGCTGGCATTTCCTTGGAAGGAGTTTTGACTCCTTTATGTCTTTCCTCCCTTTTATTATTATTATTATTGTTTATTTATATAGCGCCATCATCTTCCGTAGCGCTTTACAGACAGGGTAGAAACATACGGTACATATACTATTTCAAATGCAGTTTTACAGAGTTGACAGTGGATATTCTGAGTACAAGATACAATAGGGGAGGGAGCCCTGCCCTTACGAGCTTACAGTCTAAAGGAAGAGGGGTGAAGACGAGGGGGAAGGATCACAAACAGTCACTATTGAGCTTTGTGGCATGTGCCCTTTAGAAGATTGGTTAGGCCAGATTATATACTTGTCTGAATAAGTGAGTTTTAAGGGCGCCTTTGAAGGTTTTGAGGGTTGTGGAGTGGCGGATTGGGTGCGGGAGGGCATTCCAGAAGATTGAAGTTGCACGTGAGAAGTCCTGGAGGCGGGCGTGAGAGGAGGTGACCAGGGTGGAGGACAGGAGAAGGTCGGCAGAAGAGCAGAGGCTGCGTCTAGGTTGATACTGTTGGATTAGAGATGAGATGTAGGGAGGGGCCTGGTTGGAAAGAGCTTTGTATGCGAGAGTTAGCGTTTTGAACAGGATTCGCTCCCTTCCCTCTGTTGGTCGTGTGCTGTGCAACCGACCATCCTAGTGGCCCCCCGCTGGCCGAGGAGGGTATGGTTTGCAGACGTCGTTCAGATGGCTGTGGATCAGTACATCCTACCCGACGTTCCAGAGCTCCTCAATCACGGACAGCTGCGCCACAAAACGTTACAAGCGCTGGCTTTGACGGCTTGGCTGCTGATGAATAAGGGTTTGCCGGCTTCAGTCGTCAGTACTAGGATTCAGGCTCGGAAACAATCCTCTTCTATGATTTATTACAGGGTCTGGCATGCTTACATTGCCTGGTGTGAGTCTAAGGCCTTCCCTTGCCGCACCTTCTCCCTTTCCAGGATTCCGGACTTTCTTCAACACGGTCTAGAATCGGGTCTACAACTGAGTACCCTCAAGGGACAAGTTTCTGCCTTGGCAATTTTTTTCCAAAGATCTTTCGCTAATCATAGGCTTGTCAAAACCTTTTCCAGGGAGTCGCTCATGTACGTCCACCGCGTAAGCCTCTGCTACCGGTGTGGGATTTGAACTTGGTGCTTTCTGCCTTTCAGGCCCCCTCCCCCCCTTCGAGCCCCTGTGCGATGCTGCTCTTTCTATTCTGACTATTAAGGTGGCCTTTTTGGTTGCTATCACTTCGGTGCGTCGCGTTTCTGAGCTGGCGGCGCTTTCCATGAAACCTCCTTATTTTGAGCGGCATCAGGATAAGGTGGTGTTCCGTCTTAGGCCGGAATTCTTGCCCAAGGTTGTTTCTGCCTATCATCTCAATGAGGACATTGTCTTACCTTCCTATTGTCCTGCCCCTGCTAATTCCAAGGAACGGAACCTTCATTCTCTGGATGTGGTCAGGGCACTCAAGTATTATTTGGTCGCCACTGAGTCATTTCGGAAGTCTGATTCTCTTTTTGTCCTTCCTTCCGGACCTAGGAAGGGCTTGCCGCCAGCCAAATCCACTATCAGTAAGTGGATTAGACAGGCGGTGGTGCAAGCATACTCTGCTAAGGGGAAGGAACCCCCTTTCCGTGTTACAGCTTACTCCACTAGGGCTATTGGTGCCTCTTGGGCCTTCCAGCACCAGGCTTCAGTTGAACAGGTTTGTAAGGCCGCTACTTGGTCTTCGGTTCATACTTTTTCCAAGTTTTACAAAGTTGATGTTAAGGCCTCAGCTGACGCTGTTTTTGGCGGCAAGGTGCTTCTGGCGGTAGTGGCTTGAACTGCCTGACATTGCTTTCTGGGGATCCCACCCTTCTTGTTTGGACACTGCTGTTGGATGTCCCACATGTAAAGAATTTGAATGAATCAAGCCGTGCTGTACACCTGGAAAAATACAATTCTGTGATTATTCACCTGTAGAATTGTTTTTACGGTGTACAGCATGGCTTACTTCATCCCACCCTTGTTATAGTTGTTCTCTTTTGCCTTGTTATGGTGATTTTTGTTAAGAGAGTTTCCTTTTAGAGGGCTGTGTTTTACTAACATGGTCCTTGCCTCCCGGCTTCCTGCATTACTGCTTTCAAACACTGGGGTCTTCTGGGTAATTCTGGCCCTTCTATGGGCCGGGAGGGGCCACAAGTCTTCCTGCAGTCGATTGCGCCTCCTGTGGCGGATTACCCACATGTAAAGAACTGAAATGAAGCAAGCTGTGCTGTACACCGTAAAAACAATTCTACAGGTGAGTAATCACAGAATTGTATTTTTAGTTGTTTGTTTCCCACTCCAGGAGACCCTGGAGAAGCCCACAGAGACTGAAACCTTTAATTTTCAGGTGTAGTTCACCTGAGGTTCACATGTGCCCAGGGCAATCCCTCATAGCTTAACAGCACATTAGTGGTGCACTGTCCCTTTTTAAAAAGCCAATTTTGCATTTGGAGAAATGTTTTTCTTCATTTTGTGTGAATAACAGACTGGAAGATATACCCACAGTCCTCAAATTTTTGCAGGAATGGTTTGAGAAAGGACTGGCAGTAAGTACACTAAAGGCACACTCTTCGACATTATCAGTCTTTCTAGATTGCTAGTTGAGACATCATAAACTAATCAATCCATTCTTTAACCCTTTCGCTGCCAGCCTGCCTGGAGATTTTGTCACCCTTTTTGCCAGACCATTTTTCGATATTTTGCGCTACACGTGTTCAACTTGTGATTTTTGAAGAGATTTCCTGAGAAAATCATATATTGTTTTTACATGAAATGTCTTGTTTGGCCCTGTTTTAGTGTATTCTCAATATTTTTGGGTAAAATGTGTGCAAAGAAATTAAAAAAGCAATGTTTTACAATTAGTAGTGTTATTTTGTAATAAAAAATGTAAATTAAAATCATATTGCGTGTAAAAGCTCCATTTCTTCTGGCTACAACGGTACCACATATGTGTTGTTAGACACCCTTTCCTGCCCAGGAGACTCCCTCAAACTGAAACAGTGCTTTAGGAGATTTTCAGATAAAATACAACTGCTATGCGCACCTTGCAGTTTTTCAAGAAAAACAACCCTTTACATTTGAAATACCCCACACAAACTATATATTCTCTGGAAATACACACCTCAAGCTTTCTAGGTGTATCAGGCTTGTTGATGTGGGCGCAGTTTTCCGGAAGCAATCCCTGAATTCTTTGATTGCACAGGGTTCCTTAAAAAAGAATAAAAAAGTAAGAACCTTAACCTTTACCTTAAAAACAATTTGCATACAAGAAAAAACAAGTTAAATCTGAAAAAGCAAGGTCCCCACGAACAGAACACGAAGCTCTGCAAAGTGCGCACCTTGCAATTTTTCATCCAAAACAACCCTTTATATTTGAAATACCCCTCACAAACCATATTTTCTCTTAAAGTACATGTTTCTAGTCTTACCCAGCTTGTTGTAGTGGGCTCATTTTTCTGGAAATAATCCCCCAAATAATTCTTTGGTTGCACAGAGTTTTCCTAAAAAAAAAAAAAAAAATGTATAAACATGCAGAATACAAAATACATTTTATACAATACAATATCAATATGCAAACAAGAAAAAACAAGCTAAATCTGAAAGCACAAGTTCCCCCTCGCAGAACAATACTCAACATGCATGGGTACTTTTTACTGCCAGCCTACTTGAGATTTTGTCACCCTCTGACCCTCTGTTATTTTTCCCCATGATTTTTGCAGGAATTTCCAGGAAAATTATATATATATATTTTATTTTTTTTTGCAGCAGAGTTTAGGCTTTAACATGAAATGTCTTGTTTGTAATTTTTCCATTTTTTTTAAATATTTTTGATTAAAAAAAAAAAATATTTAAAAAAATTATCTTATTTTATTAAAGAAAACCATATTGCATGTGATAGCCCCATTTCTCCCGATTTAAACAGTACCACATATGTATCGGTAGCCCCCTGTTCCTGTCCAGGAGACCTCCCAATCTGAAAAGAGCACTTTATAACATTTACAAATAAAATGCAACTACTATCCACACTATAAAGGATTAAACAAAAAAGAATTGGAGTGGGGTCCCCCTTCCTGGGGGAACCCATTTATTTTGGAATTTTAAGTGTTAAAAACCCTTAAAAATAAAAAAAAATAAAAAATTGTGTAAGGTCCCCCCTACCCAGAATAACCAGCCCGGGGACCAGCTATGGGGGCTTGTAGAACAGGGCCCAGGGGCCTCAATGGCCCCAGGCAATTCTGACCCCCCTGGCTTTGGCGAGGCAGGTGATGAGGGGGCCTGGGTTAAAGGCAAGTCATCCGCTAGCTGCGGGTGACCTGCCAGCCCCCTAAGCTTTTTGAACTGGTATAGGGGTCTCATAGGTCCCTTATCAGTTCACAAAGGGTTAAAAAATATTTTATTTTTTTTTTTCCTCACTGTAAATGCCGCCAGCGTTCTGGGCCCTCTCCTGAAGCAGGAGGAGCCCGGGGGGAATTGGAGACCCGGCCCGATCAAATGAGGGGTCAGGTGAGTGTGCTCTTTATGGCTTTTATTTTTTACTGTGGTGGGGGAAAGCCAGGCACATAGATTCTACAGGTCCTAAGACATAGTGCTCCTGCTTTGCTGTGGGAACAGAAGGTGATCTCTCACTTTTAGATGTGATAAGAGCGCTAATTATTTATTTAGATCCAAAGAATGGCTAATACAGGGGAACAGCTCTTGATAATCTTCAGCGGTAAGAGAAGAGGCCTAGCTGCCTCAAAATCTACTATTGCCAGATGGATAAAACAGACTATTGTGCAAGCTTAGATTTCCAGAGGAGAATCTCCTCCACAGGTGTCTGCACACTCAACCAGAGCCATATCTGCTTCCTGGGCAGAGAGGACAGGTGCCTCTGTAAAAGAGATCTAAGAGCCATTCACATGACAAAAACAGAGGTGTTTTCCAAACATTACATATGCCCCACAAACGGCTCTGATTTATTCAAGAGCATGTGTCGTAGGAACTGGGAAAGGTGAGTTTTCATACCTAAAGGCCTACCCAACCACAAACTTGTAATAAAGATCAGGCAGAATATAAACAAGTTAGTCCTCACTGTACACACATGGACTCTGGAAATGCTGACCCCCCATCCCGGAGGTGTAACTTTAGCAGACTAGGCGACTGATTGGTCCTCTCTGTACACACAGGGTTGTATCAGATGGAAACACAACAGCACAACTAATGTCTGTCAGGTTTAGTTGTGTCTTTTGATCTAAAAATTTGGTGTAGTTATGGTGGCTGATCTTTATAGAAAGTCTGTTTAAGGTGGACCTACACCTTTATTCTAAGTATACAGCACGTCCTGTTCCAGACTATTCCTTACACATGGGTAATACATCCACAAGATGGCGCTGGACTGCAGAAAACAGCTTGTGGTTCCTCCCGGCCCTATATAAGTCAGGGACCTCCCACAAATTCCCCAGTTCTTTTCTGCAGTCTGCGCTGAGAAGATAGAAGATAGCTCTCTTGTGGCGCAGGTGAGCGGGGCTTATTGCCTGCGGCCCTGCAGGACTATTCCCACCTGTTCCGTTCTATATACTGCCTCCCAGCCTCGGCTGACAAGGTTCGGGTGAAGGTAGGTTAGTAAGCGCCAGTAAAAAAGGTGCTGAGGAGTTATGCTCCTACCGCAGTCCCTGCTCCGACAGGGTAGGCGGTTTAGGCTGACTGTGAGCCTTTTGGGATGCCCCCACTGCTTCTCGGGTTGGCCAGGCTCTACCTGTGCCTTAATCCTTCCCATAGGTTCCCCTTCTCCCTATTCTCCCTTTGTCCCCTGGGCGCCCATGGCTCTCCGGAAATCCTGTCTTTAACCCCTCTCGTTCTCCCTCTGGGTGATCTCGGGGGGGGGGGGGGGGATGTCCAGTTGTTTTAAGCTGTGTCTTATCCTTGGTGTTTTTACTGTATAGGCCACCGTGCGCTTGTTCTGCGCTCCGCGGACGGCGGCGTCATTCACTTCAGAGCTGCCGGGCCGCTATTGGACGCCAGGGTTACGTGTGCACTCTTCGGGGGGGGCGCGCTCTGGGGATGATGATTTTGACGTCACATCTCCACGGAGCCCGCCCCTAGAGGTCTGCGGACGCCATTTTCTTTGCCATTGCTGTGTGTGCTGCCTGGCTCTCAAAGCAGTCCGTGAGTAACCCCGGCGGGGTAAAAACATTTTTTCTGGATTCCTTGATGTATTCTCATGGGAATGTTATGTCTTTCAGGCAGGTTAAAACTTCAGCACTGTGGTTTCTGCTGGCCATCTCCCCTCTTTATCTCCCACTTCTCTAGCGGTTTATTGGGGCATCCTGGGTAGCTCCTTAGCGTTAACCCTTACTGGCCTACTGTGCCATTCAAATCACCATATGGAGGCTTCTGGGGATAATGGACCTGGGGTTCCTTCGGGACAAGACCGGCTGGGGTTCCGTCAGGGTATGTGTATCCTGCGCCCAACAGGTACTTGCACTGCAGTCGGGGTTACCTGTTGCTGGGCCTGCACCCCCTCGGGCTTCGCCTACCCCCCACGCCTGCATCTGACCCCCAGCGAGGAGCATACCAGCGGGGAGTCTCAGCCTGATTTGGCTGCACGGGTGGCCAGCATTGAAAAACGTATTGCTGGGTCTGCCTCGCGTAAGGCTTTTGCTAAGAAGCGGCATTTATCTCCCGCCGTTTCCCTGTTTCCTATGGAAGCTGAGGACATTTTTGACACTACTGGTTATTCCCCCGGAGGAGGGGGAATTGTTCTCTGATTCAGAATCATCTGAGGAGCAGCCTAAGGTTTATGGTGGTACAGGGTCTCCCTTTGGGGAAGATCCATGGTCCTCAGATGACACTGACAGGCCTTTGGCTCATATTTTTGAAGTGCTCTGTATCTCCCCTCCTGCCATGGCTCCGCAGCAGCAGGGTGAGCTTTTTCATACGGTTAAACCACATTTGGAATTCCCGGAGCAGTCGCACTTTAATAATCTGGTGCTCAAAGAATGGGAGCGGCCTAGCAAGCTGCCAGGGGGGCCCAAGAGTTGGGAGAAGAGGTATCCCTTTCCTGCTGAGGGGATCAAGCGTTGGTCATGTCCTTCCGAGGTGGACGCGCCTATTCTGGGGCTGTCCAATACATCTGTCATGCATTCTCCTGACACTACTACCCTGAGGGATGGTGAGGACTGGCACATGGACCAACTGGCTTGCCATGCTTTTGGAAAGAAAAGAAACTAGGTGCATCTCACTGTTTGTGGTCTGCACCTAGTGTCCGCCTAACCCACCACTAAACCAGAAATTCACTGTGCATGTGTAGTATGGATAACATCAACCCCTGTTGTTGTCAAGGGCAGACAGTGACTGGTAAATAAAATGGCCCCTATTGGCGTTATAGCAGATTAATGTTGGGGTATAGCAGACCATCTCCCCAACATGAAAACAAAAGTTGTTGGGGCTCATTATATATCACCTCGTCTAGACAAAACTATAGTTTCTCATTAATACAGTGCAATCATTTTATTAATAAGAAATAATGTCATAAAAGCATTATAACAATCCATACATAATGAGCATCACATTAAAATGATGTCCCTCATTTAAATGTAGAAAAATCATTAATACAATCACAGATTCAATAATGTGTGCATTGATAAAACCTTGTCCGGTATGGCAAACTAGTTTCGCTATTTTTTAAGCTTCATCAGTGCCTTGCAGGGACTCAATTAATTTCAATGCTCCTGCATCTGTAAAGATATATTGTGACATAAACGACAATTCATATTGTGGATATTTACATTTTTTTGTTTGTACAAATATTGTTAAAAAACGCACATTAGCGTAGAAATAGATAAAGGTAATACCTGTAAGTGCTTGAGCAACCGCTGGGGCAGGTTTAAGAGCCTTTTATGTAGGTCAGCTTAAGTAGTCGGATTAAAAATTATTAGAATTCTGTCAGTCGAGATGTCAACTCTTTGTGGACAAACTTTAGTAACCCAAATGCTAAGGAGCAATAGAATTAGGTACATTGTTATATCTGTATCGATTATTGTGAGTGATTACTTCCACCCAGGTCACCGTGTGCTGCACAGAAAAAGATTCCATTTCTTGGGCTAGGTGCAGTAAAGACCCAAAGATCCTTATAATATGTTACTTGATATAGCCCCATTACAGTGAAGACCCCAAAAATCATTATAATATATTACTTGATATTACCCCGTTAAGGGGAACTGTGAGAATACAACATATTCTTTGTGGAATGTCAGGAGGGAAGAGAGGGTAACTTAATGCCCCAATCCTATTGTTGATAGTGCTAGAAGTTAATACCTGAGGTTAGTTGATCAGGAATGGATGATCTGGTGCCTGCACCTCCAGGTGCCGATGGGTGCAGTCGCGTGTCTGCGCTGCCTAGCAGGTAAAAGGCAGTGAGGGCTTCTAGCGCCCGCTGGCAAGGACACCGTCTTCGCACCACCTGTGGGGCATCCACCGTTCCTCCCTTCGTCGCAAGGATGAATGCGAGGAACGTGCACTGGACGCCTATAAAGCTTCCGGCCGCTGGAACGCACGGCGCCGGAGGTATTACGCTAGTGCGCATGCGTTCCACCACACGGCGGAAGCTGCTCGGCACCCGGCCGCTTGTCGGTGTCAGATGCCCTATGTAGCGGACGCCATTTTGTTGGAGACCGCTCGGCCTGCTATCCTTGATTATTATGGGCATATGATAAATTAATCAATAAAGTTTATATGAGAATTAGCATTTAGTGGTCTGTAGATCAAATGAAAGTACACATTGGGCCAGGTTTACCTTAAAATTAGGGGATTGCTCGCACTTGGATTTAGTGTCACTTATCAATATGTAGCAAGCCTTCCCAGGTAAATATCACTTTTGATCATTTTAGATCACTACATGTTTAAATAAAATCCTACGGCCTAGGGGCAATTGAACTTGACAAAATGCGGTATAGCCCATTGATATTCATTGTGGAATCTAGCTGGGAACACAGAGAGACCCTATAAGGATGTATCAGTTCCACTATTCAGAATTACTTTTCGTCCTATTATTATTAAAGTTAAGTTCCATTAAGGCATTTAGTTGAACATCTCGACCCCTATTTGTGCCTAAAGCGGTTGCTCTGCACTACCGGTAAAAACAAAGACTGAACTGAACCGGGAACACATGAGAAACAGAAGAAAACAAGATTCAAAGATAGTAAGTGGGATCACTACAACTGGGTCACTCACTGGTATGATAGATTACCTTTGAGAAACGAAGAGGGAAAGGGGAAGGCCAGCATTAAAGCACAAGGCATCAAATAGCAGCTACCCCAAACAATGTCTACAAGAAAGGTGCAAAGCTTATGGATTCGTTTAGACCTGGGGGGCAGTGGGCTTTAAAGTGATGGATCCACCTGGTTTCCCGCTGCAGGGTAATTTTCTCGATATCCCCCCCTCTGATGTTTGCATGGATGCGGTCTAAGCCCACTATTCTAAGTCCCTCTGGGTTTTTGTTATGGTAAGTCAAAAAATGTCTACCTATAGGTGTTTTTATATTGCCTATACGGATGTCATAGGTATGTTCGTACACTCTTTTTCTTAATTCACGATTCGTTTTGCCTATATAAAAACCATTGCAGGGGCATATTAAGACATATATAATATGTTTAGATTTGCAGTTGACATAATGTCTTAAGGTGAGAGGTGCTTTGCCTTGTATCTTCAGGATTTTTGTAGGAAATATGTATTTGCACATTGTGCAGCTTTGGCACTGATATGTGCCAGTCGTAGTACAACAAGATTTCTTTGTAGTGTTTGTAAAATGGCTGTGTACTAGCTGATCTTTCAAGTTTTTAGCTCTTCTATACGTAAATAGCGGATGTTTGGGAAGCAAGGGTGCAAGAGTTGGATCATTGGTGAGAATGTGCCAATAGCGAGAAAAAATTGCTTTTATCTCTGTATGGTGTTCTGTAAAGGTACATATCATGGATAATGGAATTTTACTGCTTGCAGGTTTTGGTTTATACAGTAAATCCTGTCGAGGTCTAGCTGCGGCCTTTTTATAAGCTTTTCTCAAGACACGGGATTTGTACCCTCTTTTTTGGAGACGGGTCCTAATGGTCGCTGCTTCTCTCTCAAAATCCACATCTAGGGTACAATTTCTACGGGCACGTAGAAACTCCCCATATGGGATACTGGAGAGAAGGTGCTTCGGGTGGGCACTGGTTGCCCGCAAGATGTTATTTGCCGCGTTTTTTTTCCGGAAAAAATCCGTAATAACCTGTCCTGAGTCCTCAATGGTGATTGAGAGATCCAGGAAGGTTACAGTCTTGGGACTATGATCACACGTAAATTTCAGATTTAGGGTATTTATGTTTAGTTTTGAGACAAATTGTTGCAATTCATTCTCAGAACCTGTTCATATCATAAATACATCATCGATGTATCTATGCCACGTGGCCACGTGGCTCAGGTACACCGAAAATTCATCCTCACTCCACAACCCCCTCTCCCAGCCACCCAGATACAGGTTTGCATACGAGGGGGCACATGTGGTCCCCATCGCAGTTCCCTGTATCTGATGGTATAGGTGGCTGTCAAAAAGGAAGAGGTTGTGGGTGAGGATGAAATGTAGCAACCTTAGCAGGAAGATATTGTGATCGTGTTGTTCAATTGATAGTTCGTCTAAGAACATTCGAATTGTCTCCAGTCCCTTATCATGGGGGATGCTAGAATAGAGGGCCTCCACGTCCAGGGTTGCAAGAATAGACCCCGGGGCCAACACCATCCCATCCAGGATGCGCAGGAGATGCCCCGTGTCCTTAAGATACGATGGAAGTTGATGGACAAGGGGCTGGAGGTGGTGATCGACATAACGACTGGCCCCATCGGTAAGAGATCCCATGCCCGACACAATCGGTCTGCCAGGGGGCAATGTGGCAGATTTATGCACCTTTGGTAGGGCATAAAAAGTTGGTATGGTCGGGCATGGGACCTCCAGATATGAGCCAGTCGCCCCGTCGATCACCCCCCTCTCCACCGCATCACTGATCAGGCGGTGATAGGCCTCGGAGTCATCGTTCACCCTGGACATGGAGGCCCTGGCATACCACTCTTTGTTCTTTAGAATGTCCATACACATGTTTGTATAGAATTCAACGTCCATCACTACTATATTCCCCCCCTTATCGGCCGGTTTAACTACCACTTTGTGTTCCTTTTCCAGTTCTTCAAGGGCCATTTGGAGTTCCCTTGATATATTTGTGGTCTTTTTGTGTCTAAGTTTCTCAATTTCCGTGGACACTATGTCAACGAACGTTGCTACATGTGCATTGGCGGTCAGGGGGGGAAAGTATGTGGACTTCTTTTTAAACACTGTGTTTTTTGGATTAATCATGGGGGCAACACCTGTTGCCTCCTCAGCCAAATCCATAAGGATACGTGTGATCTCGTCATCATCTAATTGTATAACCGTATCATCACCAGATGATGTATCCGGTTGTTTTTGGAATTGCTGTCGGCAGATGATCTTGCGGGCAAATAGGTGTAAGTCTGTTATGACACCGAAAATATCGGTGCGGCCTGTTGGGCAAAAATTAAGGCCCAATTTTAGTAATTCAATCTGTTTTTCCGTCAATGTATACTTTGACAAATTCAAAATGTCAGCTCCTAGGTGTCCTTTAGGTATCGTTCCTATATTAGGGGTCCTGATTAAATTACTCGTCAAGTTACATGTTTTTTGTGAGCGGTTGGCCCGTCGCCTGTGGTTCCTTTTACGATTCCGGTTGAGCCTAAAAAATCCCTCTCTTTTTGTGTGTTCTCTTTTGTTGGTTCCATTGCTGGGGCTTCCCCCTCCCTTTGACGTGATTTGGACCTTGTGATCCTATCTTCCCTATCCGAGGTTGTCCCTCTCATGGATGGATATTTAGATTTAGGAGGTCTATTTGGTCGTGGGTAGGGCTGAGTCTTGGGGAAAAAATCCCTTGTTTTGTTGTTACTTCGTTCTCTGGAAGATGAAGATTCTGAAGAGGAGTATGTCCTCGGTCCCTGGTCCCTCCTAGACTGCCTGGGATTGGCATTAGGCCAGATGTACGCAAATTTATTTTTGTATGCAATTTTATCTCGTTGTAATTTGTGTTCTTTATTAGCAATAAGATCTTTATTTATCCTCTCAATGGATTCTTTAATACTTCTATCTCTCTCTAGAAAGTACTCATCTTTTTTATACTTGTTTAGATCCTCTATGGTGCTTTGTATGGAATGTTCCAACACCTGGATCTGTGATTTATGATGATCAATGAGTAATTTCATTAATGATAAGGAACAGGCCTGTAGTGTGTCCTCCCATTTAGTTTTAAAATCCTCCGAAATCTGTCCCTAAATCTAAATATCCATCCATGAGAGGGACAACCTCGGATAGGGAAGATAGGATCGCAAGGTCCAAATCACGTCAAAGGGAGGGGGAAGCCCCAGCAATGGAACCAACAAAAGAGAACACACAAAAAGACAGGGATTTTTTAGGCTCAACCGGAATCGTAAAAGGAACCACAGGCGACGGGCCAACCGCTCACAAAAAACATGTAACTTGACGAGTAATTTAATCAGGACCCCTAATATAGGAACGATACCTAAAGGACACCTAGGAGCTGACATTTTGAATTTGTCAAAGTATACATTGACGGAAAAACAGATTGAATTACTAAAATTGGGCCTTAATTTTTGCCCAACAGGCCGCACCGATATTTCCGGTGTCATAACAGACTTACACCTATTTGCCCGCAAGATCATCTGCCGACAGCAATTCCAAAAACAACCGGATACATCATCAGGTGATGATACGGTTATACAATTAGATGATGACGAGATCACACGTATCCTTATGGATTTGGCTGAGGAGGCAACAGGTGTTGCCCCCATGATTAATCCAAAAAACACAGTGTTTAAAAAGAAGTCCACATACTTTCCCCCCCTGACCGCCAATGCACATGTAGCAACGTTCGTTGACATAGTGTCCACGGAAATTGAGAAACTTAGACACAAAAAGACCACAAATATATCAAGGGAACTCCAAATGGCCCTTGAAGAACTGGAAAAGGAACACAAAGTGGTAGTTAAACCGGCCGATAAGGGGGGGAATATAGTAGTGATGGATGTTGAATTCTATACAAACATGTGTATGGACATTCTAAAGAACAAAGAGTGGTATGCCAGGGCCTCCATGTCCAGGGTGAACGATGACTCCGGGGCCTATCACCGCCTGATCAGTGATGCGGTGGAGAGGGGGGTGATCGACGGGGCGACTGGCTCATATCTGGAGGTCCCATGCCCGACCATACCAACTTTTTATGCCCTACCAAAGGTGCATAAATCTGCCACATTGCCCCCTGGCAGACCGATTATGTCGGGCATGGGATCTCTTACCGATGGGGCCAGTCGTTATGTCGATCACCACCTCCAGCCCCTTGTCCATCAACTTCCATCGTATCTTAAGGACACGGGGCATCTCCTGCGCATCCTGGATGGGATGGTGTTGGCCCCGGGGTCTATTCTTGCAACCCTGGACGTGGAGGCCCTCTATTCTAGCATCCCCCATGATAAGGGACTGGAGACAATTCGAATGTTCTTAGACGAACTATCAATTGAACAACACGATCACAATATCTTCCTGCTAAGGTTGCTACATTTCATCCTCACCCACAACCTCTTCCTTTTTGACAGCCACCTATACCATCAGATACAGGGAACTGCGATGGGGACCACATGTGCCCCCTCGTATGCAAACCTGTATCTGGGTGGCTGGGAGAGGGGGTTGTGGAGTGAGGATGAATTTTCGGTGTACCTGAGCCACGTGGCCACGTGGCATAGATACATCGATGATGTATTTATGATATGGACAGGTTCTGAGAATGAATTGCAACAATTTGTCTCAAAACTAAACATAAATACCCTAAATCTGAAATTTACGTGTGATCATAGTCCCAAGACTGTAACCTTCCTGGATCTCTCAATCACCATTGAGGACTCAGGACAGGTTATTACGGATTTTTTCCGGAAAAAAAACGCGGCAAATAACATCTTGCGGGCAACCAGTGCCCACCCGAAGCACCTTCTCTCCAGTATCCCATATGGGGAGTTTCTACGTGCCCGTAGAAATTGTACCCTAGATGTGGATTTTGAGAGAGAAGCAGCGACCATTAGGACCCGTCTCCAAAAAAGAGGGTACAAATCCCGTGTCTTGAGAAAAGCTTATAAGAAGGCCGCAGCTAGACCTAGACAGGATTTACTGTATAAACCAAAACCTGCAAGCAGTAAAATTCCATTATCCATGATATGTACCTTTACAGAACACCATACAGAGATAAAAGCAATTTTTTCTCGCTATTGGCACATTCTCACCAATGATCCAACTCTTGCACCCTTGCTTCCCAAACATCCGCTATTTACGTATAGAAGAGCTAAAAACTTGAAAGATCAGCTAGTACACAGCCATTTTACAAACACTACAAAGAAATCTTGTTGTACTACGACTGGCACATATCAGTGCCAAAGCTGCACAATGTGCAAATACATATTTCCTACAAAAATCCTAAAGATACAAGGCAAAGCACCTCTCACCTTAAGACATTATGTCAACTGCAAATCTAAACATATTATATATGTCTTAATATGCCCCTGCAATGGTTTTTATATAGGCAAAACGAATCGTGAATTAAGAAAAAGAGTGTACGAACATACCTATGACATCCGTATAGGCAATATAAAAACACCTATAGGTAGACATTTTTTGACTTACCATAACAAAAACCCAGAGGGACTTAGAATAGTGGGCTTAGACCGCATCCATGCAAACATCAGAGGGGGGGATATTGAGAAAATTACCCTGCAGCGGGAAACCAGGTGGATCCATCACTTTAAAGCCCACTGCCCCCCAGGTCTAAACGAATCCATAAGCTTTGCACCTTTCTTGTAGACATTGTTTGGGGTAGCTGCTATTTGATGCCTTGTGCTTTAATGCTGGCCTTCCCCTTTCCCTCTTCGTTTCTCAAAGGTAATCTATCATACCAGTGAGTGACCCAGTTGTAGTGATCCCACTTACTATCTTTGAATCTTGTTTTCTTCTGTTTCTCATGTGTTCCCGGTTCAGTTCAGTCTTTGTTTTTACCGGTAGTGCAGAGCAACCGCTTTAGGCACAAATAGGGGTCGAGATGTTCAACTAAATGCCTTAATGGAACTTTAATAATAATAGGACGAAAAGTAATTCTGAATAGTGGAACTGATACATCCTTATAGGGTCTCTCTGTGTTCCCAGCTAGATTCCACAATGAATATCAATGGGCTATACCGCATTTTGTCAAGTTCAATTGCCCCTAGGCCGTAGGATTTTATTTAAACATGTAGTGATCTATAATTATCAAAAGTGATATTTACCTGGGAAGGCTTGCTACATATTGATAAGTGACACTAAATCCAAGTGCGAGCAATCCCCTAATTTTAAGGTAAACCTGGCCCAATGTGTACTTTCATTTGATCTACAGACCACTAAATGCTAATTCTCATATAAACTTTATTGATTAATTTATCATATGCCCATAATAATCAAGGATAGCAGGCCGAGCGGTCTCCAACAAAATGGCGTCCGCTACATAGGGCATCTGACACTGACAAGCGGCCGGGTGCCGAGCAGCTTCCGCCGTGTGGTGGAACGCATGCGCACTAGCGTAATACCTCCGGCGCCGTGCGTTCCAGCGGCCGGAAGCTTTATAGGCGTCCAGTGCACGTTCCTCGCATTCATCCTTGCGACGAAGGGAGGAACGGTGGATGCCCCACAGGTGGTGCGAAGACGGTGTCCTTGCCAGCGGGCGCTAGAAGCCCTCACTGCCTTTTACCTGCTAGGCAGCGCAGACACGCGACTGCACCCATCGGCACCTGGAGGTGCAGGCACCAGATCATCCATTCCTGATCAACTAACCTCAGGTATTAACTTCTAGCACTATCAACAATAGGATTGGGGCATTAAGTTACCCTCTCTTCCCTCCTGACATTCCACAAAGAATATGTTGCATTCTCACAGTTCCCCTTAACGGGGTAATATCAAGTAATATATTATAATGATTTTTGGGGTCTTCACTGTAATGGGGCTATATCAAGTAACATATTATAAGGATCTTTGGGTCTTTACTGCACCTAGCCCAAGAAATGGAATCTTTTTCTGTGCAGCACACGGTGACCTGGGTGGAAGTAATCACTCACAATAATCGATACAGATATAACAATGTACCTAATTCTATTGCTCCTTAGCATTTGGGTTACTAAAGTTTGTCCACAAAGAGTTGACATCTCGACTGACAGAATTCTAATAATTTTTAATCCGACTACTTAAGCTGACCTACATAAAAGGCTCTTAAACCTGCCCCAGCGGTTGCTCAAGCACTTACAGGTATTACCTTTATCTATTTCTACGCTAATGTGCGTTTTTTAACAATATTTGTACAAACAAAAAAATGTAAATATCCACAATATGAATTGTCGTTTATGTCACAATATATTTTTACAGATGCAGGAGCATTGAAATTAATTGAGTCCCTGCAAGGCACTGATGAAGCTTAAAAAATAGCGAAACTAGTTTGCCATACCGGACAAGGTTTTATCAATGCACACATTATTGAATCTGTGATTGTATTAATGATTTTTCTACATTTAAATGAGGGACATCATTTTAATGTGATGCTCATTATGTATGGATTGTTATAATGCTTTTATGACATTATTTCTTATTAATAAAATGATTGCACTGTATTAATGAGAAACTATAGTTTTGTCTAGACGAGGTGATATATAATGAGCCCCAACAACTTTTGTTTTCATGTTGGGGAGATGGTCTGCTATACCCCAACATTAATCTGCTATATTGCCATGCTTTTGCCTGTGTGGGGACCGGGCTACGCCCAGTTTGTGCCTCTGCCATTACAGCTATTGCTATTAAGGGTTTGCTTAGGAGTCTCTTAGAGGGGGCCTCTGATGACGCCGGAGGAGAGTATAGATGCTTTGCTATGAATTTGTTGCATATGTTCTGTCTGCCATGGATGATGCCATTAGAATGTGTGGTAGGACTTCTGCCCTGTTGGTGGCTATACGCCGCTCTGTCTGGCTACGTCAGTGGGTATCTGATAATGCTGCTAAGAAGGCTCTCACTGGTTTCACTTTCAAGGGCCTGCGCCTCTTTGGTGAACGCTTGGATTTGCTTGCCAGGGGTGGTAGGTTAACTCAACGTAGGAGGTTGTCCCGGTCCTTTCGGGGGAGGGGTGCCTTTCTCCCATCCTTCCATGGTTCCAGAACTGGCCGAGGAGTATCCTTTACTAGGGCCCGCGGAGATCACTGGGGAAGAGGCAGAGGACGTGGCCGTCCTGGCCTCTCCTGGGGTCCCAAGCCAAAATCCTCACCCAAGCCCCCTCAGTCATGAAGGAGCGCCCTCACCCATCTGGGTGGGGGGACTGGTTCGGCTCTTTGCTCACGTCTGGAGGCTTCACGTCTCAGATCGGTGGATTCAGGAGGTAGTGTCCTCCGGTTACAAGATAGAGTTGGCAGCCTGGCCGCCCCCAAGATTCATCAAATCCCGGATGGCTCAAAACCCCCTGTCAGCTCAGGGTCTGTGCCTTGCTGTACTAAACCAAAACCTTCTGGAGTTGGGGGTCATCTGCCAGGTGCCTTTGAGGGAAAGAGGCAGAGGCTACTATGCCAATCTTTTCACTCTTCCCAAAAAAGACGGGTCCATCAGACCTATCCTGGATTTAAAGTGCCTCAACAAATTTGTCAGATTCAAACACTTTCGCATGGAGACTCTGCGCTCAGCTGTCAATTCACTATGCCCAGGGGACTTCATGACCTCTGTAGACATCAAGGATGCTTACCTTCATGTACCAATCTTTCCAGGTCATCAGAGATTCCTCAGGTTCACTCTGGAGGATCAGCACTATCAATTTGTGGCCTTGCCTTTCGGTATCACCTCGGCTCCCAGGGTATTCACCAAGGTGCTAGCGGGCGTACTGGCTCTGCTGAGATCTCGGGGCATTCGCATCCTTCCTTACTTGGACGATATTCTCATCACGTCTCAGTCCTTCCAGCAGACAGAGCTGGATACTCAGCTGGTGGTGTCCACACTGGAGTCCTTCGGCTGGGTGATCAACCACCCCAAGTCTTTCCTGTCACCGTCAATGGTGAGGTCCTTTCTGGGCATGACTCTGGATACATCTCGGGTCAAGATTTTTCTCCCTCAGCAGAAGGTGGAGAGTCTTCAGGCCCAAGCCAGGTTCCTTATGTCTTGCCCTCATCCCTCCATCAGGCAGGGGATGCAGCTGGTGGGCCTGATGGTGTCTTGCTTCGAGGCGGTTCCATACGCTCAGTTTCACATGAGACCTCTTCAACTTCACCTCTTATCAGTTTTGGATCGGGACCCTTGGTCCCTGGATCAGGTGTTGGTTCTGTCCCCTCTGGCCAGACGGTCTCTCTCGTGGTGGCTGGACTCAAGAAACCTGTTGGTGGGCAGATCCTTTCTGGCCCCGTGCTGGGAGACAGTCACCACAGATGCCAGTCTGACAGGTTGGGGGGGCTTCTGGAAATCACTGAAATTCCAGGGTCAGTGGGGCCCTCAGGAGGCCCACGCCCCTATCAACATTCTGGAATTGAGGGCGATAAGGTTGGTTCTCGCCCAATTGACTCCACACCTTTGGGGTTGAGTGTTTCAGGTCCGCTCGGACAACCAGACGGCGATTGCCTACATCAATCATCAGGGAGGGACCTGGAGCAAGAGGGCCCTCAAGGAAGTGTCCCTGATTCTGTCTTGGGCGGAGGAGAATGTTCCCTGCATCTCAGCTGTGTACATTCCGGGGGGTGGAGAATCTGGAGGCAGACTCCCTCAGCAGGGGGACCTCTCATCTGGGAGAATGGTCCCTCAGCAGCAGGGTGTTTCGCTCCCTGTGCCACCACTGGGGTCAGCCAGATGTGGATCTGTTTGCGTCCCGTCACAATCACAAGCTTCCAGTCTTTGTCTCTCTGTCCCAGGACCCTCTGGCCTTGGCCATGGATGCACTAGCAATGTCTTGGAAGAGCTTTCAGCTTCTCTGTGTTCCCTCCTTTTCCTCTGCTGGGCAAGGTTCTGCGCAAGATTGCTCAGGAAGGGGTGCCAACCATTCTGGTGGCCCCCTGTTGGCCAAGAAGGGTGTGGTTCGCAGACGTCATGCAGTTGGCAGTAGATGAGTATGCCCTGCCCAAGGATCCAGACCTGCTCACTCAGGGACAGCTACGCCATCCTAATTTACAAACGCTGGGTTTAACAGCCTGGCTGCTGAAACCTTCATCTTGATGGAAAAGGGGCTGCCTGCCTCTGTTGTTAATACCATGATTCGGGCTAGGAAAAAGTCCTCGTCATCCATCTACTATAGGGTCTGGCATGCTTACATTGACTGGTGTGAGTCTAAGTCGCTTCCCTGTCGGGTGTTTTCTATCCCTAGGATTCTGGAATTCCTGCAACATGGTTTGGATTAGGGTCTTCAACTTAGTACCTTCAAAGGTAATGTTTCTGTTTTGGCCATTTTCTTTCAAAGATCCTTTGCTCACCATCGTCTGGTTAAGACTTTTTTCCAGGGGGTTACTCACGTGCGTCCTCCACGGAAGCCTATGTTACCAGTCTGGGATTTGAACTTGGGCTTATCTGCCTTGCAGGGGTCTCCCTTTAAGCCTTTGCGTGAGGCCCCTTTGTCCATTTTGACTCTTAAGTTAGTCTTTTTGGTGATTATCACTTCTGTTAGGCGTGTTTCTGAGTTGGCGGCACTTTCCATCAAACACCCTTACTTTGAGAGACACCAGGACAAGGTGGTGTTTCGTTTTAAGCCAGATTTTCTGCCTAAGGTTGTGTCTGCTTTTCATCTCAATCAAGACATTCCCCTTGATTCAAAGAGCAAAAGTTAATTGATTTCGGATCGAGAATCGTAAGTTTGGGTGGGTGTTTGTCATTTTTTCCTTTTTTTTTTGGCCATTTCGTATTCGCACGATCGTTCGCGCATAGACGTATATGAACATACGCTTTTCGGACGTCAATCGTATATTTTGCGTTAGTTCGTGTGTTTTTCCCGTCAAAATCGTATTTTTTAGGTCCGATTCTATTTTTTACGTGCTTCACATGGGCTTGCAACCAATTCAGAGAGGTGATTGCTAATTGTTTTGAAGGCCATTAAAGAGCTGCTTCCCAAAATGTTTGCCGGCAGCTATTTGGCCTCGGGAGTAGGATGGAGAGGAGCGAGTTTGTGGCACATCAAGGGCTTATGCTTTTTGGCATCGATTTGATCCGGATGTCTGAGAGCAGATTGCCCCTGCGTCGTCGCATGAACATCGATAGCATGAATGATGTTGAGCTGTTTGAGCTGACCAGGCTTAATCGCGCTTCCCTCCATAAATTATATAGTGAGCTGCGGCCATGGTTAGCCCGCACCACAAGGAAGGGGCATGCAATTTCAGGTATGACCAAGATGCTTGGCTGCCTGCAATTTTTGGCGAACGGCTCGTTCCAGAGGCTGGGTGCCCTCTCCGTGGGGATGTCCCAGCCTACGCTGAGCCGCGCACTCTCTAAATTTTTGGAAGGCATGGCTGCCATAACTCCCAAATATATTTTTTTCCCGGATGATATGGCAGCCAGAAACGCCATTAAGCTTGGTTTTTATAATGTGGCCGACATGCCCAACGTAATTGGTGCTGTTGACTGCACACATGTGGCACTCGTACCTAGGGCATCCGACGAATATATATATATAGGTATATATTTTTGGTTTTGGTTATTATGGGGCCCAACGTGTAATGTAACCTATTTTCCTTGGCGGCAGCATATTTTTGTTTGGCCTTTTGTGTACATGTCTTATTTAGGCTTCTCATTTGTTGTTTGAAATTGTGTGCAGACATGTTTTTTTTTCTAAATGTTTTTTGCCCTTATCACTTACCCTTTTTTTTTTGTTTTTGCCTTAAGGAATCGAAAAATGGGACACTCCCTTAATGTCCAGGCCGTGGTGGGGCCGGACATGCGTTTCCTGAGTGTCCTTGCCGGCTACCCTGGATCGTCGCACGACTCCTATATCCTGAGACGATCTGGTTTGTTTAGGCGATTAAGTGTGTCCTATTTTTGGTTAGTGATATTTCCCAGGAATCTGTATTGTTTGCCTATTTTTGCTTTATAATTCTTGTCAGAAACACGAACCAGCATTTTTGGGGGGGGGGGGGCTTTTGTGGATTGTATTTTGTTTTTCAACAAAACGCTTGGCTCACTTTGTGCTTCAGAATTTTTTAACTTTGGTTAGGATGTCTGTAACTTCCATGTCCAAAAATATATTGGGTAGCAGATTGTCCCGAAGTATCTGCTAGTTTTTTGTCCTTTTGTAGTATTGGTCTTGCAAGGCCAAAGTGGACTTAAACTGCATACAGTGCATTCTTTATCGAAATGGTGTGGGCCCCTCAGCAGCATGCTAATTGTAACATTTGCGAAACCCGAAAAAAAAACCTATTTCTAAAAAGCCTTGTCCGTGCAGATGTTTTATCATTCTTGGCTTTATTTAAGCTGCATTTTTAGTTATGTACTACATTTGGCCCAATAGTGTTTTTTCTAATGTGCCCTGGGTGTCTTTTTTGGGCCTTTAGCTTACCTCATTTTGATATATGTCAAATTGTTTGTGTTTGTTGTCTTGCAATGTGTTAATTTTTTGTATTTAATTGTCTTGTTAAGGTGATTCCGGTTACCCACTTCTCCCCTGGCTCATGACGCCTGTGCTGCGGCCCCAGGATGCCTCTCAGGAAGCCTACAATCGTGTGCACCGCAAGACCAGGGCTGTTGTTGAGAGGGCATTTGGACTGTTGAAGACACGTTTTCGTTGTTTGGACCATACCGGGGGCGCCCTGCAATATGCTCCTAACAAAGTGATAGACATCATAATGGCATGTGCTGTTCTGCATAATTTTGCCATTCAAGAATGTGTCCCCCGTTATGTTGATGTTCTGCCCTCTACAGCCCGAGAAGATGATGGTGACAATTATGTTGGCCCACCCAGTGAGTCTGGCCAATCAGTGAGAGCAAATTTGATCTTGCAGCATTTTAGTTAAAGTCTTTTTTTGGCTTCCCATTCTGTGTGTGTATTTGCCTTTTTTTTCAAATATTTGTTTGCCCGTAATGTGGCATTACCTTAAATAAATACACAATTTCCCTTAATTGTTGCCTAATGTTTTTCCTGGTGTTTACTTAGATTGATCTTTGCATTTTTACACCTCTTAACCAAAAATGTATCTGCTTTAGCCCAAGGTGATGTTAAATGTGTTTCAACTCAAGTATTGTAAGTGTGAAATTTTTTTACTTTTTGCACTTTGATTGGTGGTGCATAACAAATAGAAATCCACATCCAACTGTGGCTCCAAAAGCAAGAAGTTATTAACATTAAATCTACCACATCTACACCTGGAAGTGAGTGGCACAACCAAACAAGGACACCCAGTCCAAAGGCCAGCCTAGTCCAGTCATTAATATTGCCTGTGCCAAGGGATATTTGGGCATGGCCATAATGTCACACAAACATGTCTGCAAACAGGAGGAGCACAAACCAAACAAATGTCAAAAGCCATAATTGGCACATGATAGTTGCCAACTAGACTGCACATAGACCTATGGCATTGGCTAGTGGCCTTAATCATTACTCTAAGGAGCTCTATGGGAGCAAATACAAAACACAACCTGCATGTGAAACACAAAATGGATTGTTCGAAACATCAAACGACAAGTAAATACAGTGGGGGGGGGAAGAGAAAAGATGTCCCACACATTCATGGATTAATAGGGTGGCTGCCCATAAAACCCAGGTGGAGGTCCGTGGGGATGGGACCTAACCTGGGCCATGGTTGCATTGTTAATTTGCAACTGCTCCATAATGTTTCTCTGCATATTGGTCATCTCAGCCATGGCTGACTGGATGCCATTACTTGCATTGACCATGTTGCTGTTGAGGGTCCGAAACTCCGCGAGGATGCCCTGTAAGGTGTTAGTTAGGTTGACCATATGGGCATGCCTTTCCTCCCGCTCAGTTTGGAGCTGTGCCTCAAAAGAGTCCCTCTCCTGGTTCCATAAATCAAGCAGGGCACTGTGCCTCCCCTGGGAAATTGTGCGGCGTAATGGAGTCAGCCGCACAATTACCCTGGCTCTTGGGCGTGCCCTACCGCGTTGTCTCGTCCCCTCAACAGCAACAGGCATGCTTGGCAAATCCTCAGCAGCAGAGTGAACACTGGGGACTGTTGTCTCAGTCTCCCCATGTGCATGCACAATGGATGCAGATTCACTCTGCTGCTGAGGATTGGCCAGAGAAACATTAGGGAGCAGTTGCAGATTGGGACCCAGGGGGAGGTCATCGGACGTGGCCAGCAGGGATACATCATCTTCCTCCATTTCCTGGATCTCTTCCATGAGTGTGTGGGTCTGTAGGGACATAGAAAAAAAATGTTTAAGTTGGCGTCCCAAATTAGGATTCCATCAGTTTAACACATGCTTAAGCACTTGGTAGTATTTTTGGTACTAAATAAACTTACCGGAAAACTCGGATCTGGGCTCCTATGCTGTACGGACCTGGTAGGCATAATCAAACTGGGGGGTGAGTTTACCCTTGCTGAGGGGTCATGCTGGGCTGAAGAAGAGAAAACAAAACAAGGTAAACACACACATAAGCATTGTTTTGGTAGGTAATTAAACAAGCCACTATTTGGAATCTTAAGCAACTCTACAGCAACGGGGACGATTGGTAAAATACACTCAATTTAAGATATGTGCAATGGATCGAGTAAACTGCTAACTGACCTCAGTTCGAAGTCTGGAAGTGTACCCAGTCAGCATACAACTTGCAGAGCAACTATTTTGAGTTTGACTACCATTCTCTAGGTCAGGGGTACTCAACCACTTCTTGTAAAGGTCCATTTAAAGGTATCCGGTGAGAGGTGAAGGTCCGGGCATGGGGCTGTCGCAGGGGGTGTCTAGTTAGAAATCAGCACACTGGGGGAGGGGCTATAGATTGGCAAGTGCAAACTAATAAAGGCTGCTTGCCCTTGCTGGGCTGGATGGGGCAGAGCTGAGGGGACAGGGATTGGATGGATAAAGCTGGGAGGACAGGAATGGATGGTGATGGGATGGATGGAGCAAATCTGTTAGGAATGGATGGGGCTGATCTGGGGGGGGGCGAGATGGTGGGACAGGGGCAGATGGGGCAGAGCTGGGGCAGCGGGACAGGATTGGACAAAGAGAATGATGCACCAAGTTAGTGTGTACCTTGCAATTCCACTTCCTGTGCAGTACTTCATATTGCAATGCTAGGTTTCAGGGAGCCATGACATTGGCCGGGAGACTAAGCACTACATCGCCGATCAAGGGGGCAGCTCTGAGCACGTCAACACAGAAGTAACTGAGTGCAGGGCTGTCTGGGCAGGGGTCCGGGAATCTGGTGCCAAGGTCCGCATTCGGACCCCGGTCCGCCAGTTGAGTATCGCTGCTCTAGGTCAGATATGTTTGGGGGTCTTGAATTAAATTGTTACCTCAAACACAACTCACACAACAAATAGCCAACACATCCCTAATGATGTGTGTTTTGTGATTGAGTCCAAATATATCACTTTTCTTCATAAACTTCGTTACTTCACACATAATTAGTGTTAATTGTTATTTTACATAATGTATGTGGTCCGAAATGTGTGATTCACACGGACCAAAACAGGACACAAACAGGCACAGTAGTGCGAGGCCAAGCAAGCCACACCATAGGGCCATACCGTCATCTTGGTACTAGTGAACTTTAATTTACTTTGCAAACAGGCAAACATGCAGATTAAGAGTACTCACCTTGTGTACGGGTCGGTGAGTCTGTGTCCCTTAGACCCGCATGGCCACCGACCGCGACAGGATGGAGAAGGCCCAGCACAATCTCCTCAGCAGATGTAAACTCCAGTTTTGTTGGAAAGCCACCTCCAGTTTTCATGCTGAAATGAAAAAATAGTTTGGTACCCAGAAAAGGTGCATACAGTACCTGTAATTATGCCTTTTAATTTCTTTTTGCCGTACAGCATATTTGAGATCCGAAATTTTCTTCTGGATTTGGGCCACATCTTTCCTCTCTTCCCCCGCTGCATTTACTTGTCGTAGGATGGTTTCGAACAATTCCATCTTGCGCTGCTTAGTGGTGTGTTTTGATTTGCTCCCATAGAGCTCGTCATAGTATAATGTAAGGCCACTAGCCAATGCCATATTTTGGTCATGGGAGAATCTCCCACTCAAATGTCCGCGCCGCAATGTGCGGACAGATGGTTGGCTTGGGTGCTCCTCCATGTGTGCAGACACATGTGGTGACATTATGGCCTGGGGCTGTGTAGGGGAATGGAAGGATTGCTGGCTTCCCAATGACTGGACTGGACTGGCCAAGGGACTGGGTGTTCTTGCGTGGCTGGCCACCGAACTTCCAGGTGTAGATGTGGTCCGGATGATGTCCATTCTTGGGCCTCTTGGGGGGCTATGTGCCCGGCTGGTGGCAGGTCTGGGGCTAGGTGCCCGGCTGGTGCCAGGTCTGGGGCTAGGTGCCCGGCTGGTGCCAGGTCTTGGGCTTCGGGCCCTGCTTCGCGGCCTTGATGGGCTTCGGGCCCTGCTGCGGGGCCTGGATGGTCTTCTGGGCCTGCTGCGGGGCCTTGATGGGCTTCGGGCCCTGCTGTGGTGCCTTGATGGGCTTGTGGCCCTGCTGCGGGGCCTGGATGGTCTTCGGGCCTGCTGCGGGGCCTTGATGGGCTTCGGGCCCTGCTGTGGTGCTTTGATGGGCTTCGGGCCCTGCTGCGGGGCCTTGATGGGCTTGTGGCCCTGCTGCGGGGCCTGGATGGTCTTCTGCGCCTGCTGCGGGGCCTTGATGGGCTTCGGGCCCTGCTGCGGGGCCTGGATGGTCTTCTGGGCCTGCTGCGGGGCCTTGATGGGCTTTGGGCCCTGCTGTGGGGCCTTGATGGGCTTCGGGCCCTGCTGTGGTGCCTTGATGGGCTTGTGGCCCTGCTGCGGGGCCTGGATGGTCTTCGGGGCCTGCTGCGGGGCCTTGATGGGCTTCGGGCCCTGCTGTGGTGCCTTGATTGGCTTTGGGCCCTGCTGCGGGGCCTTGATGGGCTTGTGGCCCTGCTGCGGGGCCTGGATGGTCTTCTGGGCCTGCTGCGAGGCCTTGATGGGCTTCGGGCCCTGCTGCGGTGCCATGATGGGCTTCGGGCCCTGCTGCGGTGCCATGATGGGCTTCTGGCCCTGCTGCGGGGCCTGGATGGGCTTCTGGGCCTGCTGCGGGGCCTGGGTTGGCTAAGTGGCCGGCTTGAGAGCATGGGTGGTGTGGGCTCCCTTGGGCGGCCTCTCTGGGGGCAGAGGTGGTGGTGGCTGCTGTGGGCTGTTTTTTGGCCGCAGGGGCACGTGCCTTTGGGGCCCTTTTTTGGGAAAGGGAGGGTCCAGTGTCCCTTGGTGGGGCCGAGGTGGTACTTGCCTTCTGGGACCTTAGCTTCTTGGGGCCTTGCTGGGACCTGGTGGTTGGGCCCTCAGAGGTCTGCCTTGGCTGTGCGCGTTTAGCTGCTGCCTTTTTGGGTGCCATTTTCGCAAAAAGCTCAAAGAGAATGAGCTTTGGGTGCAGGGACCTTTAAATCATGCGCCCAGCGTCTGACGCCTATGCGCACGACTATGCGCTCGTACGGACGTACGTTCGTGCGGAACCAGGAAACCGCTGGGGTTTCACTTATCTGCTGCCTTGAAGAAGCATAAAGATGGCGCCCACTATCTTCACCCGTCAACAGGAAGAGATCCTCATGCTGGTAAGTGCCTTGCTCTGCCTTTTAAGCTAATACTGACTGATGTACTAAATGTAAATGATGCGGTTGGAACTAGTTTTGGGGATCTTAATGTTTTAGAACAGGCTCCTCACACTTCATCCTCAAGGGCCGAGACAGGCCACGTTTTCACCTCTCTATGCTGATGTCCTAATTAGGGCAATTGCTCTGGCTTAGCACCAGTTAATTAACCTGTGGAGTAGCGTGGCTAGCTGTCAAACCTGGCCTGTCTCGGACCTTGATGCGGATGTTTGAGGACCACTGTTTGCCTAAGACATCAAAACACAACGGCAAGCCACACACGTGGCCAAAAAGACAGAAACCGGGCCTTCAGCGTGATTGACTAAAAAGCAATAAAACCTAAACAACGAGTACACAGCCTATGACATTTCCAAATGGGCCATTTGAAGCCAATAACTTATTAGTCTTGCCTCCACTGGCCTGAAACTCTGCTCAAGAATTTAAGAGATGCGCGCAGCCATCTGTACTCAGAAGCATCACACTTACTGAGGAGAGGTGAGTGGGATAAGGTACAGGGGGGTGGGTTATAGCTGTGCTTTGTTCAGACACAGCAGAGCTGTGGTCATGGGAAGGTCATCAGTCCAGGAATGCCGAGCAGCACACACACTTACAGTTTGCATGAACTTCCTGTTTGCAGGCTGCCTGCAAAGAAGGCATTTTACATAAGCCGACATCTTGGATGTTCAAACCATCATAACATGCCATAGATGCAGGTGGCCTGATTTGTAATGTTGGCTGTCTGTATGTACATGGTGTGTGAAACATATAACATAAGACCAGACTCTGAATCAGAGTGAACGTCCGCTTTAAGGCTCTCCCCAAAAATGGCTGGCACTCTAAATGTGTGTGTTAATGACATGACATTCGCAACTTGTGATGCAACACATATGGCTCTGTGTGTAAAAGTAAAAGCTCTGTGTCCATTATGTTTTTCAGATCATGCTTCAGCGCCGGTATGACTTCGCGCCCAATGTGTGTGAAAAAAGGGACATCGCCCGGGAGATCATCGCGGAAATACACCGTGTCACCAGCACCACCTTCACTCACACCCAGATAATGCAGCATTGGTCGGACCTGAAACGTCTGCACATGCCCCGGGTGCGGAGGTTTTTTGGGATCCATTTCCCAAGTAAGTACAAAGCAATTGCATGGTATATGTTCCAAATGTATAAGTTATGCCTTTATTTATAATGACTTTTCTTTGTTAGTGTTGGAAATGGATTTCAGAATTCGCCGCACCCGAAGGCGCACAGGCCGACCAGTGCTGCATGCTTCTGCATCTGTGAGTGAAGGTGGTGGATCTCCCGGGCGACGGACCTACCCCTCCTCTGTGGCCTCCTCAGACCAGCCCCTGGACCTTACCACAGAGGAGGGGCCCAACCGCGTGGGCGTGGAGTCATGCCCGGCCAGGCATGGGGAAGGCTCTGGTATGTCACTCTTCATGTATATGCACAAAGATATACATGCAAGGCCAAAAACTAAGTGCTCCTTTATTATGTATTTCTAGATGCTTCTGGAGCGGGTGAGATAGTGGAGGAGGAGGCAGCAGAGATGCTGGAAGTTGATCCTGGGGAAGGTGAGTGATGTCAGCCAGACTGGGAGCCAGATATGTTGGGAATAGTGACTCTATACAACTACTAACCAAATGTCACATGTTTCTCCAGGGACTTCTTCACAGCATAGCCAGGACCAAGGGCATCCTGTTGGCCCCAACCAGCCATCTGTCGGCCACCAACAAAGTAAGTAGCCATGCCATTATTCATATTTATGTGTTTTTGGCTAAGAACACACACATAACTAAAGGCGTAGCCAATGTATAGTTAACACTTTCATGTGGGCACTTCGTTAGCTTAAAGCGGACCCTAACTCGTATTAAGAGCCTAGCTAATAAGTATCCCACACACTGTACATACAGATTGCGAACATTCCAAAACAGGCTGCCTGCATCTACTGCATGTTAGGAGCCTTTAAACATACAAGATGGCGGCATATGGAATGCGCCATATTTACAGGCAGCATGGCATCCAGATTTAACAAAGTAAGGTGCTGCCATGCATTGTGGGACTGCTGACCTTTCCCTGAACCCAGCTATGCTCTGTATTACCAAAGCACAACTGTAACCTGCTCCCCTGTACTTTATCCCACTCTCCTCTCCTCATTAAGTGTTATGCTTCTGAGTCCAGATGGCGGCGCAGTAATAAAAAATGCACCAAAATGTACTTTTAACGGGTGCAGAATCATTTGGAAAGAGTTTTGGATTTTCATTATATATGTACATTATGTGGTTTGGGTAAGTTTTATGGGCGTCCAAATGAAGAAGGATGCAAGCGCTAAGGGGTTTGGGTAAGTTTTATGGCCGTCCAAATGAAGAAGGATGCAAGCGCTAAGGGGTTTGGGTAAGTTTTAGGGTCCGAGAAATGAAGAAGGATGCAAGCGCTAAGGGGTTTGGGTAAGTTTTAGGGTCCGAGAAATGAAGAAGGATGCAAGCGCTAAGGGGTTTGGGTAAGTTTTATGGGCGTCCAAATGAAGAAGGATGCAAGCGCTAAGGGGTTTGGGTAAGTTTTAGGGTCGTCCAAATGAAGAAGGATGCAAGCGCTAAGGGGTTTGGGTAAGTTTTAGGGTCCGAGAAATGAAGAAGGATGCAAGCGCTAAGGGGTTTGGGTAAGTTTTAGGGTCCGAGAAATGAAGAAGGATGCAAGCGCTAAGGGGTTTGGGTAAGTTTTAGGGTCGTCCAAATGAAGAAGGATGCAAGCGCTAAGGGGTTTGGGTAAGTTTTATGGGCATCCAAATGAAGAAGGATGCAAGCGCTAAGGGGTTTGGGTAAGTTTTATGGTTCCTAAAGGTAAGTGGTAGCCTGGCGCGAGGCAGTAGTGGTGAGATTGGTAGTGTCAGATAGGGCCCACATTGGTTTGTGGAGTGTAGCTTGGATCGCGCATGCGCAAGACCTTATATACATACGAACAAACGAATATAAGAGGCCAAAAACCATTGAAAACCAGAGGCAAACGCAAGTAATTGGAAGAGGTGGACGATGGAAGCGGCCGAAAAAACAGGCTGCCGCCGCAACAAGTGATCACATCAACCTGTTTTTTACGATTGACAACTGACTGAGGCAAGTTCGGGAGATAACATACGAACGGACGTACATTTTAGGATAGAAACGTATTTGCTTATAGAATCACTTGCAAGTTCATACGAACGCACGAGCGGACGGGAAAAATAGGATGATCGGCACCAAAATCCAAGCTGTTACATGTTTCTTTGAATCGACCCTATTGTGTCGCCTTCTCTATGCCCTAATCCTAGTAATCCTAAGGAGCGGGTTTTAAACTCTGGATGTGGTCAGGATTCTGAAGTTCTATTTGGGGGCTACTGAATCCTTCAGGAAGACTGATGCTCTTTTTGTGCTCCCGTCTGGACCTAAGAAGGGTCTGGCTCTAGCTAAGTCCACTATCAGCAAGTGGATCCGTCAGGCTGTGGTATAGGCCTATTATGCTAAGGGGAAGGAGCCTCCCTTCCGCCTTACTGCTCAATCTACTCGTGCTATTGGTGCCTCTTGGGCCTTCAGCACCAAGCTTCTGTTGAACAAGTTTGCAAGGCCGCTACTTGGTCTTCTGTTCATACTTTTTCTAAGTTTTACAAGGTTGATGTTTGGGCCTCAGCTGATGCTGCTTTTGGTCACAAAGTTCCGCAGGTGGCAGTGGTTTAAACTGCCCTCTTTTACTTTTTGGGGATCCCACCCTACTTTACGGACACTGCTATTGGATGTCCCATGTATAAGGAATATTCTGGAACAGGACGTGCTGTATACTTAGAATAATGCAATTCTGGGATTACTCACCCGTAGAATTGGTATTATACGTATACAGCACATCCTGTTCCATCCCACCCTTGTTATCATTATTCTTAATTACCTCTGTATGGTGATTGTTCATATGTTAATTTTTGAATTCTGGTTATTATTGTTCTCCCGGCTTCTTGTTAACTGCTTGTCAATACTGGGGAATTTGTGGGAGGTCTCTGACTTATATGGGTCCGGGAGGAGCCACAAGCTGTTTTCTGCAGTCCAGCGCCATCTTGTGGATGTATTACCCATGTGTAAGGAATATTCTGGAACAGGACGTGCTGTATACGTATAATACCAATTCTACAGGTGAGTAATCGCAGAATTGTATTTTTTGCAACCTTTGGTGCCACAGTGGTTTTCACTATATCCAGTCCAGGTCGTCCCAGAAGTGATGACAGTTGGGTAGTCTGCCACCAGGTGGCGCAGTTACTGCAAGATCCAGAGCTGTAACTCCTCCCGGCCACCTATAAAATGAGCTGTCTCAATAGAATTCCCAGATTTCGTCTTGCAGTACTGCTGCGAGGATTGTCTGGAACGCTCTCTGGATACGGCATCTGAGCGGGGCATTTTAAGCCTGTCGACCACTGCACCCCTATTACCACTGTGCCCGTGGACCCACTCATGCCTCCCAGCCTCGGCTGACGGGACAGGTGAAGGTAGGGAGAATGCTGGGGTCAGGCGTTCACAGAGCTAGGCTCTGGGCCGCAGACCCTCCCTAAAAGGGTAGTCGGCCATAGGCGATGGTGAGCCTATTGGGGGGGAGGAACCACCTAAATTGCCCGGGGTTATGCCCTTATCTGCGCCCACAAGCTTTATTGTCATATGTTGTGCTTTTTACTTCACTTTTACTTCATTTTTACCTCAGAATGTTGTTGCTGGCAGCTGTGTGGATACTCACCTTCCCTCGTTCCCTCAACTCTTCTCCTTCCCCCTCCATCTTGAGGCTGTGAGGGGGGGTGGGAGCGGCGCTTGTCGGGGCCTTCTTATAGGCGAGGCCTCGACATGTGGTGTGGGTGCGCCGCGCTCCGCGTCCGGGGGGAGGCTCCTCCGTGGGCCGCCCCCCCCTTCCTGCACTCTCGGCGCCCCTTCCTGCACTCTCGGCGCGTTTTGCGACATTGTGGCGTGGCTCGCCCCTCGAGGTTCGTCTTTGCTGCGCTCGGATGCCATTTTCTGTGCTGCTCATTTTGTCAATTGCGGACCCTGCTGAGGGTCCCCACGGTCTGACGGACATCAGTTTTCACCACTCACTGCCTGTGTTTTCTGGTGCCTGCCTTCCGGACCCCCACTACCTCGCCGGTCAGGTCCTGTGAGTCCCTCTCTTTTCTATGTGGTGTTATGTGCATGTGCTGTGGGATGCTCATGAATCCTTCCGTTTGTGTCTTCTAGGTGGGCCCCCCATTGCCAGCTGAGGGTTGTGGTTTCTCCCGGTCTCCTACACCACCCCTCTCCGCACCCTCTCCCCTTGAAAAGGGATTACTAAAATGAGGGACACAATTGGGGGTCACTTAGGTTTGGGCCGTTAGTGCCTTGTAACCTGTATTTTATTACCATAATCACCATAATGGAGGCTTCTGGGGATAATGAGCTAGGGGCCCCATCTGGGCGGGTTAAGCTCTGCCCCATGTGCGGTACCAGCCCTCTGGGCGGACTCAGCATGGTTTGTGTCACTTGCGCTGGGAGTGTACTTTTGGAACATGTTAGGGTGGGCATTCCTGCCCCTAGCCCTCTTTTACCTGTGGCCTCACCTACACCCCCGCTGCTGCATTCAGCCCTCAGCAAGGGGGAAACTAGCAAGGGTGGCCAGCCTGGAGAGACAGTTATCTCGCACGGTTACTGGGAAGGCCACAAGTAAGAAGCGGCACATGGAGCCGGGTTACTCGTTTTTTGCTGATGATGACGACCTTTTCAGAGGTCGGGGCTCCACGGAGGAGGGTGAGTTGTTTAAGGACTCAGTTTCCTCCGGGGATCGGTTGGTTGGTTATGACAGCGAGCCTGGTTCCTCCTCGGATGAGGATATGTGGCTCCCTGACAACACGGAGCAGTTGCTGTCTTCCGTGTTCGAGGCGTTGCATATTGTCCCTCCTATGGCGGCTAAGCAGAAGCAGGGTGATTTATTCCGGCCTAAGTCTCTGAGCAGGCCCACTTTTCCAATATGGTGTTTAAGGAATTGGAAAGACCTAATAAATTGCCATCGGTGCCTAAGGGCCTGGACAGGCGGTATCCCTTCCCCGAGGAGCTGGTCTGCCTCTGGTCCCGTCCCCCCGATGTGGATGTTCCTCTGTCTGGGTTATCCAACACTACGGTTATGCTGTCTCCCGATACGGCTTCCTTGCGCGACCCTGCTGACAGGCGCAAGGATCAGCTGGCTTGTCATGCGTTCACCTTTGTGGGTGCTGGGCTTTGCCCTGTCTGTGCCGCGGCCATTGTCTCCTTTGCCATCACGTATTGCCAAGTCTCGCAAGCTGTAGAGTACAAAGACCTAAAAGCCTGTGTGGATTTTATTGCCTTTGTTGTCTCGGCTATGGACGATAGCGTCCGGCTTGGCGCCTGGACTTCGGCTCTGTTGCGCTTCGTCGCTCACTCTGGCTGTGGCAGTGGTTGGCTGACGCTGCGGCCAAGAAGTCGCTCACTAGTATCCCCTTTCTGGGGCTCAGGTTATTGGGGGAGCGTCTGGACCTTCTGGCCAAGGATGGAAGACTTCCTCAGCGACGGAGGCCTGCGTGGCCCTTTCGAGGTTCATCCGCCTATCGCTCCTTTCGAGGAAGAAGAGGCTCTTGATTTTCAGGTGGTCGCAGAGATTTCTGGGGACAACGTAGGTCTTGCGGCCGACCCAATCCCTCCTGGGGAGCTAAATCCAAACCCCCTGCCAAGCCCTCTCAGGTATGAGGGGGCGCCCTCACCCATCCGGGTGGGGGGACGGCTTCTGCTATTTGCTCACATCTGGAGACAGCACGTCTCGGATCGGTGGATTCAGGAGGTGGTTTCCTCCGGGTACAAAATAGAGATGGCATTTTGGCCGCCCTCAAGATTTCTTCGGTCGCGGATTTCCCGGAACGCATTGACAGCGCAGGGCCTAAGGATGGCCGTTCAGAGCCACCAGGAACGGGGTCGAGGGTTCTACTCCAATCTGTTCACGGTGCCCTAGAAGGACGGAACCCTGCGACCTATCTTGGATCTGAAGGGTCTCAACAGGTTTGTCAGAGACAGACATTTCCACATGGAGACCTTGCGGTCCGCGGTAAGCTCGTTTCGGCACGGCGACTTCATGACCACGGTGGACATCAAAGATGCTTATCTGCATATCCCGATTTTTCAGGAACATCAGAAGTTCCTGAGGTTTGCGCTGGAGGATCAGCATAACCAGTTTGTGGCACTGCCATTCAGGATAGCCTCAGCTCCCCGTGTATTCACCAAGATGCTGGCTGGCATCATGGCCTTCCTGAGGAGCCGGGGCATTCGTGTTCTTCCTTATCTGGACGATTTGCTGATTGCGGCCCAGTCCCTTCAGCAGGCTGAGAGCGACACCCGGATGGTGTTATCCACTCTCAAGGCTTTCGGGTGGGTAATCAATTACCCCAAGTCTTCTATCACTCCCTCAATAGTGAGGTCTTTCCTGGGCATGATGTTGGACACCTCTCAGGTCAAGGTATTTCTGCCCCAGCAGGAGGTGGAGGGCCTCCAGACGCAGGTGCAGGCCCTACTGGCTAGTCAGCGGCCATCGATCCGTCTGGGGATGAAACTGGTGGGCCTCATGGTGTCCTGCTTCGAAGCAGTGCCCTTCGCCCAGTTCCACATGAGACCTCTTCAATTGAATCTGTTGACTGATTGGGACCGGACACAGGAGTCCCTGGATCAGGATTTTTCACTGCCCCCCATGGTCAGACAGTCCCTCTTGTGGTGGTTGGACTCCAGAAATCTGTTGGTGGGCAAGTCCTTTCTGACTCCCCGGTGGGAGATAGTTACTACGGACGCCAGTCTGACCAGCTGGGGGAGGTTTTTGGCAAATGCTGAAGTTCCAGGGTCAGTGAGGGCCACAAGAGGCCCACTTACCCATCAATCTCCTGGAACTGAGAGCCAATCGGTTGGTGCTTCTTCAATTGACTCCCCATCTAAGGGGTTGTGCGGTCCAGGTCCGCCCAGACAATCAGACGGCTGTCGCCTACATCAATCACCAGGGCGGGACTTGGAGCAAGCAAGTGCTTCAGGAGGTGACCCAGATTCTGATTTGGGTGGAGGAGAATGTTCCCTGCATCTCGACGGTTTACATCGCCGGGGTAGAAAACCAGGAGGCAGACTCCATGAGCAGGAGGACCTCTCGCCTGTGGGAATGGTCCCTCAGCAACAAGATCTTTCACGCTCTGTGTCTCCGCTGGGGTCAGCCAGACGTGGACCTTTTTGCGTCCAGACACAATCACAAGCTTCCAAGGTTCGTTTCCCTGTCAAGAGATCCTCTGGCCTTCGCCACAGATGCTCTGGCAATTCCATGGACTGAGTTCAGGCTCCTTTATGCATTTCCTCCTTTTCCGCTCCTGGGCCGGGTGCTGCGCAAGATTGCCCAGGAGGGGGTACCAACCGTCCTGGTGGCTCCTCGCTGGATGGTTCGCTGACATAGTTCAGATGTCAGTCGATCGCTAATTCATTCCTGACGTGCCATTAAGTACTACATGGTTGCTACTGAATCCTTTAGGAAATCGGATTCTCTCTTTGTTCTCACTTCGGGCTCTAGAAAAGGTTTGCCTCCGGCCAAGTCCACTCTCAGTAAGTGGATTAGACAGGTGGTGGTGCAAGCATATTCTGCCAAGGGCAAGGACCCCCCGTTTCGTGTTACAGCTCATTCTACTAGAGCTGTTGGTGCTTCCTGGGCTTTTCAGCACCAGGCCTCGGTTGAACAAGTTTGTAAGGCCGCTACTTGGTCTTCTGTTCATACCTTTACTAAGTTTTACAAGGTTGATGTTAGGGCCTCAGCTGACGCTGCTTTTGGCCGAAAGGTGCTTCAGGCGGTAGTGAAATGAACTACATGCTGTTCCACACTGGGATCCCGCCCTAATGGACACTGTTTTTGGATGTCCCAACTGTCATCACTTCTGGGACGACCTGAAACTCACCTGTAGAATTGTTTTTAACGTCCCACCCCGCCCTGGTTTCATTATCTCTTTTTTGCCTGTTATGGTGATTACCTTTTATATTGGACCGTTGTCCTTAGTTTTTGTTGGAGAGAGTACATGCTGAAGCTATGTGAGTTAACATGGTTTCTTGGCCTCCCGGCCTGTCTCTTTTTACTGCTCTTTGACCTCTGGGAATTCTATTGAGACAGCTCATTTTATAGGGGGCCAGGCGGAGTTACAGCTCTGGATCTTGCAGTAACTGCGCCACCTGGTGGCAGACTACCCAACTGTCATCACTTCTGGGATGACCTGGACTGGATATATTCAAAAACTATTCTACAGGTGAGTTTCACAGAATTGTATTTTCTGGATCACAAGACTCACAACTATCCTGACCTACCCCCTCACAATATCAGTAAGCCCAGGATTAGAGAACTTCTCAACTTTGCAGGCCACACATACCCCCCCCCCCCCCCCAAAAAAAAAAAAAAAAAATTACAGGTCCTTGCCTGATTTCAGCTACCTTAGGATCCTTACTGGATGGGCATCCAAAATCATGTTTCTCCCTCTCGGGTTATGGCCGAAACTCCTAAAAATTAGTAGGTTCCCTTTTAGCCATACTCCTCAGCATCATCAATCCCTCTGGCCTGCGTGTGTCAAGCACATGAAGCAGGGTTGCCATCAGACACCCATGCATGGGCTGTGGGATTGAGGCGAGTATAAAAGGAAAACGGGGGGGGGGGGGGGGGGGGGCGGGGAGGTTTACACTGCCGTGCGTCCCAAACCAGAATGCCCCTAAAGAAAGGTTTTAGCCTGGAATAGTCTTTCAGAATCTAGTTTGGGTCTTTTACCAACTTTAGACGCAGCCTAAAATAGTTATGGAAGGAGGGTCTGCTCCAAAACCCTGGACATCCATCCCTAGAATCTAGAAGACTCCAGAGCTGCTGTAGGATGGTCAGTAAGGTAACCATAGCTGCCAATCCACAGGGTTTCACACAACTATTTGGGAAGCCCCAGGGTTGACGAAAAAAGTTCAGGATAGTGAAACTTATGGGTTTTGTTCCTCTTTAATCCTGATCTGGGTGGGGGGTATTTTTTTGCTCAGAATGTCACATTGCCTGTTGTGTGGTGTTGTCAGAATGTCGTGACCGCACCCACTGCAGCTCACATAGCGGCATATTTCTTCCTGGGTGATCTGGAAGCAGCACCCTGTAGACACTGTGTACATTCCTGAGCAGCGAGTAGCTTAGGGTCACGATGCCACATGTCCTGCAGCATGTGTGCTCCTTCAGGCTGCATGTGTTGGACAGCGTCAGACTCTTCCAAGTTATACAAAATGCCCTTTTCTGACTACAAGAAGAAAAACACAACTTTCCTGCATGTCGATAAAGTGAAATACAGCTCCAGGCTAAACCCTGTTGCTTTTACTTATATTTGGTCACTTTGGACTAGAAGCCCATTTAAAGCAGAACTAAATCCTCCCTATGCCAGCCAGGCTCCTGATCCACAGTGACACAAAACTCACTTCACCTACCCCCTGCACTAGAGGACTTCTCCCCTTTTCTTACCGGAGCCCCATCTGACACAGGGAAAGAAAACCACTTCCTATGAATCCTTCAAGTTCAAAATGTAGTGCATACCAAAGCAGGTTCCCTTGGGGCTTTGGTTTCTTTTTACAATGCCAGATGCTCTACTTGCTTGCCTACTCGTGGGACATACCAATTTGGAATGCTCACCCAGCTAAACAGCTGTGTGGTCCACCTAGCACTAGTAAGAAGCCATTCGAGCCAGACTTTGATTTGAGAATGGTGACCGATCTCCAAATTGAAATTCCCTTTGAGGGACCTGAAGGCTGCTCTGCGGCTGGTCACAGTAGTGATGACAGATTACAGGTGAAATTACCATATCCAAACATGGATACTGCCATTTTTGTTATCTCAGTCTGGCCTGTGTACATTTCCATCCTCTATCAACCCTTGTTGCCCAGCAACTGCCACCTGACTACAGGCCATAGATTCTGGTTGATCTCCCAACCATTCTCAGCCGATCATAACAGGAAATAATTATTGTCTGGCACTGTGTCCTTTTGCTCGCAGACGTCAGCAGAGCTATGGTAATGCACAGCCTTTATTGTACTTCCCCGCTGTCATGAAGCACCGCCATAAACCATAATAGTTTCTGAAGGGAGAAAAGAGGGACTGTACAAGGAATAAAGCTAAAGGTGCCGACAGCAACCAATCAGATGCCACTTTTGGCTGGATTTCAGGGGGTTATTTACTAAAATGTGGAGAGAGTCTCCACCTCCTTGTACACAAATTCTTCAGGTGACATTCAGAAGATTTTCCCTCACTGGAGACCTCTGCCTGGAACACCTATATAAAACTATTAAGAGGTGCAAGGCTCATGGTCCCCACAGTCACCAATTAGATTCCACTATTCACTGGCAGTGGGGTAATTTACGAATGCAGAGAGATTTAACACCTTGTTGGAAACTGTAAAGGGTAATTACAATTTCTATGGCATTTTTGATTATTGTGTGCCAAATGTCTTCAATGTGCTAATCTTATCTGTTTTTTCTTTTCTATTTATTTTCAACTCTGTTTTATTTCCCTAGCAACAATGTGTTTACCTTTGATCTGTACATCAAATGCACCAATTGATGTACATAGCTAGAGACTTCCTCACTCTGGCTTGCTAAGCATCTGATCTGAAAGCAGGGACGAAAAGTTTAACCCATTCACGATTGTGTTCCCTCCTATCTGAAGATGCTGAATTTCAGCATCTTCAGATAGGAGGGAACACAATCGTGTGTTCCAGTAGCTAAGGGGTTGCCGGCAGCATTCTCAGCTGAAGAAGTAATGACGGCTGCTTAGACTTGGCCAAAGCTGTTGATGCTCTCACCTGTTATATGAGAAGAATTCTGGGACTTTTGTCAGTAGTTTACTCAAGGCCAGGAAAACCACTCCCACTGTAGCAAGACAAAGCTCCAGGAATTTGAGAATTTTGGAAACCACATGCAGCTTCGTAAATCACAGGTCAGGTATGGGTGCACAATCCTCACACAAATGATTTTACGTTCTAAATAAGAAAAACAATAAGGCAGAACACCAAAAACCTGCCAAAAAGGGACTTTTCCTTCAAAATGTCACCTTGAAAGCTTGTCCACCTACACTCATAATATGAAATGAGGAGAGGAGGTTAGGGAGGTTATTTATTAAAATGCGTGTCAACTGGGGAACTTCACCTCTGTGGGGAACTCCACCAGTAATATAAAACTGATAGCGAAACAAAGAGAGGTACAAGGTAAATGGTGACCAAACATATTTCGCTTTAGGCTGATTGGGCTTTAGCAGGTTATTTATTGAAATTTGGAAAACCTCCAAACATCACCTGGAGAGCTTCTGCAACTCAATGGAGACCTCCACCCATAACTACTGCATTTATGTCTCTTTCATTATAGTGGTTATGGGTGGAGTTCTCCATTGAGTTGGAGAAGTTCTCCGTGTGATGTTTGGAGGTTTTCCAAATTTCAGTAGAGGGTAAAGGTGTTCATGCTGCCCACTTAGATTGTATTGGTTAGGGGTTATGTACTAAAATGCAGAGAATCTGCACCTAATCTCACATGATGACCCTCAGTGATAGAACATAGATTTATAGGAAATCAAAGATGAAGGTTTGTCATTTATTCTTAGTATACAGTACGTCCTGCTCCAGATTAGATTACTTGGGTATTACTCCACCAGATGGCGCTGGACTGCAGAGACATCGAAAACAGGCTCCTCCCAGCCCCTCAAATACCCAGGGACCGCCCACAATCCCCAGATCTTCTCTGCAGCCTGGACTGCGAAGGACAAGAAGATGGCTCTCTCTTCTCGCAGGTGAGCGGGGCTATTAGCCTGCGGCCATGTAGGACTATTCCCACCCGTTCCATTAGTAATGTGCCTCCCAGCCTTGGCTGCGCTGGTCGGGGGATGGTAGGCAGCACCGCTGTCAGGTGCTTAGGAGCGCTGCTTCACCGCAATCCCCCACCAAAGGGTAGGCGGTATAGGCATATGGTGAGCCTCTATGGGATGCCCCTCCCGCCCTATTGCCCCTCCCTCACTCTCTCTTGTAGCCCTCGGGGGAGGGGGGGTGTGTGTATGTGAATTTGCCTCGGTGCTTCACTGCATTATGTACTTATGGTTGGTGTCAGTCGCCGCGCTGACTTGGTTGCACTGGTTGGCTTTTTTTTTAAATTGCTGCCGCGCGCACTTCCACTGTGTTCCGCGCTTGGCGGCGGCGTTACCTCAGGTGCTGGTGCGCCGTTATTGGCTGCTTGTCACATGTACGGCTTCGCGCCCTTCGGGGGGGCGGTGCCCGCGTTTGGCACGTTCCGCGTCACTGTCCCTGCGGCCCGCCCCTCCAGGTATACCCGGCTCCATTTTCTCTTGGATCCGGCTGCTACGTGACTGGCATCTACCTACCGCGGTCCGTGAGTGCCCTCGCGGGCGGCTTTATTTACCATTGTCATTCACATGTCACTTATGGTTCCCCTTTGCTTATGTCTTTCAGACGGGCCGAACCCTATTGGCTTCTCCCGGCCCTGCTCCCTCTATTTAGTGTGAGTCTATTAACATGTGAGGCCTAGTGTGTAATTTACTCCCACTTCCCTAGCGGGTTATTGGGGCATCCCGGGTTGCTTTTATAGCGTGAATCCCTATCGGCTTATTGTGCCGCTATAATCACCATATGGAGGCGTCTCAGGATAATGTGCTTGGGGTTCCTTCGGGACAAGCCCAGCTGTGTGTAGCTTGTGGGGTGTCCCCTATTAGCGCTGACAATGTGCGGGTCTCTCTACCTTGTGCCCAGCAGGTGCTTGCGCTGCAGCCTGGTTTACCAGTGGCTGGGCCTGCGCCTTGTATGGCTTCACCTATTCCCCCAAGCTTAAATCTCACTCCCACTGAGTTGCATACAAGTGGGGATTCTCAGCCTGATGTCTTCCAGACTGGCTAGTGTTGAGAAGTTGCTTGCTAATACCTTGGCGTGTAAGGCCTCTGCAAAAAAGCGGCACTTAACGCCTGATGTCACTCTTTTCCCTATGGAAGCTGATGAGTTTTTGGAACCGTCTGGCTATACCCCTTTGGAAGAAGGGGAGTTATTCTCTGACTCGGGGTCATCTGATGAGAGGCCCAGGGGTCATGACGATTCTGGCTCTGACCCCTGGGACCCAGATGATACTGATAGGCTGTTGGCTCAGATTTTTGAGGTTCTGTCTATTTCTCCCCCGGTTGCGGCTCCCAGGCAACAGGGGGAATTCTTTCATACTGCTAAGCCACGTTTGGAATTTCCTGAGCAAGCCCATTTTAATAATCTTGTGCTCAAGGAATGGGAGCACCCCAGCAGGCTTCCCGGTGTACCTAAGAGTTGGAATAAGAGGTATCCCTTTCCTGCTGAAGTGGTGAAGTGTTGGTCATCCCCTCCTGAAGTGGATGCCCCGGTCCTACGGTTATCTAACACCTAACACCTGTCATGCACTCCCCTGACTCTACTATGCTTTGATCAGCTAGCGTCCCATGCCTTTGCATGTGTGGGGACGGCGCTGCGCCCGGTCTGTGCCTCTGCCATTACGGCTGTGGCTATCAGGACCCTGCTCAGAAGTATCCTTGATGGTGCACCTGATGATGTGTCTAGTGAGGAGTTGCGATGTTTTTGTGACTTATGTCCTCTCTGCCTTGGATGATATCATTAGAATGTGTGGCAGAACCTCTGCCCTTATGATGGCTATACGCCACTCGGTTTGGCTGCGCCAGTGGGCTGCTGACAACGCTGCCAAGAAAGCCCTCACTGGTTTTCCCTTCAAAGGACTACGCCTGTTTGGGGACCGCCTGGACCTGTTGGATAAGGGAGGCAGGTTACCCCAGCGCAGGCGGCAGTCTCTGCCCTTTCGGGGTCAGGGCTCCTTTTCCTCCCCCTACCGTGGTGCTAGACAGGGGAGGGGGGTTTCCCTTACTGGGGCCCGAGGAGACTTTTGGGGTAGGAGCAGAGGACGTGGATGCCCTGGCTCCTCCTGGGGCTCCAAGCTTAAGTCCTATCCCAAGCCCCCTCAGGCATGAAGGGTCGCCCTCACCCATCCGGGTGGGGGAACGGCTTCAGCACTTTGCTCACGACTGGAGGCTTCATGTCTCAGACCGGTGGATCCAGGAGGTAGTGTCCTCCGGTTACAAGATAGAGTTTGCTGCCTGCCCCCCCCCCAAGATTCATCAGATCCCGGATTTCTCAGGACCCTGTGTCAGCTCAGGCTCTAGTGCAGGCGGTGCAAAGCCTTCTGGAGCTGGGGGGTCATCTGCCAGGTCCCTTTAAGAGAAAGGGGCAAGGGCTTATATTCCAACCTCTTCACCGTGCCCAAAAAAAGATGGGTCAGTCAGGCCCATCCTGGACTTGAAGATCCTCAACAAATTTGTCAGGTGCAGGCGCTTTCGTATGGAAACTCTGCGCTCTGCCATCAGTTCCCTGCGTCCAGGGGACTTCATGTCGTCTGTGGACATCAAAGATGCTTATCTTCATATTCCTGTATTTCCAGGTCATCAAAGGTTCCTCAGGTTCGCTCTGGAGGATCAGCACTACCAATTTGTGGCATTGCCCTTTGGTCTCAATTCAGCTCCCAGAGTGTTCATCAAGGTGCTGGCAGGAGTGATGTCTCGTCTCAGGGCATCCGCGTGCTTCCCTATCTGGACAGCATTCTCATCACTTCCCAGTCCCTACATCAGGCAGAGTTGGATACTCAGCTGGTAGTGTCCACTCTGGAGTCATTTGGCTGGGTGATCAACCATCCCAAGTCTCCTCTGTCTCCCTCCTTGGTGACTCCCATCCTGGGAATGACTCTGTATACAGTTCAGGCAAGGATTTTTCTTCCTCAGCAGAAGGTGGACAGTCCGATTGCGCAGGTCCAGTTCCTGCTATCTTGTCATCATCCCTCCATCAGGCAGGGAATGCAGCTGGTGGGCCTGATGGTGGGGTGCTTCGAGGCGGTCCCTTATGCTCAGTTCCACTTGAGGCCTCTGCAACTCCACCTCTTGTCAGTATGGGACAAGGATCCTGCATCCCTGGACCAGGTCTTTGTGCTTTCCCCCCTGGTCAGGCGGTCCTTCTCGTGGTGGCTGGACTCCAGGAACCTGTTGGGGGGCAGATCCTTTCTGGCCCACTCCTGGGAGACGGTCACCACGGATGCCAGTCTGACAGGTTGGGGGGTTTTCTGGGAGTCCTTGCAGTTCCAAGGGAGGTGGGGCCCTCAGGAGGCCCACACACCTATCAACGTTCTGGAACTGCGGGCGATCAGGTTGGTTCTGACTCAGTTGACTCATCACCTTCGGGGCCTGCCTGTTCAGGTGCGCTCGGACAACCAGACGGCAGTTGCCTACATCAATCATCAGGAAGGGACCCGGAGCAAGAGGGCCCTCCAGGAAGTGTCTCTGATCCTGGCCTGGGCGGAGACCAATGTTCCCTGCATATCAGCTGTGTACATCCCGGGGGTGGAGAATCTGCAGGCAGACTCTCTGAGCAGGGGGACCTCTCGCCTGGGAGAATGGTCCCTCTGCAAAAGGGTGTTTCAATCTCTGTGTCACCATTGGGGCCAACCAGATGTGGCCTTGGCCACGGATGCTCTAGCAATGTCATGGCAGGACTTTCAGCTCCTGTATGTCTTTCCTCCATTCCCCCTGTTGGGCAGGGTTCTGCGCAAGATTGCTCCGGAGGGGGTGCCAGCAATTCTGGTGGCCCCCAGGTGGCCAAGAAGAGTGTGGTTCGCAGACGTGGTGCAGCTGGCAGTAGATCAGTACGCTCTGCCCAGGGTGCCAGACCTGCTCACTCAGGGTCCCTTACGCCATCCCAATTTACAAACTCTGGCTTTGACGGCCTGGCTGCTGAAACCTCCATCTTGATGGAGAAGGGGCTGTCTACCTCTGTTGTTGATAGCATGATAAAGGCTAGGAAGAAGTCTTCTTCTTCCATTTACTATAGGGTTTGGCGTGCCTACATTGAGTGGTGTGAGTCTAGGTCTCTTCCCTGTCATGTGTTCTCTATTCCCAGGATCCTGGAGTCCCTGCAGCATGGGTTGGAGATGGGGCTCCAGCTCAGTACTCTGAAGGGTCATGTTTCTGCCCTGGCTGTTTTCTTCCAGAAGTCCTTTGCCCAGCATTCTCTGATCAGGACTTTTTTCCAGGGGGTTACTTATGTGCGTCCCCCACGTAAGCCTATGGTGCCTGTTTGGGATTTGAACTTGGTCTTGTCAGCCTTGCAGGCTGCTCCCTTTGAACTTGTGCAGGATGCTGCCCTGGCCATTCTTACTCTCAAGGTTGTCTTTTTGGTGGCTATCACCTCTGTTAGGCATGTGTCTGAGTTGGCGGTGCTTTCCATCCAGCCCCCCTACTTTGAGAGACACCAGGACAAGGTGGTGTTTCGCTTCAAGCCAGACTTTCTGCCTAAGGTAGTGTCTGCCTTTCATTTGAATCAGGACATTGTTCTTCCTTCATTGTGCCCTAATCCTAGTAATGCTAAGGAGAGGGTCTTGCATTCTTTGGATGTGGTTAGGTGTCTGAAGTACTATCTGGTGGCTACTGCACCTTTCAGGAAAACTGATGCTCTTTTTGTGGTTCCTTCTGGTTCTAGGAGGGGTTTGGCTCCTGCCAAGTCTACTATCAGCAAATAGATCCATCAGGCTTTGATTCAGGCCTATTCTGCTAAGGGGAAGAATCCTCCCTTCCGCCTTACTGCTCATTCTACTTGTTCTATTGGTGCCTCTTGGGCTTTTCATCACCGGGCTTCTGTTGAACAAGTTTGCAATGCCGCTACTTGGTCTTCTGTTCATACCTTTTCAAAGTTTTACAAGGTTGATGTTAGGGCCTCAGCTGATGCTGCTTTTGGCTGTAAGGTTCTGCAGGCGGCAGTGGTATGACCTGTCTGCTGTTACCTTTGGGATCCCACCCTACTTTATGGACACTGCTATTGGATGTCCCAAGTGTAAGTATTCTATTTGGAGCAGGACGTACTGTATACTAAGAATAATACAATTCTGTGATTACTCACCTGTAGAATTGGTATTATGAGTATACAGTACGTCCTGCTCCACCCCACCCTTGGTTTTGCATTATCTTGGATCCCCTGTATGGTGATTGTTATCATTGTTATAGTTGATAGTTTGGATTGTTTAATTCTCCCGGCTTCTCGTTAACTGCTTTTCAATGCTGGGGATTGTGGGAGGTCCCTGGGTATTTGAGGGGCCCGGAGGAGCCTGTTTTCGATGTCTCTGCAGTCCAGCGCCATCTGGCGGAGTAATACCCAAATGTAAGTATTCTAATCTGGAGCAGGACGTACTGTATACTCATAATACCAATTCTACAGGTGAGTAATCACAGAATTGCATAAAGGGGGGTGGGAGCAGCTCAGTCACTATTATTCAAAATTAGTATTATTATTCAGGGCCTGGGAACTAATTTACCGCCCAGTTTAACCCTCTCATCAACTAAATATCAAGCAACAAACATGTCTAGCTATGTGGAAAGACAGAGATTTGGTTGCATATATCTGCAGATACATGTGGAAGCCACACTGCCCTGGCAAGGCACTCTGTGTTTAGTGTGGTCCCTATTGGGACATGCAATGCAGACAAATATTTGAGAGCTACTCACCTGGGAAGCTGCCAGCCTCCCTTTAGAACACTTCACAGGGAGAAATCCATATTGACTGAATTCCTCCCTGCTTGTGTTCATGGCAATTCAAATGAATAAAGGGGGGTGGAAGCTATTATACAAAATTAGTATTATTTTTCAGGGCCTGGGAACTAATTTACCACCTAGTTTAACCCTCTCATCAACTAAATATCAAGCAACACATCAAAACACAGAGTGCCTTGCCGGGGCAGTGTGGCTTCCACATGTATCTGCAGATATGTGCAACCAAATATGTCTTTCCACATAGCTAGACATGTTTGGTGCTTTAATACTTGGATGATGAGAGGGTTAAACTGGGCGGTAAATTGGTTCCCAGGCCCTGAATAATAATGATGATAATTTTGTATAAATAATAGTGATGGAGCTACTCCCACCCCCTTTGCTCACCCCTAATCACAGAATTGTATTTTTTCCCAGTGCCCCCTCCCAGCAGCTGGCTCAACCAGATCTGTGGGTTTTGTTAAACAGTTACATTGTGTGTTTTGTAAACTCCTTATGTATGTGTTGTGTGAACAGTGATGTATTGTGTGTATACAAACTAGAACATGCCCTGGGGGGCTCAGAGGACAGATCCTTCACTGCATAGCCTTGATCACTTTCTGCTCACCATGCCTTCTGCTATCTGCCCTTTGCTGGCTCTTCACCACCCTGAGATAAGGACTCTCAGCGTAGCCACTTGGGGCACAAACCCCTCCCCCCAATCGGCAAGCTCCCTTGATTGATCCCTAGTAAATTGAGGCAGGGTAGTGCCCAGAACCCAGCAGGGGATGTGTCCTGACAGCAGAAGATCTGTATTGTTTCAGTAGCCAGTGCTGCCAGGGGTCAAGGCTGTAACATGTGGCAGGTAGTATAGCTTTAGGTTGTTGTAGGCCCTAAACATCTGTTATTTAGTTTGGGTGAGCCTCAACCAAATTTGAGTTTGGTTTTGTGTGTACTGTTATCCCCAAACATCCTCTAAGCACTGGGGTGTATCGCCTTATCCTACAAGAAGCTTTAAGCAATCATTCGGTTTTGTGTACGGCCTTAACCCACATCTTCCTTTAAGCACTGGGGTGTATCCCATTATCCTATAAGAAGCTGTGAGCATTGGGGTTTGTGTGTACTGTTATCCCACAACATCCTTTAAAGTGGACCAGCATCCAGGATTTTGACTATCCTGGGTTTTGGTCCACACCCCCGACCGGGGTTGCCCCGCTGTGTGAAACCCCCCAGATCGCCTGATTCAACTCACCTCACCCCACTCCTACGGCGCATGCGTGGCCGCTCGTCCAATCAGCACAGTCTAAACCGCTGAGCTATGCGCGTCAAATCGGCGACAACGCTCAGCGACTCTGAGCACGCTGGTGATCGCATCTCGCGCTTCCCTCTAACAGGAAACACGCCCGTGCTGGCCATTCACAAATGGCTGGCGTGAACACACGCCCTGCTAGAGAGAGGCACAAGATGCGGCTCGCATATGCGCCGTTGGACCGGGATTCAGGTAAGGTATTCTTAGTATACAGTACGTCCTGCTCCAAATCTAATACCCTGTTTCCCCGAAAATAAGACAGTGTCTTATATTAATTTTTGCTCCCAAAGATGCGCTAGGTCTTATTTTCAGGGGATGTCTTACATTTTTCCATAAAGAAGAATTCACATGCATTCACAAAAAAAAAGGAAATTTATTAACTGTTAAACAGTAGTAGTTGCCATCACAAACCAGCATAACCAGACAAAATGTGACTCCTGTCAAAATTTCATGTTACCTCCCCCCCCTGATCCTCCTGTCCCAATTACCCCCCTTCTCCTGTACTACCGGTAGTGGCATATGTGGGGAATCCAAAACATACAACCCCCCCTCCTCATCATCAGTGGGTGAAGGTGGGGGAGGTGGGGGTAGAGTCTAGAGAATCCAGGGAATTCTCTAGTTTCCATCCCCCCCTCCCCTCACTTCACCTGGCATTTCCCCCATAGAAATTCTTTTTTTTTCTTCTTCACAGTCGCAGCAGACAGCAGCTTTCACTTTGGTGGCGGACGCTTTGATGACGAGTGACGTCCCCAGTGACATCCCCCTATGCGCAACGTCAGGGGCGTCACTCGTCATCAGAGAGAGCCGGCCGCAGCTGACTGAGGACTCTTGCTGCGGGGGAGGTCTTATTTTCGGGGGAGGTCTTATTTTCGGGGGAGGTCTTATTTTCGGGGGAGGTAGTATATTTAGCCTTCATGCTAAAAGCACAGTAGGCCTTATTTTCGGAGTAGGTCTTATTTTCGGGGAAACACGGTACTTACAGTTGGGATATACTCCGCCAGATGGGGCTGGACTGCAGAGACATCAAAAATAGGCTCCTCTTGGCCCCTCAAATACCCGAGGACCTCCCACAAATCACCAGAATTTCTCTGCAGTCTGGCTGCGAAGGACGAGAAATTGGCTCTCTACTCGGAGGTGAGCGGGGTTATTAACCTGCGGCCCTGTAGGACTATTCCCACCCGTTCCACTTGTAATATGCCTCCCAGCCTTGGCTGCGCTGGTCGGTTGAAGGTAGGCAGCACCGCTGTCAGGTGCTTAGGAGCGCTGCTCCACCGCAATCCCCCACCAAAGGGTAGGCGGTTCAGGCTTATGGTGAGCCTCTATGGGATGCCCCTCCCGCACTATTGCCCCTTGCCTCTGCCTATCGGTGGGCCCTATTTAAGTGGCCGCCGTCCTCCCTCCTCCTCCTTATAGTCTTCGGGGGAAAAGAGGGGGGGTGTGTGTATGTGTATAGATATGTAGGTTATGCAGTCTGTGCTTTCACCTTTCACATGTCTTTATTCTTGTGTCAGCCGCCGCGCTGACTTGTCTTTATTGCTTTTAAATTTACCGCCGCCGCGAGCTGACTTGGTTCCGCGCTTGGTGGCAGCATTACCTCAGGCGCTGGTGCGCCATCATTGGCTGTTGGCCTTCTGGCTTCGTGCTCTGCGGGGGGGCGGGGCCCGTCTTTGGCGCCTTCCGCGTCATCGCTGTTACTGGCCCTCGAGGTATACCGACGCCATCTTTTCTGACTTGATTGGCCTATGCGCGACGGACTCCTACCTACCATGGTCCGATGTACTTAAGGTCTTGTCTGCTTATGTCTTTCAGGCGGGACGAACCCTTCTTGGCTTCTCCCAGCCCTGCTTTTAGTATATTACTTGTAGGCCTTGTAAAAATTATACTCCCACGTCCCTAGCGGGTTATTGGGGCATCCGGGGTTGCTATATAGCGTTATTCCCTATTGGCGTATAGCGCCGCTATAATCACCATATGGAGGCATCTCAGGTTAATGTTACCGGGGTCCTTTGGGACAAGACCGGCTGTGTGTAGCGTGTGGGCAGCCTCATGCTGACGCTGACAAGGCACGGGTCTGTGTACCCTGTGCTGAGCAGGTGCTTGCATTGCAATCTGGCCTGCCAGTGGCTGCACCTCGTTTCACTTCACCTACTCCCCCAAGCTTAAATCTCACTCCTGCTGAGTTGCATACTAGTGGGGATTCTCAGCCTGATGTGTCTTCTAGACTGGCTACTGTTGAACAGATTATTGCGAAGTCTTTAGCGCGTAAGGCCCCTGCTAAGAAGCAGCACTTGACGCCTAATATTACTGTTTTCCCTATGGGAACTGAGGAGTTTATGAATCTGTGTGGCTATACCCCGTCTGATGAAGGGGAGCTCTTTTCTGATTCAGGCTCATCTGATGAGAGACCAAGGGGTCATGACGATTCTGGCTCTGACCCCTTGGCCCCGGATGGCACTGACAGATTATTGACCCAGATTTTTGAGGTTCTGTCTATCTCTCTCCCTGTTGAGGCTCCCAGGCAAAGAGGGGAGCTCTTCCATACAGCAAAATCACGTTTGGAATTTCCAGAGCAGGCACATTTCCATAACCTTGTGCTCAAGGAATGTGAGCGCCTAAGTAAACTTCCCGGGGTTCCAAAGAGTTGGGATAGGAAGTATCCCTTTCCTGCTGAGGTGGTTAAATGTTGGTCATCCCCCCCCCCGAGGTGTATGCCCCGATCCTAGGGCTATCTAACACCTCTGTCATGCATTCCCCTGATTCTACTACCCTGCGGGATGCTGAGGACCAGCTGGCATCCCACGCCTTTGCATGTGCGGGGACGGCGCTGCGCCCGGTCTGTGCATCTGCCATTACTGCTGTGGCCACTAGAACCCTTATCAGAAATATGCTTGATAGTGCCCCTGATGATTTGCCTTGTGAGGTGTTGAATGCACTCTCCAGTTGTGATGTTTTTGTAAATTTTGTCCTATCAGCATTGGATGACACCATCAGAATGTGTGCCAGAACTTCTGCCCTCGTGGTGGCTATACGCTGCTCGGTTTGGCTGCGCCAGTGGGCTGCTGACAATGCTGCCAAGAAGGCCCTCACTGGGTTTCCCTTTAAAGGACTGCGTCTGTTTGGAGACCGCCTGGACCTTTTTGCTAAGGGAGGCAGGTTACCCCAGCGCAGGCGGCAACCTCAGCCCTTTCGGGGTCAGGGTTCCTTCTCCTCCCCTTACCGTGGGGCAAGACAGGGCAGGGGGGTGTCTTTCCCTGGGGCCCGGGGAGATTTCTGGGGTAGAGGCAGAGGACGTGGACGTCCTGACTCCTCCTGGGGTCCCAAAGCTAAATCCTCTCCCAAGCCCCCTCAGGCATGATGGGGCCCCCTCACCCATCCGGGTGGGGGGACGGCTGCAGCACTTCGCTCACGTCGGGAGGCTTCATGTCTCAGACCGGTGGATTCAGGAGGTAGTGTTGGAGTTTGCTGCCGATCCCCCTCCAAGATTCATCAGATCCCGGATTCCTCAGGACCCTGTGTCAGCTCAGGAGCTAGTGCAAGCAGTGCAATGCCTCCTGGAGCTGGGGGTCATCTGCCAGGTCCCTTTAAGAGAAAAAGGCAAGGGCTTTTATTCCAATCTATTCACAGTACCCAAAAAGGATGGTTCTGTCAGGCCATCCTGGACTTAAAGATTCTCAACACATTTGTCAGGGGCAGGCGCTTTCGCATGGAGACTCTGTGCTCTGCCATCAGTTCCCTGCGCCAAGGGGATTTCATGACTTCTGTGGACATCAAAGATGCTTACCTTCATATTCCTGTGTTCCCAGGTCATCAAAGATTCCTCAGGTTCGCTCTGATGGATCAACATTACCAATTTGTGGCCTCACTTCAGCTCCCAGGGTGTTCACCAAGGTGCTGGCTGGCGTGATGTCTCTATTCAGATGTCAGGGCGTCCGCGTACTTCCCTATCTGGACGACATCCTCATCACTTCCCAGTCTCTACATCAGGCAGAGTTGGATACTCAGCTGGTGGTGTCCACTCTGGAGTCATTTGGATGGGTGATCAACCACCCCAAGTCCTCACTGTCCCCTTCCTTGGTAACTCAGTTCCTAGGAATGAATCTGGATACAGTTCGGGCAAGGATCTTCCTTCCTCAGCAGAAGGTGGACAGTCTGATTGCACAGGCTCAGTCCCTCCTAGCTTGTCCCCATCCCTCCATCAGGCAGGGGATGCAGCTGGTGGGCCTGATGGTGGCGTGCTTCGAAGCGGTCTCTTATGCTCAGTTCCACTTGAAGCCTCTGCAACTTCACCTATTGTCTGTATGGGACAAGGACCCAGCGTCCCTGGACAGGGTCTGTGTGCTCTCCCCCCTGGTCATGAGGTCCCTCTTGTGGTGGATGGACTCAAGGAACCTGTTGGGGGGCAGATCCTTTCTTGCCCCTTCCTGGGAGACGGTCACCACGGATGCCAGTCTGTCAGGTTGGGGGGGTCTCTGGAAGTCCCTGCGGTTCCTGGGGAGGTGGTGCCCTCAGGAGGCCCACACTCCTATCAATGTCTTGGAGCTGCGAGCGATCAGGTTAGTTCTGGCTTGCTTGACTACTCATCTTCAGGGCCTGCCTGTTCAGGTGCGCTCGGACAACCAGTTGTCCTACATCAATCATCAGGGAGGGACCCGGAGCAAGGGGGCCCTCCAGGAAGCGTCTCTGATCCTGACTTGGGCGGAGGCCAATGTCCCCTGCATTTCAGCTGTGTACATCCCGGGGGTGGAAAATCGCCTGGCGGACTTTCTGAGCAGGGGTCCTCTCGCCAGGGAGAATGGTCCCTATGCAGCAGGGTGTTTCAATCTCTGTGTCACCGTTGGGGCCAACCAGATGTGGATCTGTTTGCATCCCGCCACAATCACAAGCTTCCAGCTTTTGTCTCTCTGTCCAGGGATCCTCTGGCCCTGACCTCGGATGCGCTAGCAATGTCATGGCAGGACTTTCAGTTCCTGTATGTCTTCCCCCCCAATTCCCCTGTTGGGCAGGATTCTGCGCAAGATTGCTGTGGAAGGGGTACCAGCAATTCTGGTGGCCCCCAGGTGGCCAAGAAGAGTGTGGTTCGCAGACGTGGTACAGCTGGCAGTAGATCAGTTCGCTCTGCCCTTGGAGCCAGATCCGATCACTCAGGGCTCACTACGCCATCCCAATTTACAAACTCTGGCTTTGACGGCTTGGCTGCTGAAACCTCCATCTTGATGGAGAAGGGGCTTTCTTCCTCAGTTGAGGATACTTTGATTAAAGCTAGGAAGAAGTCTTCCTCTTCCATTTACTACAGGGTTTGGCGTGCCTACATTGACTGGTGTGAGTCTAAGTCTCTTCCCTGTCGGGTGTTCTCTATTCCCAGGATTCTGGAGTTCCTGCAGCATGGGTTGGAGATGGGTCTCCAACTCAGTACTCTGAAGGGTCAGGTTTCTGCCCTGGATATTTTTTTCCAGAAGTCCTTTGCTCAGCACCCTCTGATCAGGACTTTTTTCCAGGGGGTCACTCATGTGCGTCCCCCACATAAACCTATGGTGCCTGTTTGGGATTTGAACTTGGTTCTGTCAGCCTTGCAGGGTGCTCCCTTTGAACCTGTGCAGAATGCTGCCTTGGGCATTCTTACGCTCAAGGTTGAGTTTCTGGTGGCTATCACTTCTGTCAGGCGTGTGTCTGAGTTGGTGGCGCTGTCCATTCAGCCCACCTACTATGAGAGGCACCAGGATAAGGTGGTGGTTCGTTTCAAACCTGATTTTCTGCCTAAGGTTGTGTCTGCTTTTCATTTGAATCAGGATATTGTTCTTCCTTCTTTGTGCCCTAATCCTAGCAATGCCAAGGAGAGGGTTTTGCACTCTTTGGATGTGGTTAGGTGTCTGAAGTACTATCTGGTGGCTACTGCACCTTTCAGGAAAACTGATGCTCTTTTTGTGGTCCCTTCTGGTCCTAGGAAGGGTTTGGCTCCTGCCAAGCCTACTATCAGCAAGTGGATTCGTCAGGCTGTGATTCAGGCCTACTCTGTTAAAGGGAAGAATCCTCCCTTCCGCCTTACTGCTCATTCCACTCGTGCTATTGGTGCCTCTTGGGCTTTTCAGCACCAGGCTTCTGTTGAACAAGTTTGCAAGGCTGCTACTTGGTCTTCTGTTCATACCTTTTCAAAGTTTTACAAGGTTGATGTTAGGGCCTCAGCTGATGCTGTTTTTGGCCGAAATGTTCTGCAGGCGGCAGTGGTTTAAACTGCCTGCTGCTGATTTTCTTGGGGATCCCACCCTTCTTTATGGACACTGCTATTAGATGTCCCAACTGTAAGTATTAGATTTGGAGCAGGACGTACTGTATACTAAGAATAATACAATTCTGTGATTACTCACCTGTAGAATTGGTATTATGAGTATAGAAACATAGAAACATAGAAGGTTGACGGCAGAAGGAGACCATACGGTCCATCTAGTCTGCCCTTATATATATACTGTATGTTCTCTTTATCTTAGGATAGATGTGTGCTTATCCCAGGCATGTTTAAATTCAGTGACTGTTGATGTTTCTACTACCTCTGCTGGAAGTTTGTTCCAAGCACCTACTACTCTTTCTGTAAAATAATATTTTCTAACATTGCTCCTGATCTTCCCCCCGACTAGCTTCAGGTTGTGCCCCCTTGTTCAGGAGTACGTCCTGCTCCAACCCACCCTTGGTTTGCATTTTCTTGGATCCCCTGTATGGTGATTGTTATCATTGTTATAGTTGATAGTTTGGATTGTTTAATTCTCCCGGCTTCTCCTTAATTGCTTTTCAATGCTGGGGATTTGTGAGAGGTCCCCGGGTATTTGAGGGGCCCGGGAGGAGCCTATTTTTGATGTCTCTGCAGTACAGCGCCATCTGGCGGAGTATATCCCAACTGTAAGTATTAGATTTGGAGCAGGATGTACTGTATACTCATAATACCAATTCTACAGGTGAGTAATCACAGAATTGTATTTTGCGGCCTTCCTGGGGGGTTTCGCACAGCGGGGCATCCCGATTTGGATTCCCGGGCCGATCCTCCTGGGTGTTGGTCCACTTTAAGCAGTGGGGTGTATCCCCTTATTCTACAAGAAGCTATAAGCACTGGGGTTTGTGTGCCCCCTTAAACGACATCTTTCTTTAAGTACTGGGGTGAGTGTACCCTGTTATACTACAACTTGCTCTATGCCCTGGGGATTGTGTACCCTGTTATCCCACAACTTTCTCTTAGCACTGGGGATTTTGTACCCTGTTATTCCACAACTTCCTCTGAGCACTGGAGTTTGTGTCAGTACTCTACTAAATTGCTATTTGTTAGCAGCAGTGGAGTTAAACTCCAGTGCTTTGAACAAGTAGTATTAGAGTGTTCATTGGTTCAGGCCACATCTGACTCTTTTTGGTATAATAATAAATAGTCCATTGGTTCAGGCATCTAGCTAGGGAGATCAGATGGCGTCAGTGAGGGACAGCTAGGGAGGGACATCTGCATGTTCTCATTGCACCCCAAGAACAGGCAGCTGCTGGGACACATCTGGGCATTTACATCAGCTCATCTATGGGCGCCACTTGCATTCTGCTTACTGGGGCTTAGAAAAATACTGCTCACTTGTTGGTACCCACTGCATAATACTTACTGGGGCTTAGATTAAACTGCTAACTTGTTGGCACCACCTGCAGAATACTTACTGGACGTTAGATAAAACTACTCACTTGTAGGCACCCATTCCTCCAGTTAAGCCACCTAGGAAAATGGGCCTTCCAGATATATATATATTATTATATTATTATATTTTTTTTTATATATAGTTTTTCATAAAACTAAGTGTTTTTTGTTTGCTCTGCATGTGCCTGGACATGGAGCAGAGAACACATGGTTTTATATAACATATGAAAGAGACCCTGTTCTATACATGTATCCGCTTTTAGATGACTATAAAGAAGGAGATCTTCTTATCATGCCTGAGGGAGAGCCGGGAGCGGTTGTGAACAGCCTAGTTGGAAAACAAGTGGAATATGCCAAATAAAATACCGCAAAAAGGACTGGCATGGTAATACATCAAATGGAAGCTAAATTTTCAGTGTATTTCATCAAGGTTGATGACGATTTCCATACTTATGTCTATGACTTGGAGAATGCCTACGGGAACCCTGGTGCCTGCTTGCACCAGAGGAAAAAAAGGGGGGAGGGATAAAAAAAGATTTAAAAAAAAATGCAATAATGCTGACAATGTTTTTCTGTTTGCTGTGCAGGTCCATGGTGATAGACGGCATTAACAATTTGTTATAGTCACTGGGCCCTGTGCTCTTCCCACGCTGCTCATTTCCCACCATGCTGCTGCAAAAATGGCACATTCTCCACCCAGCTGTGAGGACAAATTCTCCTCCGAAGCCTCCAAAACTGACTCTTGGCTGCTGCTGTCGGTCCATCAACCCACCCTGCCAGCCACACGTGGTGGGGCCTGGCACCTGGGAAAATGGTCCTTCCTGTTTTTTAATTTTAAATTTTGTAATAATTTTTAATACTAATAACGTTTTGGGGTTTTCTTTGCAGGTTCTTAGTGATGGACATTCAACATGGAAACAATGGGCCTTTGTGGAAAATGAATATTGTTAAAATTTTATGTAATGTATATATGTAGTTCTGTCTCTCTCGCTATGTATAATTAGTTGCATTTGACCAGTCATACATTGGCCAGGCAGGCCAAGATGTCTCTCACAAGCCCAGAGGCTCCTCAGTCCACATTTCTTTCCCCACCCTAATAAAACCAGGTTTGGGAAGTTAGGCAAGACCAGTTTCAGGGAAAATCCCTGCGGGTTTTCACAAGTTTCAGGCTAGCGGAACTGGGAGGACAGGTCTGGACTTTAAAAAAGATCAGGGTATATTTGTTCAGAGGAGAGCCTTAGGAGTTGGGCCCTAGGAGAAGGAGAGAGCCCTGGAAATGACCAGGGAGAGGAGGCAGAAGTTGCCAGCTTGGAGGTCTGCTTATAGGTTCCCCTGTCAGGATGGTAAATATATTATTCTAAGTATGTCTCACACCCTGCTTCGGAAATAATCATTACACTTGGGTTATGTCCAGTGGAGGGCGAACTTCTGCAGAGATGAATAGAAAAAAAGGATCCCCTCCCGGCCCATAAATACCCGGGACCTCCCACACATTCCCCAGTAATCGTCTCTGCAGACGGCGAGCAAGTCAGAAGATGAAGTCTCCTCCTTGCAGGTAAGCCGGGTTCACACTCGGCCATTTTTATCCTTATTTCTGCCTGGACCTATTTATGCTTAAGCCCCCTAATGCCTCCCAGCCTTGGCTGTAGGTCTGGATGACGGTAGGATTCACCTTAACAGGTGTACTGATAGGAACCGCGCTCCTCCGTGAGGCCCCATTACAAGGGGTAGGCGGCTACCAGGTTGGTGACCCTGGTTTGGGATGCCCTGTCCATTCCTAAGCCCTCACCACGTATCCTACATGTGGCTATCGGCTTCCTCCCCCCACCCCCATTACTCCCTGTTCCCGGTTAGTAGGGTGGGGGGGGTACTTCCATATTTGTTTTGTCTCCCCTTAGATGGTGTGAGTGGATGTGTCCGTATGATTGAGTGTAACTGCAAGAACTTTCTTTACTGTTTGGTGGGCGCTGGCTACTGCCAGTGCGCCTCAATGTTTTAACTCGGTTTACTTGTAGATTTTATTCATTGGTGGCCAGCACTCTTTCTGGCACGGTGGCGGCGGGCCGATGTCATTTATGCCGGCTCCGCAGCCTTCGCTGGGGAGCGCGGTTTGCTGCTCATTTCAGTCAGGGGGAGGGGGCGGGGCCTGGCGCTCCCCGCGCTGGTGACGGCCGGCCCCTCCAGTTGGCGCTTGACCGGCTCCCAGTCCTATTGGCTGGGAGTGCGGCTGTTGGTTCTTTCCCGCGTTGGGAGGGGGCGGGGCCTTACGCGGGCGCGATCCACGTCAGCCCGCCTTCATCCTCCTTCGGTCTGCGGACGCTACGCCGCCATCTTCCCCATGCCTGCTTCTTTTCGTGAGTGTCCCACTGGCCATCCTTGATGCCTTAATTATAGGCTTGTATTCTTTACTCTATTCTTTACTGTAAGCGGCTGCACGGGCCAGCGGTTAGAGCATATGTTATGTCTGTCCCCGATGGTGCAGGTTGCTTTTCCCACTCCGTTAATATATATATATATATATATATATATATATATATATAATTTTGTTGCACACGTATGAGGACGCCTTTTTGGCTTCCTGTCCTATTTCTATTGGATGGTCATGGATTTAAACTTATGTGTATGGCCATGTATGTGCGCATATAGGTATATATAAATACAGGGGAATATATATGTCTAATAACTAGAGTATTTATATCTTTATATTCTGTATACTAGGCTCTTATATATTCTTTACGTGCAGCATGTATGTTTGCTAATGGGGCCCCCACTTTTTGTGCTGAGCAGGTGGGACTGCCATAAGCTTTTAGGTTCTTCCTCTCCTAAGTCATTTGGGGTTCCCTCCAGTGCTTACAAAAATCCTCCCACTAACGGACTCCAAGGGGCATCCCGGGTAGCTTCATAGCGTAATTCCCATTGGTCATTGCGACTACCTTAAAATCACCATATGGAGGCTTCCCAGGATACAGGGCTCTGGGTCCCCGGCAGTGTGTAATATGTGGGGTATCCCTTGTGGGAGACATTTTGGAGATTGGTGTACCATGCGCACAGCGGGCTATTGCGCGGCAATCTGGGCCCCGTGCGGCCGGGCCGACCCCGCTGGCCTCATCACCTGCACCCCCATGCCTGGTTATGACCCCAAGTGACTTGTCATTAGCGGGTAGTCGCAATCCAATGTTTGCGCCAGGCGGGCCAACATTGAGAAGATGATTACTAGCCTTGTGGCTGGGTAGGCCCCAGCTAAGATTTGGCACTTGGCGCCAGCCCCCCTTTTTTATGTCAGTTTGTCTCCTCGCACCTGGACGGATGCCGGTACGGAGCGCGGGGATACCATGGATACCCCCGGGCTTCTTGCCTGTATTTTGTTGCGCTGGCCACTTCCCCACCGCAAGGGGGGAATGTCTTGGGACTGCCATACCCCGTTGGGGTTCCTGAATCTGAAGCACCTTAACAATCTGATCCTGACGGAATGGGAAAAGGCCTAGCTGGTTCCCTGGCATTCCTCAAGGGTGTGATGGGAAGTATCCCTTTCCGGTTGACGTGGTTAAGCCTTGGCCTTGACAATTTGGGGTTGACGCTCCTGTCTTGGGATTGTCCAACACGTCGCTTGTGCATTCCCCGGATCCCAGGACCTTGAAGGACAGTGGGGTCCGTAATATCTACCTGAGGGCTTCGCATGCCTTTGCTTGTGTTGGTTTGGCCTTGCGCCCGGTTTGTGCTTCCGCTCTCATGGCCGTGGCTACTAGAGTTTTTATCTAAGGGGCTTTGGATGGTTTCCTATTGATTCCTTACAGTGAGGAGTCTACAGGCTTGACTCATTGTGAGATGTTTCTTGCCTTTGGCTTGTCCGCCTTGGATGATACCATCCGTATGTGTAACAGGACCTCGGCATTGCCGGTGGCTATACGTGGATTGGGCTGCTTGCGCTAGTGGGCGGCCTATTTCGCTGTTAAGTAGGCGCTCACAGGGCTTCGCTTTGTGGGTCTGCGCCTGTTTGGTGGCTCGATTAGTCTCTATTGTCTAAGGAGGTAAGTTACCTCCTACACTAGAAGCGGCGCCGGCCCTTCTAGTGTAGGGTTCAGGATCATTCAACCCCTCCTTTCATGACTCTCAGACGAGCAGGGGAACGTATTTCACTGAGTGATCCTGTTGGCAGTGCAAAATCTTCCGGACACGGAGGTCATATGCCCGGTGCTTTTCTCAGGGAGAGGCCGGGGCTATTATTCCGTCCTCTTCATGGTTCCCAAAAATAGGATGGATCCATTAGAACCATTCTGGATTTGTAGCTTCTCAACGGGTTCATCAGAACCAAGAAGTTCTGCATGGGGACTCTGTGCTCAGTCCTCAATTCCCTTTGTCAGGGGGATTTCGTGACAGATATAGACATCAAGGATGTTTACCTTCATGTACCAATCTACCCAGCACATCAGAGTTTTATTAGGTTTGCGGTGAGTGTTAAGCATTTTCAGTGTGCGGACCTCCCTTTCGGGTTGACTTCGGTACCAAGAGTGTTCACCACGGTGCTGGCGGGCATAATGGTCCTTCTCAGAGCCCAGGGCATTCGCATTGTGCCATATCTGGATGACCTATTCATTACAGCTGTTTCCCTATGTCCAGGGTGGTGATGGCGCTGAAAGTGTTCGGATGGGTGATCAACCACCTCAAGTCTTCTCTCTCCCCATCAGGGGAGATCTCATTTCTGGGCATGAGTCTGGATTCCAATCAGGCCAGAGTGTTCCTACCTCACCCAATGGTGCAGAGGTTTCAGGATCTGATACGTATTCTCCTGGCCAATCCTCGCCCCTCTATCCGGCTAGGATTGATGGTGGCTTCCTTCGAGACAGTCCCCTTTGCTCAGTTCCACATGCGGTCGCTCCAACCCCGTCTATTGCTGAACTGGGACAGATGTCCCCGGTACTTGGATCAGTCTTTTCTGCTGTCTCCCAGGTTTCAGCGTTTCCTCCAGTGGTGGCTGGAACCAAGCAATTTGATGAGGGGCAGATCCTTTCTGGCCCCTTGTTGGGAGGCGGTTAACATGGATGCCAGCCTGTTGGGCTGGGGAGTTTTCTGGACGGATTTTTGTTTCCAGGGGCTGTGGAGTCCTCTGGAGGCTCACACCCCCATCAATGTCTTGAAGCTCAGAGCTATTCGGTTGGTTCGGTCATGCTTGATGCATCACTTACAGGGCTTACCGGTTCAGGTTCGGTCAGACAATCGAGCTGCGGTAGTTTACATGAATCACCAAGGAGGGACTCGCAGCGGGAGTGCCCTCGGGAAAGTTTCTCTGATTCTTGCATGGGCGGAGAGCAATTTTCCATGCATCTCAGTGGTATTCATTCCAGGAGGGGAAAACACGGAGGCGGACTCCCTGGGCAGGGGATCCTCTCGCCGAGGGGAATGATATCTCTACCACAAGGTATTCCGGTTCCTCTGTCGCTTGTGGGGGACTCCGGAGGTGGATCTCACGTCGCAATCACAGGCTCCCAACGCTTGGGTCTCTGTCTCGGGTTCCTCTGGCCCTGGCAGTGGACGCCATGTCTCTTGCCGGGAGGGATCTGGGGTTCCTGTACCTGTTTCCCCCCTTCTCCATGGTGGGCAAGGTGGTGCACAAGCTGGCTCAAGAGGGTGCGCCAGCAATTTTGGTGGCCCCAGGGTGGCCAAGACAGGTTTGGCTTGTACCACAATTTACAAACGCTGGCTTTGACGGCGTGGCTGTTGAAACCTCCTCCACCTTAATAGAAGAAGGTTTGTCTGATGCTGTGATTCAGACACTTGTTAGGGCTGTGGAAGTGATCTTCCTCTAACATCTTCTATAGGAATTGGAGGTACTATATTGATTGGTGTGAGGCTATGGCCTTGCCTTTTAGGGTGTTTTCGATCCCTAGGATTTTGGACTTTCTTCAACACGGTCTGGGCCTGGGGCTCCAGCTTAGTACCTTGAAAGGGCAGGTCTCTGCCCTTGTGGTCTTCTTCTAAGGTCCTTTGTTCTTCGTCCTCTAGTTAAAGCTTTTTTCCAGGGGATTTGAGTGGTTCCGGGTTTAGGCTAGTCCCGGTAGATTATACAGCTTTTGATCATGACCACACCTTAAATGTATTAAATTACTTTATTTAAATATGTTTAAAAATCATCATACATTAAAATTCATCTCTCAATCTTATATGTCTCATGATGTTATGAATTAATTATACATCTGTGCTTATCATATTACATGCAACAATTATCAATTACATGTCACTACTGCTTCCTTGAAGTCTGAATCATCCGTTTTCTTTTCCCCATAAGGATTTCACTATTAGGCAAACATGTTTCACCAATCTGTTTGGCTTTATCAATGCCCTTCATTAAAGACAAAGGAAGCAACAATGTGCATATTAGTTCATTATTATTCAGTACATTTATCCATTTATGTCATAATTCAAAAATATTTCTCCATTGTATCATATTCAGTAACATATTTGTACCTTAAGGGAAATCCATAGCTATACAATATGAATCTTGTTTATGTATACATCATCATTCTTATTGTTGCCCTGAGAGACTTGGTCCGAGTGTCATTAGATGGGAAAATCACACCAACAGCCCTCTAGAAAAGGAAAGTTCTAATCAGTCCAGACCTTTAGAATTGCTTTTGTCTGGCCATTATGTTATTATTTACAGATTGTACCTTTCTCAGTTTGTGTGTAAGATCAGACCGCTGTCTGGTATCCTCTCAGTTTCATATAGATTATTTTGCCATAGGTGCTGGAATAAATATAAATAATGTGTTTCAATAGGGGGTGGAATGAATCAATGAGGAATGTACACTAAAAAGTAGTTTGCCATTCCTTCCATAATATAAGGGAAGCAGAGATTTGTTTTAAACAGCTGTGGCATCCTAAAAACACCGTCCTCTGTGTAATGTGCTCGTCTGTCTAGGGGTGATTTACCGCCACTCCGGCTGCGTTTTAAATGCGGTCCACGGCTCTACCGGCTTCCGCCGGAAATGACGTCGTTCGCTCCAGACCCCGGAACGCAGATACACGTCCACCCGGCTTCCGCCGGTTGTGACGTTACGCGCCGCCGGATCCACTGCGAAGCGATGTGGAACTTCAAGTTCCAAATGACTCCATTTTGTTGGAGCCTCTCTTCCACAGTTCACCTATGCCCCCACTCCTGACTCCATTTTACTATGCCCATCTCTTATTATTCACCATATATGTACTCCCTGGGTGTGCAACACGATGTATAATGCATGTAATTATCCAAATATTTAGTTGTTGGTCTACATACATATGCTTTACCCCTTCTATCTGTTAATCCCCATTCATATTATGGGCTTATATATGATTGCTTTAGTCTGTATTGGGCACTCCTCATTTAAGAGGTGGGGACATTAGCTTTTTGGAAGCTGCTCCTATGTTATATTAGATATAGCCATATTTCGTTTTAATTGATAACATGTTATACCTTTTATGATTCACTCCATTGCGACCTTATTATTGCACTGGTAATGACAGTGTACTGCTTTCTATATTTTTTAATTTTCAAGGGTATCATAGTGATTTTCCCAGACACTCGTCCAGATCTCTCAGGGTTTACAATTACAGCATCAGTTTTGAAAACAGTTCTATACCATAGTTTTATATCTTTATTTCTGGCTGTCCTTGCGGTGGTCTTTATCATTTTGGGTTATGGACATTCATTCCTATGCTTTATTGGCTATAGGTAGTGGTGGGTCTACAGGAATGGGGCAAAACTGAGAGTGTCATTCAGTCCCGGAAAGCGGGATGCCCTAAACCTGTAGATCCAGCGTATTTCTGCCTGCAGAGTCATTTTTTGAATATTTCCCCGTCGTTGAGGGTTATGTATTCGATCCAGTCCCTGGAATTTTAGGGAACTGGGGTCTTTATTGTGGTATAGTGTAAAGTGGCGACCTACCGGTGTTTTTTGATTGCCTATTTTAATATTATATTGATGTTCATATATTCGTCGTCTTAGCTGGCGGTTTGTTTTACCAATGTAGAAACGTCCACAGTCACATGTCAGGATATAGATTACGTCGGTCGTTGAACAGTTAATATAGTGTTTCATTACATAACTTCCCTTGTCCTGTATTGTAACTGTAGTGCCTGTTTTTATATAGCGGCACATATTACAGCCCCCACAGCGATAGGTACCCTTTTGTTTACAACATTGTTCTTTTCTGTTCGTGTTATAGTGGCTATGTACTAGCCGATCCTTCAGATTAGGGGATCTCCTAAAGATTATCCTGGGTTCCTTCAGTAAGAAGGTTCTCAGATCTATGTCATTTAAAAGGATCGGCCAGTGTTTCTTCACTATTTGGCGTATGTGTCTATGTGACTATAAGTCAAAATAAGGGCTGGGCCTTGTAAGTTTCTATCACGCTTTGGTCTGTATAATAAGGTCTGCCTGTCTATCTTCTTGGCTTTATGAAATGCTTGTTTTAAGATTGATTGTTTGTATCCCCTCTCCGCTAATCTACTTCTAATTAAATTTGCCTCTATTTGAAATGACTCTAAGGTACTGCAATTGCGGCGTACCCTAATGTATTCCTCGTATGGAATACTTCTCAGTAGGTGTGTGGGGTGAGAGCTCGATGCTCTTAGCATTGTATTAGCTGCCGTCTCCTTTTGATATAATGTGGTAACAATATGTCCATCTTTTTCTTTTAAGATTGTTATATCCAAGAATGTCACCTTGTGTTGACTTTATTCACATGTAAGTTTAAGGTTTAGATCATTGTGGTTTAAACGAGCAATAAAATCATCCAATTCTCGCTTTGGCCCCTCCCAAATGACCAGGATGTCATCAATGTACCTGTGCCATGCCGAAACATGGCACAGGTACCTGGCCATTTGGTCCTCTGCCCACAAACTCCTCTCCCACCATCCCAGATAAAGGTTCGCAAACGATGGGGCACAAGTGGTCCCCATCGCCGTCCCCTGTATCTGGTGGTAGAGTTCGTTCTTGAAGAGGAACAGGTTGTGGGAGAGGACAAAGTTGAAGAGCTGAAGCAGGAAGAGGTTATGATTATGCTCTTCAATATCCAGTTCGTTTAAAAAGGTTTCTACCGCCTTAAGCCCCTTGTTATGTGCGATGCTGGAATACAGGGCCTCCATGTCCAGAGTCACCAGAAACGCGTCAGGACCAACCCATAAATCATCAAGGACACGGACGATGTGGCCCGTGTCCTTGACGTAAGAAGGTAGGCCCATCACCAGGGGCCGCAGGTGCTGATCCACATACCGACTGGCATTCCCAGTAAGAGCCCTCATGCCCGATACGATGGGTCATCCCGGGGGAGACGTCATCGACTTATGCACTTTCGGTAGTGCATAAAACGTTGGAATCTTTGGGCATGGGGACTCCAAGAAGCCAGCAGTGTGGGCATCCACCACTCCCTGGTCACGGGCCTGCTGGATGATCTGATGGTACTCCTGTGTATCCCTGGTTAGTCTGGACATGGAGGCCCGTGCATACCAATCCTTGTTTCTAAGGATACGCGTACACATCGCCTCGTATTGGTCGATCGACATAACCACTATATTCCCCCCCCTTATCTGCTGGTTTTATAACCAGTAGGGGGTTAGATTCCAATTCCTCTAGGGCTTTCAGTAATCTGCTGTTTAGGTTAGATTGATATTTGGGTTTTTTTGATAATTGTTCCACCTCTGCGGTGACTAAATCTGTGAAAGTGGCTACTTGATGGTTGATCCCCATAGATGGGTAGTACGTAGACGTTTTTTAAAATTTCTTCATTTTAGTGGTTCCCACAAGTTGGCCTGCCACCTCCATTGCTAATTCCTCAATATCTTTTTCAAGTTGTTGCTCTGAAGGGGGAGTGTCATGTTTTACAATCTCTCCCTCTTTGGGCATAAATTGAAATTTACATAATACTTCTGCAAAAAGATGGATATCCTTCACTGTCTCAAATGTATCAAGGTTTTTTGAGGGGCAGTAATTTAATCCTAGTTTCAGTAATTCATATTGGTCCTCTGTTAAATCATATGGAGATAAATTGATTACATCTCTCTTTGCTTCCATGTCGGTTATATTCCCATCTGCTTTCTGGGTTGGGGCTTGGGAAATAGAGTGAGTTTTTTGGATCTTTGTGTTGGACCTGGATATTCGTCTACGGGCGGCATTCCTCCGTGCATTTCTGCGTGAGTTCCGCCATTTCCTAAAAAATCCCGTCTTGGATTTCGTTGAACATTTAGATCCTCTCTAGGCATATTTCTATCTTCTATTTTACGTTTCACCACATACTTTGGTTCTTCCTCCTTGCTTTGCAACGAGATCTCCCTAAGGGGAGGTCCCCTCCTAGGTTTCCTATCTCAGCGAATGGTTTAAATCTCCGCTGTGAGCCCCAATTACCCATGTCATGGGGTGTTGTTCTTTCTCTAGAGGAGGAGGTGTCTGAGGAGTTAGAAAAGCGTCCTGGACGATCTCTCCTTCCCCTATTCTGTGCTTGTGGCTCTGGCCATATATATGCTTCTTTTTGTTTATACGCTAACTTGTCCCTAAATATTTTCTCCTTTATTTGTATTATGTTTTTATTAAGTTTTTCTATTGACTCTTGGATATTCAAATCTCGTTGATGGAATTTATCATCTTTATACTTATCTTCAAAGGAGCTAATTACAGTTTTTATCTGATCAGTTAGAATGTTTAGCTGTTTAGTGTGATGAGTTATTAGAAGTTTGATTAGTTGAAGTGAGCAATCTTGTAGCGTTGCCTCCCAGCACTTTTTAAAAGTTTCTTCCGGTGAGGCCACTTGTGGAAATAAACGGATTCTCAGTCCTTTTGGGAGTAATCCGTTATCAAGATATTCTTGCAGGTAGTTTATGTCCCACCATAATTTTGATTTTTTGGCCAGCAGTTTATATAGTTTGTTGAACGAGAATTGAATCAATTCTTGCTGTTCAATATGATCTTTGTTAGTAAGTTTACATTGTGTTAGCCTAGAGACCATATCGTCCCAATTTTGCGTTCCCAATTGCGTCATAATTGGTTTTTAAGATCTTATTTGACAAATTCAAGAACAATTCTGTCTCTTAAAAACCGTTTCTATGGTAGTTGAATATTCCCTTAAGGTCGGGGGTTCACACTTAGGGTTTAGACCCTATGCCTAAGTGAAAGTCTTTGCCGTATGGTGTGGCCTATCATTCCACCCCCTATTGAAGCACATTATTTATATTTATTCCAGCACCTATGGCAATATAATCTATATGAAACTGAGAGGATACCAGACAGCGGTCTGATCTTAAACACAAACTGAGAAAGGTACAACCTGTAAATAATAACGTAATGACAAAAGCAATTCTAAAGGTCTGGACTGATTCGAAATTTCTTTTTCTAGAGGGCTGTTGGTGTGATTTTCCCATCTAATGACACTCGGACCACGTCTCTCAGGGCAACAATAAGAATGATGATGTATACATAAACAAGATCTATATTGTATAGCTATGGATTTCCCTTAAGGTACAAATATGTTACTGAATATGATACAATGGAGAAATATTTTTGAATTATGACATAAATGGATAAATGTACTGAATAATAATGAACTAATATGCACATTGTTGCTTCCTTTGTCTTTAATGAAGGGCATTGATAAAGCCAAACAGATTGGTGAAACATGTTTGCCTAATAGTGAAATCCTTATGGGGAAAAGAAAACGGATGATTCAGACTTCAAGGAAGCAGTAGTGACATGTAATTGATAATTGCTGCATGTAATATGATAAGCACAGATGTATAATTAATTCATAACATCATGAGACATATAAGATTGAGAGATGAATTTTAATGTATGATGATTTTTAAACATATTTAAATAAAGTAATTTAATACATTTAAGGTGTGGTCATGATCAAAAGCTGTATAATCTACCGGGACTAGCCTAAACCCGGAACCAGTCAAATGTAGCTAGGCTTGACCATGTACCAACTCATAAAACACTGAAATAATACGGTAGGGTCACACTATCGGAGAGGCGGAGATAGGCCACTCCATACGGCAAAGACTTTTTTCCAGGGGGTCACTCCTGTGCGACACCCTCGAAAGCCTTGTGCTTGTTTGGGTTTTGAATTTGGCATTTTCTATGTTTTCACAAAAGATTGCTTTTTTGGTGGCTATTACATCTGTTCGATGTGTTTCTGGGTTGGTGGCTCTGTCTATTCAGGCCTCTTACTTGAGAGACTCCAGGACAAGGTGGTCTTCCGCCTTAAGCCGGATTCCCTATCTAAAGTGGTATCTGTTTTTTCCATCTCATTCAGGTTGTGGTTCTCTCTTCCTTGTGTCCTAAGTCTAGCAATGACAAGGAGAGGGCCCTGCACTCTTTGGATGATTGTTTGTTGTTTGAAGTACTTTTTGGTGGCTACTTCTCTTTTCTGTAGGATGGACGCCTTGTGGGCGGTGCCCTCTGGGCCCAAGAAGGGTTTGGCGCAGTCAAGTCTACCATTAGTAAATGGATATGTCTGGTCATTGTTGGGGCCTATATTGCCAAGGGAGGGTTTCCCCCTTTCAGATTATTTCTATTCGTACTGTTGGGGCTTCCTGGGCTTTTTAGCACCCGGCTTCTGTTGAACAAGTTTGTACGGCTGCTGCTTGGTCTTCTTTTCATGCCTTTTCCAAGTTTTTATAAGGTTGATGTGCGGGCCTTAGAGGATGCTGTTTTTGGCCGCAAAGTTCTACTAGCGGCAGGGGTTTAATTTGTGCGCTTTTGCCTGTTGGGATCCCCACCCTTTTTGGACACTGCTATTGGATGTCCCAATGTAATGATTATTTCCGAAAGCAGGGTGTGAGAATAATACCATTTTGTGATTACTCACCTGTAAAATGGGTATTATAAGTATGTCTCACACCCTGCTTCGCCCCACCCTGAGTTGTATATTGGATCCTCTGTTTGGTGATACTGTTTTTTCTCATAGATTTTATTTGCTCTTCCTGGTCCCCTTACTGCTTTCTTATACTGGGGAATGTGTGGGAGGTCCCGGGTATTTATGGGCCGGGAGGGGCTCCTTTTTTTCTATTCATCTCTGCAGAAGTTCGCCCTCTACTGGACATAACCCAAGTGTAATGATTATTTCCGAAGCAGGGTGTGAGACATACTTATAATACCCATTTTACAGGTGAGTAATCACAAAATGGTATTTTTCTCCTCCATCCATTCCAGGCCATCCAGAAGTACTTACAGATGGGTGTTCGCCCCTAGGGGGCGCTGACTGCAAGATCAAAAGATGTAGCTCCTCCCGGCACCCTATAAAGGCAGCTGCCTCTCAATCCAGTCCCCAGTTCATCTTGCAGTTGACTGCATAAGATCGCTTTTCACTCTCTCTCAGAATTTTGGCAGCAGAGCGGGGCCACCTAGCCTGTCGCCCGCTGCAGGACCCTATTTCCTCGGATTTCTTCTGAACCATACTTGCCTCCCAGCCTTGGCTGCTAACAGGGATCCGTGTACAGTAGGGTGAAACGCCGGGGTCTGGGGCGTTTTGGCAGAGCACATGGCTCTGGGCCGCAGACTTTATTACCAAAAAGTAGTCAGCCGCAGGCATTTATGGTGAGCCTGCAGGGGAACCACAGCTATATGTACGTCATATATGCCCTCCCTTCTCCCACATGCTTTTAGTTGTGTACTGTATGTTGTACTTGGTGCTACTTAGGGGGAGCTTTGGAGAGCTCCTCACTATAGTGCCTACAGCGAGGAGCGGTCCGATGCCGCTCCCTCCACACCTTACCTGCCTCGCTCCCTCCACACCTTACCTGCCTCGCTCCCTCGCCGGATCTCGTCCGGGGCGTGCGCCACATACTAGCAGACGCGCCCTGCGCTTTCTCGCGGCTTGGCGGGGGGGAGGGGTCCGCAGCCATTTCAGGTGGCGCTCTAGGCCGATGTGACGCGCCGAGGGGCGGAGTCATGGGTGGCGACGCGCAGGCTGACGTCGCGCCTGTGACGCTCCCCCGGCGGACCTTCTAGAAGCGCTGCTGTGGTCTGTGCGCTGCGGGCCTTGCGAGCGCGGCTGCGGTTCTCGGCTGAGTGAAGTCAGCACTTATTGTGTATCCTGGGTTATGTGAGCGGCACGGTCGTGAGTCCCTCTTGTGGTTATCCTGTTTTAAGGGGATAAAGGGGGATAGACACTGTATTGTCACTGTATTGTCACTGTATGCTTATTTTATTTTATTGCATGTATATTTTATGATTCTTATGTTACTACATGACATTGTGGGTCATTTTGTAATTGCTGTCTTCTCTTTTGTTTTTAGACTGTGGGCTGGAGGTTGAGGGTTTTGGTTCCTCCCGGTCCCCATTATTAAAAATAGGGATCGGCTATTAGGCTTAGGCCGTTAGTGTCTATTAGCCTTATTGAGTATTCTTATTCAGAATCGCCATAATGGAAGCATCAGGGGATAGTGAGCCGGGCACCCCACTGGGCCAAGACAGGCTCTGCCCCTTGTGCAAATGGAATCCCCTGGGCGGATTCAGCACAATTTGTTCTAATTGGCCAGAGGCATTGTTTTGGACCATGAGCGGGCGGTTGCTCCTGACCCTAGCCATGCGTTACCACCGGCCTCTCCGGATCCTCCGCTGCTGCAGTTAGCCCCTAGTGAAGGGGGAGCCAGCAAGGGGACACATGCTGATCTTGCACACAGGCTGGCTAGCCTCGAGAAACAGATCTCGTTGGCAGCCCCTAAAAAGGCCTTGAGTAAGAAGCGGCATCTGGAGCCGCTTTACTCAGATGATGATCTCTATGATTCCTTGGGATCTGAGGAGGAAGGTGAGTCGCCAGATGACCCACTCTCAGTGGCAGAGTTGCTTTCCGCTGGAGACGACAGCATCTCTGGTTCCTCCTCAGATGAGGATTCCTTCCTTCCGGATGACACGGAAAGTTTGCTTTCTTCCGTTTTTGATACCTTGCACATTGTTCCTCCCAGAACGGCTAAGAGGAAAGTGATTTATTTCGGCCTGAAAGACAACGGCAGGTTTTTCCCGAGCAGCCACATTTTTCTAACATGATACTTAAGGAATGGGAAAGGCCCAACAATTTACCGTCGGTTCCTAAGGCCTGGATAGGCGGTATACTTTCCCTGCCGAGTTGATTTGGCTATGGTCTCACCCTCCCGAGGTGGACCCTCCGGTGTCAAGATTGTCCAACACCACGGTTATGCCATCACCTGACAATGCTTCCTTACGTGATCCTGCAGACAAACGCATGGATTAGTTGGTCTGCCATGCTGGTGCCCTTTTTCGGCCTGCTTGTGCCTCGGCAATTGTTTCTCTAGCCAACGTCCCGCAAACGGACGGAGGAGTTTAAGGAACTCAAGGCCTGTTTGGATTTCAGTGGCTTTGTTGTTACTGCCATGGATGATGTGGTCAGGCTCGGTGCCAGAATTTCGGCCTTGCTTGTAGCTTTACGCCGCTCGCTGTGGCTGAAGCAGTAGTCGGACAATGCAGCTGCCAAGAGGTCCCTCACAAGTCTACCTTTTGTGGGAAGCCGGCTGTTTGGGGAGTGACTGGACCTTTTGGTCAAGGATGGTAAGCTCCCTCAGAGAAGAAAGCCTGCTCGGCCCTTTCGGAACTCCTCTTCTTATCGGTCCTTTTGGGGAGGAAGAGGTTCTTTATTTTCTGGTGGTCGCAGAGATACCTGGGGCAGAGGTAGGTCCCGCAGCCGGCCCAATCCCGCCTGGGGAGCTAAGCCCAAACCCCCAGTCAAGCCTACTCAGGCATGAGGGGGCGCCCTCACCCATACGGGTGGGAGGACGGCTTCTGCTGTTTGCTCCGATCTGGAGACGTCACGTCTCGGATCGGTGGATTCAGGAGGTGGTGTCCTCCGTTTACAAGATAGAGCTGGCAGCCAGGCCACCCACGAAATTCCTATGTTCAAGGATATCCCGAAACCCGCTAAAAGCTCAGGCTTTGAGAGCAGCTGTTCAACACCTCCTGCGGATAGGTGTGACCTGCCCTGTGCCCCGGCAGGGACAGGATCAGGGGTTCTACTCCAACCTCTTCACGGTTCCCAAGAAGGACGGATCGCTGTGGCCGATCTTGGACCTGAAGGGTCTGGACAAATTTGTAAAGGTCAGACATTTCCGCATGGAAACGTTGCGGTCGGCGGTGAGATCGCTTCGGCCTGGCGACTTCATGACCACGGTGGACATCAGGGACGCTTATCTGCACATCCCGATTTTCCAAGGTCATCAGAGGTTTTTGAGGTTTGCACTGGAGGATCAACATTACCAGTTTGTGGCGCTCCCCTATGGCATATTCTCAGCTCCCTGAGTGTTTACCAAGGTGCTGGCGGGCATCATGGCTATCCTGAGGAGTCAGGGTATTCGTGTGTTACCCTATCTAGATGACCTTCTGATTTCGGCCCAGTCCCTTCAGGAGGCCGAGAGCGACACCCGGACTGTACTGTCAACCCTGGAAGCCTTCGGTTGGGCATTCAACTACCCCAAGTCATTTATCATGCCTTCAACAGTGAGATCCTTCCTGGGAATGACGCTAGACACCGGTCAGGTCAAGGTCTTTCTGCCACAGCAGAAGGTTTTGGGACTCCAGATGCAAGTGTAGGCCTTGCTGGCTTGTCAACAGCCGTCGGTACATCTGGGGATGAGATTGGTGGGCCTAATGGGGTCGTGCTTCGAGGCAGTGCCCTTCGCCCAATTTCACATGAGACCTCTACAACTGAACCTGCTGACCAGCTGGAATCGGTCGCAGGAATCTCTGGAACAAGGATTTTTGCTGCCCCCCCCGGCCAGGCAATCCCTCTTGTGGTGGTTGGACTCCCGGAACCTGCTGGTAGGCAAGTCCTTCCAGACTCCCCAATGGGAGATAGTTACCACGGATGCCAGTCTTACAGGCTGGGGAGGCGTTTGGCAGACCCAGAAGATCCAGGGTCAGTGGGGTCTGAAGGAGAACCGGTTACCCATACCCATAAATTTCTTGGAGCTGAGAGCAATTTGGTTGGTTCTTCTACACCTGACTCCCCATTTGAAAGGCCATGCGATCCAGGTCCGCTCGGAGAGCGGGGACTCCGCATCAGGGTGGGGACTCGGAGCAAGAGATCCCTCAAGGAGGTAAGCCGGATCCTGACTTGGGCAGAGGAGAATGTTCCCTGCATCTCGGCGGTTTACATCCCCGGGGTGGAAAACCAGGAGGCAGACTCCCTGAGCAGGAGTTTTGCGCCTGGGGGAATGGTCCCTCAGCAGCGAGACCTTTCAGATTCTGTGCCTCCGCTGGGGTCAACCAGACGTGGATCTTTTTGCGTCCAGACACAATCACAAGCTTCCAAGGTTCGTCTCTCTCTCAAGAGACCCTCTGGCCATAGCAACAGATGCTCTGGCGATCCCTTGGACGGAGTTCAATTTTCTGTATGCATTACCTCCGTTTCCGCTCCTGAGTGTTGTACAAGATAGCCCAGGAGGGGGTACCAGCCGTCCTGGTGGCTCCTCGCTGGCCGAGGAGTAGTTGGTTTGCGGGATAGTGATATCAATATATCACTATATCATGCCCGACGACCCAGGCCTTCTCACACAGGGGATGCTACGGCACCCGAATTTACGGACGCTGGCTTTGACGGCCTGGCTATTGAAACCTCAATCCTGACGGAGAAGGGTTTATCGGCCATGGTTATTCACACAATGATTCAGGCACGGAAGAAGTCTTCTTCCATGAAGAAGCGGGCCTATATCGCTTGGTTCAAGCCCAAGAGCCTTCCTTGCTGGAAAATTTCTAGAATTCTTGAGTTTCTACAACACGGTCTAGACTTGGGCCTCCAGCTGAGCACCCTCAAGGGTCAGGTCTCGGTCTTATCAATTTTTTGCCAGAGGTCCATTGCCACTCATAGATTGATCAAGACTTTTTTCCAGGGAGTCACCCATGTCCGCCCACCGCGTAAGCTAGTCTTACCAGTGTGGGACTTGAATCTAGTGCTGTCTGCTCTCCAGGGTTCTCCCTTCGAGCCATTGAATGTCGCTACATTGTCTATGCTGACTCTCAAGGTGGTTTTTCTGGTGGCGATTACCTCGGTACGTAGCTTATCAGAGCTGGCTGTGCTTTGTATGAAACCACCCTACTTTGAGTTGCACAGAGATAAGGTGGTTTTTCGTTTTTAAACCTGATTTTTTGCCTAAGGTCGTTTCTCCTTTTCACCTTAATGAAGAAGTTGTCTTACCTTCCTTGTGTCCAGCACCGGCTAATTCCAAAGAATGGATCCTCCATGCTTTGGATGTGGTCAGAGCCATAAGGTATTACCTGGCTGCGACTGAATCCTTCAGGAAATCGGATTTGCTTTTTGTCTTAACGGAGGGTTCTAGGAAGGGATTGCCACCATCCAAGTACAGGTACAAGCCTATTCTGCCAGGGGGAAGGAACCCCCTTTTCGGATTACAGCTCATTCTACTAGGGCTACTGGTGCCTCTTGGGCCTTTCAGCATCAGGCATCAGTGGAACAAGTTTGTAAGGCCACCACTTGGTCTTCTGTTCATACTTTTACAAAGTTTTACAAGGTGGATGTCAGGGCCTCAGCTGACGCTGTTTTTGGCCGAAAGGTGCTTCAGACGGTAGTGAAATTAACTACATGCTGTTCCGCACTGGGGATCCCGCCCATATGGACACTGCTTTTGGATGTCCCATCTGTAAGTACTTCTGGACGGCATGGAATGGATGGAGGAGAAAAACGCAATTCTGTGAAACACCTGTAGAATTGGTTTTGTTATCCATCCATTCCAGGCTGTCCACCCCACCCTTGTGGTTCATTATGTCCTGCATGCCTGTTATAGTGATTTAACCATTTTTGTTCATAGGACACTAGTTATACAAGTTTTTAGTTTTGATTCGAGAGAGTACAAGCGGAGGCTATGTGAGGTAACATGGTCTCCTATTTTTTTGTTTGGACCTCCCGGCCTGCCTCTTTTATTGAGTACTGCTTTTAAACCACTGGGGACTGGATTGAGAGGCAGCTGCCTTTATAGGGGCCGTGAGGAGCTACATCTTTTGATCTTGCAGTCAGCGCCCCCTAGGGGCGAACACCCATCTGTAAGTACTTCTGGGCAGCCTGGAATGGATGGATAACAAAACCAATTCTACAAGTGAGTTTCACAGAATTGTGTTGTTTGCTTGCCAGGTCTTCCTTGAATGCTCTTAAGTTTGCATTAACCACTGTATATACATATGCCTGACATATAACTCTCAATCCTAGTGTACAGTAGAAAAATGGGCTGCCACGCAATTAGCGGCGGTGGTGTGTGCGGCTGTTCTGGGGGGATGGTGTGGGGGGCGGGGCTATGACGCGGCCAGACGGCCGAACTGCTCTGAATTGAGCATGGGGCACAGCTGTGTGAGAGCGTGCAGGCGGCTTCCGGCCGGGGCCGTGCTGCACGCCCGGACGCGTGCTCCAATTAATGCAGGTTAGTCTCTATTTATAGGAGCATTGGGATGGGGCATCTTTCATACCTTGATAAAGTGGTCTGAGCGGGGGGACCACGAAACGCGTTGGGGATCGCTACTGGACCTGCATAAACCTAGGGGCTACTTGGGGTTACATTCAGGTGATGTGCTTTGTTCACATATTCATTGTTGTGTATTTCTTAATGGAGTCTGCTCTCCTTTTTTCTCTTGCCACATTGTGTTTATAAATAGACTGTTTGCACAATAGCACTTATGCACTTTAGTTCATTATAATATTGGCACTGATAATTTTGTTACTATGGGATGGGGTATAGGTGAAATTGGGATGCCCCTGGGAGTGTGTGGTCCAGCTTTTTATGTTTATGTTTTTTAATTGTTTGTAATGTGATTTATGTGGGTTAATGATCAAAAATAAAATGTACCTAGAAATTTATGATATAAATTCAATTGTAGATTCTTTATTACTGTGGAGGAGGTGCTGTGTTTTTGTGAACTATCTAGGGTGAATAGCTGGATTCACCATTGTACAATTAAATACTATTTAGGATTGAGATAGTCCCATACCACTGCACGGCCACAGACTTTTGATAAATTGGTGGTGCGGAATTAATATACAACAGTTTAGAATGGATGGAGGAGAAAAACGCAATTCTGTGAAACACCTGTAGAATTGGTTTTGTTATCCATCCATTCCAGGCCGTCCACCCGCCCTTGTGTTCATTATGTCCTGTATGCCTGTTATAGTGATTTAACCATTTTTGTTCATAGGACACTAGTTATACAAGTTTTTAGTTTTGATTCGAGAGAGTACAAGCGGAGGCTATGTGAGGTAACATGGTCTCCTATTTTTTTGTTTGGACCTCCCGGCCTGCCTCTTTTATTGAGTAGTGCTTTTAAACCACTGGGGACTGGATTGAGAGGCAGCTGCCTTTATAGGGGGCCGTGAGGAGCTACATCTTTTGATCTTGCAGTCAGCGCCCCCTAGGGGCGAACACCCATCTGTAAGTACTTCTGGGCGGCCTGGAATGGATGGATAACAAAACCAATTCTACAAGTGAGTTTCACAGAATTGTGTTGTTTGCTTGCCAGGTCTTCCTTGAATGCTCTTAAGTTCGCATTAACCACTGTATATACATATGCCTGACATATAACTCTCAATCCTAGTGTACAGTAGAAACATGGGCTGCCAGACCAGTCCCACATTTTGATATATAGACGTGGAGTGTAGCCATCTTTTGGGGAGGAGGATATGTTTGGGACTGGTCTGGCAGCCAATTTTTCTATTGTATTATAGCTTTTGCATATTGTGCAGTGGTCCCCTCCGGCCCGCACCTGTTGTTTTAAGTATTTTTCAGCTGTGCTAGACATTGCTTGCTTTTCTCAATCCTAGTATGTTGTACCTTCTTGTTTTGTAAGATTTGATTGCATCTTGTATTGTACCCCAATATAAGTCTTTATTTACCATTTGTCTCAGTGATTTCTTGGAAATAATGGATATCTAAAGAAATACAATGCGTTTATCCATTGCGTTACTATTGTGTATATATATATATATATATATATATATATATATATATATATATATATATAATTTGTTTGCATATTCTATCCAAGCATGATATATATATATATATATATATATATATATATATATATATATGTTATGAGTTTAGTTATTAAATTGTTTACAAATCTAGCTTAGCTAGGCATGAGATATTGTATTACTCATTGATATTTTTATAGATTTTTTCATAATAATAATTGTTTACATATTTGGCCATAATGGTTTCAGGAGATATATAATAGTTTGCAAACAAATGTTAAAACAGACCATCCAAAATACAAGAAACTGCTCTGCATATGATGCTAGCAGATACTCCACAGAATCAAATAGCACAGAGCCAGAAAAAAAAAAGGGGACGGGGGAGGGATGAAAAAAATACAACAATAATAATACTAACAATGATATTTTGTTTGCTTTGCAGGTTCCTGCACATGGGTGTGGGGAAGATTATTTAGTGTCCCACCCTCCTGCAATTTTTAATTTTTACAGCGCTATAGAATTCAATAAAATATTAATATTGTTTTTTTATTGCTTTGCAGGTCCCTGGTGAACTGAAACTTGAAGCACTGTGTGCCATCTAATCTGTCAATGCCCCACCATTCTGGCACCGGGATTGGGGCCTACAGGCACATGCTGCAAACCATGGCGCCTGCTCGCACCATTTTGTGCATGGCAATAGCCTTGGTGTTCCCCTTAATTTTCAGCCCTTGCTACCCCCATTTTACAGAAGTTAAAAATAGTTGGTAAGCACACTCATGTAGTAGCTTATGAAAGAATAAAATAATAGTTATGTGGGTGCAATTCAAAATCATGGGACAGATGTCCCTAGGAGTATCAACAAACAATATACTATGAATGCACACCTAACCACCAAAAATATGGTTGCAAAAAAGAGGGTAAATTTATTTATGTACAACAAGCATTTAACATATAATTTTTGGGATGACGTGCAGGTAACACATAAAGTTGGGGGACAGGTACACTACTAAACACAATATTTACAATATGTACAGTACATCAAATCCTGGGGTTTGCGTTTGTCTGGTTGCATCCAGCTTAATAAGGCACAGGGATACCAGGATTTTACCGCAGAGATTGGTTTCAAGGAAAAGGAGATTATGAGGCACTCCTGTATGTGGATATTATCCCCAAAAAAGGGGATCTTTGCTCCAATTGTCCTTAGCATGATATAGAGTTCAGCTTAAGAGGTCCTGGTACTGCTGCTCAGTCATGAAGTCCAAGTAGTGCTGCTAACGTTGCTGCTGACACGTGTTTTGGTTCAATAATAATAAACCTTCCTCAGAGCGGTGAGTAACGAGCGGTGTCCAGATGCGGGATTGAGGCCGGAGAGGAGCGAAGTGCCTGTCAGCTGTTTTGCTACCTGATCTTTAAATAGCGCACTATGGCGCGAATCCCCCCCGGGCCGGCCCATGTGACGCGTGGATGACGCGAACGTAGTCCGCGTCATCCCGCGTCACTTCCGGTGACGCACGTCCCGGCCTAGCGCCAGCCAGCCCTGGATTGGCGTATTGCCAATCGCAGGATGGCGGCGCAGGGGGCGCGCGTCACAGCGGTGGTCAGAGGAGCGATGGAAGGTAAGTAAACTGATCGTAGGGGGATTTCCTCAATGAGGGGATCCTGGTCAAGCGTCTGCAAAATAAAGACCAACATGAATACAGATGCAATATTTGTCATTAATACAGCACATACATTTATCTGGACTGGAAATGGGCATAGTGCAGAGAAATAAAAGGACCTATATTTATCACATGCCAATTGCCATCACATTACAAAGGTTTCCTTTGGAGTTGGCCTGGGCTTCCAGCAACCTGACATTAAAGGATAACTATTCTATTAATGCATCCAAATGATAAGGATGCTTGCAATTTTGCACAGGGGCTGCTATAGCATTACCAGTGGGTCTTGTTAGAACATTGTGTGCATCAGCCAAGGTACAATTAGAAAAGATATATTAGGGATGTTAAATGAATGATGTAGGGATGCTCTGGACTAAAGTATCGCTTAAATTAGTAGAATGAGTAAGAAAGCGATTATCCTTAAAAAATCTAAAGGGCTGATAAATTCCCGCCGGAACATTTAAAAGATATGGTAATAGTCCTGCTGAGGAATTCTCAAATGATTGCAGTGCTATAGAGGTTGTAAAAATTATCTTGCAAATATACTAATGCGGACCTAAAGCCAAGTAGAGATAAATGAGTGAACCTTGTTTAGCACTACTAAGTCATTGAGAGGAGTTTCTTGGAAAAGCAAAGGCCACAATGCTATTCAAAAAGTAGCTACCTGTAAAGTAGTAGTACTAAGAAACTGGATGATCCTGATGGGAATAACTGGTGTCTTGTAGAAAATCACTAGATGCGGGAAAGAAATTCAGAACGGTTAGCCAGGCAATATTTTTTTAAAAACATTAATTAAAGGAAGGGGGAGAGATCGCACTCCTCATTCATGCCCCTAGGATACCTAGTATTTAGTTCATATATCCAAAAGAGTTCCCTCCTGGATAGTCTGTTGGCCAGATCCCCCCCTCGTTTATGGGGGTATACTTTTTCAATCACAGGGAATCTTAATTGAGATGTTTGGTGGTTGGCTTCAGCAAAATGCCTTGCCACGGGTGAATTAAAGTCAAATGTCTAATGTTGCTACTGTGCTCGCTAATGCGGGTTTTGATTTTCCTCTGGGTTTGACCCACGTATGCCTTACCGCAGGGGCATTTCAGCAGATATATCACATTAGTGGTATTGCAGTTGAAAAAACCTTTTAATGCATAAGATTTGCCAGTCGACGGATGATTGAAAGTGCTGCAGCGGATCACCGAATTACATTGTGCGCAGTTGCCACATGCAGACATTCCCAAAGGTTTGGGAAGAGAGCTTAGCCAATCTCTGTTTGGAGGTAAGGATAATTTATCTGAGGTGTCCGCCTGTATTAAAGTATCCTTAATATTTTTAGAGCGTTTGAAGGTAAACATGGGAGGTTCGCTGAACACTTCTTGCAATCTTTCGTCATAGCTGAGAGTGTGCCAATGTTTCTTAATTATGGATTGTACTGTCTTGCTTTGTTTGTTAAAAGTCAGGATGCATGGAATTCGTGTGGATCGTTTTTTAGGTTTATACTGTAAGAGTGATGCACGGGTAAGTGTTGTGGCCTTCTCAAGGGCCCTATTGATTGTGGATGGTGTGTACCCACGTTCCTTGAAATCCCGGGACATGACTTTTGCCTGTTTCTGAAAGGTGTCCTCATCGTCTATTATTCGTCTTAATCGGATGAATTGACTATAGGGAAGACCATCTTTAAGTTTTTTTGGATGAAAACTTGTGGCGTGTAGATATGTGTTTCTATCAGTGGGTTTAGAAAACAGATCTGTATGGAGAATATTGTCAGATAGGCTAACCCAGACGTCTAGAAAGTGAACACGTGTGGTGTCTGATTCCAAGGTGAAGGATATGGTGGGCCAGGCTTGGTCCAGATCATTTTTGAATAGCACAAGGCTGTCACTAGAACCTGTCCATAAAAAGAAAACATCGTCTATGTATCTAAACCAAAGGAGGACATGTTGTAGGTACAATGGATGTGGATAGACTATGGTTCCCTCAAATTCTGACATAAACAAGTTGGCATAGGCCGGAGCAACATTGGATCCCATCGCCGTCCCTTGCTTTTGCAAGTAGAAAGTGCCGTTATAACAAAATTTATTTTTGGTCAATATGATCCTAAGGAGATCCAGGCAAAATTGTTTATATTCCATGGATAGTGGCATGGAATTCAGGGTAGATTCAATCACTCTTATGCCGTGGTTATGTGGTATTGCCATATATAAGCTGTTGACATCCATGCTGCACAGCAGTGTGCCAGCTGGGATGGGGCCTAGGGTTGCTAATTTGGACAGAAAATCCCCAGTATCTAGGAGAAAAGATGGAATTCTGAGTACTTGAGTTTGGAGGATTTTATCTAGAAAGATGGCTGATGGTTGAAGGATAGGATTTGTTCCTGCAACAATTGGTGGTCATGGTGGTTTAGAAGGATGTTTATGAATTTTTGGCAAAATGTAGAAGAGTGGAGTCAACTCTGCGGTAAAATCCTGGTATCCCTGTGCCTTATTAAGCTGGATGCAACCAGACAAACGCAAACCCCAGGATTTGATGCACTGTACATATTGTAAATATTGTGTTTAGTAGTGTACCTGTCCCCCAACTTTACGTGTTACCTGCACGTCATCCCAAAAATTATATGTTAAATGCTTGTTGTACATAAATAAATTTACCCTCTTTTTTGCAACCATATTTTTGGTGGTTAGGTGTGCATTCATAGTATATTGTTTGTTGATACCCCCACTTTACAGCCATTTATGGGTCCCCATTGACTTCAATGGGGTTTGGGTTCGAGGACCCTACCCAAACTTTGCCTGCAAATTCGGATGAACTTGGTGAGCTCTAACTTCAAGCGACCCGCTCATCACTAATAATGAACTCTTTATGACACATATTATTCAGCTTTATATACAGATGTTGCTCTAAAATATTTGAAACATCTACTATAAACTGCATTATTCTGTTAAAGGCAGGCGCTAGCTTGCTTTACCATCCAAAGTTTTAAGGGACTTAATGGGGGATTTATTCTAAGTATGTCACACACCCCGCTTCAAGACATTCATTACACTTGGGTATACTGACCTGTAGATGGCGATCTTGCAGAGATGATAACAAAAATAGGTCAGACCCTCCCAGCCCATAAATACCTGGGACCTCCCACTCATTGCCCCAGTCTTCATCTCTGCAGAGGCGAGCAAGTCAGAAGATGATGTCCCCTCCCAGGTACCCTTAGAGGGGGGGGGGGCGGGTCCCTCATGGATTCCTGTCTTTTATGTGTGTGTGTGTGTTTTACTGTGCGTGCTTTACTTTCACTTTCATGGTGCCGGCGGTTCCACGGCGCCGGCCTCCGGCGCGCTTAGAGTGCTGCCCGCAATGGCGGTGGCGAGCCCATGAGGGCTTCTTCTCCTCCGGGGGGGCGGGGCTGGGCGTTCGCGTGCGCCTAGGGCCCGCCCCCGTGCTGAGAGCGCAGCTTTTCATGTCCCGACTTCAGGCCGGGAGAGACGGGGGAGGGGCCGGGCACGACCCGCGACCCACACCGGCCCACTGTCCCTCCTCCTACTGCACACTGCGCATCGTTACCTGCGGTACCGAAGGGCGGGTGAGGGGCCTGATGGCCATCACTGTCATTTGTTGTTCTCATATTTACATTTAGCATGGAGTGTGTGCTTGTGTTCTTGTGTTCCAGGTGGACCATTGATCATATTAAAGGGGGGTTCTCCCGGTCCAGGTCCCTGGTTAATTTTCAGCTGGCTTAAAATCCTCCCACTCGGGACTTAAAGGGGCATCCCGGGTTGCATTATTGCGTAATTCCCAAAATAAAAAGAGCAGTGTACACATTTAATTGTATATACTATATATATAGTGCTAAAAAATCACCATATGGAGGCTTCCCCGGATACTGGGCTTGTGCCCCCCTCGGGGCAATCCAGGCTGTGTTTGGGGTGTGGGGTATCCCTTTTGGGGGATGATGTATTTCTATGTGTACCCTGTGCGCAGCGGGCTATTACGCGGCAGACCGGATCTCATGCGTCTGGTTCTGCTCCGCCGGTCTCCTCCCCGTCTCCCCCTCGCCTGACACGTGCGTGTGATGTGGTCATTAGTGGGGAGTCGCAATCTGAGGTGTGTGCCAGATTGGCCAATCTTGAAAAATTGTTTTCTAGTGCCGTCGCCAAAAAGGCCACGGCAAAGAGGAAACATTTGTATTCGGCTGCGCAGGCCTTTGATAGGGAGGACTTTGACTCACTGGATTGGTCTGATTGCTCCCTGCGTGAGGAAGGGGAGCTGTATGAGGGGTCTGATGACTCAGACGATCAGCAGTTTGTGGGCGCTGATACCCAGAAGGGCCAGGGGGATTCCTCTGATACATCCAGGGTCCTGGCTCAGGTGTTTGAGGTCCTGGCTATTTCTCCCCCCGAGGCAGCTCCTCCGCTGAAAGGGGGAGTTCTTTGAAGAGACGAAGCCCCGCTTGGAATTTCCTTATCAAAAGCATTTTGATGGTATCATTCGCAAGGAATGGGAGAGGCCGACGCGGCTTCCGGGTGTCCCACCGGGTTGGGACAAGAAATATCCCTTTCCGGCGGACGCAGTGAAGCACTGGTCGTCTCCCCCCGAGGTGGATGCTCCTGTTTTGGGGTTGTCCAGCTCCTCAGTCCTCCATTCTCCGGAGTGCACTACCCTCAAGGATGGTCAGGATAAACGCATTGACCAGATGGCTTGTCATGGTTTTGCCAGTGTTGGATCGGCCTTGCGGACGGTTTGTGCTTCTGTGCTTGTACTGGTTGCTGCTAGGTCGGTTGTTAGAGGATTGTTGACCTCGTCCGGGCTTGACCTGGCTAGTGAGGAGTTTGCCGACCTTAAGCGCTGTGAGTTATTCTTATCCTTTGTACTATCCGCCCTGGACGACACCTTGGTGATGTGTAGCAGAGCTGCGGCTCTGCTTGTGGCTATCCGCCGGTCGGTTTGGTTATGCCAGTGGGCGGCTGATTTTGTGTCCAAAAGTCGCTCACGGCCCTTCCCTTTGTGGGGTTGCGGCTCTTTGGAGAAAAATTGGATTCGGTGGCAAAGGGAGGTAAGTTACCTCAGCGTAAGAAGCAGCGTCGCCCCTTTCGGGGGGCGGCTTCCTTCTCTCAGTCTTTTCGTGGGGCTAGAGTCGGCAGGGGCTTGGCTTTCCCCTCGTCCAGAAGTGATTCCTGGACCAGGGGCAGGGGTCAGGCCCGTCCAGGACCCAGTTGGGGCTCCAAGCCTAGAGTCGCTGCCAAGCCGGCTCAGCAATGAGGGGGCGCCCTCACCCTTGCGGGTGGGGGGACGGCTGCTACTCGTCTCCCAGGTTTGGGTTCAAGAGGTCTCGGACAGGTGGATTCAGGAAGTGGTGTCTTCCGGTTACAAGCCGGAGTTCGAGTTCCGGCCCCCTCCCAGATTCTTCAGTTCTCGGGTGCCGTCAGATCCTCTGGCCGCCCAGGGGCTTCGGGTGGCAGTAGCAAGTCTTTTGGACATGGCTGTCATCTGCCCGGTGCCCCACTCAGACCGGGGCCTGGGCTTCAATTCCAATTTGTTCATGGTGCCCAAGAAGGACGGATCCGTTCGTCCCATTCTGGATCTGAAGTTGCTCAACAGGTTTGTTCGTCCCCGGAAGTTCCGTATGGAAACTCTACGCTCAGCCATCCACTCACTTCGTCAGGGGGACTTCATGACGTCCATAGACATCAAAGATGCTTACCTGCATATTCCAATATTTCCGGCACACCAGAGAATTCCTCAGGTTTGTCGTGGACAATCGACATTTTCAGTTTGTGGCTCTTCCGTTTGGCCTTACCTCGGCTCCAAGGGTTTTTACCAAGGTGTTGGCAGGAGTGATGGCCATACTCAGAGCCAGTGGTATCCGCATCGTGCCCTATCTGGACGATCTTCTCATCATGGCGTCTTCCCTCAGTCAGGCGCAGCTGGATACCAGGAATGTGGTGTCCACTCTGGAGAGTTTCGGTTGGGTGATCAACTATCCCAAGTCCTGCCTCACTCCCTCCAGGGTGATGGAGTTCCTGGGAATGTCGCTGGATACTTCTCAGGCCAGGGTGTTTCTCCCCCGAGCCAAGGTTCTTCTGATTCAGGAATTGACTCAGCGTCTTCTATCCATTCCCCGTCCGTCCATCCGGCTAGAGATGCGACTCGTGGGATAGATGGTGGCGTCGCTCGAGGCGGTTCCCTTTGCCCAGTTTCACACAAGGATGCTCCAGCTCCATCTCTTGGCGGCCTGGGACGGGTCCCCGCTGTCATTGGATCAGTCCTTTCTGATGTTCCCCCCGGGTGCGGCGTTCCCTTCGGTGGTGGCTGAAACCAAGCAATCTGATGAGGGGCAGATCCTTTCTGACCCCTCGTTGGGAGACGGTCACCATGGATGCCAGCCTGTCAGGTTGGGGGGGATTTTGGAAGGATCTTCAGTTTCAGGGACTGTGGGGAAATCTGGAGGCTCACGACCCCATCAATGTTCTGGAGTTGAGAGCCATCAGGCTGGTTCTGGCTCACTTGACTCATCAGTTGCGGGGCCTGCTGGTCCAAGTTCGGTCGGAAAATCGGACGGCGGTCGCCTACATCAATCACCAGGGAGGGACTCGCAGCAGGCGTGCCCTCAGGGAAGTGTCCTTGATCCTTGCCTGGGCAGAGAGCAATGTCCCATGCATCTCTGCAGTGTACATTCCGGGAGTGGAGAACACGGAGGCGGACTCCCTGAGCAGGGGGTCATCTCGCCGGGGGGAATGGTCGCTCTGCCCCAAGGTGTTTCGGACGCTTTGCCACCGGTGGGGGTCTCCGGAGGTGGACCTCTTTTGCCTCTCGTCACAATCACAAGCTTCCGGCATTTGTGTCTCTCTCGTGGGATCCACTGGCTCTGGCAGTGGATGCCATGTCTCTGAACTGGAGGGATCTGGGGTTTCTGTACCTGTTCCCTCCGTTTCCCATGGTGGGCAGAGTGGTGCGCAAGCTGGCCCTAGAGGGCGCGTCGGCAATCCTTGTGGCTCCAAGGTGGCCAAGACAGGTTTGGCTCGCAGACGTGGTAAGGTTGGCGGAGGATCAGTTAGACCTGCCCCTTCTGCCGGATCTGCTCACTCAGGAGCCACTGCTCTACCCCAATTTACCAACGCTGGCTTTGACGGCGTGGTTGCTGAAACCTCCATCTTGAGGGAGGAAGGTCTTTCTGATGCTGTTATTCAGACTCTGGTTAGGGCTAGGAAGCAGTCTTCCTCTGCCATCTATTATAGGACTTGGAGGTCTTATATTGATTGGTGTGAGGTCAGGGAATTTCTGCAACATGGTCTGGACCAAGGCTTGCAGCTTAGTACGCTGAAGGGGCAGGTTTCTGCCCTGGCAGTTTTCTTTCAAAAGTCTTTTGCCCTTCATCCTCTGGTTAAGACCTTTTTTCCAGGGGGTTATGCATGTGCAGCCACCTAGGAAGCCTTTGCTCCCAGTTTGGGATTTGAATTTGGTTTTGTCTGCCTTGCAGAGTCCTCCTTTTGAACCTTTGCAGGATATTGCACTCTCTACGCTTACTAAGAAGGTTGTTTTTCTGGTTGCCATCACTTCCATTCGACGTGTTTCGGAGTTGGCAGCCTTGTCTATTAAGGCTCCTTACTTTGAGAGGCATCAGGACAAGGTTGTTTTCCGCTTCAAACCAGATTTCATTCCTAAGGTGGTCTCTGCTTTTCATTTGAATCAGGATATTGTTCTTCCCTCCTTGTGTCCTAAGCCCAACAATGACAAGGAGAGGGTTTTTCATTCTTTGGATGTGGTTTGCTGTGTGAAGTACTATTTGGTGGCTACTTCTCCTTTTCGTAGGACTGACGCCCTTTTTGTGGTGCCCTCTGGGCCTAGGAAGGGTTTGGCTCCTGCCAAGTCTTCCATTAGTAAATGGATTTGCCAGGCCATTGTTGGGGCCTATTCTGCCAAGGGGAAGGTTCCCCCTTTTCGTGTTACTGCTCATTCTACTCGTGCTGTTGGGGAGTCCTGGGCCTTCCAGCACCAGGCTTCTGTTGAGCAGGTTTGTAAGGCTGCTACTTGGTCTTCGGTTGACACTTTTTCCAAGTTTTACAAGGTTGATGTTCGGGCCTCAGCGGATGCTGTTTTTGGCAGCAAAGTTCTGCAAGCTGCAGTGGTTTAAGTTTTTTGGATCCCCACCCTTAATGGATACTGCTATTGGATGTCCCAAGTGTAATGAATGTCTTGAAGCGGGGTGTGTGACATACTTATAATACCCATTTTACAGGTGAGTATTCACAAAATGGTATTATTCTAAGTATGTCACACACCCTGCTTCACCCTGCCCTTTTGTATTCTGGATCCTTTATATGGTGAACCTTTGTTAGTTTTAATTGGCTTTCCTGGTCCCTTGATCTTACTGCTATCTTTATACTGGGCAATGAGTGGGAGGTCCCAGGTATTTATGGGCCGGGAGGGTCTGACCTTTTTTTGTTATCATCTCTGCAAAATCGCCATCTACAGGTCAGTATACCCAAGTGTAATGAATGTCTTGAAGCGGGGTGTGTGACATACTTATGATACCCATTTTACAGGTGAGTATTCACAAAATGGTATTTTTTTGCTAAGCGTGGCTCTTTAGTTTCATATGCAGATTATCCTTTCAATGCACTTATTATTCTGTTAAGGGGGACCTCTAGCATGACATACAAATATTTAAAATGAGTAATCATTTTGTCTTCATAAAAATCATGTTGTGCTTTACATACTGGTCTTCTACTCAAAAAATACATTTGACTACAGAGACCGTTTTTACTTGTACCCGAGATTATGTGATCTCCAAGTCGTACAGTCTGCAGGCCAGGGCCGGCTCCAGGTTTGTGGGGGCCCTTGGGCAAAATAATCTTAGTGGGCCCCAAAGTAGTGTGCCACATGATGTCTCCTTTCAGCTTGGATCATCTTCTGCTGCCAATCGTCCTCCAGTCCTTCTTGCCTTCCCTATAGCCACCAATCGTCCTCTAGTTCTTATTGCCTTCCCTATAGCCACCAATCGTCCTCTAGTTCTTATTGCCTTCCCTATAGCCACCAATCGTCCTCTAGTTCTTATTGCCTTCCCTATAGCCACCAATCCTCCTCTAGTCCTTATTGCCTTCCCTATAGCCACCAATCGTCCTCCAGTCCTTATTGCCTTCTTTATAGCCACCAATTGTCCTCTAGTCCTTGTTGCCTTCCCTATAGTGATCAATCACCCTCCAGTTCTCATTGCCTTCCCTGTAGCCACCAATCATCCTCTTGTCCTTGTTGCATTCTCTACTGCCACAAAGCACCCATCAGCCCTTACTGTTTGCTCTGCTGCCACTAAAGACTCCATCATTTCTGTCAGTTGTCACCTGTTTCCTGCCACTTTCTAAGCTTCCATCAGTTGACCTCCTTTAAATGCTACCTTCCCTATAGTGATCAATCACCCTCCAGTTCTTATTGCCTTCCCTGTAGCCACCAATCATCCTCTTGTCCTTGTTGCATTCTCTACTGCCACAAAGCACCCATCAGCCCTTACTGTTTGCTCTGCTGCCACTAAAGACTCCATCATTTCTGTCAGTTGTCACCTGGTTCCTGCCACTTTCTAAGCTTCCATCAGTTGACCTCCTTTAAATGCTACCTTCCCAATTGTAGTCGACCAGCCTTCTCCGTTGTTGCTGAGGACAGTCATGAGCGGGTCTGCACACAACACCCTGCATTCGATTGTTCAAGTCCACTGTGAGCCTGAGTGGGCCCCTGAAGATGCCAGGGGCCCTGGCAATCGCCCAGGATTGCCTTGTGCTGGCGCTGGCCCTGCTGCAGGGATTTGGTTGTGTTAGTTTCCAGAGACCCAGTGGACAGTGTGTTAGCAGTTACTGCTGTTGGGACATTGTTGGTGGAATTGTCTTCTATTATGGTACGCTGCATCCCCTTTGGCATGCACGCTCCCGCCTCAGTCTATCTGAATGGCTGGGACCGGGGTGTGCAACGCGTGTTCCTCACTGATGTCAATGAGAGACGCTTGCCGAATTATAGTCACAGCAGGCGGCTCTCATTGGACAAGAAAGCTTCCAGCACAACTGCAGTGTGTCTGTGTACTAGCTCCCATCCCCCCACTTATGCTTGTATAAGCAGGGCTCTCAGGTGTGATCTAAGATGGCAGCTTCCATGTAATTCTAGGAGTGCAGCTGTTCTACAACATCTATAAGGGGTTAAGCCCTCTCAAACATCATATGCCAGTGATTGTCAAAGGGAGCACTTTCGGGGAGCAAATTACAAAATGTAATTTTCTTGACTGGTCTGCTTTAAAGTGATACAGCAGGCAATGGTAATTGTTACACTATTGTGTAAGGCTACATTTGGCACTGTCTTAAACAGTTTTCGTTTTTTTAATTGAAGAAGAAATGGCTGAGATTCCGGGGTTTCACCTCATGAGTTCATGATTGGGGGACGGGATGAAAAAGAGAATTACATTGGCTGAACCTGTAAACTCAGGCATTTGTGCTTCAATTTAGGACAGTGCCAAATGTAGCCCGACGCAATGGTGTAAAATATTACCTTTGCCTGCTGTAATAGGATGTCCAAACAATCTTTCATAATTCCATGTAGGTCAGAAATAAAAAGGAATATATTTCATATCTCATAAAATTCAAAAGGTAAGTGATACAGCTTGTTTCTTCTAATGATGCTCTCTTTAAATATGTGTGCTTCCTGCCTCAGGATATTACATTTAAAAGTAATAAGCTGGCTGTTTGTGTACTATTCCAGGAACTTGCAATGCCTAGAAAGACTTTTCGTGCCTGTACTCTCGATTCTAAGCTTGCTTGCATTGCGGCGGTGTGCTGGTGTGGACTGGCCACCTTGAGACCAGGAAAATGCCAAGCCACAAGACCCTTAAGTTTATGTTGTTCCCTGTCTTCCAGAAATTCCAAAATGCACAGCTATCAATCTTGCTGAGGGAAAAGAAGACTGCGTCAGGAACAGTACAAGTCACAGGACAGGTGTGCTGGGTAGAATCTCTGGCTATTTTTTGGCCCCCTAATTGTGGGCTGACTAGTGCCATAGGCCAGGACAGTTGCTTGTTTACAGTGACCTAGCACACCGGTGGTGTCCAAGACCCTGATCTCATGTTTGCATGTGGGTTAGCTGCTGTGGGCCATTTCCTGTTTCTGAACTTGAGAACTTTGGATTCTCTTGATCATGTGCCACCTGTTGTTGTATTATGGTCAAAGAATCCCTGTTCCCTGTCTGGCCTCTCTCTTGTGCTTGTCTTCTGTTTGTGACAAATCTATAAATGTTCTTTAAAAGGAAAGTCGAGTCTTGGGGACATTCTCCAACAGACTCCAGATCAGTGCCACCATTAAGGAACCAGGCTCCATAGATCTCAAGTCTTGTGGTTTTGGCTTCAATCTCACTGAATATGTACGGCAGTGTAAAACTAGGCTAAGATACCAAAAGAGACTAATGGGCACCCTATGTTTTACACGCACCTATAAAGAGGTGGGAAGCCAGGTCTTTAAGAAACTCCCCTGCCCTCAATGCAAAGAGTGACTGCAGGTACATCGGGAAGTTTGTGCCTTAATGTCAGGTCTGACCTTTGGTCTGTTGGGGAAAAAACTCCACATTGGACCTTCCCTTTAAAGCGGAACAAAACCCAGGTATTTAACTTTCCTGTGTTTTGTTCTGTTCCTTGTGTGAAACCCCCTCCCCTGGAAACCAGTATTCACCCTTTCCTGGGTCCAACGGCACATGTGTGCACTCGTCATCCAATGAGAGACGTTTGATGTGACTGTTATTTGGCAAATGGCCCTCTTTGACTACAATAGGGAGCGATCCTGCCCCAGCCTATCTAAATTGCTGGGGTGGTAGCATGTGTAAAGCCAGAGGATGCAACAGCTGGTGTTCTCCTTTGAAAACAATGAGAGCCATTTGCCAAATGACGAAGTAAAGGTGAGTGAATGCCTGTGCCCCAAGTAGGGTTCACACAGCGGGGCATCCAAATTCGGGATGTGCTGCGGGCTGGCCCGGTTGAGTTTTGTTCTGCTTTAAAGTCATCCCAACTGTGACTTTAGCTATAGGTACAATGGGGAGTGTAGGATGTAAAAGCTTGAAAGGATCAGTATGTTGGGAACACTGTTTGGAAAACCATTTATTAATAGTGTCATCATCAATATAATACATATGAATCAATATACAAAATGTAGCAAAATTTAAGAGCTGATATACACAAACTATAATATTATTGGGGAACTACTTTTCCACAACAGTGCTTGATGTTGATTCACCTCACAGAATGCTGTCTGGTTGGTTCCTTCATCCAGTATGCTGAATTTCTTTTGAACCTTGATGCCTCTACCATCTGCCAATCATGAAATGTTTTATTACTGTTCATGATTTGGGCCAGTGCGTCTGTTGCCAGTGCCCACCTCAGTAATGGCTGTAGACCATCACTGTCCTCTGCAGGCTGTCAGAACTGTACAGTTATAACTTTCAGTGGCCAGCTGAATGATAGAGAATCCCGAAGTCCACCAAAAACAATGTTCATAGCCCTGCCCAGGCATTAAAATATCTTCACCTCTTCATCTGTGATCGTCTCCATCTCGTCAGCATCTCCACACAGACGGTCAATCATTATACATTTGTAGTTCCAGAGAAGCAACATCACCATGACCATGAGGGCCAGTATGGTGGCTATGATCAACACCACTTTCTTCCATGTTCCTTGGCAAAGTCTTGGTTCCTTGGCACCGTGAAATGTCTCTTTCACCTTATGAAGGAGCTGAGCATAGAGTTCTGGGGAGGAGATACCTTGTTCCACATCATCCTTGAGGAACACTTTGGTTTTCATTTTAGATAATAGGTAATGTTTCGTTGTGCAACCTGCCAAGAAAATTTAACAAAAAGTTATAACTAGCAAAAACTTACAGGCTTTTTTTGGGTAAATAATAGTCTCTCAGCAGATCAGACACCATGCAATTGTAGATAGTGTCCCCCTTTTCCACTATAATATTATTAGTTAGCTAAAAGTTGCCCAAGTGGTGGTTCCCAAACATTTCTGCCAAGCTACCCCTTGATAGGACAATCCCAAAGTCTAGAGCCTCCAACCCATGTCTGTTTTTTTGCATCTGCACACTGGCCCTTGGTATGTTGGTGGCCCAATTTATGAATTTAGGAACCTAATATATGGAAACCTGGCCAAATGTCATCTTTGCTGAAGCCTTTTAAGAACAAATGAGTGCAATGCAAGAAAAACAGTGTATGGGGGGGGGGGGGGTGCACTGTGAGCCGTTCAAATGTTAATAATGTAGGCATTGTTTTCCCCTTGCCATCAGGTCCGGATTAAGTGTGGTAGAGACCCATGGCCACAAAAAATCTGGTGGAGGCCCCAGATACAGTATTTTTTTTTTTTTAGACCCGCCCACTTACTGGAACATCCCTTCAAATCCCTTGTGCCACCCTTGTGTGGGTGTGTGCTGCGCTGAAACTCCTGCTCTGCCATTCTGGCCAGGGGGTAGTGTAGTCGCCCAGCTGGTCCAGCAGAAAACAGTTCCCTGCATTGAGCTGCCAGGCGCTGTGCTTGGTGGCTTATGTGCAGTGAGCGGCCTCCGATTGACAGCTCTGCACCCACCCATCACTGTAGCATTGCTGATGGTGTTGCTGCTCTAGACTCTCAGTCCTGCCCTGAGGTGGTTTTGGCTGCAGGTTTTCAAAAAAAAAAAAAAAAGACTGCCAATGAGTCAGTTTTTGATGCGGCCTGTCAGACCAAAGAGGCGGGGAATCATATAGAGGATGGAAAAGAATGTCGTATAAAGGAAGAAAGTGAGAGAAACAGATGGAGAGTCATATAAAGGAAGATAGGGAGAGACACAGAGACGGAGAGTCGTATAAAGGAAGAAAGGGAGAGAAACAGAGACGGAGAGTCGTATAAAGGAAGAAAGGGAGAGAAACAGAGACGGAGAGTCGTATAAAGGAAGAAAGGGAGAGACACAGAGACGGACAGTCATATAAAGGAAGAAAGGGAGAGACACAGAGACGGACAGTCATATAAAGGAAGAAAGGGAGAGAAACAGAGACGGAGGGTCATATAAAGGAAGAAAAGGAGAGAAGCAGAGACAGAGAGTCGTATAAAGGAAGAAAGTGAGAGAAACAGACGGAGAGTCGTATAAAAGAAGAAAGGGAGAGACACAGACGGAGAGTCGTATAACGGAAGAAAGGGAGAGAAACAGAGACGGAGAGTCGTATAAAGGAAGAAAGGGAAAGACACAGAGTCATATAAAGGAAGAAAGGGAGAGAAACAGAGACAGAGGGTCATATAAAGGAAGAAAAGGAGAGAGACAGAAAGTCGTATAAAGGAAGAAAGGGAGAGACAGAGTCATATAGAGAAAGAGAGGGAGAGACACAGAGATGAAGAGTCAAATAGAGAAAGAAAGGGAAAGACACAAAGACGGAGGGTCATGTAGAGAAAGAAAGGAAGAGACCTAGAGACAGAGGGTCATATAGAAAAAGAAAGAGAAACAGAGATGGAGAATCATTTAAAGGAAGCAAGGTAGAGAAACAAAGACAGAGTCATATAGAGAAAGAAAGGGAGAGACATAGAGACGAAAAGTTAAATAGAGAAAGAAAGACAGAGATGAAGGGTCATGTAGAGAAAGAAAGGGAGAGACAGAGAGTCATATAGAGAAAGAGAGGGAGAGACACAGAGATGATGAGTCAAATAGAGAAAGAAAGGGAAAGACACAAAGACGGAGGGTCATGTAGAGAAAGAAAGGAAGAGACACAGAGACAGAGGGTCATATAGAAAAAGAAACAGAGATGGAGAATCATATAAAGGAAGCAAGGTAGAGAAACAAAAACAGAGAGTCATATAGAGAAAGAAAGGGAGAGACATGGAGACGAAAAGTTAAATAGAGAAAAAAAGACGAGACGAAGGGTCATGTAGAGAAAGAAAGGGAGAGACAGAGAGTCATATAGAGAAAGAGAGGGAAAGACACAGAGATGATGAGTCCAATAGAGAAAGAAAGGGAAAGACACAAAGACGGAGGGTCATGTAAAGAAAGAAAGGAAGAGACACAGAGACAGGAGGGTCATATAGAAAAAGAAAGAGAGAAACAGAGATGGAGAATCATTTAAAGGAAGCAAAGTAGAGAAACAAAGACAGAGAGTCATATAGAGAAAAGTTAAATAGAGAAAGAAAGACGGAGACGAAGGGTCATGTAGAGAAAGAAAGGGAGAGACACAGAGACGGAGGGTCATATAGACGAAAAAAGAAAGGGAGAGAAACAGAGATGGGGAGTCATATATGGGTCAATATGGAAATTGGGGCTGTGATGCATTATATTATATTCCTCTGTAGTTATGCCAGCTAGGCCTTTAAAATCATATATGTCATCCCTGAATCAGGCATTTGTATCAGCATCTGACTGCAAATGGTCCATCAGTCCCAAGATACAAAAGTCTTAAAGGGGCCACAGCACTCAAACCAGTTAGCTTGCTGACCAACCTACAATCTGTCTCTAAACTAGGTTAAAAACAGGGGGCTCGGTCACACACATCTGCAGAAGTATGCTTAAAGTGGACCAACACCGAGAGGTGATCGGCCCGGAAATCTATAAGATTCCCGGGCCGATCACCTCCCACCCCGCGGGACATCCGAGATCGGGATGTCCCGCGGGGTGAAACCCCCCAAAAAACCCCCAAACACCTTACCTGATCTTCGGCGGCGGCCGGCCGCCGCCGCCTCCCTCGCGCCCCTGTAGGCGTGCTCGCGCCCGCGCCGGCCGTCTGCGAATGGCCGGCGGGGGCGCGCGCGCGCCGAAAGTGACACGAGGGAGGCGGCGGCGGCGGCAGCCGCTTGGACGTCCCTGATCCCCGCCTGGACGTTGGCGGGGATTGGACCGTCCAGTCACGTGGGAGCGGGGACAGGTAAGATTTTGGGGCTTTCTGGGGGGTTTCACACAGCGGGGCACCCCCGATCGGGGTGCCCCGCCGAAGTGGACCAAAACCCAGGATAGTCAAAATCCTGGGTGTTGGTCCACTTTAAGCTGCACCACCAGCGCCAAGGTGCCCCTGTGAGGTGCAGTCCTAACTCTAGTACTAATTCTAGTCTCTAAGAGCCCCATTTGGGACATACAATGCAATAGATAAATTGGGAGCAGGCTTACCTGAGGTTGCCCTAAACCTCAAGTGCCAACCATGGGGTGGAAGGGTCAAAGACCTTGCAATACAGCCTAGACCCCACACACCATGTGCTTGCACAAATTCAAAAGAAAGAGGGGTGGCAGCCGCTCAGACCATTTTATAACTAACCAGGGAGGTGCACATTAGCAGGGCAATTAGAATACAAAAGTCTTAAAGGGGCCACAGCACTTGTATTCTAATTGCCCTGCTAATGTGCACCTCCCTGGTTAGTTATAAAATGGTCTGAGCGGCTGCCACCCCTCTTTTGTTTCCATCAGTCCCAAGATCCCATCCCCCACAGGGTTACCGCTGTCAAAAACTGTGGAGTGCATCTGTGAGGACTTCTAAAGAAGCCTGCTCACTTGCAGCTAGATTCTAATGACAAGCCTCATCAAAAGGAAGCCCCCCCCCCCCCAGGCAGCTCATCCTCTGCCCATGCAGAAGACCCCCAAAAAGTACAAAGAAAAGATTTAGGTGCTGGTTTGGACAATCACATTCCTGGCCTGGTTCTGACAACAAGGTGGTCTGTGGGGCTCCCAGACATTTTCTGTGCCCAGAAAGACAATGCCAGGTACTGACATTCTCATCATAAGAAGCATCCATGTCATTTCGTGCCCCCACTTATCACATCTCAAAACCTTCAGTTAAGGACTGCGTCTTGCCGCCATTAATCAGGACTCTGATGCTCCATCACCCCAACATAATACAATTTCTGTTTGTTATCCATTTGATTTTGTATCTGTTGCTAGTGGCTTAGTTATAGTATTTTTTGGTTATACTGTTTTATGTCAAATTCAGTTGCTGTTCTTACTGCACTGCTTTTTTATATTTGTATCATTCTTTTTTATCTTTTCTAATTAAATCTAAAAATCATAGTAGGGTTCTAGTGCTCTGAATTCAGAAGAAAGAAAACCTATGCAGGTATTCGAATTTCCTTATTAAATCTTAACGCCTGGTTTATGTTCTCTGTTTGATTGCAGTCTGGAGGTGACTGTTGGTGTAACAGATTGATCCAACCAAATTGTATTATAGTATTACCATTCTTACCCAAGTGAAGTGGTATCTAGTGGCAGCTTAGCCACTACCTAGACTCCGCCTAGCATAGCAAGTGGCGTGTGTGTGGTCTGTTTGGATCAATTCAATCATACAACTAACCGAAAGGTCTGATCGCATCGGTCTGACCGTCGCAGGGGCTACTTTTTTATGTAATTAAAGAAAAACACTCCCACATCTCATTTTCATTGAAAAAAAAACATGATGGAATTTCTTGCATGGCTTTTTTTCAGTGAACACAACATGTTAGTAAAGCAGACATTTTACTCCTGCTCATGCACAAAAAATTACCTCTCAAAAAATATTCTTTGAGTTTTATGCAAGAAATCCCTGCAAGTTTCCCACGTGAGAGAAATTATTGGTTTGCAGAATCAGGAGAGAGGGCAAATCTGGTGCTTTTCTCAAGAAACCATGTGGGGATTCATTATCTCATGATGCTGAACACTTGTGAGAGAGAAGTTTATAGAGAGAATGAAAGGGAAAAAAAGTGTAGGCACATAAAACGAGTAATAGAAAGAAAGAGGGGGGGGGGACACTGATAGAGAATTAAAAAAAAGGGAAGGTAACAGTGAAAGAGAGAAACCAGAGAGTAAAGCTGAAAAAGAGCAATATATTAACAAAACTAGGGAGGAAGACAGAGATGGAGAAGAAGAACATAGAACAGAAGGCTAAAGAAACAGACAGAGATACAGGCAGAGGCAAAGACGTTCAGGGACATAGAGGGGGGCTTGCTTACCTGTGTGCTGTGCGTGTGTTGGTGCTGAGCAGTGGATGTGCGGCAGTGGCAGCATGTTGTGTATTTATTGTGCACAGTGTGTCCCTCCCCTTGCTGACACATACCTGCAGCACCATCTGCAGCCCTTGTTGCACATCCCACAGCCTGTGGCCATGGAGGGACCACACCTCCCATTCGATCAGGCAATCTGAATAGACTGTCATTTGTTGCAGGTCAGTATTGCAGGTGGATGGGCAGTGTGCTGGCCAGGCTGCAAGCAGTGGTTGCTCTTATTCTTCTCAAGAGACAGGATTTGTGAGGAACTGGAAGTTATACAGACAGAGTTGCTCTCAGCTCTCAGTTCCCCAGGACAATAGAAAGGTTTCTGGCATTACTCTCACCATGTTATAAGAATCAGCCGCCATGTTACAGGAGACTGTTAGCGACAACTATCATGTTATAAAAAGTGGACCTAATTCTGTGTTTTGATTCATATCCTTGGGGCATCCCGTAACTGAAGGGCTGCCTGGGCCGGCCTTAGGGTAAGTGTTGCCCTGCTCAAGATTTCAGGATAGTGCCCCCCCCCCCCCCAGACACCACACATACACATACACATACACACACACACACACACACACACACACACACCAAGCAACAGAGGAAACATGGAAAAAAGGAAGACAGAGAAAGATGGGGTAAAAACTGAAGGAATGCAGAAAAAGAAAAACTGAAGGTAGACAAGAGAGAAATCAGAAGAAATGTGGGAAAGAATGGACGAGCAGGTTAAAAGAGAGGGGATGGAGGGAATGTGGAAAAAGAGAAAATGGTTGATCAAATGAGATAGAGATGGGAGAAATGTAAAAAAACAAGAAAATTGAGAAAGAGAGGGAAAGCAAGAGCTGAATATGTAAAAATAAAAAAAGGCAAAAAGAGAAAAATAAATAAAATAAAGAAAGAACGAGAGAGAAAAGGAAAGAAACTGTAAAAGAAGAAAGATGGCAAGAAGCTGAAAAGAGATGGGATGTGAGGGGAGATGAGAGGAAGGTGACAACAGAACGATGGAGGGAATTTAGAAACAATAAAAAAAGAGGGAATACAGAAAGAGAGGAAAATGAAGGGATCATCAAATAAAAGAGAAAGATGGAGAAAGTAAAATTAAAGAAGGAAAAGGGTGAAAAAGAATTTAAAAAAGGCAAACAAGATTAGAGAGAGATGGAGGTATTTTGGAAAAGAGAGCGTGTGATGGCGCCCTGTGCGAGCGCACACCCCAAAGGCCGGCCATGATGGCTGTTGTGGCCACGCACAGCCATTGAGAGATGCCGTGCGCTGATTGCAAGTTCTCATTTTGTTGTTTTAGCTGCACATTAATATGCAAGGCCAAATAATCTGGAGCAGTACCAAGCCTGTGCTGTGTGTTTGTCAGCAAGGTAAGTATATCGTGCGATTGGTGGGTTTCACACAGCAGGGCATCCCAAATCCAGATGACCCAGTGGTGTGTATTTAACCAGACCTATCGTCTTAGAGATGCTGGGCCCAATTGTGGTCCTCTTTAAAGGGGATCCAGCCCAAAAAGATTTTCAACAGTCTTTCCTGGTGTTATTGATTTGGAAGCTAAAGTTCAGTAGTAAGCCAGAATCATAAATGAATGTCTTTATGAAAGGAGACAGGACATTGCTGCAATGAAGCATGCCTTCTATTGGAAGAGGTGTGGCTGCCGTATGTGTGTCTATTTCCTGTCCCCCATCGGATGGAACTATGCTAGGGTGAGTGGTGAGGGCTCATTGATGGTGTAAGAGAGTGGTTTAGTTTCCTGTGAACCATGACCCTCCCTGGCACAGAGTTGCAAGGGAGCACGGAGATCCACTTTAAAGCTTAACTCCAGGTAACATGTTTGTTTTACATACAGTGCAGACTAGGGAGTGTCCTGATCCACAGCGGCACTAAATTAACATAACCCTTTCCTTGTGCCATCAGTAAGCCCTTTTCCTAGGGGAGCTCCTGGGTTTTTGTTACACTTTAGCTCCACTTTAATGTTTGTGGCCGCTATTGAGAGGACATAGCTTCACTTCTTGTCTGCAGGGACCAAATAAAAAATTCATTATAGGTGTAATTGGGACCAGAAGGGTGTCACTGGCACAGAAGCACTATATATCTATCATTCACTTAACCCTATCGGTGCTGAAGCTCTGTACCTAGGTCACTATCAAGAGAAACAATTTTATGGTGAGTATACTAAAATGCTCTTTTTGATACCTGTGGATTTTTCGTTTTAAACAGTCCTACACCTATTGTATGTTTCATCTTGCTGCCTGCATGGCCCCACACCGCTCAGAAAGGTCAGCTGAGAAGCCCCTGAGTTGTGGTGGTCCCCCAGTAGGAGGGAGAATGTAAAATGATCATTTTTACATATGAGAAGTGCTTTTAAAATTGTGGATGGAGATTCATTTTAAATACCAATTTTGGCTGAAGGAGGCCCTAGTAGCATAGCCAATCTCAAGCAGCTGAACTGCACCCACTGTTGCCCCTTGTGGGGTTCCATAGAGAATTCTACCCCTAGAGCACAGGATGGTGGCAGGGTCTATCTGGAAGCATTTCCTAGCTGCTAAATTACAAGCAGAAACCCATAAAAAGAGACATGGAGGTAAGTGGGTGAGAGGTAATGGCATCCGACCCTCCTGGCCTCTTCCAATCTTCGTCGTGTGATGAGACTGAAGTGCTAAAGATAAAACCCGCACAACAATTCTCAGTATTAGAGAACAGCAGGAAAATATCTTTGCTTAGCCTTGACTTGGATGGGGAAGCCGCTCCTGTAACTTTCCACTAAACACTGCACGGAATAACAATCCATGTTTTGGTCCTTGCGAGATATGAAAGCATGTAATGTTTGTCTGCATGTTACATATGATGGGTTTAGCACTGCATCGGTTATTGGGGCCCCTTCCCTTTTTTCCAGATTTTAAGGGGCGGCTGAGAATGACGATAGCCCTGGGCGCCAAGGCCAATGTGTATGCACGGGGCGCCTTTATCCCAGCCATTCTGTTTCCTAAGGCCCCTCATCCCCCCATATGGGCTCAGTCATGGGGAGGGGGCACTGCTGCTAAGAATGAGGCACAGCATGGCACATATGGGACAGTAAAAGCACTATAGGATGAGTGAGCAGGGAGTAGATTTTTTCCTTTCTTCTTGCACTGAAATCTATTTGGTTTAGCAACTGGCAAGGGTCACAGGATGAGGTGAATGTGGGGCTTCTGGATTTGGGATGCTAAGAATGTGTTTATCTCCGACTAGTCTTTTGGAATATAGGGCCTAGTCTCTCCCCCCTGCTCCATGCTGCACCCTCATTTTCATCCTGCTCACACACTGCACCCCATATCCACCCTGCTACATGCTACACGTCCATCTCTCCTGCTCAGTTCTGTACCCCCCTCTCTACCCTGCTTCATGCTGCACCCCCCCATCTCTCCTCCTCAAATCTGTACCCCCATCTCCACCCTGCTCCATGCTGCACCTCCATCTCTCCTGCTCCACGTTGCACCCTCATCTTTCCTGTCCACGCTACACCCCCATCTCCACCCTGCTCTATGCTGCACCTCCATCTCTCCTGCTCCATGCTGCACCCATATCTCTGCCCTCCTTCAAGATGCACCCCCATCTCTCCTGTTCCATGCTGCTCCTCATCTCTCCTGCTCCATGCTGCACCCCCATCTCCACCCTGTTTCATGCTGCACCCCCATCTCTGCCGTGCTCCATGCCGCACTCTATCTGCCCAGCTCCATGCTGCACCCCCATTTTTTACGTGGCATCCCCCATCTATGTCTTGCTCCATGCTGCATCCCCATATCTGCCCAGCTCAATACTGCACCCCCATCCTTGCGCTGCTCCATGCTGCACCCCCCATATCCACCCTGCTTCATGTTGCACCCCCTTATCCACTCTGCTTTATGCTGCACCCCCATCTGTGCTCTGATCCATGCTGCACCCCATCTCCACCCTGCTCCATGCTGCACCCCCATATCCAACCTGATTCATGTTGCACCCCCTTATCCACTCTGCATCATGCTGCTGATCCAAATGCACTTTGCTCCATGCTGCACCCCCATATCCAACCTGCTCCATGTGGTACCATCATCTTCAACCTGCTCCATGCTGCCCGCCCTTATCTGCCCTGCTCCATGCTGTACCCCCATATCTACCCTGCTTCATGCTGCACTCCAATATCCATGCTGCACCCCATTTCCACCCTGCTCCACGCTGCACCCCCATATCCACCCTTTTCCATGTTGCACCCCTATATCCGCCTTGCTCCATGCTGCACACTTGTACTGTAAAGTAACAGTAAAACTGGGCGCACTCTGTGCTGGTGTTAGGTCCACTAACATCCTCCACAAGGATGTGTCCTATGCTGTTCTCTTTATACACCAGTGTTTCGACAGAGTCTGTAAAGATAATTAAATTTGCGGATGATGCTAACTGGGTCCCTGTCTTCACATACCTGTCTCACCCTACGAATGGTGGGCAACTAGGCTGGGATGGCACAAGCTCACCAGTCTGGCAAACTTAAGATGGGGAGGAGCATTTATTTTTTTATGTAGTAGCTGCCAAAAGTGATAGGATGCAGAAACTTGGAGTTTTACTCTTAGCATGGAGGGGCATCCCAAATTATTAATCAGTAAGAGGACCTTTAGTGATTTTAGGTTGGAGGTCTCCACTTAAAGAAAACTAGTCCCTTCTAGAGCCTAAAGATTTTATAATTACTTGTCCCTGATTCTTATTTCTGGTCTAAGGTATAGTGATAACTGTAAGGGGGGGGGGGGGGTGTACTTTCTCCACCAGAAAGATTTGCATCGCTACACAGTGTACTATGTTATGTGTCACATTGTATCACATTTGTGTGTATTATAAACTAGGAATAAACAACAACCACATGAAAGGCGAAAACAGGTCAGAGGAGAATTGTTGATATGTACTGAGAAGGGCATGCCGGAACACTATAGCGTGACATAATATATCCCAGAGCACCTAAAGTGAAACTCCGCTCTCAGTACATGACAGGTATCTGAAGGTCAGATCAATACTTTGCTGGCAATATAGAAATGTTATCACAGCTCTTTACCTGCTGCTGTTGTGGAAATAGAGAGCAGGCAAGACTGGCTGCTACCCTTCCTTATGACCATCCCAGTACAAATACCTCTGGTGGTACTAAGCCAGGTTGCAGACTGAGCTCTACCCCCAACTCCATCTGCTGCCATCTATACTTTACCCAAGCAGAACTTCTCCAGAGGGTGATGCAAAATCTCCATGTGTGTATTTTGTAGATTTTATGCACTACAAATGGTTGTTTTGTGTATTTTATATGGTTTTAGCTGACTGAAAAACTGCTTCACAAAATCCTAATTATACTATTAAATAGATTAGTGATAGCATAGTGATCCATGTTTTCTTATTAAGAGTCCTTTGGGTAGACAGTAACATCCTATATATGGCTAAAGATAGTCCACCAGGAGACAATGACACTTTAATAGCAGAGGGCAGAGGTACCCCTTGTGAAATCCAATGCCCTAATTCATGTCATGATTCCCCCTCTGCCTCATCCCCAGAATTCATACAACCATCCTATAAGAAAATAAACTGAATACTTCAAAGACTTCCTGGCAATGGCAATACATTTCTTCCAGAAACCATTACAACCACTGATAAGGAGAGGTGGGAAAGCACAGCTTGGATAATAGATTTACTAAAAGGCTAAAATACAAATAATTTGCCCCCCCCCCAGGCTAAAGCCTAATAAAATATCAGCCTGCCCCCGGCACCAATCCAGGGGGGGGTGGCATCTATCTTCCAGCCCCTTGGAATCTAGGATAAGTCCTGGGGGAGAAACTGTTTGAGGGTCACATACAGAGGGTCCAGTCAATGATCGTGGTGTCTGACCCACTGCTCCTCCAACCCTCGGAAGCTGAAGACTTTGTATCCCTAATGAGGTATAGGATTTTCAGTGTTTTCTCCTCTTTTATTTTCTGACTGTTTTTCCCACATTTGAATATTGTCTTTTCTTTATTTTATTATTTGTATTTTTGTCTTATTTTGTTATAAAAAATTTCCAGCTAAGCATGGATCTACTTTTTTGGCAATTAGAAATCGTCTAACCTGGTTTACTGGGAGCTCTAAAAACTACTCTAGTTTCTGAAGATTGTAAATGTGTATTAACCTATAGTCTGTAAGATTGATTGTAACTAATCCATTGTATGTTGGGGAAAGTATATTTAATCATATAGTGTTACAAAGGTGAATGACTCACAAATAACTTGGAGTGCTGCATGGTGACTGTGTGTGAACCAGCAGATTGCAAGCTGATTGTATCTGATCGTTCGACAGCAGAACTGATCAGACTTTCCACAGGTTAAGTGTGCAATGAAATCAGTGTGGATTGCTTGTGCCCTGCTTGTAGGTGGAGAGGGGTGTCGTGGCTATCTCGATTACTCACCAGCAGAATTTAATCGGATGGTGATTGGGACTCCACTGGCCCGATCTTATTGTTTAAATTATAGTTACGGTGGTGGTGGCGGCTTGTTGTAATTGGTGTGTGGGTGTTTCTGGTGTGATTGCTCTCCCACACCCTGCTCTATTCTTATATAGAGACCACCTCCAAAAAAAGTGAGGGGAAAACACTTTTCTGCTCCATATATCCCTCCATATATTCCTATAGAGGGGCCACTAGGGACAGAGGCAACATAATCATCCATATATTCCTATAGAAAGGTCATTAGTGTACAGAAACACAACAATGCTACATATAGCATTTACATATATGGCGTGCAATCTGAACAAAGGCAAGTTACAAGTGGTGGACCGCAAGCCTCTGTCCTGGGCCCCATTATTTTTAATATGTTTGTAAGTGACATAGGAGAAGGCTTGGTAGGTGAAGTTTGCCTGTTTGCTGATGATACAAAGGTTAGTAATAGGGTGGAGACTCCTGGGGGTATCTGCAACATGGAAAATTATTTAGCTTTACTGGATAAATGGTCAAAACTGTGGAAACTGGAGTTGAATGTCTCTAAATGTAAAATCATGCACTTGGGTAGAAGGAATCCCTGCTCTGAGTACCGTATGGGCAGTACTGTGTTAGCCAGGACCTCGGAGGAGAGAGATTTAGGGGTACTGATTACTGATAGCTGCAAAATGAGTGGACAGTGTAGCCAGGCAGTGGGAAAAGCAAGCAGGATGCTCGGCTGCATAGCTCGAGGCATCACCAGTAGGAAGAGGGAGGTTGTGATGCCGCTGTATAGAGCCCTGGTAAGGCCACAGCTAGAATACTGTGTGCAGTTCTGGAAACCTTACCTGCAAAAAGACATTATTCAAATAGAACGTGTCCAAGGCAGGCAACAAAAATAGTGGAAGTACTTAAACTTAAAACTTATCAGGATTGCATTTAGATTCAAGTATCCCTAGCTTATATTCAGAGAAATATAACAGAAATGTTATGCCACACTGTATTGTGCACTTGAGATGCCACAAATTAGCCATATATAGTTCAGATTTTGGTAATGCGGGCCCTCAAAGAGACTCCTGGTGGCAGGGGGCCACCGCTTTTTTCCCTGGTGACCCTGTGGGCCAGTCTGATAGAATTGGGAAGAGGTGAGGTAGGCAGAAGTTAGATGGTGACGGGGGAGAAGAGGTGAGTCAGGAAGAGGTGAGGAAAACAGAGGTTAGGTGGGAAGAATTGGGTAAAAGTCAGGTCGGCATACTGTAAGTGGGCAGATGTAAGGCAGGGAGAGGTGAGGCAGGAAAAGTTTAGGTAGGCAGAGAAGGGCAGAGATGTGAGGGACAGAGGTAAAGTGGGAGGAGGTGAGTAGAGATAGGTAGAGGTGAGTTGATGTGAGGTGGGAAAAGGTAAACAGAGGTGAGGTGGGCAGAGGTGAACCTGGCAAATCCAGCCTTGGCCAACACAAACAACACACCAGTAGCACAAGTGTCACCAACCTATAGAGACTAGTTAAAGAGGAACCCTCTTGAGGCCAGTCATTTGCATTGCATGTCAGTGCTTGCCTGCTATAAAGAGTCCATTGGAGTGCAGAACCACCATGCTCTATTTATTCCTATAAGAAGTCCACTAGGGGGCAGAACCACCATAGTGCATATATTCCTAAATATATATATGTTTTTGGATCTCCACATCCCAGCTCCTCGGCCCTGCTAAGGCACGAATTACTTTACCTGTGCATCTGAATGGAGAGCTGCAAAACCTGACCTGTTGGTGGCCCTCAGGAAGAGAGTTGGAGAACACTGCTATAGAGTCCACCAAGTACTGTTTATCAAATTGTTGTACGCGTACCCCAAGGTGTGTGCAGGGATAGACCAGCAGAAAGGACCATACAACTCTGGTATAACATTTTAACAGTAAGACTATTATTTTTTCTTGCTTTAAAAGTGCTATGAGGCCCCACTTTGATAACATTTAGAATTGATCCCCTCCTTGGTGGTACTCTGTTGGAACATCTTGTCTCTAGGGGGCATTTGCCATAAAAAGTTTGAGAACCACTGCAATAGAGGACAAATCCAACATAATGCTCTGTATACTGTAGATACTATAGATAGTCCACCAGGGGCCTAGCCAACATAATGTACATTCTATACAGTACATTCCTATCAGAGGACAGAGGCACAACAATTCTCCGGAATTTCCTATAAAGGGTCCACTAGGGGACAGAAACAGATAATGCTCCATATATTCCTATAGAAAGCTCACTATGGGGCAGATCCACCATAATACATATATACCTATAGAGAGTCTCCTAGGGGTAGAGCCATTATAATGCTCCATATATTCCTATAGAGAGCCCACTAGGGAACAGAACCAGCATAATATATATAATAATAGTATATATACATACACCTATAGAGAGTCCACTAGTGGGTAGAGCCACTAAAATTGTTTGTTTATTCGTATAGAGAGCTCACCAGGGGACAGAGGCACAGTGCTCGATATATTCCTATAAAGAGTGAACAAGGGGACAGAACCACCATAATACATATATTCATATAGAGAGTCCACTAGGGGGCCAAACCAACATAATGCTTCTTATATTCCTATAGAAAGCCATATATATATATATATATATATATATATATATATATATATTTATGTAAAAAGTCTGCTAGCGGGGGTGACAGAACCACCATAATGCTCCATATATTTCTATATATATTTTGAGACACTATAACGCACCGTTTGGGAAGTCACATGGTTGTATAATACATTTCTAGGAATTCAGAATATTTTCCTTGTTTTTCAAGCTACTGTGAATTCCTTTTCATGGTCGGTATTTAGACTAGAATAGATGCTGTGCTGTTGTGCTGAGATAAAACTGCTCATCAAGGAGATAATAGAGAGCAATACTGTCTACTTTATATTTAACCCCATTAAAGGAAGCACAAGATAATTCTCATCCAATCTAATCTCACCTCTGTATGGCCTCTGTTGACCAACACTGGACGGGTTCCCTTTGCAATATAGATCTCTGGCGTGCTCTTTCTTGTGCCATGTTATCACCCATTATCTATTCTCCACACTATCCTCTCTTTTTAGATTGTCAGCTCACAAGGGTAGGACGCCAAATATTTTGTCTTCTAGCTATGTTTTTTTCATGCTGCCACACCTTACCCGAGGCTGCCATTGGATGAGCACCAGCGAATGACGTGCCAACTTTGGCTGGGCCTAGCCCCATCCTCTGTGATATTGATGGCTGTCTTCAGTCCCGGCACCCAGCACAGCTCGCACAGGGCGATTCTCCTCCAGCCTCCTAACCCTATAGGTTTGCTGGCACATCATGCGCAGGGGTGAACCCAGCCTCTCTGCTGCCTGAGGCTATAGAAAGACGCCCCTCAACAAATCAATGTGGAGGCGGCTGAGGCTGCTGAGTCACCTATAATTGACTAAAAAACATGACAGCAGTAAAAAAAATAAGAATAAAATATATTTTAAATAGAAAATAGTTAAAAAAGGATGTCAATTGCTGCCCCCTCTCCTGTGCTGCCGCCTCACATGGCCTCATTCCAAGTGCACCCCTGATCACATGGCTGCTGAGGACATTGCAGGACAGTGTATGGGCTCCAGTAAGGGACAGCAGTGACCATCAGTAATATTTTAACCATCCACCAGAGGGCAGTAGAGTCCTACATATATGAATCCACTACTAGAACTGAAAAGAGGTTCTATCCTGAAAAGGAAAGTATTTACACAGCGGCCAACACAAGGAATAATAGATTTACCCATCACTCTTTGCAGTGGGCAGAGCCATGCAAATCATCTCTTTGCATCTTTGGACCATCCAAGGCAATGAGAAAGGCACTGAGCTTGCAATGCCAATGAAGCTTTACATTTACACAGCCAAACACCATCCACCTGTGGACACACGTTTTAAGTTTTTGTCTCTCACCAGCACAAGGCCAGAAGTATTTGGCTGTATGAGGGGTGAGACTTCCTAGAACGGAAAGCGCCTCTTTTCCTTTACCTTTGAGTAGAGGGTCTTTTATTCGCTTTAACTCCCTTATATTAAGCCTAACATGGATCTCTCCACAGAGTGGCTCGAGGCTATGCAGCTATGCAGTGCTATAATATCATTAAAGATCTGCTGCCCCCTAGTGGATGTTTTATAAAATGACTGGATGTCAGCATGTCAGTGCAGCTATGCAGTGCTATAATATCATTAGAGATCTGCTGCCCCCTAGTGGATGTTTTATAAAATGACTGGATGTCAGCATGTCAGTGCAGCTATGCAGTGCTATAATATCATTAGAGATCTGCTGCCCCCTAGTGGATGTTTTATAAAATGACTGGTTGTCAGCATGTCAGTGCACCTATGCAGTGCTATAATATCATTAGAGATCTGCTGCCCCCTAGTGGATGTTTTATAAAATGACTGGATGTCAGCATGTCAGTGCAGCTATGCAGTGCTATAATATCATTAGAGATCTGCTGCCCCCTAGTGGATGTTTTATAAAATGACTGGTTGTCAGCATGTCAGTGCACCTATGCAGTGCTATAATATCATTAGAGATCTGCTGCCCCCTAATGAATGTTTTATAAAATGACTGGATGTCAGCATGTTAGTGCAGCTATGCAGTGCCATAATATCAGTAGAGATCTGCTGCCCCCTAGTGGATGTTTTATAAAATGACTGGTTGTCAGCATGTCAGTGCAGCTATGCAGTGCTATAATATCAGTAGAGATCTGCTGCCCCCTAATGGATGTTTTATAAAATGACTGGTTATCAGTATGTCAGTGCAGCTATGCAGTGCTATAATATCATTAGACATCTGCTGCCCCCTAGTGGATGTTTTATAAAATGACTGGTAGGTAGAGACAAGAGTCTTAACCCCTTCTGCTCTAATTCAACCTCTTCAGATGGAAGGAAAACAGACTTGTGTTCCAGTACCTAAAGGGTTACTGGCACCGTTCTCAGCTGGGGAGATAAATTAATGCTGCTTTGTTTAGCCAAAGCTGCTAATGAGCTCACCTGTTACAGTGGAAGTATTCTGGGAGTTGTACCAAAGGGCAGACTATAGGTAACATTGAAACAGCATGCTGATAAGTAAGTCACAGCTCTGTGGGCACAATCCTAACATAAATGATTTTTACATCCCAGAAGAGGACAACACCAAAAATCCTGACAAAAGGGGAGTTTTCCTTTGAAGCTCTGACCACTAGTCATTCTAATAAACCTCCACTAGAGTGCAGCAGAGCGCTACTGCTATTACTGCACTGCATGCCCCAAGCTAAAACTCCCTGCAGCCTGTGTGATTTGAAACTGAGCCCCATGATAGAACCGGTCTGTCCTGATCTGCTGGGCAGATACTGGAGGCTCTCCAAGCCCAGCTGCATTCTCTGTTACCGCTGAGCTTTGTGAAATGGAACCCCATTAATTCTATGGCTCCCCCTTACCCGAGTGACCCTAAATTTCCCAGTGCAACAGCAAGTGACCAATCCCACATGCCTTCTGTGGGCTCGCTGCCAGTGCACAGCATGGCACAACAGCTACTGGGGCCCCTGTAAGCCAGACACTGGTGAAGCCACCAGAAGAGGAAGGGGAATATAGACCCTCCCCAAATAAAACCTTATTTTCTACATACATCTTTACTCTTTTCTGTCTGGTTTCTAACAATGAATATCTATGAACCGCCTTTTTCCAAGCATTGAGTTATGCCCCCCCACCCCCTGTTAGCCAGTGTTATTAGTGAAGAAATCAATTTCTGGTTTATAACAATCCCTACATGTCAGCTACACCCTTTCCTTGCTGGCTTACAACAGCCTGATTCCCTACATGTCAGCTACACCCTTTCCTTGCTGGCTTACAGTCGCCTCATTCCCTACATGTCAGCTACACCCTTTCCTTGCTGGCTTACAGTCGCCTCATTCCCTACATGTCAGCTACACCCTTTCCTTGCTGGCTTACAACAGCCTGATTCCCTACATGTCAGCTACACACTTTCCTTGCTGGCTTACAGTCGCCTTATTCCCTACATGTCAGATACACCCTTTCCTTGCTGGCTTACAGTCGCCTCATTCCCTACATGTCAGCTACACCCTTTCCTTGCTGGCTTACAGTCGCCTTATTCCCTACATGTCAGATACACCCTTTCCTTGCTGGCTTACAGTCGCCTTATTCCCTACATGTCAGATACACCCTTTCCTTGCTGGCTTACAGTCGCCTCATTCCCTACATGTCAGCTACACCCTTTCCTTGCTGGCTTACAGTCGCCTCATTCCCTACATGTCAGCTACACCCTTTCCTTGCTGGCTTACAACAGCCTGATTCCCTACATGTCAGCTACACCCTTTTCTTACTGGCTTACATCAGTCTCATTCTCTACATGTCAGCTACACCCTTTCCTTGCTGGCTTACATCAGTCTCATTCTCTACATGTCAGCTACACCCTTTCCTTGCTGGCTTACAGTCGCCTCATTCCCTACATGTCAGCTACACCCTTTCCTTGCTGGCTTACAGTCGCCTCCTTCCCTACATGTCAGCTACACCCTTTCCTTGCTGGCTTACAACAGCCTGATTCCCTACATGTCAGCTACACCCTTTCCTTGCGGGCTTACAGTCGCCTCATTCCCTACATGTCAGCTACACCCTTTCCTTGCTGGCTTACAGTCGCCTGATTCCCTACATGTCAGCTACACCCTTTCCTTGCTGGCTTACAGTCGCCTCATTCCCTACATGTCAGCTACACCCTTTCCTTGCTGGCTTACAACAGCCTGATTCCCTACATGTCAGCTACACCCTTTCCTTGCTGGCTTACAGTCACCTCATTCCATACATGTCAGCTACACCCTTTCCTTGCTGGCTTACAACAGCCTCATTCCCTACATGTCAGCTGCACCCTTTCCTTGCTGGCTTACAGTCGTCTCATTCCCTACATGTCAGCTACACCCTTTCCTTGCTGGCTTACAACAGCCTGATTCCCTACATGTCAGCTACACCCTTTCCTTGCTGGCTTACAACAGCCTGATTCCCTACATGTCAGCTACACCCTTTCCTTGCTGGCTTACATCAGCCTCATTCCCTACATGTCAGCTACACCCTTTCCTTGCTGGCTTACAACAGCCTGATTCCCTACATGTCAGCTACACCCTTTCCTTGCTGGCTTACATCAGCCGCATTCCCTACATGTCAGCTACACCCTTTCCTTGCTGGCTTACAACAGCCTCATTCCCTACATGTTAGCTACACCCTTTCCTTGCTGGCTTACAGTCGCCTCATTCCCTACATGTCAGCTACACCCTTTCCTTGCTAGTTTACAGTCGCCTGATTCCCTACATGTCAGCTACACCCTTTCCTTGCTGGCTTACAGTCGCCTCATTCCCTACATGTCAGCTACACCCTTTCCTTGCTGGCTTACAGGCGCCTCATTCCCTACATGTCAGCTACACCCTTTCCTTGCTGGCTTACAGTCGCCTCATTCCCTACATGTCAGCTACACCCTTTCCTTGCTGGCTTACAACAGCCTGATTCCCTACATGTCAGCTACACTCTTTCCTTGCTGGCTTACAACAGCCTGATTCCCTACATGTCAGCTACACCCTTTCCTTGCTGGCTTACAACAGCCTGATTCCCTACATGTCAGCTACACCCTTTCCTTACTGGCTTACAGTCGCCTCATTCCCTACATGTCAGCTACACCCTTTTCTTACTGGCTTACATCAGTCTCATTCTCTACATGTCAGCTACACCCTTTCCTTGCTGGCTTACATCAGTCTCATTCTCTACATGTCAGCTACACCCTTTCCTTGCTGGCTTACAGTCGCCTCATTCCCTACATGTCAGCTACACCCTTTCCTTGCTGGCTTACAGTCGCCTCATTCCCTACATGTCAGCTACACCCTTTCCTTGCTGGCTTACAACAGCCTGATTCCCTACATGTCAGCTACACCCTTTCCTTGCTGGCTTACAGTCACCTCATTCCATACATGTCAGCTACACCCTTTCCTTGCTGGCTTACAACAGCCTCATTCCCTACATGTCAGCTGCACCCTTTCCTTGCTGGCTTACATCAGCCTCATTCCCTACATGTCAGCTACACCCTTTCCTTGCTGGCTTACAGTCGCCTCATTCCCTACATGTCAGCTACACCCTTTCCTTACTGGCTTACAGTCGCCTCATTCCCTACATGTCAGCTACACCCTTTCCTTGCTGGCTTACAGGCGCCTCATTCCCTACATGTCAGATTCACCCCTTCCTTGCTGGCTTACAGGCGCCTCATTCCCTACATGTCAGATACACCCTTTCCTTACTGGCTTACAGTCGCCTCATTCCCTACATGTCAGATACACCCTTTCCTTGCTGGCTTACAGTCGCCTCATTCTCTACATGTCACCTACACCCTTTCCTTGCTGGCTTACAGTCGCCTCATTCCCTACATGTCAGCTACACACTTTCCTTGCTGGCTTACAACAGCCTCATTCCCTACATGTTAGCTACACACTTTCCTTGCTGGCTTACAGTCGCCTCATTCCCTACATGTCAGCTACACTCTTTCCTTGCTGGCTTACAGTCGCCTCATTCCCTACATGTCAGCTACACCCTTTCCTTGCTGGCTTACAGTCGCCTCATTCCCTACATGTCAGCTACACCCTTTCCTTGCTGGCTTACAACAGCCTGATTCCCTACATGTCAGCTACACCCTTTACTTGCTGGCTTACAACAGCCTGATTCCCTACATGTCAGCTACACCCTTTCCTTGCTGGCTTACAACAGCCTGATTCCCTACATGTCAGCTACACCCTTTCCTTACTGGCTTACAGTCGCCTCATTCCCTACATGTCAGCTACACCCTTTCCTTGCTGGCTTACAGGCGCCTCATTCCCTACATGTCAGCTACACCCTTTCCTTGCTGGCTTACAGTCGCCTCATTCCCTACATGTCAGCTACACCCTTTCCTTGCTGGCTTACAACAGCCTGATTCCCTACATGTCAGCTACACCCTTTCCTTACTGGCTTACAGTCGCCTCATTCCCTACGTGTCAGCTACACCCTTTCCTTGCTGGCTTACAGGTGCCTCATTCCCTACATGTCAGATTCACCCTTTCTTTGCTGGCTTACAGGCGCCTCATTCCCTACATGTCAGATACACCCTTTCCTTACTGGCTTACAGTCCCCTCATTCCCTACATGTCAGATACACCCTTTCCTTGCTGGCTTACAGGCGCCTCATTCCCTACATGTCAGATACACCCTTTCCTTGCTGGCTTACAGTCGCCTCATTCTCTACATGTCAGCTACACCCTTTCCCTGCTGGCTTACAGTCGCCTTATTCCCTACATGTCAGCTACACACTTTCCTTGCTGGCTTACAACAGCCTCATTCCCTACATGTCAGCTACACCCTTTCCTTGCTGGCTTACAACAGCCTGATTCCCTACATGTCAGCTACACACTTTCCTTGCTGGCTTACAACAGCCTCATTCCCTACATGTCAGCTACACACTTTCCTTGCTGGCTTACAACAGCCTCATTCCCTACATGTCAGCTACACCCTTTCCTTGCTGGCTTACAACAGCCTGATTCCCTACATGTCAGCTGCACCCTTTCCCTGCTGGCTTATAGTCGCCTCATTACCTACATGTCAGCTACACCCTTTCCTTGCTGGTTTACAACAGCCTCATCCCTACATGTTAACTACACCCTTTCCTTGCTGGCTTACAACAGCTTGATTCCCTACATGTCAGCTACACCCTTTCCTTGCTGGTTTACAGTCGCCTCATTCCCTACATGTCAGCTACACCCTTTCCTTGCTGGCTTACATCAGCCTCATCCCTACATGTCAGCTACACCCTTTCCTTGCTGGCTTACAACAGCCTGATTCCCTACATGTCAGCTGCACCCTTTCCCTGCTGGCTTATAGTCGCCTCATTCCCTACATGTCAGCTACATCCTTTCCTTGCTGGCTTACAGTCGCCTCATTCCCTACATGTGAGCTACACCCTTTCCTTGCTGGTTTACAACAGCCTCATCCCTACATGTTAGCTACACCCTTTCCTTGCTGGCTTACAACAGCCTGATTCCCTACATGTCAGCTACACCCTTTACTTGCTGGCTTACAACAGCCTGATTCCCTACATGTCAGCTACACCCTTTCCTTGCTGGCTTACAACAGCCTGATTCCCTACATGTCAGCTACACCCTTTCCTTGCTGGCTTACAGTCGCCTTATTCCCTACATGTCAGCTACACCCTTTCCCTGCTGGTTTACAGTTACCTCATTCCCTACATGTCAGCTACACCCTTTCCTTGCTGGTTTACAGTCGCCTTATTCCCTACATGTCAGCTACACCCTTTCCCTGCTGGCTTACAGTCGCCTCATTCCCTACATGTCAGCTACACCCTTTCCTTGCTGGCTTACAGGCGCCTCATTCCCTACATGTCAGATACACCCTTTCCTTGCTGACTTACAGTCGCCTCATTCCCTACATGTCAGCTACACCCTTTCCTTGCTGGCTTACAGTCGCCTCATTCCCTACATGTCAGCTACACCCTTTCCTTGCTGGCTTACAGGCGCCTCATTCCCTACATGTCAGCTACACCCTTTCCTTGCTGGCTTACAGTCGCCTTATTCCCGACATGTCAGCTACACCCTTTCCTTGCTGACTTACAACAGCCTCATTCCCTACATGTCAGCTACACCCTTTCCTTGCTGGCTTACAGGCGCCTCATTCCCTACATGTCAGCTACACCCTTTCCTTGCTGGCTTACAGTCGCCTTATTCCCTACATGTCAGCTACACCCTTTCCTTGCTGGCTTACAACAGCCTGATTCCCTACATGTCAGCTACACCCTTTCCTTGCTGGCTTACAACAGCCTGATTCCCTACATGTCAGCTACACCCTTTCCTTGCTGGCTTACAACAGCCTGATTCCCTACATGTCAGCTACACCCTTTCCTTACTGGCTTACAGTCGCCTCATTCCCTACATGTCAGCTACACCCTTTCCTTGCTGGCTTACAACAGCCTGATTCCCTACATGTCAGCTACACCCTTTCCTTGCTGGCTTACAGTCGCCTTATTCCCTACATGTCAGCTACACCCTTTCCCTGCTGGTTTACAGTTACCTCATTCCCTACATGTCAGCTACACCCTTTCCTTGCTGGTTTACAGTCGCCTTATTCCCTACATGTCAGCTACACCCTTTCCCTGCTGGCTTACAGTCGCCTCATTCCCTACATGTCAGCTACACCCTTTCCTTGCTGGCTTACAGGCGCCTCATTCCCTACATGTCAGCTACACCCTTTCCTTGCTGGCTTACAGTCGCCTTATTCCCTACATGTCAGCTACACCCTTTCCCTGCTGGTTTACAGTTACCTCATTCCCTACATGTCAGCTACACCCTTTCCTTGCTGGTTTACAGTCGCCTTATTCCCTACATGTCAGCTACACCCTTTCCCTGCTGGCTTACAGTCGCCTCATTCCCTACATGTCAGCTACACCCTTTCCTTGCTGGCTTACAGGCGCCTCATTCCCTACATGTCAGATACACCCTTTCCTTGCTGACTTACAGTCGCCTCATTCCCTACATGTCAGCTACACCCTTTCCTTGCTGGCTTACAGTCGCCTCATTCCCTACATGTCAGCTACACCCTTTCCTTGCTGGCTTACAGGCGCCTCATTCCCTACATGTCAGCTACACCCTTTCCTTGCTGGCTTACAGTCGCCTTATTCCCGACATGTCAGCTACACCCTTTCCTTGCTGACTTACAACAGCCTCATTCCCTACATGTCAGCTACACCCTTTCCTTGCTGGCTTACAGGCGCCTCATTCCCTACATGTCAGCTACACCCTTTCCTTGCTGGCTTACAGTCGCCTTATTCCCTACATGTCAGCTACACCCTTTCCTTGCTGGCTTACAACAGCCTGATTCCCTACATGTCAGCTACACCCTTTCCTTGCTGGCTTACAACAGCCTGATTCCCTACATGTCAGCTACACCCTTTCCTTGCTGGCTTACAACAGCCTGATTCCCTACATGTCAGCTACACCCTTTCCTTACTGGCTTACAGTCGCCTCATTCCCTACATGTCAGCTACACCCTTTCCTTGCTGGCTTACAGGCGCCTCATTCCCTACATGTCAGCTACACCCTTTCCTTGCTGGCTTACAGTCGCCTCATTCCCTACATGTCAGCTACACCCTTTCCTTGCTGGCTTACAACAGCCTGATTCCCTACATGTCAGCTACACCCTTTCCTTACTGGCTTACAGTCGCCTCATTCCCTACATGTCAGCTACACCCTTTCCTTGCTGGCTTACAGGTGCCTCATTCCCTACATGTCAGATTCACCCTTTCTTTGCTGGCTTACAGGCGCCTCATTCCCTACATGTCAGATACACCCTTTCCTTACTGGCTTACAGTCCCCTCATTCCCTACATGTCAGATACACCCTTTCCTTGCTGGCTTACAGGCGCCTCATTCCCTACATGTCAGATACACCCTTTCCTTGCTGGCTTACAGTCGCCTCATTCTCTACATGTCAGCTACACCCTTTCCCTGCTGGCTTACAGTCGCCTTATTCCCTACATGTCAGCTACACACTTTCCTTGCTGGCTTACAACAGCCTCATTCCCTACATGTCAGCTACACCCTTTCCTTGCTGGCTTACAACAGCCTGATTCCCTACATGTCAGCTGCACACTTTCTTTGCTGGCTTACAACAGCCTCATTCCCTACATGTCAGCTACACACTTTCCTTGCTGGCTTACAACAGCCTCATTCCCTACATGTCAGCTACACCCTTTCCTTGCTGGCTTACAACAGCCTGATTCCCTACATGTCAGCTGCACCCTTTCCCTGCTGGCTTATAGTCGCCTCATTACCTACATGTCAGCTACACCCTTTCCTTGCTGGTTTACAACAGCCTCATCCCTACATGTTAACTACACCCTTTCCTTGCTGGCTTACAACAGCTTGATTCCCTACATGTCAGCTACACCCTTTCCTTGCTGGCTTACAGTCGCCTCATTCCCTACATGTCAGCTACACCCTTTCCTTGCTGGCTTACATCAGCCTCATCCCTACATGTCAGCTACACCCTTTCCTTGCTGGCTTACAACAGCCTGATTCCCTACATGTCAGCTGCACCCTTTCCCTGCTGGCTTACAGTCGCCTTATTCCCTACATGTCAGCTACATCCTTTCCTTGCTGGCTTACAGTCGCCTCATTCCCTACATGTGAGCTACACCCTTTCCTTGCTGGTTTACAACAGCCTCATCCCTACATGTTAGCTACACCCTTTCCTTGCTGGCTTACAACAGCCTGATTCCCTACATGTCAGCTACACCCTTTCCTTGCTGGCTTACAGTCGCCTCATTCCCTACATGTCAGCTACACCCTTTCCTTGCTGGCTTACAACAGCCTGATTCCCTACATGTCAGCTACACCCTTTCCTTGCTGGCTTACAGTCGCCTTATTCCCTACATGTCAGCTACACCCTTTCCCTGCTGGCTTACAGTTACCTCATTCCCTACATGTCAGCTACACCCTTTCCTTACTGGCTTACAGTCGCCTCATTCCCTACATGTCAGCTACACCCTTTCCTTGCTGGCTTACAACAGCCTGATTCCCTACATGTCAGCTACACACTTTCCTTGCTGGCTTACAGGCGCCTCATTCCCTACATGTCAGCTACACCCTTTCCTTGCCTGCTTACAGGCGCCTCATTCCCTACATGTCAGATACACCCTTTCCTTGCTGACTTACAGTCGCCTCATTCCCTACATGTCAGCTACACCCTTTCCTCGCTGGCTTACAGTCGCCTCATTCCCTACATGTCAGCTACACCCTTTCCTTGCTGGCTTACAGGCGCCTCATTCCCTACATGTCAGCTACACCCTTTCCTTGCTGACTTACAACAGCCTCATTCCCTACATGTCAGCTACACCCTTTCCTTGCTGGCTTACAGGCGCCTCATTCCCTACATGTCAGCTACACCCTTTCCTTGCTGGCTTACAGTCGCCTTATTCCCTACATGTCAGCTACACCCTTTCCTTGCTGACTTACAACAGCCTCATTCCCTACATGTCAGCTACACCCTTTCCTTGCTGGCTTACAGGCGCCTCATTCCCTACATGTCAGCTACACCCTTTCCTTGCTGGCTTACAGTCGCCTTATTCCCTACATGTCAGCTACACCCTTTCCTTGCTGACTTACAGTCGCCTCATTCCCTACATGTCAGCTACACCCTTTCCTTGCTGGCTTACAGTCGCCTCATTCCCTACATGTCAGCTACACCCTTTCCTTGCTGGCTTACAACAGCCTGATTCCCTACATGTCAGCTACACCCTTTCCTTGCTGGCTTATATCAGCTTCATTCCCTAAATGTCAGCTACACCCTTTCCTTGCTGGCTTACAACAGCCTCATTCCCTACATGTCAGCTGCACCCTTTCCTTGCTGGCGTACAACAGCTTGATTCCCTACATGTTAGCTACACCCTTTCCTTGCTGGCTTACAACAGCTTGATTCCCTACATGTCAGCTACACCCTTTCCTTGCTGGCTTACAGCCGCCTCATTCCCTACATGTCAGCTACACCCTTTCCTTGCTGGCTTACAGTCACCTCATTCCCTACATGTCAGCTACACCCTTTCCCTGCTGGCTTACAGTTACCTCATTCCCTACATGTCAGCTACACCCTTTCCTTACTGGCTTACAGTCGCCTCATTCCCTACATGTCAGCTACACCCTTTCCTTGCTGGTTTACAGGCGCCTCATTCCCTACATGTCAGCTACACCCTTTCCTTGCTGGCTTACAGTCGCCTTATTCCCTACATGTCAGCTACACCCTTTCCTTGCTGACTTACAGTCGCCTCATTCCCTACATGTCAGCTACACCCTTTCCTTGCTGGCTTACAGGCGCCTCATTCCCTACATGTCAGCTACACCCTTTCCTTGCTGGCTCACAGTCGCCTTATTCCCTACATGTCAGCTACACCCTTTCCTTGCTGACTTACAGGCGCCTCATTCCCTACATGTCAGCTACACCCTTTCCTTGCTGGCTTACAACAGCCTGATTCCCTACATGTCAGCTACACCCTTTCCTTGCTGGCTTATATCAGCTTCATTCCCTACATGTCAGCTACAGCATTCCCTTGCTGGCTGGCCCACCTGCTGCCTTAATATTGTCCAGCATTGGGGGAAGGGAGTGGAATGAGGGATGCCCCACTGACTATACTGAGGGATACCCTCACTGGCTGTAATGAGGGATGCCCCACTGTCTGTAATGAGGGATGCCCCACTGGCTGTTCTGAGGGATGCCCCCACTGACTGTAAGCTGTACTGAGGGATGCCCCCACTGGCTGTCCTGAGGGATGATCCCACTGACTGTAAGCTGTACTGAGGGATGCCCCCACTGGCTGTCCTGAGGGATGATCCCACTGACTGTAAGCTGTACTGAGGGATGTCCCCACTGGCTGTAAGCTGCAATGAGGTAATGCCCCTCTGGTTGTAATGAGGGATGCCCCTCACTAACTGTAATGTAGGGATGCCCCTCACTGTCTGTAACGAGGGCTGCCCCTCAGTGCCTGAAACGGGAGATGCCGCAACATGCCTTTGTGGGATGCCCCTCACTCCCTGTAATGAGGGATGCTATGTACTGGTTGTAATGGAGTGATGGGCCGGTGTGCCCCAAAAAGTCATGGGTTGTTTTTTAGCCCCAGTCCGCCCCTGGCTACACCCTTTCTTTGCCGGCTTACAGCTGCCTCATTCCCTACATGTCAGCTACACCTTTTGCTTGCTGGCTTACAGGGGGCATAACTATAGGGGGTGCACTGGAGGACAGCAGGTCATTTTTGTTTCCATCAGGGGCGTAACTATAAGGCGTGCACCGGGGCCCAGGAGGTCAATGGAACCCAAATTGATGTTTCCATCAGGGGCATAACTATAGGGGGTGCATGGGGGCCCAGGAGATCAGGGATCTTCATCATTCTTATTCCCATCAGGGGCATAACTATAGAGGGTGCACCAGGATACAGGAGGTCAGGGGGGCCCATCATTGTTGTTTCCATCAGGGGTATAACTATAGGTGATGCACCGGAGCCCAGGAGGTCAGGGGGCCTCATCATTCCTTTTCCCATCAGGGGTGTAAGTATAGGGGTTACACCGGGGCCCAGGAGGCCTCATCATTCCTTTCACCATCAGTGACATAAGTATAGAGTGTGCAGCGGGGCCTAGAAGGCCGGGGGGGGGGGGCATCATTGTTCCTCCTTCATCTTATTTATCACGTTTGATCACCTGCAGTGTGCCCGCTCCTGCCCCAGCCTGTCTGAATGACTAGTCAAGGGAGGTGGCTTTCATTGGATGAGAGCACGCGCATTGGACCAGGGAATTACCGGCACCCTGGGGGGTGTCACAATGGGACATTTTGATCTGAAATACCATGCTAGAAAGTCAGCTGCCTTTTAGAATTCTTTTAGATTCCAAGGTAGCCACCGGTGGGTTTTGCTCCCTTCTAAAGCAAACCAAAAGCCTGAAAAGTCTGACCTGATGTCCCACTGTCTGAAACCCCCCAGTCACCTGGTATACTTACTTCGCCAACGAGCCCATGGTGCATGTGCGGCATCCTTTTCCGACTGTCTGTGGTCACGCCCGCCATAACTGAATGGCTGGCATAGCCGCACGCAGCTGAAGTATGTGAGTAATGTCGCTGCCTGCCCCGCATATGCCATGGGCTCAAGGAAAGCTTAGAAAAGTGGGTTATCCAGGAGGTTGCACACAGGACCAAAACTTGGGATAGTAAAATCTTTCGGGCAAATTTTTGTCAAATTTTTTGACTTGAGAGAGAAAAATAAAATATTGTATTTATACATTTGTGTAGGATCAACACGGGGGGGGGGGGGGGGCAGACATTGTGGCTGTATGGGGCCCTATAATTCCTAGTGGCGGCCCTGGCTGCCTTATCTCTCTCATGCAGCTACACCCTTTCCTTGCTGCCTTATGGCTGCCTCATTGCCTACATGGCAGTTACACCCTTTCCTTGCTGCCTTATGGCTGCCTCATTGCCTACATGGCAGTTACATCCTTTCCTTGCTGGCTTTTCTGCTGAAACCCAGGTCATGCCACTTACTTGCCAGCTTACTGCAAGGAACAAACTGTGCAGTACACTTCCAGGAAGCACACACACATAAACTACATAACTTGTGCGTTATTAATTGTGTTTTTGTTGGGAATTTAGGCTCGGGACAAATTAGACCTTGAGTATCATAAGTTTCAATCTTGTTATTTCCTAAATACCTGTCACAGCCAAGTTTGTGGGTCAGGAAAGGCACACAACTGAGACTTATGATGGAACAGGATTTGTGATCTGTGTGTCTTAAGACAGCATTGTCCTTGACAGTTTTGTGAGCAGACTCATGCTGCCCATTCCACTGATCAAGCTTCTTTAGCACTGTTTTTTATACTTTTAAACGTAGCTAAAATATACAATGGGAAAGATTTTCTTTTTTCAAGAGGAACGTTGGAGGTTGCAATACTTGGGGCATCCAGAATTGGGATGCCCCACTGTGTGAAACCCCCCAGAACCCCCCCGGAACACTCTCCTGGAGCCCCTTGCTGCGCCTCTGCATTGCGACCACATCCCTGCTTACCTCTAGCTGTGTGTGTGCCTGTGTCCAGCCTTTCTGGATGGGCGGCGCAGGCACACCACAGCTAGGAGGTTAGCATGGGATGCAGCCGGCAGTGCACTCGGCTCCCTTCGGCGCCCCTCGGCTAAGCCAAGGGCTTAGCCAACAGCGGAGCCGAAGGTGGCGGAGGAGGAATTGCCGTGGAGTGAAGTCTGCTCTGCTGGGACGAAGGCCCTGGTGGGACAGAACCCAGGGGGTCCAGGCGTAGACGGGACAGATGAGGTGCTTCTACAGAGGTTAAAGTGGACCAACACCGAGAGGTGATCGGCCCGGAAATCTATAAGATTCCCGGGCCGATCACCTCCCACCCCGCGGGACATCCGAGATCGGGATGTCCCGCGGGGTGAAACCCCCCAAAAAACCCCCAAACACCTTACCTGATCTTCGGCGGCGGCCGGCCGCCGCCGCCTCCCTCGCGCCCCTGTAGGCGTGCTCGCGCCCGCGCCGGCCGTCTGCGAATGGCCGGCGGGGGCGCGCGCGCGCCGAAAGTGACGCGAGGGAGGCGGCGGCGGCGGCAGCCGCTTGGACGTTCCTGATCCCCGCCTGGACGTTGGCGGGGATTGGACCGTCCAGTCACGTGGGAGCGGGGACAGGTAAGATTTTGGGGCTTTCTGGGGGGTTTCACACAGCGGGGCACCCCCGATCGGGGTGCCCCGCCGAAGTGGACCAAAACCCAGGATAGTCAAAATCCTGGGTGTTGGTCCACTTTAAGAATTCTTAAAAAGCTTGGGAAACTGGGAAGCAGTACCTAGACTCTAACAACCCCCAGCCCTGTGGAGATAGTGAACCTGTTTTGTGGATTTTGTCACAAGAGGTTATGGTGTGCCCTAGAAGTGGAGAGGCTCTCCCTGATCTATGGTTCATTGTGCTGCTATACTCTGCCTGAAAGGGGAGGTATTGCTCGGATTAATGTGTAATGGAAGGCCGCCAGGAACACATTAAAGGAGCATTATCGCAAAATTGTGTTATATTAAAAATCCATATAAACACATTGGCTAATGAAAGGAGGAGTCACTTATGCACCCAAAACTGAATAAAACTCCCACCAAGCATGTGGTTTTCTTCTCCTGGTTGGAATAAAATCCTGGGGTTACAGGTTTAATCTAAGAGGGGTGACAGAGCCTGTCACCCGTTACCTCCTCTTTCTTCCATTAAAATAAAAAAACAAGCCTGGATGGATATTTCATGATGCCGGGTGTACAAGTGATCCCTCCACTCGCCATCCAGCATTTTTTAATGGATTTTTATTATTGGGTCATTTTTTCATGCTAGTGCTCCTTTAATAAAGTGATACCATAACATTATTTGGTGAAGCTGAAATTGTGGCTTGTGACTCTGATATTAATTGGATGTGTAACGTCTGAATACAGTGCCCCATTCATGGTTTTGGAAGTCTGTGTTTGAGTTTTTACTGACCCGTGACACATCTGCTATAAGAATTTGGATTACACTTCCTTTAACTATGCTAAAACATGTGTAAAGCGACAATCATGTATTTTTTGTTAATCATTTGCATATAATAGCAGAGGTCCACTTTAGCCAGCTGTATTTCTCTTATGTTGCTGAGTTCTCCCTTACTTTTCAGTTTACTTTCTCACCTTGTCCTACTGACAAAGCTCCCGGTCAACAAAAGGAAACTTTAGATGTTTCAGCCCTCAATGCAAACAATATTATGTCAGCCCGGCTAATCTCTTACAGTGTGTCCTTTCTGCCCGGAGTGAGAAATGTTCCTTCTTCATCCTGTTGGGGCGGAGTCATGTCAAGGTTCTCTGTCAATGTGAGAACAATGCAGCGAGGCAGCGGGTGCGAAACCCTCGATTAATCTTTGTTAATATTTGTGCAACCCATATGACTTATCTCTTTACCTCAGCACTAGTGTGGAGAGCACATGACAATCAGTACAGTTCAATTTGCGGAGCCAGATAGACTTTCACCAGAATTCTGGAACTTTGGAGCCCCAGAAGAAGTGGACATTACAACTTTCTGATATCTTTGGAATAACATTGTTCAATTGCCCGTTGGATCTGGCATCTGTGGAATTGCTTTCTTCATTTGGCGTTTGACTCTTTTGTCAATTGAATTGCATTCTGTGTGTCAATGGAATGATGTTTTCCAGTTGGAGCTTGGATCTGATGAAATTTCATTCTCTATTTGGAGTTTGGCTTCTGGTATAATGTAATTATGTTCTGCAGCATTTGCACCTGTTTTGATTAAAGGTTTGGCTCCTGCTTTGACAAACTTGTGTTCTGCAGTTAAGTCTCAGCTCTGACTTTGATAGACTTATGTTCTGCAGTTGAGGGTTGGCCCCAGCTTTAATGGACTTGGGTTATGCAGTTGAGGGTTGGCTCTTGCTTTGATAGACTTTCATTCTGCAGCTCTGGCTTTGGTGGACATATGTTCTGTAGCCGAGGGTCAGCTCCAGCATTGATAGATTTGTGTTCAACTGAAGGTTGGCTCTGACGTTGATGGACTTGTATTCTGCAGTTGATCAGTGTCTCGATAGACTTAAATTGAGGATCAGCTCTGGCTAGCTTTGGTGGACTTGTGTTCTGGAGTTGAGCACTGGCTCAATAGACTCAAATTCTTCAGTTGAGGATCCACAATGGCTGGCTTTGGTGGACATGTGCACTGTAGCTGAGGGTTAACAGGGCCTTTGATCTACTTTGTTCTGCAGTTAAGAGTGGGTTCTATCTTGGAAAGAATTTAAAAAGTTTCACGAAGAAAAAAAATAGGATGATGCATGCCGAGACAGCTGCCATCCCTGGAAAACAGTAAAGTAAGAAGAGAGGATCCAGCACCTTGATCCTAGGAAATATTAAAACATATCTTTTTCTGTGATGACACCAAACTCTATAGTGATTCAGAGGGAGAACCATCCCCTTAATTGTGCCAATCCTTGTTTTGCTGCTGAGGATTGGGATTGGCTGGTGTAAAGATTGGCTCTAGGTTTAATCTCAAGTCTTTTGTGTTCAGCAAGTGAAGGTTGGTACTGGCTTGATAAATTACTCGGCAGTTGAGCTTTGGCTCTGGTTTCAAGAGAAAGTTCCTCTCCAGGTGAAAATGATGAAGAGTAGGGCGGATTTCTCTTTAATAGTACTCCTTGTTGGTTTGCATTATCTCCATCCACATGCCTGTCCTGATATTTGCTCTTGCTCTTCTGGAACAATAAACTGCTATAATAGAGGTCTCTACTTCATTCCAGAAGACATTGATACAGATACTCATACTATGCTACTGGCCTACAATAAAATCACATCTCTTAAGACTTTCTCATTCTACAAGTACCCAAATCTGAGGCATCTTGAGTTGCATAACAACATGTTGTCCACAATTGACCCCAAGGCCTTCCAAAACCTGCAGAACCTCAGCTATTTGGATCTGAGCAGCAACCATCTAACTATTATTGAATCTGAGGCTTTCCAGCCACTGTCCAATCTAACAATGCTGAATTTGGGCAACAACCGCATATCTAGGCTTCCTGGGAATATTCTAGAGCCCTTGGTGGAACTGCAGAAACTCTACCTGCACAACAATGCTCTGACGGCCCTGCAGGTGGATTTTCTGTACAAACTACCAGCGCTGGTGGAGCTGAGGTTGGATGGAAACTCCTGGACCTGTACCTGCCAAATACGGTCTCTCCTGTTTTGGATGAAGGACAATTCCGAGAAGATCTATGGTAAAGAACGCATTTAATATCCAAATTTTATAAAAGACAAGTGTAGGCAAAAAATCGTGCAGTTTGGGCATGTGCCCCTCATAGTGCCCGCTTGTTTATGGAAATCAAAAGCTTTAGTTCTGTTGTAATCAAAGTTTTCCTGCAAATTCCTGCCTGCTCTTGTATTACTGATCAGTCAGATAAGTTATAAATGAATCACTTTCAGGCTATGTCTGGATGCCTTTGTGTTTCTGCGTTCTGCAGATCTGCAAAAGAAAAGTCATGTAATGTATCTTCTGTGACCCCTTTGACACCTCTTTGATTTGATACAGTGTGACTGGAACTTAGTTGAAGTGCATTTTTTGCAGTTGCAATTCTATAGAAAAGACAACAGAGTACTTCTGCATTTACAGTTGGAACACAGCGTGCTTTTTATCAAAATGGAGAGGTGTGAAAGGGGGCATAGAGCGTACATTACATTATATAGTGTTATTAAATCATTAATACACATAAACTAATAAACTAATTAATTAAGCAGCTAAAGCATAAATCCAGCCCTAGTGCTGAGCCAAATTTATCTAATTACAATAAATAAAAATAATGCGCACCTGACCATTGCTGACTATGGTTCCCCAGCTGTGGGGAGACTGACTGCTGAGTTAGCCAATCAGTACGAAGCATCTGTGCTGCTGCTGCACATATTGGTTCAGTAGGCAGATGGCAGATGGTCAGGGCGGCAGCCTAATCTCTGACACATGACGTACTATTACCATAACATATGACATACTCCATATTCAAATGCAATGGCCTCGATTCAATAAAGGTAGAAAAAAATTGGTAGTAAAAGATTCGATTCATGAGAAAAAAAGCCTGAGAATCACCAGCTAAGAAAACAATGAAAGTCATTTGTACTTTTTTACTCCTAAGAAAAGCAGAGAACTGTTTATTCCATTCTACACTGTAGTAAAAGCTGCCATTGACTTTCATTGTCTTTTTATCTGGTGATTCAGTAACAGTGACATTCTCAGGCTTTTTTCTCATGAATTAAATCTTTTACTACCATGAGAATTTTTTTCTATTTTTCTACCTTTATTGAATCGAGGCCAATGTGTTAAAGTTATACTGAAGGCAAGCCTGATTGCTGTCCCATTAGGGTCGATTCAAAGAAACATGTAACAGCTTGGATTTTGGTGCCGATCATCCTATTTTTCCCGTACGCTCGTGCGTTCGTATGAACTTGCGAGTGATTCTATAAGCTAATACGTTTCTATCCTAAAATGTACGTCCCTTCGTATGGCAGTTCGGGAATCAGACCTATGTCAGTTTCCATCCTGAATTTTCCGTTTCATTTCTCAGGTTGCAACATTGGTTTTGCCCTTTTTCCTTTTTTGTCTGGACGTAAATCCTTCTGATCTTGCGCCTGCGCACTACAAACTTACCTCATTAAAGTGCATTCTAAATATTTGGTCTTTTATTTTTCTTTATTTCATTCATTTTGTAGTAACCAACCATTAATGAATGCATTTGCATAAGTAAATCTTACTTTGTTTAATTTTTAGTTAACTTGCATTTTTTACTTGTGGATTTAATTTTAATATTTTGGCTTCAAATGGTACAACTTAAAATTTTGTGTGTGGTTACCCACACCCTCTCCATACAGATTGCTCTCAAATATAAAAAAAACATCCAGCAACTTCTGCATGTTATGAGTCTAGAAACAGCCAAGATGGCGGGTCAGGTATTATCGGGCAGCCTGCAAACAGAAAGGGCCTTGTGACTGTGTTGCTCTGCATTCTTTGATTTCTGACCTTTCCGTGCCCCCAGCTCTGTTGTGTCTGTGCAAAATACAGCAGTAACCCACATCCTGCACTTTATCCTGCTCTCCTCTCCTCAGTAAGTGTGATGCATCTGACCAAAGATGAGCTAAAATAATTAAACAAAGCAAAGGTAAACAACTACACCAATAAATTCAATCTAAAAATATTATTCTAGTACATCAATTTAAAAATAAATAACAAAGGACATAAGTTTCTTTAATTAACGCAAATATATGGATGTATTGCAAAATAAAGGTTTACATGCAAAGGACTAATTAAGGTCCACATTAAAATGCTTTTATAAGGCATACATGAAATGTATTGAATCAGGTATGCATTGCCATACAATTTATGGCCTCGGCCATGCTGATACATGCAGTTCATTGGAGCTCAAGACGCGCAGACTCCTCCACATAGCCAAAAAACCTGTTCAAGAACAGCAATCCGACTGCTAAAAGGTGTCGGCAGTGGCTTTCTTTTAAAACGTATTTAGAGGTTGGAAAACTGTTCTCTGAATCACACCTAAACACATCCGATTATCCTAAGTTTTACGTTTTGATCCTAAGTTTTAGGATTTGATCCTAAGTTTTACGTTTTGATCCTAAAATTTAGGAACGAACTTCCGATGATCGTAAGAGCATATACGCATTCGTACGTAGGCTCGTGCGAGTCGGAAATGGCCAAAAAAACAGGAAAAAATGACTAACACCCACCCAAACTTACGATTCTCAATCCGAAATCAATTAACTTTTGCTCTTTGAATCGAGGGGATTGTCTCAGGCTACATGTTGTACTGTCCCAAACTTCAATCTGTTTTCAAAAAGACCCCGTAGTTCCTAAGTTATTGGTAAAAGTATTACAGTATTGGAGATGCAGAGAAACAGTGGGTGTGGCAACAGCGATGTGATGTAAACACACTGTGTGCTTTACATATAAAAAATAAGTGCATTGTTGTGCCTCTAGTTATTACTGCCAGCCAGGGCCACCACTAGGAATTTTGGGGTCCCATACAGCCACAAAGACTGCCCACTCCGGTTTTGATCCTACACAAATGTATGAATAATTTTGTTTCCTGTTAAATAAACAAAAGACAGAAAAAAATGTTGGCAAAAAAATTTTGAAGTCAACCAAAACCAGTTTCGTAAGCCCCACTGTGAGAAATCCCAAATCAGGATTCTTCGAGAAGAGGTAGGTAGTCAGGTCAGGCTGTTTGTCTGCTTTAAAGTAGAACAAAACCCACCCACAGCCATCCTGAATCATGAAAGATTCCAGGGTCAGCCACTGGTGTTCCCCCAGCAAAAGATGCTGCAGACTAAGAGCGTCTCCAGTCTGCCAGCACATAGTGTGACCAGAGAGGAGGAGAGATGGCGGGGTTTCATAGCTGCAGAGAGAGGCAGCCAATCAGGATGTCTGGGGAGGGAGTATTGGGTGTTTCTGTTCTTGGTCCACTGAAGGTTGATTGAACAACCAGGTTAGCGGGGTGGAGACTGATAGCTGAACAAGGAAGTGATTCCCCCCCCCCCCAAGTACACAGACAGGAAGGAGAGCACTGGAGGGATCCAATGTAAGGTAAGCTACTTATTTTGACTTGCCAATCACTTTAATTCCTTTGAAGCCCCTAAAGGGTTAAGAAACTTCCTGAAAGTGGTTTGGCATATGTTAAAGGGTGCAGTTTTAAAATAGGGTCTTGTTTGGGGGTTTTATGACATATAGTCCCTTAGAGTCATTCCAACTAACCGAAACCCCAAATTTTATTGTGGCAGGAAGTGAAAATGCAGCTAATTAACTAAGGGCCTTATTCATGAAGGGATAGCGTCAGGTAGCATCAAGTAGCGTCAGGTGAACGCCGGACACGGCACGCAATTACACATTTAAAAAGCCGATTCTGTTGAGCGACTGGGATAACGCCATGTAGCATCCGATACATCATCATCCCAGCCTCAGCGTACAGCGCCGGCGCTCAAACTTTCAGAGCGCCGCGTCTTACCTGTCGCTACCTGGCGCTCTCCCATACATTTCAATGGACGTTCCTTTACTTCTCTTTAAACAGGGGGTTTTTATAATTTTCTTTTTTTTTATTCTCAAATAATGTTGTGACCTCTCCTGGCCTAGAAAAAGCCATTTTTGAAAACTTTTTCCATTTTTTATATATTTCTGCAGAATTGATATTACAGGTCTGGCATTAATGTGTTCATGTTACAATGTTATAACAATGTCATTCCATATGTTTTCGCTTTGTTACTGGTGGATAAATGTTCAAAAACAGCCTTTAATCACACAGCCTCCGGCGCTCTGGGCTCATGCGAAGCATTTTTGAGTGCCGGTGGTGTGTGAGGCTGTTTTTTTGATGAATATGGAGTGAGTCGGTCGCACTGACCAGTCGCTACCATTCGCTCCTATCAGCGCTGTACTGCTCATATAGCGACTCCCCAAAACATATTCAGCAATGCTGCCCAGCGACTGAGGCGCTCTAAAGTAGCGACCCACAGCCGAGCACAGCGACTACTAGCGGGCGCTCTGAAATGCCTGCTACAGACGCTCCTCTGTCGCTACCTGCCGCTAGTAGTATCAGCATGTAAATAAACAATTTATGAATTGGTTAAACAATATACATATATACAAAATAATTCATCACCAAATACTCAGATTTAGCAACATGCTGACACTGCTCGCTCTTGGCTGTTAGACCTCCTTGCACCAGCCAGGGGAGATGATGGACCTGTTTGGGAAGCAGTGTCAGCCAACTAGCTGCATCAAGGGTCCTATGTTTTGTATGTCCCAAATTGTTACGTAAGGATGGCTCTGCAAAAATAGTGTTTAGAACAAATCTGGGAACAAAACACCCAATACTTAGTAGGTCTGCAATCACCCCTTTCTCAAAGTGCCACAACATTAACCCTTTCCTAGGTATTAGAAGGCTTGGTACGTATAGTGATCAATTTTCCCAAACAGCCTTAAAATATGACCTTTCATACACATTTTCTGTAGCCTTGTGGGATGGGCTTAGGTATTAGTAAAATGTGGAGAGACATTTTAAAAAGTAATTCTTAGATTATATGGTTGGAATATTTTAAGTATCAAAGTTTTTGATAGCCAGCAAGCTATGTTTCTATCAAGCCACATCCCTTCCTAGCTGTGTATTATTTTTGTTATTGGTGTTTATTATTTGTATATGCACTGTATAATGTAGTAATTACAGACAGGGTGAAACATATAGTACATAGACTTCAACAAACAAAATGCTACAGAGGTCAAAGTGAAGAGAGAAATAAGAGAGAAATAAGAGAGAAAGGCCTGCCCATAAAAGCTCACATGCTAAAGGATAGGGGATGGAAACCAAAGGGAACAGACCTCAAGTGGTAAGTTCCAAAGTCGGTGGAATTTTCTCAGTGAAGGTTATAAGAGTATTTAAACCAGGTCACATACTTGTCTGGAGAGGTGAATTTTTAGGGCATTTTTTAAAGCTTGAAGTGTTAGAGAGTGTCAAATTAAGGGAGAGGGGGTTCCAGGGAATTATAGAGACACGTGACAAGTCCTGGATTAAATATGAAATCTAGGAGGGGTAGAACTTTGTAGGTTAGTTAAAACTAATTCTAAACTGAATTATCTGTGATGCTGGCAGCCAGCAAGTGAGAGGAAAGGTGGATGAGGCCATCAGCAGGGTTCAAAATGGACTGGAAGGGTGCCTGTTGGTCGGTAAACCACAAAGGAGGGGGTGTTGCAATAGTTCATTTGGGGTATGATTATGGCCAGACATGGGAGATGTTTTAAAGTTTCCTTTTTCATCCCAAAACCTTGTCCCCTTGATTTATATATATTCCGGGCTGGACTTTTGGTCCTAATGACACCCGTAGGACTTCTAATCAGTATATTAGATAGATTTCTCCACTGGGGTCAGAGACAGCAAATGGATCAGGGAAGTGCTTCTAACTTTACCCCACTAATATTAAGATCACAATTTTTTGCCTGGAGTTGAGCACTAATGGTTGAAACATAGGCCCTTATTCATGAAGGTATAACGTCAGGTAGTGCCTTGTAAATGACAGGTAGCGGCAAGTGAACGCCGGACACGGCACGCAATTACACATTTATCAAGCAGAATCTGTTTAGCGACTAGAACAACGCCATGTAGCGTCCGATTCTTCATTATCCCAGACTCAGCGTACAGTGCCGGCGGTCAGCCTTGCAGAGCGCCACGTATTATCTCTCACTACCTGTCGCTCTCCCATACATTTCAATGGGCATTCTTTTATTTCTATTTAAACAGAGTATTTTTTTTTTTTTTTTTTTTAATTATCTCAAATAATGTTGTGACCTCTCCTGGCATAGAAAAAGGCATTTTTGAAAATATTTTTCATTTTTTATATATTTATGCAGAATTGACATTACAGGTCTGGCATTAATGTGTTCATGTTACGTTATTACAATGTAATTCCATATGTTTTCGCTGGTGGATACATGTTAAAAAACATCATTTAAACACACAGCCTCCGGCGGCGCTCTGGCCTACAGTCAAGCATTTTTGAGCACCGGAGTTGTGTGAGGCTTTTTTTTTTTTTTTTTATGAATATGTTGTGAGTCGGTCGCACTGACCAGTCGCTAACATGCGCTCCCATACAGTGCTGTACTAATCATTTAGCGACTCCTCACAATGTATTCATCATTGCTGCACAGCAGTCGCTCTGCACTAGAGACCCATGGCCGAGCACAGTGACTACTAGCGGGCGCTCTGAAATGCCTGCTACAGACGCTCATCTGTCGCTACCTGCTGCTAATGATGAATCAGCCTGCCCGTTCTGTATGTGGAATTGGTGATTGAATATTCTAACCATCGCAGGACGCGCGCGCGTGCCTGTGAGTGATGGCTGCCTGACCTCGCAGCTCTGCTATAACGGGAGGCACTGAGCGTTCATAAGCAGGCGGACTAGCCGGAATCCGAGCCTAATCCTCTCCACCCGACCCCTGCTTACCTGCTGACCCGGAACGGAGCTGCTATGAACACCCCGGGGAGTAAGAAACGTGCTGGAAAAGATGGCCGTAAATCAGCAATGGCGGCGGCGGCGGCTCTCAGAATGGCGGGCCCGAGGAAAGAAGCTGAGCACGTCAGATCTCTAGAGACACTCCAGGAGAACCCAGCCCTGGATGATCGTATGGGGGTGAGTGCAATTGAAGAGGCATCCCTTGATTCAGCCGACAGCTGGCCGAGATCTCCTCCAGCGTCCCAGCACCCCCTCACACACGTGGCTTCCAGCTCCTATAGTAACCAGGAGATTTTCTCCCAGCTCAGATCCATTGTCAGGGAGGAGGTCACCACTGTCACTGCCAAACACACAGACACCCTCCTGCGAGAAATAAGGGAGCTTGGGGGTAGAACAGATTCATTAGAATCAAGAATGGATGATTGCCACAGTAGTACTGGAAGATCATAGTAATAAGCTAGAGCTGCTGCATGATGAAATACTCCTCCTGAAAAATCTAAATGAGGAACTTGAAAACCGCAATAGGAGGTCTAATCTGCACTTTAGGGGCATCCCCAAAACCATGGAAGATACAGAGTGGACTGTTTTTCTTGATCTCCATTTGGAGCTTTGCTCCGCGGACAGCCTCCACCCAGGGTTCCGCAGTGTCCTCCTGGTCGCCCCCCCCGCCGGGGTGATCTGCCCGGTCCACTTCACAAGAGGACTACACCTTTCAATGGGTCGAAGCTTGAGGATCTTCCTTTCTGTAAGCCGACCGTCCGGGCCGGGCACCTCCTGGGTTGGAGAGCTGTGCTATAATTTGTCGTTCTGAGTTGGTTACCAGGGCCGTGAGTAACGTCCCCTGTTCCATCTGTTACCTTGTTAGAATGTTTTAAGATAGAATTTTTTGAGTTTACAGTTAACGGGCCCTGGTCTTGTTCTGGAATAGCGCGTTTACCAATCAGCTCCCTTATCGGTAGCTGTCTCTTTGCTAAAGTTGTGGGGATGAGGTAGCTCGTGCGAGTGCCCCTCCCCGCGCCCACGCTGGGTCAGACACAAGAACCTCACACACGACTATACATTTAGTCTGGGTTACCTAGTGTTTGAATTTTTAGTCTACTTATTTTACAATTTATTGTTGCCTCCCGTTGTTCACCACGTGTTCACTTACTTCCAACCTTAGGACAGCTTCTTCCTAGGTCAGGGGTACTCAAATGGCGGACCGCGGTCCGAATCCGGACCGCAGACGCCATTTGTCCGGACCGCTGCCCAGCCCGGGATCCAGCGGTGCCGGTGACAATTGCCGGCTGGGGCTGTCAGAGCTGGGGGCGGGCACATGGGCTTGGCCAGGCCGGGGAAGGTGGAAGCGGCTCGGGCGTAGTAGGCGGGGGAGGAGTGGAGACGAAGAGGCGCGGGAGGAGGAAGGAGGCGCGGGAGGAGAAGCTCTGTGACGTCACAGAACGCTTTTGCCGGCAAGGACATTTGGCTGCACGTGTGGTAACAGTGGAAGTGGAATGTACCAAACCCTTGCCTGGAGGAGGGGTGTGCTGGAAGAATGAATACTGTATAGGTAGAGGGGTTTCCGCGGCCCGGCGGCTACACTGAGCTGGGGGCGGGGTTAGCAGTGCACGGCGCTCTGTCTCCCCCTCCTCTGCCGGAGCAGTGTTACAGTCCGGGTCTCTGCTGTCATGGCGCTGCCCTGTGTACGGCTGCATCTCCGCTCTGGGACGCTGTGCAGGTAACACCGGGTGGGGTATAATAACTGGGGCAACTAATCGTCCAGCTGCCCCCGGTACTGACCCTCACATGCTATGTAATCTGTCTGCTACTCACCTAACCCTGCGCTTTCCTGTCCCCCCACCCACCTGTCATTTACTTCCTGCTTCTCGCCCTTCTGTGTAGAGTGCAAGCTCTTCAGCTAACAACATGCTGGAAAGGGAGACCTGAGCAATGAGCTTTCCTGTCCCCCATCCACCTCTCATTTACTTCCTGCTTCTCGCCCTCCTGTGTAGAGTGCAAGCTTTTCAGCCAACAACATGCTGGGAAGGGAGACCTGAGCAATGACCCTTCCTGTGCCGGACAGGCCCGTGCTGTTTTAAAACTTTTGCTCCACCTTCAATAGAAAAGTCAGCCTCCCAGGAAGGCATAATTCCTCATCCCTGGGGCATCCCAAATGAGGACCTAGGCCTGTCTCTGAGACTCTGTGCATCCCCAGGGATCCCCAATTGATCCCACGGCAGGTGTGCAGGCCACAGCTGCAACCCCGGCTGAGAGGCATACTGAGTCAGCCAGCTACTGACCTGCACCCCCACCTACCCCCTCCTTCCCAGCCACTGACCTGCACCCCCACCTACCCCCTCCTTCCCAGCCACTGACCTGCAACCCCACCTACCCCCTCCTTCCCAGCCACTGACCTGCACCCCCACATACCCCCTCCTTCCCAGCCACTGACCTGCACCCCCACCTACCCCCTCCTTCCCAGCCACTGACCTGCACCCCCACCTACCCCCTCCTTCCCAGCCACTGACCTGCACCCCCACCTACCCCCTCCTTCCCAGCCACTGACCTGCACCCCCACTTACCCCCTCCTTCCCAGCCACTGACCTGCAACCCCACCTACCCCCTCCTTCCCAGCCACTGACCTGCACCCCCACCTACCTCCTCCTTCCCAGCCACTGACCTGCACCCCCACCTACCCCCTCCTTCCCAGCCACTGACCTGCACCCCCACCTACCCCCTCCTTCCCAGCCACTGACCTGCACCCCCACCTACCCCCTCCTTCCCAGCCACTGACCTGCAACCCCACCTACCCCCTCCTTCCCAGCCACTGACCTGCAACCCCACCTACCCCCTCCTTCCCAGCTGCTGACTTGCACCCCTCACCTAACCCTTCTACACATCCACTGACCCTCACCTACCCCCCCAGCAGCTGATCTGCACCCTCCCCTAACCCTTCTCCCAGCCCGTGACATGCACTCTTACTTACCCCCCCCCCCCGACTCCCTCACACCAAATTGGCCTTATTGCTAGGGGACCAGGTTTCTTTACTGTCGGTGTGCAGGTCGGACCTTCATCCCACGGCAGACCCTGGTAAGTGGACCTCCACTGAAAGTAGTTGAGTACCCCTGTCCTAGGTATATGGAAGCTATCGATTTGTCATTGTATGACCAAATATTATTTGAATGTACTATTAGCTTTATTATATGTTTGTTTTGTTGTACCCCTTTTCCCCCCTATCATACCCCTGCTCCCATCATCCTTCCCCCGTCCCATCATCCTTCCCCCGTCCCAACCCCAGAGGCGTAGTGGTTCCCAGGCTCCCCCCATGTTTCATACTAGCTGGGATAACCTCCCCCCATAGATAACCATGGCTCTTAAAGTACTCTCCGTTAATGTTCAGGGCCTGAACTCCCCAAATAAAAGATCCAGAGTCTTTAAGTTATTCAATTCTATGCATGCAGACGTAGTTTGTCTTCAGGAAACCCACTTTACTCCGGTCTCATCCCCAAAACAAGTAAATTACAAATTTTCATTATTTTATCAGGCCACCTGCAAACGTAAACAAAGAGGAGTTCTTATTGCGTTTCGTAACGGAACCTCATTCACCTGTAATAAATAAATAAGAGATCAAAACAGCAGATATTTATTACTCCAGGGTACCCTCCAGGATGCTGAAGTCACTTTCCTGACATACTACGCACCAAACACCAAACAGATCCCCTTCCTGGCTCACATATTTTCGCTCCTCAGGGATCATCAGAAAGGAGCGGTGTTTGTGTGTGGCGACTCTAACTCTACTATCCAGCCTCACCTGGACAGGTCCCTTCCCCCTTCTACCCAAGTTGTAAAAGACGGGCGGCTTTATAAGAACCTGCTAGACAGTTCCCTCCTATTAGACGTGTGGAGAGCTGTGCATCCTCATACGAAAGATTACACCCACTATTCCGCCCCACATAAATTGTCCACTAGAATAGATCATATCCTGGTCCCTCCCACTTTTATGCCATGTGTCAAGTACACCGGGATCCACCCAGTACCTTGGTCTGACCATGACATGATGGAGATCTCCTGCTCATCGCTACTCTCCAAATCTAAGCCCTCCTCCTGGTCCCTGAATGATTCCCTCTTATCCTCGGCATCTTTGGTTGAAGAGGCTAGCAGGGTCCCCTCAGAGTATTTTTCTATCAACAAGAATCCACAAACTGCTCCGACTATGGTCTGGGGGGCTTTTAAGTCGGTGATGAGAGGCTATTTTATCATCCTGGCTTCTAAAAAAAAGGACAGGTCGGCTATGTTGCACACACTCCAGGCCCAATTTGAACAGGCCTCCCGAGACTTCAAGAGTCACCCTAGCCAGGCTAAGCTGCGAAAGCTTGAGAGTTCTAGGACTGAACTCAATCTCCTGCTGATGGTGGAGGCTGAGGGCAGATACCGGAGGGCTAAGCAAAAATACTATGTTTCAGCCAATAAGCCGGGCTCACTGCTGGCCTCTCAAATGAAGTGTCAGGACCAAATAATGAAGCCAATTCATCTTAAAACTAGCAGCGGTCTTATCACTAATAACCCCACCAGTATTGTCAAGGAATTCTCTGATGGCCTAGCAAAATTAGTGAGTGAGCAGCAAGTCCGGGCCTTCTTTGCAGACATTAAAATGCCTTTGATCTCTGCCGCTAGGTGTGCAGCGGTAGATGAAAACATCGGAGTGGAGGAGGTCCTTAAGGTTATTAAAAACCTCAAAGTCAATAAGAGATCCGGACCTGACGGGTTCACTGCCCTTTTTTATAAGAAGCTTGCCCCTTTGGTAGCCCCCCGCCTAGCAAGACTTTTTAATTATATTAAGGAAGGCAACCCGATGGATCCAGAAATGCTCAGGGCCTCGATAGCTATGGTACCTAAGCCTGGGAAGGATCTTCAGAACTGGGTGAATTACAGACCCATTTCCTTACTCAATCTAGACCTGAAGATCCTTACCAAAATTATAGCTAATAGGATTAACATCTTTTTGGGAGATATAGTGTATGAAGACCAGGTGGGTTTCGTTCCTAGAAGGCAGGCGGGTAATGGGATAAGAAGAATCCTGCAGCTTCTGGAGAGTGCCAGCACACAGAAACTTGAGGCCTTATTCCTCTCCCTTGACGTGGAGAAGGCATTTGATTCGCTGTCCTGGCAATATCTCCATACCTCCCTCCAAAGATGAGGGTTTGGTTCGGGTCTTCTTTCCTGAATGAAGCTTAGACATAGCCCCTCTGTAACAGGAATTCCCCTGGGTGGCAGGGATCATAAAATCTAGTTATTTGCTGATGATATGCTTCTTATGCTCTCCTCCCCTCATGTATCAGCCCCAAACGCCATTAATATTATTGAGGACTTTAGTAAAATCTCTGGCCTTAAACTTAACCCTTCCAAATCTATGGCCTTGAACGTAACTTTTTCAGACCGCACCCGGGGGTTGTTGTCTCAGAACTTCCAGTAGATGTGGGTCCAAAAATTCCCTTATTTGGGCCGAGAGAGAGATAGAGAGGAATGGGGTGCAATCCTGAGGAATACGAGTAAAATCTCCTATAACGCCCTGACCCAGGAAAACGCTCACAAAATCCTTTTTAGGTGGTACTACACCCCTGAGCCCATTCACAGGTTTTCCCCCTCCACCTCTCCCCTCTGTTTCATGGGATGTCAGGAGAGAGGTTCTATGTTACATATTTGGTGGGATTGCCCTGTTGCTCAGGAAATCTGGCATAGAGGCTATAAACTTATTGCAGATATCTTGCAAATTGAGGTTCGGGGGAACCCATGGGAGGCTCTTCTCTCACTTAAGATAGGTAGCTACACAAAACGTCAATGGTGGCTAGCACTGCACATCTTTTCAGCGGTTAGGACAACCATAGCGAGAAATTGGAAACTCCCAACTATACCCTGGGCGGAAATACAGAGCAGAATATCAGACATCATGTGCAATGATAAGCTGATGATGAGAAGCTAAAGGCAATTTCCAGGGACCAATATGACAAATTCTATGACATCTGGCAGCCCTGGATAGACCACACGAGTCTAACTAGGGGTCAATCGGACCCTACCTTCCCAATATAATTAAGACCCTCTCACCAAGCTAATGCTTACTTGGTCCCATTAACTATCCACCTTCCACTCCAGCCATGGTCACCACGGGCCTCGCACCCCTCCCCCCCCACCACCCTCCCCAGTTTTCCTCCATGTCTTTCCCTGTGTTAGTCTGTTAAAAATCCCATGTCTCGGTTTACCTGGTAAGCAATGTTTTAGAGTTCGACTATAATCCAGTTTTCTTCACAACAATAGTATTTTATAGGCCACTATTAGCGTTATATTTATAGCACCTGTAGTGTTCTATCGTTACAGCATACTTCCAGAATGCCTCGTCTATGTTATGTAGATTATGTTTAACCTCAGTGTAATCAGTAAGTATCTTGAAACTATTTCCTAATGCTATTATGCTTAATTAATTTGCTTTCTGTTTAGCAAACTCTATTGCAATTGTATGTACCCATGCTGTGTTAAGCTATGCAAAAACTCAATAAAATATTTGTAAAAGAATATTCTAACCATCATACCCAATTTGTGTTTCAGAAAAGCAACGAACGCTGTGTGGGATCCCCAGCTCCCTGAGCCAGTACCCCCTACTGGAGCTCAGCAGCGACTCTTTCAAGCATTGCCAGGGCTTCTTCACTTTATTGGAGTATTTATACTTCCTTCTGATCGGCATTGTGCTGTTTGCCTGCAGCATATTACTGTGTCTGCTGGCCGGGATGCTCATCGTTACCTACAATAGGCTGCTGCTGCGGGCGCACAGAAGAGCGCACGAGTACAAGAAGAAACCACCCAGGAAAGAGGAAGGTGTCATAAATGGGAGTTACATCCCAGACTATCGAATCTAGGAAAAGGGAGGGGGGAGCACATCCAGTGGTAGCCTCAGGCATTCATAACAGGGTATTTTGAGAGGGGTAGCATTATGTGGCAAGAGACAGTATGAAAACCCTGCTGAATTGTCTGTTACTGAGTCAGATAAAAGCCAAGTCTGGGGAGCTGGATCCAGAAAATGTCACAGTAATTTATGCTACTCGAAATGCTGGAAGAGGTTAACACTTGCATGGACATTATATTTAAGGAATTGTAAACCCAAAGGCAGTAATAAGGCTGCAAGGAGCTCACTTGATGCCTGTATCATGTGCCTTTCCTCCCTTTGCTCCGGTTAGAAGCCATAACAGTGCTCCAGTGCTTTTGTCCCTCCTTTCAATTCCATTCCTCCAGGACCACTCAAAAAGTGGTCTAACAGCTACTCTATCCCTTGGTGCTCTCAGCGTGAGTAAGCAAAGCAAACCATAGTTGTTAGACAGCTGTCTCTGACCACAGCAGAGCATGCTAATGACTCATAACACAATCATGACATGTCCTTGCCAGCTCAGCCACAACCCACACAGAAATTAAAGCAAAGAAATTGGCTTTGCTTACAATACATATAATCTGAGATTTTGAGATGCTTTGAAAATGCTTATTTTGCCATCCCATCCAAATGTGCACTTCTTTTTTTAAAGATATATATTTATATTAAGCATTATATGTTATGTTTTTGTATATAACATGCAATTATTGAAGCAGACTTAAAACGTTAAAATATTTTCAGGTCTCGGGTTTGACGATAAATAACGAGAAATCGAGGGCGCTGAACGTGTCCCTGCCGGTGGAAGTGGTGGACTAGATCAAGGCCAGTTTCCCCTTTCAATGGTCATCGGAACCACTCCCATATTTGGCGGTGCGCATCTCCGCCAAGTACAGACTTGTATGAGGCTAACTATCCCTCTCTATTCAAATCCCTATCTTATCCCGCTTATTAGAAACCTGGAAATAATATCCAATTTCCTGGATAGGCCGCATTAACGCGGTCAAGATGTCAATACTACCGAAATTGCTATATTTTTTCAGAGTGTTGCCCACGAGAATTCCGCTATACATGCTTCGGGTGATGCAGAGGAGGATCCTGACGTTCATATGGTCCAGGGGGCACCCAAGGTTTTCCAAACGCACTATGCTAGCACAAAGAGCTCAGGGAGGGTTAGGGGTGCCAGATATCTTCAAATATTACAAGGCTGCGCTCAACTGGTTCCCATGCACTCTGCCCTTAATCCCCCAGTGTGGGTATTTTTGGAACTCCCTAATTGCGCACCAGTACCCATCGATAGCCTGCTCTGGATGGACCCGAGACTCAGACCCAAGACACTGAGCCCCTTAATGAAGCATTCCCTCACTGTGTGGGACCCGGTCAGGTACTCTGCTGCCTTGATGTCCCCCCACACCCCCCTGGCACATTTGTGGGATAACTCAAGCTTTCCTCCAGATGAACAAAACGAAATGGCCTTTAGATGGTGGCAAAACAGGGGCATAAACAAAATAGCAGACTTGCTTACAAGGGAGGGCCTTGGGTCCTTCCAAGATTTGCAAGGAAAATATGATATCCCCCATAAGGAATACTTCCGCTACATTCAATTAAGGCACTGGATTCTGCCCCTGACAAAACTGAGCCCTTCCTTTCGGATTAGGACCTCCTTTGAGGAAATATGCGCCAACAACCCTTTTCAAAGGGGATCAATATCCTCAATCTACTTGGCACTAAATGAAATTAAACCAGATTCCCATGGCTATGTGGGGAGCTGGGAAAAGGACCTAGGTCCCTGTCCGGGGGAGAGGGGGTGGGCTGTGATATGGTCACATGTCTCTAAATGTTCTGTGAACGTCCTGACAGTTGAAATAGCCTACAAGGTAATGCTCCGCTGGTACCTGGTGCTGGGTCGCCTGAGCAGGATGTTTCCGGGGCAATCTAACTCATGCTTTAGAGGCTGTAGTGCGGAGGGGGACTTCTTACACACATGGTGGACCTGTCCCATGTTGGCCCGCTTCTGGAGCCAGGTGTACAGGATGGCCAACGAGGTCTTTCAAACCAGTATGAGAAGAGACCCATGGGTAGCCCTCCTGCACTGCAAGCCCCGGGAGCTGACTAACAAGCAACACAGACTTTTTGTATATCTGCTGCTAGCGGCTAAGCAGACTATAGCTAAAGCATGGAAAAAACAATTTACCCCAATCTCAGAGGTGTCGGCCAGGATGAATGGGTTTCTTACTAACGAGAGGTTGTCCAGCATCCTGGCCGAGTCTCATGATAAATGAATTTCCCTATGGGAGCCCTGGATAAGGTTTACGTGGTCTGGGGAACCTCAGCGGGTATTATAAGGATTGTTACCCAATAAACAGATGAGCAGCTGGTGGAACGCGGGAGCAACCTAACCTACCCTCCCTTCCCTCCTTCCCCTCCATCCCTGACATCCCCCTTCCCCCCACCTTGACCCCCTAGTCCGGTTGCCCTCTTCTCCCCCTTTTTTCCTCTTATAACACCAAGGATTTAAACGTTTTCAACGATATTTCTAGGCCTACAAATTTGGAAATGTTCAATAGCATAAACCACGCCTCATCCCATCTGGCATTTGGTCCGGGAGATGGCAGATGTGCCGGTGGTAGTGCGTGCTGTGGGTGCTGATGGCCCCGGGACCCACACTGTCCCTGGTACGGGTCGGGGCAGATTGCTGTTTAAAACGTGTTGCATTTCACTTGCTCCATCCTTATCTAAAGTATTTAGTAGTATGTTAATCAGGTACGGGTAAGGCGCATTTCTATGTATGACAGATTGCAATCTTTTACCTCCCCTGCGTGGGATGGTTATATTGACTGTATGCCTTCTAAGCGTGTACTGTTGAAAACTCAATAAAAAAAAATATTGAAACAAAACTTTAAAATATTTTTACCTTTCCCAAACCACTCTATCAGGTGCCAAAACAAACTGTTAAACTCCCCATTGGTGAGGGTTTACTTTAAAGGGACTGTCCGGACAAAAACAATAAGAAAAACCTTACATATTCTCATATAGTCCCAGTGCAGCTCATTGGCTATATTCTGTTACTTTAAAACTTACCTCTGCCAGTGATCCAGAGCGTGCCGTCCCCACTCCAGGCCATTGGCATTGTGCGATTCAGCTGCACGGGACTAAAGTATATGTTATTTTTGTCTGTACATGGACTTTAAATTTTCTTCTGACGACCAAACAGAAAGTGAGGCTGTATCTTTCCAATGAGGTCACAGAGGTCACAGGTTATAACCTTTTTCCCACATTATCCAAAACTAGTTGGGCTTTAAATGTCTAAACTATTTAAGTGAAGAATTTAGTCAATACCTTTTTGAAGGCTAACTGTTTTTAGATGTTCTTTAGACTGTGTTATTAGATGAGCTTTCACCCTCTTCACCAAACATGGTGTTACATACAATGAACAGAAAATGCACAGACTTTATACACATAGACAAGTGGATATCAACAAATTCAATGGCTAACACAGTAAACTCCATTACTGCTAGTAAATATTTGAGATCAAAATAGGTTAAAGCAAACCTACACTCATACCTCCCAAATATCCCTCATTTGGGAGGACTGTCCCTCTTTTGAGTCTGTGTCCCCCTGTTTCTCATTGTTCCCATTTATCCCTCTTTGCATAAATAAATTATTCATCCTCCTATTCAAAGTGTTTCTATTGTTTTAACTGTTTAAATCTCCTAACCATCCCTCAATGAGGGGGTGTGGCTTAATTTAACAATTGTCCCTCTTTCCCACCCTGAAAAGTTGGGAGGTATGTACACTGTGTTTAATGCATGTCCATTTGGTTCCACTTTACTGCCTGCCAGTCTCGCTGCTGATGGTCAGTATGCCTGTGGGGCTTGGAGGGGGGGGGGTGCAGGGATTGTTCACGAACTCCCCACAATCACTGGTGAAACACTGCCCATAGAGTTACAGGCATAACGATTGCGGGGCAAATCCCCTCGCACCCAAAAAGTCCTGCATACAAGGTTTTAGCCGCAATTGCTACTATTTCACTGCCACTGATGTTAAATTATCTTAAACTGACCTTTCTGTTAAATGTTCTTTTCAGCAAGCATACTTGTGGTTTAATTTGAAACAGACATGGCACCTTAAAGTTCACTTATCCTTTAAAGCAGAACAAAATCCAGCAGCGGCCAGCCTGGAACCCAAGACTCCAGGGCTGGCAGCAGGCTTTTCCCAGCAGCATGCCTAATCGATGCCCCGCTGTGTGAAACCCCCCATGGTGCCCGTAAATCTCACCATTTCCAGTTCCAACGGCGCGGGCTCTCGTCTAGCTGAGAGCTGTCTGCTATGACTATGTAATTCGGCCATTGTTTACAATGGAGACCATGTGCTGCTGCATCCCCAATGTCGTGCACATGCTCCAGTCCCAGCTATTCGGATAGGCTGAGGTGGGAGCGTGCGCACGGCCAGGGATGCAGCAGCGCATGCTCCCCAATCTAGTTAATGAGAGCCGCCTGCCAAATTACATAGTCATAGCGGGGATCTCTGATTGGACGAGAGCCCACACATGCACCGTTGGAGCCTAGACAGGTGAGTTTTTTTGGCTTCCTTAGATATGTGCTTATAAATATTATTTGTAAATGTATTTTAAATAAAAAAAGTTTTTTATTTGTAAAAGAACTTTATTTAGAAATATGTTATAACATTTACATTTCATATCCAGTTACCACCACCAGCTATGCTCATCATCATACAAATCTGTAAAAACATAATAGCAATATATATAGAGAGATATATATTTATATATGATATATATACAATATAATATCTGACTTTCCCTGGTAATAGTGACTCAGTGCCGGAAAGGTAGGTCAAGTATACGGCCACCCAGGATGCTTCGGATCTAAGCTTCCAGACTGATGAGCAAAGCATGCTGGGACTTCTCCATGGCAAAGAGGATACCAGATGTGTTTCTTTTTGTTACCTGTATGTGAGCCTCACATCTTACACTCTGATCTGTGCAATCTTCATACAATCTAACCAAAGCCATGTAGTTTAAAAGCTCTGATGGAGGATATTTCACTGTTACCAGACAAAGGCCTGGTAAAATTATATGGCAATAGTACAATTAGATTGCGCAATCTAGTTTAACAATTATCGAACTATGACTATGTATGTGAACCTAAACGGTTCACCCGGTTATATTTATGTAATATTACAATAGAACACATATACATAAATAAATACATACAAATAGAAGGTGCAATATGATTGTATGGCGATTGTAAAATGAGACTGCATGGTGTGTGGCTGGCATTAGAGGATTATAACAGGTTACACAAGTCTTAACTCGTTAATAGCTTTTGGGACAATAAAGATGCATGTGACCCTAAACGGTTCATCTGTTTTTACATACTACAATAATATAAAAGTAAAAAACAAAATAATACAAAAATACAATTAGACTATGCAGTGTGTGGTCAGCAGAGATTGATTTATGGTACACAAGAATAATGGTCTATTCCTAGAAGCTGGTATAATGATAGAGCAGCCATGCTGTTATCCAGCCATGTACTGTGTATTTAATACATTATTCTAGTGCAAACTAATCTAAGCATATGACCCAGTGCTTGCATCCAGGTAGTAATAGGTAGACCTCCTGTATGATGCCAGGACATTTAATGGTGTAAATGGGACCTGGGTTACAATAACTATACAATAAATAATTCCTTATTAGTCTAATTCCTTATTAGTCTTTTGGTTATTATATGAAGCATCAGCAGAATCCTGGAGCACACACTTTGCCCCCCTGCTTAGGCATGGTGCTTAGGTGCATCATAACAATATAAGGACAGACTGGCCATAGGGAGACCCAGGACAATTCTTTGCTTTGCTTCCAACATCCACATTCAATACCTACCTGCCTAGTCTCCCCTCAGCCACCATGTGCCCCCAAAGAAAACTTAAGCCCATGTTCTTCCCAGTAGTACATGACAAATACATGGACAGCCTCAGCAGCAATGTCACGGGCAGGTCATGGTCTGGCCGGGGTCAATAAAATCTTGGCCTGATTTTCGGCCCCAGTCCACCACTGCAGGTTAGCCTTGGGAGCTTCAGGATAGCTTAAGTGAGCAATGGGGTGGTGAGGTTTAAGGGTTCATAAGGTGGTATATGGTTCCTTAAAATGTATGGTTGCACCAAATGGTATGGCTAGGTTACAACATACTATGGTGCCTTTCACTGAGCGAAAAGATGGCATGAAATATCTGTATGGTATTTCTAAATATGTTAAAACTGGTCTCCTAGGTTGTACAGAGGACTCCTCTGATGTATGGATGGACCCTGGAGCTGACAGCACAGGGCTGTACACAAGGGCCTTTGGGAGGGCCCTGTGGTGGTATGAATAACCCACAGGATATTATGTGAAACCACCGGAAATTATAGTTAGGTCCCATGATGGCATATATAAGGATAGAACGTTGGGCCCTGGGACATTATAAAGAGGCCCCATGGTGGTAAGTATAATCCACAGGATGGTATAAGACCCTAAAAAACTAAAAAGAGGTCCCCTGGTGGTGTGCATAGCTTGCAGGATGAAATGTGGGACCCTAGGGTACTGTAGTTAGGCCCATGGTGGCATGAATAACTTACTGGATCATTTGTGGGACTCTTCGATGATATAAGGGCAGCATGGTGGTATTAAATGATATTCAGAATAGTGTTAACAGGAAGTGCACAAGACCCACTGCTGGCCCAACCAGCAGGGTAGCTGCTGGTCACTGGTGGGCCTGTATGTCTCTCTACAGGCAAGAGTAGACCCCATGTATAGAATAGCGAGGACAGATTATGACTTCACTCAGTGACGTCACTTTGGGTGAATTGCCCCCTTAAATATTATCATTATGGAAAAAAAATACAAACAATACATAATTAATAGTAAATGATCCAACTAAAGAGAGTTTACAAGACAGATAGATAGATATATAGATAGACAGGCAGATAGATAGATAGATAGATAGATAGATAGATAGGATAGATTTCTAGGTAGATAGATATAGGATGGATAAAGAGATAAATGAATATAAGATAGATAGATAGATAGATAGATAGATAGATAGATAGATATGGGATGGATACATGAATGAGTAAAGAGATGATAGATAGATAGATAGATAGATAGATAGATAGATAGATAGATAGAATAGCTAGGTATGGGATGATAGATGGGATGCATGGATAAAGAGATAGACACGTAATAGATAGATAGATACATAGATAGATAGATATGGGATAGATACGTGAATGAGTAAAGAGATGATAGATAGATAGATAGATAGAATAGCTAGGTATGGGATGATAGATGGGATGCATGGATAAAGAGATAGACACGTAATAGATACATAGATAGATACATAGATACATAGAAACATAAATAGAGTAAACCAATGAAGTAGAGAGCAATGATAAAGATGTAATATAAAGTGTATTAACATGTATTCAAAAATACTTGAATATTTCTAAAGCATAGAGAAAAGTGAAAGTCAACCAATGTTCATTTTATTGTGTGTCCCAGTAGGATCAGCATGTCCCTAGCATATTCCCCAGCTAGGGTCACATGGCTGGGCTTCCCCTTTAAATACACACATTTTATGAATACAATTTGTGGATATAAAATATCTAAATATATAATATTTTAGCTTAGTCCCACTATCCTGGCACCAGATAGAAAGGGGCAAATCTTCTTTAGGGCTAAGCAAAGAATTTGAATGCTGGTAATAACCAGTTTAAACCTATGCTGAAAAATCCAGATTTGGGTGGGATGTTTGGGGCTGTGACTGTGACTTGTGTGGAATTTAAAATAGAGGCAAGAATTACAGTGATCTAGATCCAGATTCTTTTGAAAACTGTGATGATGAAGTCTAATTGCTAACTTTAAATGTCTTTTATTAAAGTATTAAAATAAAAGTAACCCTATACCACTAGGTCTGCTGTGGCCCTAGAAGGGGTAAGTTGTTCCAGCAGGAGGATGTGTTTTTGATCTTGTTCCCTATGAGTAAAACTTCACCGCTACCCTACTCCCATAAAGGCCTTTAGAATTTCCACAGTGCCATCACAGAAATAAATAAGAGATCCAGTTGGGAATGAGCAAGTGCCTTAATGTGAATTAGCTGATAAAAGGGACAACACCTACTTCACGGGTTTAGCTGTATATTGTGTTTGTATTTGCCTTTTTTATTCTCACAGCTCACAGTGTAATATCAAAAAGGGTCAAAAGCCAAGCACAGATGCTGTCTTCTTCTAACTGGGCTATTGCAGTTAAAAGTGCAAGATTCTAGCTTTGGAAAGTTTTAACAACCCTTGGAAAAAAGAGTGTCTTCTTGATAAACAGACAAGTAGATAAGATAATTCAGCCACAGAAGAGGAAAAATTATAAATATATTTATAATTAATAGTTTATATATAAATATAAACTATATTATATATATTATTTTAGAGGATAAACTGAGCAACTACTGTCGCTGGGCTAAGCTATCGATATATTCCTATGAGGTAGGGTGCAGGGGAGATTAATGGTGACTCATTAAAGCTCATACTTACATTTCCTCTAATAGACTCAATCCACTTTAGTTTGGGGTGCCACAGTCCGTCCGTCTCGCCACTATCATATGATGTGGGCCCCTCCGGCAATGACTACAGGCAAACTTGCCTACTGTGCCTAACAGTAAGTCCAGCCCAAAGTTTGATAAAAGGCTCTTCAGAATATCAGAACTTGGGATCAGTACTGATCTCACAAGGGCTCAAAAATATTTTTTGTTCACAATTTCTCTTAAACACAATGCAACAGCACCTGCAGCTCCGGCTCCCTTTGTGCAGGCAAACTTGACCAAAGATAATTAACTATAGAATGGAGACAGGCAAGGCAGCTGCTACCGGGTCTGTGGCAGGAGGGGGCCCAGTGCAGGCTGCCTCCTCCCATTTTGCAGCACTTGTGGCAAAATTAGTATGTTCTAATCAGTTTGCATGATCTGGTCTGTTAAAACTGTGGTTGGATTGTAGAACTTTTAGCTGGTCCCAACCCGACAGGCTGATCCAGAGTGCTGGCAGAAAGTGTGCTGTTACTGCTTTGGCAGCTGTGCTGTTCACTCCCTGACCTTCTGTGGCTCAGAATGGCATAAGCTGTCACATGACACATAAACCTATGTCTTGTTAACATTACTTAGCCACGCTTCACACTTCAGCTGCAGGGGACTAATGCTGTAAGGTGTGCAAGGCTAGATAAGTGGCAGCCCACTCTTTTTTGAGGGGGCCCACTGTGACTTTTGCTAAGAGACCCTGTAAAACATATGTGTGCTCTTGAGCATAGATGTCAAACTGTTTAGGTGGGCTTATCTAGTTTCCACAGTTAACTCTACATTAAAACCCCTGCTGGCCTAATTTAGTAAATTAAATTTATTATTACATTATTTTAGTTATTAATACTTATACAATAAATAGAGCAGCAAAATAACATATCATAAAGCTAAATCTTAATATATTTTCTTCAGTCCAAATATGCAAAATTGAAATAAATTATTAAATAAATGTAAATAAAAAAAATAAAAAAATAATGGGATGCAGTGAAGGCCAATTTCCAAAGGGGTCGATCAAAAATGTCAGTTCAGTTCTCTCCTGCAAAAATGTATTATCCGACAATCCAACTGGGTGTGGTGAGCAGAGGGAGGAGTTAGGTGGTAAAAAAAACATGCAGACCCAAAGTCCTTTGTGACCTTATTCTTACCAATCCAGTCAATTGAGATGCCCTTAGGTCCATTTTATACCATCCACCAGGCCAGAACAGTCTCATTGTCTCTCTTCTCTGCATTACACCACCGTGCTTACAGAAGGGTCGGACAGATTAAGCTGACCGGTGATGTCAGTGGGATGGTATTGCTGTAAAATACAAAATACACAGAGAGGAAACGTGAGGATCAACTTGAGGCAAGTCTGGACTCTGCCGCTGCAGCTTCTGGTCTTTCGGCAGACTTTAATGTCTGTAAAAATGACAATATGTTGGGCCAGTTATAGAGGCAGCTGGGTGACTGGCTGCTGTTTTTCTCAGAACATTCGTTACACCGATAACGATATACAGGACGCACATTGGATAGCACTGTCAGCCAACCAGAGTACCTTTTATGACTTGAGAAGTGTGTGCGGTGTGCCCTAGGCTTAAAACTATCTTTCCTACATTTTGCTGGTTGTGTGCATGTTGTTTGAAGCTTTTGAAGGCCATGTGGCACCTCCTTGTAATGCGACAGGTTAAATGTTTCAGAACCAATATTTCAGAACCTAAATCCTATTTGCCAACTTTCTGACAGAAAGAGTCCTGGTCTTCAGGAACAACTCTAAGCCGGGGAGAGTCTTGGATTGTAGGGACCCTAAAAAGACTGAACCAACCAACTCTCTCCACTCAGATGCTCTGAAATAAAGGGATAGACTTTTAGCTCAGAGTGGTTAGACTGAGTAAGCTGGAGGATGGAAGGGGTTCACATCGGGAGCCTGCTTTCTTCCTCACAGTCTCAGATATTACTAGCTTAAAGCGGAACTTTGGGCAAACAGCGATGGGCTTTTTTCCTAAAGTCGAAGGCAGCCCAGAGCCCCTAATAAATGACTAAGCCATTAGAAGACGTCCTCCACATAGAAGACGTCCTCCACAACCCCCCCCCCCCAGCCTTTAGATCCCTTATGTATGTGCCACTGATTGCCGGCATTTCCTTTTCTCCCAGTTGTCCCTGCGCCTGGGAGATTTGTCTGCTCATGTGCAGCAGCTGCGCTCCAGACTGGGTCGTTCCCGTGGCGTGCTCTGCTGCTCTGCGCACTCAAAGCCAGGCACGTCCCTTCATTGAAGATAGTGAGATGTTGACAGCAGGGGGGAGGAGGGAGGCCGGCGCCGGACTCAGGCCAATGAAACTGCCCGAAATCCTACTAGTGCTGAGATTTTGGATGGAAATAGACAAAGAAAGCTGAGGCGCCGGCCTCATAAGAAATCTATTGCACAGAATGGAACTCTATCTGCCATAGAGGTCCATTCTCTGCAATAGATTTCCTATGAGGCCGGCGCCTCAGCTTGATGAGAAGCCTGAGAATTAGGCTCGGGGGTGAATCCAGCTATCTAAAAGTTTTTGGAAACTTTTTCACTGTGAATTAGTACAGTCCCTAGGGGGTATGTTAAAATGCCCCCAGGTTCTTTTTTTTTACTAAAGTTCCGCTTTAAGAAGGCAATTGCCAAGGGGCACCAAGTCTAACAATACCCTTGAGTAACCTACTTTCTGCTCTACCCATAAAAGGTCTGCAAGTCTATATTAAGTATTAACCAAAGGACAAGTAATTTCTGGGCCCCATGCTGCCAAAATGTCAATCCCTCCTTCAACCATCTGTACACTCTTCTGATACTACCCTGTTGGCCTCATACTGCCGAATTATGTTTTAGGGTCCTTATATACATCCTTGCATCCATAAAATAAATACTAAAGAAATAGAGGGTGTCACAGAGGGATAAAGGGGGCACTGGCCTATTCACAGCAGGAGCTGTTGTGGCCCCATAGTGGAGTTGGGGCTGTACTGCCCTCATGGCTGTCCTGTTTATTTCCACTAAAACCATGTTTTACCACCTATCATATTAGAAGATTACTTTATAAAATAAGGCAGGGGCAACTGATGGCAAAGTAGGTATGCTAATCTACCCTAGGCAGAAGCCACCCTAGGCACTCATATAGGTACTTTGTGGGTAATCTAACAGCTTATGGCAGCTGATCTTCCCCACTGTATAAGATGTATGTATTATTTATGCAGTGTGATTACACCATGACAGTATACAGGGTATACAAACCTAGAACATGGTACATCCACATGTATTTTTTCACATTTGTTCTATAAACATACCTAGCCTAAACATACTCACACACTGAAAAACAACAGCGGAAACCACTAACAAACATTTTGACAGTTCTGTTCCTAATCATCATTCTAAGTTGGTGTTTTGTACGTTCATTTTTTTTTAAATAATCAGGATGTTAGTAAAGCAAATTGTTGCATTTGGAATTTATGGAACATCTTTCCTTTGGGGGGTTAAGAATTATGGTGGATTTAGAGGGTAAGGGGTTGTGGGTAGGAGGTAGGGGGAGTCTCCTTAGCAAAATGCTGTCATTACAAACAAAAAATACACATACTTGTGACACAAACATGACTTTCAGTGATGCATAATTTTGCCAAAATAAAATATAGTGTATCCAGAAAGGCATACAGTAACGAACAAGAAAAAACACTTAAAAACACAAAAAAGTATTGTTGCAAGTTGGCACCAATAAAAATAAATTTATATTTTAGTGACTTTTTAAAAAGAAAAAAATAGAAAACTGGCTCCATCTTAAGAATCCAGAAATATTTAGGAGTTACATTTGATGACTGACTGTTGACGAAACATGGGGCTGGGGTGCACTGCATGTACAATGTGCAGCTTCTGAATGGGCGTTTGGTAACCAATGGGATGGCAGAATATTGGAGAAGAGATAGAAAAAAAGAAAGAGAGAAAGCGAGTAAAAGCATAGAGGCAAGAGATAGACTAGAATGTAGAGGAGTAACGAAGATGAAAGTGAGCAATAAAGGAGAAAGAGCAAGCAAGAGAGAGAAAGAGAGAGAAAGCGCAATTCTTCTTCCTTACCGTGTCTTTGCAGGACCTACGTCTCTTGAAGCTGGAGGCCAGGGTGGAGGTGATGGACCTAAAAGAGGCTTTCTTTTTAGGGTCAGGTTCTGCTCTACCACTTTTTCTATCCTAAAATGAATATGTATAAGCAATTAGATAACTAATGTGCCTCTAACTTAACTGCTTCTAAACTGAATATAGTCTGAAGTGTCAAGTGGTGGCCATATCTAATGAGGTTTTATCTAAGGATGCGTTACTGGGTTACAAACAGGACACATGATAGGTCATGCTTATGGAGTGATCTACAGTTCCAAAGAAGTGCATCTATCCGTAGCCTCAGTTACAACTACTTGGTATGGGCCAACATAACTACACTCACTACAATATCTAAGTGTGGTAGGCCATATACCTAATGTGCCTCTACCGTAACTGCTTGAAGTTAAATTGACAAATGGTGACTATATCTAATGAGGCTTCATATAAGCATAGATTACTGAGTTACAAACAGGACACATGGTAGGTCATCTAAACAAAGCTGTGTTTCTATGTATAATCTAAATGCTTCACAGCTGTAATGGCCACATTTGGAGTGATCACCACACAATATACATACATTCTACTTATTAACAACTCCACTGATGCCTTACAGATAAAGTGGAGATGGTTATACTGACATTAGAAAATCATTGGTCTAACTGTACAATCATGAAGATGGAAATGCAATTTTTACTTTGCTTTCCCCTTCAGACCCTTAGATCCTGATCCTGAACTTTAAAATCTTTAGGCTGTGGTGACCATCTAAGGTCAGCCTCAACCTTCAGAAAGTGGTCTGAGCTACTGCATCTACATCCTCTGGTTTAAAGGGTAATATGGATGGCTAGGGTCTGTAAGCTGGAGTCTAAGTCACAAGAAAGATAGAAGACTGCATTAGAAAGCGGCCATTGTATGAGTTTTCGGTAAAAATGTATTCAAAAATTTCAATGGTGCATTGGCGCAAAGCGAATATTTTTTAAAAGCAAAGAAAAAATAAATAAAAAAATAATAAAAAGATAATACAGCAAATTAAATAAGAGAAGCATTTGCGTTTTTCAACACTGCATAAGAAAATGCTGTGAACTTATAAAGGGCGGGAGAGAAAAAAAAAGAAAAGATGAGGATTGTTCTGTTATACTCAATGAAGGGTATAACAAAAATTTATTCCACTGGGGACAGGTTACCACCACAGATGGGATAAATTTTGGGATCTGTTGTTTTCCTTATAAATAGGCATGCACAAAATGTAGGAGTAAGCGGGATGGATCAGCGTGGAATGTCTAGATTTTTGCTCCATGTGTTATCCCAAATCCAAATTTTTGCTTAAATAAATAGGTCTTTTCAACTTGCCTTCCTTCTAGTACCGAGGCAGACTTTTGCCCTCTGTTGTTCCCACCTGTAGAGAGGTCTCAGATTGTAAGATTGTTTTTGACACAGAGTCGGCACAGAGTTGATAGGCACACGTAACAAGTACGGAAGGGTTCCCTCTACGTTACCATGGGGAGCAGGGGCTTTCTAGAAGGTTGGCAAGTGAAAATTGTGGTGCTCCCAAAGGTCTAGTGCTACTTGCCGGCAGACTTCGCTCCTTACAATAAGGAGAGAATTTCCGAGAGACCAGACACCGGTTACTAACTTTGGCATTTCCACTGAATTTGCTGCTTGCGATAAGATCTAAAATCTAAAATTTTCCAGGCTGATACTCATATCTTGATACTTATATAGATAATATATGTTGTTTTAATCCAACTTTTTGTCGCCCTTCAGTAGATTGAACTTGATGCTCTTGACAAATGAAGGGCTTGGTTTCAATTAATATAGACAAGTGCAGACACAGATCTTATATTTACGAGTTATTAAAAGATTAAATAAAATCTAGGTCACTCATAGTTTTAGATTTCCTTTAGCCTTGCTTTCGGATGGCGTCCCTACTATGCCATAGATATCTTAACATTTTCATCTGCATAAACTTTCTTTCCTTTCATTAATATTATTAATAACATTTTTTTTATTAATAACATTTTTAAATTACATTTATGAAGACTACATGATTATAAGCAAATTTGGAGCAAATTGAGTAGTTACATACCTTTACTAATATGAAGGCACCTAGGGGAGTGCTTGGAATTCTTCTGAGTTTACTGCAGGGTCAGATTTCCTGGGTACTGGGCATTGCTCTCTGGGTCTCCCCCATACAGCATTTTAAAGCTGGTGGTGTTGCTGAATTAGCCTGATTGAGTTAACTATTTTACATATAGCCAAACCGCATGGTTCTAAAATGATATCTGAATTTACCATTAGAATTCTCCTGAACTTTTCAGTTCATTGCGTCTCCTGGAGGCCCAGCCTGATCCTTGATGGCCACCACATACAAACCAGAATTAAAGCTTTTTCATGGCTGTATTGTTGTTCCGTCTAGCTGCAACGCTTCTAAAATGTCTAAAATAATTCTCAGTGTATAACTGGAGTAATGAATATATTCTGGTTGTGCCAAAGGTGGAAGGAGCAAATGCAGCATCTAAAGCATCTTTAGACATTTTATTGAAATGGTAGTTGGCACCATTGGCTTGGAATGCAGAGAAGAGTAGGTTAATAGCATGACTTAGCAAGGATTCGGGGGAAAAAATACCATTTTGTGAATACTCACCTGTAAAATGGGTATTATAAGTATGTCACACACCCTGCTTCAGAATAGTCATTACACTTGGGTTATACCGACCTGTAGAGGGCAATCTTGCAGAGATGTCAAGAAAAAAAGGGAGCCCCTGCCGGTCCATAAATACCTGGGACCTCCCACTCATTCCCCAGTATTAAGACAGCAGTAAAGGGACCAGGAAGAACCAAAATAACCAGTAACAGTAAAAAGGTTCACCATAGAAAGGATCCAGAATACCAAAGGGCGGGGTGAAGCGGGTGTGTGACATACTTATAATACCCATTTTACAGGTGAGTATTCTCAAAATGGAATTATTCTAAGTATGTCACACACCCCGCTTCAGAATAGTCATTACACTTGGGACATCCAATAGCAGTGTCCATAAAGGGCGGGGATCCAAAACAAGGCAATAATGCACAAACTTAAACCACTGCAGCTTGCAGAACTTTGCGGCCAAAAACAGCATCCGCTGAGGCCCGCACATCAACCTTGTAAAACTTGGAAAAAGTGTGAACGGAAGACCAAGTAGCAGCCTTACAAACTTGCTCAACAGAGGCCTGATGCTAGAAAGCCCAGGATGCCCCAACAGCACGAGTAGAATGAGCAGTAACACGAAAAGGGGGAATCTTCCCCTTGGCAGAATAGGCCCCAACAATGGCCTGGCGAATCCATTTACTAATGGAAGACTTGGCAGGAGCCAAACCTTTCCTAAGCCCGGAGGGCACCACAAAAAGGGCGTCAGTCTTACGAAAAGAAGAAGTAGTCACCAAATAGTACTTTACACAGCGAACCACATCCAGAGAATGCAAGACCCTCTCCTTGTCATTGCTGGGCTTAGGACACAAGGAGGGTAGAACAATGCCCTGATGCCTCTCAAAGTACGGGGCCTTAATGGACAAAGCCTCCAACTCCGATACATGCCGAACGGAAGTGATGGCAACCAAAAACGCAACCTTCTGAGTAAGCGTAGAAAGAGCAATATCCTGCAAAGGTTCAAAAGGAGGACCCTGAAAAGCAGAAAGAACCAGATTCAAATCCAAAACTGGGAGCAAAGTCTCCCTAGGAGGCCGCACATGCGTAACCCCCTGGAAAAAGGTCTTAACCAGATGATGAAGAGCAAAAGACCTTTGAAAGAAAACCGCCAGGGCAGAAACGTGCCCTTTCAACGTACTAAGCTGCAAACCCAGGTCCAGACCATGTTGCAGAAATTCCAAAACCCTAGGGATAGAAAACACCCTGCAAGGCAAGGCCCGGACCTCACACCAATCAATATAAGACCTCCAAATCCTATAGTAGATGGCAGAGGAAGACTTCTTTCTAGGCCCTAACCAGAGTCTGAATAACAGCATCAGAAAGACCTTCCTCCTTCAAGATGGAGGTTTCAGCAGCCACGCCGTCAAAGCCAGCGTTGGTAAATTGGGGTAGAGCAGTTGACCCTGAGTGAGCAGATCCGGCAGAAGGGGCAGATCGACCTGATCCGCTGCCAACCTTACCACGTCTGCGAACCAAACCTGTCTTGGTCATCTTGGAGCCACCAAGATTGCTGACGCACCCTCTAGGGCCAGCTTGCGCACCACCTTGCCCACCATGGGAAACCGAGGGAACAGGTACAGAAACCCCAGATCCCTCCAGTTCAGAGACATGGCATCCACTGCCAGAGCCAGCGGATCCCGCAAGAGAAACACAAATGCCGGAAGCTTGTGATTGTGACGAGAGGCAAAGAGGTCCACTTCCGGAGTCCCCCACCGGTGGCAAAGCGACCGAAACACCTTGGGTCTGAGAGACAATTCCCCCCGGCGAAATGAGCACCTGCTCAGGGAGTGCGCCTCCGTGTTCTCCACTCCCGGAATGTACACCGCTGAGATGCATGGGACATTGCTCTCTGCCCAAGCCAGGATCAAAGACACTTCCCTGAGGGCACGCCTGCTGTGAGTCCCTCCCTGGCGATTGATGTAGGCGACCGCCGTCCAATTGTCCGTCCGAACTTGAACCGGTAGGCCCCGTAACTGATGAGACAAGTGACCCAGAACCAACCTGATGGCTCTCAGCTCCAGAACATTGATGGGATTGTGAGCCTCCTGAGGCCCCCACAGTCCCTGAAACTGAAGATCCTTCCAACCCCCCCCCCCAACCTGACAGGCTGGCATCTGTGTTGACCGTCTCCCAACGAGGGGTCAGAAAGGATCTGCCCCTCAGCAGATTGCTCGGTTCCAGCCACCACCGAAGGGAACGCCGAACCCGGGGGGACATCAGAAAAGGACTGATCCAATGACAGCGGAGACCTGTCGCAGGCCGCCAAGAGATGGAGCTGGAGCGTCCTTGTGTGAAACTGGGCAAAGGGAACCGCCTCGAACGAAGCCACCATCAATCCCACCAGTCGCATCCCCAGCCGGATGGACGGACGAGGGATGGATAGGAGAAGCTGAGTCAACTCCTGAATCAAAACCTTGGGCCGGGGGAGGAACACCCTGGACTGAGAAGTATCCAGAGACATTCCCAGGAACACCACCACCCTGGACGGAGAGAGGAAGGACTTGGGATAGTTGATCACCCAGCCGAATCTCTCCATAGTGGCTACCACAGTCCTGGTATCTAACTCCGCCTGGCTGAGAGAGGATGCCATAATAAGCAGATCGTCCAGATAAGGGCTCTGAGGAGGGCCATCACCCCCGCCAGCACCTTGGTGAAAACCCTTGGAGCCGAGGTTAGGCCAAACGGAAGAGCCACAAACTGAAAATGCCGATCTTCCACCACGAACCTGAGAAATCTCTGATGTGCCGGAAAGATTGGAACATGCAGATAAGCATCCTTGATGTCTATGGACGTCATGAAGTCCTCCTGCCGAAGTGAATTTAAGTGAAGTGAAGCGCAGAGTTTCCATGCGGAACTACCTGGGACAGATAAGCCTGTTGAGAAACTTCAGATCCAGGATGGGACGAACGGAGCCATCCTTCTTGGGCACCGTGAACAGATTGGAATAGCATCCCAGGCCCCGGTCTGAGGGAGGCACCGGGCAGATGACAGCCATGTCCAGGAGATCTTTTACTGCCGCCCGGAGCCCCTGCGCGGCCAGAGAATCCAAGGGCACCCGAGACCAGAAGAATCTGGGAGGAGGCCGGATCTCGAACTCCAGTTTGTAACCGGAAGACACCACTTCCCGAATCCATCTATCCGAGACCTCCTGGTCCCAGACCGGAAAGAAGTGTCGCAGCTGTCCCCCCATCCGCGAGGGTGAGGGCGCCCCTTCGTTGCTGAGCCGGCTTAGCAGCGGCTTTGGGCTTGGAGCCCCAGCTGTGACCTGGACGAGCACGTCCTCTTCCCCTGTTCCAGGAATCACCTCTGGAGGAGAAGACCATCGATCCCTGTCCAGCTCTGGCCCCACGAAAGGAAGGGGAAAGGAAGCCACCTAACGAAAGGGTCGACGTTGCTTATTTCGCTGAGGTAACCTACCTCCTTTTGCGACCGAATCCAATTATTCTCCAAAGAGCCGCAAGCCCAGAAAGGGAAGAGCCGTAAGCGACTTTTTGGACACAAAATCAGCCGCCCACTGCCGCAAAACCGATTGCTGAATAGCCACCAGCAAGGCCGAAGTTCTACTACACATCACCATGGTGTCATCCAGGGCGGCTAGCACAAATGACAAAAAACAATTCGCACCGCTTAAGGGCGGTGAACTCATCACTAGTCGAGTCAAGCCTGGAGGTAGACAACAGGTCCCTGACAACCGACCTAGAAGCCACTATTAAAAGCGCTGAAGCACAGACAGGCCGCAAGGCCGACCCGACACTGGCAAAACCGTGACAAGCCATCTGGTCAATGTGTTTGTCCTCGCCGTCGTTGAGAGTAGAACAGTCAGGAGAATGCAAGACAGAGGTGCTAGACAACCCCAAAACAGGGGCGTCCACCCCGGGAGGGGACGACCAGCGCTTCACCGCATCCACCGGAAAGGGATATTTCTTATCCCAACCCAGAGGGACACCCGGAAGCCGAGTAGGCCTCTCCCATTCCTTAAGAATAATGCCGTCGAAATGCCTTTGATTAGGAAATTCTAAGCGCGGCATAGCCTCTTCAAAGAACTCCCCCTTCTGTGGAAGGGTCACTTCAGGAGGAGAGATTGCCAAAACCTTAAACTCCTCAAGATCAGAAGCCAGCGTGACTGGGGACAAGTGCTTTCTCTTAGCCGGAGCCTTTCTGGCCACAGCGCCAAGAAAATAATTTTTCAAGATTGGCCAATCTGGCACACAGCTCAGATTGCGACTCCCCACTTGTGACAACATCACACGGGGTACGGGTCAGGCGGGGAGGGGTAGGAGAAGGGACCGGCGGCGGCATGGGATCCGGACTGCCGCGTAATAGTCTGCTGCGCACATGGTATGCAAAGGAAAACATCATCCCCTGTAAGGCATGTCCCACACCCCAAACACTGCCGGGGTTGCCCCGAGGAGAACCCGAGCCCGGTATCCTGGGAAGCCTCCATATGGTGATTTTATTGGTAGTTGCAATACCCAAGGGAATTACGCAATATAAGCAACCCGAAATGCCCCTTCTGTGTCCCGAGTGGGAGGATTTATGGGGAGTTCTTAAATTAAACCAGGGACCCTAGGACCGGAAGGACCCTTTAGGATCCAACAAGGGTCCACCTGGAAGAAAGAATACAGGGCTATTCAGCACCTCAATCATGCCCAATAGAGATGAGCGAACCGGTTCGGACGAACCGGAATTCGCTCCGAATTTCAGGGAAAATTCGATTCGGCACGAACCCGAATTTTTTTTGGTTCGTGCCGATCGAATTTTCCCTGAAATAAAAAAAAAAAAATGCCAGCATGGTGGGAGCGGGCAGGCCGGCTACGCTGTCAGCGGGTGGCGGAAGCCGGCCCTCTGACAGCGCAGCCGGCCTGCCCACTCCCACCATGCCGGCATTTTTGCTTAAAAAAAAATGGCGGCATGGTGGGTGCGGGCAGGCCGGCTACACTGTCAGCGGGTGGCGGAAGCCGGCCCTCTGACAGCGTAGCCGGCCTGCCCGCTCCCACCATGCCGGCATTTTTGCTTAAAAAAAAAATGCCGGCATGGTGGGAGCGGGCAGGCCGCTGCGCTGTTAGTGGCCCGGCGGCGGCCCGCTGACAGCGTAGCCGGCCTGCCCGCTCCCACCATGCCGGCATTTTTTTTTTCAGATGAGCGATTCGTTAAAGTTTCGATTCAGGCGAACCCGAATTTCTTGGGGAAATTCGGCGAATCGCCCGAATCGAACTTTCAAGAAGTTCGCTCATCTCTAATGCCCAAGCACACAAAAAGCAGACATACTGATATGCAATAACATAAAAAATCTATATATATATATATATATATATATATATATATATATATATGCATGTCATGAAAGTAATGAGGCCCCAAGGGCCACTCACGGAGGAAGATGGCGTCCGTCCTGCCAGAGGCAAAAAACACGAGAAGCAGAGGGAGAAGAAGGACGGGCCGGAGCGGTTCGCGGTTCGCGCCCGGCCCCGCCCCCCGACAACAACGCCGCTCCCGGCCAGTGGCCAGGCTCCGCAGCGGCGCCAGGAGCACGGGGGGCGGGCCGTAGGCGATCGCGCCAAGCGCCCGACCCCGCCCCCCTACCAACCGCACCTGAGGGGAAGAAGCTCCCCCACCGAAGCTGTCACAACGGCTGGCGCCGGCTGAGTCACCATGAAAAGTGTACCCAAGTGAATCACACACACACACACAAAAAGTACAGCTGTGACAAACACACAATAAAGACGATTACCCTAAGGGAGAAAGGGCCCCCCCCCCTCTAAGGAGCAAGGGCCATCCGGGAGAGGGGGAATCCACGCTGGAAGGTGGAAGAGCAAGGGGCGGGGCATCCCTAACCGGGATCACCAACCCGGCAAACCGCCTACCCCTTAGTATGGGGTCTCACGGTGGAGCGTAGCTCCTAAGCACCATTAGGTGCCGTCTACCCTTGCACGGACCAGCAGCCTAGGCTGGGAGGCAAGGTGAAATACTAAGAAAGGGGGGGTCCAGGCAGAAATAATACAATTCTGCGAAGTACTCACCTGTAGAATTGGTATTATACGTATACAGTACGTCCTGCTCCAGATATAATACTTACACTTGGCTTATCCTCCGCCAGAGGGCGCTGTGCACTGCAGACATGCAAAAAAACAGGCTCCTCCCGGCCTTTCATATACCCAGGGACCTCCCACAAATCCCCAGCATTGAAAAGCAGTGAACCAGAAGCCGGGAGAATCCAACCACCAAAAACAACTGGTAATGATAACAATAACAACAATCACCATACAGGGGATCCAGAATAATGCAAAAACCAGGGTGGGGTGGAGCAGGACGTACTGTATACGTATAATACCAATTCTACAGGTGAGTACTTAGAATTAAGTGGAGCGCGCATTGAGCAACCCCCGAAAGAAAGCTTAGCCGAGGGAAATAAGCAAAAGACTTCTGCCGGAAGGCGGACAGGGCAGAACCTAACCCTTCATAGTACCGAGTTGGGGAGCCAACTCCAAGCCATGCTGTAATAAACTCTAGAGCCCTGGTGACAGAGAATGCCCAACAGGGAAGAGACCTAGACTAACACCAATCCATATGGGTATGCCATACCTCATAAGAATGGAAGAAGAAGAAGAGCGCTGCTCTTAGACTTCCATTAGCCACGAACACAGAGGAGAGAATCCCGTCTCCATAAGGACGGAAGAACCAGCAGTCAGGCCGGCTAGGCCAGAGACTGTGGAATTGGAGTGACGTAACGGAGGCCCTGAGCGAAACAGGGCGACACCCCTAGCAGAAGGTGCAGAACTACTACCCTAAGGTATCACGTCTGCGAAGCCACACTCCAATAGGCCACCCAGGGGCCACCAGTATCAATGGTCCCCCTACCAGAGCGATTCTGCACAGAAACGCGCCTAGCAGGGGGAAGGGAGACAAGGCATACAGGCCAGAATGTCCCGTCATAAAAATACTAAATCCTCATGACCACGGCCATAGGAGCCAGGGACAGGGAAACGAGTGGCAAGAGCTTGAAAAAGTGACGGTGCACCAAACAATCCATACTGGTTGAACTTCATTCCAAGAATTAGCACATCCTGTTACAGAGGAACCTCCACAGGAGCGAATACCAATGATAAGCAGGCAACATTATCCTCCACCCAGAACAGGAACATATACCTTCCTGGGGAACCCTCCTGCACTAGGTCCCACACAGATGATTAAGGTAGGCCACAGTCGTCACTCAGACCGAGCACCGCCCAACAGGCAGGCCTGGAAGAGGAGAAGACAGGCGAGATAGCGTCAGCCTGAAAACTTACTGTTTCAATGCTAAGAGGTACAAGGACCTCCTAAACACCCGCATGGGGTTACAGAAGAAAAACCTCCCCATCACCCGATAGGTTGGCATCCACGGTGATCGTCTGTGGAAGGGGCAAGAAAGGAACTGTCCCCAGACAGGTTCCTAGAGTAAATCCACTCAAAGAGGGACTCCTAACCAAGGGGAAGGGCACACATGATCCCGCTCCAGGGATGCTGGGTCCCAGTCCAGTATTAAAAATAGAAGTTGCAGAAAAAAAACCCTGGTAGAGGAATATAAGGAACTTCAACTAAGCAAGTCACCAAACGGGCCCACCAGCTGCATTCCTGCCTGGTGAAGGGACTGGAACAGCAAGTAGGGACTGAACCCATGCAACCAGATTGTCCACCTTATTGTAGAGGGAGGAAGATTCTTGCCTGAACCGAGTCTAGATTCATCCCTAGGAATAGAGATACCAATCAAGAGGACAGGGAGGACTTGAGGTGAAGAAACACCCATCCAAATGACTCCCAAGGGACGCCACCAGCCGAGTAGCTAACTCGACCTGACATAGAGATTGGGAAGCGAGAAGGACCACCTGGCAGGCCTCACGCGGACTCCCCTTGATCTCATCAGAGACATAGCTTCCATCAGTACCCCTGTGAGCACTGTGGGGGCAGAAGAGAGGCCAGATAACAAGGCCACGTGTTAGCAGTGTTGGACATCCAACACAAACCAGAAGAGCCTAGGTGTCTGGAAGGCACGGGGAAGTGAGCATAAGCATCCTTGATCTCCCCAGAAGGCAAGGACCCACTAGGCGCAAGGCGCTAGTGGCCCATCCCAGATTTTTCATGCAGAAACTGCCTGAATAGTAGAATTGCCAACAACCTGTGAAATCAGAAGGGTAGACAGACTCATCCTTTTGGGAGAATGTGAAGGGGGTGGTGTAGCAGCACCTGCCTCTGCCTGATAAGGGCAAACCGCAAGTGACCTCCAACTCCGCAGGCCGTGTATGGCCTGCACCAGCACCCGAACAGAGTCAGGGACCAGGAGTACCCTGACAATCATGGGGGAGGCTGCGCAGCAAACTTTATCCTGTATCCGGAGGAACCTACCTCCTGTATCCACCAGAAAGAGGCAAAATGCCTCCTGATAGGAGCAAGGTGCTGCAGTCATCCCCTCACCCAGGCGGGCGAGGGCGCCCTATCATGCTTGAGGGGATTTGGTGGAAGATTTGGGTTTAACCCCGCCAGAGGGCCCAGAGCGTTGTCTGTTGCTCGTGGGGCAGGGGTCTGTACTAAGACTCCGGGAGGACACCCCCGGTTCTTGTTTAGCGCTATGGTATGGAGGGAGAGGGGTGTCCCTGTCCTGAGGGGGGCGAGACGGGCGCCTGCGCCTGCGCTGGGGCGACTTGCCCTTTTTTGCCAAACAGGTCCAGACGGGCCCCAAACAGGCGATGCCCTTTAAAGGGGAACCTGGTAAGAGTCCTTTTAGCAGCATAGTCAGCACCCCACTCTCGCAGCCAGACCAAGCGACGCATAGCCACCACAAGGGCGGAAGTCCTCGCACACATTCTTTTTTTATATATTCTTTATTTGTCGTTTTCAAAATTTTACATCACATAAAGAGAAAAGGGAAAAACTTTACAAAATAAATAAGTATATGGCTTATTCTGGCTTTGTAAAATCAAACAGTCACTCGTTGCAAAAGGGCGTCTTAGCAACCGGGCCTTCCCCCCCCCGAGCAACAGGTGCAATCTACACGAAAAAGGAGAGGAGCAGGGACCCACGATGGCCCCAGAGCATCTGTCGCCATCCAGGGTCCACAGGAATCGAGTGTCAGGCTCCCCCCCCCCCCGACGAATCAGGAGTACTTTGGGAGACCCGGTGCAAACACCCCTGCTAAGAACCCAGGGGACCAGAACGGAGGAGAGGGAAAAGCAGAGTGGCAGTAAACAAAGGGGTGAGGAGAGTGGAAAGGGGGTAGGGATGAGTATGGGAAGGAGACAGCACGCCCGAACCAACTATTGACGGTCCTCCAATAACTTCTGAAATTCCTGTGAGCTAGCGAATAAGTCCCAATTAGACCACTTGAGACGGTGATCTGAAGAGGTTTCCTTCTGTGAGGCAATCAGGCCCTCAAACCTCTCAATCACTGCCACTTTACCAAGCCACATAGAAATGCTTGGTGGCGTTGGACTCTTCCAGAGCGAAGGTATGCAGGCCTTTGCGGCGTTTACCATCTGACTAAGAACTGATCTCTGGTAGCATTTAGTCGGCAACTACGAGTGGTGGAGAAGGAAGAAGGCCGGGTCCGCGGGGACCTCCCAGTCTGTCATACGCTGCATTGTATCCCTAACCTTGACCCAGAAGCTAGTCAGCCCAGGGCATGACCAGAAGATATGGAGGAGGCTGCCTACATCCCTGTTACACCGCCAGCAAATTGGGGAGACAGCTGGGAACCACCTATGCAACAACGCAGGGACCCTGTACCAATCTCGTAAGGATTTTGTAGTTACACTCCTTGTACCTAGTACAAGTAGCTGTTTTGTGTGCAAGTCGAATTATGCGCTTCCTATGTCCCGCTGAAAAAGTGGTCCCCAACTCATCCTCCCACTTTGTGAAAGATGGTAGAGGTTCCTGATCTTGGGGTGTCACCAAAATTTTGTAGGTACAGGACAGCACGTGTTGAAGGCTCCTTTTCCTCACTCAGCTTCTCAAACAAAGTGATCTCCCTAAGCTGCCGGGCCTGTCGCTTCAGGGGGGATAGGAAATGACCAAGCTGTCTCTGCTGCCAATCAGTCCAGCCCGGAAGCTAGCCGGACCCCGCAATTGCATCCAGCAGCTCCCAACCGTCCCGACCGCAGAAATGCCTAATCCTACAAACTCCCTTACTAAGCCAACTCTCTGCTATTGTTCCCCGCATCCCAGGAGGAAACGCTGGGTTTCCCAGGACCGGGAACAACGGAGAGAAGGCCGGAGACATCTCACTCAAGGGGAAGTATCTGGAGCAGATTCTAAGAGAAGCCCCAATTGTTGGGTGTTTCAATTCTGTGCTGAGCATCTGCCTCGGGAGCCAAGGGAGCGACTTAAGTGAAGAGGACGAACCATCCTGTTCTATCTGGACCCATTGCTTATGTCGCGAGTGCCTGCACCAATCCACCACCCTAGTTAGGTGCGTAGCTGCATAGTACAAGCTAGGGTCGGGGAGGCCTATCCCACCATTGTCCCTTGACCTAATCAGGATCTTCCTGCTTGTTCTTGGGGTTTTACCCATCCAGATGAATTTAGAGAAAATTGACCCCATGTTTTGTAGAAATGAGGCAGGAACCACCACTGGCAAAGCTTGCATCACGTAGAGGAGGCGGGGAAGAATGTTCATTTTAAGGGCATTGCATCTCCCAAACCATGAGGGACCACGACTCTAGGTCCCTTGAAAGTGTACGGAGAAAAGGGGGGAAGTTTAAGGAGTAGATTTTCTCCACGGACCTGCCCAGCTTCGTACCCAGGTACGTGATGGACTCGGAAGCCCACTTAAAAGGGAAGGATTGTTTGAGGTTTTCAATACTTCAGATTTCTGCATGTTAATCTTGTAGCTAGACATGTTCCCGAAGAGCTCCAGTTCTCGGCGAAGGCCGCTACCTTGTAATGGCCTCCTCGCACACATTCTAATGGTGTCATCCATAGCTAAAAGGAGAAATCTTACAAATACATCACAACTGGAGAGCGCATTAAACACCTCCCAGGAGAGATCGTTAACGTGATGCTCAAGCATCTGTCCGATGAGGGTTTTGGCGGCCACTGCAGTGATGGCCGCGGCACAGACCGGGCGCAGTGCTGTTCCTGCACAGGAAAAGGCGTGTGAAGCCAGCTTATCCATGCGCCGGTTCTCGGCATTCCGAAGGGTACTGTAAGCAGGAGCTGCAATAAAGGGGGGGTTAGGAACCCCAATGATCGGCGCGTCTACCACAGAGGGCGATGACCAACAATCAACCATCTCAGGGGGAAAAGGGTATTTCCAATCCCAGTCCCCTGGGGCCCCTGGAAGTTTACCGGGGTGTTCCCATTCCTCGAGTACGAGAGCATGGAAGTGAGCCTGCTCTAGGAATTCCAAGCGCGGTGTCGCTGTATGGAAACGCTCCCCTCTCGACTGGGAAGCCGCGTTAGGGAGGGAGATAGACAGGGTCTTAAAGATCCTAATCAACAATCCAACGGTATCAAACTGGTTCCAGTCTTTGTGGTTAGAATCGTCATGACTCCTCGGCTCCTCATCGGATGAGCCCAAGTCAGAGAACAACCCTCCTTCATCAGAAGTGGTGCAGGCACGCGGAGTAGCAAACTCCTGCGATCCCTTAGCAGAGACAGAAACAGGGGGCGTTGAAGACCGCTTCTTATCAGGGCCCGAGCGTTTTGTCGACCCTGTAATAATCTGGTCAGCCGTAGGCAGTCTGGAAGACGCAGCCGGCTGTAACTCCCCACTCGTAAGCGACTCAGCAGAAGCAAGATTTAAGCCTGGGGGGATAGGAGTGTTAGGACGAGGAACAGCCCCTGGCCGGACCAGTACTCGCTCGGCACAACGTGCACAGATCGGTGCGCTTTCAGCACCAAAGTGGGGGTAGCCACACGTTATACACCGCCGGTCTTGTCCCAGAGGGACCCCGGGCACAAAATTCCGAGATGCCTCCATATGGTGATTATCAATGCAATATAAGTCGGTAGGGATTTATGCAATAAGCAACCCTGGATGTCCCAAAGGCCCGCTAGGAATGTGGGAGAATGTTTTGTAAGCCCGCTACGAGTTATGTTAGGCCGGGAGAAGCCACCGGAGTCTTTGACGTCTGAAAGACAGAAGGGGAACAAGAGGTGTCAGGGCCATGAGCAGCAGAAGAATTAATAAAGATGAAATCGCCAGCAAGGGCACTTACTGACCAGGGGAGCAGAAGGACCGAAGATCCACAAAATGGCACCGACCAAACCTGGAGGGCGGGTCTGATCTGGGCATGACGCGGAGCGCGCCACGCCAGGTCCCCGCCTCCCCCAAAGAGCGCGAAGCTCTGAAGCAGCCGTTAAGGCTTGACAAGCCAAGCATATAGTATGCCAGTAAAGGCATCCGCTAGTGGATACTCGTAAAGTCCAAAGACGCCGCCACCATTCCGACGCCCGTAGGCGTGTACAAAAATTAGTTTCCTGCCCAAGTTGCAGGATAATAAAGCAGGACGTGCAGTACACGATTGCATGGTAAATTGAGAAAGTCAAAAACAAACAGCGGCGGCCAGAATAGAAGGAGCAAGCAGCGCGGCTCTGACACCTAGATGCCGGTCAGGGGCGAAAGTACGGCCATAATCGTGACAATAGAGTACACTGAGACCGCCACACACAGACCCCCCCCCTTCTTTTCCCCTGAAACGGGGGAAAGTGAGGGAGTACGGCAACCCTTTAAACAGGGCCCACCTCTACACGGGGCATGGGGCAATAATGTGGGAGGGACATCCACTATGAGGCTCACCAGCAGCCTAAACCGCCTACCCTTTGGTGGGGGACCGCGGTGGAGCATGGCTCCGTTAAGCACGCATGGTGCTGCCTACCTTCACCCGACCAGCGCAGCCCAGGCTGGGAGGCACATCACAAGGAGGACGGGTGGGAATAGTCCAACAGGGCCGCAGGCTGTAATAGCCCCGCTCACCTGCGACAGAGTGATACTTCATGTCTTCGCAGTCAGCACTGCAGAGAAATCTGGGGATTTGTGGGAGGTCCCTGGGTATATGAAGGGCCGGGAGGAGCCTGTTTTTTTGCATGTCTGCAGTGCACAGCGCCCTCTGGCATGGGGCAATAATGCGGGAGGGACATCCACTATGAGGCTCACCAGCAGCCTAAACCGCCTACCCTTTGGTAACTCCTGCAAGGAGGAGAAATCCATCTTCTGACTTGCTCGCCGTCTGCAGAGATGAAAGACTGGGGAATGAGTGGGAGGTCCCAGGTATTTATGGACCGGGAGGGGCTCCCTTTTTTTCTTGACATCTCTGCAAGATCGCCCTCTACAGGTCGGTATAACCCAAGTGTAATGACTATTCTGAAGCGGGGTGTGTGACATACTTAGAATATAATAGGTACTAGAGGTACTAGATTATTCTTCTGTTGGTACTAAGAGGAATGCTTTTCAGCAGAGGTCATTTTGAAAAAGCTTGTTTCCTTGTGTGCACGTACAAGTTGTAATAAAAAAAAGGAGGATGCTACTGGAAGATTCAGGAGAGGTTTTGTTTTAATACCCTCTTACATACTTTGAGGGTACAAAATTTGGAAACCATAGGGGGTCCTAGGAGCATCGCCTACTAGTGCCCAATAGAAGATCCAGCCCTGTTTGACTAAATTAAATAAGGCCAGAAGAGGTTTATATGGATCAAAGGCTATTTAAACATGGTTGCTGGGACTATTGTATATAGTTCAAAATTAATTTAACTTTTGTTCCAAAAGATTCACGTTTGTTCTAGCAATTCATAAACTGTTTTTAGGTATAATGTTTTAAAATAATTTTATGCCCTTTTTTAGGAGTCTTGGTCTCCCAAGTCTGCAGGAATATGTAGAATAGCACACGCACCACAATATTTGGGAATTGGTCTTGATTATGTAGATTGTAACTGCACTTTTTGTAAAAATTTTAACGATCAGACTGTGAACATCTGAATTAAAACAATGAACTCATCGTAACATGGCAACTTGTTAGAGAATAATATTTCTCTACAGGAAAAACATGGGTTCATTAGCCATTTGTCACCAAAATAACGAAAGTAGTCGGTTGATTTTACCACGATGAATCTGTCGAGTTGTACAGAGAGCCCTTATCTTATCTTAGTGACGGAAAAGATACGTGGGTGGAATGTCAGCCATGGTGACAGGGCTGTATTTTTGTGTAGCACATGGAGGTAGTATGGAAACATATGAAGTTGTATGACACGGTAAGGAACCCATGTGGATGCTGTAGACTCTCTGGAAAGTGCAGTCCAATGTTACATCTATGAAATGGATTCACTTGGTCACGACTCTGTGCTGCCCCGGCTGTAAAGGAAGGGTTAGTTTCACCATCACAATCAACAAAATAGAAACTGCTTTACATACAAAACGAGAAACACTGTTACCAACAACAGAAAACAAGTAAACTGCAGTGTTACAAGATACATATTTGGCTCCAGTACAGACATGTCCTACTGTACATGGATAATGATTAATATACATCCGCAGTTAGCAAATAAAGTTGTGAATATATTGAAGGAAGCCAGTTAGTATGCTAAAGCTGTATATTACCTATATGAACCCTTGTACCTGGCAATTAAATTTGCTTTCTGAATCTGAATTCCAACACATTGGTAAAACTGAACTGGGGATGACAATAAGTGGTCTTCACTTACCTCTTCACATAAAAGGAGTATACAACTAATATCTGTTGAAGTGGAACTCCTGGCTCCTAGACACAGTTTGGTAAGAGCAGGGCCATTGTCAGAACCCCCTACGCTGACATCTCATTGAACAGAGCATGCAGTTCATGACAAACAGCAAGGTCTACCTGCTATGACAGCACACAAGGACCAGGTACATTTAAAGCTAAGTCTACAGGCACTCCATAACTGTTCTCTGCTTCTTGAAATCCTTCCATGCTATTTTAAAGTTGGAAGCAAACTCCATATGGATCTATAAGTCTGGATAATTTCTATAAAATATGGTGTAAAGAAGGCAGTAAATCAATGTGAAGGCTACTGAGGGTTGGACTTATCTTTAGGCAAAGTAGGCATTGTCTTTTAGGCATTAAATCGATGTTCACTGAAAAATATCTAGTAAACTTAACAATTCTATTATTGTCTCATGGTCAATTTCATTGCTCGGGTTACCTCCCAGGAAAACTATTGTAATAAAAAAATAGATTTTAAAGTCTCCTGATCTGGTAGGGTGTCTAAAGGACTCCTAGACTAGATTACAATGCATGAGTATAGAGATTATTAATTTAAGGTGTGGAACAGAAAAAATAAACACCAGGTCTTTTCTGTCAACTGGCACCTTAAGCTAAAATTCAGCCCTAATGCGAGTAACTGGTGCATTTTGTGGTGGGGCATCATTGTGAGCACCATTTTGGATATGCTTTGCTCTGGTTTACTTGCAATATATATCAACTAATAAACAAACCATGGTGGCTAAATAAGGGCCAAAATGGCCTCCTTTTAATTAGCCAGCACTCTGCCCCCCCCCCCCCAAACCAATTTAATTAGTAACACTGCAGTTTCATATACAATGTTGCACAGTGGTTGACAAATGTGTCTTTCATTCTTAACAATGATGTCATGGAATATAAGAACAGTCTATTTATCGTTATGATATACCACCACTGACCATTGAAGGCCATGAACAAATAGAGGTGCTACTAGCAGAGTACACAGGAGAATCACAATGTAATGTTGACTATGACTTATGATGACCGGACACCACAAAGACTGGGACACAAACTGTTCTCGGACACAAGCACGAGGACGCACCTGTTAGGTTCTTTAAAACATTTTGTCATACCTGCAGGTTTTTTCTCCAGACATTAACAGCGGCAAAGGCAAGCTGCATTTGTTTTCTCCGAGCATCCTTGTGCCGCTTGTAGGCAATCTCAATAAATATCAGGAAAATTCCAGCAACAATACCACCAGCCACAAGCATGAAGACACCTTGGACAGAAACGAAGAATCTTGTTACTAAAGCATTGGATGTATTTTATTTGTTAGAATGCATAATCTAGAGATAAAGTTTTAGAACTCAACATTTGACCATTTCTCTGTAAACTGTTTGGGTTGTGGATAATTGGTCTGACCAGGAGGAAAGGGACAGAGGGAAAGATGGGATAGAATTAGGTTAAAAAAACAAACCTGTCACAAGGAGGACTCATCATGGCAGAGATTTATTTTGCTGCACCTAAAGTCTTGGCTTTATTTAGTGGAGAGTTCCTGTATAAAAGTAGCTCCAATGATAGGTACAACTTCATATAAGCAGTACTTTATTGTACAGCTGGCCATCTGTATTTGCAGGGGTTAGGTGAATGGCATAGTCGTGAATACAGTGAATTTGTAAATAACCCCCAAAAATACACTTAGTGCATGGCAGGGGGTGGGCAGAGAGGGGTTTCACAAAGAAAAAAACCTTACCTCGCTGAAGATCCAGCACTATTCCTTTGGCAGTTGCGTGCACAGGGCTGGGAATGCTGCTCTGTGGACGTCATTTGTGCCCGGGTGGACAAAAGACGGTGGATAATGGGTGAGGTAAGGGTTTTTTATTATTGAAACCCCCCCTCCGTCACAAACACGAGTGACTAAAATTGCGATTGCCGAAGACGTGAATACAGAAGGCACATTGTACAAGGACACTTCAACACATAAATAAACAAACTGTGACCACTTACAGTAATAAATAACCTATATTAAGGGCATTACCTAAAATGCCCTGAATATAGGTTATTAGGCATATGCGTTTGGGAGTGTGCGCATACAAATTTGGAAGTGCAGGGATGCATCTGGGAGTGCGGGCATACGCATTTGGGAGTGCGGCCATGCACATTTCAGAGTATCTTCCAATGCGCATCTGCATTTGGGAGTGAGGAAATGCGCGTTTGGGAGTTGGGGAATATGTGTCTGGGGATGCTGGTCTACGCATCCAATGTTGCGCAGCAAAAGGGAAAGAGTCAAGGAGCACAGCCAGATTGTCTCAGGAAAGTTCTATGGCTCTTACAGACCCCCGCCCATTATGCTAATTGTTATGCTGATAACGATATCTCAGTAATTTCTTCTTCAATTTAAAAACAGAAAACACTTTAAGGCAGTGCCAAACGTATCCTGACACAATGGTCTAACAATTGGCTGTGCCTGAAATATTACTTTAAGGTATCCTACCCTGGTAAATGTTCAGGAAGCTATTAAAAAGAAACTTCGTAGGCCCTGGAGTTTAAATGACTCCACTCCCACTCCTTGGGACATCCCAAATTGGGGTGTGTGAAACCCCCCGCATCCCCAGATCCACTTAGCTGTTTGCAGAGCCCTTGCTGTCACACAATCAAGCAAGACATTTAGGGACTGATAAACAGAGGATTCTCTAAAGTTTCTTCTGGCCTGGAGTGTATCAGCAGGATAAAAGCTATAGTTAGTCATGTCATGTCAAGTGCACTAGTGTCACATTTTCATAGCACTTTGTTCCCGCTTTCAATTATTGAAGTACGATTTGGGGTAAGTGCTATGGAGTTAGCATAAAAAGATGGACAGGAATGGGATTGTCTGCTACCCTAGTTGATGTTTGCAGTCCGGGAAGTACCTCAAGCTTCAGCCGGGTTCTCTCCCTTTGAATTAGTTTATGGTTATCACCGCCGAGGTCTACTTGGCATTGCTAAAAAAATATGGGAATCCGAAGCTACCCCCTATAGAGTATGTGTCTCAAATGCAGGATGGTACTGCTATGGTAATGCATTTGTAAAAGAACACCCGTAGAGGGCGCAAGAGGTCCAGAGCAGGATTGATAATCACCCCTATGAAGTTGTTGAAAAGGTGGCTGAATTATATAATAGCATACACCAACTTTTCAAAAGCTTTCTAATTTATCACATAAACTTTCTCAAGCCATGGTAAGATGAGGAATCACTAGTTGCTTCTAACCCAGGGAAAAAGTATATACCTGCAATCTCTCCCTTCTTAAATGGGCAAGAACCTTTTTGGTTCTGAGAAACAGGAATTTAGAGAGCTTCTGCAGTAAAATAGGCATACTTTTACTTACCAAACAGGGGGCACACACCTTATCAAGCATCACATAGAGACTGAGCCAGGGTGTCGGGTCAGCCTTAAGCTATACAGAATACCAAAGGCATGTATATAGGCTATATAAGCAGAGGTCAAATAGGAGTGGGTAAGCCCCAGTCCTAAAACCCAACAGTGCTTCAAGGTTTTGAAATGACTTCAGAAAATGAAATGGTGTTTCAAAATGTGATGCTCCCAGGGTGGAAGATTAAAGTTTGATAAGTAGACAAACCAAATTATTTCCTACAGATGCTATAATTTGATTTTATAACATTTTTGAACGAAAAGTTGAAAGATGCAAGGTTTATTACCACTCTTGATCTTACTAAGGGTTACTGGCAGATTCCCTTAGCAAGAAGAGGCCACACATAAAACTGCCTTTTCTATCCCTGATGGCCTTTTTCACTAATCTGTAATGCCATTTGGACTGCATTGTAAGGCTGATGGATCAGATCTTGCACCTACTTAGGGATTAGGTAGTGGCTTACTTAGATGGTGTGGTCATTATTAGCTCATATTGTAAAAGTCAGCTCTGTAAGCTACAGAACACAGTTGAAGCAATACAAAACTGGCTTAGGCCTCTGACTAAGAAACAAGTCAGAGCCTTTCTAGGCATCACTGGGTATTATTGCAGGTTTGTACTGAACTTTGCCTCAATTGTAAATCACAAGAGTAATCAGACTGTCACTTCAAAATTGTACCTTTGTGCTGGAGCATATGCCAGGTAAGCTACAGGCAAGCGCTGGCGTTCTCTCCAGGGTATTTGATATCTGTTCCTCTGCCCTTGATCAGGAAAGGTGGGGATATATAGGCATACAGGAAAAGCCATTTGATTCAGTGCTTTTAGTGCACTGTAACCATTTATTAAAGGGTTTTCTCTGGTCCTGGATTTTTATGGAACAGTAGGGTAGATTTGTCAGTGCTGTCTCCCTCCTTCCGGGCCAGAATTTACCTGTCCGTCGCAGCCCACAAAAGGTGGCTGAGATTAGCCCATCACTAGGATAGAAAAGGCTACAGGTCCAAGCAGTCTGGGAAAAGCTGTGTAATGAAACAGAGTCAGTCTCATGATAAAAGTCTGTGAAAGAGCGACTTGCTATACTGTGGACATTCCATATTGTGGATTTGCTAAACTGCAAATCTGCTTCACTTGTGAAGAAACCCATTTTGTGTTTCTGTTCCCAGGGTGGGAAGGATTTATGCTGCAGTTGATGCTGCTCCCTTCTGTAAGCTAAAAATTCAGTGAATTTATATTGGGCTTGTTTATAAAATAAACTGATGGATGGAAAGGCTCCTGCTTCAGGAGCCCAACAATAGTTCTCACAACAGTCCCTCAAAATAGGTAATAAGTGAAATAGGAGCTACTGCCCATAGATGCCGAATCCAGGTCTATGGTCACATCATATACGCCATGCTCCTCTACATTCCATGGACTGATGACAATTTTCTTAGGAAGAAACTAGAGGGAGTGGTTAAGTCTTGCTGCCTCGTATAGGTGACAAGTTCAAACCAGATCCTGAAGGAGCAGGCTCCCTTAGATTTGGATAATGGGATGACCACTTGACTATGCTGATATACTTATGTATCAAGCCGGAACAGAGAGGGAACCTTTAGGCTGGTCTCAACCCAGTACGATTGTGGATCGCTCATGCTTTCGGATGAGTGTCCTGCAATCGCTGTGTGCAGCATGTGGAGGGTGTTTAGTACTAGCACTCTCCACTCACATGAAGGCAGATCGCTAGCACTGCGCCTTCATGATGCTGCTGGCAGAGCTTTTGCTCAGAGAGATCTGCAAACGCTTGATTCACAAGTGAAAGTTCCCATAGATTACTAGGGGCAGCTGTTCACAGGACACTTAACATGTTAGAGGTAGCTGAACTGAGCTTGGTGCAAGAGGAGAGAGCAGACACAAGTATGTAAGAATATGAAGATGAGCCAGGGAGTAGGCCAGGTGGCAACCACCAGAAAACTGTGCAATAATCCCAGGACCCAGATACCAATTTGCTGTGGGGCTATGCTGTGCCAGTTAAAGTGGACCAATCACCACTGTGACTGGCCCTGGAGTCTAAAAGACTTCATGTCTGGCCAACTAGATGCCCCTGGGGCATGCAAAATTGAGATGCCCCACTGTGTAAACCACCCAGGATTGTCCAGAAACCCCGTACTTTTCCACCGGTCTCTTGCCATAATTGTGGACCGATGCCGCATTCCAGGTATCCCTGCAGCTGCACACACCCCACAGGGAAACAGGGGATGCAGCTACCCTCATTCCCTCTGCCTACAGGCAGCCCAAAACAGCTTTATGCCCTGCATTAGTATGATTCAGCGAGCACCTGCATATGCGCTGCTAGAAGATCGGAAAGGTGAGTGAGTGATCTGGGGGGGGTTTACACAATCGGGCATCCTAAATCAGGGTAATGAACAACACTGAGATAGTCAAAATCTTGGTTATTGGTCTACTTTAAAGCTAATAAATCGGTGCCAAGGTCTGGAACTGCTGAGTGGAGAATATACAGTGACAATTGTTTCTACCTTCTCTGGAGTTGTCCATTACTTATCTCAGTGGTGGACAGTCTGGGTGGCAGGAACTAGCTGTGGAGTACACTATTAGCACCCAAACCTGAAGTATTTTTGTTAGTCAAGTGTAGGGAAGCTCTGAGTGCTTCTACATCTGCCCTTCCTTATTACTCTGCTCTTAATGCTAATTAAAGCTTTGTTTGTTGTAACAGTGTTCTCCCCATATTGCATGTTGAGTGGTAGAGGGACCACTCTTTTACAGTTTAGCTGTCCATAGTAACAAAGTGTGCGCCCTCAAGTGTTTAGGGGATGTAACTCCTCAAACTGAACCCTAGAGAGAGCACCAAACACAACCTTAGCAGAAGGGGCTGGTGATGGCACAATGTGCTGCATTCCCACAGAAATGGTAACCCTCGGAAGGAGAGGCATACTGTAACTAAAAGAGAGTACAAAGAAGGGGAAATAGAAAGGGCTCGCCAAAAGGGGAAACATAGGGTTTTATAGAGCTGGGGATGACACCATGATGGTGGAGTTTGCTTTTCTGTGGAAACAGTACTGACTAGGCAAGACTGACAGAAGCCATTTTTTCTAAAACACTGGGCATATTACAATCTGCCACTTTTTCAGCTCAGTACCTACCACTGAGTCATCTTCTGCATGTTCAAGTGTAAAAACAACTTACAGTCCAGAACAACCAGATTGTTGTAAGCATTCATTTTCCTGTCTAAGCTCTCTAAAATCATATTAGTTTATCACTGCAGTAACAGCACCTACCCGCCATGTTTTCAAAGGTAAGTGTAGCTGGGGCATTGCTGCGGGAATCACATTCCTGATACCTGACCCAGGTCTTATCAAGGTCTTCCATAAATCCATTCTCATGTGATCTAAAGAGAAATAAAAACATTGTTTACACCTCGCTATAAACCAATTTATAGAAGGGTTTTGTACCCATAACTGATGCAACGCTTTCATCAGTATTTACAATGATTCAGTCAGGAGATGTTATGTTGTTAGAAATGTTCCCGGTCATGTAGAAAAAGACTGGAAATCATTGATGGTAAATTTCCTCTGCCAAAGCTGGATTGATGATGAAGATATCACTGTTGTTTTGAACAGTAATAATAATAACCTTTGCAATAACCTTTTTATATAAATGAACTTGAGTTACATTTCTCATGTTTTATTGCAGCAGTTTTTAATTGTTGATCTTCAAACTTGGAAACATATGGAAAATTAAATGAATCACTTATTTCATATAGTGGTGCTGTTAAATCAGCTATAGTGGTGGCAAAGCATTTAGTAGGCCAACGCTTAATGGAAAGGTTATTGCTGATTCCCCCAAACAAAATTTGGTGATGCTCCAAGTTAAGGGCCGAATATAGTTTGGTCAAGGCCTCAATTAGTAAAAGGATTTGAGCAACACTTGTGCACCACTACAGCCCAGCCTTTGAGGCATTCTACAAATAAAGATACATGTCAAACATTTATTTACAATTTTAATGTAGAATGCTTTTTTTGCAAAATGTAATATTTTAAGTACACATGGCTGATTGAAAAAAGAACAAACACTTTTTTAAAGAAACACACAATGACAAAGGGATCAGCATTGTAAAATAACTTAACCGCCCCATAGTACTTAATTCTACTTTGATGGGATTACAAGAACATTTTCAGCGTGTTACTGGGAACATTTCTGTTGTATCCTTTGTTACCTTTGTTATGGTGACAAGTGTTACAAGTGATGCCTCTGTGGGCACAATGTGGGCCAAACATAGCTGGAGTATTAAAGGAGGACTATTGCGAAAAAAATGGCCCAATCCTAAAGATCCATATAAATATGCTGGATGGTGGGAGGAGGGGTCACTTATACACCGGACATCACGAAAGGTTCAGGCTTGTTTTTCTTTTAATGGAAGGAAGAGGAAATCAGGGGGGACAGAAGAGTTCTGTCCCCCCAATACAATCAAACCTGTCACCCGTGGATTTTATTCCTACGAGAATAAAACCACAAGCTTGGCGGCAGTTTTATTCAGTTCAGGTGTTTATATGAATTTTTAATATTACACAGTTTCTTCTTTAAGATAGATAGATAGATCCTATTGGGTTATATAGTAAAGTATTTTTTTACTATAGTTTTTTCCTATCCCTCGCACCCGATAAGTTGGTGTAAGGTGCGATAATTGTGTGAGTGACATAAAGAAGCTCTCCAAATGAGTAAAAAGCTCCACAAGTGATAGATCCCTTAGCAAGTAGAAGAAGTTGATTTATTGAAGCAGCACGCCCCTTCTTCCATCCTGCAGAAAACTCGACTTAACAATGGAAAGTATTTCCAGACAACAGATTGAAATGTTATACTTTTCTATTGAGTTTAGTTATATAAGGTTTAGGTAACTCAAAGGCTGGCTCTGTGGTAAGCATGAAGATTATGAATAATACATACTTGAGAATGTTGAGGGACACGTTTTGCTTCCATGGACTGTCCTTTCTCATGCCAATGCCAAAACCAGAGCGAAAGAATAGTTCACCTGTAGTGACCAGGTCACACTTCTGGGAGGCCTCAAATTCCAGCACTGCAGAATCCCAGATGAATGCATGGAGTTTGCTGGGAGACAGAGGAGAGAGATTTTGGTCTCATCTTACATTACTGATACTGCGATAAGACATTAAGCTTCTTATCAAGTTATAGCATTAGCTAGACCATCACCAAGGTCACCAAGTCTAACATTCAATGTAAATAAAAGCTTGCACCTTTATCTTATCGACTATTAGTATTATGTAATAACAGATTACATTGATGGCTAAAACAGTTTAGAGATAAAAAATTATGTATATCATTTAAATAATTATTTCTATACAAGCATCTAAATAAGAAAGAACTGTATGACTCATGGGAGGGCAATACCTGCAACCCTTTCCAATTCCTAATAGATCATTTTACCTAAGTGTCATTCTTTGCTCCTTCTTACATGTATGTAAGCACAAAAATTTTATTAAAAGGCTACATTCGGGTGCAAGTAAAGTTTGTTACTCTACAGATTACTGTCTTGGAACATATATGAGGAAACTCAAAACTACCTAGGAAAGGCACTACAAAAGGCAACTGCGTTGAAAGCACCCATCATGCTACAGCATATGGCCCTCATGCATACCAGAGAAGCTTCTGGAGTAGTTGGATGCATGACCTAAGATTTTGACATAGACCTGTTCAGGCAGACATATACAGTACCTAACCTGTACTGGACCAATCCAATAACTGACCTATAACTTGTGTACCTAGGATCTTACCTAAAACCTATGCTATATAGTATTTAGTATGCATGTTACAGATAGGCTTTAATACCCAAACACTAGAGGGAGTAAAGACCTAGGCAGAAAGGGCTCTCTTTAAGATCTTTCTATTCTTTCAATGACTGAGGAAACATCCAGAAAACACTTGTGACGGTTGCACAAGCACAAACTGGTGAAATCGCCAGTTCATACGGGTATGGTAATTAATTAAACTTTTCACCAGTTTACTCCACTTTCCACGTCAACAAACTTTAACATTTACCGAAAAACAATGCCTGGTGCAGGCTGGTGTAGTGTGCTGGGGAAACATTTGTTAGTTTATTGGTCAGCACTGATAAAGCTCTTTAACCTGATCCAGACATCAGGAGACATGTCGTTAAAGTTTATCCCTGCCTTAGACTCTAGGACAAGATTTGCTGTGTGCTCCTTTGGAATGCTCTGGAGTTTGAAACATCCTGATTCCCCCCATATACTCATTTCGATAATAAATCTAACAGCACATGCAGGCCTCTGTGGGCAACCCTGCTATGAGAAGAGTTGCTGTTTGAAACTTAAATGGGGTTGCCCTTAAGGAAATATCTGGAAGAGGGCCAACTCATTTATATGAGATTTTATTCTCTTTAAAGTGGACCAATCACCCCCAACGGCCGGTCTGGAATCTAAAAGATTTCAGGACAGGCCGATAGCCTTCCCCCAGGGCATCCTATGCACGGCTGTGTGAGACCCCCCCCGGGGCGCCGGTAATCTTACTTGATCCCGGCTGCTCCCCCAACACCATCTTTGCCAGTGACCGCATCCCCGGCATCTCTGCAGCTGTGCTCATTCAGATAGGCTGGACGTGTGGGAGCGTGCACTCCACGGGGTAGTCAGGGATGCATTCGTCGGCGCGCAGTTCAAATCAGCGGCTTTATGCCGCGCGTTAGTATGCGCCACAGAAATCGCTAATTGGACAAGAGCCCGCGCCATGGGAACAAGAAAAGGTGAGAGAAACTGGGCGAACATGGGGGCATCCTACATCGGGATGCCTTGGGGGAAGGGACCAGTTGCCAGGATATTCGAAATCCTGGTGATTGGTTCAAGTAGACCAATACTTAGGACTCTTCTCTAGGGCATTCCCGATTTGGGATGCCCTGCTGTGTGAACCCTCCCTCCCTTATTGCTGTAAAAACTTGCCTTTCTAGTGATCACACAGTGCTGTATGATGGGTATATCAATGTTTAAAAACATAGACCTTTGGTCTCACAGCCATTAGGGGGGCACACCTCAGGCGCTTGATGCCAGGGAAGCATCCAGAGCCCATGCATGCACTGTGGGATCACCGGCAATATAGGTATAGTAATGATTTCAGGGGTCTCTCAGTGGGGCATCCCGAGGTAGGGAATTGATCAAGAGGAGCAACCAACAAGGGGTGATCGGCAATAGTGCCATTCAGAACTTATTGCCAAACATGAATATTCATGGCAATGACTTCTGATTGGGCGAGAGTCTGCTTATGCATCAGGGAAGCATGGATTGAAATGAGTAACCAGATGAACCAGCATCACAAATCATGATGACAGGTAAGTGACATTTCTGGTTTTTGATCCACTTTAAAGGTGTGAGAAGACATGTTTATAGTCCTGAGCTGTTTTTTTTTTTATTATTAGAAAATAAAATGACACATTTTTACATCACTTCAAATATGTTATCTTTTCCATCTCTACTCGTTATTTTACACCCAAAACATGATAATATTTTCAGAATTTTGACCTGACAAAAATAGTTAAAAAAATAGGGTTAAAAAGAATTATGGGACAAGCCACTATTGATTTCAATGGTCTGTGCTGAAAAAAACTAGAGTAACCTGCTGGGATTCACTGATCTCGCCAGGTTGCTTAGCCATATTGGTTCATTATGCTAGATCAGTTTTAAATACAGCTTAGGCTGGCAAAAAACGACAAATACTGGTAAATACTGATGGATCCATTTATAAATCAGACGGTTCAGGCAACAGCAATATTAAGGCAGCAAACAACTTACCAGATGCCTCTACCATGGGCTTCTGTTCTATTTCCGGCTCAAAGTTTGCCCTCTTTACAATTCCATTTTTCCAAGACCACACAAAGAACGTGATCTAACAACTACTCTGTCCCTTTGGGGCTTTCAGCCCAAGTAGGCACAACAGGCCACAGTGGTCCTGCAGCTGTCTCTGACCACAGCAGAGCATGCTCATGACTCGTAAAGCTGCTCCATGACACATCCGTCCCACACAGAGCAATCAAAGCAAAGCCAGCTGCTTTATTTAAAATACATAAGGTATTTTGGTATAATCTGAGATTTTTAGATGCTTTGGCTAACTTATCAATGTTCCCACCAGGATTGGGGGGGGGGGGGGTATTTGTGCCTAGACATTTCTTTCCAACAGTGCATCTCATATTAAATCATTTATTACCGAAACCAAGTTAATAACTGCAGCATCATAACCATCAACATTATCCCTCTAAGGCAGCTACAGATTCTTATCTCCCAAGGCTTATGGCAAACCATTAAATTAATCTAAATGTCTTTATATACTGGTACTTTTATTTCCCAGTGCCCTACTTTTATAATATTAAATTACATTTTAAACAGCCACAAGCCTAAATAGCAACTTGAGTTGCAATCGAAAATGCTATTACTGGCCTTGTGGGTTGATTGATTTCATTGGTCTGTGCTGAAGAAAACTAGAGTAACCTGCTGGGGTTCAGTGATCTCCGCCAGGTTGCTTAGCCATATTGGTTCATTATGCTAGATGGGTTTTAAATACAGATTAGGCTGGCACAAAATGGCAAATACTGGTAAATACTGATGGATCAGTTTGTAAATTAGGCCCTTGGTACCTGAAGCATAATTATTAATTATTACTGCATTTCAAACGTTAAAGAGCCCCCGTTGCATCTGATTCCACTTTTATGTGGCAAGCAGATTACACACATATAGGCACGTACACATACCGACAATCTCAATAAAGAGCCTGTTTATCGACCCACAAGGCACTGCTATGCATAGCTTATGATAGATTCCTAAATTCCAACAAGATACGCCATTGTGATTGCTGGTTTTGTTCAATGTGTTTTGTTTTTACCGTGAAATTCAGATTGTTCGTTCTTTTTGCATGCACGGACACACATTCCTGTCATCTCAGTTGTCGCACTATAGTAACCCCACACAGTAATGTGGCCCAGCGACATTCTGTCACTAGGGATGGATCGTTTACAAAAGCACTGTCATCAACTACTGCACAATCACTTAAATTGTCAGGAAATGCAGGTAAAAGGTCTCCAAAATACAAAGCAACTCATGTGTTGTGTATACCATGCTGTAGCAAAAGGAAGAGCTATGAAATCTACCATGTGTGCCTTGAAGTGGACCTGAGGTCAGTTTGACTGGAAGTAGCCGCTGAGGGTATCCCCCACCCCTTGCATCTGGATATGGGATATTAGACAATGTTCTGCTATAAAACTTGTTCAGAAAAAGCCACCATTTCGTACTATTTTTTTAACTACTTTATTGTTATTAATTTTATCAGACAACCATCTTCTTCTCTTGTGGGGACATGCATCTTTATTCATTCAGGGTAGCTATGGGAGGCTGCTAGAGTTTATGGGGGCTCTTCTTGAAATGTATGGCAGCAAATGATTGGTTTGGTGGGTTGCAGCATTAAACATAGGTCTTCTAATAGTATGAAATCAGATGGTTTTAGTGGCATACAAAGTTGATTACAAGAGTTGAAGAGTAAATGTGGCATGGGTAGTTTGCTTATGGTTTCAGAGGCCTTTGAACATATGGATAAGCCTCAGTGCTGCATGCGCCCATTGGACAAAATGGGTGGGCATCAGTTGGTTTGTGAGACCTCCAAATGGTATTAGGCAGCAGGCTGATATAGGAGGGATGCAGGATGTATTTAAACTGGACCTTCAGCGTCATTTAATAAAAAGCCCAAATCCTTAAAAAACTATTTCTCAGCATTTAAAATTAATATATTTTAAGTTTTAAGTACTTATTATTCTTTTCCCCACTGGGATACAACTATGCTCAGGACTCCAAGATATGGGGTCAGGAAAAGGACAGCAAACTCAGAATGCAGAACAGCAAAGTCAGAAGACACTTGCTGTCTGCAGGCAGCCTGAGACTACATGCGCCACCATCTTGGACGTATAAAAGGTTCAAAAAACACAATAGGTGTAGTGTAGGTAGGGGGATTTTTAATGTGAACAATCTGGATGTGCAGGGTTGGGGAAACGTAAAGATAGGCTCTTATTAGAGTCTTATTTAGAGTGAAGCATTAGAGTATTTAGAGTGAAGGTCCGGTTTAAATAGTAAATAAGCAAATGTGGCTGTGCTGTAATTGTGTCTGGAATTTGATGTGGGGCCTATTTCAGAATAACAGCCACGGTATATTTGGTATGAGGTTTCGGTGCAAGTGACCACACATTGAAGCAGTCAGGAGATCCTGAGTTCAGCAATTGTCTATACATAGAATATATCTGTACATCAAGATGGTCACAGTACTGTAGTATTATGTCTAGACCCCGTCCCAATTTATCAAGCAGCCCTTTTTATCAAAACTAAACAAGATAATCCCAACATAGGATTTTAGTTCTCAGTGGTCTCTTCAGAGGGGGAGGGGTGATGGGTTACGTACTTATCTCTAACGGCCTGAATAGCCTCAGCAGCACTTTCGTAGTTGTGTTTCTCCATGTGCCGGTACATAGTGCTGAGCTCCACCTGTCTTCTGAAATAAATGTCCACCGAGCTCTGCTTGACAGTGGCATAAATGAACTTGTCACTGGGATTGCGCAGCTGTATGGGCAGAAAGCAGTAATAATTCAGTATTTACCATGTTGACTCTTTTTGAGGAATACCAAAAATCTATAAATGTCATACTAACCCGGGGGTCATTGATTCCAGTTATCCTCTCCTCAGGTCTGTCCAACACCAGGAAAGCAGCCAGGTTGGCAGTGTAGGAAGCTACAATGATCATAGCGAATCCTGCCCATACCATGCCAAGAATTCTAGCAGAAAAACTTCTTGGTGCACCTGTAAATGGAGAATGATGGAAACCGTAAGACTTAGGCCCTTATTTAACAAGGGATAGCGACAGGTAGCGACTGGTGAGCGGACGGTAATGACGGGCCCCGCCACGAGAACGCCGGCTCCCCACCACAATCACACATTTATCAAGCCAATCCTGCTTAGCAACTGAGATAGCGCCATATAGCCACTCATTCATCATTATTCCAGCCTCAGCCCACAGCGCCAGCGTCCGACCTTGAACAGCGACAGGTATGACCTCTCGCTACCTGGTGCTCTCCAATGCATTTCAATGGAACAATCTTTAAATATTCATAATTAATTGTTATTAATGTTTTTTTTTTTTTTTTTTAAATGTGAAAAATTATGTGACCACTTCTGCCATGTTAGATTTTTTTAAGGTAAAAAAAAAAAAAGAAAATTTGTGCAGAATTGATATTACAGGTCTGATATTATTGTATTCATATTACTAAATTCTTTAAAAAAATATTTTTTTTTGGTTTCCAAAAATATGGTGGTTTGGGGGTTAAAAAACTACTTTTAACACATCGCCGCCAGCGCTCTGGGGTTTAAACATGCATTTCACAGCGCTTGAATTTTTTGAGCGTGGGTTTTTTGATGAATATGGTGGGAGCCGGTCGCTCTGACCAGTCGCTATCATGCGCACCCATACATCGCGGAACCTGTGAAATAGCGACTCGTCACCCCGTATTCAACATTACTGCACACCGACTCAGTCGCTATCAACAACCGAACAACGGCCAAGCACAGCGACTACTAGCGGGCGCTGTGAAAATACTGCTACAGTCGCTCAACTGTCGCTACCTGCCGCTGTTAATGAATCGGCCTCTTAGTATCAAGGGCAAACATTAGTAACACATGGCCACTGATCTCATTGTACTCACCAAAACAACATTTAACTATTGTAATACATATGTTTGGAATTGTTCATAAAAGTTTCTGAAAATCTAATAAGGTGGTCAAGCCAAAACCTGTTTCTGTAGTGACAAGTTCTAGTAGGACATACATGATAATTCTGATCCACCCCAACTGAGCTGCTGTAGTCTGCCTTCTAGTGGACATGTGGAAGAAATCACTTTCACTTTCTAATATTATTTTATGTACCATGACTGCCCTTGTCACACAATACAACCTCAGGGGATAACTACTAATCTATTCAAACCTCATTGGCTTAACCAATAACAGGATGCATTATGAACTTACTGTAGTTCTGGCCTAACAATTACTCTACCTGTCAACCTGACGATTTTCAGTAAAATAAGCAATATAAGATTCTCAAAATCTCTGATTATATGTAAACACCTTATGTGTTTTAAGCAAAGGGTCTCGATTTGCTTTGATTTATGTGTTATGGCTGAGCTGGATGGGCGTTTCATGGTGCAGCTTTACTTTGCTCACACTGAGAGCACTAAAGGGCCGAGTGGCTGTTAGAGCACTTTTTGTGTGGTCCTAGGGAAATTGCCTAGGGGCAAACTTTGGAACCTTGCTACAACTTCTACTCAGCGTTGCTGAAAATGGAGGAGGGGCACATGGGACAGACATCAGGTGAGCAGCTTGCTTCCCAGTTATTGCCTTGGGTTTACAGTCCCTTTAAATCCAAACAATGGCAACAATAGGGCAGGTCATTGTTGATTCTGCCCATATGACACCTGAAATTTCTTTGTTATTATACCTCCCACTTGAGCAATAACAAATCAGGTCAAACCTAAAGTTTCTCCTTTCCACTACAAATCCATCCTCATTGTGACTTAATTGCCCGTCAACTACAGAACGCAATCCAATCTGTCCTCCATATACCCAACTGCAATGATAATTAAGTCTTTACCCTGCTAGCAATGGTACCAATGCTAACCATGCTACCAATGGTAACAATGCTAACCATACTACCAATGGGCTACCAAACAGAACATGTTTCACTACTTTATCTTCCACTTGATCCTCAACAAATCAGGCTAAACCTACAATTCAGCCCCTTTCTTCTCTAAATTGGTCTTTGGTGTCACTTACAATACTGCCCTCAACCAAGACCTAACAACATGTGTTGTAGAGACCCTACATAGAGTACCTAACGGAAATTACAATATATCCTGAATATGCTAGCAACAGAGCAGGGCGACATTGATTCTGCCCATCTGAGGCTCCTTTGCTAATCCACCTTTCATCAATCAACCATCAACAAATCAGGTAAAATCTACAATACCCACTTTATTTTTCTCCAAACTGATCTACAATATAATACTACCTTCAACCACAGGACCCATTGTGATTGTGATCCAATTCAATCTGTCCTCCAGTGACACATATACATAACTAATATACCATACAAATACCCAGATAGTTAACAATATAACAGGACAATTTCTACCATTCTACCTTCAAATTGAAAAAAATGAGATAAAAACTAATTCTTCTTGTCCAAACTCATCTCCAACAGTACGTATAAATGTCTTTCAAAAGACTTTCAACAGCTCCTCAAATGTCTGGGGAATGTATCTAGCTTCCTTTGCTAAACGTACCACCCACAAAGCCAGTAATAGCATTTTCGATTGCAACTCAAGTTGCTTTTTCAGCTTGTGGCTGTTTAAAATGTAATTTAATATTATAAAAGTAGGGCACTGGGAAATAAAAGTATATAAAGACATTAATTCAGTGGTTTGCCATGAGCCTTGGGAGATAAGGATCTGTAGTTGCCTTAGAGGGATAATGTTAATGGTTATGGTGCTGCAGATATTACACTGGTTTGGGTAATAAATGATTTATTATGAAATGCATTGTTGGCAAGAAATCTCAGATTTAATCTCCCTGTCTAGGCATGCACTGATACCCCCCCCCCCTTTCCTTAATCCTGGTGCATCTACAAATCTCAGAATAAATGTATTTAAAATAAAGCAGCTGCCTTTGCTTTAATTGCTCTGTGTGGGAAGGATGTGTCATGGAGCAGCTTTATGAGTCATGGGCATGCTCTTTTGTGATCAGAGACAGCTGCAGGAACACTGTGGCCTGTCGAACAAGGGACAGAGTAGTTGTTAGACCACGTTCTTTGTGTGGCTTTGGAAAATGGAATTGAAAAGAGGGCAGGAAATAGAACAGTCCCTAATTTTTTAATGATGATTTTATTGTGGCACTTTAAATGGTGCTTTCTTTATGTATATGATGCCAAGTGAGCACAAATATGATAAATAAGGTGGAGGAGAAACAATGATTTTGCCCCCCAAAGCTTCTGGGCTCTGGTGTGGTCGCACCCACTACGCCACTGTCTGAATCAGTAAAAATCCCTGGCAGATTTTTAGCTCCAGTCCATCCCCGACTTTAGCCTTTTGAAGATTTGATCCAGACAGTTTTTAGTGTTTGGGCCCTTTTGTAGTGTCCAATTTTGCCTTTTGCAAGGTCCAAGAACATGCTCAGCTCCTGGAGAATGTGCTTGTGAAGAAAAAGCTTACACTGTTATATATATCAATATCATAAAGTACTTTTTGTATATGAAAATAACCTCACCTTCCCCAATACCAGAGTTCAGCAGTACACCCCAGGAAAACCACATGGCAGAGGATAACGTCAGAGCATCCTCCTCCTCTTCCTCCGTGTTCACTTTAAACCGGCCAAAAGGACTAAAAAGAAATAATACAGATAAAAAATGCCATAAGGGGAACATGTGGACAGGTTATCATGCTGATCACAAGCAATGTCCGGTCAACTCTTGAAGCACTACAGCTTGGAAAATACAAAGGCAGTCATTCCCTCAGACATTTTTAATCTTTATGTGCAATAGATAGAAGTTTCAAGATTATACAATACTATAGCTGAGGGCGAGGGAAATTATGGGTTTTGAGCCTGCTGTAATGAAAATATTTTTATGACAACAAAGTGCAACTGTTTCAATGTATATATCATGGCATCGTGAACACCTTTGGGGTGTTCAGATGGAACAAGCACAGTGCCCCACCTGCTAAACCTAAAGTGGATGTCCAGTCTAAATGTAACCCCTGTCATCCTCCAATGGGGCTGAGGCAGGACGGGGGTTACAAAAAAAAAACGAAAAAGCAATGTCATCGGCTCTCGTGCGGCAGTGCACAGAGTGGCTTCCTCTTCTCAGTGTGCTTGCCCGCCTGCCTATTCAATTGAATGAACGAGGGGGGTTGCACACAGAGCGGTGGAAGCTGCACTTCACAACAGATCCAAGATGGCGCATCCAGCAAATTTAGTGGGGTAAGTGGGTTTAATTAGAGGGTGTAGTGTGCACCTCTAAAGGATTTATTTTATTTTTTAGGAGTTGGGGTACAATTGAGGGCATACAGTCTGCTTTGTCGTTGGCTCCATCCTACAGGTCATATTCCACTACTAGCATATTTTTATTTATGTAGATATCATTATCTTCTGAAAATATTGAGTATAGGTAGTACATGGGATTAAGCAAGGTAAGAAGTGGTGAATAAGATCAAATGAAAGATATACTGTAGCAGGCTGTTCATGTTTGCTTATCTGTTTTTAAACTGACCTGAATCTGTCCAGCAGATACAACATGACAGCCACCACATGGACCGAAAGACCCACCAGGAGCCATAGGGTGCTTTGGAAAGGCTGCATAAATGAGTCCAGTGTGCTTCTGGGTATTTCCTGAAAGAACACAAGTAAGGGGAAATATATAGTCACAACAGGAAAAAATATGCACGTCACATTTACATCCATGCGTCATGCGGAACTCTACTACCTCCGAACTTGGGGCCCCAAAAATGGCTGTAAAAGGGAACACCAAGGCAATTGCCCTTCACAAAATGGGCTAGGCCAAGGACTCAAAACAATAACAGAAAACTAAAAACATTAATGAAAAACACAAAAAAGTAAAAAAATACAATGTTTTTTTAAAGGTGTTGCAGGCCGAATTAGGGGGTAGCACCTGGGCGCTTGCCCTGCACAAAATGAAGTAGGAAAAGTACTCGAAATAATCACAGAAAACTAAAAAAATTATAGAAATACATATACAAATGAGAATAAAACTAAATATTCCTTTTTTTCAAGGGTGTTGGGGGCACCTGTGTGATTACCCTGCACAAAATGGGCTAGGGAAAGTACTCAAAATAATAACAGAAAACCAAAAAAATAGAAATACATAAATAAATTAAAAAAATATTTTTTACCAATGTCAGAGGGCAAATCAGGGGGTGACACCAAGGAAGAGAAGTACTCCCTTATTAAATAAATTATTAAATAAAGTACTACATTATTAAATACATTATTAAATAAATAAAAAATATATCTTTGCCGTGTTTAATTTCTTCCTGCTGCAGATAACTTCTTGTAGTTTTTTTTTTTAATATTCTTTTAGCATTTTTGGTTAGATCCAATTTATATCTAATGAAGAATAGCCTGACTTTTTTTTTTTTTTTATTGTATTTTTTCATATTTCACTGTTTTATAAAATGCAACACATGTAATGTGGAAACTGCCAGTGGGTTTATTTTTTTATATTTTTTGGTAATTTTTCAGCATTTTTGGTTAGATCCAATTTTTATCTAATGTATAATAGCCCAGCTTTTTATTTTTTAATTCTAATTTTTCAGGTTTCACTAAATGCAGCTTTAAAAGCATCACATTTAACATGAAAACTGTCTGTGATTTAATTTTTGTATATGTTTTGGTAATTTTTTTGCATTTTTGGTTAGATTCCATTTTTATCTAACTATGAGGCCGATTCATCAATAGCGCCAGGTAGCGACAGATGAGCGACTGTAGCGTGATTTTTTCAGCGCCAGCCAGTATTCGCTGTGCTTGGCCGGCGTTAGCTTGATGACAGCGACTCAGTCGGTGTGCGGTAATGTTGAATACGGGCTGGGGTGTCGCTGTTTCACAGGTCCAGCGTTGTATGTGAGCGCCTGACAACAAATGGCCAGAGCGAACGGCTAGCTTCATATTCATCAAAAAATCACGCTCCGAATGTGCTGTCGCTGTCCATTCCTTGTTTAAACCCCAGAGCGCTGGCGCCGATCTGTATTAACTAGTTTTTAACCCCTAAACAACCATATTTTTGGAATGTAACATTATACATGTTTTTAGAATCATTTTGTTATATGAATACATTAATCTCAGACCTGTTAGATCAATTCTGCACATATTTTTTTTTTTTTTTTTTTGACTTAAAAATAAATCCTAACATTGCAGAAGTGTTCTCCGATTTTTTGACATTAAAAAAATAAAAAAAAAAATTATTACAAATTAATCATGAATTATTATAGATTGCTCCATTGAAATGCATTGGACATCGCCAGGGAGCGACAGCTCATACCTGGCGCTGTGAGGGAATTTGCAGCGGCGCTGTTCGGTCCAGCCGGCTTCATGATGAATGCCGCGCTAGCCGTCGCTCTCGCCGGCGCTAGCCTCATTTTGCTTGATAAAGAGGCCGATTCATCAATAGCGCCAGGTAGCGACAGATGAGCGACTGTAGCGTGATTTTTTCAGCGCCAGCCAGTATTCGCTGTGCTTGGCCGGCGTTAGCTTGATGACAGCGACTCAGTCGGTGTGCGGTAATGTTGAATACGGGCTGGGGTGTCGCTGTTTCACAGGTCCAGCGTTGTATGTGAGCGCCTGACAACAAATGGCCAGAGCGAACGGCTAGCTTCATATTCATCAAAAAATCACGCTCCGAATGTGCTGTCGCTGTCCATTCCTTGTTTAAACCCCAGAGCGCTGGCGCCGATCTGTATTAACTAGTTTTTAACCCCTAAACAACCATATTTTTGGAATGTAACATTATACATGTTTTTAGAATCATTTTGTTATATGAATACATTAATCTCAGACCTGTTAGATCAATTCTGCACATATTTTTTTTTTTTTTTTTTTTTGACTTAAAAATAAATCCTAACATTGCAGAAGTGTTCTCCGATTTTTTGACATTAAAAAAATAAAAAAAAAAATTATTACAAATTAATCATGAATTATTATAGATTGCTCCATTGAAATGCATTGGACATCGCCAGGGAGCGACAGCTCATACCTGGCGCTGTGAGGGAATTTGCAGCGGCGCTGTTCGGTCCAGCCGGCTTCATGATGAATGCCGCGCTAGCCGTCGCTCTCGCCGGCGCTAGCCTCATTTTGCTTGATAAATGCGTCATTGTGACCGCCGCGGGCGTACTTGAGTCGGTAGTCGCCGTTAGCTGCCGCTACCTGGCGCTCGTCAGACACTACCTGGCGCTATCGCTTGATGAATAAGGGCAAAATGCGTCATTGTGACCGCCGCGGGCGTATTTGAGTCGGTAGTCGCCGTTAGCTGCCGCTACCTGGCGCTCGTCAGACACTACCTGGCGCTATCGCTTGATGAATAAGGGCAAAAGAATAGCCTGACTTTTTATTATTTAAATGTATTTTTTCAGGTTTAACTGTTTTGCTAAATGTGGCTTTTAAAAGCATCCTATTTAACATGGAAACTGCCTGAGGGTTTATTTTTTTATATTTTCTGGTAATTTTTTTTTGCATTTTTCGTTACATCTAATTTTTATCTAATGAATAATAGCCCGACTTTTTTTTTTTTAATTGCTATTTTTCAGGTTTAACTGTTTTACTAAATGCGGCTTTTAAAAGCATCCCATTTAACATGGAAACTGTCTGTGGGTTAATTTTTTTATATGTTTTGTTAATTTTTTTGCATTTTTTGTTAGATCCAATTTTTATCTAACGAAGAATAGCCCAAATTTTTATTCTTTAATTGTATTTTTTCAGATTTAACTGTTATACTAAATGTGGCTTTTAAAAGTATACTATTTAACATGGAAACTGCCCGTGGCTTTATTTTTGTATATGTTTCTGTAATTTTTTGGACATTTGTCGTTGAATACAATTTGTATCTAACAAAAAAAATTGTGATTTTTTTTTATTCCTTTGTTTTTTTATTGAATACCGCTTAACAGGCATTCCATTACCGGTAATTAATGCCGGTAAAGTCCCAGTTGCGTAATAAGGGGGTTCCAAAGTCCCAGTGCTTAGAGCTAGTTGTGGTATAATAGGGTACACCCCAGTGCTTAAAGCTAGTTGTGGTATAAAGGGGGTACACAAACCCCAGTGCTTAGAGCTAGTTGTGGTATATGGAGGCACAACCCAGTACTTAACAGGGTGCACACACCCCTGTTCCAGTAGCTATCCCTGACTAAATATTGCCTTCAACCAAGCAGGCCTATCCCTAAACAGTCACACGCATGGCGCTGCGTGTTGCTAATTTTCTGCATAGTAGTCTTGATTCTAACAAGTACTAGCTAAAATTGTGCAAATCAGTAAAACATTCCTAAAGCTTTATCAAGCCACCAAACATAAAGTACCAGAATGCCTCAGCATGCTTTGTAACACAAACCTTTTTGACAAGGATAGTGAGTCCCTGATATTTGAACGGTTTGGAGAATTCAATGTACTGCGCTCTTTCGTTGTTGATGGTCAGTGGTGCAACAATCATGTCAGCTTGGCCACTCAGCAGCTCGCCCATCATTCCATTCCACTCTTTCTTATTACTGTTATTAACCTGGAACAACACGACAAGAAGCATTTAAACCACTTTTATCTAAACTCCTCCATGCTTTTCATCAGATTAGCGTAAGATGATTATAGAGGCAAGTGAGAACATCTGGGGAAAGTGCTACAAAGAGAAGCAGAAAGTTGGTAAAGTATTATCCCGGATTAAGGCACCGGCAGCTGTCCAGAATCCGATAAGTAGATCTTCCTCCATGGATTTTGGGTTCTTTTAAAGGAAACTTGTTTTATTAAAACAATGATGGGCAACCGCTAAGGCCTGGTTATCTCATTATGACAACATGACATGTCATCCTAATGCTTTCCTACCTCCAAGCACTGAAAGCCCACAAAGGGGATGAGGAACAGTTTCTTTCTCTCCCCAGTGAGGTCTAACCAAAGTAGAAACCCTGCACTAATATAGCCTGTATAAATGTTGACAAAATGGAGATAAACTGAAAAAAGGAGACTTTCCTCACAACCCCAATGGTATGTACTGTACTTCATGTACAGCATCGCCTGGGCCAAGACTTACTGGTCCTATTGTACTGAATGTAAAGTTTCTATACCTTAGTTGCTGAATGTATTTGTTTTTTTGCTGTACTTCATTATGTTACCAAATTGTATATATTGCACCAATGGTATTCTTTATTCCCAAGCAGCATTTCACTGCATGTCATACTATATATGTAATTGACCCATAAACTTGAATTTGATCCTTGGGGCTGGAAGAACACACATTGTTTGTCTCCCCACTGAAGAGACCATTGACTACTTAGAAGCAATATTATAATGCCAACATGCCCATGGTGGTCTCTGCTTCCCTTAAAGGATCAGTGTGGTTAATGTGCCCAGACTCTCTGAAACTAACCTTGAGAAACTGGTCAATTCATAGGATCAGCAATAAGTATATTTTTCATAGTACTTCATAGAACTTCAGAACGTCAGAGGAAAAGGATAATTGTACACAACAGTAGTGGCTTCACCATTCTTTATAACCCTCTTTGATTTTAATGATCCATTTTCCTATTTAATGTATGTATAGTATCTAATACAATACATGAAACAAGAATGTTGGTTCAAGTCTTAAGCACGGATACATATGTAAAATCAGTAGGAACAGATAGGTTACCGCATTAAAAAAGAACTGACAGCATTGTGGAAGTTAGGTTGCTTGAACCACTTACCCTCTCCTGGGTGCCAAATTTCCCATCAGCCACCAGGTGAAACTCATAGTTGAAATTCATTTCCTTAGCAAGTTTTAGTAATAAGTCAATGCAGAAGCCATAACAGCACTGGGGGACAACTGGGCGACCTGGTAAGACAGAAGCAAAGGAAAAAATGCATTGCAAAAATTAGTTTTCCCCCTGTCTGCAGCACACAAAGGCATGTCAGCCTGCCAGTACTAAATTGAAAGGGTCATTTATCCTGCCTCTGCTAGATGGTGAGTTGAACAACCTGTAAGAGATAGGGGAGATCTATTTACTCTACCTGGCTAGTTTCAGGGCCATCTTCTATCAAGAAGATGACTTCAGTAGTGTAGCATCTATATGTCATGTCAAACTGCCCACTTCTTGTAAATTGACAGGTGCCTTAGTGGGTGTGGCTTGTGGGTGTGGCTTTCCAAGCCCTCTTATGCAATATCCAGTGTGGTCATGCTCAGCCTGCCCTATATAGGTATTTCCGATGTATCGTATGTCCGGTCCAATCTACGTATATCCAGTTTATCGAATACTGTATTGTTGTGGTTTGATGCATGCGCAGTGTGCATTCCTTGTAAAAATACATGTCCAGACACATCCGTTGCATGGTGTGTGTGGATCACTAACAAAGGGGCCACAGTTGCAAAAGCATTTTAAGCTATATTTAAAAAAGATGGCCTTATACCACAGAAGCCACAAACAGATAGAGGCACCGAATTCCTCAACATGTCTATGAAGAGATTGTTGGTGGCCTATAAAATACAACACTTTGTACCAACAAAAATGTCAAAGCCACTGTTATAGAACGTTTTAATAGGACGTTAAAATCAAGAATGTATCGTTACCTGACAAAACTCCTTAAGATATATCGTATATATGGCATATTATAGCCTTATGCTTGGTGCTCTTTTATAGGTATTTTGCCTTTTGGATATTTTGCCTTTAAGGATATTTAGAGCTATTTCAGCTATGGCAGATATCAAATTGCTTGCTGTGCGCAAAATAGTTTTTCTGACAGCTGAGTGTACCTTGAAGAGTGCTTTTAATGTACGGGGCAGCTAGTTACAAACAACTTGTAACTCTTGCTCATAGAAGGAGACCTGGATTCTTTCACCATAAAGGTCAACTAATTTATAAACAGGTTTTACACCGTTCTCATTTATTGCGGAAAATTACATTTCTGTAGTAAACGTTTATTCAAAACCTTTTGACCTCATGATCTTTAACTTTCAATTTTGGCTTCTTTTTATACGGACATAATCTGAGTAAATATTTCATCATAATTTTAAAGTTCTGCTTATTCACAGCAACAGGTTTACACTTTATCGTGTTATGATATGAGTGATTGTCACTATAAATCAGAGCTGATTGTACAATACATTCTCGATTTTAACATCCTATTGAAACCCTCTATAACAGCGGCTTTGACATCGTTGTTGGTAACAAAGTGTTGTATTTTATAGGCCGCCAAAAAATCTCTTCATAGACATATTAAGGAATTTGGTGCCCCTGTCTGTTTGTAGCTTCTATGGTATATATTTTTGAATATAACTTCAAATGCTTTTGCGACTGTAGCCCCTGATTTGTTAGTGATCCGCACACACCATGCATATTTAGAAAGTATATCTATCATTATCATATCATCATCATATCATTGGGCTTCATGACAAATTAAAGGCCCAGGTTGTGCTGTTCGTATGCGTGTATGTCTGTAATGATGAATGCTATATGAATACTGTATAGGCCAATATATTTGCTAAGACCATACACCATCAATGATACTGCACCAAAGCAATCTACAAATCTATACACATTAAATAGCAGACCTACACAACTGCGCATGCAGTGGCGTATTGCCTGGACCAGTCTGGGACATGCAGCGGATGTGTCTGGACATGTATTTTTACAAGGAACGCTACAATATACTATAAACTGGATATAAGTAGATTGACCGGGCATACAATAGAAGGAAATACTTATAGAGGCAGGCATAGCATGACCACACCGGATTTTGTGTGAGAGGACTTGGAAAGCTACACCCACAAGCTACACACACACACATGGGGCACCTGTTAATTTACAGGAAGTGGGCGGTTTGACATGACATATAGATGCTACACTACTGACTTCCCCCTGCCAGTCCTAAATTAGAAGATGTTGTTCTGCTTACCTGTCCTAGACTGAGAGATGCTTCCAACCCATCTACTCTTCCCTGCTCTGTACTAGATGGGGAGATGTCTTCCACCTTCCAGTATTAGATGTGCTTTATTTCCACCTGCCTGTACTAGATAGGTGCATGTTTTTCATTTTCATGTACTAGATGGGGTAATGTCATCCACCTGCCTGTGCTAGATGGGGTTTTACCTGCCACCTACCTCTACAAGATATATACTTTCTAACAAGATGAGAATGCACTACCTTACAATTATGTGTGCTCACTCATGTGTCCAAACCAAAAGAGGGGGTGTGGACCAAGTGCCACACCTACCTCAAAAAGGAGCACCACAATAGTAGAAAAATTTGTTTAAACACTTTATTAGAAAAAAGCACCATAAAATACAAACATACTACACAAGACACTTTAAAAACAAAGCTGGACCTTCCACTCAATATTAACCCATTTCATCAATGAAAAACACTGTGTTGTAATAAATGGACAGAAGACACCTCAAAATTATAGTAATTGGGCCCTTATTATTTTTGTGCCGCAAAAAACACAATCTGCCGGGCATGGGCAGCCGCGTATGCAGGTGTTTCCTGCTGTTCCTTCTCCCTCCCCTGGATGAAATGGGCTAATATTGAGGGGAAGGTCCAACTTTGTTTTTAAAGTGAACCAAAACTTTGTTCACCCCCGATCAGGGGTGCTCCGCTGTGTGAAAACCCCCTAGATTGCTGCAGCAACTCACCTTATCCCGGTCCCACGGCACGTCTAAGAGCAGCAGCTCTGGCGGCCGCATCCTCCTCCTCCCTCTAACAGGGAGCGTGTCCACGCCAGGCATTCACGAATGCCTGGCGCGGGCACGTGCTTTGCTAGAGGGAAGGGGAGGATGTGGCAGTCAGAGCCGTTGCTCTTAGATGCGCCGTGGTACAGGGATAAGGTGAGTCGGCTTTGGCGATCTGGGGGGGTTCAAACAGCGGGGTGCCCCCGGGGAAAGGACCAAAACCCATGATAGTCAAAATCCTGGGTTTTGGTCCACTTTAAAGTGTCTTGTGTAGTATGTATGTATTTTAAATTTTTCTACTATTTTACTACCTTTTTAAGGTAGGTGTGGCACTTGGTCCATACCTCCTCTTTTGCTTTATGGCCTGTACAAGATATGGGGATGTCTTCTATCTGCATATATTAAATTGGGGATGGGGGTGCCTGCCACCTGCCTTCCACTGACCAGTATTAAAAAAGAAAATGTTTTTTTTTCCTGATTGTACAAGATCATGAGATTTATCCTACCCTACATTGAGAGGTGTCTCCTACCTAAGGCTTTACTTTCCACTAGGCACCGGCTTAGGAGAGTAAGGCTATGAGGGTCGGCCCTGTAGCATCTATGGGCATGGAGCCCCTTATCACGCCACAAACCTGCTGTAACATTTGTCTTCCCCCTGCCCATAATATATGGAGAGTTACCTTGCATCTGCCTGTACTAGTCTAAGATATGATCCAGATTGCTGGAACCCTCCCACGCATAAACCCCAGCAGTCCCCTGGTTCCACCTGAAATGTGACCCCCCGGTGAAATGCAGCCCTGCGACTGGCCACTGGCAGTTAAGTGGTTCGTGTCTTGACCGTCATCCAGAAAAGCAGAAGCACGTAACCACTGGCAGGCAATCAGTGAATTTGTGCGGTTAGGGTGGGGCATCACCAATCAGGATGCCGCCCAGGAAACAGCAGTGGCGATATCTTTGGGAAAAGTGATTCCACGGCACCCTCAGTGCATGATACCTATTATCCATGTGCAGACCAGAAGTGGAAGGGAACACTGCAGCATTATGAGGTAGTGGCTGCTGTAGTGTTTCCTGTGATTTCCAGTCAGGTAAAATGTATCACTCACTGGGGGCTGTGGTAGAAGTGTTTGGGTACATAATGCAGGTAATAGGGTATAAGAGGCCTTACAATGTTCTGAGAAGAAGCATATCAATGGGAGACCTGCTTTATCCCAATTAGACCTCTATACCTAAACACTACTTCTACCTCCCCCAGTGGTGGCATCCCAATTATTAATAACATACTGCACATACCCACATGCATTTACTTGTTGATGGCCACTGGTTCACAATCCAACATGAATGACCTAGGACCAAATGGGTTTTCATGGCAGGCAGTGGTCACCTGGTCTGACAATACAGTGGACAGCTGCATTGGAATGCTACGTTTTATCTTATGCTTGCAAGCCAAATCTAAGTAGATCGCAGGCCAGAGTGTGACACCCCTGTTGTGCATAAATGAGAGTGTCCCACCCGCTCCTTTCTCCCCAGCTTGGGGAGATCTCTTCAAGACACCTATATTAGAAGGCTCGGGGAAATTGTAACTACTTTTTAAATAATGCAGTGACAGTTAGTAGCAGAGCATTTAAGTAATGAGACTCTCTTGTTTACCTGGGACGGTCTCGTTGGGTCCCATGCATCGCACTTTTTTGATCAGCTCCCCAGTTATTCCATACTCCTCTTTACAGGAACCATCTGGTAGCGCTGATTTGACGTAAACAAACGGTTCTTGATGAATAGTTACTATCTGTGGAAAACATTATATTATTAGAAATACACTTATAATATGGAGAATATCAATAGTATGATTTGAGTAATTTTAAAGAGGAGTACTTATATTTATTATATTGCCTGTGGATTTCTCTTGGAATTGATTATAGGTCACTGGCAAGTACAGGTGCATTGCAAAAATATTAGAATATATTTTAGTAATTCAGCTGAAAAACTGAAACTCATATATTACGGTATATTGAATAAATACAAACAGGGTGAACTTATTTATGTCAATGTTGATGATTATGGCTTACAGGCAATTAAAACCCAAAATTCATTATCTCAGAAAATTAGAATATTATATAAGACCAACTGTAAAAAAATATTTAACACAGAAACGTTGGCCAAATGAAAATTATGTAAGTAATTTCACTCAATAATTGGTTGGGGCTCCTTTTGCATGAATGACTGCATCAACGCGGCGTGGCATGGAGGCAATCAGCCTGTGGCACTGCAGAGGTGTTATGGAAGCCCAGGTTGCTTTATAGCACCCTTCAGCTCGCCTGCATTGTTGGGCCTGCTGTCTCTCATTTTCCTCTTGACAATCGCTACAGGGAAGCATGAATTTCCTGGTAGAAGGCTGTGCTAACTTGGTCTTGATAAAACACAGAGGACCAACACCAGCAGATGACATGGCTCCCCAAATCATCACTGACTGTGGAAACTTCACACTAGGCCTCAAGCAGCTTGGATTGTGTGCCTACCCACTCTTCCTCCAGACTCTAGGACCTTGATTTCCAAATGAAATGCAACATTTACTTTTATCTGAAAAAAAACACTGAGCAACAGTCCAGTTTTTTCTATCCTTGCCCCGGGTAAGATGCTTCTGGCCTTGTCTATTGGTCATGAGTGGCTTGACACATGGGATACGACACTTGTAACCCTATGTCTGTGTGTGTTAGCTCTTGAAGCACTGACACCAGCAGCAGTCTACTCCTTGTGAATCTCTACCAAATTTTGGAATGGCCTTTTCTTAACAATCTTATCAAGCCTGTGGTTATCCCAGTTGCCTGTGCAGCCTTTTTCTAACACACATGAACTTCCACTCAACTTTCCATTAATATGCTTTGATACAGCCAGCTTTTTTAGCAATGACCTTTTGTGGCTTACCCTTCTTGTGGAGTGTGTCAATAACTGCATTCTGGGCATCTGTCGAGTCAGCAGTCTTCCCCATGATTGTGTTGCTTACTGAATCAGACTAATAGACCGTTTTAAATGCTTAGGAAGCCTTTGCAGCTGTTTTGGGTTAATTATTCTGATTTTTTGAGATAATGAATTTGGGGTTTTCCTTGGCTGTAAGCCATAATCATCAACATTAACATAAAAAACACTTAACTCTGTTTGTACTGACCCAGTATAATATAGGGGTTTCAGTTTTCCAACTGAATTACTAAAAATATACACATTTTTGATGATATTCTATTTTTTGCAATGCATCTGTATATTTAAAAAGGTTATCCATTGAAACAAAAGGAATGAAGATCCTGCTTGCAACCTTACAAAGAGGGGAATAGGGGTGGCACAAAAAGTAAAAAGTGCTTTGTGCTATTGTCTAGCCATCTAAGTAAAAAAAACACCGCCTTGGTAAAAGTCCTCATTGGATGAAACGCGTCAGGTGGGACCCGAAGAGCAGCGGAGAGACCTGGCCCACTCTATACATTCATATATATACTTTATACACAGTAGAACACATTTAGAAAGTGGCCAGGATACCACCAATCTGTACCCACTTACCCACTGTCATGATACACTCACCTTCTCCCTGTTCCTGTGGTGTCCCCACTCGGCTGTGCAGGCTCGGGTGGCATGCCAGGGTCTCTGTCACCCGTCAGCCACGTCAGCAGCATTAAGTGTTCCTTCCGCTCCAATGAGCCGAGTTTACTGTGGGCGAAAAGCCCTGATGGTGGTCCGGGCAATCATATGTTGTAGAAGGGCCCATGAGCCCAAGTTTCCTCCTGGCCAATCCCGTCCATCTCTGTCCTATTTAGGTTTCCCATGCTAACTCTCTCATTGCCCATGTGCTGCTGGGTGTTATAGTGCCTGTGATTTTCTGATCTTTCTGCTGCCGACCTTGTCTTGCCTGTCCACTCTGTGGCTGCTGCCTGGACCAACACCTGTCTGAACCTTGACCACGAACCCATCTCATCCCTTGTATTGTGTACCCCTTGGCCTCCCAGGTTGACCCTTGGTTTGACCTTAAAGCCATATTTTGTCTCTTCCTTGGTGCTGCGTATCTTGAGGACTGATCACCTATGTATTACCCTGGCATATGCAACGTCGCCCAGTCTTGCCTCTGGTTCACCTGCCTTCAGGTCTCAACCTTTGTGCTACCACAAAGGGCAACCGTGTCCGGTGAGGCATATAGTAAATTAATAAGCTAGTAAATGACTTACTTTATAGCATTTCAGTCCACCTGACTTGGCATGGAAACCTTTCTGCATAGGATTTCAATATCAGGTCTTGCTGTAATGTACAGCAATTTCCCAATTGCTTTCCTCTACTGAGCATTAGTTGATAATACAGTATGTTAGCTGATCTCCCACAAATAGTTGGTTTCCATGGGAGATTTTACTGGTTTGTCATCTTCAATTCCAAATGTTTCAATTATTTCTGGTATTTTGTGCTTTTGGTGCAGAAGAAAGCTGCTCTTTTCCTCTATCTCAATCTGAATGCTGAGGTAATTATATATTTTTCCAAGATGTTTGATCTCAAAATGTGGATTCTGGGTTTGCAGTATTTCAGCTTCATCCCTTTCTTGCTCAACAAATCAGGATAGCATCCACATAAATGAGCAAATAGATCCATCTGTCTGCCAATTTCTTTGTGTATAAGCAGGGGTCTGCTTTACTCCTCATGTGTAAGGACTTCATTTATTTTCATATTCCATGCTCTGGTGGCTTGCTTTACACCATATATACTCCTCTGAAGTTTGCATACTAGGTCTGGCCTTTGTTCGTCTTGTAGATGTCTTCTGTTAGCTCACCATGTAGAAACACAGTTGGCACATCAGTGTGTTTCACTTGCATTTTCCTTATGGCGGCTACTGTCAGCAAAGTCCTTATTGTAGCATGTTTGACTACTGGAGCAAAAGTCTCATCATAGTCTTCTCCATATTTTTGAGAATATCCCTTGGCTACGAATCTTGCTTTGTATAACTTCACTGTGCCATCTGCATTGCACTTCACTTCCATTCCAAGTCCATTTACAGCTCATGGCTTTCCTTCCAGGTGGTAGTTCTGTAAGGTTCCATGTTTTGGTGTTTTGCATGCATTTTATTTCTTGTTTGCAGCCTTTATCTATGTACTGGCTTCCCCTTCTGAAAGCTCAGATATGTCTTCCCAAGTTGCATGTGCATTAGTACTGGCAGTACTTGCCTTGTATGTGAGGTGTACAGCTAGTTTACCTTTGTTTTCTCTTGTTCAGCATCTTGGTTCTGTTTCTGAGCTTGCTTGTGTCTGCTCTTCAGTACTGTTAAGATTTGCACTAACTTCAACAGTTTGTTCAGTAGTTACTGATAGTGGCTGATCAGTGTCAGTCTTCTCTGCTGTTCTTACTTTCTCTGTTGTCATCACATTGTCTCTCAGATCTTCAACAAAGTTATGGTGTTGCTAATGATAATCTTTACTGTTTTGTGATCTGGGGTCTCCTGTCTTCAATCCACTGCCTGATGATTAGTCACGTTTGACCACAAGCACAGTATGATCTATAATTTTTCTTTCCATTCTTTCCAGTGATTGCTTACTACCTCAGCATCCTTAAACAGCCCTGCACTAACAGCACTTTTGTGTATTGGGTTTGCATTGGGGGTCTCATCCCCTGCTTTACTTAGTGAATATAGCCTCCTTATCTAGCATTTGCACTTTAGTTTTGATTGATTGCACAAGTTTATGGTCTTGATGAATTATTTGTAGTAATTACCTTTTTATACTTGTATTTTTTGCACAAAGTGGAGTAATTGAACGCTCACTTGAGAAATTCTTGGGCTATTTGTGGAGCGATTTAATACTGATTTCTATTTGTATTTTTTGATACCTTGTGGTATTCTATAATATGAATTGCTAAGTATTTTAGCATCACAGGAATAGTGGATGTATTGATTTTAACATAATAAAATATTATTATTTTATGGTATTTGTGGAGTTGTGCCCCTTTCATATGACCCTTGTCAATTTGGTTTGGCCCTTTACTGTTTTGTGGTTTAGGATTCTGTAAATGCTCTGTTTTGGAGTTTGGTGCATTTTTGGAATATAGATGAATGTTTTGCATCTAAAAACTCTTTGGTGTTTTACATTTGGCTTCTCATTGTGCCACAGTTCATATGGAGTTTTCTCCACTGTTCTAGAAAAGAGTTCTGTAAATAAGTGGCTGTCACCGCTGCCTGATCATTTCAGTCAGAGTTCGGTTCTTTCTTTCAGCTACCCCATTTTGCTCTGTTGTGTACGGCACTGTCTTTTGATGCTGTATTCCATTCTGCTTTAAGTACTCTTGTACATTGTATCCTGTGAATTCACCTCTACTATCACTCCGAAGTAGAAGAGGTTTCTTCTGAAACTTGTTACTTGTGCTTTAAATGCATAGTCCTGTAATTTGTCAAGAACTTCACTTTTGTATTGCATTAGGTAAATGACTGTGTATCTTGAATAGTCATCTATGTACCTGTTGTTTCCAGGTGTAAGTGGCCTTAGGTCAAGTGGCCTTGAAGCTCTATTCTGACTATAGGAAGTGTTGCCCTTGTGGCTGTGGATTTGATGCAACATCCACACTTAACAGTAACTGTACAAGTGGATACCCTTAGATCCTTTGTCAGATTCCTCTTTTGTAGTTCTTGCATGTATTCCAGGAGTCTGTGACCTAAACACCTTTGCCACATGTGGATACACTCATGTTTATGGGAGCATAGTCTCACCTTTTTCTTCACTGTGTTTCTAGGTTATACAGATGATCATCCAGCCATTATTTGTTTGCCATCCAGGATAGAACACTTGTCAGTTTGGAATTTTACAGTGAGCCAGATGCTTCACAGATAAGAGTACTCCTTCTGGATCAGTAACATAAAGCACATCTTTTACTTTTTACTGGTATGGTGTAACCTTGTGTCTGTAGCTTTAAGGGCTGTACTGGTGTCGAATTCTGTGGAGTCAGACAATGAGTTTTGGCATTTATATGCTTGGCATTTATATGATCCTGCATGTCCTGCTCTCTGCTAAGCCTTATTTCGTAAAGTTTCCTCGGCAGAAACAACTTGTCATTCGAACTGGATCTCTCATGCAGTCTTTTCAGTAAATTCCAAATGCCTTTTACTTTTTGCTCACTGCATATGTGAAAAAGCTGATTGTCTTCTACTAGTAAGCTTATGGCACTCGTGTGTGTCAGTTTTTCCTGTTCCAGACCCGATTATTGTCCTGCGGCCTCTCTGTAGTGACACAAGCCATCTCCGGGTAATAGCATTTCCACTTTAAACTTCCATAGCTGATCATTGCTCAGCTTGGCTACTGAGAGTATAAGCTCTGAGCTGCTGGCCATTTTCTCTCCTTTATATATATATATATTTATATAAGAACAGTCTTACTTGTATACATGAGATGTCTCTGTGGAAGCTTCTTTATGATGATCTCTGCAATAGCCGTACTTTCTCCCGCTCGGAGCTTTGCTCTGTCTGGGTCGTGTCTGGTCACTGGGCTATATCCAGTCTCTGGGGCTTCATTCTGTCACTGGGCCCATAACCTGTTGCAGAGTGCTGGGTGCAACAGAGTCAAATTCAGGCTTTACTGGAACATGTGTGCAGTAAGTGAAGGTCACCTTACACGGTGGATAACATAGACAGGAAAAAGAGATCATCTCAATGTACAGGACACACAACATGCAGCAGAGAATGTACAACAGATACTACACAGATATATGTAACAGCCCCATTTACTGTCATACATGTAAACTGTAATAACCTAGGGATATAGATGCAGATCACATACAGAGACAAGCTGTAAGCTGTTGCACAGTATCTCCAACATCTAAAACTATTGATGCTTTGAATCAATCTAATTGTTGGGGGTAGGGCACTCAAGAGAACTGGTGAAGGTTTGGACTAAGATAGATGTAAGTTGTAGATCAGACTGAGCACTTTGACTGATATGTTCAAAATGCAAACACAGTAACTTGCTGGTGTAATTTTTAGGTGCCAAACATGTTCTAACCACTGCTCCCTTGTTTTAAAGCATGTATTATTTTGAAATAAAGCCAGAAACAGTCCTTTTTTCATGACATATTTTAAGGCAAGTTTACTGAGCCGAGGTCCAAGTCTTACTTATAGGTGGTGTAACAAAGTACAATCTGCTGTATTTAAAAATTGGTGCCATCTGCTAATAGAGTGGCCTCAGGAGATGAACAAGCAGCTTGAGGTATGCAGTAATGGTACAAGTGGAAGGGTGGCAGGATTTTTTCCTCCATTTTGACATTATGATGTAGAAAGGTGTCTACTATAATAGGTATGTATCTGCTGTGTTGGCCATTACTACTGTTGGTTATCTGACCCTCTTCAGTTACTAGATGTTGAATTTCACTTGGTTCACTTGGTACATTAGCTGTACTAAACCTCTTATGTTCTACTTGTTTTAAACTCCTTTTGGAAACCTGTTGTTTTACAGTTTGAATCTAACTGGCTATTGACCATCTGCTTGATTGTAACTTCTCAGTTGTACCTAACTTTGTCCACAGTAATCTTTGGTTCTATCACAGGTGGTTTGCATTTGTTTAACATGTAAGTACAGGAAGTTTTCCACCAAAGTTGGTTTTACTTTAATTGACATAAACGCAGTAGAAATATTAGCACACTTATCACTATGTAAAATTGTACACGATTTTCTACCTTAAGATTAGTCGACATCTTGTACCCCTCAGGCTTTTCTGTTTCACCTCCCGGCCAAATAATCTTTCGGTCGTTCTGTAAAATCTGAAAATATATATTTATAACTAGAACAGGGCTAACCATCAGTAGGAAGATCCCCATATGTTCATTTAATACATTTGTTTGGGCAGTACAATGACCAACTCACGTGGCTTCCATTAAAGATCCCGACTTGAACAAGCTTTCGGTTCTGAAGGTTCATAATGCTGTAGTTGGCAAATTTTCTGTCTCCATCCTCATTAAATTCTACTCTTCCTGTGACTCCTTCTGGGTATTTAGAGGACATCAGCACCCTAAGATATTAGTGAACAACAAATATACTCTCAGCTGATGAGCACCCTACCACTTAAAGCGGACCAAAACCCACTGAACTTGTGAAATACATTTGGCCAAAGAGAACTAAAAATGGATATTTTCATTATTCAAATGGTCCTGGAACACTAATTTTCTTTGCTGTCCCTCAGTGTGAGATGATGGCAGGTAGTCAGCCATTGCATAGGTGTAGCAATGACATCATTGCTACACACAACAGTGGCAATGAATGGAGAAGGCGGAGCTATACCGCTTAAACAGTCATTATTATTTGGGATTAGAGTGAAGCAGAAGAAATTGGCAAAATGTATTCTTCATGGAGGGAGCAATTCAGGTGATGATGGTTAAAAATGTTGGTTTTGGTCCACTTTAAGTTGCGTTGTGATTATTTTGTGGACCAGATGGGTTCTGATATTAACAAGCCGAGTTCCGACAAACGGTACATGTTTAGTGACTCCATACAAGTACAGATGTTTGCAGATCAAAACTGCTTTTTGGAACTTAACATACATCAGGAAAGTCGTCTTATCTCTCAGTGTAAATGTTCATTTATATATATATAGTTACATAGTTAGTACGGTTGAAAAAAATACATTTTTCAAGTTCAACCAAGGGACAGGGTTGGGGAAAGTTATTTTTATTATTTTACTACGCTAACCGTAACTGTTAATGTTATTTTCTGCTAGAAAACCATGAATTCCTTTATTTTATTCATTTATTCTATGTGGGAAAATACATGATACATTTGCCATATTTTGACAAAAAGTTTGTCTTCTAAGATCACTTTTTCCTCCCAATTCCCCTTTTCAACCAACTAATATCAGGGTTCCTATTCAGTCTCCATTGCCCAATACTGGAGGTGAAAGTCCATAATTCTAGATGGAGGGTAGGCCGCCCCTCAGTATAGAAGTACACTGAAAGATATATGTATTAATTTATTAGACAAGTGGGTTATATCCTGTGGGCTGCACTGCCAGATCATGTGATTTTTGGATAGTTAACAGTTTTACAAGCCTTGGAAAGAAAGGGTTACACATGAAGATTACCAAATCATTAGTGAATTATTTACTAAGGTGCCAATTTGATGGTGGAACTTGATGCTCTAAGAAAGAGAGGCTCATTCCTGGAGTGACTTGGCTGTGAAGGTCCCGTCATAGGCCCTGAGGCTGTAAATCCCAGGCTACAGAGCACCTGTGTGCCCAGGCAAATAAATATGTTACAGAACAATAATGGATAACAGCATAGAAGTGAGATACAATGTAGTTGAGTGGGTCATGAGCTGGTGTTTTTTTGCAAGGGATTTGGTGGATCAGCACCCCTTTGTTCCCCTCAAGCTCAGTGCCCCCCTCCAGGCCCTTGTTCTTCCTGGCCCCACCCTGCTCCAATGTGTAGGTCACAGTGTATACAAACCTTTAACCTATTAATCTGTCCCTCTCTGAACTAGGACTCTGAAATGTAGCACCTTAGAACAGCTGTCAGGGAAGGTTGCTCTTTGAGGCATCCTTCAAGTTCTCTTCCATCTCTTAACTTCATGTTGTACACCCTTAACCTGTGAACACAATCTGTCAACTATTAACAGTTAGAAACTGTTCATATTGAGTGGCAGTGGCTGCAAGCCACTCTTAGGCTGCAATTCAGACTCCTTTCCAAATCTGAATCTTTCTAAGTCTGCAGCGAATTTAACCTGAATTCACTCTATGAATCCAGAACCACACCACTCTTCCTCCACATCACCACCTTCTGCATTCTGATTTGTCTCCTCTCTCATTCACAGGTATGCATTCATCATTTGACTTCATCTGCAACTATTAACCCTTTGCTGCCCATGTAAATCCTGCTGTTTAATCTAATCCTGAGTTGTGTGATTATTTTGAATGCCCCATCTGGTTCCACTGGCCATATCTATATTTGTGAAACTATCATCTGTTACTATCTGCTAAACTTGTATTGACCAATATTGCCCCTTGTGTGTTCACTGACCCATAGCACCTAGCAACATTCCATTTTGAGTTGTATTACATTGTGCCCTCCCAGAACAAACCTTTAGGCCTGACCTGAGCCCCACCCCTTAGGCCCAACTGTTGTGCATGAGCTAATCAAAGGCAGTCAGAAACTGTTCATATTGAGTGGCAGTGGCTGCAATTCAGACTCCTTTCCAAGTCTGAATCTTTTTAAGTCTGTAGCGAATTTAACCTGAATTCAACCGGAAGGAAACCTGCACCGGATTCTGCTTGTCTGATTAGCCCAGCCTCAGCTAAAATTATTACCTTTTATCTCATCACACTACTTCCTCTTACCCTCAGAATCCTAGGCTCACAGTATCCCCCTGCTCCTGGTAAGTCCCTATATATTTCCCCCACTCTGCTCTCAACCTCCTACCTCTCTGCTCACAAATTCCTTTCTTTGGTAAAATCAATCACCACCTCTACATCCAAGCACAAGACACATTACTCCACTCTCAAAAGCCACAACCATCTCTTCTCTCCCCTTTTACTCTTACTTGCCTATAGGGACATCAACCCTAATCCAGGCCCACTCTCTCCACCCCTCTCCTCCAGAACGATTCCCTTTTCATCAAAGCCAAAAATCTGCAACCGTGTTAAACCTGGATACAGACGCAACCTATCTAATCTGATACAGCTTACTCCCTCTCCATCCCTTCCCACCACTGTCACCAGCGCACAGTGGAATGCACACTCAGTGCACAATAAACTCCCCTATATTCATGACTAGAGATGAGCGAACTTTTGAAAAATTTGGTTCGACTGATTCGCCGAATTTTCCGTCAAAAATTGTTTCGACCCAAATTTATTCGCAACGAATCGCTATTAAAAACGGCTATTTCTGAGGCTCCTAGAGCCTCAATAGGGTTGTAACCCATTCTTCCTTGGTGTAACACGCACGGATGCGTGCTGGGTTAGTGAAATAATACTGTAAATAATTAGGACATGCAGATCAGAGGCATCGCTAATAGAATCGCAGAGCAGCACAATTGCAGAGAGTTGAAGTGCCATCACTATGAGGGGCCCTTATAGTGCCTGAAAAACACACCCTGGAGCTGGCAGCAGCAGGAGCCCAAAAATTAGCTGAATCACACCCTGGAGTTGCAAGCATCAGCAGCAGGAGCCCAAACATTGCTTTAAAGAGGCACTGGAGTTGGCTGCAGGAGCCCAAAAATTGGATGAATCACACCCTGGAGTTGCAAGCAGCAGCAGCAGCAGCAGCAGGAGCCCAAACATTGCTTTAAATAGACACTGAAGTTGGCTGCAGAAGCCCAAAAATTGGATGAATCACACCCTGGAGTTGCAAGCAGCAGGAGCAGCAGGAGCCCAAACATTGCTTTAAAGAGACACTGGAGCTGGCTGCAGGAGCCCAAAAATTGGATGAATCACACCCTGGAGTTGCAAGCAGCAGGAGCAGGAGCCCAAACATTGCTTTAAAGAGACACTGGAGTTGGCTGCAGGAGCCCAAAAATTGGATGAATCACACCCTGGAGTTGCAAGCAGCAGCAGGAGCACAGACATTGCTTGAAAGACACCCTGGAGTTGGCAGCAGCAGCAGGAGCCCAAAAATTGACTGACACACCCTGGAGTTGCCAGCAGCAGCAGGAACCCAGAAATTGGCTGGAAGGCACCCTGAAGTTGGCAGCAGCAGGGGCACAAACATGAGCTGGAAGGCACACCCTGGAGTTGGCAGCAGCATAAGCAGGAGCCCAAACATTGCTTGAAAGACACCCTGGAGTTGGCAGCAGCAGCAGCAGGAGGCCAAAAATTGGCTGACACACCCTGGAGTTGCCAGCAGCAGCAGGAACCCAGAAATTGGCTGGAAGGCACCCTGAAGTTGGCAGCAGCAGGAGCACAAAACATGAGCTGGAAGGCACACCCTGGAGTTGGCAGCAGCATAAGCAGGAGGCCAAACATTGCTTGAAAGACACCCTGGAGTTGGCAGCAGCAGCAGCAGGAGGCCAAAAATTGGCTGAAAGGCACACCCTGAAGTTGGCATCTGCAGGAGGCCAAAAATTAGTCTAAATACATAAATATGTTTTGCACCATTTGGAAAGTGTAAAACGTGGCACCATGCTGAATCTAATTGCATGCATCAGCCATTGGTGGGTGGAAATCCTGGCTGATCCATCCCTGATTCATTTTGACAAAGGTGAGTCTCTCCACATTTTTAGTTGACAGACGAGTTCTCCTCGCCTTAACTATGGCCCCCGCCGCACTAAACACCTGCTCAGATGGCACGCTACTTGCCGGGCAGGACAGCTTTTCTAAGGCAAACTCTGCTAGTTGCGGCCACAAGCCAAGTTTGGCTGCCCAGAAGTCCAGCGGATCCTCAAGGTGTGTTGGCATGGTCATGTCAAGGTATGACATGACCTGCTGGTTGAGGTCCTGCTCCAGGTCTTCCTGCTGCTCATGAGTAGCCTCACTATGCGGGGGTGTAGAAAGCTACTCATTAGCGACTGAAGACTGAGGCTGCTGCTGATGGAGCTGCTGCTGCTGCTCCTGCCAACCCCCCCCAGCAGCCATGGCAGTGGAAGGTGAGCGCAGAGGTCCCCCCGAGTCAGACCTGCGCGAGTATGGACCATGGCGCAGATAGGCATTGGCCAACTGACTACATAGAATGTCTTTGCAGTAGTTCAGTTTGTCCTCCCTCTCGGCGGGTTTAAAAAATGCCCCCATTTTGTGCCGGAAGCGAGGGTCCAATAAGGTGGACAGCCAGAAGTCATCTCGCCGACAAATGGAAACAATTCTGGGGTCACTACGCAAGCACATGAGCATGCTTCCTGCCATTTGCGCAAGTGACTCGGAGGGACTACCTGTCTCCATCTCCACTGCATACTGCCACGGTGTGTCCGGGTCCTCTGTCTCGCCTTCCTCAAAACCCTCTAGCTCCTCTGGCTGCTCCTGCTCCTCCTGCTCCTCCTCTCCTGTCCGCTGACTAGATAAACCAGCCATTTCGCCAAGCCTAAACTGTGCTTCACTGTGCCCCTCCTCCTCCTCTTCCTCCTCCTCCTCCAGTTCAGCTCCAACGGGGTTCATGTGGCCGTAAGATGTAGACGCCATGTCTCCAGTGCCCTGACCAGCCATGGTTTCCAACATGTGCTGTAGTACATGAAGCAGTGGAATCACGTCGTTCATCCCGTAATCCTGCCGACTGACAAATAAAGTAGCTTCCTCAAAGGGCCTGAGCAAACAGCAGGTGTCACGTATGAGCTGCCAATGGTTGACATTGAAGTTACACAGGGGAGTCCCACTATCCACTTGGATCATCAGGAAATCCGTGATGGCTTTTCTCTGTTCATAAAATCGGTCCAACATGTGAAGGGTGGAATTCCAACGGGTGGAAACATCGCAAATCAGACTATGTTGGGGGCTACCGTTCTGACGCTGTAGATCAAGAAGGGTGTGTTTGGCGGTATATGAGTGGCTGAAGTGCATGCAAAGTTTCCTTGAAGTTGTTAGGATGTCTTGCAGATGGGGGGAACACTTCAGAAACTGCTTGACAACCAGATTGAAGACGTGAGCCATGCAGGGGGCATGGGACAGGCTTCCTTGGCGCAGCGCAGACAAAATGTTCTTCCCATCGTTGGTAACCATGATTCCCATTTTAAGTTTTCTTGGAGTAAGCCATGTTTGGATTTCCTGATGAATACATTTAAGCAGTTCCTCCCCTGTGTGACTCCATTCGCCAAGACAAACCATGTGAAGCACAGCGTGACACCTCCGTGCCCTGCACACATGGTAGACTGGAGGGGCACTGAGACTTGAGCCTACAGTGGAGGGTGAGGAGATGGCAGAGGATGAGGAGGCCGAGTCGCACGGTGTCACAGGCCCAATGGCCAGGGAGCGCGGAGGCCGAAGCGGCGTGACCTGTCCAAGTTGCTGCTGCTGCTGCAAAGGGACCACATTCACCCAGTGGGCCGTAAATGACATGTACTGTCCCTGACCGTAGTTACAGCTCCAGATGTCGGCGCTGCCATGCACTTTGCTACACACCGACAGGCTCAAGGACTGGCCCACCTTCTGTTCAACAAAAGTGTGCAGCGCTGGTACTGCCTTCTTGGCAAAGATATGACGGCTTGGGACTCTCCACCTCGGCTCGGCACAAGCCATCAGTTCTCTGAAAGGTGCAGAGTCCACCACCTGAAAAGCGAGTGACTGCGGCACCAGCAACTTGGACAGGAGCACATTCAGCTTCTGTGCCGTAGGATGAGTGGGCGCATACTGCTGTCTCTTGGACATGGCTTCGCTGATGGATTGCTGGCGGGATGCATGACTTGGAGGAGGAGGAGCAGGAGCGACAGAGGATGGGTATGACGCACAGCTGCCTTCGGCTGAGGTGCTGGAGCCTTGGCTGCCAGAAATTGGGAACGGCGTGCCACTTGGTGAGGAAGCAGGCTGGACCACCTCTTCGGAGCCTCGGTTCTCCCAGGCCGCTTTATGGTGACGCATCATATGTTGACGCAACATTTGGGCCCTGGCCACGCTTCACCTTCTGCCTACATATCTTGCATGTGGCCATGTTACCCTCCTGCGGATGCTTCAGGAAAATCTGCCACACTGCCGAGTAGCTACTTTTCCCACCAACAGGCCTCACTGATTCACTGCTACTGTCGCCAACTCCAGGAACCCCTGCTCCACTACCTCCCGATAAGGTAGCCTGCCGCGCAGCAGGTGCTCTACCCTGGCCCCGGCCCCGTTTGGCTCCAGGCTTTACAATTGTGCCCCCATGCTGACTGCCAACCATGCTGCTAACACCTTGCTGACTCAGCTGCTGACTCCGGGGCAACCTGCGCCCCTCTTCTCCTGATGATGATGATGAAGCCCCTTCATCACCCGGCTCCCAAGTGCGATCGGCATCATCATCATCATCACGGAGTTGTGGCTGCACGTCACTGATGTTCTCAACAGTGTCTGGCGCAGGAGCTGGAACGCTCGCAACACCCACGACACTGTCCATATTACTATTTGTCTGCCTAGCTAAAGAAGCCACCTCCATTTCTTGGCTGGGCAGTAGCTGCTGACTGTCCTCTATCTGATCGTCCTCCTCACTAAAGATTGGAGCTGAACCCAAAGCATAGGATACGTCGCTGGGGGAGAGTGAACGGCGTAGGACAGAGGCAATGGGAGGACAGGGACTGCTCTCGGGGCATGCCAATTCAGGGTTGTGTCAGAGGAACCTACCGACCCTAGACTGGGGGTCTCAGATGTAACTTGTGATGATGTTGATGAGCGCGTTAACCAATCTACCATGACAGATGCGTTACTGGTGGAGACACGACCGCTAGCAGATACTGGGAGATCAGGCCTCTCACCGTGACTTCTGCTGCTACTCGCTCCTAGTCTGCTGCGACCTCTGCCTGCTGAATCTTGGCCTCTGCCACTCCTCTTTAAACATCTTTGCACTTGTCTGCCTGACATTTTTATGTATTTGAAATGCGCAATAGGTACGAAAAAAATGTGTTTACTTTAAAAAGAAGAAGCTAAATAAAGTGAGGAACTGCTTCTCTGCACCAGATACTATGAAAATTGGCAATATGAGATACCCTGTGGCCTAGTGTTTTGGCAGCAGACCAAAAACCAATTCAAAATGCAATAGTTTGATAAAGCTGAGGAAGGATGAACAAGCGTATTTAGTATAACAGATAGGCTGCTAAGTGCAGATTTGGGATACCCTGCGGCCTAGTGTTTTGGCAGCAGGACAAAAAACAATTCAAAATGCAATAGTTTGCTTAAGCTGCGGAAGGATCAACAAGGGTATTTAGTATAACAGATAGGCTGCTAAGTGCAGGTTTGGGATACCCTGCGGCCTAGTGTTTTGGCAGCAGACCAAAAACCAATTCAAAATGCAATAGTTTGATTCAGCTGAAGAAGGATGAACAAGCATATTTAGTATAACAGATAGGCTGCTAAGTGCAGGTTTGGGATGCCCTGCGGCCTAGTGTTTTGGCAGCAGGACAAAAACCAATTCAAAATGCAATAGCTTAATAAAGTTGATGCTGAACAACGCTTATTTAGTATAACAGATAGGGCGCAACGTGGTGGTTTGGGATACCCTGCTTCCTGGTGTATTGACAGCAGGACAAAAACCAATTCAAAATGCAATAGCTTAATAAAGCTGAGACTGTAGACACTTATTTAGTATAACAGATAGGGTGCAATGTGGTGGTTTGGGATACCCTGCAGCCTGGTGTATTGACAGCAGGACAAAAACCAATTCAAAATGCAATAGCTTAATAAAGCTGATGCTGAACAACGCTTATTTAGTATACCAGATAGGGTGCAACATGTAGGTTTGGGAAACCCTGCGGCCTGGTGTATTGACAGCAGGACAAAAACCAATTCAAAGTGCAATAACTTAATAAAGCTGATGCTGAACAACGCTTATTTAGTATAACAGATAGGGTGCAACGTGGTGGTTTGGGATACCCTGCGGCCTGGTGTATTGACAGCAGGACAAAAACCAATGCAAAATGCAATAGCTTAATAAAGCTGATGCTGAACAACCTTTATTTAGTATAACAGATAGGGTGCAACGTGGTGGTTTGGGATACCCTGCGGCCTGGTGTATTTAAAGCAGACCAAAACCAATTCAAAATGCAATAACTTAATAAAGCTGAGGCTGTAGACGCTTATTTAGTATAGCAGATAGGGTGCCACGTGGTGGTTTGGGATACCCTGCGGCCTGGTGTATTTAAAGCAGACAAAAACCAATTCAAAATGCAATAGCTTAATTAAGCTGATGCTGAACAACGCTTATTTAGTATAACAGATAGAGTGCAACGTGCAGGTTTGGGATACCCTGCGGCCTGGTGTATTTAAAGCAGACCAAATCCAATTCAAAATGCAATAACTTAATAAAGCTGAGGCTGTAGACGCTTATTTAGTATAACAGATAGGGTGCCACGTGGTGGTTTGGGATACCCTGCGGCCTGGTGTATTGACAGCAGGACAAAAACCAATGCAAAATGCAATAGCTTAATAAAGCAGATGCTGAACAACGCTTATTTAGTATAACAGATAGGGTGCAATGTGGTGGTTTGGGATACCCTGCGGCCTGGTGTATTTAAAGCAGACCAAAACCAATTCAAAATGCAATAACTTAATAAAGCTGAGGCTGTAGACGCTTATTAAGTATAATAGATAGGGTGCCACATGGTGGTTTGGGATACCCTGCGGCCTGGTGTATTGACAGCAGGACAAAAACCTATGCAAAATGCAATAGCTTAATAAAGCTGATGCTGAACAATGCTTATTTAGTATAACAGATAGGGTGCCACGTGGTGGTTTGGAATACCCAACGGCCTGGTGTATTGACAGCAGGACAAAAACCAATGCAAAATGCAATAGCTTAATAATGCTGATGCTGAACAACGCTTATTTAGTGTAACAGATAGGGTGCAATGTGCAGGTTTGGGATACCCTGCAGCCTGGTGTATTTAAAGCAGACCAAAACCAATTCAAAATGCAATAGCTTAATAAAGCTGAGACTGTAGACGCTTATTTTGTATAACAGATAGGGCGCAACGTGGTGGTTTGGGATACCCTGCGGCCTGGTGTATTTAAAGCAGACCAAAACCAATTCAAAATGCAATAACTTAATAAAGCTGAGGCTGTAGACGCTTATTTAGTATAACAGATAGGGTGCCACGTGGTGGTTTGGGATACCCTGCGGCCTGGTGTATTGACAGCAGGACAAAAACCAATGCAAAATGCAATAGCTTAATAAAGCTGATGCTGAACAATGCTAATTTAGTATAACAGATAGGGTGCCAAGTGGTGGTTTGGGATACCCTGCGGCCTGGTGTATTGACAGCAGGACAAAAACCAATGCAAAATGCAATAGCTTAATAAAGCTGATGCTGAACAACGCTTATTTAGTATAAAAGATAGGGTACAACGTGCAGGTTTGGGATACCCTGCGGCCTGGTGTATTTAAAGCAGACCAAAACCAATTCAAAATGCAATAACTTAATAAAGCTGAGGCTGAACAACGCTTATTTAGCATAACCGATAGGCTGCTAAGTGCAGGTTTGGGATGCCCATGTGGCCTGTTGTATTTAAAGCAGACCCAAAAATATTAACACTATTCCAGTTATTTAAATGCTTGTGTGTAACAGATAGGGTTACATAAGGCACTGCATAGATGGCATGCACAGTGGCCTGGTGTATTTAAAGCAGACCCAAAAATATTAACACTAATCCAGTTATTTAAATGCTTGTGTGTAACAGATAGGGTTACATAAGGCACTGCATAGATGGCATGCACAGTGGCCTGGTGTATTTAAAGCAGACCCAAAAATATTAACACTAATCCAGTTATTTAAATGCTTGTGTGTAACAGATAGGGTTACATAAGGCACTGCATAGATGGCATGCACAGTGGCAAGGTTACGGTTTACAGCACAAAGAAATCAAATTGAATTGAAAACTGATCAGGCAAATCATCCTGTCACTTTTATGCTGTCCTTGGATTGTTCCGGTTTTCCACTATCTTTCCCTGACTCTGTCTGCCTCTCTAAATCTCCCTACCTATCTGTAAATCTCCCTACCTATCGCTAACTGTCTGTCCCTGTCTGCAGCAACCACTGCTGTCTCATGAATGCAAGTCTGAAATGCGCACAAGCAAGATGGCCGCCGCTTTATATAGCACGGTGACGTCACCGGGGTGCCTGGCTGCTGATAGGCTGCATGTGACTGTCCCATCATACCTTGCCCCAGGGTACATGTCTGGACATGTGCGTCCACCATCTTAGAATGCCTGTCATTGAAATGAATGGAGTTTAAAGAAAAACTTCGATCGATCGAATCGCGGGGAAATTCGGATTCATTCAGAATCTAATTTTCCATGAAATTCGGAACGAATCCGGGTTCGTCCGGATTGATTCGCTCATCCCTATTCATGACCTGTTTCTCTCTAACTCTTTTACCTTCATGGGATTCACAGAAACATGGTTTACTCTATCAGACACAGCTTCACCCCCTGCCCTTTCACATGGTGGACTACATCTCAGCCACACCCCTAGATCCAACAACAAACAGGGTGGGGGTGTGGGCATCCTTCTATCTGAACTCTGCTCCTTTAACCCACTCCCTGCCCTGCCCTGCCATCTCTATCCTTCTCATCTTTTGAAGTTCACTGCGTCTGTTTATATTCTCCCTGTAACCTGAAAATGGCTGTCATCTACCGCCCTCCTGAAGCTACTACTCTTTTCTTCAATCACTTTTCTACCTAGCTCCTTCAGTTTCTGTCCACAGACATCCCTGCAATCATCATGGAAGACTTCAACATACCTGTTGACACTAGCAACCCTGCTGCCACAAGACTACTGTCACTAACCTCATCTTTCGGACTAAAGCAATGGTCTACTGCATCCACCCACAAAGACGGCCACACAATTGACCTCCTCTTCACTAACCTCTGCTCTTTATCAAACCTCTCATCCTCATTGCTCTCCCTCTCTGACCATAATCTGCTGACTATGACCCTCTCTCCAATTCCTGCAAACCCCCCTCCACACAAACCTACAATTCAACGCAGGGACTTAAGAAACCTAGATCTTCAGTCCCTTTCTGCCTCACTTCAACCTCTTCAGTCCTTGACCTCATTCACGGACATAGTTGCTGCATCATCACACTACCATAATACACTCTCCTCAGCTCTAGACTCTGCCGCCCCCCTCACCCATAGCTGTCCCCGCCCCAAAAATCGCCAACCCTGGCTAAATACAAGCACAACCAGATTGAAACAGCTGTCTCGAGCTGCTGAACGGCAATGGAGGAAAACCAAATTCAGTTGTGACTTTCAATTCTATAAACAAGCCCTTCAGGAACTCAGGACTGCCCTTTCATCTGCTAAGCAAGCATATTTCTCTTCACTGATTCTGCACAAGCCCGGAATCCCAAATAACTTTTCAACACTTTCAGTTCCTTACTCCGCCCACCACCTCCTCCTCCAACCTCCCAAATAACAGCAGAAGAATTTTCTACTTTCTTCAAAGAAAAAATTGACAACATTCGACTTGGCTTTGCCCCTCAGAATCCCTCGCCACTTCAAACAATCCCCCTGCCTCACTCTCTTACCTTCTTCACTCCAATAACTGAGCTTGGACTAACCTCTTTCATTTCTAGGGCCCACCTGACTACCTGCTCCCTCGATCCTATTCCATCCCACCTTATTCCTCAACTGTCTCCATCCCTCATTCCAGCCTTAACCTCTGTATTCAACCTTTCCCTCTCCACTGGTACCTTTCCTTCCTCCTACAAACATGCAGTTATTACTCTGATAATCAAGAAACCCTCTCTCGACCCCTCTGCCCTCTCCAGCTACCGCCCTATCTCACTACTCCCTTTCTCCTCCAAACTTCTTGAACAACATGTCCACTCAGAACTGGCATAATACTTATCCACTAACAACTTACTTGACCCCTTACAATCATGATTCCGCCGTAACCACTCCACTGAAACTGCCCTCACCAAGGTCACCAATGATCTGCTCACTGCCAAAAGCAAAGGCCACTACTCCATCCTCTTCCTTCTTGACCTCTCCTCAGCCTTTGACACTGTCGACCACTCTCTGCTTCTTGATTTTCTCTCCTCTCTTGGGGTTCAAGGTCTTAGACCTCACCTCTTACCTCTTACCTCTCTGACAGATCATTCAGTGTATCCTATTCTATTCTAACACACTCTCATCCTCACGTTCCCTTTCTGTTGGTGTGCCGCAAGGTTCTATCCTAGGCCCCCTACTTTTCTCAGTCTACACCTATGGCCTTGGCAAACTTATAACTTCACTAGGCTTTCAATACCACTTCTATGTGGATGACACTCAGATATATCTCTCAGGCCCCAATCTCTCCTCTCTCCTATCTCGCCTCCCCAACTGCTTTGTAGCTATTTCTTCATTCATGTCATCTCGGTACCTCAAGCTAAACATGAACAAGAAAGAACTGGTCATTTTCCCACCATCTAACTCCCCTCCCCTCTCTAACACGTTTATTTCTGTCAACAATTACACAATAACAGCAACTCCCCAAGCTCGGTGCCTGGGAGTCATTCTGGACTCTGCCCTCTCTTTCAAACCACATATTCACTCCCTGGACACCTCCTGTCGCCTCCAACTTAAAAACATCTCACGCATCTGTCCCTTCCACCTGACACCACTAAAATACTAGTGCATTCCCTGGTCATGTCCCGACTGGATTACTGCAACATTCTTCTTTGTGGCTTACCAACTAATAGACTGGAACCCCTCCAATCTATCCTGAACTCTGCTGCTCTCCTCATCCATCTCTCCTCTCGCTCCTCCAGTTCTGTGCCTCTCTGCCAATCCCTACACTGGCTGCCAGTCCCACAGCGAATCCTATTCAAAACTCTCTCTCTAACCAGGCCCCTCCCTACATCGCATCTCTAATCCAACAATATCAACCTAGACGCAGTCTTCGCTCTGCTGCTGACCTTCTCCTGTCCTCCACCCTAGTCACCTCCTCTCATGCCCGCCTCCAAGATTTCCCACGTGCAACTCCAATCTTCTGGAATGCCCTCCCCCACCCAATCCGCCACTCCACAACTCTCAAAATCTTCAAAGGTGCCCTTAAAACTCACTTATACAGACAATCATATAATCTGGTTTAACCATTTTTTTAAAGGGCACATGCCACAAAGCTCAATACTAACTGTTTGCGATCCTTCCCCCTCGTCTTCACCCCTCTTCCTTTAGACTGTAAGCGTGCAAGGGCAGGGCTCTCTTTCCTATTGTATCTTGTATAGATCAGTGCACACAGCAACAGTGTGTAAGCAGGCTCATACAGGCCAAATTACGTTAAATAACTGTGCAGCTTACAGTAAACACAGAGGCTAATGGTATGTTACAGAATGGGATGCCCCAAGCAGACTTGAGATCAGTGCACACAGCAACAGTGTGTAAGCAGGCTCATACAGGCCAAATTACTTTAAATAACTGTGCAGCTTACAGTAAACACAGAGGCTAATGGTATGTTACAGAATGGGATGCCCCAAGCAGACTTGAGATCAGTGCACACAGCAACAGTGTGTAAGCAGGCTCATACAGGCCAAATTACTTTAAATAACTGTGCAGCTTACAGTAAACACAGAGGCTAATGGTATGTTACAGAATGGGATGCCCCAAGCAGACTTGAGATCAGTGATCCATTGTCAACTCTGTAAAACTGCACCTGATATAGTATATGTACTGTATGTTTCTACTCTGTCTGTAACTACTACTTTGTAAAGCGCTAATAGTCTTCCCACGAAAATGTGTACCTCTCCACCCAACTGATAAAACTATCTACCTCATGGGAAGAGCTATCCGTGCCTTAGTAGTTCCTATCTGGGATTCAGTTATTCATTTGTGGAAAATGTATCTACTGAAATTTTGTTGTGAGGAGCTGTAGCCAAGCAATTCCTGCCAACATGTAAAGAAAATAAGGCAGAAAAAAAACCTTTTGAAGAGCGGTCCAGTTTTCCAGATGTTGGTATTTCCAACACATCCCCTCGGTGGGTCAGTGATATTCTCTTTTTCAAACAGATCATGAATCGCCTGAGCAACAATAGCCACTGCATCACTGATGTGAGCAGACTCATTTTTGCCATTTATAAGCTGAAGACCAATAACTCCTAAAGAAGAACAAGTGATATCAATATCTGCACTGGGAAATGCTGTTTAAAAATGATATTAGCAACATGCACAACAGAATCTAGAGATTTTCAGCACTGCTTAGTATTAAATGTTAAACATTGTTGAAAATCATGTTCATTCAGTGAAGGTCAACAGATTAGCCATCACTCCAAGAGAAATGTGGTGGCCTCCTAAGCAAGGGTAAATCAGAATGAAGTCCTTCCTCCCTGTCAAACAATTGCATTTTCATTTTTTAAATAACCACACACTATATGGACAACAAGACAAAAAAATATTTGTTAGATCGACACTGAAGAGAGCTGGTGAGAGGGATCTGCTGGCAACCTCTTTTCTAGTTCACCCCAAAGGTGTTGGATGGAGTTGAGGTCAGGGTCAGCCAAGTTCTTTAATACTTATAGTGTGAACGTCTTCATAAAAGTGGTCCAAAAACCCATCACAGATGGCCCTGGAATCTATAAGTCTCCAGGGCCGTCTGATTTCCTTTCCCCTGGGCATCCAGAATGCCCTCCTGTGGAATACCCCCCCAAGTCCCGTGTAAAAACAACCTGCTCCAAACAGCGCAATGCACTGTACCTTTAGCCAGACGCTGGGGCCATGTATATGTGGATGGCTAGTGGGTACGCACCCTGTTAGAGGCCAGTGGGTTGTGGCCCCTGGCACGCTTGGCTACTTTCATCTAGGTTCAGCCCTTGATTCTTAACTGAAATTGATGAGTTTTTATGGGCGACCTGGGGGGGTCTCACACAGCAGGACATCCCAGATCAGGAGGCCCCAGGGGCAGGAACCAAAGCCCAGGATAGTCAAAATCCCAGGTTTTGATCCATTTTTTAAGAAGCCGGTTTAGTCTTTTTTAAGGTTTCTGCAGGATATGGTATAGGAAATGATATACTTTTGTTCTCCCCTTCAGTCCTAAAGAGATGATAGATGTAAGCGGTACTAGAGATGTATTAGAGCTTTCTGCTTATGTGTGCCTTCTATTGAGATGTAGGTCATTACCATGTATGTACAATACCTCCATACCAGCATTTTCTCTCTCTGAATAAAGAACGTTACCTGCCTGGGACCAGAATAGATTGTATACAGTTTATAAACCATTGGGGATCATGCTAAATACTTGGTGAAGCCAGTGTGCATTGCAGTATGGATTGCAACCTGCATCTCAGTGAGCTTTTAAGTGATTTCCTGTGATGGGGCATTTTTACATGTTAGGTACATCATTTTTCCAATAAGGTAAGGATATTTGTTTTTAAGTTTGAGAACAACAGAACCCTATGGGTTATGTAGAATAAGTTGGTGAAACTTAAAAAAATATAACCTTACATAACTGAAAAGAATGGGCCCAAACTGTAAATGTGCCATCACATGTACAGGTGATTTTTTTGGGAAAAATAGAGGACAAATAATTCCACTTTTGTTAGTGTGTTATCGCTAAAAAGCTTACCGGGATGCAGGTTGCAATCCACAACACAATGTACACCGGAAGCAACACTGGCTTCACCAAATACTCCCCCACTGTGTCTGTCTGCTTCAGCCAACTAGATCAGTTTCCCCAAATTCTAAAGGGCCTCACGACCTAACCCAACAAGCTGTTAGGTTCCCCAACCATAACATAACATGCATGAAGCTTGTTTTGTGTGCCGGGCCACAGTCATGCTGAAAATCTGCTGATTCCCACCACAACTATGTAAAATGAGGGCCATTTTATTGTATTTAACAATTTCCATTGATTGAGACCCTTCCTCAGTGAAATCTGGCAAATAATTAGTTCAAGTTATTCTGTCTGCAACTTTAGAACATACAGTATCATCTAAAATTTCAGGGAGGGTTAAACTGCTTTGTTTTGCTCAAGTACTACAGAATGTTACATTACCGTCTGGAGCATAACGTAAGGCACTCCCAGAGATTTCTCTTTCTCCCACCAACCACACATAGCCAGAGCCAGTCATTTCCAACATGGCTGCTGTTTTGTATATGGTACTGGCATCATCCTCACTGCAAGAAAAATGTAAATATAGATTTGTTAAATTCAGTATAATACAATACAATAACATTCAGCACAATTTAATAGATTAAAGGGCACATTTTCCAGAAATTCAGCTATGCAACTCATTGTATCAATCTTATACCCTATGCTAAACCATTCTGTCCAAATGCCTCTTATACTCCTTGCACCAACTTCTTACTATCTTGTCCTCCAAGCACTCAAAGGTTCCATGTAATGGTTTAACCAATTATCACTAACAGACATGCCCTAAATCTTCCAGGAGCTGAAATAGCACCTTATAACCTGTCACAGCCTATTGCAGCCCCTCATAAACACCCAGTATGCATAATAAAGAACCCATAAACTATGTCCGCTACCAGAAGAAGAAGCATACCTGGAGACAATGCTCAAGCAAATAATATGCCTGGGCTCCAGAGAATAAAAACAAATCAAATGCTGGGACCCCCTGACATCATGAGCTGCAACTGCTATCCTTTAGCATGGCCTATACCTTTAACTTGGCTAATCCAGAAGGGGCCCCTCATGGATTGAGGGGTTATTACCCATTCAGCAATTCCATTCTAGGCACCACACATAAGGGTTTCTAGTCCAAGGAAGTGAAAAAAAAAAGATGTAGCTAGTAGAGTACTGAAACTAAGGTTAGACAGGAGAAGATCGTGGGACCTAGAATATGGATCCCTTGGCGAGGTGAGTAAATGCTTCCCAAAGGTAAAACTGAAGGGGGAGAGCAGACCGGTGAGGCTTGGGGAGGTTTTAAGCCCGATGTTCCTCTTTAACACCTAGCCTCTTACCCTGGCAGCCATTCCACTATGAGGTACCACATGGAGAGCATTTTGTTTAAACTACTGTATGGGTAGGACACAGAGGTTAAAGAAGTAAAGAGAAGGGCAAAATTGGAGATTTAGGGCTCAAAGTTAGAATTGAAAGAAATATCAAGGTTTTGGGTGGGAACAGAACATTGCACTAGGGAGTAGAAATGTCAGGAAGCATACCTCAAGCTTGGATGTTGTATTAATCTAGGCAGACAAGGGGCCTTTTACATATTAAAGAGTTATAGATTTGGCTCAGGGTTTCAGAAACCTAAGTTAAGCACCAACATTATTAACATGAGGCATAGGCTTATATTTGGGGAACTCTCTCTAAAATATTGCATACAAATAAGGGCAATTTCTTAAGCTATGGGTTAAAATAAGGTGTTGTTAGAAAAATGCGAGCGCAAACATAAAATGGATAAACGCCTAAAAGTGCACATATATTGGTTATTAGCTCTTAAAACTCTTACTCTATGGTAATACTAAAATCTACGGATGAGGTTTTACTAAATCAGGGCCATCGATTCTAAATCTACGATAAAAAGTACAATTTTTCGGGGGGTTTTATCAGTTGTAATGTGACTGTGATGGGGTTAATTGTATCCAGATTTAGCTTCAGAACCAGAATATCCCAAAAAATCAGAACAGGACAGAGGAAAGATTTTAGCAACACTACACACGATAAAATAATTGTTGACTGTTTACTGTTTGTCAGCAGAACTGAGAATTGTTGACTGTTTATTGATTGTCAGCAGAACTGAAAAAAAAGTTCAAATGATTTGAAGCACACACCTAAAAAGGAGATATAAAAGGTCCAAGTAATGAAACTGAATACCATAATCCATAGATATTTTATTAGGCTTACCTTGCAGAGAGGATGATGACTCGAGCTTCCAGGCCTTTTGCTTCTGTTAGAAGAGCCGTCACGTTTTTGGTTCCAGGCTCAAAATGAAGAACTTTCTCTGCCTGTGATTAGTGTGAGCAAATGGAATTAGCACAGGTATCAAATACTCTGCAGAGACAGAGCCATGCTGTGCAGGAAAAGAAGGTTAAAATAGTCCTCGTACAAACACGTTAGATTTATTTTAAATCTATGACCATTTATATTGCCATTATTTTTCCTTTTTTTATTCTTTTATTTTCCTTTGCTTTGAATTTGCACTCTGCATGCAAACTGAAGTCTGCCAAGACCCAAAAAGAAAAAGAAAATATAAAAAGAAGGACGTGCATTTAAAAGAGAGTCGAAAAAATAAAGGTCTGAAAATGCAATCTTTTTGAAAAATCCAATGAGTGTCCTCTTCCCAAAATCAAAACACCAAAAAGAATATATAAGAAATTGAAAAAAAGAGAAAAAATGCATTTTTCTAAACAGAGGATTGACCTTTTGAAGAATCCAATTATCTCAGACTGCAAAATTAATCTTCTCCAAAATAATAAGAAAAAAAAGACACTTGCAGGTTATTCAGGTTTACATGCATGCCTAACAAACTTTAGCTGCTGGAGGTGCCCACAATTTAATTTTGTATTTGAATTACTATTTGTTTTCTTTTTTCTTTATTTGCTAGCCCCTCCAGCATCAAAGGATCAACACGACTTACTGTAGGGGCAGGCTGAGCACTTACATTTGATCCAATCTCTTGTCCAATCCTCTATGGGATTGCACAAAAATAGCACAGTCACGGACCACCTAATTTAGGTGGGGGAGGGGGAGGGGTAGAAAATTTAGATTTTATTGTTTTTGGTTTTGGGTGTCTGTGACTTAGTTAGAACCGGTGGGCTACGTGCATTTTCCATGCATATATACCTTGGGTCCACGCTTGTTGTCATAGGAAAGTTGTTCGAGGTTTTCATAGTTCCTTTTTTTACTCTGATGAATAATGTGCACAGAGAAAATATGTAGACACAGAAGAATATTATAAACAGTTGAATATGGTGTGTAGTAAAGCAATCCAACAACCACCTCATCTCTCCACCTCTGCTAAAGGGTAACAATAACACTGGAGCTTGCAAAACAGTCATGTGATGTATGTCTGTGAATGTATATCTGGGGGTGTAAAGGGATATTGTTACTGTGATGGAATTTTATATGTATGGCTGAAATGTAAAATGTTTTTATCTTGTGTTTGGAATGGAATGGATATTTATTACTTTTGGTTTTTAGAACTATCAACTAGTTTATTATAAATGGGGGCCTATTAGAGATATTTTTTTCAAATTAATCAAAATTAATTCTAATTTAATTATACTACTGCGCTGTCACCCCCCCTACTCCCCTTCAAAAATACAATGTATTTATGGCCCGTATTTATCGCTAAAATGACTGCAGTTTAGTGTTAATTGTTTAGTGGATTAGTAGTTGTTTACTGTGATCGAGCGATGAAACAGAACTGGTTAATCAGCTATCGTATTGTTTTGGCTGACCAAACATTTCTCGTTTATCGCTTGATGGTTGGAGTGCATAAACAGGAGTCACTCTCAAAACAATGTGTTTTGCAATGAGAACGAGCAACACATCACATTAACAATTGTTCTTAGAGACCGATTGACCAACAAATCTTCCGCGACTGAACATAGTTGCGAAGATTTGTATGGTCACCAACTGATCCACTCGTGTAAACCCAGCATAGGTTTTCTTACTTATTTAGCTTCTTTATTTTGTAGTTTAGTATAGTCTTGTCTTTATTTTGTAGTTTAGTATAGTCTTTTCCCCAGTGTATTAAAGCGGACCTTCAGCATCATTTAATAAAAAGCCCAAAAATGATTCATCTAAGCATCTAGAATGAATATATTTTAAGTATTTAATCACTTACTTGTTATTCTTTCCCCCACTGAGCTACAACTCTGTTCAGGACTCTAGGATACGGGTCCTGCCATCTTGCCTCAGAAGCATCGCATACAGAGGAGGGGGGAGCAGGGGCGGGGCTATAGCTGTGCTTTGCACAGACAGAGCAGAGCTGGGGTCAGAAAAAGGACAACAATACCAAAATGCAGAGAGGCACAGTCAGAAGACACTTCCTGTACTGCCATCTTGGATGTTTAAAGGCTCATAAAATGCAGTAGATGCAGGTAGGATGATTTTGAATGTGGGCAATCTGTATGTACAGGGTGGGGGAAGCATATAAGGCTCTTATTCAGGGTGAAGTTTCGGTTTAAGTTAAAAGCTTTAGTTAAAAGTCCTTTTTATAGGCATAGCTAGCTCATATTCATGTGGACAATTTGATTTCACCATAAAAAACCCAGGGTCTGATTTACAAATTCCTACGCCACTATGGCCTGCCAGGCTCTTTTCACCCCAGCTACCAAATTTACTAATACGGTGAGGAAACCCAGCAGAGATTGGCAGAGTAATCTTGTTTCACTGGTGCAGACCACAGAAATTAATGGTGGCTTTTCCCCTTGATTCCATTTTTTTATATTCCATTTTTTTCATGCCTATATTCTGAAATCATTACACGTTATCACTTTTTACCTGCAACCTGCTCCTGTGCCACTCCTTTTTTCGGACACAGTACTGGTATGAGAAGCAGGCCCGTTGGGTGGACTTGATGTACATAGCGTTCCTACTGTGATAAATAGGAAAGCTTTTTGTCCTCTGTCACGCACTGAGGTCTGCGAGAAAGTCCATGAAAGTTTTCTTACATCCACTAGGTCGTGCTACCATCCTGGTCATTTTAAAGGACATAATTTTTGCTGCTGATTTGTAAAATAAACATTTATTACCACCATGCTGTACTGGCCAAGTTGTTGACAGCAGAAAGTCGCCAGCATGTGTTGTTATGCTGCACTAACACATTAACATGTGATTCCTTCAGTTTCCACCAGTTTTGGGCCAAAAACAACAGTGCAGGCAACTACTTAAACCGGACCTACAGCTTTGCACAGTTAGAAAAGAAAACTTCCCAAAACTCACTTGCCCTATCTGCATGCATGATACTGAAGCATTGTCAGCACTTGCTCCTGCATCCACTCAAAGCTTAAATGCCTCCTCATCGATTTTCTCCTGGTAGCAGCCATTTTGGAGCTTCTTCTCCCAGAATCTCAGCCATGCTGCTGCCTGGATTCAGCTGACATAACTGGCAATGCACAGTAACAGGAAGCCCATCAGCACTTCCTGTTTGCAGGTGGCTTGCAAATTTACCACAGCAGGAGTTAGAAAAAGGTAAATTCATTTTTATGTGCAACAATCTAAATATCACTGGGGAGGGATGCATATGAGCACTGTTTGTTGTGTTGGTCTGGTTTAAGTAATTTTTTGACTGTTGGTCCACTTTAAAGCAGACAAAACCCCCTAAAACAACTCAATCTATTTTACTCCCCCATCCCAGGTACATTACCTTTGTATGTTTTCTGCCCTCAGTGCTGCTTGGTATTCCTGTTATAGTGATTTAAATTTTCCCCAGCTATGCCATTGTATGCAGTTGGTTTCTGACATGAAGCCATTGTTCTAAACTAGATGTTTAAGCCCTCCTCCCCCCACCTCACTTACCCCTGCTGGGATCAACTTAAGGCTATTAAAATCACGCTAGAAGGGAGCCAAAAGGCAAAAGAAGATTTACATTTTTCCTTAATTTTTCCTATGAAGCCAAAATTGCTCATGATTGTTTCTATCCAATTCATTACCAGGACACTAAGGGAAGGTGATACATGTTTTTTTTAAATGTAACCTTTCATACGATGTGGTTGGTCCACATTAACATACTTTAGCCTAAACAGACCAATCATCTGTCATCTAGGAACTACAGTCTAAAAGACTACAGGGCCAGGTGAAATCCCTCCTAGGTTTTCCCAATTTGGGATGCCCTGCTGTATGAAACCCCAGGGAATCATCAAAGGCAACGTAGAACTCAGGATTTTAGTATTGATCAATCAGCCCCCATTTTGCATGTGCAGGCTTTCTCTGGCACTCCATAGTGGTTAGCACACAGTGCGGGGATGCTAGGGTAAACCCATACATTTGCATGGTACCAGGTTTACCAATACTCAAATCCTGCGTTTCTGTCCACTTCAAAACAGTAAAGAGGTGGCTGACGTAAATCTGGCCCATAATTTAATTCAGAATTTCTGCTGTTCTGTAACCCTAGGGTAAATCTAGCCCACAATGTAGCTGTTACATTCTAGAACAGAATAGAATTTTTATAGGGGCTTATTAGAACTAAGGAATCTTCATTTTACCGACATCTATTCTTTATAGCAGTGTTCCCCAACCCTCTCCTCAAGGCCCAACAACAGGTCATGATTTTCGGATCTCCACATAGCCGCCTCTGCAGCTCTCTCTAATCCCGAATTGCTTCACCCGTGCATCTGTGTGGAGATCTGCAAAACCTGGACTGTTGGTGGGCCTTGAGGAGGAGGGTTAGGGGACACTGCTTTAAAGGGGATAAGGCAGCAGGCAGCTCATCTGAAGCCTGTCCCGTGCGTCTTTTCTCTGTTTTCAGCAGCGCAGGAGAGGAATGGATGCCTGGCCTGTGATCAGGACATCATTTACAGGAGCACTGCCACACCCTCTCTACACCCTCTCTAATCTTTGCAATGGAGGGGGTGTGTCAAGGTCTGACAGGAATGAATAGGAGGCATGGCTGCACCCCTGTGACTAATGGCGGGGGGGGGGGGCAATGCAGCAAGCTAGGGCTGCAGAACAAACTCAGATGAGTTGCTGATAGCTGGACTATCACACATCAGCTGCAGGGGACAAATGGTAAGTATCCTTACTGCTGTTGAATGACATTACATTTTTTTGTGCTTTCTGCATTCCATTGGGTAGATCTAGCATCATGTCATGTAAAGTTTCTCTTTGAATAAAAGCTTACTTTAACCTCTTTTAATGAAAGCTTCATTTGGTAATTTAGGTCTTTTTGTGAGTTCATGAGATTGTAACATGGCGTACAATTCTTGCTCTGCATTGGCTCTTTTTTATTTTCTATTAGAAAAGGGATACCTATTCAAGTAAAAATCCAAACAAAGCACTTCCAGCACCTGTCAACCAACCCATGTCCCCGTCAGCAGCCAATAGGTTACCTCGGGTGGGTCAACATGACTACATGCACATGGAAGCAGACCTGTGAGTATTCTGCCTGGTTTTAGGGTTCTTTTTTGGTCTTTTTTAGACAGGCATCCCAAATTGAGATGTCTAGGGGGTGGAGGATTAAACTGACCAACTGTCATTTTACGTTAGGCGTTCCTTAAAAAGTCCATCACTCCCTAAGCCTGCAGTTATGAATTCCTGGGACAGGGGCCACCACAGTGCACATAATGGATGCTGACAGTGACATCCACTCCTAAAGGTGGTGCTGTGGCAAGACCCAGTAGCTGAAAAAGGAATCAATTCCCAAGGGTCTGCCAATCTGAATTGATGCATATGAACACTGTTTCTTGTAAGGGTGTTGGTCCAGTTTAAAAAATGTATATATGGCTGTTTCTGACAAAGCCACTTTTGAATGGGTAAACTTTTTTTAGCCACTTATGGCCTTTACACTTCATATTTCACTTTAGAAGGTACAATATACAGTGAAACATTTGAGATTTAGACCTAAACCTTTGAATATAAGCTCTGTGTGTGCATGAATATTGTTGATAGTTGTATTGCTGTTTTTGTGTCTCCTGGTCTTTGTGTCCTGGAGATTATAACATGGCTGAGTGATTCTGCTTCTGTACTGGCCCTTTTTTCTATTGTCTGAACAGTAAGGCTTGAAATGCTTCTGTTATTTAACATTAAGAGTCTAACACTGCCCACCTGGCAACCATCACTAGGAGACCCCAAGAACTTGCTGGACCTGTTTTATGTCCAAGATCCTACAGAAGAGTCCATTGTACTTTACATCTATGTAACACCTATACATTGGTAAAACAATGCGCTGACTGTATGATGTTTACCAGCGATAGCTCCAGTGAAGAATAAAGTGGAACCAGGGGGTTCTTTTTCTTACTGTTGGTTGGGGGGGGGCTCTCTCAGACCAGTCACGCTAAATATAGTTAGAATTAGGATAGCTGGGCCCAGTGGCATATATACAGTACCACTGAGGCAAGGGAGGCTGGGAAGGCAGCCGCTACCATGCTCATGGCAAAAGAGGGTGCAGCACCTCCATTTGCATTGCAGCACCTATGGGCTACCTGGAGAGGTTCATTTCTTGTCTAGGGTACCCCCACAGTATTAGCGGGCTCTCTGCTATGTGTATAGACCACTAAGGTGTAGGCATCCTAGTTCTGTCCTGTGTAGCCAGGGCCAGTTTTAGGATTAGGTGAGCCCTCAGGCGATAAAGTCTTAGCTGTTTGCGATGTGTCACAGGCATAAAAGCTAAATATATGGTGGAGTGTGGTGGGCCCCACAGAATGCAGAGGTTCCACATATGTGCCCAAGTTTATGTACTGATGCAGGCCCTGTTTGCAACCTATGTCCCTGTCCTGCAGCAATCCATTTAGACAGGGCATGCTGCTGCAGTACTTCGGATCAGAAGCAGTCCACATTGGGCCCCAATGCTACCGACCCGGGCTCCATAGAAGTCTGCAATGTCAGCAAGTACAGAATAGGGCTGATTCAGGGTCGGTGTGCAAAAACACTCAGGTGGATCGCAAACAATTCTGCATGTGCCTAGGTGCATGATTCATGGCTGTATGTGCGAATCACACCAAATGGCAATTAGCATTTGGTTGGCTAAACACTTAGCTGCTCCCGATGCTTCACCATGTTTCTCCCCTTTCCTTTACTGTTTCTCCATAGTGGTTTGATCTCTCCAGTTTCTGTGTTTTCTGCGGAGATCTATTCACCATTTTGGAGTGTACTCTCTGGAGAACCTGTGTTCTCCATTTTTTGGGGGATATTCTGATTCCAGATATTGGGGCCCAGTATCCACATTGAGATTTTTTACACTTTTTTATCATTTTTTTTTCACTAAAAACCCCAAAAAAAGGATTCAATCCCTTAAAAGAACTTGCAGCTGACACCTTCATTGTTCAAAAACAACAACAAACAATGGAAGCTGTTGGCATGTGTTATCAGCACATTGGCGCAATTTGTTGCAAAAACAAATGCGTTCCTCATTTTGGCGACCATGAATCATGTCGAAGCCCAAGTACGACATATCGCTCCAAAAAACGTGCGGAAATTCATTAGTGCAAACCATGAATCAACCCTAATATCTGCTCTTTTTATGGGGGGGGGGGGCACTATGATTTTTGCTATGAGGCTCTGTGGAGTCTATTTATGTGAATGGCCAGTTCTCTAGCTGGACATGGCCAGGCTGGAGAATTCAACTCCAGTAAAGATAGAAGAACCAGAGCATTTCTAATTATTTCTCTTTCTTCACCAGAGTAGTGGTGCTTCATCACTGTATGGAGGATGGAGCTCACTTAGACCAGCCACACTACATCCTGTAAGGATTAGTATGGATAGATTCCTACCTTGAGGTGGCCATGTTGGTTAGCTGGGACAGTTTCAGTGAAGAGACAAATGGAATCAGAGGACTTCTGGGTCATTTTCTTTCCCTACTGGAGCCACTGGTGCCCTCTAGCTGATGCACACTCACTCTCTGTGAAAGGGAACAAGCGTGATCAGGGAAAATCTGGTTATGATTAGAAATTCTGGAACTTTTAAAGGTGGCCAGTTTGGCAAGCATAGATAAGATGAACCAAAGGTTCTGGTTCCTTCTCTTTCTTCGCCAGAGATGAGGGTGCTTGCCAGCTGATGCACACTCCCTTGATCCGAGGGGGTGCAAACCATCATAAATATAGTAAGGATTAGGATGGCCTGATCTCTAGCTGGAGGTGACCACATTGGTGAACATACTGTACAGTAGACGGCTCCATTGAAGAAAGAAAAGGAGTTGTGGTTCTTTTTCTTTCTTCACTGGAGCTGTGGTGTTTGTCACCTGGTGCACATTCTCCCGACGTGATAAGGGGAACAAGCTAAAATCAACAGATCAAAATAATCTGTTAAAATTAAAATAATCAAAAATACTTTAATACTTAATACTGATAATACTTATTTTTTTCTACTGGCTTCATCAGATCTATTTAATGTATTCCCCAAATTATTAATGAAAGAAACATTTTAACAAGTGAAAAATCAAGATAATCTGTATTACCGTATATGAATATAAAAATATTTAATAATATTAATAGTAACACAGCCATATTCTTTCTTATGTATTTAACTGGCTGAATTATGTTGATATCTTATATCCTAGTTAATAAAAAACACATTTCAAGAAATCTCAATCCAGATATGCTAAATGTTTTAAAAAATATATATATATATATACATATATATATATATATAGGCCTTATTTATGATGTTCGGCATGTAGCATCTTTCCTGTGGCTATAGCACCAGTTTCAGAGCACCGGCATTTTTATCTTATCCGGAACGCTAACTATTAAGCTTTGGCTGTTGCACCAAGTATGGCCCGGCCAATGTCAGCGCCTGTTGGACACCGCTGATGATTATCCCAGTGCCAGTGAGCGCAACCTTGTACCGTTGTGGCGTTTTTCTGGCGCGCCACAAAATATTTATGATTTTTTTCCTCCTTGAAATCTTTGGCGCTGTATTTTGCCGATGCTGGTCAGCATTTCATCATTACAGTTACAAGAAATCATTACTGGGGACAAAGGGGACAAACTTTATAGTTAATTTAGGCTGCGTTTTAGTTATTGTTGTTGTCCAAATTACACATTTTTAAGCAAAATAAGCCATTAAAATAACCCCCCCCCCCCAATAAAAAAAACATTTTGTGACATCTTGTTCATCTGTTTCCATTACTGACCAGTCCCAGTGCAAGTTCTGTACAAATAAATGTGTTTAATATTAATTATTAGCATTAAACACTTCAATCTAGTTCTGCCTATTGAGCTTTATGGAATTTTTACCTACAGCAGCAGGTTTCATCTGATGCTGCTTCAACCAGAGCGCCCGACGCTACAACCTTTTCCGCACTAGTGTTAAATAAGACTCTAGCTGACCAATGCTTCGGCACTGTTGTTTTTTTATTTTTTAAATCGAACTAATCAGGGCCAAAAATGTGGCACTGGGTTCTCCAATAAGGCTATATATATGCACTGATTAGAGGACTGATTATGCACTGATTATATGCGTAGTGGAATCACTAGAGACATAAGCACAGCAGGGTGTTCTGGGGGGTTTCTCACAGAGGGGTATCCCAAATCAGGATGCCCTTAGGATGAAGATATTAATGCTAAAATGTGCTAGATGGCAAGATAAGGGCTTTCTTATACCCCTGTATCAAAAACTGGCAGAAATAATAAAAATGGGCTAGAAGGTTTTTGAAAATATAATTCTATTATTACAGGGGTACTGCTAAATTCTTAACTGCCTCTCCCCTAAGCCAGGTTATAAGGCTTATTATAGCAGTATTATTAATGTGTGTAAATGCTTTTACTTCTCATGCAATTCTTCAAGCAGATATTTGAATGGTTAATGTTGCTGTTTACAATCGTCTCATTTCAGTAGTTCTCCTTTGAAAAGTGGGTTAATTAATCCAATAGATCAGTTTGTACTTCAGTTTGGCCTGTTTTTAAAAGTGCATCTTATGAACTTAAAATAATATAGTGCAAAACCAACGATTAGAAATTAGTAAAAAATAAAAAAGAGGTGTGTCACTTGTAAATGTGTCCTATTCCTAACATATACCAAGTACCTAAATTTTGGGGCCATTTTAGCTGCCACCCAAGCACAAATACACTTTTTGATCACTAGGACTTGTTTACTATGTGATGTGGAAGGTCAAACTGAAGATGTAGAGCTAAATTCCTCAGCATTAGGTTCCAACAGCTAAACTTCGATATATCCTTTTTTTATCTGGCTTTGGTGGTTTAACATCAGGCCAAGTATCCTAACTCCCTAGTATGTACTGTACATCTCCTATCTTGAATTTTTCACAACTGTCCCATTTTCTAACCCATGCTTAGTGTTTGTAGTGTCCAAGCAGATGGCAGCAGCATATTAGGCATATTAATTGTCTTTACACATTTTGGTAAATCTCCTAGTTTGGTACATTGCATCTTCTCCGAGAGCAGGGCAGCTAGCAGGTTTTCCAGAAATTGCATGAGCCATGTCAGCAAAGCAGTGCTTAGCGCGTGTCAGATGGAGATGTGGGCGGATGTTGATGTGACGGCTGTAGGAGCTCAAGTAGAAGCTGCATCGTACACATGATATTTAAAAAAGACATTGTCTACCAATCGTCAGCCAATCTAACTAAGCTGCTGGTCTTATGACTGCTGCTGAAAAGATTGTGCTATGCATGTTTTACTTGGTTTCCTTGGTTTATTTTGTTGTTGCAATGGGTTTTGCAAAGCTCCAGGCTATTCCCTTTGATCGTTTTTAAGGAGATTTTGGCCCTCGGCAAAGCATGTGAGATGAATCTACTACAACGGTTTGTCTGGTGCTAGTGAGACACTCTAGATGTTTCAGCATCATGTTTGTCATGTTACGATGAGAAGAGAAATATGTTTTAACATACAAGAATCTACATACATGTGATAGTCTGAAGGGAAACATTAACAGGTTATCTTAAGAAAATAAATAGTTGCACGCGAAGGTTGCGATACTGACCTTGGATTCTTTTTCTTCCAGAAGAGTCTCCAGCTTCTTTTGTGCTGCCCGGCCCTCATGGTCCTCACTTACAATGAGAATGACATGATTCCAGCCAAAGAGACGCATCATCTCAAACCAGACCAGCGCCTGGTGGGAATATGGAGGGACAGTGCGTAGAAACGACAGGTGGATGCTCTGGAATTTAAAATGTAAAGATTAAAAGAAGACAATTGAATGTTTTGTGTATGACAATCTTACCTTAAAGGAAAAACACTTTCTTGAAACAGAAAATAGTTACATGATGATAGGGACAACAGAATTACCCATCATTCTAAACAGAAGGAGGAGGCAATTGTCTTTGCATGTGCCCAGTCACACTGGGCTATCACTCACTGTAATTTATTATTGTATGTCAATGCTGAAACACAATGCATGGATGACACACTGCATTCTGATCACAAATCTATTCACTATAAAAGGATGGTCCCAGACACAGACAGATGCTGTAAGATCTTATTTGTTCTAATTTACTTTGCTTCTGGATCCTCAACCTTGCTTTGACCACAAACATGACCTGTCTGTACAAGTTTTGGCCTGATCCTCCTTTATGATCCATGTACCAACCTCAGGTTGATCCTCTTTTTATTATTCAGAGCTGCCTGCACCAACCTCAGCTGGATCCTTGCCTCGACTCTCCTTCGTCCCAGGGGACTTAGTCCAGTTGCTCCTTGTACTTTCCATTGCCAGTACTGCCTGTTTTCCACTTTAATAGTTTCTGATGCGCATCCCTGAGGACTGCAACATGGGCACACCACAACCTAAGACCTAAAATCTCACATTCAGGAGCCTAATATTTTAAGACTTTTTATTGCCACTCCTCTCTAAGCTTCTAGATGACAACCATGCAAACTGCAACCCGGGCACACCCCTAGTAAAAAACATTCTCACCTTCAGGAGCCTAAAGAGGCGATCCTTTAGTTCAGAGGATCTAGTCCTGTTGCTCCTTGTACTCTCTGTTGTCAGTACTGCCTGTATTCATCTCTAAGCTTAGGACTGCTCCCTGAGCACACCATGCAGCTAAAACCTTCTCATGTTCAGTCAGGGGCATAAAGAGTTAATACTTGGTCCTTGCTTTGAACCTCTTTCATTACAGGGGACCTAGTCCAGTTTCTCCTTGCACTCTTTAACGTCAGTATTGTCTGTTTTTTTCTCTCTAAACCTCTGGAGGACAACCCTGATGAATTCAACCTGGGCATGAAGCTAAAACCATTTAATTGTTCAGGGGCCTATAGTGTGAAGTCCTGGTGTGCCTATAGGCTGCACACCCTGGGTTACCTGTCATCGTCTCTTGCATGACAGATGTTCTAATTTTATTTACTTTACAGAAGCATAATTCTTATTTGTTTCAATAATTTTGTTCACTAAGATGAAACTAGACATGGGATTGTGATTTGCATGGCTCCTCCCACTGGCTAGGGAAGATGGGTATTTTGTAAATAAAGTATTTATTTACAAGTATTTATTAATTTTCAGAGACATTTTGGTGCCAAGACGAAGAGCAAGAGAGTGACAGCTTCTCCAGACCTCTCATTGCCAGCCTTTCCAGCCTTCCAGAACTTTTGATATGATTCACTAATCACCTAATCAGTGTGTACTGATGTCTAAAATACCATTTTGTGAAATACTCACCTGTAAAATGGGTATTATAAGTATGTCACACACCCCGCTTCAGATAACCATAACACGTGGGTAATACCGACCTGAAGAGGCGTTCCTGCAGAGATGATAGTAAAAAGAAAGCCCCTCCCTGATCCATAAATACCTGGGACCTCCCACTCATTACCCAGTATACAGAAGCAGTAAGAAAGGGACCAGGAAGAGGCAAATATAAATCAAACAAAGTTCACAATATAAAGGATCCCGAATACAAAAAAGGGCGGGTGAAGCGGGGTGTGTGACATACTTATAATACCCATTTTACAGGTGAGTATTTCACAAAATGGTATTATTCTAAGTATGTCACACACCCCGCTTCAGATAACCATAACACGTGGGACATCCAACAGCAGTGTCCATAAAAAAGGGCGGGGATCCAAAACAAGGCAACAATGCACAACTTAAACCACAACAGCTTGCAGAACAGTACGGCCAAAAGCAGCATCCGCTGAGGCCCGAACATCAACCTTGTAAAACTTGGAAAATGTGTGAACAGAAGACCAAGTAGCGGCCTTACAAACTTGCTCAACAGAGGCCTGGTGCTGAAAAGCCCAGGACGCCCCAACAGCACGGGTAGAATGAGCAGTAACACGAAAAGGGGGACTCCTCCCCTTGGCAGAATAGGCCCCAAAGATGGCCTGACGAATCCATTTACTAATGGACGATTTGGCAGGAGCCAAACCTTTCCTAGGCCCAAAGGGCACCACAAAAAACGCATCAGTCTTACGAAAGGAAGACGTAACCACCAGATAATACTTCACAGCGCGAACCACATCCAAGGAATGCAGCGCCCTTTCTTTCTCGTTGCTAGGATTGGGACATAGAGAGGGCAGAACAATGTCCTGATTCAGATGGAAGGCCGACACCACCTTAGGAAGAAAATCAGGCTTAAAACGAAAGACAACCTTATCCTGATGCCTTTCAAAGTACGGAGCTTTAATGGATAAAGCTGCCAACTCCGAAACACGCCTAACTGAAGTGATAGCCACCAAAAAAGCCACCTTTTGAGTAAGCGACGACAAAGCCGCCTCATTCAAGGGCTCAAACGGAGGACCCTGAAGAGCAGAAAGAACCAAATTCAAATCCCAAACTGGAACAACAGGCTTCCTAGGAGGCCGCACATGCATAACTCCTTGGAAAAAGGTCTTGACTAAGGGATGAAGTGCAAAGGACCTTTAAAAGAACACAGCTAGGGCAGAAACCTGCCCCTTCAAGGTACTGATCTGGAGCCCCAGCTCCAAACCATGTTGAAGAAACTCCAAAATTCTGGGAATGGAGAACTCCCGGCAAGAGAAGGACCTACCTTCACACCAATCAATATAGGACCACCAGGCCCTATAATAAATAGTAGAGGAAGACCGCTTCCTGGCGCTGATAAGAGTCTGGATCACCGCATCAGAAAGGCCCTCCTCCTTCAAGATTGCGGTTTCAGCAGCCAAGCCGTCAAAGCCAGCGATTGTAAATTTGGATGACATAGCCGACCCTGTGTTAGCAGGTCCGGCCTCAGAGGCAGGGCGAACTGATCTTTTGCCAGCCTTACCAGATCTGCGAACAAAACGCGCCTTGGCCACCTTGGAGCCACCAGGATCGCTGACACTCCTTCCAACGCCAGTTTGCGCACCACCCTGGCTAGCATCGGAAACGGAGGGAACAGGTAAAGCAGTCCCAGATCCCTCCAATCTAGCGACATGGCATCCACCGCCAGAGCCAGAGGGTCCTGTGAGAGAGACACAAAGACTGGAAGCTTGTGATTGTGACGAGAGGCAAAGAGATCCACTGTCGGGAACCCCCACCTGAGACAGATCGAGTGAAACACCTTGGGACTGAGAGACCACTCCCCCTGACGAGAGGAGGCCCTGCTCAGCAAGTCCGCCTCCGTGTTCTCCACCCCCGGAATGTAGACTGCTGAGATGCACGGGACGTTGGTCTCTGCCCACTCCAGAATCAAAGACACTTCCCTGAGGGCACTCCTGCTGCGAGTCCCTCCCTGGTGATTGATATAAGCAACCGCCGTCCTGTTGTCCGACCGGACCTGAACTGGCAGACCTCTCAGCTGACAAGTCAAGCGAAACAGAACCAACCTGATGGCCCTCAACTCCAGAATATTGATGGGCTCGTGAGCCTCCTGCGGACTCCACAGACCCTGAAACTGAAAATCCTTCCAAACACCCCCCCAGCCAGACAGACTGGCATCCGTGGTCACCGTTTCCCAACGAGGAGCTAGGAAGGATCTGCCCTTCGACAGATTGACCGACCCCAACCACCATAGTAGGGAACGACGAACTCGGGGAGTCAACCGGAATGGCCGGTCCAGAGATGACTGCGACCTGTCCCAAACCTTCAGCAGAAGAAGCTGAAGAGTCCTCGTATGGAACTGCGCAAAGGGAACCGCCTCGAATGAGGCCACCATTAGCCCCACCAGCCTCATCCCTAGCCGGATGGTCGGATGAGGGGCCACCAAGAGAAGCTGAACCAGCTCCTGAATCAAAAGAATCTTGTCCTGGGGCAGGAACACCCTGGCCTGCGAGGTGTCCAGAGACATCCCCAGAAACAGCGCAATTCTGGATGGACGAAGAGAAGACTTGGGGTGGTTGATCACCCAACCGAACCTCTCCAGAGTGGACACCACAACTCCGGTGTCCAACTCCGCTCGATTGAAAGAAGAGGCCATGATCAGTAAATCGTCCAGATAGGGCACAATGCGGACACCCTGAACTCTGAGCAGAGCCATCACCCCCGCTAGCACCTTGGTGAACACCAGGGGAGCCGAAGTGAGACCGAAGGGCAGAGCCACAAACTGAAAATGCCGATTCTCCACCACAAACCTGAGAAACCTCTGGTGTGCTGGAAATATCGGGACATGTAGATACGCGTCCTTGATGTCTATGGACGTCAGAAAATCTCCCTGACAAAGAGAATGAATGGCCGAGCGCAGCGTTTCCATGCGGAATTTGCGCGGCCGAATAAATTTGTTGAGAAACTTCAGATCCAAGATAGGACGGACCGACCCGTCCTTCTTGGGGACCGTGAACAGATTGGAATAGAAGCCCCTGCCCTGCTCCAAGGGGGGCACTGGGCAAATGACCGCCATGTCCAGAAGAGTCTTTACTGCCAGCAGGAGCCCCTGCGCCGCCAGAGGCTCCGAAGGCATCCGAGACCTGAAGAACCTGGAGGGGGGCCGGAGCTCGAACTCTAGCTTGTAACCGGAAGACACCACTTCCCGGATCCATCTGTCCGAGACTTCTTGATCCCAGACCTGGGAGAAGTGTCTCAGCCGTCCCCCCACCCGCAAGGGTGAGGGCGCCCCCTCATTGCTGTGCCGGCTTAATAGCCGGCTTGGGCTTAGAACCCCAATGGTATCCAGAACGGGCACGTCCCCTGCCCCTGTTCCCGGAATCTCCTCTGGAAGATTGGAACGCAGATCCTCTGCCAAATCTTGCCCCACGAAAGGAAGTTGTAAAGGCGGGCGCCCCCCGAAAGGAACGGCGCTGCTTCTTACGTTGAGACAATCTGCCGCCCTTGGTGACTGAATCCAGAGTTTCACCAAAGAGCCTCAACCCAACAAAGGGCAAAAACAACTCACACCGTTTGAGACTAATGAATTCAGCACTACCGGGGCGAAGCCCAGAAGATGTCAGCAAGTCCCTGACCACGGACCTGGCAGCCAACACCATAAGCTCAGAAGCGCACACCGGCCGTATGGCTGACCCAACGCTAGTAAAGCCATGACAAGCCATTTGGTCAATGCGTTTATCCTCCCCATCTTTAAGGGTGGAGCAATCAGGCCTATTTAAAACCGAGGAATTAGACAACCCCAGAACCGGGGCATCGACCTCGGGAGGGGAAACCCAGCGCTTAACCACCTCCGAAGGGAAAGGGTATTTCTTGTCCCACCCCTGAGGGATGCCAGGGAGCCTAGCCGGCCTGTCCCATTCCTTATCAATGATCTTGTGAAAATGCCGTTGTGAAGGAAACTCCAAGCGTGGCCTGGATTCCTCAAACAACTCACCCTCCTGCTGAGACGCCGCCTCGGGAGGGGAAATCTTCAGAACCTCCAACATCAGCGCCAGGGCGTGAGGAGAGTCCGAGGATCTCCCTAACTCACTAAGCTCCTCATCGGCGCCCGCGGATTGTTCATCATCCGACACCTCTGAGCCCTCAGAAACCTCACCTTCCTCTAGCCCAGAATAATCAGACCAATCGAGATTATTAAACTCGTCCAGGTCATCAGCCGGCGAGGCCGAGGACAAATGCTTCCTCTTGGCCGGAGCCTTACGGGCGGCTGAACTGGAAACAATTTTCTCAAGGTTAGCCAATCTGGCGCACATCTCAGCTTGCAGATCCCTGCCCAGGACAACGTCACACGGAGCGCGTGTCAGGGTGGGAGGCTGAGAAGACTCGGCCGGCGGTGCTGACCCAGACGCCTGGGCTCCCGACTGCCGCGCAATAGTTTGCTGTGCACAAGGTATACAAAGTAATACATCATCCCCAGTAATGGATGCGCCACACAACATGCACTTTTTGGGATGCCCCGAAGGGGTCCCAGCCCCAGTATCCGGGGATGCCTCCATAAGGTGAACTTTTTAATAGTCTCACAGACCCAGGGAATTACGCTAATAAGCAACCCGGGATGCCCCTTTAATGTCCCGAGTGGGAGGATTTTCTAGCAAAGAATGACCCCAGGGATATAGGACCGGGAGAGAGCCCCCTAAATTACTAAAGAGGATCCTCCTGATAACACCACCGCCTAGAAGGAGAAGGAAACAAAGGGAACCCAATAAATGTCAGGCTAAGACAATATATGGAAAAAACTGTAAACAATAAATAATAAATAATAAATAAGGCCCCAGAGCCACTCACGGATCCTAATGGCGTGGAAAATGGCGCCTCATAGAACGGCCAGAAGAGCAGACCGAAGGGTGAAGGGGGGCGTGGCAGCGCGGACCGCGGGAAGACACGGTACCGCCTGCAGCCGCCCACAAGAAGGAGCCTAAGCTCCGCAACGGCGCCTCCGCGTCAGTCAGCAGCAGCGGGGGGCGGGGCCGCGGCGACGCGCGAAGGCCCGGCCCCGCCCTCCCCCCCGATGCGGACGGAAGGAGACCTCAACCTGTCCCAGCTGAATACATAGACCGGCGCCGCCGTCTGCCGCGTCGCCGGTCAGCGTGACAAGGCAGGCAGGTGTGACCGCCGCTACCGGCGGAGCACCCGACCTGCACCGAGGGCCAGCAACCTCCGACAGCGGGCAGCCGGCCGCGGCAGCCGCCGCAGCCCGGCTCCGCCCCCAAAAGAAGCGTGAGGGGAAGGCTCCCCTCACGAAGACTCAGCCGCCCCCACAGAGAGCCAGCACCCCGGCCGTAATGGCGGCCGCGGTGCTGCGCTAAGTACAGTGAAAACACCAACACACAAAGAGAACACAAACACATAGCACAGTGAAAATAAAGGCTACCAGGAGGAAAGGTACCCGTAGGAGGAGACCCCCCCCAACCCCCACTGTTTGACCAGGGAAGACTAAGGGGACCCCCCAGGGGCCAGCACCAAGGGACGGGGCATCCCATACCGGGATCACCAACCCGGCGTCACCGCCTACCCTCTTATTTAGGGTCTCACGGGGGAGCTCTGCTCCTAGGCACCTTGGGTGCCAGTATACCCTCGCTCGGGCCCGCAGCCAAAACTGAGGAGGCATGTATTTTAAGACTAACAGATAAGGAGGAAGCACGAGCGGAAATAATCCAAATAACAGGCCGGGAGTTACCCCGGCTACCTGAAATCCCCCTGTGCAAGGAGGAGACATCATCTTCTGACTTGCTCGCCGTCTTGCAGAGATGGAAAACTGGGTAATGAGTGGGAGGTCCCAGGTATTTATGGATCAGGGAGGGGCTTTCTTTTTACTATCATCTCTGCAGGAACGCCTCTTCAGGTCGGTATTACCCACGTGTTATGGTTATCTGAAGCGGGGTGTGTGACATACTTAGAATATATATTTTGCAAACTATATATAGAGAAAAGTGCACACCCAGAGTTTTTTTGACACATTCCAGGAACAGTGAACAGCTCCATACATGTTGAAAGCTCATGAATGACTCATCCATTGTAATAACTATTACTACAGCTGGTGAGTGATCATCATCAACAGCTCAACAGCTTGTGTGCTGGAAGTTGGCTGACCAAGCCAGTTAAATCCCAGGCTGAATTCTGGACCCAACCTTCCCTTGTATCTATACATTTGCAGTGTTGGACTGGGATGCTGGGGCCACCAGTAGACCTGACTCTGGGGACCCACCCCACATTTAGATGCAAGTAATACTGGCTTACTTTCAGGCCCTATGCACAGGTACATTAAGCCAGACTGTATTGTCTGCAGGTGCACTTTGGATTCCAGGGGCCCACTAGGTTTTTTCCTGGTAACCCTGTGGGCCAGTCCGAGCCTGTACATTTGATGAATACATTGTCATTTGCTGGATAGCAGTGATTACAGTGAACTATTTTTTTGGCTTTTTTTTTAATGTTTAATAAAGATAAACTGTTTTCATTACTTGTTGCCTGTATAGTTTCTATATAGAGAGGGTTCTGTGTTAATTAACATGTTTTGCCGGTCTCAGACAAAGAGCTGCCAGCAATGATGGCTGAAGTCAAAAGAGGATCCTGCGCAGTGGGTGGCCTGGTAAGGGGGCAGATAACTGGCCCAAATTAGCTGTACCTGTTCACAGGGTACAGGTAAGTATAAGCTTGCATTAGAGTAACTGTGTCCTCAAGAGAGGTTGGGATGCCAATTATAGTCTTTTTTTTTTTTTTTTTTTAGATACAAACATACTATTAAATAGAAAAATAGTAACTATTGTATGTATTAGGTGGGTGGTGCATCTGCTCTTTTTTCTTTCTTTGGTGACAGGAATCCTATAAACTTTAAAAGTAAATGAAAGTTCCTTTGTATAACCTGAATTGTATTCGCCTGGTTACTGAAATGATAAATCATAGCCTCCTTCCCTGATGCTTTTCAAGTACAGCAAAATGCTTCAGCAGGTTTTTTCAGTTTGCAGTGAGAGTCGCTGCAACATGGCTATGATGACAGCTGCCATTTGTAATGAGGGGTAGGACACTACAGTACTTTTCCTTTGCACATCAACATTGTTGTAAACTAGAAAGCTTTGTTAAAGCCCTCAACCAAATTCTTACTGCATACCTTGAACTAGCTAGAGTAGAAGTGCTTGCTGTAGAAAAAAAGCTGCGCTTTCCCACACTTGAATGTCTTCACTCATTTTTTGAAATCACCAAGACATTGTACTTAGAGGCTGATTCATTAATAGCAACAGATAGTGACAGATAGCGACTGTTGAGCGACTGTAGCGGTATTTTGACAGCGACCGCTAGTAGTCGCTGTGCTTGGCCATTGTTCGGTGGATGATAGCGAGTCGGTGTGCCGTAATGTTGAATACAAGATGCTGAGTCGCTATTTGACAGGTTCGCTGTTGTATGGGAGCGCATGATAGCGACTGGACATAGCGACCGGCACCCACCATATTCATTAAAAAATCAGCCTTAAAACTTCCTAGCGCTGTGAAATGCATGCTTAAATCCCAGAGCGCAGTAGGCGATGTGTTAAAAGTAGTTTTTTAACCCCCTAACCACCCAAAAAAAAAATGGAATGATTTTGAAATAATATTCAAACCTGAATAGTTTAAAATCAGACCTGTAATATCAATTCTGCAAAAAAAAAAATGTTTTTAAAAATCCCCAAAAAATACATTTTCAAAGGAAGAAGAGTTCACAGATTTTTTTTTTGAAATGTAAAAAAAAAAAATATAATAAAAAATAATTATTAATTAAAATACATTCTGCCATTGAAATGCATTGGAGAGCGCCAGGTAGCGAGAGGTCATACCTGTCGCTGTTCAAGGATGTTCGCTGGCGCTGTGGGATGAGGCTGGGATAATGATGAATGAGTTGCTAGGTGGCGCTATCTCAGTCGCTAAGCAGTATCGGCTTGATAAAAGTGTGATTGTGGAGGGGAGCCGGCGTTCTAGTTGCGGTACCTGGCTTTACTGGCCGGCTCCCCAGTCGCTATCTGTCGCTATCTGTCGCTATTCCTTGATAAATAAGGCCCTAAGACAGAACTAACTTATGCCTGGTCTGAGGAGTCAGAACTAGTTTTTGCTGGAGTCAGAAAAAAATGTACTGACTCCAGCATAAAAAAGAAAATCTCTTACTAATAATTTATAATGAATGTAACATTCATAGAAAGTTTAGAAACATTAACCATACATTAATTTTATATTCTCTCAATCTAAGGCCTTTATTTATAATCACTGATAAGCAGCAGCTGGTGTTCTAGTGGTGAAAGATACGTTCTTTAATCTGTTTCTTATACTCTGTGACTTCATGTTGTCCCAAGGCTCTAAGTTACAATGCCACAAACTTACAGGAATGTAAAGGTATTGTCCAGGCAGAAACAAATATATACTCATCTGCAGCTCCTCTGTGCAATCCTGAGGTTCTTCCGCAGCACTTGCATCTTCATACTTACCAATTGTGGGGCTCCAGCAACTCTGTCTTCCAGCATCAGTGGCCGTTAATACAGACATCCATGGAGCTTTGTTTACCACCCCATAAGTCGTCTTCAATAACTGCAATGGAGAGGGGGCATCCCAAAGCAGGTTCATCACATCTGGCCTCAGGACCCCCTCCCCTTTATTGCAATAAATAGAGTAGGAGTGTTAGGGGACATGAAACCATATTGATGGACGCCAACACGGAGGATGGAATTGCTTGTTCTCCTTTAGTGGTAAGTGTGAAAATGCCGGCGCTGCACAGTGGAGCTTTGGTGTATACCTTTTTATATTATTGCCTGGACAGGAACATTAAACTGATATTCCAGGTAAATTGTTAAATTAGGCCCTTATTCATCAAGCGATAGCGCCAGGTAGTGTCTGACGAGCGCCAGGTAGCGGCAGCTAACGGCGACTACCGACTCAAGTACGCCCGGCGGCGGTCACAATGACGCATTTATCAAGCAAAATGAGGCTAGCGCCGGCGAGAGCGACGGCTAGCGCGGCATTCATCATGAAGCCGCCTGGACCGAACAGCGCTGCTGCAAATTCCCTCACAGCGCCAGGTATGAGCTGTCGCTCCCTGGCAATGTCCAATGCATTTCAATGGAGCAATCTATAATTATTCATAATTAATTTGGATTATTTTTTTATTTTTTTTTTTTAATGTCAAAAAATCGGAGAACACTTCTGCAATGTTAGGATTTATTTTTAAGTCAAAAAAAAAAAAAAAAAAATTTGTGCAGAATTGATCTAACAGGTCTGAGATTAATGTATTCATATTACAAAATGATTCTAAAAACATGTATAATGTTACATTCAAAAAATATGGTTGTTTAGGGGTTAAAAACTAGTTAATACAGATCGGCGCCAGCGCTCTGGGGTTTAAACAAGGAATGGACAGCGACAGCACATTCGGAGAGTGATTTTTTTATGAATATGAAGCTAGCCGTTCGCTCTGGCCATTCGTTGTCAGGCGCTCACATACAACGCTGGACCTGTGAAACAGCGACCCCCCAGCCCGTATTCAACATTACCGCACACCAACTGAGTCGCTGTCATCAAGCTAATGCCGGCCAAGCACAGCGAATACTGGCTGGCGCTGAAAAAATCACGCTACAGTCGCTCATCTGTCGCTACCTGGCGCTATTGATGAATCGGCCTCCCCGCCTGTTTTCTGCTCTCTCCATTCTGTATGTGAAGGTCTGCATCTTTTATCATCCTACTTTATATTTCTTTTTAAGGCCTAGTGAACTTCTTCCGTTCTTCTGGGCTTCCTCAGTTGCAGAGGATGACTTATCCATGCATGTTTCTGTACAATTTAATGAGTGATTCTCATAATACTGAATGATAATATGAAATGTCTGTACATACCTTTGCTCTGTACTTTGTTGTTTCATCATCACTATTGCAACCAGCATTACTCTACACCTATAACCAGACGGCGAGGCCAGCTTTTATCCCTCATTAGGCTTTGCTTTGCTTGGAATATCCCTTTAAGGTATTTGTTCAAAAATACTTTTGTGGACTTCCCCCTCTGACCTTAGATATTGGACTGCCATAGGGGCCTAAGGCCCTTTTACTTACCTTCATCCGCAGTTGCAATCACTCTCCTGCAGCTCTGATACCTGAAGCACTGTTCCAGCATGTAGGTGGGGGTATGTGGTGTACAAGGCCAGAACAAGGTGCCGATTACATTCTTTAGATGCCTCAGCCTTTGATCCTGGGGCATGCCTCTTTATGACAACTATAATTTGCCAGCTAGTGAAGCGATGAGCTGCCTCTCAGCTGATAAATCAGTAACTTTCTCCTACGGCAGGGTAAACATGTTACATATGTTACATATATATATTTATCACAAACTAATGCTAGTCAGGTATGTTTACTTTGTGTCCCTTACCTCTAGCCAGAAGTAGAAAGCTATCAGTTTTCTAACAGATGCTTCCCTGTTTTTATGATGCCTATTTCTCTCTCAGATTGGTGTTGACCCCCCCCCCGGCCCCCATGCTCATGTGTAAGAAGGGCTCTCATGCCTATAGTAGTATGGCCACTCCCATGCAGTCCAGGAGTGCAGCATCTATGGAATATGCTGTGGAATATATTCCCACAGCATCTACAAGGCGTTAAGTCCTCTCAAACAGCAAATGCCGCTAAACGTCAGAGAGGGAGCAATTTACTAAAATTAGGGGAGCAATTTACAACAATTTTTGTTTTTGATTGAAGGCCTGCTTTAATTGTCAAGTCATCCAATTCTGATACTAGTGTATTATCAATATTATATCAAATTATAATATTGTAAGTGTATACTGTATTTCGTCTTAATAATTTCACTCTACACTGTGTATGTATGTGACCAATAATCTGAATTGAACAGACCTGAACTGAATATTGGCAATTCAAGATTTTCCAAGGTAGAGCGGTTTCCTCCTAAACAAGCCTATTGCTTCAAATTGCATGTGTGGACCATATCAAGTGAGCTGAAGAAGTTGTTTTTGACTTATATATGACATATTTCTGTGTAGGAATTAAAGACCTACCTACCAACCTTTGCAGCTATTGTCCCAGGGAGTAGGTTTAGGTCCACAGTGACCCTAACGCATAGCCTTGTAGTGCCAGATGCTCATCCTATCTGTGCTGCTCCATGACATGGGAAACAAGAGGCATATGCACACTACATACTTTCTTCAATAGGAGGTGCAGTCACTGCAAATCCTGTCCCATGTGATGGAGCAACACAGAAAAAGAGGTAAGTATCTTTGTAATACAAGGCTGTAGGACAGTGGCAGGGGTTATGATGAAAGAAAGCCTTCCATCAATTATAGATTTACTTGTCACATCTAACCCAGTGTAGGCCCACTTGTTTTTTTTTTCGTGGAGCTTATTTTTTGGGTGTGATCATCAAAACACAAAAGCGCCATACAGGATGGTGTAGATCATCTTAAGAGGACCTGCTGAATACAGAATGTGCTCCGCCTGGCCCAACAGTTCATGCTGTACCAACAATGCCAGTATACCAGCCTGCAGCATCGGGGGATGCCGGCATTACTGATGGAAGCTGGGGGAGTTTGTACTGCAAAACGTCTACTGCACCACTTACTTGAAGACCATACAGTAGCTGGTAAACAATGTTTCATGTCCCCCTGCTTTCCATCGATTGCTGCCATCGAATCATCGAATGCCACTGGGGGCAGCCCAAGTACCCACTGGAAAACACTACTATAGACAAAGCAGGTCTCTCCTGTTACTCTTAACTGGTTGAACCCATCGCTCCTTTGCCTGCACTCCTTTGATCATTGTCGAAAAGATCAAAAGAGTGCTGTATTCTTATCCATTTGTTATTGATTTTAGTAGTTTAACTGCTTCCCCTCATCCTTTAAGTAGGATTCAGATTTTAAGTAATAAAATCACTCACTGGACTGTAAGGAGCAACTAAGTAACAATGCGAATCTTGTACCCAAGCTAGAGCTTATCACAAGATACAAACCTTATCAGAATATATGGACATCCTTGTGGTTAGTCCCATGACTGGTATCCGATAGAATCCAGCTGTATAGGAGACTGGTGTTGGAGTCAGATGATCTGTCGGTGCTGGAGGGTGACTGACCAATATGGCATAAACCTGGATAAGGCAGAATAGACATATATTACTATATTGATTTTTTAGATCATTGACATCTTTTGTCATAACGTACTGTGCTCCCGATTACCCAGGAATCTCCACAGTAGTCTAAGCGCCACTAGTAATTTATGTGCCCCAAGTTGTATGAGATAGATGTAATTATGCCCATAGACAGCAGTGCCCCCTTCCCCTCATTCTATTGTGAATTGGAATACCATTTACAAGAAACAAAATCCTCATAAAGGTTATTGACTGACTCACAGCCACCCAGTGGGGAATATAGAGTACATCAAATTTCAGAAAATATTCCATGGCTGAAGTTTATGTTTTGCTGTCTGGTTGATTACCCCTTAGGAAAACATACCTTTTGTGTCACCGGCCTCTAATGGAGTCTTCACAGAAATATATGGAGAATTATGTTGTCACTGGTCCCCCTAATTTTAACACCACAATACTGTATATGTTAATATGGGAAATCAAAGAGGGCCAGTGACACCATATTAATGTACGACATGTGTTACCATAGCATTTAACATGTACTTCAGAAAGGTGACATTTGCCCTCCTGAGGTTTATCCATAGTTACATATACAGTATTGTAGTGTAGCAATATTCTGCGTGTGCAGCGTTCAATTCTCCCTTCTTGGTGTAAAGACTTGGTGTACAGTTGCCAATAGCGACAGATTGCTAAGAGTAAAAAAAAAAAGATAAGCTCAGTACCTTGAGGACAACCTTTTAGCCCAACAAAAAATACACCTTCAAAAATGCCATCAAAGGCAACTGTAGTGAAAGTGGAGGGACAGGAGGACTTCAGACAAGCTACTGCCCCAATAGATTATGCTAGATAGACAAGTCAACAAGCCGTAGGAGTGCAGGAGGGGAGCATCTAGTGATGGCTGCATTGCTGGCAGCATTGTGTGGCCAGTATATGACCTCCACCCTCCTGAAGAAGATTATTAGTGTTTTTAGTGGTGGTACGTGATCAATGTATCAATGTTCTCTAGATCAGTGGTTCTCAACCACTCAAGTACCCCCTAGCATCATGAAGTTACAACCAAGTACCCCCAAGTAGGAGATCAATCAGAAATATTACCAAAATAAGTAGGTCACTCACAGGCATCAAAGCACTTTCAAGTGAAGAAGAAAAGTTGTATCCCCTGAAATACTCCATGTGCCATGCGCTACAACACATGACAGCAGGAGCTGGAGAATCCTTGTGGGTAGAAGTGTGGGGCAATGTAAACAAGTTGGAGTAATCTATAGACCCCCAAACATAACAGAGGAAATATAGGGTCAGCTGCATAAAAAGATAGAGCGGGCATCACAGACAGGTACAGTGCTGGTAATGGGGGACTTCAAATACCCAGGTATTGACTGGAGCTATGGTTCTGCTTCAACTACAAGGGGTAGAGCATTCCTCAGCTTGCTACCAGATAACTTTATGAATCAGTTCGTGGGAGGCACCTACTAGGGGTTATGCTCTTTTAGATCTGGTAATATAATGATGACCTGATAGGGACGGTAACAGTCTGTGAAAATCTTGGTAACAGTGACCACAATATAGTTGTATTTAACATAAACTGGGAAGGCAAAAACACTGAATTTTAGGAAGGCCAACTTCCCTAGGCTCAGAACAGGTGGGTGCCCTAATTAATGATAATGGGGAAATGGCAACTGGGATGAAGAGAAGGTGGAGCTGTTAAATGGATTCTTTAGCTCTGTGTATATAAGTGAGGGGCAGGGAGCCAACACAGGAGATGCCACTGATAGCAATAGCCCAAGTATAATACATAAGCTAAACATGGATTTCATCCAAGAAAAACTAAATATTTAAATGTGAATAAGACTGCAGGTCCGGAAGGACTTTCCCCAAGAGTTCTTAAAGAACTCAGCTCAGTTATCCCATCACCCCTGTTCTTAATCTTTAAAGACACACTAATAACTGGTATAGTGCCAAGGGATTGGCACAGGGCAAAAAACACACACATATATATACATTACCGGCTTCCACTGCTGCCGCCGCTGCCTCCGCCATCGCCTCTGCTGGCCGATGCCTCAGGAGTTGTCCCCGTAGCTGCTGCTGTCTGCTGCCCGCTGCCCCAAGTACAAAGAGACCTGGTCAGAAAGTCAGAACCGGCAGGAGATTGACAGCGGTGGCTACATGGACAACTGCTGAGGCGGTGGTGAGCAAATGTGATGGTGGAGGTGAGGGCATCGGAAACCAGTAATGTGTGTGTGTGTTGGCTGCATGTGAGCTGGGGAATGTACGTTTTTTTGGGGGGGGCATGCTGCACACTGTCTGTATTTGGGATGCCCACACACTGTATTTGGGATGCCCGTTCACTTCCTGTATTTGGGATGACAGCACACTGCCTGCATTTGGGATGCCCGCACACTGCCTGCATTTGGAATACCTGCACATTGCCTGCAATGGGGCCCGCACACTGCCTGCACTAGGGACACCTGCACACTGCCTGCAATAGGGATGCCCGCACACTGCCTGCAATAGGGACACCTGCACACTGCCTGCAATAGGGATGCCCGCACACTGCCTGCAATAGGGACACCTGCACACTGCCTGCAATAGGGACACCTGCACACTGCCTGCAATAGGATGCCTGCATTTGGGATGCCCGCACACTGCCTGCATTTGGAATACCTGCACATTGCCTGCAATGGGGCCCGCACACTGCCTGCACTAGGGACACCTGCACACTGCCTGCAATAGGGATGCCCGCACACTGCCTGCAATAGGGACACCTGCACACTGCCTGCAATAGGATGCTTGCACACTGCCTGCATTTGGGATGCCCCTCACTGTCTTTAATATGGGATACTGATCACTGCCTGTAATGTGGAGTCTGTAATGGTGTGATTGGGGGAATTCTGCATACTGTCTATAATAGGGTGATTGGGAGGGGGTATTTTAGCACACGATTTAATTAAGAATATTTTTTTTCTAATTTTTCTCCTCGAAATCCTGGGTGCGTCTTATAGCCAGGTGCCTCTAAAAGGGCAAAAAATATGGTACTTTTAGCTCTTATCAGTAAAAAAAATATATGTATATTAAATAAAAAAATAACTTCCCCTACCACCAACACCCTTGGTTGAACTTGATGGACATATGTCTTTTTTTCAATCGTATTAAATAATAAATCATATATAATAAAAATAAAATATATATATATCAGTCATATTGTTCACTGGCTCTAATAAACAACTAGGCTATATCTGAAATAAATGCCCAACATAGAGTCCTCTGTAGCCTAGAGAATGTTTCCTCATACGGAAAACAGGACCCCTGACATTCCCATTTCATTTACTCACACACTCACACACTTTGGCATAATGCTCTCTTGAGACCAGATAGGCATGATGGAAAGGGCGTCTGGGAATAATGTGCAGGAAATGCAGTCTGCGGCTAAAATCAATGGGGTCATTTATCATCAGGCTGCGAACCACTGGCAGGGTATTTATAGACACTCAACATATTTTCTCAAGTGAGGAGAACTTCTTTATCTTACTTGAGAACGCCTCCACCTCTGTTGATGATGAGCTTGCCACACATGGCAAGAAAGTCTCCACCTTATATAGGAGAGATCATCACTTTACAAAGCAATCAGGTCTGCTCAGGGCCAGATTAAGTGTGGTGGAGGCCCCTGGGCACAAAATCTGGTGGAGGCCCCAGATACAGTATTTTTTCCTTTAAAATAATAACCCAGCTAAGTAACTGATTGGTGGTTGCCTGGCACCCGCCCACTTACTGGAACATCATATCAAGTCCCTTGTGCGGGTGCGTGTTGTTCGGGAACTCCTGATTTGCCATTCTGGGTGGGGGGTTTAGTAGTCCAGCTGGTCCAGCAGAAAACAGTTCCCTGCATTGAGATGCCAGTGGCTGTGCTTGGTGGATTATGTGCAGTGAGCAGCCGCTGATTGAATGCTCTGCACCCACCCATCACTGTAGCTTTGCTGCTCTAGAGGCACGGGGGGGGGGGGGTCAGACCAAGAAAAGCCTGAAACAGGAGAAACCCAAAGGTTGGTGGAGGCCCCTTTGCAGGGCAAGTGGTGGAGGCCCCAGGGCTAGAGCCCCTTGCGCCCCCCCCTCATAATCCGGCCCTGGGTCTGCTAGTGACAAGAGGTTTCATCAAAATGGAGAGTTAGCACGGCAGATACCTCCAATCTATACAGCCTACACACAAGATGAAGCCTCTGCTATGGGAGATATTTAACTGAAATATGGCATGCTCTCCATCACATCTGGGCAAACTAGCTCTCTCCTTTAGGGTGCTCTCCATACCTTATTGATTTCTCATGGGAATAGTTCATTCATAAACTGCTGCAATTTTTTGTGTTGGGTTGAAGAGCTTGCCAAGCTTTAGTGAATACAACCTCAGGTTGAGCAGAGAGGCGTGAGAAAACAGACCCAATAGGTAGATTTACCTGATTTCAGGCATGTTACTTAAAGTGGACCAATCCCTGGCCTCAGAATCTATAAGACTCTACAGCTGGTGCTCTCCTTAATGCCAGGGGGTATCCTGATTTGGGATGTCCTGCTATCTGAAATCTCTAGAATTGGCTGCAAAACTCCTTTCCCATGGTAGATCCTCAATGCATGACCAGAATCTGGCAGCTGAGGCACTCTCAGGTGTCCAGCCATTCAGGCTGGGGATAGAAGCACACTGCAGACTGCAGTGTGACCAGGGATGTAGACGCTTCTCTTTTGCTATGCTGGTGCTCTCTCTGCATACAGAGCTTTATACCTTGCAGCAATATTGCATACAGAACTGATAACGGGTAAAAGCATGCACATGCGCACTGGGATTGCTGGAAAGGTGAGTTTTTATGATAATCGGTCGTGTTTTACACAGCAGAGCATCCCGAAGAGGAACAATCACCAGGATAGTGAAAATCCCGGTGGTTGTTCCACTTCAATAGTTGTGCAGCCGGGCATTCCAAATGGGACTGTGCAGATAGCTAGCTGACTGTGCAAGAAGCTGAGGTCTGCTTTAATAAATAAAACATAAAACTGTTCCGAAATGTTCTCCTCTTTTACCAACAATTCTTTGTTCTGTATCTGGGCTGGTAATTCTATTGCTAATACCAGCTATAAAACAGTCCAGCATAAGAGGAGCAGTGCGAAGAGCACAGTGCTCACAGGCATTGAGTTTCTTCCACACCCCTCGCCCAGGAGGAGGTTCAGGTTCGGAAGATGGTATTTGCAACCTACCTATTATCCAACGGTTCACAGTTAGAGTGTGAACCTATGAACTACTAAAGGGGGCCTATACAAGATCACTCTCTTAGTTACACATTTTAAGCAGTTTCCATACCCTGCAGGGTGGTGTGGGACAGCTGCTCGTGCCTGGGAGGGCATCCTGATCCCCCCCCCCCCCACAAAGTCCCCTGCAAGCCTGAGAAGCCAGACCCCAAATAGTTCCTGGGTCCCGGTTCTTGTGCTTGCAAGGGGCTATATGTGGGGCAGGGTGGATCACCAATCGCTATACTCCCTCCCAGGTATGTGCAGCAGTGCTGCTTAAAGCAACCCTATGGTGTGGGATTGCTTTACTGAACAAGAATATGTAAATCTGCCCAGAGTATCTGTCTTCTCTTCACATTTCTTTCTTCTGTCCATCGTATGGTACCCCTTTTTTCAGCAGCAGAGAGCCAAAGGGCTCAGACACCAAGTGCAAGAGAGCTTTGAACTAGTGAGCCAGAAAGCTCTAACCCAATGAGAGACAAACTGGCTGAGACAGAGGATGAAAGTCTTAGACTGAGAAGGTGAACACAGAGAAAGAGGACAGAACAGTGCTGCTGATCTGAGACCATACTTGGCACAGACAGATCTTTCATTAGGCACTAAAGGAAGTCCTACTGTGTAGCTAGAGCTGTATATTTTGTTTATGTTGTGCCACTCTACCTGTTACCTCAGATACAGTTGTTCTACTTAAATGTGCCACTAAAAGCTCAGACAGGAGCTAAGCTTTTCACCCATGATACCTGTCTGTTTGAGATATATATATATACAGAGAGAGAGAGAGGGAGAGAGAAAGAAATACAGATGCATAGACCAACACACGCATGTATAGTTGGTGAGCAATCACAGTGCGCGAAGCTGTAACGTTGGCGGGGGTCCTCTGATTGCAGCTTCTCTACACACGGGAGGAGGAGGGGGCTTTTCTCTGCAGGCACAGCAGTGTCCCTGGTTTGTGCACAATATGTGGTGCAATATGCTGGCTGTATCTATCAGCTTATGAGGGAAGATACTGCCATGCAATAGGCAGGTTCCCTTAGGATGATCATGTTTGCATGATGTATAGGCAGGAACATCACAAAACGTGAACATTCATGTCGCATGCACACACAATATGCAGAGAGCATTGTATAATATACAGTGCACTGCCAGCAGATTACTTGTGTGTCTATTGTGAAGGTATCTATGGACACAAATAAAGACACTAACAGTGTTATATAACACACATGCATTCCTCTGTTGTCACATTGTAAAAATCTCTTTTTTATACCTAAATCCTATTACACTTTCTTTTGCACTATATTTATAAAAACTGAACATTACAGACACCATCATGCAAAAAGACTGTTCTTGGTTGAAAATTACACACACAAATGTAGACAGCAGTAGGTGTATCGCCATTTAATCCATGTCTACAGATTCATTCCTCAAGATGGGCATTGAGAATATCAGTACTGGCAATCATGGCTGATGGTTGGGGTGTGTGACCTGTGAAATCATATAGGGTTATATCCTGGTGTCTCTGCAAGGGTTGCCAAGGGAAAACATTTTATTCTCTTTTTATACTTTATTTCCTGTTAGTCTTTATCTCCTTTTTATTATCCTTCTCTCTTTTATTTGATGCCTTAATCTTTCTCTCATTACCTATTCCTCTAGTTCTTTATCATGTCCACATTTCCTACATCTTCTCTTTTACACATTCCTATCCTTCTTTTCAAATTCCCTCCTTTTCTTTTACACAATCCCCTAATCTCTCTTTCTTGCCATCTTCCCTCCATATGCATCTTATTTCACATAACCTCCACCTCTCTTTTCAACATTCCCTCTATCTCTTTCTGTTTCACATTGGCTCGTTGGTTTCCCTTTTTGCCACTTATTTGTTTCTCTCTCTTATTTTCACCCTCAGTCTTTCCCTTTTTTCACCCACAGAATTTCCACTTTTTGGCATTTGCTACTATTTTTTCTTTGCTTTGTCCATCTCTTTTTGCCTCACTCTTTTCCACATAGCCTCACCACCTTCTCCTTTTCCTGCTTTACCTCAATCTCTGTAGGCACCATTTTATGCCTAAGAAACATTCTGTCTGAAAAAATGCACTCGCCAACCACCATACAAATGTAGTTAGTAGAGATTAGGTTTTTATGCCATTACTTATTTTTCAAACCAGCTTTTTTCTAAAACAAGAAGACAGAGTACAAGAAAGCCTTTTAAACTCCACGTGGCAATGCTGGCCATTGCTATTAGTAATTGCCCCCTACCAACATGACTATTGATGCTGACCCTATGTTAAGCCCTAAATGGAATTCAAGTACAGATCTACATGAACCCCCCTAACTGAAGTAAGAATTGAGATGATATCCAAGCAATATATATGCCAATATGTGGCAATACATTTCAATGTTTTGTTTCTTTTTATTTTTTACTTTTATAACCAACACCAGTAGGCAGGGAAGTTGGCTATGGGCTGCCTCTACCTGTCTCTATGAATTATTGTGCCATGTATTGACCAGCCTGGCCAAAGTGAGAATGTAGTTATCCTCTATTGGTGTGTCATCTTTTTGCCCCCTGTACTATAGGTACAGTCATATGCTAGAAAAGTCTCTCATTACCTCTGGCAAACCCTGTTTTGGTGTTATGCCCACAATTAAACACTAGTATGCCATATTAAACATTAAACAGTCTACCTAAGGGTAAAAAGGCAACAACACTAGGTACAAGGTTATGCTCAAAGATAGCTTCCCATTATCTCTAGGCAACATTATGCCATTTTATGCCCGATAGTAAATACCAGTATGCTACGTGTTGACCAGTCTACTCAAGGGGTTTATGACCATATCTTCTATGTGAATGTATCTTGTTGTCATACTTTGTTCTCCTCTGTGTCTCCAACAACACTAGGCATAAACTGTAAAGAATAGATTGAAAAATACCCGCGCTAGACCTTAAAATTCAATTGCAAGTTCAAAGATCTACACCTTACACAGTGCAACTGCTCCACGTGCTTTCGCCTGAATATCCAGCAGGTTCACTTGAATGTAAAATTAAAATAGCACAGAGCAATAAAAACATAAACACGACTAAAATGTCCTATGCATGACAGACATCCAGTGCTTTAAGTCAGTTTGGTATCCCACAAGTGCATGCACACTTTCTTAGTGACTCCGTTCCATCAACTGTGCCTGCAGGCAGTCCTATTTAGACCTCCAGTGCCCGTCACCTTATAAATTGAAGGCTTACCAGATGGCATTCAATTAAACGCCTTATTTTATAACTCCAGCAGTCTTCTTATATCTTAGGTTAGGCTTCACCTTCCAGTTACACAAAGACTTGTAGGGCTTATGTCTTAAGCTTAACTCAAATCCAACATGGAAACAGAAGAGAGGGAAGAAGATCTAGTGTAATACGTTCCTTTAATGCTAAAAAGTTTTCATAAAAGGTGCCAAGTGCGCACTTACAATAAAATCCTATAAAACAGACAGTGTATACACCAGCGGTTCTCACCCAGCCTTTGTTGCACCTCGGCCGATGGTGGGAGGATGGGTGAGCGCTCCAATGACACTGGTACTCCTAGGGGTGATAGCTGCGCCGCCATCCGCCGTAACGCGTTTCGTTGCCGTTGGCAACTTCTTCTAGACTCAACGGCAACGAAACGCGTTACGGCGGACGGCGGCGCAGCTATCACCCCTAGGAGTACCAGTGTCATTGGAGCGCTCACCCATCCTCCCACCATCGGCCGAGGTGCAACAAAGGCTGGGTGAGAACCGCTGGTGTATACACTGCCTGTTTTATAGGATTTTATTGTAAGTGCGCACTTGGCACCTTTTATGAAAACTTTTTAGCATTAAAGGAACGTATTACACTAGATCTTCTTCCCTCTCTTCTGTTTCCATGTTGGATTTGAGTTAAGCTTAAGACATAAGCCCTACAAGTCTTTGTGTAACTGGAAGGTGAAGCCTAACCTAAGATATAAGAAGACTGCTGGAGTTATAAAATAAGGCGTTTAATTGAATGCCATCTGGTAAGCCTTCAATTTATAAGGTGACGGGCACTGGAGGTCTAAATAGGACTGCCTGCAGGCACAGTTGATGGAACGGAGTCACTAAGAAAGTGTGCATGCACTTGTGGGATACCAAACTGACTTAAAGCACAGGATGTCTGTCATGCATAGGACATTTTAGTCGTGTTTATGTTTTTATTGCTCTGTGCTATTTTAATTTTACAACACTAGGCATAAGTTTGCATGCCCAACAACACTAGGCAGCAATGTGCCCATTTAATGCTAGCTATGTAATACTGTGCCATATACTGAGCATTATACAAAAAGGAAACATTTAAATTGTAGTCGCACTTCTAATGATGGACACCAGTTTATGCCCAAAATCTACCTGTATTTATATGTCATCATTAAATGCTCAAATGTATAAGACAATGCTTTGTACAAATCATCCTGTCTGAATAGAAAGGGCAGTTATCACAGATACTAGCAATTCAGTGGATGCAAGTGGGCATCAGGCCTAGTTTATACTTAGGATTAAAATGAATGTAGGCAGAACTAGTGTGGCTAGCCTGCTTTTTATGCCCACAAAAAATGTAAATAAGGACCTTTGTGAATGACCTTAGATGAACAGTGATTTCATTTAGTACTCACACCAACCATTTGAAATGTACCTAAGCCCCCATCCCAACGTACACCCATGCCCTACTTAATAAGCAAGGTTGATTATAGTTGGCATCCACAATGGCAGGCACTTTGCCCTGAATGTCCTTTTAAATATGGCCAAATTGCCCATGAAATGCCCACATGTATATATGTATCAAGATACCCATTTTGTTAAAGCCATTTTGCATTTTATTAAAACCTTGTATTAACCTTTGTCTATTGACTGCCCTCGTTTACATGCTCACAGATATGCAAAGGCCTGTTTTATGCCCAGATTACTAAATCCCAGTTTAAAGGGGGCTGTTGCCATAGCAATGCCCTTTTTTCAATACATATGCCAGTTAACCACCCTGCATATACCTAGTTAAAGAAAGACATCTGATCATACATGCATATGCAGACTGTCATTTACCGTAAAAATCACCACCCATTGACCTTTTTGTAGGAATCATAATGTCCATTTTAGTCAGACATATTCAGTACCCTGTACTTCCTAGTGGCATACTGTAGTCAAACATGCAGCCAATTTCAGTGTGCCCATAAAATGCCTTTACTAATTTGGTACCAGGTACTATTATGACCTTTATGCCTTAGGGGCATGCCCTTTATGAACTTTCAACACTGCACCACACCCAACCGAGCAGAATGTGGCAACTAATGTCCCAATTAACCTGCTTGATTGTGTTAGGCCTATTTTATGCCAGGTTTTACATGTGCATGTGTGCATTTAATTGGGTTTGTACGAATTTGCCTAAAGTATGCCAGTTATTTACCTAAATGTATCATTGTATGTCCTTACCTGAGGTAGCTGAAACCTAAGAAGATGGCAGCATATCTGATGCCAACATATAAGAACCTGACCATAACCCCCCCTCCAACTGTCTGCCAATTTGCCTATAATATGCCATCACTGATTTAAACAATACCCAGTCCAAATCTGCTTGAAGAAGAATGGCACCGTACGAACTGAGCTGTATTGAGCTAAGGGATATTGCATTGTGTATCCAGACATGCAGACTGTACCAGTTTGACAATACAATGCCAGCCACTTAACTGCTTGCAGGAATATTGTGCCTATTGCATTATCAAAATTATGATGGCCATATAGTTAATCAGACCATGACAATTTGCTCACAAAAATATCTCTTGACCTCCTTGTAGGTTCTGTGATGCCCATGATATGCCCGGATTCATTAAAAACAATGTATTGTGTAAAGAAGATTGCAGTGAATGTAGGCACTAAATGAGGATTGTGCCAATTTGACAATAAAAATACCAGTTAATTACTTCCCTAAAGGTATAATCTTGCCAAATGTATGTCAATTTTGATTTAAAAATGCCTTGAATTAATCTAACCAAATGGAATGAATTAGAAAGCTGTCTACATATCCTTGAAATCCTCTTAGGTACCAGTCTGGAGAATTGGCCATATTATGCCATCTTAGATTTGAAACAATACGCTGTCCAAATCTGGTTAAAGGCAAATAGAACTGCACACCCAAAATGCAAACTGTGCCTGCTTGACAATACAATGCAACCTGCATATTTGCTTGCAGGTAACATTTTGCCCATTTAATGGCTATAAATTAAATGATGCCCACTTAGTTGAATGGCTATTGCAGTGTATGTCTAGGGCATTCAGACAATCCATGTTTGGCAATACAATGCCACCCACTAACCCATTATGCCCATTTTATGGCCATAAATTAATTGATACCCCTCTAGTTCAAGAACTATTGCAGTGTATATCCTGGCATGCAGACTATACCAGTTTTACAATACACCGCCCCCCACTTACCTGTTTGTATGTAACAGCTTGCCAATTTTATGGTGATAAATGCATTAATGTCCATCTAGTGAAAAGGATATTGCATCATGTTTTCAAGAATGCAGACTTTACTGTGCACAATGCTACCCACTTAACAACTTGCAGGTAAAATTATGCCCATTTTATGGCCATAAATAGATGCCCATCTAGTGGAAGTGATACTGCATCGTGTTTCCATGAATACAGACTGTACTGTACATAATGCCACCCAATTACCAGCTTGCAGGTAAAATTATGCCCATTTCATGGCCATATATAGATGCCCATCTAGTGGAAGTGATATTGTATTGTGTTTCCATGAATGCAGACTGTACTGTACATAATGCCACCCACTTACCGGCTAGCAGGTAAAATGAAGCCAGTTTTATGGCTATGAATTGATGTCCATCTAGCTGAAGGGCTATTGCAGTGTATATTCAGACATGCAGACTATACCAGTTTGACACCCACTTACCTGCTTGCATGGCCATAAATACATTGCCCATCTAGTGGAAGGGATATTGCATTGTGTATCCAGGCATGCAGGCTGTACTGTACACAATTCCACCCACTTACCAGCTTGCAGGTAACATGATGCCCATTTTATAGACACAAATACATGCCCATCTAGTTGAAGAGACATTGCACTGTATATTCAGGCATGCAGACTACAGATTACAGAAGATTACGCTACATACCCAACATACAAGACTATGCCAATTTGCCACCAAACGTACCACCTATTGTCATCTTTGTAGGTATTATTGTGCCAGTAACTAAGTGCAGCTACAATGACTGTCACCCAGCCATGCAGATTCCCCAGTGCCCCCTGTTTACCTGGCTGGAGATGAGGTCCTCGCATACAGATAGTGCCATCTGAATAGCATTGGGCCTGTGGGTGACAGAGGTGGCATTGAGCTGGATTTTCCAAGTGCCATGCCTCTTGTTGGCTTGGTTCACAGCCTCTCTGAACAGTTGCTCATGCTTCTTGGTACTCAAAACCGCCCCGATATTGACAATTTTCGGGTCGCATCCAGCTCGTGCAAACGAAAACAAGAACAGCACTGCCAACAAGAACAGGCGCATCCTGTCCATGGATTTGGCACACCCCGGCCGAGCCAACGTCCTGCTTTTGGGGGGCTCCCCAGCTTCAAACAGGGTGAAGCTGAGATGCCACAGACTGGGAGAAGAACCCTGGCTTTGCTGGGGGATGGTGGGGAGTGGGTGGGCTGGAGGAGGGGGTGGAGGTGATGCGATCGTCCCTCCTAGGTAGATCTCATGAGAGTGATGCCCAATCCTTTCTTGTGAGATCAGACTGGGGGCTCGCTGCCTCTGGACCCCCTGCGGTGCCAGAGTTGGAGAGCAGGTGGAATGCAGAAACTATGAATGGAAATGATTGAAGGAAGTGTTGAGGTGCTCGGATGGGGTTGGAATCAATGGCATTGATAAGGGGTAGGATGATTTGGTGCTGGGATGACGTAGACGGCTGGAGGGATATTGCGTGAAGGGGGTGCAGCGTTGTCCACCGATTTGCTCGCTCTTCGCTGTCCTTGGTGCTGAAATGAGCCTGGCTGTCATTCCCTCTCTTGGCTGCGCTGAATCCTCCGCAGTGTCACCATCTCCACCAATAGAGAGAATAGAGGTGGGGGGGATCTCCCAAAACAGAAACCCACCCACAGCCCTGATGATACTTAACCCCTCACTGCCTGTCTGCCTTACTAGATTCCTTTTCCTCTTGGAATACAGTTTTTTTTCTATTCTGCCTAAATAGGGGGGTCTTATAAGTAAGTGTGTGTGTGTTCTGGATTTAATACACAATGTATGTGTGTGTGGTTGATTTATGTGAAGTGTATGTGTGTTATTATCTGATTGTCTCTTTGCATGTATGTACATATTTGTATGAGTGTTTCTAACATGTGACACTCTTATTTGTGTCTTATATGTGCATTAATCAGTTGCATACATACATATGACTATATAAATGTATATATTCCTGATTCGTTTACTGTATGTGTGTTATGTAATTGAAGTATGTATTTGTGTGTGTGTGTAAGTGTTCATTCATTCATGTCACATTTCTATGCAGCATTTGTGTGTGTGGTCTCGTTTAGTGCATGTGTTATTCCTTTAATGTTTAAATACTATATGAATATGTATGTGCAATTAATGGAAGAGGTGTGTGTGTCTTATTTATGTGTTGTGTGTATCATTGGATGTATGTACATATATCTGAGGTTTTCTAATATGCAAAGCATGTATATATGTGTATGTCTTATTCATGTGTGTGTCTGTGTTAATTAGCCATATGTATACATGTATGTGTGTATATTCCTCATTTGTGTGTGTTATTTAATTCAGGTAAGTGTTTACGGGTGAGTGTGCTTTTGTTTTTTGTTTATATGCAGTATATGTGTATGCATGTGTTCTTCTGTTCTATAATATATGCATGTCATTCATTTGAATGTGTGTGTGTTTTGTGTACAGTGTGTGGCATTTATCTATAAAAGAGCATGTGTGGTTTATTCATTTGAGACTGTGTGTGTATGTGTATTTATTGTGTATTTGTTAAATGTACGCTATCCAAAGTGTGTCTAATATACATGTGATCATGTGTGTGTGTGTTTGTGTGACATTTGTGTTTTGTCTATTATGTGTTTCATTTTTTTCCCTGAACTGGTGTTGTATCATTTTTTTTCCATGTGCCAGTGCATGCAATTGTGTTATCGCCTCCTATTTATATGAGGGTATTTTTGTAATTTGTCTGTGTCTAAGATCTAGGTATGTACATGTTCTTCCAGGGCTCTACTGCCTGTGTGTGTGTGTGTGTGTGTGTGTGTGTGTGTGTGTGTGTGTGTGTGTGTGTGTGTGTGTGTGTGTGTGTGTGTGTGTGTGTGTGTGTGTGTGTGTGTGTGCGGTATCTGCTGTCATACATGTACTTTGTAATCTTTTTTATGATTTCCCCTTAATGTACACACAAGTCTAGCCTTTATACACACATGCATATATGTTACAGAGTTTCACGCTAATGCACATTTATATGCCACCATAGGTTGCATACTGCCCCTTTTTTTTTGCAATCTATATGGATTTGTTACATCTTTCCTGCTGCGTCAGAGCTGCCTCCATGCACTCCAATGAAGCCTCTGCACTGCAGCTCCCATACACTCCACTTCCTTTACAAATGTGTGTGTCTAGGGTATGCTGTGTGTATACTATAATAGGTACCCACCGATATGGTTGTGATGTCAGTGTTGGGAATAGGTGGGCACAGTGCCTCCCAGGCTAAACAGCATGTGTGTGGCAAACATATGTAAAGCATGTATATATGTATATGTCTTATTTATGTGTGTCTGTGTTAATTAGCCATATGTATACATGTATGTGTGTATATTCCTCATTTGTGTGTTATTTAATTCAGGTAAGTGTTTATGGGTGAGTGTGCTTTTGTTTTTTGTTTATATGCAGTATATGTGTATGCGTGTGTTCTTTTGTTCTAAAATATATGCATGTCATTCATTTGAATGTGTGTGTGTTTTGTGTACAGTGTGTGGCATTTATCTGAAAAAGAGCATGTGTGGCTTATTCATTTGAGACTGTGTGTGTATGTGTATTTATTGTGTGTTAAATGTTCCCAGGCTAAACAGCAGCAGGCAATGTATAGGCAAGCTGTAGACGCTCTATGTGTACAACAAGCAAAGTTACATCATTGCTATGGACCATAGCAATGATGCCTCTACCTGGCTCAGTCCTGCAGCTATGGGTATAAATGTGGGCAGAGTGGTGCCTCAAGCAAGATCATCATAGAACAACAAAATAATAAAAATAAATAAATAAAAACATAATAAAAAGAAGTCTGCATCAATCATGTGAGACTAGATCTAAAACAAAGGATGTATTTTCCATGGTCCTCTAGGGCACCTCCATCAGAGGCACACTTGTGCCAATTACCTATTGACCTGAATAATCCTTTTAAATTATTACTGGTGGGCACAAGAAGACACCACATTAAGGAGGAAAGAAGAATTCCATTAATCAAGTCTGATAGCAGGCTGTCTCAGAAGGGGTTGAAGGGGACCAACAACCTTAAAGTAGATCTCCATTAGTCAAGGCAGACCATGGGCTGCCTCAGAAAGGGTTAAAGGTAACTACAACCTTAAAGTGGACCTAAACTCTGTGCCACTAAGAATTATTAGTAAAAGCTGGCAGCTGGCTGTCTAAGGGGAGAGCATTAAACCAGACCTGCATTAGTCAAATCTAGCTGTGGTCTGTCTTTCAAGGGGCCCAGCAGCTGGATTTCAAATCCAGACTACAGCCTGGCGGTCGGTGAGATTGCGGGACGGGCTCTGATGTAAAACCCAGCCCCTATGATGCGCTGTAGTAGGAAACTACTTCCCCCAGTGGTTGGCAAATGCAACTGCCAACCAGGCTGAGCTGGATTCTTTCTCCCTCTACACAGAAAGATGTCAAGCCTGCTCAGCCCACCAGCGACTGTGAAAGGCAACTGCATGAGGTAAAGGAAGGCAGAGAACGCTATCCCATCATGGTAAGTGGCATGCTATATTAAAGAGAACCCACCACATTTTTGGCTGGCCCTGGAAGTTTAAAAGACTTCAGGGCTGCCTGATCCTCACTACCCGGGGCATCACAAATTGCTGCTTGAAACCTCTCGCCCCCCTGGATCAGCAGTATAACTTACCTGACTGCCGACACGACCGTGCATGCACTGGCCGCGGCTGCGCTCCACTATACCTTTAGCCGGACGCATGCATTGGGGAATGGCTGCCGCAGGCATGCCCCCAGCTCAAGCATGCAACCTGTGGAGCACTTGACTCAATTTAGCCCAGCTGACACTAGCTTTCATCGGCTAAGAATTAGAAGAGACGGCTAATAAAAGCCGAATAGAGCCGACCATGCTGATTGGCTGTGTGAATGCACCATTGGATAGTCATTTTCTTCAATAAATATCAAGGTTGGCCTGCGACTCTGTCCAAGTTTTATATTTGAGTTTGACACCCCTGATTAGATGCATACTTTTCCAACAGAGCACCATTTGAACAGGGGGACAGGAAACAGCGGCCTCACCTTACCGCCACCAACAGGATGTGTGTGGCACTGCAGTGTGCTGTTTCTAGCAAACCAACCTGGAATATGAAAGAGGTGAGTAGCTGTAGTGCAGTATTGTACTTCATTCTTCAGTATTGTACTTCATATTGTACTGGGGGCTGGTCCACTTTAAAGCTCCTAATTTGTAGTTAAGATTCCTGGCAGGGCTTCACCTTCAACAATTTTTATAGATAGGCTGACTTCTTCCAAAAAGAGACAGAGTTCCATTTTAACAATGCAAAGCATTATTACATTAAAAAAGGCCATCAGGGGTCATACTAATTATTTGGTGAAGCCAGTGGGACTTGCAATGTGCATTGCGATGTAGATTGCAACCTGCATCTTGCTGAGCTTTTTAGCATTTAGACATAAAAAAAGTGCAAAAAATATGTTTGTCTTACATTTTTTCAAACAATTACCCATATCTGCAATAAGGAATTTACACCAGCAAATGAGTTACTGGGGTTAAATGAGGCTATTTCTTTAACTTTAAAACACATCTTTAACCGTTAAACTACTCTAGCATAATACACATTGTGAAGTCGACCCAGTTGTAGCAAATTACCTAAAGCAGAAATCAATCCTGTAGTGAAGTCTGTGACTGATGGTAATATGGGCACCCGTGGTATTGGTGGGTCCAAATCTGGTAGGATGGCCTTTTTTATGGCACGTGGGACCTTCTAATATTATGATAGCAGTAGGATGGTATAAGAGAGTATAAAGAATGGAAATATGGTCCTTGGTAATTAAGGCACCCTTGGGTCCTTTGATGGTATGGTGGCCTTTTAATTGTAAGAGAGCAGTTGGGTAGTATAAGGTTGTGTGCGCAAAATGGCATGGAGAGTTCTTAAATGGGATTGGTGGGCCCTAGGATGATGTGGGGTGGCATTTGCATGGCACGTTGGACCCTCTATTTGTATATGTACAGTAGAGTAGTATTGAAAGGTGTGCAGAATGGCATTGTGGCCCTTAAATGGTATTGGTGGATCTCAGAATGGTATTGTGTCCTTTGGATGGTACATAGGAACTTTCAGTGGTATCAAGGCAGTAGGGTGGTATGGGGGGGGGTGCAGAATGGCATTGTGGGCCCTTGAAAGTGTATTAAGGCATCCTTGGGGATATTGCTGGGTCCTAGGGTGGCAAAGTGTTATCTGAATGGCAGCGGTTAATGGATGCAGGGAGGAATGGGAGGGTGTGTAGAATGGCATTGCTGGCCCCTAGATGCTAATTATGTCAACCTTGGGTGGAATTTATGGGTTGTAGGGTGGTATTTGGATGGCACAGGGGACACTTTATTGGTATGAGGGCAGCAGGGAAGTATTGGAGGGTGTGCAGAATAGCATTCCGAGCTTTTCCATCATAATTAGGAAAACCTTGAGAGATATTGGAGTACCCCAGTGTGGTAGAATGACATTTGGATGGCCTTTTTATTGTGTTAGAGGAAGAAAGAGGAGTACGGGGAGTTCAAAATGCCACCGGTGGGCCCTTGGATGGTAATTAAGGCACACTTAGGCAGTATTATTTAGCCTAGGTGGCCTTTGGATGTCGCATGGATAGAGTGCTTTGATGGTAAAATGGTGTTGGATGTAACTGGAGGCTGTGCAGAATGGCATTGTAGATCCTCTGATGGTATAACAGCAAATGTATTGTCATCGTGCCTAGAAACAGGGGCAGTTTAAAGGTTAACCTTGACGATTCAGCTATATGAAGCTCAGAAACGCCCAATGGCAGTCCTTCTAGAATCTACGTCTCTATGGCAACATGCTTGCTGCTGAAATATACTACTGACTGAGGATTCACAGGAATATTTCCCTATATAGTGATCAGAGTTTAGGTCAAGACACTCCCAAGATGCCCTGATTACAGAGGCAGTAGGACTTGTCTCCGGGGCAGCAATTAATCACTTGCTCTGGATCGAGGCCTACATTATTTTCTTGGATGAACCTCCTGGTCGTTATGGAAACCAGCAGCCTCAACCCATTTCTAAAGCACTCCATGCAGTTTAAGTGAGGAATGCGCTGACTTGTAAAAGGTTCTTATTAAAGAAAAAGCTGCGTGTTTCATTTCCCATACACATTTAACACTGTTGTGTTAAATGTGGTTTCCATACACTAGTACATAGTGCATACGTTGAAGGCCCCTTTACATGATGCACTTCCTCAGTGTGCAGTAGCACATTTTGGTGTACTGTACTTTACCTGCCTTGTAGGCCTCCGGAGACTGTGGCGAGGACCAGAGGGCAATCAGGGTTAGCCGTAAAAATTAGCAAGAGGCAGCAATGGCTGGCAGTGGGCACCAAGAAGCTGCATTGGTGTTGATGAGGAAGCAGGGGCTGGTGAGGTGGATCAAGAGATGGCATTGCCAATCTGAAAACAGCAGCACCAAAGGAGGACCATGAAGTGGAGGAGGCACTGATGATTCAGAAAAATCATTATCAGCAGCAGAGGACTGGCCATTGGCAGTAGATGATCTGGTGAAGGCAACAGAGGAGGCAGTAAGGATCCAGGGACAGCAGGGGCAACAGAAACCAGACTGTGATAGTGGAGGTCCTGTTACCGGCAGTAGTAAGAATCAGGAGGCCATCGGTGAGGACCAGAGTCGACGCAGCATTATAGACCTTTTAGCGGAGGCAATAAGGATCCAGAGATCCCGGCAAAGGACCAGGCTGTGGCATCTGAGTACCTGTTAGCATCAATGGCGAGGATCAGGAGGTACGCAGTGGGGGATCCATTAGCAGTGAGGACCAGACGACCAGGCGGCAGACACCCAGATGGCAGCAGCAAAGCAGGTGGTGAGGACTAGAGAGTAATTTGTAGCAGCGACAAAGACCAGGCAGCAAAGACCACTAGCACTTTCATTCCCTGATAAACCGGCTTCCAACAAGATACCTATCTCACATCTATAACTGCAGTGAGGTTTTTAAGGTGTCGAGAAATTGATCCATGGATCCCAGATTTTCAAAAAATACAATTCTGTGAAATACTCACCTGTAGAATTGATATTATTTGTATACAGTACGTCCAGCTCCAGATATAGTACTTACACTTGGGTTATCCTCCGCCAGATGGTGCTGCACTGCAGAGACATGCAAAACAGGCTCCTCCCGGTCCCTCAAATACCCGGGGACCTCCCACAAATCCCCAGCATTGAAAAGCAGTAAACAAGAAGCCGGGAGAATTAACCACCAAAAAAAAACTGGTAACTATAACAATGGTAACAATCACCATACAGGGGATCCAGAATAATGCAAAAACCAGGGTGGGGTGGAGCAGGACGTACTGTATACAAATAATATCAATTCTACAGGTGAGTATTTCACAGAATTGTATTATTCTTAGTATAGAGTACATCCTGCTCCAGATATAGTACTTACACTTGGGTCATCCAATAGCAGTGTCCATAAAGTAGGGTGGGATCCCCAACAAAAACGACAACAGCAGACAGTTTAAAACCACTGTCACCTGAATAACCATACGGCCAAGACAGCATGAGCTGAGGCCCTAACATCAACCTTGTAAAACTTTGCAAAGGTATGAACAGAAGGCCAAGGTAGTGGCCTAGAGAACCAGTTCAACAGAAGCCTGGTGCTGAGAACAATATCTCGAATCAATGAACATAAGACACCACCTGATGCGGATAGTCCAGCTTCAGGCGGAACACCACCTATCCTGGTGCATCTCAAAGAATGGGGTCTAGGTAGACAGAGCCGCCCGCTAACACACGCCTGACCAAGGTAACAGTCACCAGAAGGACAACCTTGAGGGTAAGAACAGCCAGGTGGCATCCTGAATAGGACCAAAGGGACAAAACCCTGCAAGCAGACAGAAGGAAAAGCAAATTCCAATCCCAGCAGGGACCATAGGATTACATGGGGAACGCACATGAGTACCCCCTGAAGGAAGTCTTAAACCAAGGAAGACTGAACCAGAGACTACTAAGGCAAGGTGGATAGGGCAGAACCTGACCCATCAGAGTACTGAGTTGGAGAACCAACTCCAAATCATGCTGCAAACAACACTAGAACCCTGGGAACCGAGAACGCCCAACAGGGAAGAGACCTAGACTCACACCAATCAATATGGGTATGCCATACCCTATAACAGATAGAAGAAGAAGAGGAAGAAGCTAGCTCCTAGCCTCCCCATAGTCTCAATCACCGAGACAGATAAGCCTGTCTCCATCAAGATGGATGTTTCAGCAGTCAGGTCGACTAGGCCAGAGACTGTAGGTTGGAGTGACGTAAAGGGGGCCCTGAGTGATCAGAGCTGGCACTCCTGGCAAAAGGTACAGAAAACTACTGTCCTCGGTACCATGTCTGCAAACCACACTCTACTAGGGCACCTGGGGGCCACCAGAATCACTGGTCCCCTTACCAGAGCAATCTTGCGCAGAACCCTGCCTAGCAGGGGGGATGGAGAAAAGACATACAGAACCGAACGTCCAATCATGACGTTACTAAGGCATCCAACCACTGCCAGAGGATCCTGGGACAGGGAAACAAAGGCCGAGAGCCTGTGATAGTGACGGAACACAAAAAGATCCACAACTGGTTGGGCCCCATAGTGACACAGGGATTAGCACATCCAGTCGCAGAGGAACTCCACCGGAGCGAATATCACTGATATGCAGGGAACATTGTCTCCACCCAGATTAGGAACATAGACACTTCCTGGAGGGTCCACCAGCTCCAGGCCCCTTCCAATGATTAATGTAGGACACTGTCGTCAGACAGACCGAGCGCCCCCAAACTGGCAGGCCCAGAAGGGAAGTAGTCAAGCGAGATAGAACCAACTGAAAACACTCACTGTTTCAAACATCAATAGGTGTAAGGACCTTCTAAGGGCCCCACCACCCCCAGAATCACAGGGAGTTTCAGAAGAAACCCTCCCCCTTCAACCTGATAGGTTGGCATCCATGGTGACCGTTTCCAGGAAGGGGCAAGAAGGAACTGCCCCCAGACAGGTTCCTTGAGTTCATCCACTCCAGGAGAAACCTTCTTACCAGGCTGGAAGGCCCACAGACCCTGCTCCAGGGATGCTGGATCCCTGTCCTGTATTAACAATAGAAGTCGCAGAAAGGCCCAAGGGGAACTGAGCATAAGGGACCTCTTCCAAGCAAGCCACCAACGGGCCCACCAGCTGCATCCCTGCCTGGTTAAGGGACCGGGACAGCAATGAGGGGCTGAGCCCATGTGACCAGAATGCCCACTTTATTGCTGAGAAGGGGAGATTCTGGTTTGAACCTAGTCCAGATTCATTCCTAGTAACGGAGTTACCATTTAAGGGGACAATGAGGACTTGGGGTGATTGATAACCCATCCAAATAACTCCCAATGGACACCACCAGCCGGGTATCCAACTTAGCCTGACGTAGGGAAGTGAGAAAGGACGTCCAGGTAGGTCATCGCACGGACGCCCCTTGGTCTCATCAGAGACATCTCCGCCGTCAGCACCTGAGAGAGTACTCTGGGAGCTGAAGAGAGGCCAGATAACAAGGCCACAATTAGCAGTGTTGGACTTCCAACACGAACCTGAAGAGGCACAGGGATGTGAACATAAGCATCTTAGAGCTCCACAGACGGCAAGAAGCCCCCTGGGCGCAAGGCGCTGATGGCCTGGGATAAGCACACATCTATCCTAAGATAAAGAGTACATACAGTATACACATAAGGGCAGACTAGATGGACTGTATGGTCTCCTTCTGCCGTCAACCTTCTATGTTTCTATGTTTCGATCTCAGAGTTACCATGCAGAAACTGCCTCTAATTGGAGAATTGCTGTGAATCCAGAATGGGCCAGCCTGACCCATCCTTTTGGAGGACTGTGGAAAAGTTGGTGTAGCGGCCCCTGCCTCTGCCTGTTAAGGGCAATCTGCAAGTGACCCTCAGACCTGGCAGGCCTTGCATGGCCTGTGCCAGCAACTGAACAGCGGCAGGGACCAGGAGTACCTGGGACCTGATAAAACTGGGGAAGGCCGCGCAGCAAACTCTATCTTGTATCTGGAGGACACAACCTCCTGAATCCACCAGTATGAGGCGTAAAGTCTCCTGACAAGAGCAAAGTGCCGCAGCCATCCCCTCACCCAGACGGGCGAGGGCGCCCCATCACGCTTGAGGGGGATTGGTGGAAGATTTAGACTTAGTCCCGCTGGAGGGGCCAGAGCATTGTCTGCTGCTCCCGGGGCCGGAGTCTGCGCGAGCCCCCACGAAGGACACCCCTGGTTCTTGTTTAACACTAAGGAAGGGGGAAATAGGGGTGCCCCTGCCCCGAGGGGGCCTAGACGGCCGCCTGCGTTGGGGTGACTTACCCTTTTTGCCAAACAGGTCTAGACGGGCCCCAAACAAGCGTTGCCCTCTAAAGGGAAGCCCAGTAAGAGTCTTTTTAGTAGCATTGTCAGCACCCCACTGTCGCAGCCAAATCAAGCGACGTATAGCCACCGCAAGGGCAGAAGTTCTTGCACACATTCTAATGGTGTCGTCCAACGCTAATAGGATGAATCTTACAAACACATCACAGTTGGAGAGTGCATTAAACACCTCCCAGGGGAGATTATCAGAGTGATGATCAAGCATCTTTCTGACGAGGGTTCTAGTGGCCACTGCAGTAATAGCCGCTGCACAGACCGGGCGCAACGCCGTCCCTGCACAAGAAAAGGCGTGGGAGGCCAGCAGCTCAATGCGCCTGTCCTCAGCATCCCGAAGGGTATTATGAGCAGGGGCTGTAATAAAGGGGGTTGGGAACCCCAATGATCGGGGCATCCACCACGGGGGAGGGATGACCAGCAATTAACCACCTCAGGGGGAAAGGGGTATTTCCTATCCCAGTCCCCTGGGACCCCTGAAAGTCTACTGTGGGATTCCCATTCCTTGAGAACAAAAGCATGGAAGTGAGCCTGTTCTAGGAATTCCAAATGTGCTGTTGCTGTATGGAAACGCTCCCCTCTTGGCTTGGAAGCTTCACCAGGGAGAGAGATAGACAGAGCCTTAAAGACCTTGATCAACAAATCGTCAGTGTCACACTGGCCCCAGAATTCAGGTCCAGAATCGTCATGACTCCTCGGCCTCTCATCAGATGAGCCTGAGTCAGAGAATAGTTCTCCTTCATCAGAAGGGGAATAGTCACACGGAGTAGAAAACTCCTCAGTTCCCATAGGAAAAATAGAGACAGGAGACGTCAAGTGCCGCTTCTTACCAGGGCCCTTGCGCTATGACAACCTCGCAATGATCTGTTCAGCCGTGGGCAGTCTGGAAGACGCAACTGGCTGCAACTCCCCCTTTATATGCGACTCAGCAGGAGTGAGATTTAAGCATGGGGAAATAGGTGAAATGAAGCGAGGTGCAGCCACTGGCAGGCCTAATTGCAGAGCCAGTGCTTGCTCGGCACAGGGTCCGCAGACCCGTGCCCTGTCAGCATCAGCATGGGGTTGTCCACATGCTATACACAGCCGGTCTTGTCCCAGAGGGACCCCGGTCACATAATTCTGAGATGCCTCCATATGGTGATTATTCAAGGCACAATATGCCAGTAGGGATTTACACTATAAGCAACCCTGGATGCCCCAAAGACCTGCTAGGGAAGTGGGAGAATATTACAAGGCCCGCTATAATTTTTCACTGGGCCGGGAGAAGCCAATGGTGTTCACCAGTCTGAAAGACACAAGAGAAGAGAATGGTGTCAGAACCAGGAAAACTATAATGAGAATAAGCCGCCTGCGAGGGCACTTACAGTACCACGGCAATCAAGAGCGTCCCACGCGTCACGCACGAACAGGCAAAATGGCACCGTGTACCTCGAAGGGCGGGCCAGCGGTCCATGACGTGGAGCGCGCCAAACCAGACCCCGCCCTCCCGAAGAGCGCGAAGTCCGACAACAGCCAATGAGGACACGTAGGTGTCCGAGGTAACGCCGCCGCCCGGCGTGGAGCCTTCAACTAAGGAAGAAGCGCGTGCGGCGGTGGCAGTCCGCAAGTAAATACATAGAAAGGGCACGTTGGCTGACACCTTATCTATAAAAGTCCAAAGACAGACAAGGCCATATAAGTGCAAGGGTTCAATACAGACCATACATAGAAAGGGCGCGGCGGCTGACACCATATCTATAAAGGTCCAAAGACAGAAAAAGGCCATATACGTGCAAGGATCCCATACAGACCACACAGGCACACACCCCCCCCCTTTCTTTCTCCCCGACTACGGGGGGAACGAGGGAGGATGGCGGTCCTTAGGACCCACCGCTACAAGGGGCAGTAATGCGGGAGGGGCATCCCATAGAGGCTCACCATCAGCCTACACCACCTACCCTTTGGTGGGGGACTGCAGAGGAGCAGCGCTCCATAAGCACGCGTGGTGCTGCCTACCTTCACCCGACCAGCGTAGCCCAGGCTGGGAGGCACAACACAACGAGGACGGGTGGGAATAGTCCAACAGGGCCGCAGGCTTTAATAGCCCCGCTCACCTGCGAGAGAGTGATACTTCATGTCTTAGCATTCAGCACTGCAGAGAAATCTGGGGATTTGTGGGAGGTCCCCGGGTATTTGAGGGGCCGGGAGGAGCCTGTTTTGCATGTCTCTGCAGTGCAGCACCATGTGGCGGAGGATAACCCAAGTGTAAGTACTATATCTGGAGCAGGACGTACTGTATACTAAGAATATCTATTAAGAGCATCTGTAGTTATTGCAGTAAGCCTCTCGTTTACCAAATCCATTTCTAAATAGTTACCCAAGAAAGGGGAGCTCTCCAGGATCTCGCAATCTCCTGATTTACTGCTGAAAACATGTGGGCTCATAGCCACGTCTACTCCCAACTGCTGTGTCATGGTTTTGGGAAAAGTGTAGTCTCTGCAGAGCCATCAGCCTTATGATCCCATGAGACCGGGAGTCCCTCCCACTGCAAAGCTTTATTTTCAGGTCAGCAGGAGAGGCAGTAGTGAGGTCTGCTTTAAAGAAGAAGGCCATTTTAAATGCATGCAGCATGGTACAATCTTCATTTGCACCTTGCTAAATAGAATGGCTTGCTATCGAGTGAGAAATGGGCAGGGCTGAGGCAGTTTAGTAATAGTTTATTTTCTCTTTATACCTGATATACAACTCCAGCACCCAGTGCCCTGCTGCATATAGCATGTCAGCATGTCCATTTATATTTTTCCTAGCTATCATAGAACACAAGCCCAGCAGCACGCTCTTCTATTTGTATAGTTCTGTTGGGTATTTGGAGACCCCATCAAGGAGAAGCCACTGTGATTCATACAATGCAATGTACATGAATGCCAGGGCATGCTAGTGCTTTGGTAGCTGAAATGAAGGGTGAAGGGCTAGCATGGTAAGACGGTAAGAAGGTATAACACAATAGGTTAGGGAAGTTTGGAATAAGGGGAGAACTAACTGGGAATCTGCCAAGCACTGGGCTCTAACACCTAACCTTAGACGCCACAGACAGAACTTCCTCCTCCTCCTCCACATTCATCACAAATTATGCAGCATCACAGATCCAAGGGCCACGCCCACTTGAAATCATAAGCTGAACCTGTAAACCTCAATATTTCTGCTATTTCTTCTTCAATTTAAAAACGGAAAACAGTTTAGGACAGTGCCAAATGCCCGACGCAATGTTGTAACAATTACCTTTGCCTGCAGTAGTACTTTAAGGTAAAGGCGTACAGAGTACAGAGGGGCGGGCCTAACAGCGCATGTCACCTGATGCTTAGCATACCAACATGCACTACCCGGACCCCTGACCTAATGCCTAAGAGACATACCACTGATGTGCGTCAGGCACACCATCGCATAACGGGATGTTTGCTTTCACAGGAATGATGTTCATGCATTCTGTGGCCTAAAATCCTCTAGAATGTCACAATATAGCCACTACCATTAGCGTGGACATGATGCTGGTCCAGCCTGGGCTGGGCATTGAGCACCTTTGGTATTTTGCAGGTGGGCCAGTTGCCACACATTTATGGGGTTATTGACACACATTGGCTTATGGAGGGCAGTACTGCTGCCTTAGATACAGGTAGCTTGCCTCTCCCCCTTGGCACACAGTGAATGCAGATGTGCGCTCAACACTGTGACATAGGCAGAGGGAGTCATTCTGGCTACAGAATGCCAGGAATCAGCTGGCACGGTAGAAGTCTTGGCCAGCTCACCTCTTCAGCTTCAGAGCCCATGGACTGGGTCCGGATTTCCTAAGTGGTTTTGAAGATGCCGACCATAGAGAGCTTGGCAAGTGCTTATCACAACCCCCTGCATAAAGTCAATGGAGCTACGTGCTCCAATATTGTAAAGCAGGCAGAGGGCTGCATTCTGATGGCTTTGGTTTTGCTCTTAGCAGACTGTGGCCACACTCAAGGAGCCAGCTGATACCTAAAGACTTTCAGCTCACTTTTAGAGATGGCAGCTAAAGTTCTGAGACAAATTAAATAGGGTATATAATCTTCTGCCAGTCACTGCACAGCAGCAAACATACCAAGTGATCTAGTTTTCCAGAGAGTCGCCCTGCTTTGACCCCCCCTCCTTACCTGTTCACCTTGTCAGCAGCACAAATCACATTGCAGCAGAACTAGCTGCCTCTCTGTCCTGGTGCTCCGGGAAAAACATGTCTCTGTAGACATGCACTCACAGCCCCTGCTCTGGCTGAACGCAGAGCCCCTTGTACTATTCAGTATCTCTGTGAGCAGCCCGTCTGCTTGATTAACAGCTCTGATGTCCAGTGAGCTTGTGTGTTGATGCTACTGCTCCTGCTGTCAGTAACATTCTTTCATAGCCTGGACTTCTGATTTAAAGTAGACCAAAACCCACCGCGATCTATAAGATTCCCGGGCTGATCGATTCCCTCCCCCCGGGAATCAAAAATCGGGATACCCCGCTGTGTGAAACCCCCTAGGTCGCCCCATACACTTACCTTGCTTCCCGTTCCAACGGCGCATGCACAACCGGCGTGGACCTGCTCCCTCCTAGAGGGAAGCGGGGGGATGCGGCCGTCAGCGCGCAAGGAGCCGCTGGCTTAGACGAAGCATTAGATGGCGTGACGTCAGCGGCTCTGAGTGCGCTGATTGGACGAGCAGATGTGCATGTGCCATAGGACCGGGAAGATGTGAGTTACCTTCGGCGATCTGGGGGGTTTTACGCAGGGTGCCCCGGGGGGAAAGGACCAAAACCCAGGATAGTCAAAATCCTGGGTTTTGGTCCACTTTAAATGTTAGGTGCAATATGAGCACACTTTTGAAGGTTTTGCATGAGGGGGTAGGTTAAGTTACGTCCATTTTAACTCCTGCCATGACCACATCATCAGTGTGACCTTATATCACTCTCTCATACCGGGAGCTGTTTTGACTTTAGTGAATACCCCATGCACTGAATCTCCTTGCAAGGTAGTGTGACATCAAAATGATGACACCAACGATGTGATCATTGGATAGTTTAGTTAGGCTTTAGTGTATTCTTTTGTGTCAGAATCTGACATGAACGAATACACTAATGCCTAACTAAACAAGCCAAAGCCTAAGATTGAATATTTATGTAATGTATCATACTGAAAATTGTGCAATAATTTTGTTTGTATACATAAGTGTATTACAGTTATAATTTGGTGAAAAGATTTAGACCTTCTTTGATGTGAAAATTGGTTGAGGTGGTCATTATCCTATTTAGTAAGGGTAAAGTGAACATCCCACTTCTTATAGATCATTGAATGAAGTAGTGGTTATGTATGCCATTATTAAAAGGAATGTAGTAATTTGCTTTAGCTTTTTAGGTGCACTTGAACAGATAGCTTGGACAAAGCTGTTTTTAGTGGGGCACTATGCGCGGGGGGGGGGGGCACAGTGAGGGTTGGCTGGACTTTCTGGTCAGACAGGAATAACTGCTACAACTTGATCTTTTTATCTCTCTCGCTGGTGATTTTATTGTTGCCTTCTCTTGAACAGAAGCCAGTCACAGCTCTCCTCTTTCCCTCCTTCATTGTTTGCAGATTGAATAGAGTCTACTGAGGTCTATTCTGTCCCCCTGAATAGCCTCCCTGCAGGGCCAAGCTTGTACGACACAGGGCCTGTGGCTGCAGACCAAAGTCACGGTGGTTGCAGGAGAGCGCCTCTATTCCGCTGCCATACGACGCTTTTGTGTGTGTGCGGCTGTGTCTCCAATTTAACGATCACCCTCCTGCGCAACTGACAGTCTCCTTGTGGCGCTTCCGCAACAAACACAATATTACTAAAAGAAGGCCAGGTTTGGACTAGCCAACCTGGAATCATACAGTGGGCTCCTGAAATCAGGGCCCTTTGGGGACCCCCATCCCCAAAAAGCCCGAGCACTATTTAGCGCCTGAGAACAAAATGGTGAGTCAGGTATTAGTTTTGCCCCTCTGTACAGCTCCAGATTTCAGTTGATCCTGCACAGATGGTGTACTATGAGATAGTATTTATTATATAATCATTTAATAGGTAATGCTGGATATAGAAATTCTATGGCCGGAGAGCACATGTTAACCACTCACACACAATACAAACAGGGCCCAGTTCGATGCTGATGAAGGCCTCTTAACCTATTAAAGTGGACCAGTCAGTGGCAAGGCCAGCCCTGAAGTCTAAAAGACTCCAGGACTGGTCAACCAGGTGCCAATTTGGGATGCCCCACTGTGTGAACTCCGCAGTGGCCCGCATCTCTCAACACAATTGCAGGTCAAATCCCTGGCATGTCTGCAGCTATGTGTGCTCCTGTGTCCAGGCTGGGCGCAGGAGCGTGCGCACTCTGCATGAAAACTGGGGATGCAGCTGCCTCCGATCCCTATGCCAATGTCAAGTACAAAACAATGGCTTTATCCTATGCAATTCACCTTTCTGACGATCTCCCATTGCGATCTCGGGCCTCTGACTCATTTCCAGCCTCCCTGCAGCTGAGGCACACTCCTGTACCCAGCCATTCAGAAAGACTGGGACCGGGAGCGAGCCACAGACTGCAGGGAGACTGAAGACGCGCCCGGTCCTGCTTCTTAAGCTAGCATCTATTCAAAATGGTGCTTACATTAGTACGCATGGCATAAAGCCGTGGGAATGGCAGAGAGCTGAGTTCTGTGAGTGATCTGGTCGGTTTTACAAAGCAGGGCATCTTAAATCGGGATGCCCCAGGTAAATGAACCTATCACCAAGATAGTAAAAATCCTGGTGATAGGTCCCCTTTAAAGGGTGAGTCCCCTTTTGATTGAGTTTTTGAAAGTGTATATTTTTGTGTGGCAAAAAAAATGTGCTTAAAGTAGACCAAAATTCAGGATTTTGACAATTCTAGATTTTGGTTACCCCCGGGGCACCCGGATTGGCGATGCTCCGCTGTGTGAAACCCCAAATTCACTCACTCTTCCCCGGTCCTATGGCGCATGCCCAGCCCTCTCGTCCAATCAACAAACTCGGATCCGCTCCTGCCCCTTCGCCTAATAGCTCATCCAAGGCGAGGGGATCCAAGCACGTTGGCGCCGCATCCCCTGCTACTCTTTGACGGGGAGTGTGCCCGCAACAGCCATTCACTAATGCCTGGCTTGGGCACACGTCCTGCTAAAGGGATAGCGGGAATGCAGCCGCAGCTCACGAACGTGAAGGTGAGTTACCAAGCGACCTGGGGGGTTCACACAGGGGGGAGAAAAAATACAATTCTGTGAAATACTCACCTGTAGAATTGGTATTATACGTATACAGTACGTCCTGCTCCAGATATAATACTTACACTTTGGTTATGCTCCGCCAGAGGGCGCTGTGCACTGCAGACATGCAAAAACAGGCTCCTCCCGGCCCTTCATATACCGAGGGACCTCCCACAAATCCCCAGCATTGAAAAGCAGTGAACAAGAAGCCGGGAGAATTTAACCACCAAAAAACAACTGGTAATGATAACAATGATAACAATCACCATACAGGGGATCCAGAATAATGCAAAAACCAGGGTGGGGTGGAGCAGGACATACTGTATATGTATAATACCAATTCTACAGGTGAGTATTTCACAGAATTGTATTATTCTAAGTATACAGTACGTCCTGCTCCAGATATAATACTTACACTTGGGACATCCAATAGCAGTGTCCATAAAGTAGGGTGGGATCGCACATGAGTGCGACGCACATGAGTAACCCCCTGAAAGAAGTCTTAACCAAGGAAACTGAGCAAAAGACTTCTGCAGGAAGGCGGACAGGGCAGAACCTGACCCTTCAGAGTACTGAGTTGGAGAATTCCAACTCCAACCCATGCTGTAATAACTCTAGAACCCTGGGAACAGAGAACGCCCGACAGGGATGAGACCGAGACTCACACCAATCAATATGGATACGCCATACCCTATAATAGATGGAAGAAGAAGAAGAAGCTTGCTCCTAGACTTCCCATAGTCTCAATCACCGAGACAGATAAGCCTGTCTCCATCAAGATGGATGTCTCAGCAGTCAGGCCGTCTAGGCCAGAGTCTGTAGATCGGGGTGACGTAAAGGGGCCCCGAGTGAGCAGAGCTGGCACTCCTGGCAGAACGAACAGATCTACTGTCCTCAGTACCACGTCTGCGAACCACACTCCACTAGGCCACCCGGGGGCCACCAGAATCACTGGTCCCCCCCATCCAGAGCAATTTTGCGCAGAACCCTGCCTAGCAGGGGGAATGGAGAAAAGACATACAGAACAGAATGTCCTGCCATAACATTACTAAATCATCATGACCACGGCCAGAGAATCCTGGGACAGGGGAACAAGGGCCGAGAGCTTGTGATAGTGACGGGGCACACACAGATCCACACTGGTAGGACCTCAAAGTGACACAAGGATTAGCACATCCTGTCGCAGAGGGACCTCAACCGGAGCGAATACCACTGATATGCAGGGAACATTGTTCACCACCCAGATCAGGATCAGAGACGCTTCTGCTCCGGGTCCCTCCCTGAATATGTAATGTAGGCCAAGGCCGTCAGATAGGCCTAGCTCCCCCGAACAGGCAGGCACTGAGGCAAGCGAGTTAGAACTAACTTGAACGCTCATAGATTCAAACATTGATAGGTGTATAAGCCTCCTAAGGGCCCCCCCTCCCCTGGAACCGTAGGGACTTCCAGAAGAAGACCCCCCTCAGCCTGATAGATTGGCATCCATGGTGACCGTCTCCCAGGAAAGGGCAAGAAGGGACTGCCCCCAGACAGGTTCCTTGAGTTCATCCACTACAAGAGGGACCTCCTCACCAGGGAGGAAGGCACACATACCCTGCTCCAGGGACGCTGGGTCCTTGTCCCGTAGGACAAATAGGAGAAGTTGCAGAAGGCCCCAGGGGGGACGGAGCATAAGGGGCCTCTTCGGAGTACGCCACCAACGGGCCCACCAGCAGCATCCCCTGCCTGGTGGAGGGACGGGGACAGCTATGAGGGACTGAGCCCATACAACCAGATTGTCCACTTTATTGCTGAGGAAGAAAGATCCTTGCTTGAACTGTATAAAATTCATTCATAAGAATGGAGTTACCAATGAAGGGAACAATAAGGACTTGGGGTGTTTGATCACCCCTCCAAATGACTCCCAAATGGACACCCTCCAGCTGAGTATCCAACGTAGCCAGACGTAGAGACTGGGAAGTGATGAGGACGTCCAGGTAGGTCATCCATCGGAACGCCCCTTGGTCTCATCAGAGACCACACCCCCGTCAGCACCTTGGTGAGCACTCTGGGAGCTGAAGAGAGGCCAGATGACAAGGCCACAATTATCAGTGTTGGTCAACCAACGCGGATCTGAAGAACCTCGGTGTCCAGAAGACACAGGGAAGTAAAAATAAGCAGCATTGAGCTCCACAGACGGCAAGAAGCCCCCGACGCGCAAGGAGCTGATGGCTGAGCGCAGTGTTTCCATTGCAGAAACCGCCTGCAATTGACGAATTGCTGAAAATCTGTGAGTCCAGATTGGGCCAGACTGACCCATCCTTTTTTGGGGAACTGTGGAAAGGTTGGTGTAGCGGCCCCTGCCTCTGCCTATTAAGGGCAATCTGCAAGAGACCCCCAGACCCCGCAGGCCTTGCATGGCCTGCACCAGCACCTGAACAGAGGCAGGGACCAGGAGCACCCGGGACCCGATAATCTTGGGGGAGGCCGCACAGCAAACTCTAGTAGCCGGAGGGCACTACCTCCTGAATCCACCAGTCTGAGGCGTGATACCTCCTGGCATGAGCAAGGTGTCGCAGCCGTCCCCTCGCCCAGCCAGGCGAGGGCGCCCCATCATGCTTGAGGGGATTTTGGTGGAAGATTTAGGCTTAGCCCCGCCAGAGCCAGACCACCTCAGGGGGAAAAGGGTATTTCCTATCCCAGTCCCCTGGGACCCCTGGAATTTACTGGGGAAATCCCATTCCTTGAGTACAAGAGCATGGAAACGAGCCTGCTTTAGAAATTCCAAGCGCGCTGTCGCTGTATGGAAACGCTCCCCTCTCGGCTTGGAGGCCTCACCAGGGAGAGAGATAGACAGGACCTTAAAGACCTTAATCAACAAATCTCACACTGGCCCCTGTATTCAGGGCCAGAATCGTCATGACTCCTCGGCCTCTCATCAGATGAGCCTGAGTCAGAGACCAGCTCTCCTTCATCAGAAGGGGTATAGGCACGCGGAGTAGTGAACTCCTCAGTTCCCATAGGACAAACAGAAAACAGGAGGCATCAAGGGCCATTTCTTACCAGGGCCCCTGCACCCTGACAACCTTTCAATAATCTGATCAGCCGTAGGCAGTCTGGAAGACACAGCAGCCTGCAAATCCCCACTTGTATGTGACTCAGCAGGAGTGAGATTTAAGCATGGGGAAATAGGTGTATTGAAACGAGGTGCAGCCACTGGCAAGCCTGATTGCAGGGCCAGTGCTTGCTCGGCACATGGTGCGCAGACCAGTGCCCTGTCAGCATCAGCATGGGGTTGTCCACACGCTATACACAGCCGGTCTTGTCCCAGAGGGGACCCCGGTCATATAATTCTGAAATGCCTCCATATGGTGATTATCTAGGCACAATATGCCAGCAGGGATTTACGCAATAGGCAACCCTGGATGCCCCAAAGACCCGCTAGGAAGGTGGGAGAATTTTACAAGGCCCGCTATAATTTAACCCGCGCCAGGGAAGCCACTACATTCAGCCGTCTGAAAGACATAATGGGAATAAAGGGTGTCAGAGCCATGCGCAGTAATAAAGAATCATGAAAATCGCCCGCGAGGGCACTTACAGACCAAGGAAGGAGGAGGGCGTTACCACGGGAGCGCGCGCGCGCGTGCGCGACTAGCATCAAAATGGCGCCAATCGAACCTCGAAGGGCGGGCCAGAGCGGGCCGTGACGCGGAGCGCGCCAAAACCAGGTCTCCGACCCCCCGAAGAGCGCGAAGCTCTAAGACAGTAGTCAATATTGTAAAGAGAAGCAAAGTGTATGACACACATAGAATAGATGATTTTGCCAATGGAGACGCCGCAGCGTCTGGGGCGACGTCGCCGCCCGACGCAGCACATCCAATAAAGGAAAGAGATGAGCGCGGCAGATACACAATAAAAAGGCAAACAGCGCGGCTCTGACACCAAGTTACAAGTCAAGGACAATACTAAGGCCATAATCATATAATCACAGTACACTTGAGACCGCCACACACACCCCCCCTTTCTTTCTCCCCGAGCTACGGACACACACAGACACAGACACACACAGACACATACAGACACAGAGACACACAGGTACATACATACAGGCACATACACACATATGCACACAGATACATACACACAGGCACATACACACAGGCACATACACACAGACACATACACAGAGACATACACACACACAGACATACACACAGGCACATACACACACATACACACACACAGGCACATACACATACACAAAGACATACACACAGGCACATACACACACACACACACACACACACACACACATACATAGACATACACACAGGCACATACACACACATACACACACACACACACACACAGGCACATACACACACACACACACACACACACACACACACACACACATACACAGAGATATACACACAGGCACATACACACACACATACACAGAGACATACACACAGGCACATACACGCACACATACACAGAGACATACACACAGGCACACACACACACACACACAGCTCCCCCCAAGCTACGGACACACACAGACACAGACACACACAGACACATACACACAGACACATACAGACACAGAGACATACAGGTACATACATACAGGCACATACACACACATGCACACAGACACATACACACAGGCACATACACAAAGGCACATACACAGAGACGTACACACATGGACATACACACAGGCACATACACACAGGCACATACACACACGCATACACACAGGTACATACACATATACAAAGACATACACACAGGCACATACACACACACACACACACAGACACACACAGACACACACACACATAGACATACACACAGGCACATACACACACACATAGACATACACACAGGCACATACACACACACACACACACATAGACATACACACAGGCACATACACACACACATACACAGAGATATACACACAGGCGCATACACACACACATACACAGGCACATACACACAGGCACACACACACACACAGAGACATACACACAGGCACGTACACACACACACATACACACACACAGACATACACACAGACACACACACATACACAGAGACATACACACAAGCACATACACACACACATACATAGACAGAGACATGCACACAGGCACACACACACACACACACAGACATACACACAGGCACACACACACACACACATACACAGAGACATACACACAGGCACATACACACACACACACACACACACACATACACAGAGACATACACACAGGCACACACACACATACACAGAGACATACACACAGGCACACACACACATACACAGAGACATACACACAGGCACATACACACACACACACACACACACATACACAGAGACATACACACACACACACACACACACACACACACACACACACACATACACAGAGACATACACACACACATACACAGAGACATACACACAGGCACATACACACACACACACACACACACAGACATACACACACACATACACACACACACACACACACACACACAGACATACACACAGGCACATACACACACACATACACACAGGCACATACACACACACACACACACACACACACACACACACACACACACATACACAGAGATATACACACAGGCACATACACGCACACATACACAGAGACATACACACAGGCACACACACAGCTCCTCCCAAGCTACGGACACACACAGACACAGACACACAGACACATACAGACACAGAGACACACAGGTACATACATACAGGCACATACACACACATGCACACAGACACATACACAGGCACATACACAAAGGCACATACACAGAGACGTACACACATGGACATACACACAGGCACATACACACAGGCACATACACACACACATACACACAGGCACATACACATATACAAAGACATACACACAGGCACACACACACACACACACACACACACACACACACACACACACACACACAGACATACACACAGGCACAGGCACATACACACACACACATAGACATACACACAGGCACATACACACACACACACACACACACACACAGACATACACACAGGCACAAACACACACACATACACAGAGATATACACACAGGCACATACACACACACATACACAGGCACATACACACAGGCACACACACACACACACAGACATACACACAGGCACGTACACACACACACATACACACACACACACACAGACATACACACAGACACACACACATACACAGAGACATACACACAAGCACATACACACACACACATACATAGACAGAGACATGCACATAGGCACATACACACACACACACACACACAGACATACACACAGGCACACACACACACATACACAGAGACATACACACAGGCACATACACACACACAGACATACACACAGGCACACACACACACATACACAGAGACATACACACAGGCGCACACACACATACACAGAGACATACACACAGGCACACACACATACACAGAGACATACACACAGGCACATACACACACACACACACACACATACACAGAGACACACACACACACACACACACACACACACACACACACACATACACAGAGACATACACACACACATACACAGAGACATACACACAGGCACATACACACACACACAGACATACACACAGGCACATACACACACACATACACACACACAGGCACATACACATACCCCTCGATTCAAAGAGCAAAAGTTAATTGATTTCGTATCGAGAATCGTAAGTTTGGGTGGGTGTTTGTAATTTTTTCTTGTTTTTTTGCCCATTTCGTATTCGCACGATCGTTCGCGCATAGACGTATATGAACATACGCATTTCGTACGAGAATCGTATAATTTGCGTTAGTTCGTGTGTTTTTCCCGTCCAAATCGTATTATTTGCGTCCGATCCTATTTTTTACGTCCTTCACATGGGCTTGCGACCAATTCAGAGAGGTGATTGCTAATTGTTTTGAAGCCCATTAAAGAGCTGCTTTACGAAATGTTTGCCGGCAGCTATTTGGCCTCGGGAGTAGGATGGAGAGGAGCGAGTTTGTGGCACATCAAGGGCTTATGCTTTTTGGCATTGAGTTGATTGAGATGTCTGAGAGCAGATTGCCCCTGCGTCGTCGCATGAACATCGATAGCATGAATGATGTTGAGCTGTTCGAGCTGACCAGGCTTAATCGCGCTTCCCTCCATAAATTATATAGTGAGCTGCGGCCATGGTTAGCCCGCACCACAAGGAAGGGGCATGCAATTTCAGGTATGACCAAGATGCTTGGCTGCCTGCAATTTTTGGCGAACGGCTCGTTCCAGAGGCTGGGTGCCCTCTCCGTGGGGATGTCACAGCCTACGCTGAGCCGCGCACTATCTAAATTTTTGGAAGGCATGGCTGCCATAACTCCAAAATATATTTATTTTCCGGATGATATGGCAGCCAGAAACGCCATTAAGCTTGGGTTTTATAATGTGGCCGACATGCCCAACGTTATTGGTGCTATTGACTGCACACATGTGGCACTCGTACCTAGGGCTGCCGACGAGTATATATATAGGTATTGAGATTGGTTATTATGTTGGCCAACGTGTAATGTAACCTGTTTTCCTTTGCGGCAGCATATTTGTTTATCCCTCATTTGTGTAGCTGCTTTATCTAGGCTTTTCATTAGTCTTTCCCAATAGAGTGCAGACATGTTTTTTTTTTTTTTTTTTTTTGGTCAAATATCAATTACCCTTTTTGTATGTTTTTGCCTTAAGGAATCGAAAAATGGGACACTCCCTTAATGTCCAGGCCGTGGTTGGTCCGGACATGCGTTTTATGAGTGTCCTTGCCGGCTACCCAGGATCGTCCCACGACTCATATATACTCAGGCGATCTGGGTTGTTTAGGAGATTTGAGGCAGGTGAATTTTCGGGTGCATGGCTGCTTGGTAAGTGTGTCCTATTTGTGTGCTATTAAATGTGGGATTAATCTTGTATTTGTTGATATGTTTGTATTTGAATTCTTTACATAAGCCAGAAACTGCCTTTTTGTTGGTTCATATATTATGAACTTCCAAAAAAAATGCTTGGCTCGCTTTGTCCTTCAGAATGTTTTCCCTTTAGTTAGGATGTCTGTAAGTTCCATGTCCCTAAATATATTGGTTGGGAGTTTATACCCAAGGATCTGTGAGCTTTTGCTCCTTTTGTAGTATTGGTCTTTAAATGTCAAAGTGGACTTAAACTGCATACATTGTAGTTTTCATCTAAATGTGGATAGCCCCTCAGCAGCATCCTAATTGTAACATGTCAGAAACCTCTAAATATATTTAAATTCCAACTACCCTTGGCCGTGCAGATGTTTGTTAATTAATTGGTATATTGAAGTGCCATTTTTAATTATGTACTACATTAGTGGCAATATTTATTTTGCTAATGTGCCCTGGGTGTTTTTTTTGGCCCTTTACCTTACATCATTATGATATATGTAAAATTCTTTGTGTTTGTTGTGTTGCCTTTTTAATTTTGATTACATTTAATTGTCTGTTTAAGGTGATTCCGGGTACCCACTTCTACCCTGGCTCATGACGCCTGTGCTGCGGCCCCAGGATGCCTCTCAGGAAGCGTACAACCGTGCGCACCGCAAGACCAGGGCTGTTGTGGAGAGGGCCTTTAGGCTGTTGAAGACACGTTTTCGTTGCTTGGACCATACTGGGTGCGCCCTGCAATATGATCCCAAGAAAGTGATCGACATAATCATGGCATGTGCTGTTTTGCACAATTTTGCGATCCTGGAACGTGTCCCACGTTATGTGGATAGCCTGCCCTCTACAGCCCTAGAGGATGATGTAGAGAATTTTGTTGGGCCACCCAGTGAGTCTGCCCAATCAGTTAGAGCAAACTTGATCTTGCAGCATTTTAGTTAATTTTATTTCGTGTATCAACATTCTGTGGGTCTGTGTTAGCCTTTTTGTTAAATATGTTGTTTTGCCGTAATGTGGCATTACCTCAAAGTAAAACATTTTTACCTTAATTGTTGCCTAATGTATTTCATGTAGTTTCCTTAGCTTGATATTTGCATTGTTACACCTCTTAAAACCAAAATTATCTGGTTTAGCCCAAGCTGTTTAAAATGTGTTCCCACTAAAAACGCCACAAGTATTGTAAGTGAGAATATTTTTTTACTTAGAAAAGTAAAAATTATTGTGCTTAACAGAAAACATTCCACATACATCTGTGGTTACAAATGGATGACATAACAAAAAAAACATAGAGCACATCTACACCTGGAAGTGAGTGGCACAACCAAACAAGGACACCCAGTCCAAAGGCCAGCCTAGTCCAGTCATTAATATTGCCTGTGCCCAGGGATATTTGGGCATGGCCATAATGTCACACAAACATGTCTGCAAACAGGAGGAGCACCAACCAAATACATATTTAAAGCCATAAGTGGCCAGATACACTCCACATAGACCTATGGCATTGGCTAGTGGCCTTAAGCATTACTCTAAGGAGCTATATGGGAGCAAATACAAAACACAACCTGCATGAGCAACACAAAATGGATTGTTTGAAACCTCAAAGGACAAGTAAATACAGTGGGGGTTAAGAGAAAAGATGTCCCACACACCCATGGCTTAATAGGGTGGCTGCCCATAATACCCAGGTGGAGGTCCAGGTGGAGGTCCATGTGAATGGGACCTAGCCTGGGCCATGGCAGCATTGTGAATTTGAAACTGCTCCACAATGTTTCTCTGCATATTGGTCATCTCAGCCATGGCTGACTGGATGCCATTACTTGCAGTGACCACGTTGCTGTTGAGGGTACGCAACTCCGCGAGGATGCCCTGTAAACTGGTATTGATGGTGACCATGTCGGCATGCCTTTCCTCACGCTCTGTAACTAGCTGTGCCTCATAAGAGTCCCTTTCTTGGGTCCATAATTGAAGCAGGGCACTCTGCCTCCCCTGGGAAATTGTGGGGCGGCGTAATGGAGTCCGCCGCACAATTACCCTGGCTCTTGGGCGTGCCCTGCCGCGTGGTGTCGTCCCCTCAACAGCAACAGGCCTGCTTTGCAAATCCTCAGCAGCAGAGTGAACACTGGGGACTGTTGTGTCAGTCTCCCCATGTGCATGCACAATGGATGGAGATTCACTCTGCTGCTGAGGATTGGCCAGAGAAACATTATGGAGCAGTTCCAAATTGGGACCCAGGGGGAGGTCATCCGACGTGCCCTGCATGGAGACATCATCATCTTCCTCCATTTCCTGGATCTCTTCCATGAGTGTGCGGGTCTGTAGGGACATATAAAAAAAAAAGTGTAAGTTGGCGTCCAAATTTGGGATTCCCACAGTTTAACACATTCTTAAGCACTTGGTAGTATTTATGGTACTAAATTAACTTACCGGAAATCTCGGATCTGGGCTCCTATGCTGTACGGACCTGGTAGGCATAACCAAACTGGGGGGTGAGTTTACCCTTGCTGAGGGATCATGCTGGGCTGAAGAAGAGAAAAACAAACAACGTAAACACACACATAACCATTTTTTGGATAGGTAATCAAATAAACCACTATTTGTAATATTAAGCAACTCTAGAGCAATGGGGACATTTGTTAAAAGACACGCAAGTTTAGATAGGTGCAATGGCTCGCGAAAACTGCTAACTGACCTCAGTTCTAAGTCAGGAAGTGTACCCAGTCAGCATACAACTTGCTACGCACATTTTTGGATTTAGCCTACCATTCGCTAGGTCCGGGGTACTCAAACAATTCTTGTAAAGGTCCATTTAAAGGTATGTGGTGAGAGGTGAATGTCTGGCCATGGGGCTGACGCAGGGGGTGTCTAGTTAGAAATAAACACACTGGTGGAGGGGCTTGAGATTTCAAAGTGCAAACTAATAAAGGCTGCTTGCCCTTGCTGGGCTGGATGGGGCAGAGCTGAGGGGACAGGGATTGGATGGCTAAAGGGGGGAGTTAACGAATTGATGGTGATGGGATGGATGGAGCAAATCTGTTACAAATGTATGGGGCTTATGTGGGGGGGGGGCATGGGGGGACTGTGGCAGATGGGGCAGAGCAGGGGCAGCGGGACACGATTGTGCCAAGAGAAAGATGTACCAAGTTACTGTGTACCTTGCAATGCCACTTCCTGTGCAGTACTTCATATTGCAATGCTATGTTTCAGGGAGCCATGACATTGGGCAGGAGAACAACCACTACATCGCCGATCAAGGGGGCAGCTCTGAGCACGTCAACAAAGAAGTAACTGAGTGCAGGGCTGTCTGGGCAGGGGTCCTGGAATCTGGTGCCAAGGTCCGCATTGGGACCCCGGCCCGCCAGTTGAGTCTCGCTGCTCTAGGTCAGATATGTTTGGGGGTGGGTAATTAAATTGTTAACTCAAACACAACTCACACAACAAATAGGCAACCCATCCATAATGATGTGTGTTTTGTGATTGATTCAAAATATATCACTTTTCAGGAGAAACTTCATGACTTGACCAATACAATTGGAAATTTGATCTTTGCCATAATGGATGTGGTCCTAAATGTGTGATTCACAGGGACCAAAAGAGGACACAAACAGGCACAGTAGTGCGAGGCCAAGCAAGGCAAACCATAGGGCCATCCCGTCATCTTGGTACTAGTGAACTTTAGATTATTTAGCAAACAGGCAAACATGCAGATTTAAGAGTACTCACCGTGGGTACGGGTCGGTGAGTCTGTGTCCCTTAGACCAGCATGTCCACCGACCGCGACCGGATGGAGAAGTCCCAGCACAATCTCCTCAGCAGGGGTAAACTCCAATTTTGAAGGAAAGCCACCTCCAGTTTTCAGGCTGAAAAGAGAAAATCGTTTGGTACTCAGAAAAGGTGCATACAGTACATCCTAAACATTATATTTGGAGACATCATTTATTTACCTGTAATTATGCCTTTTAATTTCTTTTTGCCGTACAGCATACTTCAGATCAGAGATTTTCTTCTGAATTTGGGACACATCTTTCCTCTCTTCCCCCGCTGCATTTACTTGTCGTAGGATGGTTTCAAACAATTCCATCTTGCGCTGCTTTGTGGTGTGTTTTGATTTGCTCCCATAGAGCTCGTCATAGTATAATGTAAGGCCACTAGCCAATGCCATATTTTGGTCATGGGAGAATCTCCCACTCAACTGGCCGCGGCGCAATGTGCGGCCAGATGGTTGGCTTGGCTGCTCCTCCATGTGTGCAGACACATGTGGTGACATTATGGCCTGGGGCTGGGTAGGGGAATGGCCGGATTGTTGGCTTCCCAATGACTGGACTGGACTGGCCAAGGGACTGGGTGTTCTTGCGTGGCTGGCCACCGAACTTCCAGGTGTAGATGTGTGATGGTGGAAATTCTGGGCCCTCTTGGGGGGCTATGTTCCCGGCTGGTGCCAGGTCGGGGGCTCTGTTCCCGGCTGGTGGCAGGTCGTGGGCTTCTGGCCCTGCTGCGGGCCCTGTAGGGGCTTCTGGCCCTGGATGGGGTTCTTCGGGCCCTGGCTGGGCTTCTGGCCCTGGATGGGGTTCTTCGGGCCCTGGCTGGGCTTCTGGCCCTGGATGGGGTTCGGCGGGCCCTGGCTGGGCTTCTGGCCCTGGATGGGGTTCTGCGGGCCCTGTAGGGGCTTCTGGCCCTGGATGGGGTTCGGCGGGCCCTGGCTGGGCTTCTGGCCCTGGATGGGGTTCTGCGGGCCCTGTAGGGGCTTCTGGCCCTGGATGGGGTTCGGCGGGCCCTGTAGGGGCTTCTGGCCCTGGATGGGGTTCTGCGGGCCCTGTAGGGGCTTCTGGCCCTGGATGGGGTTCTTCGGGCCCTGGCTGGGCTTCTGGCCCTGGATGGGGTTCGGCGGGCCCTGGCTGGGCTTCTGGCCCTGGATGGGGTTCTGCGGGCCCTGTAGGGGCTTCTGGCCCTGGATGGGGTTCTTCGGGCCCTGGCTGGGCTTCTGGCCCTGGATGGGGTTCGGCGGGCCCTGGCTGGGCTTCTGGCCCTGGATGGGGTTCTGCGGGCCCTGTAGGGGCTTCTGGCCCTGGATGGGGTTCTTCGGGCCCTGGCTGGGCTTCTGGCCCTGGATGGGGTTCTTCGGGCCCTGGCTGGGCTTCTGGCCCTGGATGGGGTTCTTCGGGCCCTGGCTGGGCTTCTGGCCCTGGATGGGGTTCGGGCCCTGGCTGGGCTTCTGGCCCTGGATGGGGTTCGGGCCCTGGCTGGGCTTCTGGCCCTGGATGGGGTTCGGGCCCTGGCTGGGCTTCTGGCCCTGGATGGGGTTCTGCGGGCCCTGGCTGGGCTTCTGGCCCTGGATAGGGTTCGGGCCCTGCTGCGGGGCCTGGGTTGCCGAACTGCCCTACTTGAACCCATGGCCGGTGTGGGCTCCCTTGTGCGGCCTCTTCTGGGGGCAGAGGTGGTGGGTGCTGCTGTTGGCTGCTTTTTGGCTGCAGGGGCACGTGGCTTGGGGCCCCTTTTTTGGGTTCCTGAGGGTCCAGTGTCCCTTGGTGGGGCAGAGGTAGTAGTCTTGGCTCTCAGCTTTATCCTACCTTGCTGGGACCTGGTTGTTGGGCCCTCCGCGGTCTGGCTTTGCTGGGGTCGCTTGGTCATTGCCTTTTTAGGTGCCATCTTCCACAAATGCTCAAAGAGAATGAGCTTTGGGTGCAGGGACCTTTAAATAATGAGCCCAGCGTGTGACGCCTATGCGCACGCCTACGCGCTCGTACGAACGTACGTTCGAGCGGAACCAGGAAACCGCTGGGGTTTCACTTATCTGCTGCCTTGAAGAAGCATAAAGATGGCGCCCACTATCTTCACCCGTCAACAGGAAGAGATCCTCATGCTGGTAAGTGGCTGCCTGTGCAGTTTAATCTAATAGTCAATGATGGCCTAAATGTAAATGATGCGTTTGGAACTAGTTTGGGGTCTCTTAATGTTTAATAACTGGCTCCTCACACTTCATCCTCAAGGGCCGAGCCTGGCCACGTTTTCACCTGTCTATGCTGATGTCCTAATTCGGGCAATTGCTCCGGCTTAGCAACAGTTAATTAACCTGTGGAGTAGCGGGGCTAGCTGGCAAACCTGGCCTGTCTCGGACCTTGATGCGGATGTTTGAGGAACACTGTTTTCCTAAGCCATAAAAACACAATGGGAAGCCACACACGTGGTCCAAAAGCCTAAGCATAAGCCTACATCTTGGATGTTTAAACCATCCTAACATGCCATAGATGCAGGTGGCCTGATTCTTGATGTTGGCTATTATCTGTATGTACATGGTGTGTGATACATATAACATAAGACCAGACTCTCATTCACAGTCAACGTCCTCTTTAAGGCACTCCCCAAAAATGGCTGCCACTCTAAATGTGTGTGTTAATGACATGAAATTCTCAACTTGTGATGCAACACATATGGGTCTGTGTGTAAAAGTAAAAGCTCTGTGTCCATTATGTTTTTCAGATCATGCTTCAGCGCCGGTATGACTTCGCGCCCAATGTGTGCGAGAAAAGGGACATCGCCCGGGAGATCATCGCGGAGATACACCGTGTCACCAGCACCACCTTCACTCACACCCAGATAATGCAGCATTGGTCGGACCTGAAACGTCTGCACATGCCCCGGGTGCGGAGGTTTTTTGGAATCCATTTCCCAAGTAAGTACAAAGCAATTGCATGGTATATGTTCCAAATGTATAAGTTATGCCTTTATTTATCATGACTTTTCTTTGGTAGTGTTGGAAATGGATTTCAGAATTCGCCGCACCCGGAGGCGTACAGGCCGACCAGTGCTGCATGAGTCTGCATCTGTGAGTGAAGGTGGTGGATCTCCCGGGCGACGGACCTACCCCTCCTCTGTGGCCTCCTCAGACCAGCCCCTGGACCTTACCACAGAGGAGGGGCCCAACCGCATGGGCGTGGAGTCATACCTGGCCAGGCATGGGGAAGGCTCTGGTATGTCACTCTTCATGTATAGGCACAAAGATATACATGGCAGGCCAAAAACTAAGTTATCCTTTATTATGTATTTGTAGAAGCTTCTGGTGCGGGTGAGATAGTGGAGGAGGAGGCAGCAGAGATGCTGGAAGTCGATCCTGGCGAAGGTGAGTGATGTCAGCCAGACTGGGAGCCAGATATGTTGGGAATAGTGACTCTATACAAGTACTAACCAAATGTCACATGTTTCTCCAGGGACTTCTTCACAGCATAGCCAGGACCAAGGGCAGCCTGTTGGCCCCAACCAGCCATCTGTCGGCCACCAACTCCGTAAGTCTCCATGCCATTATTCATATTAATGTTTGGTTAGCTAATAACACACACATAACTAAAGGCGTAGCCAATGTGTAGTTCACACTTTCATGTGGGCACTTCGTTAGCTTAAAGAGGACCCTAACTTGTATTAAGAACCTAAGAATTAGCCAACACACTGTACCTACAGATTAGAAACATGGAAAAACACCCTTCAGCCATCTAATGCATGTTATTAGACTGAACAAAACCAATATTGCGGAATATGGAATGCGCAATATTTACAGGCAGCATGGGATACAGATTGAAAAAAGGAAGGTGCTGCCATGCATTGTGGGAGTGATGACCTTTCCCTCAACCCAGCTATGCTCTGGATTCCCAACGCACCACTGTAACCTACTCCCCTGTACTTTATCCAACTCTCCACTCCTCATTAAGTGTTATGCTTCAGAGTCCAGATGGCGGCGCTGTAATAAAAAAAAAACCCAAATTTACTTTGATCTGGTGCAGAATCATTTGGGAATAGTTATTGGTTTTCATTAAATAATGTTGAAGGTCCGGTTTAAGGAGTTTAAAGACTTACCTGTGGGAAATGCATTAACTGTATCCCTTGGAAGAATGACATATGTCATGCATTTACATGTATTTGATTAACCCCAAATCTATTTCCAGCATACAAACCGGTCTGGGACTCCTATTTATGTTTATTTCTCTATTGGTTACAGGGATGATCCCCAAAACATTGGCTGCCAAAAAAAAAAGAATGAAGGAGTTGGTGGCCGAGCTGCTGGCCATACAGGCGACGTTGGGGCCAACAGATGAAGAAGAGGAGGAGGATTAGTGCCCTTGGTCCTGGCTACTTTGGTTAAAAGTTTTTAAAAGTTTTTAATTGTTGTTAAATTTTAAAAGTTTTGGGTTTTTAAAAAAAAAAAACATTTTATCTGTGTTTTTAAGGAAACCCCAAAAAAATTTTAATATGTTTGTAAAAAAAAAACAAAAAAACAAAAAAAAAAGGGGTTTTAAACAAAACACCCCAATAAAAAAATTATGTTGAAACCAAAAATATCCCAAATAAAAAATAATTTAAATAAATTATATTTTAAGACTTCATAAATGTGTCTTTTCTAATATGCGCAAACACAAACAATTACACAAACAAGAAAAAACACGCTTAGAAACATATAGACATATGTACATTATGTGGTTTGGGTAAGTTTTAGGGTCGTCAACATGAAGAAGGATGCAAGCGCCAAGGTGTTTAGGTAAGTTTTAGGGACCGAGAAATGAAGTTGGATGCAAGCGCTAAGAGGTTTAGGTAAGTTTTAGGGACTGAGAAATGAAGTTGGATGCAGCCGCTAAGGGGTTTAGGTAAGTTTGAGGGACCGAGAAATGAAGTTGGATGCAGCCGCTAAGGGGTTTAGGTAAGTTTGAGGGACCGAGAAATGAAGTTGGATGCAGCCGCTAAGGGGTTTAGGTAAGTTTTAGGGACCGAGAAATGAAGTTGGATGCAGCCGCTAAGGGGTTTAGGTAAGTTTTAGGGACCGAGAAATGAAGTTGGATGCAGCCGCTAAGGGGTTTAGGTAAGTTTTAGGGACCGAGAAATGAAGTTGGATGCAGCCGCTAAGGGGTTTAGGTAAGTTTTAGGGACCGAGAAATGAAGTTGGATGCAGCCGCTAAGGGGTTTAGGTAAGTTTGAGGGACCGAGAAATGAAGTTGGATGCAGCCGCTAAGGGGTTTAGGTAAGTTTTAGGGACCGAGAAATGAAGTTGGATGCAGCCGCTAAGGGGTTTAGGTAAGTTTTAGGGACCGAGAAATGAAGTTGGATGCAGCCGCTAAGGGGTTTAGGTAAGTTTTAGGGACCGAGAAATGAAGTTGGATGCAGCCGCTAAGGGGTTTAGGTAAGTTTTAGGGACCGAGAAATGAAGTTGGATGCAGCCGCTAAGGGGTTTAGGTAAGTTTTAGGGACCGAGAAATGAAGTTGGATGCAGCCGCTAAGGGGTTTAGGTAAGTTTTAGGGACCGAGAAATGAAGTTGGATGCAGGCGCTAAGGGGTTTAGGTAAGTTTTAGGGACCGAGAAATGAAGTTGGATGCAGGCGCTAAGAGGTTTAGGTAAGTTTTAGGGACCGAGAAATGAAGTTGGATGCAAGCGCTAAGAGGTTTAGGTAAGTTTTAGGGACCGAGAAATGAAGTTGGATGCAAGCGCTAAGAGGTTTAGGTAAGTTTTAGGGACCGAGAAATGAAGTTGGATGCAAGCGCTAAGAGGTTTAGGTAAGTTTTAGGGACCGAGAAATGAAGTTGGATGCAGCCGCTAAGGGGTTTAGGTAAGTTTCTGGTTGAGGGTGCGCATGCGCAAGATCTTATAAACATACGAACGCACGAATCTAAGAGGCCAAAAACCAATGAAAACCAGAGGCAAACGCAAGTAATTGGAAGAGGTGGACGATGGAAGCAGCAGAAAAAACAGGCTGCCGCCGCAACAGGTGAGCACATGAACGTGATTTTTACGATTGCCAACTGACTGAGGCAAGTTCGGGAGATATCATACGAACGGACGTATCTTTTAGGATAGAAACGTATTTGCTTATTGAATCACTCGCAAGTTCATACGAACGCACGAGCGGACGTGAAAAATAGGATGATCGTGACCCAAATCCAAGCTGTTACATGTTTCTTTGAATCAACCCAATAGACACACACAGGCACATACACGCACACATACACAGAGACATACACACAGGCACATACACAGACAGACACACATCCTCTCGGGTGGAAACTCCTTACCTGTCACTTGTCACGTCTCTAGGGAGAGAGCGGCCCCTGCAGCACCATACCTCCTCTCCCGCACTGTGCTGGGAGGGGCAGTGAGGACAGGTGGGCGGAGCCAGCTTCTCTCCTCTCTCATCTCATGTGCAGGACGGAGGCCCTGCACAGCAACAGAAAACCAGACAGGTCAGATTGTCTCTGGGGAGGGAGGAGGGTCCCGCTGATCCACCAATGGCTTAAAGCACCCTGTCTGTTTTGCCGACCAAGGCCTGCCATCTGGCAGACATTTATTTTTTTTAAGTTAAAGTATTGCTGGCCGCCACCCCATCCCCACCCCTGGCTGTAGCTCCGCCCTAGGCACGTGCCTATACGTGCCTAGTGGCAAATACGGGCCTGCCTGACGTATCCATTTACTAATGGTAGACTTGGCAGGCGCCAAACCTTTCCAGGGCCCGGAGGGCACCACGAATAAGGCATCCGTCTTACGAAAGGAAGAAGTAGCAACCAAATAGTACTTCACACAACGAACCACATCCAAAGAGTGCAGGACCCTCTCCTTGTCATTGCTAGGCTTATGACACAAGGAAGGGAGAACCACATCCTGATTGAGATGGAAGGCAGAAACCACCTTAGGAAGGAAATCTGGCTTAAAACGAAAAACCACCTTGTCCTGGTGTCTCTCAAAGTAAGGGGCTTGAATGGAAAGAGCCACCAACTCAGAGACACGTCGAACAGAGGTAATAGCCACCAAAAAGGCAATCTTTTGTGTAAGCATAGAAAGTGCAACCTCCTGCACCGGCTCAAAAGGAGGCCCCTGGAGGGCCGACAGAACCAAATTCAAATCCCAAACAGGCAACAAAGGCTTTCGAGGGGGCCGCACATAAGTGACCCCCTGGAAAAATGTTTTAACCAAAGGAGGAAGAGCAAAAGACCTTTGAAAGAAGACCGCCAGGGCAGAGACCTGCCCTTTCAAGGTACTAAGCTGGAGCCCCAGGTCCAAACCGTGTTGAAGAAAATCCAAAATCCTAGGGATCGAAAACACCCTGCAAGGCAAGGCCCTAGCCTCACACCAATCAATATAGGAACTCCAAGTCCTGTAGTAGATGTTAGAGTAAGATCACTTCCTAGCCCTAACAAGTGTCTGAATCACAGCATCAGACAAATCTTCTTCTTTTAAGATGGAGGTTTCGGCAGCCACGCCGTCAAAGCCAGCGTTTGTAAATTGGGGTAACAAAGTTGACCTTGAGTGATCAGATCTGGAAACAGGGGAAACCTGTACTGATATACTGCCAGCCGTACGACGTCCGCGAACCAAACCTGTCTTGGCCACCTTGGGGCCACCAGAATTGCTGGCTCACCCTCTTGAGCCAGCTTGCGCACCACCTTGCCCACCATGGAGAAGGAGGGAAACAGGTACAGGAACCCCAGATACCTCCAGGCAAGAGACATGGCGTCCGCTGCCAGGGCCAGAGGATCCTGAGACAGAGACCCAAACATTGGGAGCTTGCGATTGTGTCGTGAGGCAGAGATCCACCTCCGGAAACCCCCACGTGTGACAGAGGGACCGGAATACCATGTGGATGAGAGACCATTCCCCTCGGCGAGAGGATCCCCTGCTCAGGGAGTCCGCCTCCGTGTTTTCCACTCCCGGAATGTACACTGCTGAGATGCATGGAACATTGCTCTCCGCCCATGCAAGAATCAGAGAAACTTCCCTGAGGGCACTCCTGCTGCGAGTCCCTCCTTGGTGATTGATGTAAGCTACCGCAGTTCGATTGTCTGATTGAACCTGAACCGGTAAGCCGCGTAGGTGATGCGTCAAGCATGACAGAACCAACCGAATAGCTCTCAGCTCCAAGACATTGATGGGGGTGTGAGCCTCCAGAGGACCGCACAGCCCCTTGAACTGATGCGTCTTCCAAAAAAAAACCTCCCCAGCCCGACAGGCTGGCATCCGTGGTAACCATCTCCCAACAAGGGGTCAGAAAGGATCTGCCCCTCATCAGATTGCTTGGTTCCAGCCACCACTGAAGGAACTGCCGAACCCGGGGAGACAATAGATGGAGCTGGAGCGACCTCATGTGGAACTGAGCAAAGGGAACTGCCTCGAAGGAAGCCACCATCAATCCAGAATGGGTCTTATGGATCCATCCTTTTTGGGAACCGTGAAGAGGTTGGAATAATAGCCCCAGCCTCTCTCTGAGAAAGGCACCGGGCATATGACATCCATGACCAGAAGTTTCTTTACAGCCAACAGGAGCCCCTGCGCAGCCCAGGGATCCGAGGGGACCCGAGACCTTAGGAATCTGGGAGGAGGCCGGTACTCGAACTCCAGTTTGTACCCGGAAGAGACCACTTCCAAGATTCATTTGTCTGTGACCTCTTGGGCCCAGACCAGGAAGAAGTGCCGCAACCGTCCCCCCACCCGCAAGGGTGAGAGTGTCCCCTCATTGCTGAGCTGTCTTGGCAGCAGGCTTGGGCTTGGAACCCCAGTTAAGGCCTGGACGAGCGTGTCCTCTGCCTCTGTTCCAGGAATCACCTCTGAAATTAGAGTAGGCAAAGCCTCTGCCTGCTCTGGCACCGCGAAAGGAAGGATTGAAGGAGCCTGCCCCCCGAAAGGGGCGACGCTGCTACTTACGCTGAGGTAACTTTCCACCTTTCGCCACTGAATCCAATTTATCTCTGAACAGCCTCATATCCAGGAAGGGTAGCGCTGCGAGTGATTTCTTAGCCACAATGTCAGCCGCCCACTGGCGTAGCCAGACCTATCGGCGAATAGCCACCAGTAATGCAGAGGTTCTACTACACATAATAATGGCGTCATCCTTAGCAGATAAAACAAAGGCCACAAATAATTTACACCGCTTAAGGGCTGTGAAATCATCACTGGCCGGGTTAAGCTGGGAACCACTCAACATGCCCCTAACCACAGACCTGGCAGCCACAGTCACGAGCGCCGAGGCACAAACAGGCCGCAAGGCTGAACCCACACTGGGGTACGGATAAGGTGGGCTGTGCACATGGATTACAAATAAACACATTATCCCCCACAAGGGATGCCCCACAAACCACACACTGCCAGGGTTGCCCCGAAGGGAGCCCGAGCCCGGTATCCTGGGAAGCCTCCATATGGTGATTTTTTATGGTAGTCGCAATGACCAGTGGGAATTACGCCAGTAAGCTACCCGGGATGCCCCTTAACGTCCGTTAGTAGGAGGACTTGTATAGCCCCTATTTGAGTGAGGGACCTAAGGAACGGGAGAACCCCCTTTTAACTATCAAGGAAGGTAATCCCCCTGGAAGACATAATATAAAAGGGTACCATAAGCAGGAAGTCATTACAGCAATCATACATCCAGATATAATCACAGTCATACAATATATCTGTATAACCTTAAAGTACATGTCAAGGATAACGCAGCATACAAGGCACCACAATAGAAATATGATTATGCATATAATAGAACGAGCCCTGCAGGGCACTCACAGTTAGGATGCAAGATGGCGACCGGACACCCAGCAGCATCAGCCAGGCCAGGGGAAGAGAAGGAGGGCGGGCCAGCGCGGATCGCGTGCCGCGCGTGGCCCCGCCCCCTCCTGCTGGAAAGAGTAACCGCGGTTCCCAGCCATTGCTGGGAACCTCCGTGGGCGCCAAAAGAGAGGGGGGTGGGCCGCATCAGTGCGCCGAGCGCCCGGCCCCTCTCCTGACTAACATGAGATGCAAAAAACATGGACGCGTTCCCACAAGGTTGTGGAGCCGGTCCGTGATCCGGGCCGCCGTGTAACAGACGCGCCCCAGCAACAAGTGAAGCAAACAGCCACACACTCCACACACACACACACATACACTCATACCACACTGACAGCTAATTGGCCAGGCAAAGTCTCAGGTAAAAAATTGGAGGGACATGCCCCCCTCCCCCCCATGATCCAGGGACAGGGAGCAACGGGTGGGGGAAGTCCCAAGCCACCTAATGCAGTGCAGGTAAAATGACGGACAGGGCATCTTAAACCAGGATCCCAAACCTGGTATCCGCCTACCCCTTGGAGGGGGTCTCACGGAGGAGCATGGCTCCAAGTTATCACACCACTAAGGGGTATCCTACCTTCACCCGGACCAACAGCCAGGGCTGGGAGGCATCGGGGCTTAATAAAAAACATGGTCCGGGCAGAAATAGGGAAAATGGCCGGGTGTAAACCCGGCTTACCTGCAAGGAGGAGACAGCCATCTTCTGACTTGCTCGCCGTCTGCAGAGACGATTACTGGGGAATGTGTGGGAGGTCCCAGGTATTTATGGACTGGGAGGGGCTACTTTTTTTCCTGTCATCTCTGCAAAGTTCGCCCTCTACTGGCCATAACCCACATGTCATGATTATGGAAGCGGGGTGTGTGACATACTTGGGAATATTCAAGGGCCTTGAAATCTTATAGATTTCAGGGCCATTGGGGTGTGGGTTTCGAGCCACTTTAAGGTGCTTGGTTGATCTAGTATTTTAAAAAAACGTTTGTTAGAAAATGTGTGTTTTATGGAAGCAGTTTTCACTTTCTGCAATCTGTTGCCATTAGCAACCTTACACCAAGACTTTACACCAAGAAGAGAGCAATCACAGTACACTGCTGCTGGTCATGTGTAAGGCTCCCTCACCTCACCAACAGCAGAGGCCAAAGCAGCAGTGTCCTGTGTGTACAGGACTCGCTTCTCTCTTCTTGGTATACAAACTTGGTGTACATTGCCAATAGCATCAGACTGCAGGTAATGAGAACTGCTTACATAAAACAAACATAAGAAAACATTTTTGAGTACATCATTTTGGCACAAAAATATACACTTTCATAAATCCTGTCAAAAGTTGACTTATCCTTTAAAGGCTATGATTGTGTCAATGAAGAGAAGAAACCGTTGATTGTGATAAGGTGAAGGTTATTATCGCTATCACAACTTGATCACCCTGTCCCAGTGACTGTTATTTGCTATAGAGTGATCATTAGTGCAATCACTCCCAAAACACTGCATGCAGGGCATTTTTCAGTCATTCAGCTAATGCACTGCAAACGCTATCGCCTATGTATATGGCTTCATAGACAACCATTTACAACATTTGCAGGGCGATTACTGAGCAATTGAAATCATCCCGCTATTGCGCTGCAACGTGGCAGTGTGAACTTGTCCTTACAGAAGGAAAACATTTTAGTTAAATCATAACCAACAGCTTTCCCCTGTAGTCTGTCCAATGATTGGTGTAGGTTTCCTTTAAAGTAGACCTAAACCACGGTGCCTGGAAAGACATGCTTCACCACAGCATGCAGATGTTTCCTATCTCCCATCATTCATGCGGTAAAGGTAAGAATCTCCTCAATTTGAGGGTCACAGGCAGCAGGGGTAAATGGGCCAGGGTCCTTGAAGACCACCCTACTAGACAAAGAGTTGCGATAGAGAGTTTAGGTCAGCTTTAGAAAGGTGACATTTCTAAATTGGTCGTATCATCATGACCATTGCATCACTAGGCAGAACCAGATAAAATAATCTACTAATAGGAAACAATGTAGCTCCATGTGAAGCACTGTTATCAGCACATCAGCCTGACAAATATTTCCATTGCCATTAGTCAGGCTGTGAGCTCAGGACATTGGCCCAAAAGCTATGCTGTCCAGCTGGCATACGATATCTAATACAGACTTTGCTCCTAGGGCATCTGTCCCGTATTCAGTCAGCACATGATAATATTACCTAAGGGCTTGGCATCATCATTTTCTGGACATAAGGATAGTGGAACGGCTAACTGCTGCTAGTGAGATTCTTTGCCCACTCCTCAGTCAGTATGTAATGGCCTGTTTGGATTCAGTCAGTACAATACTGCAAAACTCGTTCCTGAAGCCCATTATAGCTACTGACCATAACTGGACTTCATCATCGTCAGCAGCTGACAATTACTGGGCCACATCAAAGTCCAATCTGAGCTGTTGATGATTGATGGGCCCCATTAAAGCTGCTGCCAATTAGTGGGCCCCATCAAAGCTAAAAGCCATAAGTGAGGCTCATCAAAATATCTAACGAGTATTGGACCCCATCAGAGTTCTGATCATTACTGAGCCCTATCAGGAGTACTGGCCTTTACTGAACTCTATCAAAGCTACTGGAGATTACAGGGGCCCAATCAGAGCTACTGCCCATTACTAAACCTAATCAGAGGGACTGGCCATTATTGGGGCCCATGAGAGCTACTGGCAGTTACTGGACCCCATTAGCACTAAAGGTCATTACTGGGCCCTATCATGGCTAGTGGCAAAAACGGGGACCAACTCACAGATACTCACCATTTCTGGGCCCAGTCACAGCTCCTGGGCATTACTAAACCCAATTAGAGCTAATGACCATTTATAACTGAACCCAGTCAGAGCTACTGGTTATTACTGGGGCCCATTAGAGATACAGGCCATTACTGAACCCAATGGGACAGACTTGTCTTCTAGGTTGTAGGTTAATTTTGATTTTAATTTTAAATTTTTCATGACATGTAATAAGGGACATGTAATAATGGAGACTGTATAGGACCATATCAAAAATGAATAACCAAGTGAAATACTTCATTTGGATGTATCAGGGGCTCATGAAACTCAGACATTTAAACATTGGTATGTCTATACGGAATCAGCGGATGTATACGCTTATGCATGGGAGCGTATTTGCCAATCAAATAAATTAAATGCATTTTTTTATTCAGCCACAACATGCAAATAAACCAAGCAACATCATTTTTGGAAAATCTCATATTTTGATAGATAATGACATCCGGGCATTAAAGTGATGCGGTTGCTAAGGAGATGAGGGTCAGTTGCTAGGAAACAAGGACCATCTAGCTATTGGTGGAACAAAGCCTCAGTAAAAAGAAAAGCAATCAGAGCTTCTGTGATGAAGGAACAATTTCATACATAAAGCTGAATGCAGGCAGAAAGAGATGTCAGTGGAAGGTTGTGCAGAATGACAGAGATGAGATCCCATCGCCTGCACAAAGCGGCCATGTTTGATGCAATATGTCGCTGATAGATATCAAGGAACTGTGATTCCCCTAGAGTTTTTGACTGTGGAGGGTTGAAAGGGTGGATGTTGAAATATCTAGAAGGCCATATGTTAATGTTTTGTACAATGTATTTAAGGTCATCTTTTAGCCTGGGCTGTCATGTGCCTCACCCATTATGTATGAAATAAATATATAAAAGGTGCATAGATAAGTGGCATTTTCAGTAACGTTATTGGTCACTGGACAATTTATAGAAAGTGTACACAATGAGGTCACTCCCAATCTAATAAATGGATAGGCAGCATTCTCAGTGATGTCACTGGTCTCTAGTGAATGGATAGGCAGCATTCTCAGTGATGTCACTGGTCTCTAGTGAATAGATAGGCAGCATTCTCAGTGATGTCACTGGTCTCTAGTGAATGGATAGGCGGCATTCTCAGTGATGTCACTGGTCTCTAGTGAATGGATAGGCAGCATTCTCAGTGATGTCACTGGTCTCTAGTGAATAGATAGGCAGCATTCTCAGTGATGTCACTGGTCTCTAGTGAATGGATAGGCGGCATTCTCAGTGATGTCACTGGTCTCTAATGAATGGCTAGGCAGCATTCTCAGTGATGTCACTGGTCTCTAGTGAATAGATAGGCAGCATTCTCAGTGATGTCACTGGTCTCTAGTGAATAGATAGGCTGCATTCTCAGTGATGTCACTGGTCTCTAGTGAATGGATAGGCAGCATTCTCAGTGATGTAACTGGTCTCTAGGGAATGGATAGGCAGCATTCTCAGAGATGTCACTGGTCTCTAGTGAATGGATAGGCAGCATTCTCAGAGATGTCACTGTCCTCTAGTGAATGGATAGGCAGCATTCTCAGTGATGTCACTGGTCTCTAGTGAATGGATAGGCAGCATTCTCAGTGATGTCACTGGTCTCTAGTGAATGGATAGGCAGCATTCTCAGGGATGTCACTGGTCCCTAGTGAATGAATAAACGGCATTATCAGAAATGTCACTTGTCTCTAGTGAATGGATAGGCAGCATTCTCAGTGATGTCACTGGTCTCTAGTGAATGGATAGGCAGCATTCTCAGTGATGTCACTGGTCTCTAGTGAATGGATAGGCAGCATTCTCAGTGATGTCACTGGTCTCTAGTGAATGGATAGGCGGCATTCTCAGTGATGTCACTGGTCTCTAGTGAATGGCCAGGCAGCATTCTCAGTGATGTCACTGGTCTCTAGGGAATGGATAGGCAGCATTCTCAGAGATGTCACTGTCCTCTAGCGAATGGATAGGCAGCATTCTCAGTGATGTCACTGGTCTCTAGTGAATGGATAGACAGCATTCTCAGTGATGTCACTGGTCTCTAGTGAATTGATAGGCGGTATTCTCAGAGATATCACTGGTCTCTAGTGAAGGGATTTGCGGCATGCTCAGAGATGTCACTGGTGTCTAGTGAATAGATAGGCGGCATTCTTAGTGATGTCACTGGTCTCTAGTGAATGGATAGGCAGCATTCTCAGTGATGTCACTGGTCTCTAGTGAATGGATAGGCAGCATTCTCAGTGATGTCACTGGTCTCTAGTGAATGGATAGGCAGCATTCTCAGTGATGTCACTGGTCTCTAGTGAATGGATAGGCAGCATTCTCAGTGATGTCACTGGTCTCTAGTGAATGGATAGGCAGCATTCTCAGGGATGTCACTGGTCCCTAGTGAATGGATAAACGGCATTATCAGAAATTTCACTTGTCTCTAGTGAATGGATAGGCAGCATTCTCAGTGATGTCACTGGTCTCTAGTGAATGGATAGGCAGCATTCTCAGTGATGTCACTGGTCTCTAGTGAATGGATAGGCAGCATTCTCAGTGATGTCACTGGTCTCTAGTGAATGGATAGGCAGCATTCTCAGTGATGTCACTGGTCTCTAGTGAATGGATAGGCAGCATTCTCAGTGATGTCACTGGTCTCTAGTGAATGGCTAGGCAGCATTCTCAGTGATGTCACTGGTCTCTAGGGAATGGATAGGCAGCATTCTCAGAGATGTCACTGTCCTCTAGTGAATGGATAGGCAGCATTCTCAGTGATGTCACTGGTCTCTAGTGAATGGATAGACAGCATTCTCAGTGATGTCACTGGTCTCTAGTGAATTGATAGGCGGTATTCTCAGAGATATCACTGGTCTCTAGTGAAGGGATTTGCGGCATTCTCAGAGATGTCACTGGTGTCTAGTGAATAGATAGGCGGCATTCTCAGTGATGTCACTGGTCTCTAGTGAATGGATAGGCAGCATTCTCAGTGATGTCACTGGTCTCTAGTGAATGGATAGGCAGCATTCTCAGTGATGTCACTGGTCTCTAGTGAATGGATAGGCAGCATTCTCAGTGATGTCACTGGTCTCTAGTGAATGGATAGGCAGCATTCTCAGTGATGTCACTGGTCTCTAGTGAATAGATAGGCGGCATTCTCAGTGATGTCACTGGTCTCTAGTGAATGGCTAGGCAGCATTCTCAGTGATGTCACTGGTCTCTAGGGAATGGATAGGCAGCATTCTCAGAGATGTCACTGTCCTCTAGTGAATGGATAGGCAGCATTCTCAGTGATGTCACTGGTCTCTAGTGAATTGATAGGCGGTATTCTCAGAGATATCACTGGTCTCTAGTGAAGGGATTTGCGGCATTCTCAGAGATGTCACTGGTGTCTAGTGAATAGATAGGCGGCATTCTCAGTGATGTCACTGGTCTCTAGTGAATGGATAGGCAGCATTCTCAGTGATGTCACTGGTCTCTAGTGAATGGATAGGCAGCATTCTCAGTGATGTCACTGGTCTCTAGTGAATGGATAGGCAGCATTCTCAGTGATGTCACTGGTCTCTAGTGAATGGATAGGCAGCATTCTCAGTGATGTCACTGGTCTCTAGTGAATAGATAGGCGGCATTCTCAGTGATGTCACTGGTCTCTAGTGAATGGCTAGGCAGCATTCTCAGTGATGTCACTGGTCTCTAGGGAATGGATAGGCAGCATTCTCAGAGATGTCACTGTCCTCTAGTGAATGGATAGGCAGCATTCTCAGTGATGTCACTGGTCTCTAGTGAATTGATAGGCGGCATTCTCAGAGATGTCACTGGTTTCTAGTGAATGGATAAGCCGCATTCTCAGAGATGTCACTGGTCTCTAGTGAATAGATAGGCAGCATTCTCAGTGATGTCACTGGTCTCTAGTGAATGAATAAGCAGCATTCTCAGTGATGTCACTGGTCTCTAGTGAATGGATAGGCGGCATTCTCAGAGATGTCACTGGTTTCTAGTGAATGGATAAGCCGCATTCTCAGAGATGTCACTGGTCTCTAGTGAATGGATAGGCGGCATTCTCAGTGATGTCACTGGTCTCTAGTGAATGGATAGGCAGCATTCTCAGTGATGTCACTGGTCTCTAGTGAATGAATAAGCAGCATTCTCAGTGATTTCACTGGTCTCTAGTGAATGGATAGGCGGCATTCTCAGTGATGTCACTGGTCTCTAGTGAATGGATAGGTAGCCTTCTCAGTGATGTCACTGGTCTCTAGTGAATGGATAGGCAGCATTCTCAGTCATGTCACTGGTTTCTAGTGAATGGATAAGCGGCATTCTCAGTGATGTCACTGGTCTCTAGTGAATTGATAGGCGGCATTCTCAGAGATGTCACTGGTTTCTAGTGAATGGATAGGCAGCATTCTCAGTGATGTCACTGGTCTCTAGTGAATGGATAGGCGGCATTCTCAGAGATGTCACTGGTTTCTAGTGAATGGATAGGCAGCATTCTCAGTGATGTCACTGGTCTCTAGTGAATGGATAGGCGGCATTCTCAGAGATGTCACTGGTCTCTAGTGAATGGATAGGCGGCATTCTCAGTGATGTCACTGGTCTCTAGTGAATGGATAGGCAGCATTCTCAGTGATGTCACTGGTCTCTAGTGAATGGATAGGCAGCATTGTCAGAGATGTCACTGGTCTCTAGTGAATGGATAGGCAGCATTCTCAGTGATGTCACTGGTCTCTAGTGAATAGATAGGCAGCATTCTCAGTGATGTCACTGGTCTCTAGTGAATGGATAGGCGGCATTCTCAGTGATGTCACTGGTCTCTAGTGAATGGATAGGCAGCATTGTCAGAGATGTCACTGGTCTCTAGTGAATGGATAGGCAGCATTCTCAGTGATGTCACTGGTCTCTAGTGAATGGATAGGTAGCCTTCTCGGTGATGTCACTGGTCTCTAGTGAATGGGTAGGCGATATTTTCAGTGATATTGCTGGTCTCTAGTGAATGAATAGGCGTCATTCTCAGTGATGTCACTGGTCTCTAGTGAATGGATAGGCAGCATTCTCAGTGGTGTCACTGGTCTCTAGTGAATGGATAGGCAGCATTCTCAGTGATGTCACTGGTCTCTAGTGAATGGATAGGCAGCATTCTCAGTGATGTCACTGGTCTCTAGTGAATGAATAGGCAACATTCTCAGTGATGTCACTGGTCTCTAGTGAATGGATAGGCAGCATTCTCAGTGGTGTCACTGGTCTCTAGTGAATGGATAGGCAGCATTCTCAGTGGTGTCACTGGTCTCTAGTGAATGGATAGGCAGCCTTCTCAGTGATGTCACTGGTTTCTAGTGAATAGATAGGCAGCATTCTCAGTGATGTCACTGGTCTCTAGTGAATAGATAGGCAGCATTCTCAGTGATGTCACTGGTCTCTAGTGAATGGATAGGCAGCATTCTCAGTGATGTCACTGGTCTCTAGTGAATGGATAGGCAGCATTCTCAGTCATGTCACTGGTTTCTAGTGAATGGATAGGCAGCATTCTCAGTGATGTCACTGGTCTCTAGTGAATGGATAGGCAGCATTCTCAGTGATGTCACTGGTCTCTAGTGAATTGATAGGCGGCATTCTCAGAGATGTCACTGGTCTCTAGTGAATGGATAAGCCGCATTCTCAGAGATGTCACTGGTCTCTAGTGAATAGATAGGCAGCATTCTCAGTGATGTCACTGGTCTCTAGTGAATGAATAAGCAGCTTTCTCAGTGATGTCACTAATCTCTAGTGAATGGATAGGCGGCATTCTCAGAGATGTCACTGGTCTCTAGTGAATGGATAGGCAGCATTGTCAGTGATGTCACAGGTCTCTAGTAAATGGATAGGCAGCATTCTCAGTGATGTCACTGGTCTCTATTGAATGGATAGGCGGCATTCTCAGTGATGTCACTGGTCTCTAGTGAATGGCTAGGCAGCATTCTCAGTGATGTCACTGGTCTCTAGTGAATAGATAGGCAGCATTCTCAGTGATGTCGCTGGTATCTAGTGAATGGATAGGCAGCATTCTCAGTGATATCACTGGTCTCTAGTGAATGGATAGGCAGCATTCTCAGTGATGTCATTGGTCTCTAGTAAATGGATAGGCAGCATTCTCAGTGATGTCACTGGTCTCTATTGAATGGATAGGCGGCATTCTCAGTGATGTCACTGGTCTCTAGTGAATGGCTAGGCAGCATTCTCAGTGATGTCACTGGTCTCTAGTGAATAGATAGGCAGCATTCTCAGTGATGTCGCTGGTATCTAGTGAATGGATAGGCAGCATTCTCAGTGATATCACTGGTCTCTAGTGAATGGCTAGGCAGCATTCTCAGTGATGTCACTGGTCTCTAGTGAATGGATAGGCAGCATTCTCAGTGATGTCATTGGTCTCTAGTGAATGGATAGGCTGCATTCTCAGTGATGTCACTGGTCTCTAGTGAATGGATAGGCAGCATTCTCAGAGATGTCACTGGTCTCTAGTGAATGGATAGGCAGCATTCTCAGTGATGTCACTGGTCTCTAGTGATTGGATAGGCAGCATTCTCAGTGATGTCACTGGTCTCTAGTGAATGGATAGGCAGCATTCTCAGTGATGTCACTGGTCTCTAGTGAATGGATAGGCAGCATTCTCAGTGATGTCACTGGTCTCTAGTGAATGGATAGGCAGCATTCTCAGAGATGTCACTGGTCTCTAGTGAATGGATAAGCCGCATTCTCAGAGATGTCACTGGTCTCTAGTGAATAGATAGGCAGCATTCTCAGTGATGTCACTGGTCTCTAGTGAATGGATAGGCAGCATTCTCAGTGATGTCACTGGTCTCTAGTGAATGAATAGGCAGCATTCTCAGTGATGTCACTGGTCTCTAGTGAATGAATAGGCAGCATTCTCAGTGATGTCACTGGTCTCTAGTGAATGGATAGGCAGCATTCTCAGAGATGTCACTGGTCTCTAGTGAATGGATAAGCCGCATTCTCAGTGATGTCACTGGTCTCTAGTGAATGGATAGGCAGCATTCTCAGAGATGTCACTGGTCTCTAGTGAATGGATAGGCAGCATTCTCAGTGATGTCACTGGTCTCTAGTGATTGGATAGGCAGCATTCTCAGTGATGTCACTGGTCTCTAGTGAATGGATAGGCAGCATTCTCAGTGATGTCACTGGTCTCTAGTGAATGGATAGGCAGCATTCTCAGTGATGTCACTGGTCTCTAGTGAATGGATAGGCAGCATTCTCAGTGATGTCACTGGTCTCTAGTGAATGGATAGGCAGCATTCTCAGTGATGTCACTGGTCTCTAGTGAATGGATAGGCAGCATTCTCAGTGATGTCACTGGTCTCTAGTGAATAGATAGGCAGCATTCTCAGTGATGTCACTGGTCTCTAGTGAATGAATAAGCAGCTTTCTCAGTGATGTCACTGATCTCTAGTGAATGGATAGGCGGCATTCTCAGAGATGTCATTGGTCTCTAGTGAATGGATAGGCAGCATTCTCAGTGATGTCACTGGTCTCTAGTAAATGGATAGGCAGCATTCTCAGAGATGTCACTGGTCTCTAGTGAATGGATAGGCAGCATTCTCAGTGATGTCACTGGTCTCTAGTGAATGGATAGGCAGCATTCTCAGTGATGTCACTGGTCTCTAGTGAATGAATAGGCAGCATTCTCAGTGATGTCACTGGTCTCTAGTGAATGGATAGGCAGCATTCTCAGTGATGTCACTGGTCTCTAGTGAATGGATAGGCAGCATTCTCAGTGATGTCACTGGTCTCTAGTGAATGGATAGGCAGCATTCTCAGAGATGTCACTGGTCTCTAGTGAATGGATAAGCCGCATTCTCAGAGATGTCACTGGTCTCTAGTGAATAGATAGGCAGCATTCTCAGTGATGTCACTGGTCTCTAGTGAATGGATAGGCAGCATTCTCAGTGATGTCACTGGTCTCTAGTGAATGAATAGGCAGCATTCTCAGTGATGTCACTGGTCTCTAGTGAATGGATAGGCAGCATTCTCAGTGATGTCACTGGTCTCTAGTAAATGGATAGGCAGCATTCTCAGAGATGTCACTGGTCTCTAGTGAATGGATAGGCAGCATTCTCAGTGATGTCACTGGTCTCTAGTGAATGGATAGGCAGCATTCTCAGTGATGTCACTGGTCTCTAGTGAATGAATAGGCAGCATTCTCAGTGATGTCACTGGTCTCTAGTGAATGGATAGGCAGCATTCTCAGTGATGTCACTGGTCTCTAGTGAATGGATAGGCAGCATTCTCAGTGATGTCACTGGTCTCTAGTGAATGGATAGGCAGCATTCTCAGAGATGTCACTGGTCTCTAGTGAATGGATAAGCCGCATTCTCAGAGATGTCACTGGTCTCTAGTGAATAGATAGGCAGCATTCTCAGTGATGTCACTGGTCTCTAGTGAATGGATAGGCAGCATTCTCAGTGATGTCACTGGTCTCTAGTGAATGAATAGGCAGCATTCTCAGTGATGTCACTGGTCTCTAGTGAATGGATAGGCAGCATTCTCAGTGATGTCACTGGTCTCTAGTGAATGGATAGGCAGCATTCTCAGTGATGTCACTGGTCTCTAGTGAATAGATAGGCAGCATTCTCAGTGATGTCACTGGTCTCTAGTGAATGGATAGGCAGCATTCTCAGTGATGTCACTGGTCTCTAGTGAATGAATAGGCAGCATTCTCAGTGATGTCACTGGTCTCTAGTGAATGGATAGGCAGCATTCTCAGTGATGTCACTGGTCTCTAGTGAATGGATAGGCAGCATTCTCAGAGATGTCACTGGTCTCTAGTGAATGGATAAGCCGCATTCTCAGTGATGTCACTGGTCTCTAGTGAATGGATAGGCAGCATTCTCAGAGATGTCACTGGTCTCTAGTGAATGGATAGGCAGCATTCTCAGTGATGTCACTGGTCTCTAGTGATTGGATAGGCAGCATTCTCAGTGATGTCACTGGTCTCTAGTGAATGGATAGGCAGCATTCTCAGTGATGTCACTGGTCTCTAGTGAATGGATAGGCAGCATTCTCAGTGATGTCACTGGTCTCTAGTGAATGGATAGGCAGCATTCTCAGTGATGTCACTGGTCTCTAGTGAATGGATAGGCAGCATTCTCAGTGATGTCACTGGTCTCTAGTGAATGAATAAGCAGCATTCTCAGTGATGTCACTGATCTCTAGTGAATGGATAGGCGGCATTCTCAGAGATGTCACTGGTCTCTAGTGAATGGATAGGCAGCATTCTCAGTGATGTCACTGGTCTCTAGTAAATGGATAGGCAGCATTCTCAGAGATGTCACTGGTCTCTAGTGAATGGATAGGCAGCATTCTCAGAGATGTCACTGGTCTCTAGTGAATGGATAGACAGCATTCTCAGAGATGTCACTGGTCTCTAGTGAATGGATAGGCAGCATTCTCAGTGATGTCACTGGTCTCTAGTAAATGGATAGGCAGCATTCTCAGTGGTGTCACTGGTCTCTAGTGAATGGATAGGCAGCATTCTCAGTGATGTCACTGGTCTCTAGTGAATGGATAGGCAGCATTGTCAGAGATGTCACTGGTCTCTACTGAATGGATAGGCGGCATTCTCAGTGATGTCACTGGTCTCTAGTGAATGGATAGGTAGCCTTCTCGGTGATGTCACTGGTCTCTAGTGAATGGGTAGGCAGCATTCTCAAAGATATCACTGGTCTCTAGTGAATGGATAGGCGGCATTCTCAGTGATGTCACTGGTCTCTAGTGAATGGATAGGCAGAATTCTCAGTGGTGTCACTGGTCTCTAGTAAATTAATAGGTAGCCTTCTCGGTGATGTCACTGGTCTCTAGTGAATGAATAGGCGTCATTCTCAGTGATGTCACTGGTCTCTAGTGAATGGATAGGCAGCATTCTCAGTGATGTCACTGGTCTCTAGTGAATGGATAGGCAGCATTCTCAGTGATGTCACTGGTCTCTAGTGAATGGATAGGCAGCATTCTCATTTATGTCACTGGTCTCTAGTGAATGGATAGGCAGCATTCTCATTTATGTCACTGGTCTCTAGTGAATGGATAGGCAGCATTCTCAGTGATGTCACTGGTCTCTAGTGAATGGATAGGCAGCATTCTCAGTGGTGTCACTGGTCTCTAGTGAATGGATAGGCAGCATTCTCAGTGGTGTCACTGGTCTCTAGTGAATGGATAGGCAGCCTTCTCAGTGATGTCACTGGTTTCTAGTGAATAGATAGGCAGCATTCTCAGTGATGTCACTGGTCTCTAGTAAATGGATAGGTAGCCTTCTCGGTGATGTCACTGGTCTCTAGTGAATGGATAGGCAGCATTCTCAGTGGTGTCACTGGTCTCTAGTGAATGGATAGGCAGCATTCTCAGTGATGTCACTGGTCTCTAGTGAATGGATAGGCAGCATTCTCAGTGATGTCACTGGTCTCTAGTGAATGAATAGGCAGCCTTCTCGGTGATGTCACTGGTCTCTAGTGAATGAATAGGCAGCCTTCTCAGTGATGTCACTGGTCTCTAGTGAATGAATAGGCAGCATTCTCAGTGATGTCACTGGTCTCTAGTGAATGGATAGGCAGCATTCTCAGTGATGTCACTGGTCTCTAGAGAATGGAGAGGCAGCATTCTCAGTGATGTCACTGGTCTCTAGTGAAGAGATAGGCACCATTCTCAGTGAGGTCACTGGTCTCTAGTGAATGGATAGGCAGCATTCTTAGTGATGTCACTGGTATTTAGTGAATGGATAGGCAGCATTCTCAGTGATGTCACTAGTCTCTAGTGAATGGATAGGCAGCATTCTCAGTGATGTCACTGGTATTTAGTGAATGGATAGGTAGCCTTCTCAGTGATGTCACTGGTCTCTAGTGAATGGATAGGCAGCATTCTTACTGCTGTCACTGGTCTCTAGTGAATGAATAGGCAGCATTCTCAGTGATGTCACTGGTCTCTAGTGAATAGATAAGCAGCATTCTTAGTGATTTCACTGGTCTGTAGTGAATGAATATTACAAGTGCCACCTCTGATATCACATATCGGCGGTGATCGGCACTCATATGTGCACAGGGGGGTAGTCGGGAGCACTATATCCGGACTGGCTCGACCTGCTGCACTACCAGGTATTGAACCGGGGTGCTGACAGGTAAGTAAGGGTTTAACTTTGCTGGATGAACCTTTAAACGTGGGGAATAAACTATTAAGGGTTAAAGTTTCCCCTGCTGGCAGTTAAACTGGTCTTCTTCACCCTTATTCCACATAAGGGTTTATACTTTTCATATCAGAGTGTAAGCCTGCTATAATGGATGCTATGCATTATTAGCATACTGATCTAGCAGGCTGGCAGGCATAATTTCAGATTAGATCTAGATGTGACCTTTGTGTTATCAAGCAAAACTCCTGCAGGGCGCCGGCTCCTATCCAATGTAGGTTAAGGTGAAGCTGCTGCTAAGGTAGGAGAGAGAGGCCGCACCTCTTACTAAGCCAATATGTAACTGTGCCAGAATTTCGAGCTAGTCCTTTAGAAGTACACTAAAACATTGTATTGACCAATTTATGTAAAATTCAGTTCATATTTGCTTAGGGATGAGCTCAGTTTTGTACAGCAATTGGCCAACAATCACTTTGCAAAAGGCCATTTAGATTTTCTAAAGCTATACTGGGCAGCTCTGGTCTGGCATAGGTCGGTGTAACCTGCCATGTCATGCAAAGAGTAGTACTAAGCGTATTCTAAGTATGTCACACACCCCGCTTCAAGAAATTCATAACGTGTGGGTAATACTGACCTGTAGAGGGCGATATGCAGAGATGCCAGGAAAAAAGAGAGCCCCTCCCGGTCCATAAATACCTGGGACCTCCCACTCATTACCCAGTCTTCATCTCTGCAGACGGCGAGCAAGTCAGAAGATGTGGTCTCCTCCTTGCACAGGGGGATTTCAGGTAGCCGGGATGACTCCCGGCCCTTTAGTTATCTATTTCCGCCCGGATCTTTTTTTTTTTCTGTTACCCATGCCTCCCAGCCTAGGCTGACGGTCCGGGTGAGGGTAGAAAAGCACCCTTGGTGCTTAAAGTGGACCAACACCCACGGGTGATCGGCCCGGGAATCTATAAGATTCCCGGGCCGATCACCCCCCACCCCGCGGGACATCCGAGAACGGGATGTCCCGCGGGGTGTAACCCCCCCAAAACCCCCGAAAAACCTTACCTGATCTGCGAATGGCCGACGCGGGCGCGCGCGCGTCAAAAGGGACGCGCGGGAGGCGGCGGCGGCGGCAGCCGCTTAGACGTTCCTGGACCAGGCTTGTACGTCGGCGCTGGGAGCGGAAAGAGGTGAGTTTTTCGGGGGGTTAGGGGGGGTTTCACACAGCGGGGCACCCCGATCGGGGGTGCCCCACCGAAGTGGACCAAGACCCAGGATAGTCAAAATCCTGGGTGTTGGTCCACTTTAAGAGTAAATGCTCTCCCGTGAGACCCTATATAAGAGGGTAGGCGGTCATCCGGGACGGTGACCCCGGTTTGGGATGCCCCATCCCTTGGCCTTACACTTTGGGTGGTCCCCCCCTTTGGGTAATGCCCCTCTCTCTAGCGGGATAGCGGAGGGTAGGAGCAGGGCCCCTTATTCGGTGTTAGGTCCAAATTTTGTAATCATTAATTCTTAATAATGTTTAATGTATTAATTTATTAAATTATCCTCCCAATAGTTATTAACTTATTTATTACTTCATAACAGCGTGTATTTCTCTGTCAAAACGGCGCTGTGGCCGCCATTTTTATGCAGGCTTTCTCCCTGAGGTAAAAGGGGCGCGGCCGGCTTTAGGCGCGAGCCGCGGCCCCCACCCTTCTATTTGGCGCTGATGCGGCTTGGATTCTGAGCGAGGAGCGGGGCCGGGCGTCAGGGTCAAAGGTGGTGGTGGACCTCTTTGCCTCTCGTCACAATCACAAACTTCCGACATTTGTGTCTCTCTCACGGGATCCACTGGCTCTGGCAGTGGATGCCATGTCTCTGAACTGGAGGGATCTGGGGTTTCTGTATCTGTTCCCTCTGTTTCCCTTGGTGGCCAGAGTGGTGCGCAAGCTGGCCCTGGAGGGTGCGTCAGCAATTCTGGTGGCTCCAAGGTGGCCAAGACAGGTTTGGTTCGCAGATGTGGTAAGGTTAGCAGAGGATCAGTTCGTTCTGCCCCTGCTGCCGGATCTGCTCACCCAGGGTCATCTTCGTTATCCCAATTTACCAACGATGGCTTTGACGGTGTGGCTGCTGAAACCTCCATCTTGAAGGAGGAAGGTCTTTCCGATGCTGTGATTCGAACTCTCATTAGTGCTAGGAAGTGGTCTTCCTCTAATATCTACTATAAGACTTGGAGGTCTTATATTGATTGGTGTGAGATCAGGGCGTTGCCTTGTAGGGAATTTTCCAGCTCCAGAATCCTGGAGTTTCTTCAACATGGTCTGGACCTGGGGCTCCAGCTTAGTACTCTGAAGGGGCAGGTTTCTGCCCTGGCGGTGTTCTTTCAAAGGTCATTTGCCCTACATCCTTTGGTTAAGACTTTTTGCCAGGGAGTCACGCACGTGCGGCCTCCTAGAAAACCTTTGCTCCCTGTTTGGGATTTGAATTTGGTTCTTTTTGCTCTTCAGGATTCTCCTTTTGAGCCCTTGAATGATATTGCCTTGTCTTCACTTACGCAGAAGGTGGCCTTTTTGGTAGCCATCACTTCGGTTAGGCGTGTCTCTGAGTTGGCGGCTTTGTCCATTCAAGCCCCGTACTTTGAGGGGCATCAGGACAAGGTGGTTTTTCGTTTCAAGTCCGATTTCCTTCCTAAGGTTGTTTCTGCCTTTCACCTAAACCAAGACATTGTTCTGCCCTCTCTGTGTCCTAATCCCAGCAATGACAAGGAGAGGGCCCTGCATTCTTTGGATGTGGTTCGTGTTGTGAAGTATTATTTGGAGGTAACGTCTTCCTTTCGTAAGACGGATGCCTTTTTTGTGGTGCCCTCCGGGCCCCGAAAAGGCTTGGTGCCTGCCAAGTCTTCCATTAGTAAATGGGTCCGTCAGACCATAGTTGGGGCCTATTCTGCCAAAGGGAAGGTACTCCCTTTTCGTGTTACTGCTCATTCTACTTGTGCGGTTGGGGCGTCCTGGGCTTTTCAGCACCAGGCCTCTGTTGAGCAAGTTTGTAAGGCTGCTACTTGGTCTTCTGTTCACACTTTTTCCAAGTTTTACAAGGTTGATGTTCGGGCCTCAGCGGATGCTGTGTTTGGCCGCAAAGTTCTGCAAGCTGCAGTGGTTTAAGTTGAGCCTTGTTGCCTTGTTTTGGATCCCCACCCTTTATGGACACTGCTGTTGGATGTCCCACACGTTATGAATTTCTTGAAGCGGGGTACTTAGAATAATACCATTTTGTGAATACTCACCTGCAAAATGGGTATTATAAGTATGTCACACACCCTGCTTCACCCTGCCCTTTTGTATTCTGGATCCTTTATATGGTGAACTTTGCGTTGGTATGCTTTGTGTTGGGCTCTTCCTGGTCCCTTACCTTACTGCTGTTCTTATACTGGGTAATGAGTGGGAGGTCCCAGGTATTTATGGACTGGGAGGGGCTCTCTTTTTTCCTGGCATCTCTGCATATCGCCCTCTACAGGTCAGTATTACCCACACGTTATGAATTTCTTGAAGCGGGGTGTGTGACATACTTATAATACCCATTTTACAGGTGAGTATTCACAAAATGGTATTTTTTTGCCTCGACTCACACAATGAAGAAATGTTATTTACTACTCTGTGCTAAGTTTTGAGAGCAGGCTGGATACATAAGGTGAGATACATAATTATTATTAAGGATAGGTTTCAGGAACTTAGAATTGACAGCTTCCCATTTTTTCTGCATAGCCTATAGAGTGCTATTATTTCCAAGCTTTAACCCTTTAAGTGCCAGCCTACCTTGAGATTTTGTCACCCTTTGTTGCCAGACCATTTTGCACTATTTTGCGCTCCCCATGTTCAACTTTGAAGGGATTTCCAGGGATTTCCCAGGAAAGTAATATATTGTTTTTTTCAGCAGAGCCTGGGCTTTAACATGAAATGTCTTGTTTGTCAAGACATTATTTTTTACAATTTGTAGTGTTTTTTGTAATAAAAAATGTAAGTTTGTAAATAAAATCTTATTTTGTGTGAAACCCCAATTTCTCCCGGTTACAGTGGTACCACATATGTATAGGTAGACACCATTTCCTGCCCAGGAGACTCCCCCAAACTGAAACAACGCTTTAGGAGATTTTCAGATAAAATACAACTATGCTATGCAATATGCGCACCTTGCAGTTTTTCAAGAAAAACAACCCTTTACATTTGAAATACCCCCAACAAACTATATATTCCCTAGAAGTAAACACCTCAGGCTTTCTAGGCATACCAGGCTTGTTGACATAGGTGCAGTTTTCTGGAAGTAATCCCTCAATGTATTCTTTGGTTACACAGGGTTTCCCTAAAAATTAATAAAAAAGCAGAATCAAAACCACATTTTCCTAAAAAAAACTATATGCAAACCAGAAAAAAACTGAAAATCTGAAAAAGCAACATCCCCCAAACAGAACAATACCCAGCATGCATAGGTTCTGTCAAGGAGAGAGTTGCCAAACACCCCAAAGTAAAGCATGCGCATAACGGCAATTTTACTTCAAAATTTCAGCTCTGCAGACAAAGTGCGCACCTTGTGCTTTTTCTACCAAATCAACCCTTTACATTTGGAAAATCCCCAATAAACCATATATTCCCTGAAAGTACCCATGTTAAGCTTTCTAAGCGTACCCAGCTTGTTGTAGTGGGCTCATCTTTCTGGAAGTAATATCTCGAAGAATTCTTAGGTTGCACAGGGTTTCACAAAAAATTGTATAAAAAAGCAGAATAAAAAACACCTTTTCCTAAAATATCAATATGCAAATAAGAAAAAACAAGCTAAATCTGAAAGCGCAAGGTCCCCCGAGCAGCACAATACCCAACATGCATAGGTACCTGTAACCTTTTAACTGCCAGCCTACTTGAGATTTTGTCACCCTCTGCTGACAGGATATTTTTCACCATTTTGCGTGATGTTTAACTGTGATTTTTGCAGGAATTTCCAAGAAAATTGCATATTTTCTTTTTGTGGCAGAGTTTAGACTTTAACATGAAATGTCTTGTTTGTATTTTTTCTACTTTTTTAATATATTATTATATATAAGTAAATAAGTAAAAAAAAATTAAAAAATATTTATATTTTTGAAATTGTTTCCTTTATTTTAACAAAAACATTTATTTTATTAAAGAAAACCATATTGCACGTGAAAGCCCCATTTCTCCCGATTACAATGATACCACATATGTATCGGTAGCCCCCCGTTCCTGTCCAGGTGATCCCTTAAACTTAGAAGAGCACTTTATAACATTTACAAATAAAATACAACTACTATCCACATAATAAAGGGTTAAAGAAAAAAAATTGGTGTGGGGTCCCCCTTCACGGGGGGGGGGGGGGGGGGGACACCATTTCTTGGGGGAATATAAGGGTTTTTTGGGAGGCAGGTAATGGGGGGTCTCGGGGTTAATGGCAAGTCACCCACTAGCCGCAGGTGACTTGCCAGACCCCCGAGCCTTGTGAACTGGCATAGGGGTCACATGGACCCCTTACCAGTTCACAAAGGATTAAAAGTAAAAAAAAAACACACGTACACACTTTTTCAAAATAACTTTATTAACAATTTTTTCTTTTTTTTTTTTTAATACTTACCTCCCATCCATCCCTGTGTCCCACGCTGATCACTTAGGCTTCTGCTCTCCTGCTGCTGCTGGAAGCCTTTTATACCTACTGGGTTACAGGTAATATATAATTAATTAAAAAAAAAATGACATAGGGTCCCCCCTCCCAGGGAGGGGGACCCCATTTTTTGGGGGATTTTTAAGGGTTAAAACACTTAAAAATCCCCCCCAAAAATGGCGTGAGGTCCCCCCTACCCAGCGTAACCAGCCTGTGACCAGCTATGGGGGCTTGTAGAACAGGGCGCAGGGGCCAGCTTTAGGGGCCCCTGGCCCTGCCGGCTACAAGCTGTCATAGCCTAGGGCCACGGCTCTTCTGCCCCCCCCTGGGCTTTGGGGAGGCAGGTAATTTGGGGGTAATTTGGGGGGCAAGGGGTTAATGGCAAGTCACCCGCTAGCCGCAGGTGACTTGCCAGACCCCCGAGCCTTGTGAACTGGTATAAGGGATCTCATGGACCCCTTACCAGTTCACAAAGGGTTAACAGTATAAAAAAAACACACACACAGTTTTGAAATATGTTTATTTAAAAAAAAAAAAATTTTTTACCTTTACTCCTGTGTCCCGCAGCGATCATATGCAGGTGATGGCTGGGCAGAGGAGGGGGGAGGCAGGGGATTGGAGGATCGCCTACCTCCCTCCTCCTCTGTCCAGCCATCACCGGCATCTGACAGCTGAAATGCCGGGTGCCCCGATGACACCCGGCGGTGACATCATTGGCCCCGCCCCCAAACGGGCGGGCTAAAAGCCAAGATGGCGGCCGCCATCGGAAGCTGCGGCGGGAGGAGGGCTGTTATGCCCCCCTTCAGAAGACGGAAGAGCCGGGGGGGTGATCGGAGCCCCCCCCCATGAAGAGGAGAGGCGGCGGGAGCCGGCGGGCATGGAGGTGAGTAACTGTCATTTTTTTGCAGGCAATCCCGGGCGGCTGCTGAAACGAGGGGGGGGGCACCCTATTTTGGGCACTCCCCTGCAGCCGGGGGAGCCCCAATCGGCGATCGGAGCCCCTCTGGCTGAAGAGGAGACCCGGCCAGATCGAAAGAGTCTTTTTTTTTTACTGTTTTTACTGTTAGTGGGGAAAATCAGGCGCGTAAAATGTACGTGGCTGGCACTTAAGTGACGGAGAGACAACCACGTAAATTTTACGTGGCTAGCATTCAAAGGGTTAAACCCCTCCCAGTAAAAATAGGAACTATTTTTGCATTAGCCCATAGCCTGAACTAGACTTGAGCTCAGTATAGGCTGAGTAGCTAGCTGGCTACTTTATCTCTTTATGCTGGCACACTTAGTAAATCAATAGAACAAGGAATTTCCGCTTACCGTAGCCACATCTGTCTGGTTTAGCTGGCCCCTGTCACTGCGCTGGGGAACTTGGGGGACACAGTGCCTCAGTGTTTGATTTTTTTTAAACTGTATTAATCTTTTTCATCTGCCAAGGATTTTTTCTGGGGGGGGGGGGGGCTCTGTTTTAGCTGTATCTCTGTATCTCTCTAAGTTGGGGCCCATGATGCCTCTTTGTTAAATACAGTTTAAAATAAAAGGGGAGGGGGGCGTGGCTAACTGCCGAGGAAGATGGCTGCTTTCTAGTGCAGCTCTGCCCTCCGGGGACATGGAGGCGGCCGGTACTCCGCTCCAGCTAAGCAGCACACCCTTGCCTGGTGCTGCCAGCATCCGCACCACCCACTGCCCTGCTATGGGCAAGAACGGAGCTAGAACGAAGGGGCACGGGCCGGGAAGAGGTTGCGGGACCCAAGCACGCCCTCACACACACAGACGCAGCATGGCGGGGAAGGAGGGGCCCGTCCTCCTCACACAGCGCGGCATGCGGCGCCCGTCGGACCGGAGCTCAGAGCGAGGAGAGGAGGTAGGGGAAGCGGTCGCCCCTCAAGGCTCACAGGGGGGTCGACTGCAGGCCGATACAGAGCCCTCCCCACATCCCCCGCAAACGGCCCCCAGCAAAATGGCGGCAGCCTCCCGGCGCTCTCCCTCACCTGTAGTGAGCACAGCCCAGAGCCACATTAGCGAGGGGGAATCCCCCCCCCATCGCCACCACCACCATCCATATCACCCCCCCATTTTCCCCTTTGGAAGAGGGTGCCATCACCAGCTCGGGCCCACCACCACAAGGCCAGTACGGGCGCGCAGCTACTGGGGGAGACATGCGCCACGTGGATGATGATTTCGGAATGGCTGCAAGAGAGGAGGGATGCCCTGACCCTTTTCCTGTGCCCTCGGATCGTTTTCATTGCTTGCAAGGCAGCTCACCCCTGTCACTTTCTAACAGTGACTTGCCGCTTTCTGGAGAGCCACTTTCGCCAAGAGGCAGCGACTTATCTCAGCTATTGATCGAGGATGGGGCTGAAAGCGGATCGCTATCTGGGCAGGGGGGCCCCAGGAAGGATACGCTTCCGTTGTTGCAGCAGGAGCTAGCGGCGGCCGTGACCCAGCTCTCAACTAGTTATTCTAAGGAAATCAAGGATCTGGGCGTCAGAACCAATACGCTGGAAGAAAAAGTGGATGACATGGTTGCAGTCTTGGAGAGCAGGCCCTCAGAGAAGGCAGGGATTCACTGCAACAAAAGCTAGAGGATCTGGAGAACCGATCCAGACGGGTCAACATCCGTATACGGGGCCTCCCAGAATCAATTGAGGACGTGCCAGCTACCGTCACGGCCCTCCTATAGGAACTGATCCCTTCTATGCCTATTGAACGCCTGGAACTGGATCGCGCCCACAGGGCTCTGGGCCCCAAAAGATCCGATGGTCTCCCCAGGGACATTGTGGTCAAGCCGACCTTCTACCGCACTAAGGAAGCGATCCTGATGGCCGCCAGAGAAAAGGGGGACTTATGCTTCCAAAATCACTGTTATCACATTTTCCCAGACGTCGCACCCCAAACCCTACAGCGGAGGAGAGCCATGAAAGCCGGCCTGGAGATTCTACAGAGCCACAACATAAAATACCGATGGGGCTTCCCCTTCAAGCTTGCGTTTACTCATGCGGGCCGCCAGTATGCAGTCAGCTCCCCAGAGGACCTGCGGGACATGTTGAAGGATCTGGGCCTAACCGTCGACTCTCCGACTCACACGTCCGGGATGGCCGCTTAGCAAGCTTCCAGGCGGCTGATGCTCCAGCCCCTGTGGGAGAAGGTGCGCTCCTGCAAGAAGAGAGATCGGGCTGCCGGGCGCCCCTTGGGGTCCGGCCTGGACCCGGGATGAGGACTTGGACCCGTCTGAGTGGTAATATGAATAGTTTTTGGTGACTCCCCTTATTGGAGTGAAAGTATTGAATTTCAAAATGGTTAATAGTTTGTTGTCCTAGAGTTGTTAACTACCCTTTGTGGGTGGACCCTATTGTGTCGGCCTCCTGGCTGGGGGGCCTCTGCTGCGGTGGCCTAGATTGGGCCCCCGTGGTAGTGGCCTACCGTATGAGCTGGGTTGGCCCACCTGTGGGGTTCGGGCTCAGGGCCTGGCTCATATTACATGTTGCTGCCCTGGGGTTCGTGTCCGGTGGCGTGCCGACTGGTGGCTGCGCGGACCCACCAATGGTTGTGCTAGTTAAGAAGTTCTCAATACTTGTTTGTAACTTTTCATGTATGCCGAAAGTTGAACTTGAGATGCGCTACTCCATGCTGACCTCTGTTGCTCAATATTGAGTCCTATAGTACTGCTAAATGTTGGGTTATTTTATTATAATATGCTTCTCTGTTTTTGCCCGAATAGGGTAATGTTTAATTCGCAGGTTTGCCCTATGTCCCCGGGGTGAGCCCCCTGATTGCAGACTCTGGAAGGGCCTTTGGCTGTATTGCACCGCGCATTGGCCCAAGGTGTTTTGTTTTTATGTGTCTTATGTTTCCCAATCTCTACTTCCGCCCGCTCTATAAGCCGTTCCTCCCACTTCCCCTCCCCCCCACTTCCTCACTTGGATCTCCCGCGTTCCACTAGGCCAGATTTTAACATCCTGCACCATCAGGTCCGCCATGGTTGGACTGAACATTAAGGTTGTATTGCACAATGTCCTGTAAAGCTGATGCGATTTTTTTGCACGAAACCAGGCTCTGCACCCATTCCAGGCCAAAGTACCTTAGTGGCCATTTCCCCTTGGCTTTTCTTGCTTGTGCCAGAGAGAAGAAAAGGGGAGTCGTGATCGCCTTCCGCAAGAACCTACCGTTTATCTGCTCTAAGGAGATCTCAGAACCCACCGGCAGATATCTCATACTACAGGGTACCCTCTATGACGTGGAGATTACCCTGGTCACGTATTATGCTCCCAACACCTTCCAAACTCGTTTTTTCAAGCACCTGTTGACGGTTGTCCAGAATAATACCAGGGGGGTCCTGATAATGGGAGGGGATTCGAACCTGACAAACTGTCACGGACCATGCGGACACGAGTGTGGATCTGCTTTAACTGTGGAACAGATGGCAGGTACCGCGTCAGGGGAGCGGAGTCTAAGAGGCCACCGGTATTCACCAGAGCCCACCGCAAGGCAGGTTGGTCTTGTGCGGCGAGTGACCCCCAGGTCGCTACCCCCCCAACAGCGGCCCAGTCCCATGGCTAGTTCTTCGGTGCACCAATTATAATGCGCCTGGGCTGTGTGTCATCAGTTACCGGGTAGGGTACCCGGGAATGATGACGCAGATCTCGACCTTCCTCCTATCAGGGGGCAGCGGGGGGTTGCCTAGCAACCCCACGCTCGACAGTGTGGTAGTGCCCCGCGACTTTTGGATGCCGCGGGGACGCTCTCTAAGGGTAAGTGGTGATTAAATATGTGATTTATATGTTTATTTGCCCATTGGTTTATTGGCCAGTTTCGTATACACAGAGCGCCTATGACGTTGTCAATGACGTCAGGCGCGAATCGTCAGGCCCTCCCACATACTGGCCTGCCACAGGGGTGTAAGTGTATATATGTATGGCTGTGTCTATGTTCCTGTTTGCATGTGGTTGGTCTTGAGAAAGGGGGCCATGCGCACCCCGAAACGTTGACTAAAACCATTCTTGTCTGCATATGATTGACACTTGGATTAATACAAAGTTATTCACAATAATTATTTGGAGTGCTGGTTCTTTGCAAATATCTGGATTACTGCGACGTCTTCGCGAACCGTGCACCCGTATCTGTGGACTTATACTAGGTAAGAGTACGGCAGCCACCCAAATGATCTTAGAAAACCTATCCACTACCACCCAAATAACAGTATTGCCATGCGAAGAAGGGAGGTCAGTAATAAAGTCCATAGGAATGTGTGTCCATGGGGTATCTGGAATAGGCAGAGGGAGGAGTAGGCCAGCAGGTCTTTGGCGAGGAGTTTTGTCACGTGCACAGATGGTACAGGCCTGAATGAATTCCGTCACATCCTTTTCTAAAGAAGGCCACCAATAATATCTAGAAATGATAGCACAGGATTTTCTGATGCCGGCACGGTCGGCTACATGTGAAGAATGGCCCCATCTTAATATTTTGCGACGTTGGCGAGCTGGCACGAAAGTCTTTCCCGGTGGTGCCTGTACAAAGGCAGCGGGTGCAGAGTGGACAAGGCATTCAGGCGAGATAATATGTTGTGGAGTGGATTCAACACCAGACATGTCTTAGGAGCGAGAAAGGGCATCTGCCCTGATGTTCTTGGCAGCTGGCCGGAAGTGGATTTGAAAGTTGAAACGGGCGAAAAACAACGACCAACGAGCTTGTCGTGGGTTCAGTCGCTGGGCAGTTTCTAAATAAGACAGATTTTTATGATCAGTATAGATGGACACCTGATGGGCGGAACCTTCTAAGAGATGTCTCCACTCCTCCAATGCCATCTTGATGGCGAGTAACTCCCGAACTCCAATGGAGTAATTCCTTTCAGCCGGAGAAAAGGTCTTCGAAAAGAACCCGCAGGTGAGAATTCTGCCAGTAGAAGATTTTTGAGTGAGCACAGCTCCGGCTCCAATGGAGGAGGCATCTACCTCAAGGGCAAAAGGCCTAGATGGATCTGGCCTAGACAGCACCGGAGCAGAGGAGAAGGCTTTTTTTAAGGCAATGAAGACCTCTTCCACACCCCAAATTTTGATGTCGCCGGTATTCCAATCAAGCGTGGGATCATGACGTCGAAGCCAAGGTAAGCCGAGAAGAATCTGAGATGTACAATTAGGGAGAACGTAGAATTCAATACTCTCTTGATGGAAAAGTCCAACCTTTAGAAGAAGGGGAACGTTGCGAATAACGCACGGTACAGTCCAGCCTGTCACCATTGACTGAGGCGATAAATAAGGGCTTTGCGAGGCGGTTCACAGAGATATTATATTTATTAATCAAGGAGGCCTCTATAAAGTTTCCTGCCGAGCCTGAATCCAAAAAGGCGGACAAATTCAAAGAGGTGGTAGGTGCGATGGTAAGTTGCACAGAAACCGTGAGACGTGGAGAGGAAGCACATACACCCAGGGACGCCTCTCCCACATCCACTAGGTGCGCCCATTTCCCTGACGAGGAGGGCGAATAGGACAGTCTTTTGAAAAATGCTCAGAGCCGGCACAGTACAAACAAAGATTCTCGTTCCTTCTACGAGTTCTCTCCAACTGGGTCAGGCGGGATCGGTCGACCTGCATGGCCTCCTCACTGGGAGGTACATGCGCGGACAAAGGGTGTTGACACAAAGGGGCCAGACGGGATGCCCTCCTAGGGCGCTGAGTATCTCTTTCTTGGCGGAATTCCTCACGCCTTTCAATAAAACGCACATCAATGCGTGTGGCCAGATGGATGAGATCAGTGAGACGAAGGCAAGTCACGTGCAGCTAGAGCATCTTTAATTTTACTAGAAAGTCTTTTCTTGAAGCAGGCACACAAGGCCTCATTATTCCAAGACAGTTCGGATGCTAAGGTACGGAACCGGATGGCGTATTCACCAACGGACAATTCACCCTGGACCAAGTTCAATAGGGCCGATTCAGCAGATGAAGCCTCGGCAGGCTCCTCAAAGACCTGGCGAAACTCTGAAACAAAGGTGTGAATACTAGAAGTGACAGGGTCGTTGCGATCCCACAAAGGAGTGGCTCAGGCCAAGGCCTTTCCAAAAAGCAAACTAATGGCAAAGGCCACCTTAGCTCGTTCAGTGGGGAATTGATCCGCCAACAACTCTAAATGTAGAGAGCACTGGGCAAGGAAGCCTCAGCATAACTTGGCATCCCCGTCATATTTAGCCTGCAAGGAGAGACGGATTCTAGCTGTAGATGCGACAGGTGGCTGTGGCGGCAAAGTTGGGGCAGGTGGTGGCACTTGCTGTTGCTGAATCGATAGTAACTGCTGCATCATAGCCGAGAGCTGATTAATTTGGCGGGACTGCATAGCCACAATAGCAGGCAATTCAGTGGCATCAGGCAGCGGCACCTCAGCAGGATCCATGGCCAGATCTTACTGTCACGGACTGGGTGGAGTGGACTCGGGTGTGGATCCGCTTTAACTGTGGAACAGATGGCAGGTACCGCGTCAGGGGAGCGGAGTCTAAGAGGCCACCGGTATTCACCAGAGCCCACCACAAGAGGCAGGCAAAAGGCGTAGTACACACAGGCAGAGGTCAGGGCAAGCAGCAGAGGTTCGTAGTAAAGGTGAGTAGCCAAGGTCGGGGCAGGCGGCAAAGGTTCAGCGTCGGGGACAGGCAGAGGTCGGTACATGGGGGAGCAATCCAAAAGCAACTGATTTACAACTGGCATGGAAAGACCAAGATCCGGCACTGAAGGAAAGGAAGTGCCTCTTTAACCCTTTAAATGCCAAGCACGTAGTTTCTACGTGGTTGCTTCTCCTACCGTTAAGTGCCAAGCACGTAGAAACTACGTGCCTGGCATTTCCCCCAAACAGTTAAAAAATAGAAAAAAAAAATCACTTACCTCCGGTATCCCTGTGAAGCCTGGGGTCCCCTCTTCCTTGGGGGGGCATCCGATCGCCCCCCCGTCGTCCTCCGTCTTCAGGGGGGGGCCCGAAACCAGCCGCCCCCCCCCCGTTTCCAGCGCTGATCGCCGCTGTAAAAAAAAAAAATAATAAAACTGTCATTTACTCACCTCCGCGCCCGAGCCTTCTGTCCGGGTCTCTTCTTCACCAGGGGGGGGTCCGATCCCCCCCCTGGGCTGCGCAGTCTTCAGGTGAGGACCCTCTTCCGGGTCCTCACCTCTTGTAATGGCGGCGATGGCCGCCGCCGCTTAGCCCCGCCCATTGTGGGAGGAGCGGGATGACGTCATCCCGCTCCTCCTATACCCCCTCCGAGCTCCGGCATCTGTCAGATGCCGGTGGTGATCGGAGCAGGGCGGATGTCAGGTGAGGAGGCTCCGATCGGAGCCCCCTCACCTGTCACCCGCCCTGCGCCGATCACCACCGGCATCTGTCAGTGAGGTGATCGGCGCGGGACAGCGGCGAGGGACGTCGGATCGGAGGTGAGTATGGTGTAAAAAAAGAAAAATAAAGATTTTTTTTTCTCTGTGTGTGTGTCATTTTTTACTTTTAACCCCTTGTGAACTGGTAAGGGGTCCATGACCCCTATACCAGTTCACAAGGCTGGGGGGATGGCAAGCCACCTGCGCTAGCGGGTGGCTTGCCATTAACCCCTGGCACCCCCATTACCTGCCTCCCCAAAGGCCGGGGGGGGCAGAAGAGCCCGGGCCCACATGGGCTATGTGGGCTCGTAGGCTGCAGGGTGGGGGGGCCACAAAAGCTGGCCCCCCCACTCTGTGCCTACAAGCCCCCATAGCTGGTCCCGGGCTGGTTACTGTGGGTAAGGGGGACCCCACGTCAATTTTTTTTTTGATTTTTAAGGGTTTTTAACCCTTAAAAATCAAAAAAAAATGGGGTCCGCCCCCCCTGGGAGGGGGGACCCTATGTCATTTTTTTTTTTGATTAACCCTTTGTAATCTGTCATCCAGCAGCTATAAAAGGCTTCTAGCAAGTGAGCAGAAGCCAGTGATCGCCGAGGGACAGAGTGCTCCAGGATGGATGGGAGGTGAGTACAGTGTAAAAAAAAAAATAAAAATTAATAAAATATTTTTTTCTTTATGTGTGTCTGTGTCATTATTTACTTTTAACCCCTTGTGAACTGGTAAGGGGTCCATGACCCCTATACCAGTTCACAAGGCTGGGGGGATGGCAAGCCACCTGCGCTAGCGGGTGGCTTGCCATTAACCCCCGGCACCCCCATTACCTGCCTCCCCAAAGGCCAGGGGGGGGCAGAAGAGCCCGGGCCCACATGGGCTATGTGGGCTCGTAGGCTGCAGGGTGGGGGGGCCACAAAAGCTGGCCCCCCCACTCTGTGCCTACAAGCCCCCATAGCTAGTCCCGGGCTGGTTACTTTGGGTAAGGGGGACCCCACGTCAATTTTTTTTTTTGATTTTTAAAGGTTTTTAACCCTTAAAAATCAAAAAAAAATGGGGTCTCCCTCCCCTGGGAGGGGGGACCCTATGTCATTTTTTTTCCCGATTTAACCCTTTGTAGTGTGGATGGTTTTTGTATTTTTTTTGTGAATGTTATAAAATACTTGTTTCAGTTAGAGGGGTCTCCTGGGCAGGAACGGGGGGCTACCGATAAATATGTGGTACCGTTCTAATCGGTAGAAATGGGGCTTTCACATGCAATATGATTTTCCTTAATAAAATACATTTTTTATTTAAAATAAAGGAGTCAATTTTCTAAAAAAAATTTTTTATTTATTTATTTTTTTTTTCACTTAATTATATTGTAAAAAAAAAAAAAAAATTACAAACAAGACATTTCATGTTAAAGTCTAAACTCTGCTGCAAAAAATATATATATAATTTTTCTGAAAGTTACAGCAAAAATGGCGCAAAACATGTCGCAAAACATGACGCAAAATGGGGAAAATGGCCCGTCAACAGAGGGTGACAAAATCTCAAGTAGGCTGGCAATTAAAAGGGTTAATAGTACCTATGCATGTTGGGTATTGTTCTGTTCGGGGGACCTTGCGCTTTCAGACTTAGCTTGTTTTTTCTGGTTTGCATATTTATATTTTAGGAAAAGGTGTTTTTTATTCAGCTTTTTTATACATTTTTTAGGGAAACCCTGCGCAACCAAAGAATTCTTTGAGGAATTAATTCCAGAAAGATGAGCCCACTACAACAAGCTGGGTACCCTTAAAAAGCTTAACGTGTGTACTTTCAGGGAATATATGGTTTATGGGGGATATTCCAAATGTAAAGGGTTGTTTTGGTTGAAAAATCGCAAGGTGCGCACTTTGTCTGCAGAGCTGAAATTTTCAAGTAAAATTACCGTTATGCGCATGCTTTACTTTGGGGTGTTTGGCAACTCTTCCCTTGACAGAACCTATGCATGTTGGGTGTTGTTCTGTTCGGGGGATGTTGCGTTTTCAGATTAAACTTGTTTTTTCTTGTTTGTATATAGTTTTTTTAGGAAAATGTGGCTTTGATTCTGCTTTTTTATCCTTTTTTTAGGGAAACTCTTTGCGACCAAAGATTACGTTGAGGGATTACTTCCAGAAAACTATGGCCACATCCACAAGCCTGGTACGCCTAGAAAGCCTGAGGTGTGTACTTCCAGAGAATATATAGTTTGTTGGGGGGTATTTCAAATGTAAAGGGTTGTTTTTCTGGAAAAACCGCAAGGTGCGCATATTGCATAGCATAGTTGTATTTTATCTGAAAATCTCCTAAAGCGCTGTTTCAGTTTGGGGGAGTCTCCTGGGCAGGAAAGGGTGTCTACCAATATATATGTGGTACCGCTGTAACCGGGAGAAATTGGGATTTCACACGCAATAAGATTTTATTGACAAACTTACATTTTTTATTCCAAAAAAAACTACAATATGTAAAAATTTTTTTTTTTTTTTTTTTTGCACATATTTCACCCAAAAATATTAAGAATACACCTAACAAATGACAAACAAGACATTTCATGTTAAAGCCCAGACTCTGCTGAAAAAAACAATATATCATTTTCCTGGGAAATCCCTGGAAATCCCTTCAAAAATCACATTTGAACATGGGGAGCGCAAAATAGTGCAAAATGGTCTGGCAACAGAGTGTGACAAAAACTCCAGGTAGGCTGGCACTTAAAGGGTTAAAGTGGACCAACACCCAGGATTTTGACTATCCTGGGTTTTGGTCCACTTCGGCGGGGCACCCCGATCGGGGGTGCCCCGCTGTGTGAAACCCCCCAGAAAGCCCCAAAATCTTACCTGTCCCCGCTCCCACGTGACTAGACGGTCCAATCCCCGCCAACGTCCAGGCGGGGATCAGGAACGTCCAAGCGGCTGCCGCCGCCTCCCTCGCGTCACTTTCGGCGCGCGTGCGCCCGCGCCGGCCATTCGCAGACGGCCGGCGCGGGCGCGCGCACGCCTACAGGGGCGCGAGGGAGGAGATCAGGTAAGCGATTTGGGGTGTCTGGGGGGGTTTCACCCCGCGGGACATCCCGATCTCGGATGTCCCGCGGGGTGGGAGGTGATCGGCCCGGGAATCTTATAGATTTCCGGGCCGATCACCTCTCGGTGTTGGTCCACTTTAAATAGGGGAAGTGGATGCAGGATTGGATGACCAGGCACCAATCAGTGCTGTACAGGCCCTTTAAATCTCAGGAATCCAGTGCGCTCACCCTCTAGTGGATGGGGACGTGCGCGCACCTGACCATGCGAGGAGGAAGCATGGGGGGAAGGGAGATGGCTGGGAGCAGCCATGGAAGTGAAGGAAATGCTGTGAGATGGACGACGGCTGGATGCAGCCATGGAGGTAAGTGAAGTGCTGCGAGATGAGCATGCAGCGCTCGCCCACAGCAAACCCTGGATTGGATAGGCGGCGCGCAGGGCAATCTGGGGCGGTGCTCCCAGCCCCGGATGCCCAGTCCGTGGTCTTCCGTGACCTCCTTAATCGCCACAGCCTGTGCGATGTCTGGAGGGAAAAGAATCCCAGAGTCCGTGATTTCACATTCTATTCTAATTCTCACAGTACGTTTTGTAGATAGACCACATATTAGTCCCTCAATCGGTGCTACCTGCTACTATTGACTCCAGTAATGGCAGTCTTCAACCTTTTGGTCATGACTAAGCAATCTTATAGCTGGCGGCTCAGCAATTCCCTTCTGTCAAAAAAACCCACTTGCCTTAAAATCCAAGAGGCCCTTCAGGAATATTTCTCGCTCAACACTAACTCGGTCTCCTCCCCGATATCCTTGTGGGAAGCCCATAAGGCCACCATGAGAGGGAATATTATCTCTATAGCCTCTGCTGAGAAGCGTGAAAGACAAAGGAGAATAAGGGAGCTGACCTTGAGTTTTGACCGAGCTGAAATACAATGGAAGAGGGCTCCGAACGCCAGAAATAAGAGGGCTGTGGACAAACTGCGATTAGCGCTTAATGCGCTCCAAGATGACCAGGCCGAGAAAAGACTCAGGTGGTCGAAACAGAAATTTTATTCGAGAGGCAATAAGCCGGACACGATGTTAGCCCGGAAGCTGAGGGCCGCTGACCTTCATAGGCGACAACCCATAAAGCTGAAGCTCTGTTACGGCTGACCCCAATAAAGTTGTTTCAGCCTTTGGGGATTTTCTTTCGGCCCTTTACTCAGCCCCAGCTACCACGAATACGGCCATATGGGACAAGTTTTTTGAACTACCCCACATTGAAAAGAGATATGTGGACAGGATGGAGGCTCCCATTACACAAAGCGTAGTGCTCCTCGCCATTAAATCCCTGAAGTCCGCCAAGACCCCGGGGTCCGGACGGGTTCAGTGGCCTGTACTATAAAAAGTTTGCCCCCATCCTGGCGCCACATCTATCAAACCTCTTTAACCCTTTCAGTGCCAAGCACGTAGAATCTACGTGCTTGACTTTGCCCCCTGCTAGTAAAAAAAATAAAAATAAAAAATACTCGTTGGATCCAGCTGGGTCTCCCCTTTAATTTGGTGCCATCCAATCCCCCGTGGGGGGTCGGATGGCTCCAGGAGAGCCCCGGAATAGCCCCCCCCCCCCCCCCGCTTCGGCAGCAGCAGCTGCTAACTGTAAAAAAAAAATAAATAAATAAAAATGACATTTACCTACCTGAGGCCGCGCTGTCTCCCGATGGGTGTCCTCTTCACTGGGGGGGCCTCCGATCGCCCCCCCCAGCCTCTTCCGTGGCGAGGAGAGGGCATAAATTGCTAGCTTGCTAGCTTGTTATTTCTTGTTTGCATCTTTATATTTTAGGAAAACATGTTATTTATTCAGTTTTTTTATTCATTTTTTTTTGGAAAACCCTGTGCAACTTAAGAATTCTTTGAGGGATTACTTCCAGAAAGGTGAGCCTACTACAACAAGCTGGGTACTCTTAGAAAGCTTAACATGTGTACTTTCAGGGAATATATGGTTTATAGGGGATATTCCAAATGTAAAGGGTTGTTTTGGTTGAAAAATTGCAAGGTGCGCATTTTGTCTGCAGAGCTGTTATGTTATGTTACGTTATGTTATGCGCATGCTTTACTTTGGGGTGTTTGCCAACTCTTCCCTTGACAGTACCTATGCATGTTGGGTATCGTTCTGTTCGGGGCATGTTGCTTTTTGAGATTTTACTTGTTTTTTCTTGTTTGCATATAGTTTTTTTTAGGAAAATGTGGCTTGATTCTTCCTTTTTATTCTTTTTTAGGGAAACTTTGTGCAATTACTTTGTGGATTACTTCCAGAAAACTAAGCCCACATAAACAAGCTTGGTGCGCCTAGAAAGCTTGAGGTGTGTACTTCCGGAGAATATATAGTTTTGGGGGGTATTTTAAATGTAAATGGTTGTTTTTCTGGAAAAACTGCAAGGTGTGCATAGCGCATAGCGCAGTTGTATTTTATCTGAAAATCTCCTAAAGCTCTGTTTCAGTTTGGGGGAGTCTCCTGGGCAGGAAAGGGTGTCTATCAATACATACGTGGTACCGCTGTGACTGGGAGAAATTAGGGTTTCGCACACAATAAAATTTTATTGACAAACTTATATTTTTTATTACAAAAAAAACTACAAATTGCAAAAAATAGATTTTTTTTATTTTTTTGCACATATTTCACCAAAAAGTATTGAGAATACACCTAAAAAATGACAAACAAGAGATTTCATGTTGAAGCCCAGACTCTCTTGAAAAAAACAATATATCATTTTCCTGGGAAATCCCTGGAAATCCTTTCAAAAATCACAGTTGAACATGTGTAGCGCAAAATAGTGAAACATGGTCTGGCAACAGAGGGCGACAAAAGCTGCAGGTAGGCTGGCAGCAAAAGGGTTAATGCCTTGTGTGCAGATACCTCACTTAACCCTAGTTCGCTACTGGCGATCTGCATGATTCCTAAGCCAGATAAAGACGGTCTGCTCATTCAAAATTATAGGCCAATATCTTTGATAAACATTGACGTGAAGCTGCTGGCTAAAGTTTTGGCGGCAAGGTTGAACACGTTCATGGCTGATTTCCCTGGAAATCCTTTCAAAAATCACAGTTGAACATGTGTAGCGCAAAATAGTGAAACATGGTCTGGCAACAGAGGGCGACAAAAGCTGCAGGTAGGCTGGCAGCGAAAGGGTTAATGCCTTGTGTGCAGATACCTCACTTAACCCTAGTTCGCTACTGGCGATCTGCATGATTCCTAAGCCAGATAAAGACGGTCTGCTCATTCAAAATTATAGGCCAATATCTTTGATAAACATTGACGTGAAGCTGCTGGCTAAAGTTTTGGCGGCAAGGTTGAACACGTTCGTGGCTGACCTCATACATGGGGACCAAGTGGGGTTTGTCCCAACCGGCCAAGCCGGGGATAACATCAGGAGGGCTGCTCATCTGGTCCACCACACCCACTCCATGGATATTCCGGCTTTTCTACTCTCCCTAGATATCCAAAAAGTGTTTGATTCCCTATCTTGGGACTAACTGCTGTGGGTGCTCAGGAGATGGGGCTTTGGGCAACGGTTCCTGGACTGGGTGGGAGCTCTCTATAAGACGCCTGCAGCACGAGTACGATAACTGGGCTTTACCTCAGGGACATTCGATATTGCTAGGGGGACCCGATAGGGATGCCCTTTATCCCCGCTCCTCTTCATCCTGGCCATGGAACCGTTGGGCATAGCACTACAAATAGCGGGTGTCCACCACAAGGCCATGTTTTTCGCGGACGATGCCCTGCTCGCCATCACTTAGCCGATCACCTCACTCCCAAACTTGTACAAAGTCCTTGACCAATTTGCCCAAATCTCAGGCTTAACAATCAATACTGAGAGGTCTAGGGCATTAAATGTGTCCCTGCCGATGGACGTGGTGGGCCAGATTAAGGCTAGCTTCTCTTTCCGCTGCGCAACGGAGCCACTCCCATATTTAGGGGTCCACATCCCAGCCAAGTACACCAACCTATATGAAGCCAATTATCCTCCTTTGTTTAAGTCTTTGACTATTGGAGGTCTGGAGGTCATACCCAATCTCTTGGATAGGCCGCAATAACGCGGTCAAGATGACGATCCTCCCGAAATTGCTTTACTTCTTCAGAGCGCTGCCAACTAAAATCCCACTGTACATGTTCCGGGTGATGCAGAGGAAGATATTGGCTTTTATATGGTCCGCGGGGCGCCCAAGGGTATCCAGACGCACTATGCTAGCCCACAGAGCACAAGGGGGGCTGGGAGTGCCCGACATATTTAAATACTATAAAGCCTCGCAGATCGCCCAGCTGGTTCCCATGCACTCCTCCCTCAAACCCCCATTGTGGGTTTTCCTTGAGCTTCCCAATTGCACTCTGGACAGACCCAGGACTTAGGCCCAAAACGCTAAGCCCCTTAATGAGACATTCACTTGCAGTGTGGGACTAGGTCAGGTATTCTGCCTCTCTGATGTCCCCCCACACCCCCCTGGCACATCTATGGGACAACCCAAACTTCCCCCCCAGGTGCTCAGAACAAATTGGCCTTTAAATGGTGGCAGGACCGGGGTATAAACAAAATATCCGACCTACTCATAGCGGGTGGCCTTGGGTCCTTCAGGGACTTGCAATGAGAAATACGGTATCTCCCACAAGGAATATTTCCGTTATATCCAATTAAGGCATTGGATTTTGCCCCTCACAAAACTGTGTCCTTCCTCCCGGGCGAGGACCCCCTTTGAAGAACGATGTCCTAATAACCCCTTTCAAAGGGAAATAACCTCCCTAATTTACTCAGTGCTGAACGTAATTAAGCCAGAGTCTCACGCATATGTGAGTAGCTGGAAAAGGGATCTGGGTCCACCTGGGGGAGAAAGGGGGTGGAAAGAGATATGGTCTTGTATCTCAAAATGCTCCATCAACATCCTGACAGTCGAAACGGCCTATAAGGTGATGCTCCGCTGGTACCTGGTGCCGAGCAGCCAGAGCAGGATGTTTCCGGGGCAGGATAAGTCATGCTTTAGGGGCTGCAGTGCGGAAGGAGACTTCATGCATATTTGGTGGACCTGCCCTATGCTGGCTCGCTTTTGGAACCAGGTGTTCAGGATGCTAAAATACACACTGTGTGTGGGGACAAACACGACCTCCACACCGTAACTCCGCGCTAATAAAATTAAATAATCAACGTCAACAATTCAAAAACTAATTTTTTCCCAGCGCTGGAGCAAGACCGTATTGGAGCGATCACATGAACATGTATACAAATTATCTGCTACTCGAACAGACAGACACTCCGCAGGGTTCTCTTAAATTTGACAAATAGTCTCTTAATACCGGTCCCCTCGAGTGTTTTCAAGGGAATAAAAACCTTATGTGTATCCCAACCCCAAAGCAGTTCCTAAATCACGTACCAGAGGCTTCAAATACAACAGCAGTTAAAATTTAGATCCTCTTGAAGGACAGCGTCTCTTTGCATAAAGGCGGTGCTGCCCACCACTCCAGTTATTGCTCACCATGGATCATTAATACCTGAAGTAGTAGGTATCTGCCGCCGGGGTCTGAGATTTGTTTGTGGCAGATGAAGGGGATGCCCTCAAGAAAAGCGACAAGGACTGTTTACTTTGTCCCACTTGAGGTTCTCTTCCACCACTAGGCGATAGGTTTGTCCAGAAAATAGAATGATTTAAATGGCCTCCGCTATTAAATTTAAGAGCAGGCTGTAGAGCAATCTGTAACGTCTCCCGGCGCTCAGACTTAGTCGACACAGCATATTCCCCGCAAACACAACAGCAAAGAACACACAACTGTCCTCTTCTCTACAAGCAGCGTGACCGCCATTTAAATCATTCTATTTTCTGGACAAACCTATCGCCTAGTGGTGGAGGAGAACTTCAAGTGGGACAAAGTAAACAGAAGGGAGTCCTTATCGCTTTTCGTAAGGGCATCCCCTTCAGCTGCCACAAACAAATCTCAGACCCCGGCGGCAGATACCTACTACTTCAGGGGACTCTCCAGGACTCTGAGGTATTAATGATCCATGGTATATAATTGATGGAATATAAATGAATATAATTGATGGAATAGAGCCCCCTAAGAGGATCTATATTATACAGCCTGAGAAAGCATAATCTGTGCATAATTGGAGTGGTGGGCAGCACCGCCTTTATGCAAAGGGACGCTGTCCTTCAAGAGGATCTAAATTTGAAGTGCTGTTGTATTTGAAGCCTCTGGTACGTGATTTAAGAACTGCTTTGGTGTTGGGATACACATAAGGTTTTTATTCCCTTGAAAACACTAGAGGTGACCGGTATTAAGAGACTATTTGTCAAATTTAAGAGAACCCCACGGAGTGTCTGTCTGTTCGAGTAGCAGATAATTTGTATAGGTGTTCAGGATGGTCAATGAAATCTTTGGATCTAGCATGAGAAAAGATCCCTGGGTGGCCCTCCTGCACTGTAAGCCCCGAGAGCTGTCTAGTAAGCAACATAGACTTTTTGTCTACCTTCTCCTAGCGGCCAAACAGGCCATAGCTAGGGCATGGAAAAAGCAATCCCCAATCTCGGAGGTGTCAGCCAGGATGAACGGCTTTCTCATCAACGAGAGACTGTCTAGTATCCTGACCGACTCCCATGACAAATTTCTCTTGATATGGGAACCCTGGATAAGATTTGCCTGGCCTGGTGAACCTCCACGGATACTGTAATAACTATACGTGGTGTCTGGTGCCCTCCCCCCCTCTTTCTCACCCCCCCCCTTTATACTTCGACCCCTTGTTTTGGGTCATTTTCTCTTCCTTTCCGCAATACAATAGCTCTAATGTTTTTTAATGATTCCTTTCTGTACATACGCACAGCAGTGTCTGACAGCCCACTGGCACGCCCCAATAGACCTAGTGTAATAAGTACGAGATAATGGGTGAACAGGCGACGGTGCTGGTCCCGGACAGCGTGAGGTTCCGCGGCCCGCATGGTCCCAGAAAAGATCACGGTGTAATGTAGATTGAACTAGTAGTATCAAACACATGTCTCATGCCTCCCCGCACTTGCAATTATACTGTAGACTGTTAAAGCACTAATTTGGTTGACCTACTATATTGTGAAAATGTATGCCGGTAGTCCTTTTCTTTCTCTATATACCTCCCCTGCGCGGGATGGCAGTATGCTGTATGCTTTGCAGAACTGTATCTTTGAAAAATTTCAATAAAAATATTGAAACAAAAAAAAATAAATGGGGGGAAGCTCTGTTTTAAGTGTGCAGGCCCTATGTCTCTCTATGTTGGGGTCCACTGTGCCTCTTTGTTAAATACAGTTTTAAAAAAGCAATCTTTTTCACCTGCCAAGGAATACTTTAGGGAACATCTGTTTTGAGAAATACTAAGTAAAATGTCTGAGAAAGGAAGGGGTGGGAAAGGACGGGGTACAGGAAAAGGCATACTTGCACTTCTGTCACTAAGGATAAGGATGTTGGAGCCAGTACCAAACACTGTGGTCAGCATCCCTTTGCCCAGGCCCACCACTGCTAGTAGTAGCAGCAGCAGCAATGTACACAGTAGCAGAAGCAGCAGCAGTAATGTACATGGTAGTAGTAGCAGCATCAGAAAGCCAGAGTTGTCCATTTCCTCCAGTGGGTGTGCATCCATTGTGGACTGGTTGACTCACTCTCGCTTATCTCAGAAGGAGGAAGACTCTGATGCAAGGACTTTGAGCCAGGTTTCAGTGGATTCTTCCTCTACTACAGCTACACATCACAGTAAAAGAAGCCTTTCTCTTCCATCATCTGTATCTTCACTGGCCCCTCCTAGTGGGGTGCCAGCTTTTCTCAGCAGCCCGGTTGCTATGGATAGTGATGAGGAGAATTTGTTTGACTACAGTAAGCCATTGGAGTGTGTTGCAGAGTGGTGGAAGTGGAAGCGTTGTTCAAGACGCATAGCAGTGGCAGTGGGGGTGGTGGTAGACTAGGATATACTGGCAGTTATGAAGGTGGTTGTGGTGTGGGGAGGCAAGTAGACCAGGATGGAACATCAGAACAGGGAAGTGGCAGGGATCAGGAGGAGGAGTATAATGAGGTAGTTTTGGACAGAACCTGGGAACCAGGCAACAAGGAAGTGACATCATCAGAGCAGGAGGGTACTTTTGGCACTGGCAGCGACAAATAGCCGAGCCAAGGTAGGGCAAAACGACACAGGGCTAGGTCTGCTGGTATGGTTCACTCAGGAACAAGTGACGGCGACACTGCTGCTTTGGCAGATTCCAGAAAAAACCCTGCCAGAGGAGGGGTAAAGTCTGGTGGTGGTGGTGTTAGAAAGGCTAGCTCTGTACGGTCCTCTGCTGTGTGGCAATTCTTTTGTACCTTCCCAGAGGATCTGCAAGCAGAAAGTCAGCCGTTGCCAGGGCACTACGTAAGCACTTGGAGCGGCATCACAAAGCTGCCTGGGACAATCAAAATGCCTTGTAAATGCCCCATAAAAACCTTACTGCTCTTGCTGATGCTGCTGTTGGTGTGGCTCATATAACTTATCATCTGTCTAACAGCCAGAGCTCTTCTACAGGCAGTACAGTCTTAGTCTTGTCATTGTCATCTAGTGCTCCTCCTCTATCCCATCAGTTATGTATAATAGAATCTATATCCACCAGAAACAATATGTGCCCAGTCATCCAGTTGTCATGCGGCTGAACTCGCACCTGGACAAGTTGTTGGTGGTGCAGTCGCTGCCATACCCCCTGATTGAGTCCACCGCCTTTAGGCAACAAATAGGGTGCACCCACCTCAGGTGGTGTGTCCCCAGTCACCATTTCTTCTCCAACAAGGCCACCCCCACCTTGCACAGTTACGTGGAACAGAAAGTGGGTCTGTCAACAGACAGGAATAGACAGGAGACAGCAGGGCATAGCTTACCCTCATCCTCTATCATTTTGCTGTATTACAAATGCCGAGCCTGGGTGAGAAAAGCCACACTGCCGAGGAGTTGCTGCCATGATGGCATGAGGAAATTTCCCGCTGGCTGTCTCTACGTCAACTTAAATTGGGCAATGTGGTTGCATATAACAGGACAAAAATTGTGGCTGCTCTGCATCTAGGTCACATGACATTTGCCCCATGCCTGACACACATGATCAATCTGGTTGTCAAACATATGTTAGTCTGGTGGAAGTTCTGGCCATGTCCAGGAGGGTATGTGTTCACTATAGCCAATCCTATACCTTCAAACACGCTCTCCTAGACTTGCAGTGCCAGAATGGTCCTCCCAAACCTAATCTGCGAAGTCCCCATGTGCTGGAATTCCACCCTACATATGCTGGACTGCATCTACCACCAGAGTAAAGAGGTGAATGGTTTCAGCATTGGCAGATGATCAGAGGCACGTGTTGTGTGCTGAGGCCTTTTGAAGAGGCGACAAGATTTGTCAGCAGGGTCAACAGCAGAATAAATGATGTTATGCTGCTGATTCAGTTTGCAACATGATTCAGCAAGGGGTGGAGGAAGGATCCCGTCTGTCTCCTGGCTCTTTGGATCTATAAGAGGTGGAGGAGGGTGAAGAGGAAGAAATCACACCATGGGAGGTGTATTTGGAGATGGAAACAACCAACTTATCACAGAAAGGGATAAGGGGAGGAGACACATGATGATGACGATAATGATGATGATAGCTATCATGATGGTGGTGGTGATGACGATGATAATGATGAACAAACATGGCAATATGGAGTGGAGTTGGAACCAACCAGACCCTTGGAAATGCTGGCGAGGAAGGTGAGCTGTATGCTTCGGTGCTTACAAACTGACAGCCACATTGTTAGCATGAAGCAAAAAGACGAGTACTGGATTGCTACAGTTTTAGACCCTCGATATAAAGCCAAAATGGGCAAATTTTGGCATACCAAGAGGAAGGCCAAAATGGCTTATTACCAAGAGAAGACATGCAGGCAGTTGGCCATGGCTTTCAAATTCATCTAGCGCAATGGGTACTGATGAAGCCCTCTTCGGCGAAACTAGTATACCCCACTAGATGACAAAAGCAAAAAATCAAGACTGTACGCCAGATGATTAGTATCTAAGACCATTCCACATTGTGTTTTTAATCTATATTGGTGTATCACTATTGTATTGTATGTTACCTACATCTGTAGGGCATTTGTAATGTGTTGTTTATTTTTTAATAGAAAGAAATACATTTTTTGTCATACACACTTTGTACATGAGGCACAATTAATTACATTTAGATATCACAATATGGCGTGGTGATTACCATTGAACCCCCCATAGGCCATTTTGGGCAACGAGGGAGTTAGTCCAAAAACTCCCTTGTAGCAAATATATTTCTCTATCAGAGATAGGGGGTCAACTTATCAACCAGCCTGAAAATACTGGGAATCTATACATCCTTCCAATAATATTCTCATCAGGTTGACGGTGGGTCGGGTCATTTCCCAGACTTGGACCACAATTGGCACAAATCTGGGAATAATAATACTTATGGCTTTCAAATGGCAGACACCTGCCACAAGCATATTTGACCAGGTGTCCACTCTCCGCTTCCCAACGAGCCAGTGTGCTACCTCACCAACAGGCAGCGGCAGCAGCAACTCACTCTTGAGAATCTAATGTAAACGTTTTTACCTCACATAAGCCCACCTGACACACATCGTCAGGGAAGGGATGTTCATCACCAGTAACACCACCACCACTACCTGAACAGCCAGGTGCACTTTGCCCTCGACTGTGCCCTTTCTCCAGGAGATACACTGACCTCAGACCCCTTGAACTTCTGGGTGAGCAGATTGGACCATTGGCCAGAGCTAGCACAGTTTTCCATGGGGGTCCTGTCTTGTCTACCCTCAAGTGTAGTGTCGGAAAGGGTTTTCAGCATGGCAGGTGGTGTCATCACCCCTTATTGGACAAGGTTGTCCGTCAAAAGCGCGGAAAAACTACCTTTTTTAAAGATGAATCAAGTGTGAATGATTTTAAAACCCCTGATGCTGCCTGTTGCCACTTATTAGCATGCCTTTACTCCCACCAACAATGCCTCCGCTGCCAGCCTGCCACCCTCTGCTACTGCCAGGCCAACACACATGCAGTTCAACCCTGTGATGCCCAAAATGGGCAAATTTTTCAGCGCCTGTGAAAGCGCTTCTTTAGCTAATATTTAAGGGTGCCAATCCCGCTACTAGTCCCCGTCACAAGTAGGACAATTTTTTGAGGGCTTGCTCGCTACTGCCATGCCTAAACAACCACCACAGGTTACCTGTGCCACGACCTAGTCTTTCTTCAACAGCTGCAGCCACTGCTAATGCTGCTACTACCTCTCCACTGCCAGGCTGACACCCTCTGCTACTGCCAGGCCAACACACACGCAGGTCAACCCTGTGATGCCCAAAATGGGCACATTTTTCAAGGCTTGCAAAAAGCAATTGCTTCTTCTTCACCTAAAATTTAAGGGTGCCAACCCTGCTGCTATCCCCCCCCCTTACAAATGGGACAATTTTTTGAGGGCTTGCTTGCTACTGCCAGGCCCACACTACCACAGGTCTATCCCCTGTGATGCCCAAAATAGGTACATTTTTCAATGCTTGTACAAGGCCATTACTTCTTCTCACTTTCCAGGAAAACCAACCCTCTCTCCATTTTTACGTGTTCCAAACGACCAAAGACAGCCGTGGGCTATTGAAATGCTAATTAGGTAACGGGTGAGTCATATTCTAATTCGCTGTGACCAATTCAAAAGCTAATTAATCCAGTGAAACATGTTTTTATACAGCCTTGGGTGACTTTAGAGTGTTATAATAGAACTAGTTTGGAACAAACCAACCATTTTTGGAAAAGATCAGCGGACCAGCGAACTGAACTTTTGAAAAGTTCAACAAACCGGTGAACAGCACTTCTGAAAACTTCGCTCCTCATGAGGCCTCTCTGGAGCTGTTACCAGAAGGAGTGCCTTGTGTATGGATACAGGCCGTAGCAACTTCTGTCTGGTATGTGCACGCCTGTATTTGCTGTAAATAATCCCAATGGCCGCAGTGACCAGTTAGTGGGACAAATGTTTCCCGGTGGATTAAATGTCCCATCATGGTATTAGGATGAGATTCTGTATAGAATACTTGCCTGTCTTCCATCCAATTACCCAATATATTTATGTTTGTGGACATAGCACTTTCTAAAAAGACCAAGCTCATTCAACTAAAAATTAATGGAGATGACTGACAAGGAGGGCAATGGCCCTGAAGTTTGTGTTTTTGCCAGATGATTGGCCCAGTAGAACACTAGATTCGGGTCACCTGAACTATTACACTGGGTTTTAATTTGCCCCGACAATAAATAAAAAATACTCCCAAAGAGCGATTAGATGCGATTCCTGGTGCCACAGTTTGAGCTTGAGGAGCATGCAGATTTCAAAGCTCTGGCCACACACACATGCTGAAAAGTAGTAGCAAATAACAAAGCAGATGGGATAGGGAAAGTGGGTTGGAAGCTATACTATCCTACAATGAGCGGTGTAGTAGTAGCAGGTAATGTATAAAAAGGGTTGAGGTGTAAGTGTACAGGTTGTGGTAGAGGTGGATGCTGTATAAAAAGCAGTGGGGTGTTGGTGTACAGGGGTAAAAGTGTCAGACAGGGCCATATTTCCCATTAGGCAACCTAGACCTGTGCCTAAGGTGGACACTTAAAGTGGTTTAAAACCCACTAAAACTATAAGATTCCAGGGCTGGCAGATTCCTACCTTCTCCCTGAAGCATCTGTGCATGTGCAAGCTGCGGCTGGAGTCTGCTCTAGTTTTAGCAGGACACGTTCCAGCGTTAGGCATATGTGAATGTCCGTTGCAGGCATGCACCCTGTTAGAGGGTAACGGGGCTCCAGCCACTGACATGCTCAGCTCCACTTGGCTCCTTTTGGCTAGACTTGGCCCTTATGCGATATTGGGGTAGATTCAGATCCTGGTGAGAAAAATCACTTTTTTAGGAGACAAAACTGCCATTCACTTCTATCGTGTGTAGGTTTTCACCCGGCTCTGAATCAGCCTCAAGGTAGACAATGATAGTTTGACAATTTTCTTACCAGGCTCTGAATCGTCCCCACTGACTAGCACGCTGATTGGACGAAAGCCAGTGCATGCGCTGTACGACCAGGTAGAGTGAGGGGGAAGGTGGGGCAGGTACTGTTTAAAAGGGAGTGCAGTGCTTGTGTATAAAGTGGGGTGGGGCAGGTAGTGTATAAAAGGAGTGGGGTGTCAGTGTACAGGAATAGTACTGGCAGGTAGTGTATAAAGAACGGTCAGTGTACAAAGGTAGTAGTGGTGAATAATGATGGTGGCGTGGAGGTACATTTGGATATGATGGTGTAGGTGCACAATGATAATGATGTTGGTGGAATCATTAATTCTGATAATATTGATATTGGTGTGGTGCATAATGATGATGCTGGGTGCTAGAGATAGTAGTGGTGGTGCAATTGATAGAAATGAGGACAGTGGTGGTGGTAGCGATTATGATGTTAATGGTGGTGGTGTATAATAACACTGAATATGATTACGGTGGTGATAATGAGGATGCAAGTGATAATGCATAACAATGCTGATGTTTGCAATGATGATGATGATGATGATGATGGGTATGAAGATGGTAATGATACATGATGGTGGCAGTGGTAGTAATGATGATGATGGTGTTGTTTAATAATCAGGGCCGGATTATGAGGGGGGCACATGGGGCACATTCCCCAGGGCCTCCACCACTTGCCCTGCAAAGAGAGCCTTCACCAACCTCTGGGTTATGGTCTGGTCCAGGAGACTTTTCAGACTTTGGTCGGATGGGCCACAGAACCAGCAACAAAGCTATTGGCGGCAGTGGGGGAGTGCCTGGAAGAGCCTTTTATTTGTTTTGCAAACCCACAGCCAAAGCCACCAGAGGCAGGACAGAGAGTCTAGAGCAGAAAAGCCGCGTGCATGCATGCAGAGCTGTCAATCGGCGGCCGCTCACTGCACATAAGCCACTAAGCACAGCCGCTAGCAGCTCAATGCTGGGAACTGTTTTCTGCTGAACAAGCTGGGCGACTACAACTCCCACAGCAGCACGCACACGCACAAGGGTGGCACAAGGAACTCGATCTGACTCCAGTAAGTAGGCGGCCAGACAACCACCAATCAGTTACTTGGCTGGACTAATATTTTAAAGGAAAAAAATAACCCGGGCCTGTTAATAATGATAAATGTAGGGGTATAATGGTGCATGATGGTGGTGGTAATTATGATGATTGTGGTGGTAATGATGATGATGGTGTTGATGATGCAACTTCAACCCTACTTTGCATCAGTAATCGTTCTGTGTTGGCTGACCCAGGTTGCTGCGAGTTTGGCCAATAAATGTAGTATTGATTTCTGGTTAATGTTTTTTCGGCCCTTGCAGAGAAAATGGCAGTAAATGTGACAGTATTGAGTTTATTAGTGGCAGTTTGAGTTTGGGAATAGTTAGAGTAATAGTGGCAGTTAGTGTGCAGTAATAGGAAGCGGGGCTATTAGTCGCAGCAATGGTGCAGTAAGGGCCACTAGGGTATCAGTGGCACTAAATGCATTATATTGAGTGTATTAGTGGCAATTAGTGTGCTATGAAGGGTAGTTACAGTATTAGTGGCAGTTAGTGTGTGTAAAGTGGTGGTGGCAGTTTGTGTTCATTACTGGGGCTATTAGTGGCAGTACCTAAGGTATTGTCAGTAAATGCAGGGTATTGTGTTTATTAGTCGCACTTGATTTGCTATGGGGGGGGGTTATTAAGGATTAGTTTATTTTACGGGACAGTGGGTGTATTAATGACTGTTAGAATACATTGAGAGGTAGTGGGGATATTATTAGAGGTTAGCGTGCTGTGAGGGGTAGTGGGGCTATTAGTGGCAGGAAGTGTGTTGTAAGGGCCATTAGGGAATTAGTGGTAGTAAATACAGGGTTTTGAGCGCATTCGTTGTCAATGTGCTATGAGGGACAATTAGGGTGTTAGTGGCAGTTAGTGTGTGTAAAGTGGGGGTGACAGTTTGTGTTGAATAGTGGGGCTATTAATGGCTATTCTTTTAAGGTAAATGTAGCATACATATATATGTATATATCTCCGCGGGACCTATTATGTTACAATCCTTTCCATTCACCACGTGAAGCAATCAGAAAATTTGTGTATATTATCCACCACCTGTTACTTAGTGCACGTACCAGATGCAAATAAATGTCAAACCTTTAGAAATCCAACATCGGTTCCTTTACAATCACTTTCCTCGAATCCAGATATAAATTGTAGTTTCATATATATATTTACTTCTCATAAATGGTCAACCAATGTATTTTAAAATGAATTATTCCTCATTTATTCAGTTGCACATGTAAAAAAGAATCACATTGGTGCACATAGCATAATTCTGCGAGTATTGGTCTTATGCGCTATATTAAAATAACTCTTACCAGATAGTAAGTTCAAACTTGCATTGTATGCAAACACTTGTTTGAAATGTAGAATGGAAGTTTTCCTCCTATTCATATCCCTCCAATGCGACTCGCGTCTTTAGACAGCAAACACCATATGCCGCCAAATCCCAGGCCTCTGGACTCGGCAACCGTCGGCAGTTTTCGGGGGTCACGTGATCGGCAATAGGCTCCGCCCAACGAGCTAGGACTTAATCATATTCTTTTAAGGTAGTGAGAATATTGGTTGCAGTTAGTGTACTGTGAGGGTTATTGATAGCGGTTTCTTCATCATGGGGTACAGTGAGGGGTATTAGTAGCAGTAGTGTATCCTGAAGGACATTAGGGGATATTGGTAAAAGACTATTAGTGTATTATAAAAGGCAACATCAGTAAGTGTGCTTGGTAATTTATAGTGGCAGTTAGTGTATTATATTGTTATAGGGGTCATGCATGGCAGTTAGTGTATTGTAAGAGGAAATGTCAGTTATTGTACTCTGCTGATGGAAAAGGCAGTTGGGGTAGTAGTGGGTGGTTTATTGGACGTTAGCATGCTGTGAGGGGCAGTTAGTATATAGTGAAGACTAATGCTCCTTTCATACCTTACTCCAACTTGTCACAAACAGGTAGAAAACACAGCTCATGTAAATAATGGGCCCTTCATATCTGCTGAGCTTTGCCCACAGGGCAACTACAACACAGCCCATAATAGTCTATAGGCACTGCAGGCCAAGGAAGAACCATAGGTACCACTGGCTCCTGGTCCACCGACGCTGGTCCCCAATCCCTGTCAGGGGCCTCCAGTCCAGCACTACTGCAGCCACCTTCCTTGGGTCCTTCCACCAGGTCCTTGCTGGAGTAGAGGACTTAAAGCAAACCAACAGTCAAAAAAATGACTTAAACCGGACCAACACAACAAACAGTGCTCATATGCATCCCTCCCCATTGCATTTTAGATTGCTGCACATAAAACTTTTTTTAGAAACAAAGTGGCGGCCCATGTACCTGCAGGCTGCCCGCAAACAGGAAGTGCTTCTGGGTTTCCTGTTACTGTGCATTGCCAGTTATATCAGTTGAATCCATGGCTGAGATGCTGATGTTGGTCTGGTTCAAACCAGAATCAAGGTTTTTGTGCGGCGACTGTGATCACCCTGCAGTAGCCCATAGCCTACTTAGGGCAGAGCCAGTGATGAGCAGTGGAATCATTAGTGGCAGTTAGTATATAATAAGAGGCAGTGGGAGCATCAGGGTCAGCCAGTGTACAATAAGGGAAAGTATGAGCATGAGTTGCAGCCAGCATACAGTAGGCGGCAGTGGGAGCATTAGTGGCAGTTAGTGTCCAGTGATGGACAGTGGGAGCAGGGCCAGCTACAGCACAGGGCAAACCTGGGCAATTGCCAGGGACCCTGGTATCTTCAGGGGCCCACTCAGGCTCACACTTGGTCATGGTATTTTTTTATAGTCGACCCAAACTACCCAATGTCGGGTGCTGTGTGCAGACCTGCTCATGGCTGGCCTCAGCAAACAAGGGATGATCAGCAACAATGGAGAAGGTGGCATGGAATGGAGGAGGGCTATTGATGGAAGCTCAGAAGGTGGCAAAAACCAGGTGACAGCTGACAAGGCCTGGAGGGCGATCAGCAACAGTAGATGACCCCTTTGTGTCAGTGGAGCTGAAGGTCCACTAAGACTCTCTTGCCCAAAGCCCACACAACCCCAGACCTGAGTGGGAGCATTAGCGGCAGTTGGAGCATTAGTGGCAACCAGTGTATAATAAGGGGCAGTGGGAGCATTAGTGGAAGCCAGTGTACAGGGAGGGACAGTGGGAGCATTAGTGGCAGCCAATGTACAGTAAGAAGCAGTATGAGCATTAGTGGCAGCCAATGTACAGTAAGGAGCAGTATAAGCAATAGTGGCAGTCAGTGTAAAATAAGGGGCAGTATGAGCATTAGTGGCAGCCAGTGTACAATAAGGAGCAGTGGGAGCATTATTGTCAGCCAGTGTACAGTAAGGGGCAGTTAGTGTCCAGTGATGGGCAGTGGGAGCATTATCGGCAGTTAGCTTATAATGCTGGGCAGTGGGAGCAGTAGTGGCAGTTAGCTTATAATGATGGGCAGTGGGAGCAGTAGTGGTAGTTAGCTTATAATGATGGGCAGTGGGAGCATTAGTTGCAGTTAGCTTATAATGATGGGCAGTGGGAGCAGTAAGGGCAGTTAGCATATAATAATGGGCAGCTGGAGCATTAATGGCAGTTAGCTTATAATGATGGGCAGTGGGAGCAGTAGTGGCAGTTAGTGTCCAGTTGAGAATTAGGGGCAGTTAGCTTATAATAATGGGCAGTGAGAGCATTAGTGGCACCAGTTGAGAATTAGGCAGTGCGAGAATTAGGGGCAGTTAGCTTATAATAATGGGCAGTGAGAGCATTAGTGGCAGTTAGCTTATAATGATGGGCAGTGGGGGCATTAGTGGCATTTAGCTTATAATGATGGGCAGTGGGAGCATTAGTGGTAGTTAGCTCATAATGATGGGAAGTGGGAGCAGTAAGGGCAGTTAGCTTATAATAATGGGCAGTGGGAGCATTATCGGCAGTTAGCTTATAATGATGGGCAGTGGGAGCAGTAGTGGCAGTTAGCTTATAATGATGGGCAGTGGGAGCAGTAGTGGTAGATAGCTTATAACGATGGGCAGTGGGAGCAGTAGTGGCAGTTAGTGTCCAGTGATGGGCAGTAGGAGAATTAGGGGCAGTTAGCTTATAATAATGGGCAGTGGGAGCATTAGTGGCAGTTAGCTTATAATAATGGGCAGTGGGAGCATTAGTGGCAGTTAGCTTATAATGATGGGCAGTGGGAGCATTAGTGGTAGTTAGCTTATAATGATGGGCAGTGGGAGCATTAGTGGCAGTTAGCTTATAATGATGGGCAGTGGGAGCATTAGTGGTAGTTAGCTCATAATGATGGGCAGTGGGAGTAGTAAGGGCAGTTATCTTATAATAATGAGCAGTGGGAGCATTAGTGGCAGTTAGCTTATAATGATGGGCAGTGGGAGCAGTATTGGCAGTTAGCTTATAATGATGGGCAGTGGGAGCAGTAGTGGCAGCTTATAATGATGGGCAGTGTGAGCAGTAGTGGTAGTTAACTTATAATGATGGGCAGTGGGAGCATTAGTTGCAGTTAGCTTATAATGATGGGCAGTGGGAGCAGTAAGGGCAGTTAGCATATAATAATGGGCAGCTGGAGCATTAACGGCAGTTAGCTTATAATGATGGGCAGTGGGAGCAGTAGTGGCAGTTAGTGTCCAGTTGAGAATTAGGCAGTGCGAGAATTAGGGGCAGTTAGCTTATAATAATGGGCAGTGAGAGCATTAGTGGCAGTTAGCTTCTAATGATGGGCAGTGGGAGCATTAGTGGCATTTAGCTTATAATGATGGGCAGTGGGAGCATTAGTGGTAGTTAGCTCATAATGATGGGAAGTGGGAGCAGTAAGGGCAGTTAGCTTATAATAATGGGCAGTGGGAGCATTAGTGGCAGTTAGCTTATAATGATGGGCAGTGGGAGCAGTAGTGGCAGTTAGCTTATAATGATGGGCAGTGGGAGCAGTAGTGGTAGACAGCTTATAACGATGGGCAGTGGGAGCAGTAGTGGCAGTTAGTGTCCAGTGATGGGCAGTAGGAGAATTAGGGGCAGTTAGCTTATAATAATGGGCAGTGGGAGCATTAGTGGAAGTTAGCTTATAATGATGGGCAGTGGGAGCATTAGTGGTAGTTAGCTTATAATGATGGGCAGTGGGAGCATTAGTGGCAGTTAGCTTATAATGATGGGCAGTGGGAGCATTAGTGGCAGTTAGCTTATAATGATGGGCAGTGGGAGCATTAGTGGTAGTTAGCTTATAATGATGGGCAGTGGGAGCATTAGTGGTAGTTAGCTCATAATGATGGGCAGTGGGAGTAGTAAGGGCAGTTATCTTATAATAATGGGCAGTGGGAGCATTAGTGGCAGTTAGCTTATAATGATGGGCAGTGGGAGCAGTAGTGGCAGTTAGCTTATAATGATGGGCAGTGGGAGCAGTAGTGGCAGCTTATAATGATGGGCAGTGTGAGCAGTAGTGGTAGTTAACTTATAATGATGGGCAGTGGGAGCAGTAGTGGCAGTTAGTGTCCAGTGATGGGCAGTAGGATAGTTAGGGGCAGTTAGCTTATAATAGTGGGCAGTGGGAGCAGTAGTGGCAGTTAGCTTATAATGGTGGGCAGTGGGAGCAGTAGTTAGCTTATAATAATGGGCAGTGGGAGCATTAGTGGCAGTTAGCTTATAATGATGGGAAGTGGGAGCAGTAGTTAGCTTATAATGATGGGCAGTGAGAGCAGTAAGGGTAGTTAGCATATAATAATGGGCAGTGGGAGCATTAGTGGCAATTAGCTAATAATGATGGGTAGTAGGGAGCAGTAGTTAGCTTATAATGATGGGTAGTAGGGAGCAGTAGTGGCAGTTAGATTATAATGATGGGTAGTAGGGAGCAGTAGTTAGCTTATAATGATGGATAGTAGGGAGCAGTAGTTAGATTATAATAATGGGCAGTGGGAGCAGTAGTTAGCTCATAATGGTGGGTAGTAGGGAGCAGTAGTTAGCTTATAATGATGGGTAGTAGGGGCAGTAGTTATCTCATAATAGTGGGTAGTAGGGAGCAGTGGTTAGCTGATAATGATGGGTAGTAGGGAGCAGTGGTTAGCTTATAATGATGGGTAGTAGGGAGCAGTAGTTAGCTTATAATGATGGGTAGTAGGGGGAAGTAGTTAGCTCATAATAGTGGGTAGTAGGGAGCAGTGGTTAGCTTATAATGATGGGTAGTAGGGAGCAGTGGTTTGCTTATAATGATGGGTAGTAGGGGGCAGTAGTTAGCTCATAATAGTGGGTAGTAGGGAGCAGTGGTTAGCTTATAATGATGGGTAGTAGGGAGCAGTAGTTAGCTCATAATAGTGGGTAGTAGGGAGCAGTGGTTAGCTTATAATGATGGGTAGTAGGGGGCAGTAGTTAGCTCATAATAGTGGGTAGTAGGGAGCAGTGGTTAGCTTATAATGATGGGTAGTAGGGGGCAGTAGTTAGCTCATAATAGTGGGTAGTAGGGAGCAGTGGTTAGCTTATAATGATGGGTAGTAGGGGGCAGTAGTTAGCTCATAATAGTGGGTAGTAGGGAGCAGTGGTTAGCTTATAATGATGGGTAGTAGGGGGCAGTAGTTAGCTCATAATAGTGGATAGTAGGGAGCAGTAGTTAGTTCATAATAGTGGGTAGTAGGGGGCAGTAGTTAGCTCATAATAGTGGGTAGTAGGGGGCAGTAGTTAGCTCATAATAGTGGGTAGTAGGGATACTAGTAAGTTTGGTGTTAGCACTAATTATTGGTGACAGTGCTCGGCGAGCAGCAGTGGCAGTGCAGTTGGGGGGGCAGGGGGTATTAGGGGCAGTAAGTATGCCGGGAGGGGCAGTGGGGGTATTATTTGCATTTGGAGGTTGCTGAAGTTTGTTTCCTATTCGCCCAATTAACGTCTGCAACTAAACCGCGACTGTAGCAGCAACTCCACCTGCACGGTAAATGCGCAGTTACGGCAACTCCACCTGCACGGTGAATGCGCAGTTACGGTTATATGGGGGTATCGGTGGCAGTTAGTGCCAGCAGGGGTTACACACCTCTTTTAGTGTGAGGCGGGCGGGTTTCCTCAGGTGCGCGGCGGGCGGTTGCCATGGAGGCGGCGCCGGGCACAGGTGATATAAGGGCGGGTAGGAGGCGGGGCTTGTCAGTGTGTGGCAGGTGAGGCGCGGGATGGAGTGGCTGCCCCGCGTGTTGTTGGCTCTGAGCGCCGCGCTCCTGGCCGGGGCCGCTGTCCTAACCCCGGACCCGCCTGGCTTCCTCCTGATGTCCCGCAGCAATGTACTCCTTACCCGCCTCCTGCTGTCACTGCCGCTGCTGCTGCTGGTCGGGTGGGCATGGCGCCGACTGAACCAGCCTATGGAGCTGCTGCGGAGCCCCGAGGAGGTGGGCTACATCCCTGAACGGGGCCGGGACCGCGCCGCCACCGCTAACATGGTGCGGAGGAGGAGGAAGAAGGGCGACCTGCCCCCCATCTACCCCAATGGCTGGTACCAGCTACTGGACTCCCACCGCCTGGAGCCCGGCGCCGTCCACAACCTCACCGTGTGCGGTACGTTTGTGTCTCCATCTCCCAGCATGGCCAGAGTTAGACTATATCACGAAGGCTGGCTGTCCACTAAAACCCTCATGCTTAAATGTTAGCATGGAAACTGCAGACTGCAATGCACACTACAATGCCCAGCATGGCCTGCTCACACGTTAGAATCCGAAAAACAGAGGCTTATGAGGTCCAAATTACTACAGCCCCATCAGAGTTAATTTACACAAAAGTTATATTACATGCTGGCTATGGTTATAGGAGAGCACCCCCCCCCCCCCCCCCAGTATGATTGGCTCACACACAGGCTAGTGTACTAACCCAGCATCTGCCCACATATATCCCATTTTAGATTTAGAATACTGGCAGTCTGGTGAACTCCAGGCACCAGCATGGTCAAGTCTGTGTAGACTGCAACTGTCTGCATGGCTTTTGTATGTGTTATATAGTTACAGGATTGGCAGGTGCCCGCTGCTGTGTTGTGTGCAGGGGTGTGACCAGGTTCCAGAAGATCAGGAGGCCCCATCGTTGTTGCTCCTCCACCTTATCTATCATATTTGTTCTCACCTGTCATCATTTAGAGAAATGAAGTACCATTTATCTCTGCTGTTTCTGCCTTAAGATGTATACCTGCATCCAATTTAAAGACCTAAAAAGTGTTATCTGTATGAGCGGTGAAAGGGTCCCCATTAAAGTTTGTCACATTTTTACGCCATTGGTTGTGTAGTTTTAAAGCCTCCTAAAGCTACAAGCTGACGGGGACTGGAGTAGAGCATGTTTGGCTCACACTTCATAAAGTTTTAAAAATGCAGCCTGGATTACTACCATGCCGGCATGGGCACTGTTTAATTTATATAGTTAGACAGTCGGTCAGATCTGGTGTACTATATATATAGTTACTGAGTTGATGTAAAGTAATCCTTAAAAGTTTCACAAACATCATAACTCAGTGTGGCTAGCTTACACCTATTGTATACTTCACTCTGATCCCGAGTGAACAGGTTAGAAGGCACTACCTCACCATTTATTCCCTACTTAACCTTTCCTAGAGTTGGAAAACTATAACCTTATGCAAAGTGATGGGGGTCTGTGGAATTACATCTCTAAAATTGACAGCTTACATTGTGTAAAGTTATCACTCTGCAGACTACACTGATTTACAGTGAGTGATAAGGGCTGGAGGGCTATTCCTCCCATAATGACACTTTTGTAATCTACCTAGAATGATCAAATCTGTAATTAAAACATGCAAGGAAAGACATAAGACCTGTAACATAACCAGATTTTCAGGGGTGCACACACATCAGCCCAGAGCCTATCCAACTGCAATCCAAATGTAAAAAGTACCCTAAAAGGCAGAGGGTCCCCCAGAATAGCACCCATGATGTCTGTAGCAACTACGGCCACTTGCCCAGCATGATAGCGCCCACACATTCTGGCACACCCTGAGGCAGTGGCTCTATTATGGGGAACCCTCTACTTTCCCTACCTACTATTAATGACTATAACTTACATTTTTCCACTTTCTGGCTTGCTCAAAGGTGTTTATTGTGGTCTTCATAATGTTATGTCACTTGTAAAAGTGGGGTTTGGTGGGCAAGTGTGTTTATAGACAATATTTATTTCTCTTGCACATTTGTATAGCAGTATTAGATTGATTTTTGCATTTTTTCATAACCTTAAGGACCTTAGTTTGGAGGACTGCAGAGTTTACCATGCACCGCTTACACTTTGAAAGCTACTGTATACTACAGATTTGACATCTGGGGGACTACAACCCCCAGTAGGCCCAAATGCCAGGATCCTTAAGCATAATGCCCAAAACAAAAAACAAAAATTTAATGTAGGGTACTACAATTCCCAGCAAGATACTAGCGCCTTATAATATTTGCTGGAATGCCTTATATACAGGTTCACAGAGCAGCAATGCAATTGCCAGCTACATTCCTTTCTTTGGCCCCAGGTTCTCAGCATAGTCTGCTCATGATTTACAATCAGGACACTGGTGAAGCCACAGCTACCCACATGCCCTGCTGAAAGTGACCAAAACCCACTAAACTTGTGAAATACATTTGACCAAAGCCCCTGCTGATACTCTCCACTTAGAGCGTAAAACTCGCTCTGGAACACCAATATTTTTGCTGTTCCTCTCAGTAAGATTGCAGGTGATTAGTCATTGCATAAGTGTGACAATTACATCATTGCCACACACAGCAGTGGAAATAAATGGAGGAGGCGGAGCTTTACAGCTAAAACAGGCACCATTATTTGGGATTAGAATGAAACAAAAGCAGTAAAAATATGGCATCTCCAGGTCAGGTTTAGGTTCAAGTTTGAACTCTTCCCCACTGGCAAACTGAATGGAATGTGTCGTATCATGCATTATCACGGCCTCAGCATATAACTTTGTGTAAGCTGGAGGGGCAAGTACATACGCCAGGGCCAGGTCCGGTTCAATGATCGAGCATGGAAAATGAATGTAAAAAGTTTTGGGTTTGCTTCTAAAGGCAAAGCAACATATTCCTGCCATTATACATTTGCCATTGAGTTCTGGTATAGCTACACCTCTATCTGCAGATGTGGTGTCAACTAGCTGTGCAGACACTGATCATTTCTTAGATTCTGGCTCTAGTGTGTACACAGCAGGGCCAGCTTTTGAGGTGTGCCATTGCACAGGATGCCATGGTCAGGGGGGAACCATGCAGCTGTGTCCACTTGATACCCTAACCCACCCACCTGCCAGCTTGATCGCCCCACTCAGTTTACAGCTGGTTCACTCGCCCCTAGCATCATGCTGGATACTGGAGGAACTCCCCCGCCCACCCACTTTTTTGTATTGCCTCCCACCGTCTGGCATTTCACTACCTCACATGGGTGGTCGCATGGGACAGTGAACTGTCAGCCAATGGCTAGGGAATGCCTCTGTGAGTGGGTAGCTCTACCTGGCATTAGGCTGTTGGCAGTCATGTAGGACAGTAGACCGGTAGTGAGGAATTGCAGAAGTATATTGGGGAAGGAGTGCTGTCGTATAGTCTTGCACAGGGCGCCTTCCATTATTAGGCTGGCCCTGGTACACAGCCATTCTTCTTCATAGCCTGTGGCTGTTGCATGAGGGTGCCCCATCTCACCAGTCAAATGTCACATCTTAAAAAATCCCTGGTCTAGCTGGTCTGGTCTAGCTGGCTAATGCGGTGTGAAGGATATGCAGTGTTGCATTCGCTTGCTCCTTGCACTATGGTAACCCTTATCCTGTACTCTGGGTTTCCGGAAGTACCGGTTTGTTGAACTTGGAATGTGGCTTGGTTACACTGGGGAGTGTGTACAGTGTATCTTCTAGTCCCTCATTTGTTTCTGCCTATGGCCTTGATTCACAAAGAGTTGAAAAAAACTCTCATGGTAGTAAAAAATTCAATTCATGAGAAAAAAAGCCTGAGAATGTCACTGTTAGTGAATCACCAGATAGGAAGACAATGAAAGTCAATTGTACTGTTTTACTTCTGAAAAAAGATATTGAACTTTTTACCTCTTTTTACCTGTAGTAAAAAGTGCCATTGACTTTCATTGTCTTTTTATCTGGTGATTCACTAACAGTGACATTCTCAGGCTTTTTTCTCATGAATTGATTTTTTTTTACTACCGTGAGTTTTTTTCAACTCTTTGTGAATCAAGGCCTATGTGCTGTCTTCAGTCCTCTAAAGTGTGAAACTTCCATGGACCCAGAAAAATTTCTTTTCAGACCCTCTACTTTGGGGTATTGTCTCAGCAGTGCTGTCCTAAAGGTGACTTGGAAAACTATAGTTAAAGAAACTTATCCCAAGAATTTCACATTCTTGAGTTTTGTTCCTCTCTAGCAGTGAACCCTGATTTGGGATGCCCCGCTGTGTGTATCCCCCATTATCACCACGTGTGCCACTCAATCAGTGGTGCTCGTCCCATTCAGATTTCCTTACATCAATGCAGCAAGGAAATCTTAATGGAGTGCACGCTGCCAGCTGCATCCCCGCTCTTGCTGTAGGCATGCCCACGCCACCATTCAGAAAGTACTGGCACAGGTACACAACCCAGAAAGAGGTATGCTTGGCAGAGGGCTCTGGGAGAGGTGGGAAGAGGTGAGTAAACTGGGCGATCTAGGTGCTTTCACACAGAAGGGTGCCCCAATTCAAGATGCTCTATAAAGAGGGAGACCACCACCCGTTAACTGAAGTTCAAGATACTTCAAGATAAATATATTTTATGTTCTCTCAGACTCCGGTATCTTCCTGGTATCTTCATGCTGCCCCAAGTCCCTTAGATACAATCCCTGAAACTTACAGAATTTGAAGGAATTGTCCATGCAAAAACAAAAAATGCTATTCCTTTTTTTTGTTCTCTGCAGGTCCGTTTTTTTACCGCAGCTCCTCTGTGCAGGTCCAATGTTTAGCAGGAACAAGTCATGCTGCATGGAAGTATATACTTTTTTATTTTTGTCTGGACAGGTATCTTGAGGTGGACCAAAATCCAGGGTTCTCACTATCCTGGGTTTTGGACTGTACCCTTAGGGCATCCCAATTAGGTTGTTTGATATACATACCACGCCGGCATTCCCATGGCACAGCTCTGGCGGCACATATTAATTTACCTTGACCTCCCATCTTAAAGTGGACCAAAACACAGGTTTTTTTCCTATCCCTGGTTTTGGGCGGTGCACCTGTGGCATCCTGACTTGGGCTGTCCTGCTGTGTGAAACCCTCCACAGTTCGCCACAAAAACTCACCTTTCCTCGGTCCAACGCCGGATGCGTGGGCTCTCATCCAATCAGTGCTATATGCCATGCATATTAATGATCGGCATATGGCCCTGATTACACAGAGGCCACATCTCTGGCACCCTGTAGCTGTGCCTATCTGAATGGCTGGGTGCGGGCCTCACCTGCAGGGATGCCGGGTTTTTGGCCGCGGCGTGAACTGCCCCTGCGGCAGCCCAATCTGGCATGCCCCACTGTATGAACCCCAAGCAGGCCTACAATTAATCACCTTTTTTCAGTGCTTGTGTACCGCAATAGTTGAATCCGTGGCATCCCTGTGGCATAGTTTTGAAGCGCATTGCTTGAAATCTCCAAGGGGAATTTTAGTTTTTCTTATCTTCCAGGACAGCACTGCTAAGAGAGACCAGAAAAAAGTGGTAAGCCAGAGGGTGGCATGCTCAATCCTAAAAGATGCCCAGTGAGTGATGTCACAAACTTTCACCACAGTGAAATATTTTTCTATTGATCATTTATGGAAAAAACTAAAGAGGTTCCCGCTAGAGATTTATAGGACCACATTTTATAATTAAACTCCTGAGACTCTTTCCAGGAAATCTCTGTAGCAGCTTGAGTAATCCTAAACTCTGCCTCTTGAGTGGCAGCAATCTTAATTCCTGGTTTTGGAATGTAGTTTTAGTGCAGCAGCAAAGAAACCTGTAAAACTTTGCCCTAAATCTTGGGTATATGTATGATCATAGTGTTTATGTAATGTGTGTCTGCAGAGAGATTGAGAGCCCAATTTCACTGCTTTATTGCACACACTTGCAGCATAGTGGGATTTTTGCTCACTCATTGCTGATAGAAGCCACGGAGGATCGCTGCTGGCAAGGTTCAAAGCTCTTCGCAAATGCCAAAATGATATGTGAAAGCTCCCATAGATTACTATGGGCAGCTTTTCACAGGTGATTGTGGGGCGCTTCCCCGAAAATGCGAGTACTCTGCAATCGCTCTGGTGTGAAACCAGAGTAAATGTTATTTTGATCATCCCAACTGATCAGAGACTGTGTATGATCAATATGTGATTTAATGGCCCTTACCAACAGCAAGGGGTTCAATGTTTTAATGACACTTGTAAGGAAAAACACATTCTTTGGCTCGATAGATTTGACAGTTGCTGAAAAATTTGGATCACCTTTGCCGTTGTCACTCTGTTGCGTTAGCCGTGAACGATCTTTGTTTCCATTACTTAACTATTAACTATGAATACACACTTTGATCATAGCAATTAAAGACCATTTGTTTATCAGAAATTGCCTAAAACTTTCAATATTTGATTTTGCCAGCAAAGTCTTTACTTTAATTTTCTAAAATTAAGATGTCTTAAAAAAGACACCAAGACATTAGTGTTCCCTCACTTGGCTTGGGGGCTAAAAAGAAAATTAACCCTCACGCTGTCACTGCATCAGCACATTCCCACCTCTTCCCCCTGCTGCTTCTTGCATCTCTGCTATGTATGTACTCACCTGCAGCCATTCAGGATATTCAGTGGAATAACTGTGTAAATACCACTGTCTGGAGTGCTGGGGAAACATGCTGGCAGGGGAGACTAGGTTAGGTTTTTGTAAACCCTCTCTTCCACCAGGCAGGGGGAACCATAAACCCTAAAAAAAGGGTAACCTCATTTTCTCCCTTGCAGACGCTCACTCTTTGGTGGGCATTCTGTTTAGAATCCTGTCGCAAGTCTGGGTGCCCAATCAATGCAAAATATGTGGCGTCCTTCACTTCCATGACAATGGTTAACTCCATAGACCGCAATGGTGGGAGAGTGCAGTCTTTGTAATGAATGGGCTGAGCATGCACATTTCATGGATTGATGGATTGATTTGAGAGGTGGTAGGGGCATGAGCCAAACTCAGGAGTCCTGAACTGTTCAGAAGCTTCTATGGGTGGGTGCCATTTTTCCCATAGGGTTTAGTAAGCTGACGTGATTCCTAAAATACAAAGTGATTCGAAACTGATTGTTCCAGGCCAAAACAATTTAAAGTGGCAGACTTCCCTGGCAGAATCAAATCTACAAAGTTACAGGAAATTGATAAGCCATTTTGAGTGTTTCATTATTTTGGTCATAGCATGATTTCAAGGCATTTTCTTCCTAGCTGAAGCCCCTTTAAAATCCTGTTTTGATCAAAATGTTGAAATATTGCTCAGTAGTCAAATTAGTTTACCAAGAAGTAGCTAGATTTATTATATAGATTTGATTTGGCAACTAAAACCTGTTTTGCTTTTGATTGTGCTGGCCTAGAGCAATTTAATTACTTGGCTAGTAATATAGAAAGTCAAACTTTGATTAGAATAATGAAAGGTCATTCACAAAGTAGTCAAAATGGCATGTTGTACATGTTGCACCTGTAACTCTCTATCAATGTGATCATCATCAAATCAACATGATCACATTGATATAGAAAGTTGGAGGTGAAATACAATATGTACTTTTGACTACTTTGAATGAACTTTCATCATATGTATGATCAAATCAACATGACAACAATGCCCTAGAAGCTGATTAGGATCAAGTCAGTGATGGGGTAGTGGATTGTCTTGTGGTTGGGTGATGTCCAGCCCCAAATCTGTCTTGTAAATTCAATGCCTCCCCTAGGTTCTTGCACAGGTATTTTAATAGTTTTCTGTGGCTAACAGTGTCTGTTCACACTGGATGTGTTTTTGCTCACCCTAATTAAAACACATACTCTTTGTGTAGCTTAGCCAGGGTGGGGCAGACATAACGGGTGTGGCACATTTTAGAAAGCTAGATCTGCTGCCAAGTTGTGTGTCAGACCACACTAAAATCAGATAATACCCTGACTTCCTTGCGACCAGTCTCAGTACACGATTGTTGGAAATCTTTTTGGGATTATGGGTATGCCTCCTTTACCGCCCGCTTGGCATGTCTTGTATTGATGCTGGCTGGGCTTGTCCTGTAAAGCTGCTGGGAAACTGGCGGTGAAATTCAAAGAATAAGACAATGGAATGGGCATCAAACACTCAAAAATATATGGTGTGATACAGCTGGAGCAGCCATTATGCCTGTTGTCATAGCGGAAACCTGGCATTTATTTTAAAATGTTTTAAAATTCTACTATTCCCAGGGGAAATTTTATTGAATTCTTCTAACAGTTGCTGTACTGCCTTATGAGACTCTTACTTTAACACAGCTCAGTAGCATGACATTTCTAAGGATAATGACCACTTCATCTGTATGTAGGGTTTTTGTTTTTCTTTCATCTTCACAATTTTGTGCTCTGATATAACCTGTGCTCGCAAGCAAATAGAATCACAATCAGCTATTATCTATTAATATATATCAATCTATTCAAAAATCTGGTCTGAGAATCGTACGCTTGTGTCTTTGATATTTCAACATTGTTTGCTTAGATAAGTTTCCTTAGCTTTAAAGGAAGGCACTCTAGCTACCCTTGTCTAAAATACTGAGGATTGGGAGGAAGGAGTTGGTCCACTTTAACTGGCTGCCTGCTGTTGGCATTGTATCACCTACCTGTGTTTCTGATTGGACAGAATGTTTCATTCATGGTTCATTTGTAGGTGCGCAAATGCTTGGGATTGTAATATTGTGCACACTAGCTCATCCAAAGAAACCCAGTGTGTCAAACAAACCGCTTTTGTAAGTGATTCAAAGCTCAGTAGTTTAAAAACAATTTGCTTGCCTGTATTTCATTCTGATATGCTGCTGTTTAAGATTTAGGCCCTTGCTGTAGCCCCGCTCCTGCATTTTATTCATGACGACCTTTTTTTGTAGCACTGAGGCGGGCCTCTCTCCAGCCTTCTTGTCTTAGACTGTGTGGGACGTACTGGAGCTTGTAGTTAGTTGCAGGGGAGTATTTCTGCTCCATGCTGTTGTGTATTTTTCATGTTTTTGTATAGGTCCACATTTCAGTACAAAAAGTGCTCATAAATAGTCTGGGCTACAGAAAATAGACTGCATCTCAGCAACAGCTTTATTCAGTAGCTCATCAGGATGAACTTTCTGTATGACAGGTACGCACAAAATGATTTGTTTTTACACTTAGCCTGAACAATCCTGTTAATGTGGTAATTTGAGGATATACCTCATCAGCTTGCTGGTGCTCCTAGATATTTTCAACTTTATACTGACAAAAAATGGGTACCTTGGGCAGAGCCAACAGGGCAGGATGAGAAGGTTGGGAATGACAGCATGATGGACCATTAAGCTGCTCTTGCTGGCATTGTACTATCTACCTTTGTTTCTGATTGGCTGTTATGTTTCCCCTGTAGGTGCTGTTGTGTATTTTTCATGTTTTTGTATAGGTCCACCTTTCAGTACAAAAAGTGCTCATAAATAGTCTGGGCTACAGAAAATAGACTGCATCTCAGCAACAGCTTTATTCAGTAGCTCATCAGGATGAACTTTCTGTATGGCAGGTACGCACACAATGATTTGTTTTTACACTTAGCCTGAACAATCCTGTTAATGTGGTAATTTGAGGATATACCTCATCAGCTTGCTGGTGCTCCTAGATATTTTCAACTTTATACTGACAAAAAATGGGTACCTTGGGCAGAGCCAACAGGGCAGGATGAGAAGGTTGGGAATGACAGCATGATGGACCATTAAGTTGCTCTTGCTGGCATTGTACTATCTACCTTTGTTTCTGATTGGCTGTTGTTTCCCCTGTAGGTGAGCAGGTGGCGGTGTACCGGACCAAAGAAGAGAAGGTGTATGTGGTGGATGCCTACTGCCCTCATCTTGGTGCCAATCTTGCCGTAGGAGGCAGAGTTGTCGGCAACTGCATAGAGTGCCCATTCCATGGCTGGCAGTTTCGTGGCGAGGATGGGAAGTGCACTAGGATACCATATGCAGAAAAAGGTAGGTACAGTAGAGTTCTGTTAACAAACTCAGCTGATAACTGAAGGGAACAATGGTGCTCCCTCCACAAACCACCTCTATTGAAAAGGGTAGTATTATAGACCTCTCATGGGTCTGATGCTTGGGAGAATGAGCAACCAGATTTGTGTGATTGTCAGCTGTAGATTTTACATTTCTGTTTTCCATGGCTGTCTTAAGTCAGGCAGTTATTGAATATATGTATGTTTAAAGTGGACCAAAATGACTTTAGGTCTTTCAACATTCACTCCTGGGGCTTTGGATGCCTCTCCAGTTCTCTAAATCTCTAAACAGCCGAGAATAGTTTATGGAGCTCTGTATGATGGAGAGGAAACTGCCACATGGCTCCTATTAGAGGAGGGGGGGGCAGCCACATCTCTGTGCAGGACAAACTCCCACCTCCCCAGTCCACTCTAGAGAGATGAGTGTTCTTATGCCTAAAAGTAAAGTCCAATTTTGATGGAAGTGTATATTCTTTGTCCCAAAGGCAGTCCTCAAGGTTCTGAGCTTATCTAGTATTTTTTTCTGATGGTCGCAAGAGTGTTAAATAGAATCATTTTTCACTATCTCCAGTCTTTTTCTACTGGCAACTGTACACCAAGATCTACAAGAGAGAAGCAAGTCCTGTACACCCAGAACACTGCTGCTTGGGCTGCTTCTGAGGTGAATACTAGACCAGCTCAGCACTTTGAGGACATCATTTTGGCATACAAAGTAAACACTTTCAGGACCGCCATCAAAAGTGGAGCTTTCCTTCAGAAGCAGACCTACACAGACCTTGTAGGTGTATTTACACTTAAATGAAAATAAACTGTTTCTCCCTTCCCATTTGTCAGGTCCTCCTGGCAAATCTCGCCCACCTCATGTAAGCTTCTAACATTGCTCAGCACACCCCAGGTGTAAGTGGAAGCTGCATCCCCACTGTCATGCATATTCCTGAACATATCCACAGTGCTTTTTATTGGTCAAGTTAAGCACTCTCCCTATGTTCCCTACTTTTGGTGCAGCTTCAACTGCTGCCTTCAGTCTGAAAAAAGAACTAAAGCCTCCAGGCAATCTTACACTCACTCTGGAGTTTCCATTTGTTTGTAATTTCAGTACCAGAGTTTGCCAAGATTAAGACCTGGCCAAGCTGTGAGATAAATGGCATGGTGTTTGTATGGTATCACTGCGATGGCATCGAGCCCACATGGACCATTCCTGAGAGGGAAGAGATCACCAAGAAGCAGTGGGTGTATCGGGGCCGCACTGAGCACTATGTTAATGCCCACATAGAGGTAAGTGGACTTGTATTAAATGTCTGTCCAGGCAACCTAAAAAACACACTTACCTGGCTGCCAGCAGGTCCGATTTAACAATACCACAAACTGCAGCGCTTCCCTGTCTGCTCTTGTGTCAAACCTCTGTACGTGTCCTTGCTGATTGTCATATGGGAAGGGAGTCCCTAATTGAAATGCAGCAGGGGGTGCATCACTTGATCTACCACAAGTGCTGGCCGCTGATGCTTGTATGCCTGCTGTTAGACCAGTTGGGACCATGCTCTTTAGGGTTGACAATACTGGGCCCTGCTCAGCCTGCATAGCTAGGAGCAATAGAACCTGCATGCTGGCCTTACAGTTAAGTGGAACAAAAGTCAGGAATATGACTGTCCCGGGTTTTGTTTTGTGCCCCCGTGGCATCCTAAATCAGGTTGCCCTGCTCGGTGAAACCCCCCAGGAAGCGGAAAAAAACTCTCCTTCGTGCTTCAACAGCACATGCGCAGGCTCTCATCCAATGAGAGATACCAGCTGTGTCTACATCATTCAGCAGGTGACTTTCATTCAAATCATTGAGGATCAAACCCTGCTGCATCCCTGGCCGTGTGTGCGCTCGCGCCTCAACCTGTCTGGCTGGAGCAGGAGCGTGCACATGACCCAGGGATGCAGCAGCACAAGCTCCCCATTGTAAACATGAGAGCTGCCTGCTGAATGTCACAGCGGAGCCTGCGCATGCTTTCTGGGGGGTTGTACACAGCAGGATATACCGATTCAGGATGCCTCCGTAGAAAATCCAGTGGCCAGCTGTGGAATATTTTAGATTCCAGACCAGCTGCTGGTTGGTTTTGTTCCGCTTTATGTCCCTTTTGTTGAAGATCATATGTTTTCAGAAAAGATCGTCACAAACTGGGGTGATGCCACATTTTAGTGTTTTTTTTTTTTTCTCTAAAAGCTGTACAAGCTAAACTGCCACGGGGCCATGTAGCTGTCAGATCCAAACATTAGAGTGCATCCTTATGTGTTTTAAATGTTGAGCAACAGCGTTAGTAAAAAAAAAGGCTGTTTTGTTACGCTGGGCTGGGGATAGATGTTGGCTCATCTACTGAAAACCCTAAAGCAGGCCTGATAGTTTGGCAAATACCCACCAAATGTTCCTGTGCTTGCAGAATCAACAAGCAACCACACGATAAGTGCTTTTGCCAGCATCCAATAGTGTTGAGCAGCTGTACATGCCATGCATACCTGCCCCAAGAAACCCCCATTGACTACAGGTGGGTCACATGGGATGTGTGCGCAGCATTGGAACCAGTGGGATTTCTGAAGTGCATGTGCACGTCAAATTAGAAGCCATGGGGTTCGCAGAGTCTCCAAGGGCTGCTTTGGAAATTTATGTTGGTAAAAAAATAAGGCCCTACATCTAAAAAGGGGTATCTGTATCTACAGGAAAATTTGCCCTCTGGACCCCCCTTGCTCACCCCCTCCAGCCCCTTGACTGGCTTATGCCCAATGATGCTCCTCCTCTTTGCTGAAGTACCAGAAGCTGCAAAGATGAGTATACTGCACTAAAGCCTATGCTAATGCTGCAGCAGCTCGAGGTTCAAGGAGACCTGTTACAGATGTTGGGGGGGGGGGGGGGGGGTGTTCCCTAGGATGTGGGTTCACTTCCTTGAAATCATGCCTGGAGTATAGCCTTTTTACAGGAGACAAAAATTTAAACTTTGCATGTGGAGGTGTGTGCATGCACCACTATCTCAGAGGGTTTCTGGCAAAGGTGCAGAGCCCCCGCCCCCTGCACTTTGGTCTGAATTATAGCATTATCAAAAGTGCCCCCTTTAAAGGAAGCAAATTCTTGTTGTTTTTGTGGTGTTCAGGCAGCCAGTTCAGAGATGTCTTGTATGATCGGCATGCAGCATGCCGGGAGTCCTGTTTTTCTTGCTCCACAGTATCGCCAAGAATGTGATGGGAGTTGGAGAGGCCCCAGCAGCTTCATGTGGCTCTGGGTGTGGGGGTTGTCACCTGCTCTTATATAATGCTGTGTGCAGGTGGAAGCTACAGCTGTCCAGTAACTTGTGGGGACATGCCTATTTATTTTTCATTCTTTATTTCCCATTATAAGGATTGGCCGAGCCAGGTGACAGTTGTGGTATGGTGGCATAGTACAAACCTCTGATCTATATGATACTTCCTGGAAACTTCTGTTGCCTCTGCAGCAAGCAATCCAGCAAAATACATTTTGAGTGCAGCTCTAAACTTTAGGAGCCCCTCCTTCCTAGGCTTTTTTGCAGCATTAATAAACATTGTTTGGCTGATAGGGCCAAAACTGCTAGATCTAGGTAAATATGGGAGATTGTGGTGCCGACTAGGTTTTGTACTGCACCTTGGAGGGTCAATCTTAAAGCATCTGTAGGTTTAAAGAAAAAAAACCAGGATACTCACCTTACCCACTTAACAGACTGAAACTCTGATAACTCTTTCAGCTAAAATGCCTGTTCTCATTTCCCTTCAGCTCGGAATTTAGGGGATACTTACCTTTTCCTCTGTACAGAAATAAAGGTGCATGCCTACTACTGAAGGAAGTTGGGCTGCTGCCCTACTAGCTAAAGAAAAGGAGTATCTCTCTGCTGGGCTCCCTGGTGGTGTGAGGTTTAATGTTCCTTTTACCCTGGACCCTTCATGAGTGTTGCAGTAATCAGTTTTAATTTATGTTCCACTGCTTTAAAATGTACCTGATTGAAGATCTGAGCTTGGGACTCCGGGGCATATCCTGCCTACAAGGAGCAGAGCTGTGGCAAGAGTGCTGCCCCTCTGCTGTTGGTGTGTAAGCATGTTGTTCTGTTTAATGTGTGCAGGGAGCTGTGCCAGGCCCTACCTTGGCTGCGACATTTGGACTATCATTTCAGAACAGGTACTTTTATAATGCCTGTAGATGCCTTTTAAAGTGTAAGCATTAATAACTGGCCAGCCAACTGACAGCAGCTGTCACAAGTGGTCCACAACTGTATATGTGTAAAGCCAACAAAAGATTCTGGGGTCACACCCACCTCTGTAGATTTCAGACCCATTTAAACTCCAGTAAACTCCATTTATGATTGAACAAAGAATCTCATCTCTGCATGCCCACACCACAATAATGGTAGCAAATGGGGTCTAATTCCATGTGTTACTTTGAGGCTGTTTTAGCCTTTAGGTCTAATTTAACCATATTACTTGGTTGTAGAGCCTTGCCTTATGCAGCTTAGGTAAGATGGATGTGTGTACCAGAAAATTCATAGAATGCCTACAGGAAATTGGCCAATATCTACCTTTCATGGATTGCAGGAGATTCCAGAGAATGCAGCGGACATTGCACATCTGGACTTTCTGCATGAGCCGGGCATACTGAGCGGAGTGGACCTGCGGTACACAAAGTCAGCAGTCTGGGAGTTTGTCAAGCACACATGGCAGGTAAGTTCATGCACAACAGCAATAGACTGTGAGGTCTGCCAAGATAATTAATAGTTGGCTATATATTGTTAGAGGAGGGTGGAATCAAGCATGCAGCTGCATCCTTAAAGATATATATATATATAGTTTATAGCTGTATTGCACAAGTCACTTCGCAATTTTTCAAATGTCAGCCAGCCAAAATTTGGAAATGCATTCTTTTTTACATGGTTATGTAAAAATGTATGTATGGAATATGTATAGCTGCAGACCAAAAGTAGCGAGGGGTTCCTGTTTTCTCTTTTATTTAGCTTTACAAGAATCCCACAGTGATTGGTTTGTTTATTATTCTAAATAAAATGAATAAATCTAAATATGAATGAATCTAAATGCCTCCTGCATTCTACTAGTTGGTGGGGGAAATAGGGGGACCACCCACTGGAATGTTGGACAGGGTCCTTTGTACCCTCTACTAGTTCATAAAAAGTTAGAGCTAAAGAAAAAAAAAAAATGAGGTCCAGCACCTTAGTAGTTTCCTCTCTGCCGCTCTGTATTATGGGAAACTGCTCGTGAATTATCACACAGACAAGTCTGGTTGGGAGAGATTTGTAGAATATTTGTTCTTTAAAACTAACAGCTGGATTAGCTGTAGACAAAGAGGAGTTAGAAATAAGGTCAGTGGCAGAGTTCATATCAGATTGAATAGGTGCTCTTCATTGGCGAACCTGCGTATTGTTGCAGTAGTCTAGTCGATATGTGATCAGGACACACATTAGCAACACACGTTAGTGATGTACAGTGAGGATGCGTATGTACTATATAACTGACATGAGAATGAGCCTGAATTAATGTTCATTGGAGATTCCATAGAGCTCATATAACTTTTTTTTTTGTGTGCCTCCAGGTTCAGTGGGAGCCTGAGCCAGCTCCCAACAAGCACTGCTCAAAGATGACCCTTAGACACACCTCACTGCTGTTTGGGAAGCACTTTTCTTTGCTTGATGTGGACGTGGAGGCCTCTCAGGTAAGTCATCCACTTCTGTCCACTTGGTCCACTTTACATATTGCCCCTGTCTAATTTGGCTGTAATGCGGCACTCCAGCTTTTCCACAAACCATCAGGTTCCCCGGGCAGACATGGAGGGAAGGTATTCTGCCGCTTTGCAAAATTATTGATTCAGCTTGGCATCCCAAATCAGGTCCCCCTTAGTGAAGATTTCTGCTCCCACTGCCTGCAAGCCTGCATTTGGGAAATGCCCTTTTTTCCTTAAGTAGTGCTGCACACTGCAGTGCCGCATGTCTCATATTGGAGGTGCAGCTACCACGTGTATGGGAAACTGTTTCCTGTCACTCAGCATATGAGTTCTGCTCTCCAAGGTAGCGATCCCTAATGGTGTGTATGTGGGCAGGGGAGGTTAGTTTAGTGCACCTGTGATTCAGGAAAACCTTCTGGCACATTTGCAAAGGAAAATGTAGGTCCACTTTAAAGCAAACCTTCATTCCTATTTCTGTGGTAGCCCCTGCTACTGACTGGCCACATGTCAGCCCTATTTATTCTTTCTCCAATAAGACATGCCATACACCTTATCTCTTAGCAGCAGCAGCAGCTGCATCTTATTGGAGGAGAGCTAATGCTCAACTTAGAGGCACTATACTCAAGTCACCACCTCCTCATTCATGGTGTATGGCATCAAATGGCAGTTAATCATGTGGTCAACAGAAACCATTTAGGTTTGAAGTGCAGGCGCACTGGGAAATACAGACTGGTCACTTGATTGTCAGCCACTCATGAATGAGGAAGGGGTGAAAGCGGACCAAAACCCACCAAACTTGTGAAATACATTTGGCCATAGCCCCTGCCAATGCTCCCTCCTTAAGTGTAAAACTAGAAATGGATATTTTCACTTTTCAAATCATCCTGGAACACATTTTTTTGCTGTTCTCTCTGAGATGGCAGCGATCAGTCATTGCATAGATATGGCAGTGACATCATTACCACACACAGTGGCAATAAATGGAGGAGGCGGGGCTTTACAGCTAAAACAGGCCCTATTAGCTAGGATTAGAGTGAAGCAGGAGCACTAAAAATTGGCAAAAGGTACTATTCATGGGGGGAGCAATTCAGGGAATGCTAGTTAAAGATGTGGGTTTTGGTCCGCTTTAAAATATGGGTATATATCTTTGCCTTAAGGGGATTGTTTTAAGTGCCAGTGAAAGGGCCCTATGGCTAGCTTGCAGGATGGGTGGACTAATGATTCTCTATTTGTAATGGACTTGTTTTGTCTTCGTTTGTTTTGCGCCTCACTAACCAATTCTATCTTCTTTCTCCAGATTGGACCTGGAATAGTGTTTTTAACCTTTAAGCACGCCTTCCTGGGCCAAGGCATCATCCTGCACTGTGTCACCCCAGTGGAGCCCCTGCTGCAGCGGGTCTCTCACAGCATCTTTTACCAGAAGTCTATCCCGACCATTGTTCCCACATTTATCCTGAAAGCGGAATGCATACAGGTTGGTATTGTAGATTGCCTGCCTTTTAGCAGTCTAGAAGCCAAGACTACAGAACCCAGCTCTGTGGGGTGGAAATTGGGTGCCTCTCTTGGTTTAACAGTTATTGAAATTATCCTGATTGGTGTAGATAATATTACCCATAAAGCAAAGCTGTGTAAAGAAATGTAGGCAAAGCAAGTATATTCAAAAATCCCATGGTACATTCCCTTTCACCCATTAAAGGAGACCTCCAGTCAAAAATGATTGGCAGTTTGCTTACACCCCTGGCCCCTTTTTAATTAAAAGCTAAAAGGAAGCCTGGGCTAAAATACTCAGTGCTTACAACAAACGCACATATGCTGTGAACCTGATTGGATGCCAGGGGAGTAGTGAACAGGCCATCCAACACCTGCTGCCACCGGGTATTTAGAGAATCCCTAATTGTGTTCTTTAGGGATGGGGCTATACACAGATCTCCACTGATTCTGATTTAATTTAAGGTAAAAGCACAAAGGCTGTTTTCTTATGCAATACATGTAAGTAAACCATGCTCTTGTCAGAAAACCTTATATAGATTCTTTTTATTACTGAACCATATAATGAAACCTTTTGCTTTTTGTGGTGGTTTATATTGTTTTTCTTGCATTTTCTGAAGATGCTTGTTTTTTTTAAACAATACATTAATACATTAAGAAGCCCTCAATAGTGCCGTGGCTTAGCTAAATATGTCCCAAAATTGATTTGGATGCTCCAAATCAGTGCATGGGTGGAAAATGTTTTACTTTTATTTTCAATAAAAATAAAACTCTGCCTACCCTCTCCTAAGGCTACCAGCCTGAGCATGGGTATGAGCAAGCTTCCTGTCCACATGCTGGTTGTGGCTTGCCACTCTCTTCCCTGGGAACTGTTATAGTGCTCCTTGGGACCCCTTACCCATTTATTCCAAGTATGTCACACACCCCACTTCCAATATTCATGACATGTGGGTTATTCATGAATACACCCAAGACAAGGTTACTTGTGGGACTGGCACAGATATTTGGAAGCAAGGGAACAGTTATAGAGTATAGAAAAGACATTTATTACAAATATATTACACCAAAAAAAAATTATAAAATCACACAGCGTTGTGCTAGTAAAAATGGGGGGCCCCACACCGCACATGCGCCACCGCCTCACTCATTCATCCACTACCCACTCATAGGTTGTGCACATATGGACATTTACATAAGCCTTGATAAAAGAATTGATCATACTGTAGTGTTGGGCACCAAACATGAAAGTCACTGACTGTTAAGAATGCATTCGCTGTATTCACGTTTTCACAGCCTTCCTCCACGGCTTTGAAATTATATAGAGTGCTTTTATGCTGGATTTGAGATAGCCAGAGGTAGGACATAGGAATTCAAGCTGCACATCTCACAGTTGGTCCCATACATAGGTGACCTCAGCACCAATCCGCAGGTTCGTACACTGACAGTGTTAACTCCAAAGGGGATGCGCCTGCTAAGCAGCAGCGCAGGTGTATATACACTCAAGTGTCTCTGACCATGTCATCAGGTCAAAGGAGGGGCCTAAGAAACTTTAACTTGCACATTGCATATCCCTATCACTGCAAACAGAGTGGGGGCAGTATGAAAACGGGAGACAAAAGACAGAGAGCAAAAGACAGAGTGCAACACGGAAGTAGGCCAGGGGAGACGGGAAAAAAAGGGATTGAAAAACATATATATACCGGAGGGAAGAGGTGGGAACACCCAACCCATATCCCTACCTTGCCGGCCCCCCACACCCCCCTCTACGTCACCAGCCCTTCAGTCTACAACCACTACTAATCCTAAATTATCTAGACACAGAAGTTTTTAAATAGTGACTATACAGGCTAAAGGCAACGCTGGTTAGCCACCACTAGTCTATAAGAAGGCACTCAAGCCAGAGTCCGTATTCAACCCATGGGGTGCCAATGTCCCCAGTTCATAGATAAGACGTGATTCCTGCTGTAGCAATCTCTGCTCCCATTGCCCCCTCCTCCCCACTCTTTTGAGAACAAAGATGCCACATACATGAAGGTCTCTAGGATGACCCCTATGCCACAGCTTAGTGTTCCGCCACCGGGCTCTTTTCATTCTGATTTTTGATGTCCCGCACATGCTCACCCACCCGCACCCTCAATTCACGTTTTGTCTTACCGACATATTTTTTACCGCACGGGCAGGTGAGCATATACACGACCATCGAGGTGGCACAGTTAATGAAGCCCTTTATCTGTCGGGGGGGGGGGGGGGAGACCCATTTGCGCCTACAAAACTGCTGGTTTTCTGCATAGATCTGCAGATATTGCAGTGGCCGCATTTAAAATGTGGGTTATAACCTGTAGAGGGCGAACTTCTGCAGAGATGACAGTAAAAAAGAAGCCCCTCCCGGTCCATAAATACCTGGGACCTCCCACACATTCCCCAGTTTTCCGTCTCTGCAGACGGCGAGCAAGTCAGAAGATGGCTGTCTCCTCCTTGCAGGTAAGCCGGGTTCACACCCGGCCATTTTTGTCCCCATTTCAGCCCGGACCTAGTTATGTTTTAGTCCCCTAATGCCTCCCAGCCTTGGCTGTAGGTCCGGGTGAGGTTAGGGTTCACCTTAGCAGGTGTATTGATAGGAGCCACGCTCCTCCGTGAGACCCCATTAAAAGGGGTAGGCGGCTACCAAGTTGGTGAACCTGGTTTGCGATGCCCTGTGCGTTTCCCCCCGTTTCTACTATTGCAGTTGGGGATCCCCCCTTACATTACTCCCTTGTCCTGCAATCGGGGGGGGGGGGGGCTGTGCTTTCTCCCCTTTTTATTTTCTTATCTTCCCTTACATGGAATGTGTGTGTGTTTTTTGGTTGTTGCTTGTCACTGTTTGGCTGCGCTGGGAGCTGGCCGTTCGGGCTTGCTCCGCATGCGGTGGGGAGAGCTTCTTCCCCTCCTTTGCTGTTCGGGGAGGGGGCGGGGCCGGGCGCCGGCCCGCCCCCTCTCCTGGCGCCATTTTTTGTCCCCAGGCATTGGCTGGGAACCGCGTTCTTGGATTTAATGCGGCGGGCCCAGGCGCCGGGCGCGATCCGTGCTGGCCTGCCCTTCTTCTCCCTTCTGTCTTTACCTCAGGTTATCAGAGGCGCCATCTTTTGTCTGTGAGTGCCCTATGTGCTGTTTGTTGTTCATAATTGTTTAAGCGTTTTTTTCTACTTAGCGCGGTGGCGACCATTTACCATCATTATGCTTGCTGCTAATACTTTGCCTGCTAAAGTGAATGATTGTAAGAGAGAGAGAGAGATTTATATAGGACAGATACAAATGTTATAGACAATATCATTGTATGATTATCTTCTGTGTATGCCTTGCTTATGGGGTCCCTTGGTTAAATTGGGGCATTACAAATCCTCCCACTAACGGACTTAAGGGGCATCCTGGGTAGCTCTCTAGCGTAATTCCCTCTGGTCATTGCGACTGCCATAAAAATCACCATATGGAGGCTTCCCAGGATACCGGGCTCGGGCTCCCTTCAGGGCAATCCTGGCTGTGTGTGGGTTGTGGGGTATCCCTTACGGGGGATAATGTACTGATTTGCATACCCTGTGCTCAGCAGGCCATAACGCGGCATTCAGGGTCCCAGGCCTCTGGGTCTGTGCCTCCGGTCTCATCTCCTACCCCACCCCGCCTTATCCGTACCCCAAGTGACGCTGTCATTAGTGGGGAGTCTCAATCTGATGTATGTGCTAGGCTGGCCAACATCGATAGATTGATTTCTAGCTCTGCGGCCAGAAAGGCCCCAGCTAAGAGAAGGCATCTGTCGCCGGCTGGGACGGTACTAGATTTTGATGACTGATTCCCTTGACTGGTCTGATTATTCCCCGCTTGAGGAGGGGGAATTGTTTGAGGAATCTGATGCTGAGGATCAGCAGTTTTTTTTATACTGATGCCGGGCAGGTGCTGAGGGATGCCGTGGATACCCCCGAAGTCCTGGCCCATCTATTTGAGGTACTGGCGATTTCTCCGCCAGCGGAGGCCCCTCCGCAGAAGGGGAAATTCTTTGGGACTTCTAAGCCCCGCTTGGAGTTCCCAAATCAGAATCATTTTGATAGCATGATTCCTAAGGAATGGGAGAAGCCTAGACGGCTTCCCGGTGTTCCCCAGGGATTCTCAGAGCCCAGGGCATTCGCATTGTGCCGTATCTGGACGACCTCCTCATTACGGCATCCTCTGTCAGGCGGAGCTAGACACCAGGTTGGTGGTGGCGTCGCTGGAGAGGTTCGGCTGGGTGATCAACCATCCAAAGTCTTCTCTCTCCCCCTCAAGGGAGATCTCGTTTCTGGGCATGAATCTGGATACCATTCAGACCAGGGTGTTCCTACCTCAGTCCAAGGTGCAGATGGTTCAGGATCTGATACGTCTTCTCCTGTCCAAACCTCGTCCTTCTATCCGGCTAGGGATGAGACTGGTGGGATTGATGGTGGATTCCTTCGAGGCAGTTCCCTTTGCTCAGTTCCACATGAGGTCGCTCCAGCTCCATCTATTGTTGGTCTGGGACAGATGTCCGCAGTCATTGGATCAGTCGTTCCTGATGTCTCCCCGGGTTCGGCAGTCCCTTCAGTGGTGGCTGGAACCAAGCAATCTGATGAGGGGCAGATCTTTCTGACCCCTTGTTGGGAGACGGTTACCACGGACGCCAGCCTGTCGGGCTGGGGAGTTTTTGGAAGAAACATCAGTTCAAGGGGCTGTGGGGTCCTCAGGAGGCTCACACCCCATCAATGTCTTGGAGCTGAGAGCTATTCGGTTGGTTCTGTCATGCTTGAAGCATCCCCTACAGGGCTTACCGGTTCAGGTTCGATCAGACAATCGAACTGCGGTCGCTTACATCAATCACCAAGGAGGGTCTTGCAGCAGGAGTGCCCTCAGGGAAGTTTCCCTGATTCTTGCATTGGCAGAGAGCAATGTTCCATGCATCTCAGCAGTGAACATTCCGGGAGTGGAAACCACAGAGGCGGACTCCCTGAGCAGGGGATCCTCTCGCCGAGGGGAATGGTCTCTCAACCACAAGGTATTCCGGTCCCTCTGTCACAAGTGGGGGATTCCGGAGGTGGATCTCTTTGCCTCACGTCACAATCACAAGCTCCCAACGTTTGTGTCTGTCTCGGGATGCCCTGGCAGTGGACGCCATGTCTCTTGCCTGGAGGGATCTGGGGTTCCTGTACCTGTTTTCCATGCTTCTCCATGGTAGGCACGTTGGTGCGCAAGTTGGCTCTAGAGGGTGCGCCAGCAATTCTGGTGGCTCCAAGGTGGCCAAGACAGGTTTGGTTCGCAGACGTCGTAAGGCTGGTGATAGATCAGTTCAGGCTGCCCCTGTTTCCGGATATGATCACTCAAGGTCAACTACGTTACCCCAATTTACAAACGCTGGCTTTGACGGCATGGCTGCTGAAACCTCCATCTTAAGGGAGGAAGGTTTATCTGAGGCTGTGATTCAGACTCTTGTTAGAGCTAGGAAGAAATCTTCCTCTAACATACTACAGGACTTGGAGGTCCTATATTGACTGGTGTGAGGCTAGGGCCTTGCCTTGCAGGGTGTTTTCGATCCCTAGGATTTTGGAGTTTCTTCAACACGGTCTGGACCTGGGGTTCCAGCTTAGTACCTTGAAAGGGCAGGTCTCTGCTCTGGCTGTCTTCTTTCAAAGGTCTTTTGCTCTGCATCCTCTGGTTAAGACTTTTTTCCATGGGGTCACTCATGTGCGGCCCCCAAGAAAGCCTTTGTTGCCTGTTTGGGATTTGAATTTGGTTCTGTCGGCCCTCCAGGGGCCTCCTTTTGAGCCGGTGCAGGATGTGGCACTTTCTCTGCTCACTCAAAAAGTTGCCTTTTTGGTGGCTATCACCTCTGTTCGGTGTGTCTCTGAGTTGACGGCTCTGTCCATTCAGGCCCCTTACTTTAAGAGACACCAGGACAAGGTGGTTTTTCGCTTTAAGCCAGATTTCCTTCCTAAGGTGGTTTCTGCCTTCCACCTCAATCAGGATGTAGTTCTCCCTTCTTTGTGTCCTAAGCCTAGCAAGGAGAAGGTTTTTGCACTCTTTGGATGTGGTTCGTTGTGTGAAGTACTATTTGGTGGCTAATTCTCCCTTTCGTAAGACGGGCGCCTTGTTCGTGGTGCCCTCCGGGCCCAGGAAGGGTTTGGTGCCCGCCAAGTCTACCATTAGTAAATGGATTCGCCAGGTCATTGTTGGGGCCTATACTGCCAAGGGGAAGGTTCCCCCTTTTCAGATCACTGCTCATTCTACTCATGCTGTTGGGGCTTCGTGGGCCTTTCAGCACCAGGCTTCTGTTGAACAAGTTTGTAAGGCTGCTACTTGGTCTTCCGTTCATACTTTTTCCAAGTTTTATAAGGTTGATGTGCATTTTTGCCGTATTGGGATCCCCACCCATGATGGACACTGCTATTGGATGTCACACATGTCGTGAATATTGGAAGCGGGGTGTGTGACATACTTGGAATAATACCATTTTGTGAGTACTCACCTGTAAAATGGGTATTATAAGTATGTCACACACCCCGCTTCATCCCGCCCTTTTTTTTTGTATTCTGGATCCTTTTATATGGTGAACCATTTATTGTTAAGATTGTTATAATTGACTCTTCCTGGTCCCCTTACTGCTGTCCTATACTGGGGAATGTGTGGGAGGTCCCAGGTATTTATGGACCGGGAGGGGCTTCTTTTTTACTGTCATCTCTGCAGAAGTTCGCCCTCTACAGGTAATAACCCACATGTCATGAATATTGGAAGTGGGGTGTGTGACATACTTATAATACCCATTTTACAGGTGAGTACTCACAAAATGGTATTTTCTAGTAGTGTGAAAGTTATGGAAACCACAACAAATTTTAACCCTTCTAGTGCCAGCTACGTGAGTCTCACGTAGCAGCCTCTACTCCACTTAAGTGCCAGCTACGTGAGACTCACGTAGCTGACTTTAAACCCCCACAGTAAAAAAAATATAAAAGTAAAATACTCACCTGACCCCTCGTTGGATTCAGCCGGGTCTCCTCTTTAATTTGGTGCCATCCGATCCCCCGTGGGGGGTCGGATGGCTCCAGGAGAGCCCCCGGAATAGCACCCCCCCCCCGTTTGGCAGCAGCAGCTGCTAACTGTAAAAAAAAAAAAAAAATACAAATGACATTTACTTACCTGCAGTCGCGCTGCCTCCCTCCGGGTCTCCTCTTCACTGGGGGGGCCTCCGATTGCCCCCCCAGCCTCTTCAGCTTCAGGGGAGAGCCTGAAAGGGCTCTCCCCTTCCTCTCCCGACGGGCGCCGCCATCTTGCTGTTAAGCCCCGCCCCGGCACCCGGCAGTTCTCTTCTCAGATGCCGGTGATGGCTGGGCGGAGAAGGAGGGAGGTAGGCGATCCTCCGATCGCCTGCCTCCCCCCTTCTCTGCCCAGCTGTCACCTGCATCAGATCGCCGCGGGACAATGCATATGAAGATCGGAGGTGAGTAAAGGTAAAATGTTTTTTTTTTTTTAATAAACATATTTCAAAACCTGTGTCTGTCTTTTTTCTTATACTGTTAACCCTTTGTGAACTGGTAAGGGGTCCATGACCCCTATACCAGTTCACAAGGCTGGGGGGATGGCAAGCCACCTGCGCTAGCGGGTGGCTTGCCATTAACCCCCGGCACCCCCATTACCTGCCTCCCCAAAGGCCAGGGGGGGGCAGAAGAGCCCGGGCCCACATAGGCTATGTGGGCTCGTAGGCTGCAGGGTGGGGGGGCCACAAAAGCTGGCCCCCCCACTCTGTGCCTACAAGCCCCCATAGCTGGTCCCGGGCTGGTTACTTTGGGTAAGGGGGACCCCACGTCAATTTTTTTCTTGATTTTTAAGGGTTTTTAACCCTTAAAAATCAAAAAAAAAATGGGGTCCCCCTCCCCTGGGAGGGGGGACCCTATGTCATTTTTTTTCTCGATTTAACCCTTTGTAGTGTGGATGGTATTTGTATTTTTTTTGTGAATGTTATAAAATACTTGTTTCAGTTAGAGGGGTCTCCTGGGCAGGAACAGGGGGCTACCGATAAATATGTGGTACCGTTCTAATCGGTAGAAATGGGGCTTTCTCATGCAATATGATTTTCCTTAATAAAATACATTTTTTATTTAAAATAAAGGAGTCAATTTTCAAAAAAATTTTTTTATTTATTTATTTTTTTTACTTAATAATATTGTAAAAAAAAAAAATGTACAAACAAGACATTTCATGTTAAAGCCTAAACTCTGCTGCAAAAAATATATATATATAATTTTCCTGAAAGTTCCAGCAAAAATGGCGCAAAACATGGCGAAAACATGACGCAAAATGGGGAAAAATGGCCTGTCAACAGAGGGTGACAAAATCTCAAGTAGGCTGGCAATTAAAAGGGTTAATAGTACCTCTGCATGTTGGGTATTGTTCTGTTCGGGGGACCTTGCGCTTTCAGACTTAGCTTGTTTTTTCTGGTTTGCATATTTAAATTTTAGGAAAAGGTGTTTTTTATTCAGCTTTTTTATAAATTTTTTAGGGAAACCCTGCGCAACCAAAGAATTCTTTGAGGTAATAATTCCAGAAAGATGAGCCCACTAGAACAAGTTGGGTACCCTTAGAAAGCTTAACGTGTGTACTTTCAGGGAATATATGGTTTATGGGGGATATTCTAAATGTCAAGGGTTGTTTTGGTTGAAAAATCGCAAGGTGCGCACTTTGTCTGCAGAGCTGAAATTTTCAAGTAAAATTACCGTTACGCACATGCTTTACTTTGGGGTGTTTGGTAACTCTTCCCTTGACAGTAGCTATGCATGTTGGGTATTGTTCTGTTCGGGGGATGTTGCGTTTTCAGATTAAACTTGTTTTTTCTTGTTTGTATGTAGTTTTTTAGGAAAATGTGGCTTTGATTCTGCTTTTTTATCCTTTTTTTAGGGAAACTCTTTGCAACCAAAGAATCCATTGAGGGATTACTTCCAGAAAACTATGGCCACATCAACAAGCCTGGTACGCCTAGAAAGCCTGAGGTGTGTACTTCCAGAGAATATATAGTTTGTTGGGGGTATTTCAAATGTAAAGGGTTGTTTTTCTGGAAAAACTGCAAGGTGCGCATATTGCGTAGCATAGTTGTATTTTATCTGAAAATCCCCTAAAGCGCTGTTTCAGTTTGGGGGAGTCTCCTGGGCAGGAAAGGGTGTCTACCTATACATATGTGGTACCGCTGTAACCGGGAGAAATTGGGATTTCACACGCAATAAGATTTCATTGACAAACTTACATTTTTTATTACAAAAAAAAACTACAATATGTAAAAATTTTTTTTTTTTTTTTTTTTTGCACATTTCACCCAAAAATATTAAGAATACACCTAACAAATGACAAACAAGACATTTCATGTTAAAGCCCAGACTCTGCTGAAAAAAACAATATATCATTTTCCTGGGAAATCCCTGGAAATCCCTTCCAAAATCACATTTAAACGTGGGGAGCGCAAAATAGTGCAAAATGGTCTGGCAACAGAATGTGACAAAAACTCCAGGTAGGCTGGCACTTAAAGGGTTAAAGGCGCGCTATCACGAAATTGTGTAATAGTAAAAATTCATATAGACACATCGTCTAATGAGGAGGCGTCACTTAGACACCCAAACTGAATAAAACTCCTTCCAAGCTTGTGGTTTCTTCTCCTGGTAGAAATAAAATCCAGGGTGCCAGGTTAAATGTATCAGGGGTGACAGAAACTGTCACCTCTGATTTCCTCTTCCTTTCATTAAAAACCCAGTATTTTGACTATGCTGGGTTTAGGTCTTTGCCCCCGGGGCACCCCGATTGTCCTTGGAGCTGATCGCCGTGGGTTTTGGTCCACTTTAAAATAAAACAAGGCTGGCTATTTCTGGATGCCGGGTGTATAGGTGACCCCTCCTCCCCCCCCCCCCCCCCCCATTCAGCATATTTATATGGATTTTTAATCCTGGGTCTTTTGACTTACCCCCTAATGTCTGCCTCCCGATCTGGCCGCCTGCTTGAAGACTTTTATTAGGTTGATGGCTTGATTGAAGGTCTTACATGCATCTTCAGTATTTTTCCTGGCATCTTTGTTAACCCTTCTAGTGCCAGCTACGTGAGACTCACGTAGCTGACTTTAGAGCCCCATAAAAAAAAGTAAAAAAGATACGGACTTACCTGACCCCTCGTTTGAAAGTGCCAGCGATTCTCTTCGATCATCACGTGTTTGATTTCCACCCCCGGGCCTCTGATCTTCAGGAGGGGGCCTGGAATAGCCCGCCCCCCTCCGCGCGCCATCTGAAAGAAAATGAAAATGACACAAACTCACCTCGCAGCGCGATGGTTCTCCCCGGGTCTTCTCTTCACCAGGGGGGGCTCCGATCCCCCCCTGGACTTACCACGCTTCGGGTGAGGACCCAGCAACGGGCCCTCACCATCCTCTTCGGCTGGCGCTGGCCCCGCCCCCAGCCCCACCCACTTGTGGGAGGAGCGGGATGACATCATCCTGCTCCTCTATACCCATGAGACCCCTTATACCAGTTCACAAGGCTTTGGGGCTGGCAATCACCTGCGGCTAGCGGGTGACTTGCCACAACCCCCAGCCCCCCATTACTGCCTCCCCAACGGCCGGGGGGGGGGGGGGCAGAAAGGCCCCGGGCCACTTAGTGGCTATGTGAGCTAGTAGCCTGCAGGGCCACCAACGCTGGCCCCTGCGCCCTGTTCTACAAGCCCCCATAGCTGGCCCGGGTCGGTAATGCTGGGTAAGGGGGACCCTACGTCATTTTTGGGGGGATTTTAAGGGTTTTTAACCCCCGCCCCCCCCCCCCCCGGAGCCTATGTCATTTTTTTTTTAAGTTAACCCCTTACAACTATGCAATCATATTGCATAGTTGTATCCTATCTGAAATCTCCTAAACTGCTGTTTCAGTTTGGGGGAGTTTCCTGGGCAGGAAAGGGTGTATACCAATACATATGTGGTACCGTTGTAACCGGGAGAAATAGGGCTTTCACACGCAATAAGATTTTATTAACAAACTTACATTTTTTATTACAAAAAAACACTACAAATTCTAAATAGATTTCTTTTTAATTTTTTTGCACATATTTCACCCAAAAGTATTGATTATACACTAAAAAAAGGCCAAACAAGACATTTCATGTTGAAGCCCAGACTCTGCTGAAAAAAACTATATAATTTTCCTGGAAAATCCCCGGAAATCCCTTCAAAAATCAAGGTTGAACATGTGTAGCGCAAAAACGTGAAAAGTAGTCTGGCAACAGTGTGACAAAAAATCTAGATAGGCTGGCACTCAAAGGGTTAAAGCTCACTGGCCTCTGCTGAATGGCATAAGAACTTGTGTGACATACTGGTTATTTGCTGGCCTTAGATGATTGGGGGGGGGGGGCAAAATGTTTTCATACAGGTAAAAATATCTGGTCATATTTAACTTTATCCAGATGGAATTACATCTTGCCTGGCAAGGAAGGGAGACCCTAGTTTAGGTTACATAGTTAATACGGTTGAAAAAAGACATATTTCCATCAAGTTCAACCAAGGGTGTTGGGGTAGGGGGAAGTTATTTTTTATTTTATTGGTGGAAGTTATTTATTTTATTTACCGTATATACTCGAGTATAAGCCGAGTTTTTCAGCCCACTTTTTGGGCTGAAAAAAGCCGCCTCGGCTTATACTCGAGTCAGTGCCGAAATGGAGGAGAAAAAGGGGCCAGGCGACATGCCCATTCATTTCCCGCCCCCGTGCCGGCTCCCGCACTCACCTTCTCACTTGCAGCTGTTCCTCCGCTGCCGCCCGCACCTCATGTGCCGTCGACGGGATGCCGCTCAGCGTCTCCGGGGAGGCCTTCCTCGGGCCGGCCTGGACGGTGGGGAGGGGGGCGGCGGTGCTCTGCGCCATTGTGCCGGTAGGGCGGGGACCGGAGGAAAAAACAAACTATGCCTACACCTTTCCTTTGAACAAGGGGCTGATTGCAAGGGGCAGGAAAGGGTAAACCGGTCCAGCTTGGTTTTGGTCTGCTTTAATATATACTCCCCAGAGATGTGTCATAGTCCTTGTAATCCAAAAGGCCTATGTCAGAACAGAACCGATCGGGCAGGACGCGCAGCGACGGAGGGCAGGGCAAGCCGCCCGGGGGCGGTGATGCGCACGTTCTGGGCCGGCTCCCGCACTCACCCTCTCACTTGCAGCTGTTCCTCCGCTGCCGCCACACCGGCCGGGGGCGGTGACGCGCACGTTCTGGGCCGGCTCCCGGACTCACCCTCTCACTTGCAGCTGTTCCTCCGCTGCCATCGACGGGATGCCGCTCAGCGTCTCCGGGGGGGCTCCCTCGGGCCGGCTTCTACGGACGAGAGGTAAGTGTGTATACCGTATATACTCGAGTATAAGCTGAAAAAAGCCACCTCGGCTTATACTCGAGTCAATAACTTGTTCCAGTTTTGTATGGTAAAATTAGGTGCCTCGGCTTATATTCGGGTCGGCCTATACTCGAGTATATACGGTAATGTTTTTTACTGATAATCGCTAGTAGTAATTAATGTTATTTTCTTTTAAATAAGCATCTAATCCTTTTTTGAAGCTGTCAGCTGTTGATGCTGGAACAGGCTTCTGTGGGAGGCTATTCATAGATTTATAGTTCTTATGGTAAAAAATGATAGTCTCCTCCGGAGAAAATAAATTTCTAATTTTTCCAGTTGAAGGGAGTGCCCCCTTGTCTTTAGAGAGGATTTTACCTGAAAGTGTTCCCCCATATTTTTTGTATGGGCCATTTATATATTTATACAATCATGTCCCTCCTCAGTCGTCTCCTCTCAATACTAAACATATTTAATTCTCGTAATCTTTCTTCATAACTAAGATCCTTCATTCCTCTTATTAGTTTGGTGGCTCTCCTCTGAACCCTTTCCATAGTCAGAGCGTCCTTTCTATGAACTGGACGGCATATTTCAGTGCCTTGTAAAGAGGCAAAATTACATCCCTATCCCGTGATTCCATGCATCTTTTAATGCATGATAGTATCTTGGTGGCCTTGGAAGCAGCTGCTTGGCATTGCATGCTGTTATTTAGCCTTTGATCTACCAGTACCATAATTTCCTTCTCAACAAGTGACACTCCCAGTTTTACTCCCCCAAGGACATATGTGGCCTTCAGGTTGTTAGACACCAAGTGCATGTCTGAACATTTTTCCACATTGAACTTCATTTTCCAAGTGGATGCCCAGACACTCAATGTGTCCAAGTCAACCTGAAGCTTGTGAACATCTTCAATAGACTGCACTGTGCTTTTAATTCCATCTTCTATGTCGTTTTATAAACAAGTTGAATATATGGCCAGTGTTAAGCTTTTTTTGGGTCTTTTTAAAGTCTAATTCTAAAAATGTTCCTCTTCAGTTTGAGCGGGATGTGATGATCTGGAACAACAAGAAATACATCAATAAGCCCATGCTGGTGAAAGAAGATGCCGCTATTGCCAAGCACCGCCGCTGGTACTCCCAGTTTTACAGCGAGAACAGTCCTCGACTTACCTTCCAGGAAGACGGCCTGGACTGGTGAACAGAACAACCGTCATCATTTGCTCGGCCCGTGAATTATGCAAAGCTTCTATTTTTTTTAATACCAAAGACTGTTGCGAAATGTTTAACTATTGAACTGAGAGAAATATTATGTGAAATATTTATTTTTTTTTACACAAGCCTTAAAGACTGTTTTTCGTGGGACCTTTTGCACTGAACAGGTTATTGATCGTGCCTATGGCGGACCACGGTAGAGTCTCCAGTGTCACCGGTAGATCACAGATGGCACCAAGAAAGGTGCATTTTAGTGACTTGTGTTTTTCATGTTTGTAATAAGAAAAAAAATATTGTATGTTTGTTAAAAAGGAACTCTTGGCAACTCAGAACTTAATCCTTATTGAGGCTTAGTTTTGGGAAAGGTAGGTGTGGCAAGCTTTGTATATTTCCTTATGGTGGTGAACCTTACGATGGTGCAAAGCTAAGACAAGAATGGCTTGTCCTTGTTTCAAGAAACCGTTTAACTGTCAGAGTTAATAGATGGAAGGGAGCATGACTATACTTCAACCACACACAAGTGCTACAACAATAAACCTGTTATACGTGAGGACGATTGTCATGGCTGAAGATTTCTCTTCTGGGTCTTTGGTAGCCAAACTACATCTAGAATCTTTATAATGTTGGTTCACAATATTGAATTATGTTTCAGGGGGAGGCAATGGGTGCATACTACCTCTACTGCAATAGCCCTTTTCTTATATATACATCTTTATTTGCACCTTCACATGCTAGTTCAGTAACTAGGTAAGTTGGGTAAGAGTCTGCAGAACTATTATATTGCTTATCTTGTTAAAGTGGCATTCCAGCCAAATTAAATTAGCCTGCTTTCTTCTTTCCCTATGTCTGGCAGGGGCTTTAATTCAACATCCCATTGCATTTCTTGCAATGTGTGAGCTTTCTTCCCTTCTACTGACTTTATTACACAACACCGTCCCCTCAATAATTCTTTCTCAAAACATCCTTCGGGCAGCATACGCCTGAGACCTCCGGGCTCCTCCTACCAATCTGGAACACCTGACCACCAGACAGAATAAAATCTTGACTCCTCCTCCCATTCCCCAGTTGTTTCCGTGTTCCTCCGTGAGGTAGGAGCCTGACCACTAGCTCCTGGACTGTTTGGTTCAGGTGAGTATTTTTTCCGGTACTATGGGCCTATTACAGCAGGGGGTCCATTTTCCAGCGAGCATGCAGAAGGTACACGCGCGTGCGCACTGCTGGCATCTTATAAGCAAAAATTAGATCCCAGGCTTCTTCCTCCCGGGCTGCTGACGTCACATTCCGGCGCCGGGGAAAAATCCTGCTTTTCCAAAACACGTGGTTTTCTTAAAGCAATATCACGCTGTTTAGGTACATTTATGTATGCTGGCCTCCCCTTCTATTTATACAAGGGGTTAAAGAAGCTTCTTTAGGGGATCAGCTCCTGACCTATTTAAGTGATGTCAGGATGCTAGTCTCTTGGTGCCTTTATCCCAGAAGCATGGCAGAAAAACCACAGGACGGGTTCATGAATCCTATGAGGGATTCCTCCACTGATTTCATCTGTGGAGCAGGATTCCTCCAGCTTTTCACCGGCTGCCGATTCTGGGACGAGGAGGCCGTCACATCCCGGCGCCCTTGGGAATTTCCTACCTTTTTTCCAAACACATGTTTTTTTCTTAAAGGGACAACACAGTGTTTTTGGAGTTATATATATTATGGCCTCCCCTTCTATTCTTGATATGAAGGGTTAATATTGGATTTAGCTCCTACCCTATTTTGACGGGCTCACGAAGCAAATCTATTGGTGCCTCATAACCAGAAGCCTGGCAGACCATAAGGATGACATTTATATAGTTCCTCCACAAATATGCCTCATGCGAACCAGGATTCATCCTGTATTCCGTGGGCTGCCGATTCTGCAAGGAGGGGGCCCAGTTTTGGCCGGTAAGTCACTTTTATTTATTAATAGTATCTATTTATGGGCATGTTTAATTAGATTTTGACATGGCTATCGCCCTTGTTTTTGTTTATGTATCTTAGTCTTTGACCACAGACTAAGCTCATTTGAAGTATACCTAAATCCTCTTCTTCCAGACCTATTTCCCATAAGAAGAGTAGAAGTGGTCCCAATGATATGCTGCGCCTTTTAATTACCCAATGTAACCCCTCTGCCAATATTTGTCCAGACGTGGTGGTGGATAGTGATATTACTATCTTTGGAGGTCAGATTAGACCAGATGTCTTCCTCACCTTGGAGAGAGATCGGGTAGCCAGGTTGGGTTTTCCCGACTTTCAGCTCCCGTTTGATCCAGCCTATTATCCAGTCTCGGGGTTGGGGTGTAGGGAAGATCAGGCCGGTTTAATGGCTTTAAACATAGGAAGGTACTATTCCCTCTGGGACATTTACCTTTCCTTTCTTATGTTTCGACCCTTGGGATAAAGGATTCAGGCCCAAAGTATAATTTGGTTGGGCTTTATCCTGATTTGGCAACTGACTCTTCACCTTCATTCCCTTTCTTATTCCGGAAGTATTTTTTTTTTAACCTATGTTCATGGCACCCTAGGTGCGGCTGCTCTCATCTGCTCAGATTGTAGCAGTGTCGGGCCCGGTCAATATTTGGGTCCAGGGCAGGGGAAATTGCCCTAAGTTGGGATCCTTTGTGCCAAATTCTTTAGGGGGCAGGATTAGCCTTTTGCTATCTCCTAAAAAAGCATATTGATTCACTGCCTTAACTGGTTTGGCAAGTGGAATCTAATATTTTCGACCTATTGGCGTTCATTGTATGATGGGAAGTTTACCTTCTGCTTCAACAATATAAGGACTGTCTGTTGAATAGGACTTGTCCAGGGGTATTGTTATATCCTTCCTTCAGCTTTGACGGTTAGGGACAAATGCCATGAGATTTTTGGGGGAACAAACATGGCTGTAACATATTCAGTACACAGCATTCTCTGAGAACCTGGTCTGAGGATTCTAGGTCAGAGTGGTCAGCCTTGTGCATTTCCTTTTGGGCGGGTTTGGGAATACGCCGATAAGTATAGGTATTTTCCACCCGATCTGGGCCGCCTGTTGAAGAGAGTGCTCCTGGGAGCTCCTTCTTTTAAGATGTTCCTTTCATTTGGGGACGCGGCTAAAGAACCCGGGGGGTACCTTCCTCCTCTACCTTATCTGTGGGAAAGAAGGATTTTTAAAGGGTCCTCTCGGTCTGGAATCTATTTGCCCAAACCCACTGAGCTATGATGCCATGTTTGGGTTGGGGCCTGAATACTTTGGGTTGCCCTCTCCATTCTAGGGGCATAAAATGAGGGTTTCACATAGAAATTACTTGTACTGCTCAGTCAGATCCTTGGTCTCCCCTATACCAGTGGGTTGGAGGAAAGAGAAGTTATTCTGAAGTTTCTAACCTTGGAAGCCAGGCAAGTAATATCCCAGTTCCCTTCACCAGCAAAAAATCTTTCTGGTGGTGGAGGCTTTGGAGGGAGATTTATTCTGTATCTGTCTCTATGTTCAATTGGACATTTAGAATGTTTTTTTAGACATTTATTAGGGAGAAGCATGCTTCCACAAGTTTTTTTTCATGACCTTAACAGATCTGGGAAATGCCTGGCAGTTTCCAATGAGCTTGGGCTCTGTCTTGTTTCAGATTCTAACAACCCTAGGTTGTCTTAGCAGTAAAGACAGAGCTGGATATTGTGCTTCTTATTCATTCCCTGTTTGCTGGTTTCAGTCTGAGAATTCTACTAAAGATTTTGGGGCATAGACTTCGGACATATCGGAGACTGAGAGGGGTCTGTGGCAGCTGATCTGGGCGATCTGCTACCTTTTTTTGTACACCTCAGGGACAAAATGCCTTTGAGCTTCAGTTTCATGTGTAGAGCTGTGTTTCAGCTCAGTTGGATTTTAAACCTTTTGGGATGTTAGTCTGATTCCCTCTTGGATTTATGGCCGGAAGTCAACAACTTCGTCAGACTTTCTCCTTTCCCAGAGGACTTTGGCCCTTCAGGAAATAGTGATTCCTTGTGCCGGTTCAGCACCTCCAATATCAATAGCCATGGTGGTATTAGAATGGTTGACATTGCTCTCTTCTGGGTGAGGTAATGTCACTTGCTTTAAGTACTATGTTGTGCATGTCCGGAGTAGTTCCTACGGCACCCGGAATGAGTGGCGAGGGGGAACGAGTTTCATCGCTAGATGGGGGGTCGCATGGAATCCCTTTTGGATTAAATGAGGACCTGAGTCTCCTTCAGCTATGTTCTGTAGGAATGTTACATCAGGTGGCAGTTTTTCTGTATGACTACTTTGCGGGAGTCAGTTTGGTAGGTCTATTCTAGGGTCTTCTAATGGATCATTTGGATCTAATTCTTGCTTCAGCAACTAGGAACTCAGCCCTTGCACGGTATTCTACTCCAGCCTATACACTTTACAGTTAGAGGGATTATCCATTTAGGTCCCTAGGCCACCTCTTGTCTGGGTGGTCTTTTTTCCTGGGATTACCTATAATCCTAGGTTTTCTTTAACCCTTGGCTGCCGCTAACCCTTGGCCATATCTAGGTCCTGGGCCTTTTTTTCTAGCTGTCTGTGGCCCTGGGCTGCCTCTAGGCACTAAAGATATCTCTAGCCCTGGCTAGTTCTTTCTTATACCCGTACATGGAACCTTGCTATTTTTTCTCATCGGGTGCTGAGGAAGCTTCCTTTTATATTCTTTTACACATTTGGGAAGTACCTTTTTTTTAGGGTGACCCAACTGTGGGTTCATAGACGTTGTTCCTTGAGTAGGACTAAGAGTGTTCTAGTCGACACTTTCAGGATTTGATTTTTTTCTAGTTTAACTCAGGCTTTATGGTATCACATCTCATTGACAGGAAGTGATGCTACATCTTGGGCTAAACAGGCGAGCTATTGCAGCCTCTTGGTCCTCAGCGAGGTGTATTTTGCTGGACTCTCGATTAGATCTGCTGTCCTAGTAGGAACAGTCTTGTGGCAGAAGTATCCTCCATTCTATTCTTTCCCACCCAACGAGGTAGTACTTGACTATCTCTCAGGCGTATGCTGCCCAAAGGATGTTTTGAGAAAACTTAAGTTAGGTACCTGGTAACTAATTATCTAAACATCCGAAAGGGCAGCATACGCCAGCTTCCCTCACTTTTTTTCTTATGTGGAGTTGGATTATGTATTGATGTTGGGGTTGTGGGTCTGTTTTTTTTTTCTTTCAGATCTCTACAACAACTGGGGAATGGGAGGAGTCGTCAAGATTTTATTCTGTCTGGTGGTCAGGTGTTCCAGATTGGTAGGAGGAGCCCGGAGGTCTCAGGCATATGCTGCCTGAAGGATGTTTAGAAAATAAGTTACCAGGTACCTAACAAGTTTTTTTTCAACTGTATTAACTATGTATGTTCATCAAGTTCAACCAAGAGTGTTGGGGTAGCGGAAGACCTTCAGTCTGAAACGCCATAGTGATAACTCGAGCATGCATGAACAGGCCAAGCAAATTAAAGCTCCAGCCCCTGAGAGCCAGCAGGGAGAGCACAAAAATCAAGCCAATTTTAACCGCTTGCTTGGACGGCTTCCCAAGTACTAGGCATGCTGCCCTGATCGTTGAACCAAATAGGAGGTGCTATCTGGTAACAGCTAGTAGCTCCTCTATTACTGTGTGTGGAACCTTTACTCTGTATTTTTGAAAAGCAAACCCACACTTGCCAAGGGAAATCTGACCCCTCTTCCTCTGGTAAGTGATAACTTGACTCCCTTGTCGTAATGTACTGAAAGTGGCCATGCTGCCACCTTGCCGACAGTAGGCTGTTGCAGTGTGGCTTCCTTTTAAAGGTAATCCGCAGCACACTGCATGCAATCGGTTAATAGATTTTGCCAGTCACATCTTGAAGCTTTTATAGGAAACTGGCTAAATATTAACATGCCATCCTGGCCAGGTAAACAGATGTGGTTTATGATAGGCCAAGATTAACTTTGGCATAGTTACAGTTGCAGGCTGTCTGGGAAAGTGTATTCCAAGCTGTATAGTTAAAGGAGTTTTATCGCAAAATTGTGTAACATTAAAAAAAAAACACGTCTGCTAATGAGGGGTCACGTATACACTTGTACTGAATAAAACTCCCACCAAGCTTTTGGTTTTCTTCTGGTAGGAATTAAATCCAGGAGTGACAGGTTTGAGTGCATCAGGGGTGACACACCTTGTCACCCCTCATTTCCTCTTCCTTCCTATAAAAGAAACAAGCCTGGCTAATTATTTCTTGTTGCCGGCTGTATAAGTAACACCTCATCCTGCTATTCAGCATTTTTATATAGACTTTTAGCATTTTGCATGATATTGCTCCTTTAATCCATTCACCGTACACCATATCAGAAACTCGCCCAGTATGCTTGCCTTTACCTTTAATCTAGCTGTGTACCCATTCAGGCATTTCTGAATGTGTGACATAACCATACCCCACAGCTTAGCAGAGATGCAGCCAAGCAGCCCATGCTCTATTTAGCTTTACTTGCCATGAAGAGCGGCATTGTCAAAAGCTGAATAGGGCATGAATCGTGATTGGCCATCGGCAACGGAAAAGGTGAGTTTTTAGGAGAGTCTTGGGGATGCTGTCAGAGGGGCATCCCAAATAGAAATAGTTATTTATGCAGGATGCTGCACATATTCATTCCAAGAGCTTACTGGTTCCATTGGGCTTTAAATTTTGTTTGGTCTGCATTGCGGGGGTGTTTCATTGAGCCTCTGATGGAGGTCCTCTTGACGCTGCTGCTTTGAAGGTTGCTTTTCTGGCTAGTGGATATCTGAGCTGTCGTCTGCTTTTCCAGTCAACTCATCGTACATGATGTTGTGCCTGGACAATTGTCCTAGGTTTTTTCTTCTTTGGTCCAAGGCTTACTCTCCACTAGTAGTGAAGTACACATGCTTGCAGTAGAAACTGGGCCTTGAAGTCTCACTGGAAGCCACTTAGACTATTAATAAGATCCATGTGGGGTTCCCTGAGGCAGCACCAAGGAGTGGCCTGACCGCCACCAGGTCAGGGATGTAATTATGGGGGCACAAAGGTGGCAATTACACCAACAACCATAAGGTGGGGGGCACGCAATGTTTTTTCTCCCATCTTATTTTTTTTTTTTTAGATGTGTGCTCTGATAGCATCATTCGTCTGTGCTGTTAGTCTTTAGTTGTTGGGTTGCATCCAATTTAGTTAAAATGACAGGAAAAAAACTTTACTGTTTGAGCCTTCATCCATTCAATGTTCATACCATGACCAGTCACATTTAGTTATGCCATTGCACCAGGTCTTCCATCAGCAGGTGGCTAGACAGTAGTGAGAGGCATACACCGTTAAAGTGGACCTATCGCCAAAATTTTTACTATCCTGGTAATGGGTCCTTTGTCCCTGTGGCATCCTGATTTGGGATGTCCTGCTGTGACCCCCCCCCTCCCAGATTGCCTACTCAACTAGCCTTTTATCCAGCTCTATGGCATATGCATGGGGTCTGGTCCAGTCAGTGCTTGGGCACAGCATAAAGCATGGTTTAATAATGAGCGTCAGCATATGGAGTGGGAGCAACCACATGTGGTAACGTGCTTCAGCTGCAGAGATGCTAGGGGTGAGGTGACGGGGAGCCGGAGGAAAGGTAAGCAATTGTGGGCCATTTCACACAGTGGGGAATCCCCAGTTCGGATGCCCTAGTAGGGGCTTATAGTCAGCCCTTGAGCTTCCAATGTTGGTGACAGCAGTAATTGGTCCATTTGAAGTATAGGGAGACTATTACTATGACTACTTTTAGGCAACTTTCACACAATTGGGGGGGGACAAAGTGCAATCACGATTGCTACTAAAATTTAGGCATGTCGATTGTACGCAGGAGATTGCGTTAGCCATTATCACTAGAGCCTGGCCCCTGTGTGCAAGCAATCTTACTACTAGGGCAGTCAGATTGACCTGGACTATTCTCAGTGTGTCACACACCCCGTAATTCTTACGATCGGGTTACTCCACCAGTAGGTGGCGACGTTGCAGACAGAAGTCTTGAAAACGAGCCCCCTTCCGGCCTATATATACCTGGGACCTCCCACTTAACACCCAGTGTTTTCTCTCTGCATGAGGCGACAAGAGAGAAGAAAGAAGTCTCCTGCTTGCAGGTAGCCGGGGTTAATCCCCGGCACCCCCTTTTGGTCTATTTCTGCCCAGTCTATTGTGTTTGTTATGCCTAGTTAGATAACGGAAGCCTCCCAGCCTAGGCATGGTGATCCGGATTTGGGATGCCCCTGTCCCGAGGTTCCCCTTGGCCACCTTCTCCCGCTCGGTCCCTTCTCCCTTCGCTTTGGGGGGGGTGCTTGTTTGCATGGGGTGCTTTTTACACTTGTTATTGTGTATATGTGTGTGTGAGGAAGGAGCTAGCAGATGCAGGGTCAGCGCCGCGGTGGCCTGAGCTGCTGGGGCTCTTTCACTTTACTTTTATTTTTCAAATCTCCCCCCATGTCTGCATGCGGCGCTGCCATTGGGCAAGCAGCGTCACTGGAGTCTTGGGGGCGGGGCCTCGCTTGGTGACTCACTGGCAGGGGGCGTGGACGGGGCGCGCTGTGTCCAGGCCCGCCTCACTTCCTCTGTCTCATTACTGAGACAGGTGTGCTGGAGCTGGCTGGGGGAAAAGGTGCGCGTCCAGGAGTGCGGCTGCAGCGGTAACAGGTAACGGTCCCCACATCGCGCACGTGGGGCTGTCTTTTGTGCTGTCTGTTACTTGTGTTTAATGGCCTGGCATTTTTTAGCATTATTCTTGGGGGCACTTATCTTTTTGAGGGATATATATATATATATATATATATATATATATATTTATTGTTAACTCTCTGGCTTCCGTTGGCCCTAAGCAGCATGTGTCATGTATAATTGTATTCATGATGTATATACTGTTCATGTATGGTTTACCATGATTGTTTTATGTATGAGTGTGGTGCATACTGGTTAATTTCCCTGGGGGACTGACTGTGGTCTCTTTTCCCCCACAGATCCTGGGATCCCCTCACTGCAGTGGCTCTCCCGGTCTGTTATACCTGGCTAGTCTTAGTCTCTAAATTGGGATTTTCCTAGGCTTAAAAAATCCTCCCACTTCCGGGACTTTAATTATAAAGGGGCATCCCAGGTTGCTTAATGCGTAAAACCCAGGGTTGTTACGAATACCATCATTTCACCATATGCAGGCTTCCGACGTTACCGGAAATGGCTCTTCGGGGCTATCCAGGCTGTGTGGGGGTTGTGGGGCTCCGCTCCCAGGCGATGATGTCATATTATGCGTTCCATGTGCAAAGCAGAATATTGCGCGCCAGTCCGTCGCTCCGGCTTCTGGCTCCTCGCAACTTCCGTCATCTCCTACCCCCCTCCCTTATTCCGGACCCCGTGTGACTTTGTCAAGAATGGGGATTGGCATTCCGAGGTGCGTGCGCGATTGGCCAACCTCGAGAAGATAATTTCCGCCACGGTAGCTCAGAAGGCTACGGCAAAGCGGAAGCACCTTTCTCCGGCAGCACCTGCTTCGGAGGATGAGGTACTTGAAGTTTTGGATTGGTCCGATTGTCCCCCTGATGAGGAGGGGGAACTCCTTGAGGAGTCGGATGAGCCTGCAGACCAGCTATTGGTTGACACTGCTGGCGATCAGGCTGTGGGGGTGTCCCTTGACACTCCTTCCATTTTGGCTCAAATGTTTGAAATTTTGGCTTTGGATCCGCCCGCGGTGGTCCCCCCGCCAAGGGGTGAGTTGTTTGATGTACCCCAGCCGCGTTTGGTGTTTCCCAGGCAACAACACTTTGTGAGGGTTGTCCTTAAGGAATGGGAACATCCCACGTGCCTGGCTGGAATTCCTCCTAATTGGGATAAACGTTATCCCTTTCCGGAGGATTTGGTGAAGCTTTGGTCATTTCCCCCTGACGTCGATACCCCTGTGTTAGGGCTGTCTAGCACGGCTGTGTTGCACTCCTCTGACACCACTACCATTAAAGATGGTGAGGATCGTCGGATTGATCAATGGCTCGCCATGGTTTTATCAGTGCCGGATCGACACTGCGGCCGGTTTGTGCTTCGGCGCTTCTTCTGTTGGCAGTTAGGTCCATTATTAGGGATCTGTACGCAGGTCTTGATCCCGCTTGTGATGTGTTTAGTTCTCTCAAGCAGTGTGTCATTTATTTCCTTTGTCTTGACCGCCCAGGACGATGCTCTTGCGATGAGTAGCAGGACAGCGGCACTGCTGGTGGCTATTCGTCGGTCAGTGTGGCTGTGCCAGTGGACGGCGGACTTTAACTCTAAGAGGGCGCTTACGGCGCTACCTTTTTTAGGTTTGCGCCTGTTTGGCGAAAAATTGGATGCAGTTACCAAGGGTGGTAAATTGCCTCAACGCGAGAGGCCTCGTCGCTCTTTTTGGGGTGCGAGTTCCTTTAGTCCCTCCTTTCGGGGAGCCAGAGCGGGCAGAGGGGCTTCCTTTCCCGATACCGGGGGTGTAGGTTGGACCCGGGGGAGGGGCCGTGGCCATCCCGGTCAGTCCTGGGGCCCCAAGCCTACTGGTAAGCCTGCTCAGCAATGAGGGGCTGCCCTCACCCGTGCGGGTAGGGGGACGATTGCGACACTTCTCCCTGGTTTGGGACCAGGAGGTTCCGGGAGGTGGTGTCGTCCGGTTTCAAGCTGGAGTTCGAGTCTCGCCCTCCTTCACGGTTTTTCCGGTCTCGGGTGCTCACTGATCCTTTTGCCGCACAGGGGCTCCTGGCGTCGGTAAGGAATCTCCTGGTAATGGCGGTCATCCAGCCGGTGCCGCGCTTAGAGGTGGGCCTCGGTTTTTACTCCAATCTTTTCACAGTCCCCAAGAAGGACGGGTCGGTTCGCCCTGTCCTGGATCTGAAGTTCCTCAACAGGTTCATCATGGCTCCTTCCCTCAATCAATTGGAGACAGACACCAGGACGGTGGTCTCCACGCTGGAAAGCTTCGGTTGAGTGTTCAACCTTCCCAAGTCCTCCCTCGCTCCGGCCAGGGTGGTGTCCTTTCTGGGAATGCGGTTGGATTCCGGTCAACACAGGGTGTTTCTCCCTCAGTCCAAAAATTTGTCTGATTCAGGAGTTGGCTCGGGTCCTCCTTTCCAATCCTCGACCGTCCATCCATCTGGGGATGAGGCTGGTAGGGTTGATGGTTGCCTCGTTCGAGGCAGTTCCTTTTGCTCTATTTCACACGAGGACACTTCAGCTTCATTTGTTGGCGTCCTGGGACAGGCGACCGCGGTCGTTGGATCGGCCCTTCCAGTTGTCCTCCCGGGTCCGGCAGTTCCTTCAATGGTGGTTGGTCTCGGCCAATCTCCTGAAGGGCAGGTCTTTCCTGACTCCTCTTTGGGAAATTGTCACCACGGACGTCATTCTTTTGGGATGGGGGGGGATTCTGGAGGGATCTTCAGTTCCTGGGCCAGTGGGGACCTCGAGAGGTCCACCTGCCCATCAATATTCTGGAACTGAGAGCCATCCTTCTGGTTCTTGTTCTTTTGACTCAACATGTTCTGGGCCTTCCGGCTCAGGTTCGCTCGGACAAGCGAACAGCGGTTGCTTACATCAATCATCAGCTAGGGACTCGCAGTCTGGGGGCCCTCAGAGAGGTGTCCCTGATCCTGACCTGGGCGGAGGCCCATGTTCCTTGTCTCTCGGGAGCGCCACGGTTTGCAGGCAGTTGCAGGCTCCCGAACTTCGTGTCGCTCTCCCAGGATCCTCTGGCGGTGGACACCATGTCCCTGAGCTGGGGGGGATCTGGGGTTTCTGTACCTGTTTCCTCCGATACCCATGCTAGGCAGGGTGGTACGGAAGCTGGCTCTGGAAAGGGTGTCCGCCATTCTCGTGGCTCCAAGGTGGCCAAGGCGAGTATGGTTCGCAGACATCGTTCGGCTGGCAGTGGATCAGTTAGTTCTGCCTCTTCGGCCCGATCTGCTCACTCAGGGTCAGCTGTGTTACCCCAATTTACCAACGCTGGGTTTGACGGCTTGGCTGCTGAAACCTCCATCTTGAAGGAGGAGGGTCTTTCTGACTCAGAAGAAGACCTCTTCCGGGCACCGATCAGAGTCTTAACCACCATCATCTACTATAGGACTTGGAAAGCCTATATCGCTTGGTGTGAGGTTAGATCTTTGCCTTGTAGGGTCTTTTCGGTCTCCAGGGTGCTGGAGTTTTTGCAATCAGGACTGGACTCTGGTCTTCAGCTGAGTACTTTGAAAGGGCAGGTTTCTGCCTTGTCTATCTTTTTTTCAGAAGCGTTTTGCGCTTCATCCTTTAGTTAAAACCTTTTTCCAGGGGGTTACGCATGTGTGGCCTCCCAGGAAACCATTACTCCCTGTTTGGGACTTGAACTTGGTTCTCTCTGCTCTTCAGGCTCCTCCCTTTGAGCCTTTGCAAGATATTGCTTTGTCTACCTTGACTCAGAAGACTGCCTTTTTGGTAGCTATCACTTCGGTTCGGCGTGTCTCGGAGTTGGCGGCCTTGTCGATTCAGGCGCCCTACTTTGAGAGGCATCAGGACAAGGTGGTCTTTCGGTTAAAACCGGACTTTCTTCCTAAGGTTGTTTCTGCTTTTCATTTGAATATTGTTCTTCCCTCCTTGTGTCCTAAGCCTAAGAATGACAAGGAGAGGGTTTTACATTGTTTGGATGTAGTACGCTGTGTTAAGTACTATTTGATTATTACTTCTCCTTTTCGTAAAACTGATGCCTTTTTTGTTGTGCCCTGTGGGCCTAGGAAGGGTTTGGCGCCGGCCAAATCTTCCATTAGCAAATGGATACGTCAGGCCGTTATTGGGGCCTATTCTGCTAAGGGGAAAGTTCCCCCTTTTCGTATCACTGCTCATTCTACTCGCGCCGTTGGAGCGTCTTGGGCTTTTCAGCACCAAGCTTCTGTTGAACAAGTTTGTAAGGCTGCTACTTGGTCTTCTGTTCATACTTTTTCTAAGTTTTACAAAGTTGATGTGCGGGCCTCAGCGGATGCTGTGTTTGGCCGCAAAGTTCTGCAGACTGCAGTCATTTAAGTTATGCTTCATTTTGCCTTCGGATACCCATCCCTTGTGGACACTGCTTTTGGATGTCCCGATTGTAAGAATTAAAGGGGAAGCGGGGTGTGTGACACACTGAGGATAATACCATTTTGTGAGTACTCACCTGTAAAATGGATATTGTCAGTGTGTCACACACCCCGCTTCACCCGCCCTTTTTGGTATCCTGGATCCTTTATATGGTGAAGCTTTTCTTTATTTTGAGGTTACCATTGGATTTCCTGGTACCTTGTCTTTCTGCTTTTGAATTCACTGGGTGTTAAGTGGGAGGTCCCAGGTATATATATAGGCCGGAAGTGGGCTAGTTTTCAAGACTTCTCTCTGCAACGTCGCCACCTGCTGGTGGAGTAACCCAATCGTAAGAATTAAAGGGGAAGCGGGGTGTGTGACACACTGACGATATCCATTTTACAGGTGAATACTTTTCCATATCATAGGGCAATACAAAGCTGCATGCCCTGGGGATCTAGAAGGCTTTTGGTCCATTTGAAGGAAAAAAAAGACAATTTCACTGCAAGAATAAAAAAACAAAACCCTGGTTCCTGCTATGTTCTGATCAGTAACCCTGGTGACAATACTACAGAAATTAAAGCAGACCTATATCCACTAATGGCAGGCTATAAGAGAAGAGAATCATAAAAAAAAAAATCTATGGTTATGCTCAGTGCAAATTTATCAACAAATTTATCATATACATTTATAAAAAAAAAAAAAACAGCCTGAAATTTTTTTCTTTCAAAATTCTTGGCTGGATCACCTCAATGTGTCATGCAACACACTTCAAAAACGAAAGTTCTGCCAAGCCAAGCATCATGCTGCGTCGTTGGTATGTCTTGCAGGGCGAAAAATGAGTCTGCCTGTTCCTGTGGCTGGGGAAGGCGGGGCAGTACTGAGAGAAGGGGTGAGCCATTTATCTTGGAAACTTAACCCACTGATAGTGAATCAGTTGTGAGTCTTTTTATTTGTATTTGGTAAGCGCAATAATAATAAATTGAAAACAGGACCCTGGCACTTCCCAGTTTTTAAACAATATCACACTATTGTGCACTTATTTTTATCTTTCCTTCCCTCACATGTATGAGTCCATGGGATATTATTTGATTATTATAATCATTGATTCATAAATGGATGAATAAGAGGAAAAGGAGGTTTTATTTCAAGTGGATCTACACTGCAATTGTCTATTTAAAGGAAAGCATACAATCATTTTATTCTGGTACGTGCAGATTGGCGATGGGCCCTGGTGCATGAAGTGTTTGAAGTGTGTTGCACGACACATTAAGGTGATCCAGTCAAGAATTTTGAATGAAAAAAAATTTTGAACTGTTTTTTATAAATTTATATGATTAGGATTGTTGATAAATTTGTTTGCGCTGAGCATAACCATATATTTTTCTATGGTTCTCTTCTGTTCGAGAACACTAACCGTTTGTTGACACAGGTTTTTTTTTTTAAGCTCTTGCGCATGTTTTAATGACACTTGCCATAATTCGATCATACTATTATCATTCTTAATGGAAGGCTATAGCTTGGAAAATTTCAAAACCATAAGCCAGACATGCATCAAAATTCCTCAGACTCCAGAACCTATGCAGTTGATTATAACATCTACCAGGAGGTCCAACAGGCTCGGGGTTAGGCAGATTATATGACTACACAATCAAAGTAGTTGTATATGAGTATAAACCAGGCAACCACATGACACTATCACAACACAGTATACAGCAGTGTTCCCTAAACCCTACCCTCTCCTTAAAAGCCAACAACAAATCAGATAATCTACATCATTGCACAGGTGAAGTACTCCATGCAGCAGCAGAGTCAAAGAACTGGGTATGTGGAGAACCACAAAACATTGAGTTGGGGAACACTGGTAAAGATCCTAGTAGAAAAGTTGCCAAAATGGCTAGGGAGTCTCCAGAGACTTTGGCAATTCATGATAAAGAATCAAGCAGAAAACTTGCAAAGGTCACACCAGTAGTAGTTAATCAAGCCAAGGGTCAGAACTGACTCAGAATGCAACTCCAAGGAGTCAGGAACCAACCATCAAGATAGTCGAAATCCTGGTGACTGGTCCATTTTAACATGCTTCAGGCTCCTGTTTGGTAAACACTATGAACCTACAGAGAAAAAAAATCAGTTGCCACCATTTGTATTTGACAAAGAAGATCAACAAACTAGTTGTGAATATAAGCAGACTTCAGAGCTGAAGAATATAGATAGTGTCTACTGTGAAGTAGTGATCAGGGTTAAAAAGGTCGAGAATGGCAGTACCAAGGTGAAGGCAACAGATGTTTGCCAGAGGTACTGGTCTGGGCCAAGATACACCTAATATCTTGCACTTAGTTTCCTAAAATTTAGCAAGTTCTACATTTTTGTAAATTTACATTTTAGAAAATGCCCTATAGGGGACAGTTAGAAAATGTCTTATGTACTGAAAAACATATCCACCTCACTTGGAGAACCTCTCAATCTCTAATCCCAGGCAAGGACCAAGTCCAGTTTGCTTGCCTTTGAGCAGATCTCAATGTGGGTCCACTTCAAGCATTAAAGTGATTGTCCAAGCACACTCAAAATTATTTCTTTGGGGTATAGATTTTATATATATATGTATGTATATATATACACGACTTAATAGTTGTAGGTTAGAATGAGGATCACTATGTTTTCCCTGTGTCAAGGTGTGTCTGTGTCACTCTCTCCTCTCCCTGTGCTCCATTTACTCAGTCCCCCAATTTTGCATTCCCTTGCCCCCCCACCTGGTAATACACCCCTAAGTGACCTAGTAACATAAACAATGCATCATTTACAACAGGCGGTCCCTAAATCAGTAAGGTTACCACTAATAACGTGCCAAGGTGATTGAGCAGATCATTCAGACTCCAGGGTCAACACCCCCATTCCATTTTGGAATTTGCTAAGCCGATATAGAAATATTATTACAATATCACTAGAAAGGTGTAAGACACCAAACCATCATAGGAGGGGATGAGAAGACCCCTTTTTTGGGGCATAAGGATAGCCGGTGATGAGAACCAGGGATACTCCATTTAACATCTATGTAGAGACTGCCTATCAGAGGCAGTCTTTCCAATTTGAATATCCCTAGAAAGGTGTTTGACACCAAAATGTCCCTCCTTCATAGGAGGGGGTAAGAATACCCCTTTCTTTGGGGTATAAGGATTGCCAGAACTCCATTTAATATCTAAAGAAAGACTGCCTATCGGAGGAGTATGACAGCTGATTTGATTGAACTTTGGACACACAAGCACCCAGATGAACTCATAAGTATTAGTTTCTACTATGTTACCATTTGTTTTGCGGTTGCAGTTTGGGTTATTTACCCTATTTAACCACTGTTCTTTATTATTGATAGTTTTCTGGTTGCAATGCACGTTTATTCTAAGCATACAGTACGTCCTGCTCCATATATAATACTTACACGTGGGTTATCCTCCGCCAGAGGGCGCTGTGGCACTGCAGACATGCAAAGACAGGCTCCTACCGGCTCTTCATATACCCAGGGACCTCCCACAAATCCCCAGATTTCTCTGCAGTGCTGACTGCGAAGACATTGAAGTATCACTCTCTTGCAGGTGAGCGGGGCTATTACAGCCCGCGGCCCTGTGGGACTATTTCCACCCCTCCTCTGCGTGATATGCCTCCCAGCCTGGGCTGCGCTGGTCGGGTGAAGGTAGGCAGCACCATGTGTGCTTACGGAGCCACGCTCCACCGCAATCCCCCACCATAGGGTAGGCGGTCAAGGCTGATGGTGAGCCTTCAGGGGATGCCCCTCCCACATCATTGCCCCACGCCCCGTGTAGCGGTGGACCCTATGCAACGGGTCGCCTTCCTCCCTCGTTCCCCCCTTAGCCAGGGGGAAAAGAAAGGGGGGGGAGGGGTTGTGTGTATGGCGGCCTCAGTGTATCCTATTACACGCTTATGGCTTGGTTTTGTGCTTTACCGGGATCGGGGGTCAGAGCCGCGCTTTTATTTTATCTGTACTGTTAGCCACAGCGCCTTTATTGTATTTTTTTCTTGCATCGCATGAACTGCGGCGGCTTTGCGGACAGCACAGCGTCTTTTTCTTCCTTTCCTTCTTCTTAGCCTGTAGTGGCTCTTCTGAGGTAATTCACGTCAATTCCTTCAGGCGTTATTGCCTTACTGTCCTGATTGGCTACGCTGGGGAGGGGCGTGGTTCTGGCTTGGCGCGTTCCGCCTCGCGGTCAGCTCTGGCCCGCCCTTCGAGGTTCGCTTGGCACCATTTCTTACTCACGCGCGCGTGGTGAAGACCGTCCTCTCCTCTCTGTAAGTGCCCTCATGGGCGACTTTTCATTAGTTTTTATACTCCCTTGCGCATGGCTCTGACATCCTTGTTCCCCTTATGTCTTTCAGACCGTGGATTTCGGTGGCTTCTCCCGGCCCAGTGTAGCTCCCGGTCGTGACCATTAAAAATTACTCCCACTTCCCCCGCGGGTTATTGGGGCATCCAGGGTAGCTTACAACGTCAATCCCTACTGGCATATTGTGCCGATTAAATCACCATATGGAGGCATCTCAGGATATTGTGAACGGGGGTCCTTCGGGACCAGCCCGGCTGTGTGTAGCTTGTGGGGTCTTACCTAGCAGCAGTGACAATGCACGGGTCTGTGTTCCTTGTGCACAGCAGGCGGTATCGGTGCTTCCCGCCTCCTATGAGGCTGGGTCTGCACCCCGCCTCACTTCACCTACTCCCCCAAGTCTGAGTCTAACCCCCAATACCAGCGGGGATTCTCATCCTGATTTTGCCACTAGACTGGCTAGTGTTGAAAACTTGCTTGCTAATTCCTTAGCGCGTAAAGCCACCGCCAAGAGGCGGCATTTGAACCCTGACTCGGCTCTCTTCCCTATAGAATCTGATGATTTGTTGCATTCCTATGCCCATATCCCCTCAGACGAAGGGGAACTGTTCTCTGACTCAGGGTCATATGACGATGAGTCCAGGGGTCAGGAAGAGTCTGGCTCCGAGCATTGGTCCTCGGATGATATTGATAGACTGCTGGTTCAGATCTTTGAGGTTTTGTCCCCCTCTCCTCCTGCTGCAGCTCCCCGGCAAAGGGGTGATCTTTTTCATACCGCTAAAGCTTGCTTGGAATTTCCCGAGCAAACCCATTTCAATAGCCTCATTCTTAAAGAATGAGAACATCCCAGCAGACTTCATGGGGTCCCTAAGAGTGTGGATAGGAAATATCCCTTCCCTGCTGACTTGGTTAAATGCTGGTCATCGCCACCTGAGGTCGATGCTCCTATTCTAGGGTTGTCCAACACCTCTATTATGCACTCTCCTGACACTACTACGCTGCGGGACTCTGAGGACCGGCGTGTTGACCAACTGGCATGTCATGCCTTTGCATTTGGGGGAGCGACTCTGCGCCCGGTTTGCGCCTTAGCCATTACGGCAGTAGCGCTCAGGGCCGTGGTTAGGAGTGCTCTCGATGGCACAGATGAGTTGCCTTCTGATACTGTCAATGCTCTGTCCAGCTGTGATGCGTTTGTGAACTTTATCCTGTCTTCATCGGACGATGCTATTAAGATGTGTGCCAGGTCATCTGCCCTGGTGGTAGCTATACGCCGCGTGGTCTGGTTGCGCCAGTGGGCCGCAGACAATGCCGCCAACAAAGCCCTTACGGGCCTTCCATTTAAGGGGCTGCGCCTGTTTGGGGATCGTTTAGACCTCTTCGCCAGGGGAGGCAAGTTACCCCAGCGCAGGCGGCAGATTCAGCCCTTTCGTGGCCAAGGCTCCCTATCGACCCCCTACCGGGCTAAACAAGGCAGAGGGGTGTCCTTCGCTGGGGCCCGCGCAGATTCCTGGCACAGGAACAGAGAACGCCGCCCCGGTTCCTCCTGGGGACCCAAGTCTAAAGCCCCTCCCAAGACCCCCCCAGGCATGAAGGGGCGCCCTCGCCCGTCAGGGTGGGGGGACGTCTGCAGCACTTCGAGCATGTCTGGAGGCGCCACGTCTCAGACCGGTGGATTCAGGAGGTAGTGTCCTCCGGCTACAAGATAGAATTTGCTGTACGGCCCCCCCACCAGATTCATTGGGTCCCAGATCCCACAGGATCCTGCCTCAGCTCAGGTCTTGTTGCTGGCCGTGCAGGGCCTCCTGGACCTAGGGGTCATTTGTCTTAGGAGACAGGGGCATGGGGTTCTATTCCAACCTTTTCACAGTACAGGCCCATTCTGGATTTAAAAATCCTCAACAAATTTGTCAAAAACAAACACTTTCTTATGGAAACTCTGCGCTCGGCCATTGGCTCTCTGCACCCAGGGGACTTTATGACGTCCGTAGATATAAAGGACGCTTACCTTCACGTCCCGGTATTCACAGGACACCAAAGATTTCTCAGATTTGCACTGAAAGATCAGCATTACCAATTTGTGGCCTTGCCATTCGGCCTCACTTCGGCTCCCAGGGTGTTTTCTGGCCCCCTCCTGGGAGACGGTCACGATGGACGCCAGTCTGTCAGGTTGGGGGGGATTCTGGAAGTCCCTGCGCTTCCAGGGGAGCTGGGGCCCTCAGGAGGCCCATTTACCCATCAACATTCTGGAATTACGGGCAGTCAGGTTGGTACTGGAGCGATTGACCCAACACCTGAGGGGTCTGTCGGTCCAGGTACCCTCAGACAACAGAACAACGGTTGCCTACATCAACCATCAGGGAGGGACCCGGAGCAAGGGTGCTCTCCAGGAGGTGTCTCAGATTCTGACATGGGCGGAGGCCAATGTCCAATGCATTTTGGCTGTCTACATTCCGGGGGTGGAGAACCTGCTGGCAGACGCCCCGAGCAGGGGGACGTCCCGTCAGGGGGAGTGGTCCCTCTGCAACAAGGTATTCCAGTCCCTGTGTCACTGTTGGGGCCTACCGGATGTGGATCTGTTTGCTTCCCGTCACAATCACAAGCTCCCGGCCTTCGTATCCCTGTCTCAGGATCCTCTGGCCTTGGCCACGGATGCCCTGTCCATGTCTTGGAGGGAGTTTCGACTTCTGTATGTGTTTCCACCGTTCCCCCTTCTGGGCAGGGTTCTGCGCAAGATTGCTCTGGAAGGGGTACCTGTGATTCTAGTGGCCCCCAGGTGGCCAAGAAGAGTGTGGTTCGCAGACGTGGTTCAAATGGCAGTAGATCAGTGCGATCTGCCAAGGGTGCCAGATCTGCTAACTCAAGGGTCCTTACGCCATCCCAATTTACAAACTCTGGCTTTGACGGCCTGGCTGCTGAAACCTCCATCTTGATGGAGAAGGGTTTGTCTGCCTCTGTGGTGGCTACTATGGTGCAGGCCAGGAAGAAGACTTCTTCTGCTATCTATTATAGAGTATGGAGTTCCTACATTGACTGGTGGGAGTCCAGGTCTCTTCCCTGCCGGGAATTATCCGTCCCTAGGGTTCTGGAGTTTTTACAGCATGGTCTGGACTTAGGTCTCAAACTTAGTACTCTGAAGGGTCAAGTTTCTGCCCTGTCTATCTTCTTTCAGAAGACCTTTGCCCAACATCACTTGATTAAGACCTTCTTTCAGGGGGTCACTCACGTGCGTCCCCCTCGAAAACCTATGGTCCCTGTCCGGGATTTAAACTTGGTTTTGTCTGCCTTGCAGAGTGCTCCTTTTGAGCCTATTCAGGATGCTGCTCTGGCTGTTCTCACTCTCAAGGTTGTCTTCTTGGTGGCTATTACTTCGGTTAGGCGTGTGTCTGAGCTGGCCGCTCTATCTATTCAGTCTCCATACTATGAGAGACACCAGGACAAGGTGGTGTTTTTCGGCTTCAAACCGGATTTTCTGCCTAAAGTTGTGTCTGCATTTCATTTGAACCAGGATATTGTTCTTCATTCTCTGTGTCCCAATCCTAGCAACGACAAGGAGAGGGTTCTGTATTCCTTGGACGTAGTCAGGTGCTTGAAGTATTACCTGGTTGTCACTAAGGCCTTCAGGAAAACTGATGCTCTCGTTGTTGTGCCTTTCAGGCCTAGGAAAGGTTTGGCTCCCGCCAAGTCTACCATCAGCAAATGAAATCTACAGACGTACTTAGGAGGTGCACCGCAACACTATTTATAAGTAGGTGCCGGCCATAAGGGAAACATAGAACCTAAAATATACCAAAAAGGAGATCCTAGACTGATCCCCAGAACCCTTAGAAAAGGCCGCACACTAAATATAAAAAAATATATGTTTTTAATAAATATATTATACATAGAAAAGACACTCATCTGGACACATACAAAGTTAAACACAAAGAAAACACAAGCTAAGGGAACCCAGTCAGTGGAGACTAACATGTATGGAGTTTAAATGATGCCGCCATTTATATATAATATAAAACACAAAATATGAATACTAATGGTGGACCCAGATAAAAAAGCAATTGAATAGTAAATATATACCAATGAAACAGTGGTGAAATAAATATAATAAAGTAAATTAATGACTATAATATGTGAAGAAAAAAGCAAGAAAGTGCTAAGTGCATGTACTATATACAAATAAATACCAAACATATGGTATGTGCAAAATAACAATATAACCTGATCTGTGTGTGTAACCCAAAAACACTAAACAACAAACAACAGTGGATACCATGTAATAAGCAAAGTATACAAAAAAGAAACAGGCTTGCATTGAATTAAGCCCAGCTGGGCCACCAAGCAATTGATAAGTAACACCGGCAGCATACAAAAATAAATAAACACTTGATTACATCACCATGTCACCAGGGATCCCCCGCCGCAGCCGCCACCGACACGTTCCGTGTCGCCAAGACACTTCGCCAGGGTGTGTCGGCTGCCGTCCTCACCCCTCCTTAAATACCCCGATGATAAAAACGCTGGCCAATGCGGCGCCGCCACGTCACCGCCCGCACGTGCGCCCCGCCCGGCCAATGAAAATGCCCGTAAGGGCGACACGTCAGACGCCACGCAGCCGGCGCCAGCACCAGTCGCAAGTCAGGCGGGACGGGCGCACTCCCCTGCAGTAGGAGGCGCCCGTCCGCCGCGCGCCCGGCCACACGCGCCGCGCGCGAGCACTCCCCGTCCACCCAGCTACCAGGGGAAGACCCGGAGCGGAACCATGGAAGGTAAGTATTCGGGGAGGGGGGGGGGGGAGAAACAACAAAAATACCATTTTGTGAGTACTCACCTGAAAAATGGATATTGTTGGTGTGCCACACACCCCGCTTCACCTTTAATATTCTTCACGATTGGGTTACTCACCGCCAGGTGACGCTCTTGCAGAGAGGAAGTCTTGTAACGAGCCCCCTTCCGGCCTATATATACCTGGTACCTCCCATTTATCACCAGTGAATTAAAAAGCAGAAAGACAAGGTACCAGTAAATTAACGGTAACCTCAAAATAAATAAAAGCTTCACCATATAAAGGATTCGGAATACCGAAAAGGGTGGGAGTGAAGCGGGGTGTGTGGAACACCAACAATATCCATTTTTCAGGTGAGTACTCACAAAATGGTATTATTCTTGGTATGCCACACACCCCGCTTCACCTTTAATATTCTTCACGATAGGGACATCCAAAAGCAGTGTCCACAAGGGATGGGCATCCAAAGGCAAGGTGAAGCATAACTTAAATGACTGCAGTCTGCAGAACTTTGCGGCCAAAAACAGCATCCGCTGAGGCTCGCACATCAACTTTGTAAAACTTAGAAAAAGTATGAACAGAAGACCAAGTGGCGGCCTTACAAACTTGTTTAACAGAAGCTTGGTGCTGAAAAGCCCAAGACGCTCCAATGGCGCGAGTAGAATGAGCAGTGATACGAAAAGGGGGAACTTTCCCCTTAGCAGAATAGGCCGCAGTAACGGCCTGACGTATCCATTTGCTAATGGCAGATTTAACTGGTGCCAAACCCTTCTTAGGCCCATAGGGCACAACAAAAAAGGCATCCGTCTTACGAAAAGGAGACGTGATAATCAAGTAGTACTTAACACAGCGTACTACATCCAAACAATGCAAAACCCTCTCTTTGTCATTCTTAGGATTAGGACACAAGGAGGGAAGAACAATATCCTGATTCAAATGAAAAGCAGAAACAACCTTAGGAAGAAAGTCTGGCTTGAACCGAAAGACCACTTTATCCTGATGCCTCTCAAAGTAGGGCGCCTGGATAGACAAGGCCGCCAACTCTGAGACACGCCGGACCGAAGTGATAGCTACCAAGAAGACAATCTTCTGAGTCAGGGTAGACAAAGCAATATCTTGCAGAGCCTCGAAAGGAGGAGCCTGCAGAGCAGAAAGAACCAAATTCAAATCCCAAACCGGAAGTAATGGTTTCCTGGGAGGCCGCACATGCGTAACCCCCTGGAAAAAGGTTTTAACTAAAGAATGAAGCGCAAAACGCTTCTGAAAAAAGATAGATAAGGCAGAAACTTGCCCTTTCAAAGTACTTAGCTGAAGACCCGAGTCCAGCCCAGACTGTAAAAACTCCAGAATCCTGGAGACCGAGAAGATCTAATCTCACACCAAGCGATATAGGCTTTCCAAGTCCTATATTAGATGATAGAAGAAGACCTCTTCCGGGCACTGATCAAAGTCTTAACGACTGAGTCAGAAAGACCCTCCTCCTTCAAGATGGAGGTTTCAGCAGCCAGGCCGTCAAACCCAGCTCTGGTAAATTGGGGTAACACAACCGACCCTGAGTGAACAGATCAGGCCGAAGAGGCAGAACGAACTGGTCCACTGCCAGCCGAACGATGTCTGCGAACCACACTCGCCTTGGCCACCTTGGGGCCACGAGAACGGCGGACACCCTTTCCAGAGCCAACTTCCGAACCACCCTGCCCAGCATGGGTATCGGAGGAAACAGGTATAGAAATCCCAGATCCCCCCAGCTCAGGGACATGGCGTCCACTGCCAGAGCATCCCGGGAGAGCGACACGAAGTTCGGGAGCCTGTGATTGTGACGAGAGGCAAATAGGTCCACCTCCGGTGTCCCCCATCGGAGACACAGTGAGCGAAAAACCTGAGGATGGAGAGCCCATTCTCCCAGACGGGGAAAGCCCCTGCTCAACAGGTCCGCTTCCTGGTTCTCCACTCCTGGAATGTATACCGCCGAGAGACAAGGAACATGGGTCTCTGCCCAGGTCAGGATCAGGGACACCTCTCAGAGCACTCAGACTGCGAGTCCCTCCCTGATGATTGATGTAAGCAACCGCTGTTCGATGTCTGAACGCACCTGGACCGGAAGGTCCAGAACGTGATGAGTCAGGAGAGCAAGCACCCGATGGACGGCTCTCAGTTCCAGAACATTAACGGGTAAGTGGGCCTCTTGAGGTCCCCATTGCCCCTGGAACTGAAGCTCCTTCCAGAATCCGCCCCATCCCGAAAGACTGGCGTCCGTGGTGACAATTTCCCAAAGAGGGGTCAGGAAGGACCTGTCCCTCACGAGATTGGCCGAGACCAACCACCACTGGAGGGACTGCCGGACCCGGGAGGACAACTGGAAGGGCTGATCCAGCGACCGAGGCTGCCGGTCCCAGGGCGCCAACAGATAAAGCTGAAGCGTCCTCGTGTGAAATTGAGCCAAAGGAACTGCCTCGAAGGAGGCGACCATCAACCTTACCAGCCTCATCCCCAGACGGATGGACGGCCGAGGATTGGAAAGTAGGACCCGAGCCAACTCCTGAATCAGATGAATTTTGGACTGGGGGAGAAACACTCTGTGTTGAAGAGAGTCCAACTGCATCCCCAGAAAGGACACCACCCTGGCCGAAGCGAGGAACAACTTGGGGAAGTTGATCACCCAACCAAAGCTTTCCAGCGTGGAGACCACAATGCTGGCGTCTGTCTCCGATTGATTGAGTAATTTCAGGTCCAGGACGGGACGAACCGACCCGTCCTTTTTGGGGACTGCGAAAAGATTGGAGTAGAAACCGAGGCCCATCTCTAAACGTGGTACCGGCCAGATGACCGCCATCTCTAACAGATTCTTTACCAATGCCAGGAGCCCCTGTGCGGCCAAAGGATCGATGGGCACCCGAGACCGAAAGAACCGTGAAGGAGGGCGAGACTCGAACTCCAGCTTGTAACCGGACGACACTACCTCCCGGATCCATCTGTCCGGAATCTCCTGGACCCAAACCCGGGAGAAGTGTCGCAATCGTCCCCCCACCCACACGGGTGAGGGCAGCCCCTCATTGCTGAGCGGGCTTACCAGCAGGCTTGCGCTTGGAGTCCCAGGACTGTGCGGGGCGGCCACGGCCCTTCCCCCGAGTCCAACCTGCACCTCTGGTAGCGGGAAAGGAAGCCCCCCTACCCGCTCTGAATCCCTGAGAGGAAGGCATACCAGAACCTGCCCCCCGAAAGGGACGACGAGGCCTCTTACGGCATTTTACCACCTTTTGCAACTGAATCAATTTTATCACCAAACAGCCGCAATCCCAGAAAGGGGAGAGCTGTGAGCACCTTTTTAGAAGCTGCGTCCGCAGACCACTGGCGCAGCCATATAGCCCGACGAATAGCCACCAGCATTGCCGCTGTCTTGCTACTCATAGCCAGCGCATCGTCCTGAGCGGACAGAACATAGGAAACAAAAGACTCACACTGCCTGAGAGCAATAAGCTCCTTGCAAGTGGGATCAAGATCCACACACAGACCCTGAATTACAGATCTAACCGCCAATAGAAGAAGCGCCGAAGCACACACCGGGCGCATCGTTGACCCGGCATAACTGAAACCATGGCGAGCGTACTGGTCAATCCGACGATCCTCACCATCCTTAAGGGCAGCAGACTACACCAGAGCCGTGCTGGAGAGCCCTAATACAGGGGTATCGACGTCAGGAGGAACCGACCAAAGCTTCACCAATTCTGGTGGAAAAGGATAACGTTTCTCCCAAATGGAAGGAATTCCAGTTAACCGCGTGGGATGTTCCCATTCTTTGAGCACAACTCTCTCAAAGTGGTGTTGTCTGGGAAAAACCAAAGGCGGCTGAGGCACATTAAACAACTGACCCTTAGGCAGGTTGACTGCCTCAGGTGGATCTAAATTCAAAATTTCAAACATCTGAGCCAGAATGGAGAGGGTGTCACGAGAACCCCCCGCAGACAAATCGCCAATAGCATCAACCTCAAGCTGATCTTCCGGCTCATCTGACTCCACCAGAAATTCTCCCTCCTCGTCCAGGGAGCAATCGGACCAATCCACAGGCTCACCTACTTCATCCTGTGATGCCAGAGGTACAGGAGTCAGGTGCTTCCGTTTCGCAGTGGCTTTCAACCCTGCTTTAACGGAAATCATCTTCTCGAGGTTGGCCAACCGTGCCGCCACCTCGGATTGCGAATCCCCACTCTTGACAATGTCACGCGGGGTCTGGAACAGGGAGGGAGGGGTAGGGGATGATGGAAGTTGCGAAGAGCCAGCAGCCGGAGCAACGGACTGACGCGCAACACTCTGTTTTGCACAAGGAATGCATACAAAAACATCATCACCTGGGAGCGGAGTCCCACAGCCTCCACACACCCTAGATGGCCCAGAAGAACCATTACCGGTATTATCGGAAGCCTCCATATGGTGATTTATGGTATTCGCAAAATTCTGGGTTTAAGGCATAAGCCACCTGGGATGCCCCTTTATGTTAATGTCCCGGTAGGGAGGATTTAATTAATAATAAAGATCCCCTTAAGATAATAGTATATATATATATATATTTTTTTTTTTAAATATATATACAAGTATATATATATATGTCCCAATTTGGAGAAAAAGAGACTAGCCAGGCAAAATAGAACCGGGAGGCCACTGTATTTGAGGGAATCCCAGGATCTGTGGGGAAGACAAACCAACAGTAAGACCCCTTGAATGGCAACATGCAATATAAACACAATACACCGCCCAAAAAGTGCTTTAAAGAGGCAAGGAAAAACCTGGCCTCTGATTTACCTCCTTTATATATATATATATATTTTTTTAAAGTATTACTCCATACAACAGAGACCATGAAAAAAATAGACCTTAGGCTTACCTTGGCCGCAACGATCAGCACAATGGCAGCGGTGGAGCCGAAGCTGCAGAGCAGGTCCCAGGAAGAGGCGGCGGAGCGGGCATCAGTAGCAGCAGCAACCGAGAAATGCGGCCCCAAGCCCCGCACGCAGCCTCCTAATGAACCAGGAGGAAGTGCGGCTGGGGCCGGTAACGACGCGCCGCCGGACCACGCCCCCACCCCTGACGTCATGCGGGCCCCGCCCCCCCCCGCCAAGTATGAAAGCAATCAGAGGGCAACACAAGCCCTCAGAAACAAGGAGAAAGGGGGGAGGGAAAACGGAGACACTAGGCAGCCTGAGCTGCCCCAGAAAATCCTCATGGCCCGCACAAAGAGACAAGGGGAAGGGGGGAGGGGGGAAGGGGAGCTAAAAAGGTCGCAACAGTAAAAAAGCCCGCCCCAGTCCCCCTAAAGCTGACCCAAAGTTCTGGCCCTACAGGCCAGCATGCAGCAAACATACAGTGAAAACAGACACAACATACACAGCCCTCTACCCCCCCCCCCCATAGTGGAGGGAGAAGGGACCGCAACGGGAGAGTAAGGGGCTAAGGGGACCCTCGGGACAGGGGCATCCCACTTCTGGATCACCATGCCGGATAGCCGCATTGCCCCCCAAAACAGGGGGTCGAGCGGAGGAGATAAGCTCCTAGGCACCTATAGTGCCGTCTACCAATTGCCCAGTGAGCAGCCTAGGCTGGGAGGCTTCCATTCCACCACAAAGGTAACAATCAAAACCGGGCAGAAATAGACCAAATGGGGGTGCCGGGGTAAAACCCCGGCTACATGCAAACAGGAGACTTCAATCTTCTGTCTTGTCGTCATGCAGAGAGAAAAACACTGGTGATAAATGGGAGGTACCAGGTATATATAGGCCGGAAGGGGGCTCGTTACAAGACTTCCTCTCTGCAAGAGCGTCACCTGGCGGTGAGTAACCCAATCGTGAAGAATATTAAAGGTGAAGCGGGGTGTGTGGCACACCAAGAATATCAACATGAATCACTGATACTAAGTGTCATACTATAAATAAATGAACGTATCAAAAATCACATAAAGATACATTAGGTATGAGTAGAGTATGTATATATAGGGCATTGTGGTACTCATCACACAAATGCCAAGGGCTATCAATCCTATCCCCAGTGGCTCACTGGACGATGTCAAGGGATGGAGGCAAAAAAGACTGCCCATGTTAAGTATATCATACTCAACATGGTAACAAATTTAAACGGACATAAAAGATCATGGCAGGCCAGAGGCAACTATTGGCCAAAGCTGACCTAAACTGTGCAAAGTAGTACCAGAAATGATATACATAGTGCCGGAATGGCATGGGGCGTATAGAAGACGCCCAATAAGGCCATCCTATGTTACTAAGGTGCAAGGCATTATCACCCTAAAATGAAAAGATATAGGGAGAAGTGCCAAATGATCTCAGGCCCATATTACAAAGGGCTAAAGGGGGAAAAAAGGTCACATGGTCCCATGCCCACGCTGTGATTGAGGGCCAGAAAAAAGTGAAAAAGGTGCAAATCGTGTGCCAAAAGGTAAAGGCATATATATACATATGCTAGTCAGGGGACATATAAACAGTTACACCCAATGCATATTAAACTATGATTTATTATCAATTATATTAAGGGTCCAACAGTAATGTCCAGTTAGGCAAGATAATGTACAAATGGGCCCACAGACATGTAGTCCATCATGTGTGGCCCCATCAGAAGTTGATGCCACAAAGATCAATCCAAGGCTGGTTATATGGTGCTAATGTGTTCACATATTAATAATATACTTGGTTCTTCAAAGTTGGTAGCCGGCTTTCAAGTGTAATTCCCTCTGGAAAAATCCATTGGTGGAGTACATCCCTGAAGCAAAGCCATGCAACAACAGGAGCCCTCGGAATAAGAGTATCCAAATGTTGGGGTCATTCCAATTTCTCCTCGATGTCTCATCATAAAGTCCGCCGAGGGGTATGGTTGTCGTGATCCACTTGTCAGTGATGGTATTCCAGTATGGGACCCCGCCTCCTTCAAGGAACCCACACCGACCGAGACACATGTATGGGGCGTAGGATCATACATCAGGAGACTGTGATGTGCTAATTAATAAGCAAAAGGAGAAATCAGATTAATGACCTGCAATAGGGCATATGCTGCGAAGAGCACATACATCCTCGAGAGAGGGGAGATGACCATCCCCAATCAAAAGTGACACTTATAGACAAAAAGCTAATAAAAACTAAATAGTGCGTAGAACGCCATGTGAAAAGTAAAAGTGTTGAAAAAATAATGATGTTATAAAAAGTGACAAGAATAATATCCGGGTGAGGGAAACAACTGATGAAAAAAGTGAAACCTCTTTTGCTTAGGAAGAGAAAAGAGAGAAGTAAGTCAAAAGGAAAGTAGACAAAACAACAACTCGTTGATGCCATAAGGCGCCTGTGTTCTCAAGGTGTGTATCCACCGCGACTCCTGTTGCTCCAATCTCCTTTTTAAATTTCCACCCCTAGTTCCCAGACGGACCTGGTCTACAAAGAAAATCTGGATCCCTGACACATTGCTCTGATGAAAATGAAGGAAGTGTGACGCTACGGGGGTCAACCTCTGTCCATTCTCCTCATCTCGTGCTGCCAATCTAATGGTAGATAGGTGTTTCTGTATTCTTACCTTGACAGCATTGGCAGTTTCCCCCACATAGTATTTAGGGCATGGGCACCTAATCACATACACCACTCCCTGTGATCTACAGTTTAGATGTTTCTTAAGTTTTATGTTCCTTTGTGTATGCAGGTCAAGTATAACATTGGTCTTCTTCACAAGCGGACATATAGAGCAATTGCCACAGGGCCTACTTTTGGCTCCTGGTTGGTCCCGTAACAAAGTAGAGGGAGCAGTGTAATGACTACTACAGAGTCTATCTCTCAAATTAGGAGCCCTCCTCGCAGTCATTAAGGGGCCCCTCTTGGTCCAGATTTCCAACCTTGGATCTGAGCGAAGTACTGACCAGTGGGCGTTTAAAATATTCCTGATTCTGTTCCAATCGTTGTTATAATTGGTGATGAACCTTACCTCGTTATCATTTTTCTTCGTTTTGTAGGTTAGCAACTGGTCCCTGGGTGTCTGTATGGCCCTCCTAGCTGCCCGATCGATAACTGGCTTTGGGTATCCCCTTCTTTGGAAGCGACCTGTCATATCCTTGATTTCTTCTTGGAAGCGGACATCGTCCGAGCAATTTCTCCTCAGTCGTAGCATTTGTCCAACGGGGATCCATTGGTGGAAGTGGGTTTTCTATGTAAGTGGGTAGATATACATCCGTCGGCTCCAACCTGCAATACCAGATCCAAAAATTCAACTCTCTGGGTCGAAATCGTATATGTGAGATGAATGTTTAATGAATTATCATTTAAGATAGAAATGAATTCCTCACATAATTGTGTGGGGCCCTGCCAGAGGAGTAGGATGTCGTCGATGAACCTGTACCAGCCCAAAATGTGGGGCTGGTACAGGTCCGTCGACCCACCCCAGACCACCTCACGCTCCCACCATCCCAAAAACAAGTTAGCGACCGAAGGAGCGCATTTAGCCCCCATAGCCACGCCCCTAATCTGTTTATAGTAGCGATCATTGAACACAAGAAAGTTGTGTGTCAATATGAAATTCAAGACCTTGATGGTAAATTCATGTTGTCGTCTTCTATCTATGGATTCCATGTCCAAAAAGTACTGAGCTACGTATACAGCCATCTCGTGCGAGATGTTTGTATAAAGAGCCTCCACATCGCACGTAACCAGTAGAGTATTCTCTGGAATGTGGAGGGAATTGACTCAGAATGTCAGTCGTATCCCGCACGTACGAATCCAAGGTAAGTACGTGGGGCTGTAACAAACTATCTACATAAGCACATGCGTGTTGAGTCAGGCTCCCCATACCTGATACAATGGGGCGTCCAGGGGGCTTCGAGATGTTCTTATGTACTTTCGGCAACATATAAAACGTTGCTACTCGGGGATGCTCCACCTCCAAGAACTGAAACAAGGTATGATTAATGACACGATTAGCAAGAGCATCCTCCAATAAAGTATCATATTGCTGTTTGTATTCACTCCCATCAGCAAATGGATTTGTCAGGCTGTGATTCAAGCCTATTCTACTAAGGGAAGGACTCCCCCTTTCCGTCTTACTGCCCATTCTACTCATGCTATTGGGCCTTCTTGGGCTTTCCAGCACCAGGTTTCTGTTGAACAAGTTTGCAAGGCCGCTACTTGGTCTTCTGTTCACACCTTTTCAAAGTTTTACAAGGTTGATGTTAGGGCATCGGCTGATGCTGTGTTTGGCCGCAAGGTTTTGCAGGCGGCAGTAGTTTAAACTGCTTGCTGTTGCCTTTTTTGTTGGGGATCCCACCCTACTTTATGGACACTGCTATTGGATGTCCCACGTGTAAGTATTATATATGGAGCAGGACGTACTGTATGTTTAGAATAATACAATTCTGTGAAATACTCACCTGTAGAATTGGTATTATACGCATACAGTACGTCCTGCTCCACCCCACCCTGGTTTCACTTTGTTCTGGATCCCCTGTATGGTGATTGTTATCATTGTTATTATTACCAGTTTTGGTGGTTGGTTTCTCCCGGCTTCTTTTTCTCACTGCTTTTCAATGCTGGGGATTTGTGGGAGGTCCCTGGGTATATGAAGGGCCGGGAGGAGCCTGTTTTTGCATGTCTGCAGTGCCTCAGCGCCCTCTGGCGGAGGATAACCCACGTGTAAGTATTATATATGGAGCAGGACGTACTGTATGCGTATAATACCAATTCTACAGGTGAGTATTTCACAGAATTGTATTTTCTAATTTCTATGATTATGTTTTTACAATATATTTTAAAATCATAGCAAATTATCCAAGTGTTCTAAATCAAGTGATTCTGCAGGCAAGGGTAATTGTTACACTATTGCGTTAGGCTACGTTTGTCACTGTCCTAAACTGTTTACCATTTTTAAATTGAAAAAGATGACCGAGATATCGAGGTTTACATGCTCAGCTCATGATTTCGATTTAAAAAGTGGCCGTGGACCATGGATCCATGATGCCGCATAATAATCAGCAATGTGATGAATATGGAGGTAGAGGAGGAGGAGGTGGATGGAGGGGCGCGAGGAGGGAGGGACCAGCAATCCTCTCTCGCACTGCTGTTTTGATTTGGGGACAGGATGCAAAAGAGAATGTCATTGGCTGAACTTGTAAACCCAGATACTTCAACTGAACCTTGACCATGATTTATTGACAAGCCCAAACCATTAAAAAACCATTCCCCAGCATATAAAATTAATATATTTTAAGTTTTTAGTCACTTATTCTTTCCCCCCCCACTGGGCTGCAACTCTGTTCAGGATTTTAGGATACGGGTGCCGCCATCTGGACTCAGAAGCATCACACTGTGGGATAAAGTACAGGTGGGTGAGTTATAGCTGTGCTTTCCTCAGACAGAGCAGAGCTGGGTTCAGGAAAAGGTCAGCAATCCCAGAATGCATAGCAGCACAGTCAGAAGGCACTTCCTGTTTGCAGGCTGCCTGATGTCCCATGAGCTGCCATCTTGAATGTTTAAAGGCTCATAACATACAGTAGATGCAGGTAGGATGATTTTTAATGTGAACAATCTGTATGTACAGGGTGTGGGAAACATATAAGATAGGCTCTTATTCAGAGTGAAGGACCGCTTTAAGTCATTTCTGCTTCAATTTAAAAACAGAAACAGTTTAGGACAGTGCCAAATGTAGCCCGATGCAATGGTGTAACAATTACCTTTGATTATCTATGATTTTAAGATGTATTTTGAAAACATAAAAATCATAGAAAAAAGGTACAGTGCAACCAAAAAAAATAACCATAATAGAGAAACAGAGGCAACAATTATCTTTGCCTACAGTATCACTTTAGGGGGCCCTTGCAGGTTTTTGCCTTATTTTACATCTACCGTCAGTCTTATACCCGTCTAGAAATGGTAGTCAGTGGGATAGTTCCATTCAATCAGATCTGAGTTGATTCTATATGTGGAATATTCCAAAGTTTACACCTGCTGCTGATCAGACATCTAACATTGCAGTGGCACGTGTGTGGTGAGAGAGGGCAATTTCATCAGATAAACTGATCAGCTCATGCAATCGTCACAATTCCCATAATGTAGGGCTACACATGGCAATATTCTTTTTTCTGTAAAAATACAGTTCTGTGATTACTCACCTGTAGAATTGGTATGAGTATACAGTACATCCTGCTCCAGATAAGAATCATTACACATGGGAATTACTTCGCCAGATGGCGCTGGACTGCAGAGACAGCAAAATTAGCTCCTCCCGGCCACTCAAATACCCGGGACCTCCAACAAATCCCCAGCATGGAAAAGCAGTTAACGAGAAGCCGGGAGAATTAAAACAGAACCAACTAGTAACCATAACAATGAGAGCAATCACCATACAGGGGATCCAGGATAATGCAAAACCAAGGGTGGGGTGGAGCAGGACGTACTGTATACTCATAATACCAATTCTACAGGTGAATATTTCACAGAATTGTATTATTCTTAGTATACAGCACGTCCTGCTCCAGATAAGAATCATTACACATGGGACATCCAATAGCAGTGTCCATAAAATAGGGTGGGATCCCCAAAGGTAACAACAGACAGGTCAGACCACTGCCGCCTGCAGAACCTTGCAGCCAAAAGCAGCATCTGCTGAGGCCCTAACATCAACCTTGTAAAACTTAGAAAAAGTATGAACAGAAGACCAAGTAGCGGTCTTGCAAACTTGTTCAACAGAAGCCCGGTGCTGAAAGGCCCAAGAGGCACCAATAGCACGAGTAGAATGAGCAGTAAGGCGGAAGGGAGGATTCTTCCCCTTAGTAGAGTAGGCCTGAATCACAGAGGATTCTTCCCCTTAGCAGAGTAGGCCTGAATCACTGCTGATAGTAGATTTAGCAGGAGCCAGAACGTTCCTAGGACCAAAAGAAACCACAAAAAGAGCATGTTTTTCTGAATGGATGTGGTTAGGTGTCTGAAGTACTATCTGGTGGCTACGGATCCAAAGAATGCAAGACCCTCTCCTTAGAATTACTAGGATTAGGGCACAAGGAAGGAAGAACAATGTCCTGATTCAAATGAAAGGCAGACACAACCTTAGGCAGAAAATCTTGTTTGAAGCGAAACACCACCTTGTCTTGGTGTCTCTCAAAGTAGGGGGGCTGGATGGAGAGCACCGCCAACTCAGACACACGCCTGACAGAAGTGATAGCCACCAAAAAGACAACCTTGAGAGTAAGAATGGCTCGGGCAGCCTCCTGCACAGGTTCAAAGGGAGCACCCTGCAAGGCAGACAAGACCAAGTTCAAATCCCAAACAGGCAACATAGGTTTACGTGGGGGACGCACATGAGTAACCCCATGGAAAAAAGTCCTGATCAGAGAATGCTGGGCAAAGGACCTGTGGAAGAAAACAGCCAAGGCAGAGACATGACCCTTCAGAGTACTGAGTTGGAGCCCCAGCTCCAACCCATGCTGCAGGAACTCCAGGATCCTGGGAATAGAGAACACACGACAGGGAAGAAACCTAGACTCACGCCAGTCAATGTAGGCATGCCAAACCCTATAGTAAATGGAAGAAGACTTCTTCCTAGACTTTATCATGGTATCAACAACAGAGGCAGACAGCCCCTTCTCCATCAAGATGGAGGTTTCAGCAGCCAGGCCGTCAAAGCCAGAGTTTGTAAATTGGGATGGCGTAGTGATCCCTGAGTGAGCAGGTCTGGCACCCTGGGCAGAGCGTACTGATCTACTGCCAGCTGCACCACGTCTGCGAACCACACTCTTCTTGGCCAACTGGGGGCCACCAGAATTGCTGGCACCCCCTCCTGAGCTATCTTGCGCAGAACCCTGCCCAGCAGGCGGAATGGAGGAAAGACATACAGGAGCTGAAAGTCCTGCCATGACATTGCTAGAGCATCCGTGGCCAAGGCCAGAGGATCCTGAGACAGGGAGACAAAGGCCGGGAGCTTGTGATTGTGACGGATCCACATCTGGTTGGCCCCAACGGTGACACAGAGATTGAAACACCCTGTTGCAGAGGGACCATTCTGCCAGGCGAGAGGTCCCCCTGCTCAGAGAGTCTGCCTGCCGGGACGCAGGATCCTTGTCCTATACTGACAAGAGGTGGAGTTGCAGAGGCCTCATGTGGAACTGGGCATAAGGGACTGCCTGGAAGCACGCCACCATCAGGCCCACCAGCTGCATTTCCTGCCTGATGGAGGGATGAGGGCAAGACAGCAGGAACTGAACCTGCGCAAGCAGACTGTCCACCTTCTGCTGAGGAAGAAAAATCCTTGCCTGAACTGTATCCAGATTCATTCCCAGGAAAGGAGTCACCAAGGAGGGAGACAGGGAAGACTTGGGATGGTTGATCACCCAGCCAAATGACTCCAGAGTGGACACTACCAGCTGAGTATCCAACTCTGCCTGTTGTTGGGACTGGGAAGTGATGAAAATGTCATCCAGGTAGGGCAGCACACGGATGCCCTGAGACCTGAGCAGAGAAATCACTTCTGCCAGCACCTTGGTGAACACTCTGGGAGCTGAAGTGAGACCGAAGGGCAATGCCAAAAATTGGTAGTGCTGATCCTCTAGAGCGAACCTGAGAAACCTTTGATGGCCTGGAAACACAGGAATATGAAGGTAAGCATCGTTGATGTCCACAGACATCATGAAGTCCCCTGGACGCAGGGAACTGATGGCAGAGCTCAGAGTTTCCTTGCGAAGGCGCCTGCACCTGACAAATTTGTTGAGGATCTTCAAGTCCAGGATGGGCCTCACTGACCCATCTCTTTTGGGCACGGTGAAAAGGTTGGAATAGAAGCCCTTGCCCCTTTCTCGTAAGGGGACCTGACAGATGACCCCCAGCTCCAGAAGGCTTTGCACCGCCAGAACTAGAGCCCGAGCTGACACAGGGTCCTGAGAAATCCGGGATCTGAGGAATCTTGGGGGCGGCCAGGCAGCAAACTCTATCTTGTAACCGGAGGACACTACCTCCTGAATCCACCAGTCTGAGACATGAAGCCTCCAGACGTGAGCAAAGTTCTGAAGCCGCCCCCCCCCCACCCGGATGGGTGAGGGCGCCCCTTCATGCCTGAGGGGGCTTGGGAGAAGACTTAAGCTTGGAACCCCAGGAGGAGCCAGGGCGTCCACGTCCTCTGCCCCTACCCCAGAAATCTCCTCGGGCCCCGGTAAGGGAGACCCCCCTTCCCTGCCTGGCACCACGGCAGGGGAAATAAAAGGAGCCCTGACACCGAAAGGGCCGAGACTGTCTCCTGCGCTGGGGTAACCTGCCTCCCTTAGCAAACAGGTCCAGGCGGTCCTTCCAAAGGGGTATAGCCAGATAGTTCCAAAAACTCATCAGCTTCCATAGGGAAAAGAGTGACATCAGGCGTTAAGTGCCGCTTTTTAGCAGAGGCCTTACGCCCCGAGCACAGTATCCTGAGACACCTCCATATGGTGATTATAGCGGCACAATAGGCTGATAGGGATTCACGCTATAAAAGCAACCCGGGATGCCTCAAAAGCCCGCTAGGGAAGTGGGAGTAATTTACACACCAAGTTTAATAACTAAATAGAGGGAGTAGGGCCGGGAGAAAACAATAGAGGTCGGCCCATCTAAAAGACATAAGCGAAGAGAACCCCGTAAGTGACATGCATAATGACATAGGGTAATAAAGTGCGTGGGCAGAGCCTGATCCAGAGAAAATGGCGCCAGGTATACCTCGAGGGGCGGGCTGCGGAGACAGTGACACGGAACGTGCCAACCGCAGGTCCCGCCCCCCCCGAAGAGCGCAAGGCCGCACACATGACAAGCAGCCAATAACAGCGCACCAGAGGTAACGCCGCCACCAAGCGCAGAGCTCAGTGGAAGCGCGCGCGGCGGCATATTTAAAAAAGCAACCAGTGCAACCAAGTCAGCGCGGTGACTGACACCAACCAGACAAAACAAAACACAGTGAAGCACCAAGGCAAATTCACATATACCACCCCCCCCCCGAGAGCTACAAGGGAGAGCAAGGGTGGACAGTGGCCACTTAACATAGGGCCCACCGATAGACAGGGGCAATAGGGAAGGAGGGGCATCCCATAGAGGCTCACCATATGCCTATACCGCCTACCCTTTGGTGGGGGACTGCGGTGGAGCAGCGCTCCTAAGCACCCGACAGCGGTGCTGCCTACCATCACCCGGACCAGCGCAGCCAAGGCTGGGAGGCAAATTAATAATGGAACAGGTGGGAATAGTCCTACAGGGCCGCAGGCTAATAGCCCCGCTCACCTGCGAGAAGAGAGAGCCATCTTCCTGTCCTTCGCAGTGCAGACTGCAGAGAAAATCTGGGGATTTGTGGGAGGTCCCAGGTATTTGAGGGGCCGGCAGGAGCCAATTTCGCTGTCTCTGCAGTCCAGCGCCATCTGGCGGAGTAATTCCCATGTGTAATAATTCTTATCTGGAGCAGGACGTACTGTATACTAAGAATAATTAAGCTAAAATGCGAGTAATACAATTCTGTGATTACTCACCTGTAGAATTGGTAGTATGAGTATACAGTACGTCCTGCTCCAGAAAGAATACTTACACTCAGTTATTACTACCCAGATGGCGCTGGACTGCAGAGACATCGAAAATAGGCTCCTCCCGGCCCCTCAAATACCCAGGGACCTCCCACAAATCCCCAGCATTGAAAAGCAGTTAACGAGAAGCCGGGAGAATAAAAACAACCCAAACTAGTAACTATAACAATGATAACAATCACCATACAGGGGATCCAAGATAATGCAAAACCAAGGGTGGGGTGGGGCAGGACGTACTGATAATACCAATTCTACAGGCGAGTAATCACAGAATTGTATTATTCTTAGTATACAGTACGTCCTGCTCCAGAAAGAATACTTACACTTGGGACATCCAATAGCAGTGTCCATAAAGCAGGGTGGGATCCCCAAGTCAACAGCAGACAGTTTAAACCACTGCTGCCTGCAGAACCTTTCGGCCAAAAGCAGCGTCAGCTGAGGCCCGAACATCAACCTTGTAAAACTTTGAAAAGGTATGAACAGAAGACCAAGTAGCGGCCTTGCAAACTTGTTCAACAGAAGCCTGGTGCTGAAAGGCCCAAGAAGCACCAATAGCATGAGTAGAATGAGCAGTAAGGCGGAAGGGAGGATTCTTCCCCTTAGCAGAATAGGCCTGAATCACAGCCTGATGGATCCATTTGCTGATAGTAGATTTAGCAGGAGCCAAACCCTTGCTAGGACCAGAAGGGACCACAAAAAGAGCATCAGTTTTTCTGAAAGGTGCAGTAGCCACCAGATAGTACTTCAGACACCTAACTACATTCAAAGAATGCAAAACCCTCTCCTTAGCATTACTAGGATTAGGGCACAATGAAGGGAGAACAATGTCCTGATTCAAATGAAAGGCAGACAACAGAGGTGATAGCAACCAAAAAGACAACTTTGAGAGTAAGAATGGCCAGGGCAGCATCCTGCACAGGTTCAAAGGGAGCACCCTGCAAGGCTGACAAAACCAAGTTGAAATCCCAAACAGGCACCATAGGCTTACATGGGGGACGCACATGAGTCACCCCCTGGAAAAAAGTCCTAATCAGAGAATGCTGAGCAAAGGACTTCTGGAAGAAAACAGCCAGGGTAGAAACCTGACCTTTTAGAGTACTAAGTTGGAGCCCCATCTCCAACTCATGCTGTAGAAACTCCAGAATCCTGGCAATAGAGAACACACGACAGGGAAGAGACTTAGACTCACACCAGTCAATGTAGGCACGCCAAACCCTGTAATAAATAGAAGAAGAAGACTTCTTCCTAGCCTTTATCAAGGTATCCACAACCTAGGAAGACAGCCCCTTCTCCATCAAGATGGAGGTTTCAGCAGCCAGGCCGTCAAAGCCAGAGTTTGTAAATTGGGATGGCGTAGTGAGCAGATCTGGCACCATGGGTAGAGCGTACTGCCAGCTGCACCACGTCTGCGAACCAAACTCTTCTTGGCCACCTGGGGGCCACCAGAATTGCTGGCACCCCTTCCAGAGAAATCTTGCGTAGAACCCTGCCCAGCAGGGGGAATGGAGGGAAGACATACAGAAACTGAAAGTTCTGCCATGACATTGCTAGAGCATCCGTGGTCAAGGCCAGAGGATCTTGGGACAGGGAGACAAAGGCCGGTAGCTTGTGATTGTGACAGGACGCAAACAGATCCACATCTGGTTGGCCCCAGCGGTGACACAGAGTTTGGAACACCCTGCTGCATAGGGACCATTCTCCCTGGCGAGAGGTCCCCCTGATCAGAGAGTCTGCCAGGAGGTTTTCCACCCCCGGGATGTACACAGCTGATATGCAGGGAACATTGGTCTCCGCCAAGGTCAGGATCAGAGACACTTCCTGGAGGGCCCCCTTGCTCCGGGTCCCTCCCTGATGATTGATGTAGGCAACTGCCATCTGGTTGTCCGAGCGCACCTGAACAGGCAGGCCCCGAAGGTGAATAGTCAACTGAGCCAGAACTAACCTGATCGCCCGCAGTTCCAAGACATTGATAGGTGTGTGGGCCCCCTGAGGGCCCCACCTCCCCTGGAACCGCAGGGACTTCCAGAAACCCCCTAACCTGACAGACTGGCATCCGTTGTGACCGTCTCCCAGGAAGGGGTAAGAAAGGATCTGCCCCCCAACAGGTTCCTTGAGTCTATCCACCACAAGAGGGACCTCCTGACCAGGGGGGAGAGCACACAGACCCTGTCCAGGGACGCTGGATCCTTGTCCCACCCAGACAAGAGGTGGAGTTGCAGAGGCCTCAAGTGGAACTGAGCATAAGGGACCGCCTCGAAGCATGCCACCATCAGGCCCACCAGCTGCATCCCCTGCCTGATGGAGGGATGATGACAAGATAGCAGGAACTGAACTTGTGCAATCAGACTGTCCACCTTCTGTTGAGGAAGGAAAATCCTTGCCTGAACTGTATCCAGATTCATTCCTAGGAATGGAGTCACCAAGGAAGGGGACAGTGAGGACTTGGGGTGGTTGATCACCCAACCAAATGACTCCAGAGTGGACACCACCAGCTGAGTATCCAATTCTGCCTGATGTAGAGATTGGGAGGTGATGAGAATGTTGTCCAGATAAGGAAGCATGCAGACGCCCTGATACCTGAGCAGAGACATCACGCCCGCCAGCACCTTGGTGAACACCCTGGGAGCTGAGGTGAGACCAAAGGGCAATGCCACAAACTGGTAGTGTTGATCCTGCAGAGCGAACCTGAGGAACCTTTGATGACCTGGAAATATAGGAATATGAAGGTAAGCATCCTTGATGTCCACAGACGTCATGAAATCCCCTTGGGGCAGGGAACTGATGGCAGAGCGCAGAGTTTCCATGCGAAAGCGCCTGCTCCTGACAAATTTGTTGAGGATCTTCAAGTCCAGGATGGGCCTGACTGAACCATCTTTTTTGGGGACTGTGAATAGGTTGGAATAGAAACCTTTGCCCATTTCTCTTAAAGGGACCTTGCAGATGACCCCCAGCTCCAGGAGGCCTTGCACTGCCTGCATCAGCTCCTGGGCTAACACAGGGTCCTGAGGAATCCGGGATCTGATGAATCTTAGGGGCGGCCAGGCAGCAAACTATCTTGTAACCGGAGGACACTACCTCCTGAATCCACCAGTCTGAGACATGAAGCCTCCAGACGTGAGCGAAGTGCTGAAGCTGTCCCCCCACCAGGATGGGTGAGGGCGCCCCATCATGCCTGAGGGGGCTTGGGAGACGATTATGCCTGGGGGCCCCAGGAGGAGCCAGGACGCCCACGTCCTCTGCCCCTACCCCAGAAATCTCCCCGGGCCCCAGTAGAGGAAACCCCCCTCCCTTGTTTAGCACCATGGTAGGGGGAGGAAAAGGAGCCCTGACCCCGAAAGGGCCGAGACTGCCGCCTGCGCTGGGGTAACCTGCCTCCCTTAGCAAAAAGGTCCAGGCGGTCCCCAAACAGGCATAGTCCTTTGAAGGGAAACCCAGTGAGGGCCTTCTTGGCAGCATTGTCAGCAGCCCACTGGCGTAGACAAACCGAGCTGCGTATAGCCACCACAAGGGCAGATGTCCTGGCACACATTCAAATGGTGTCATCCAAGGCAGAGAGGACAAAATTTACAAAAACATCACAACTGGAGAGTGCATTGAACACCTCACAAGGCAAATCATCAGGGGCACTATCAAGTTTATTTCTGATAAGGGTTCTAGTGGCCACAGCGGTAATGGCAGAAGCACAGACCGGGCACAGCACTGTCCCCGCACATGCAAAAGCATGGGATGCCAGCTGGTCAATGCGCCGGTCCTCAGCATCCCACAGGGTAGTAGAGTCAGGGGAATGCATGACAGAGGTGTTAGATAACCCTAGGACCGGGGCATCCACCTCGGGAGGGGATGACCAACACTTTACCACATCAGCAGGAAAGGGATACTTCCTATACCAACTTTTAGGTACCCCGGGAAGTCTACTGGGGTGCTCCCATTCCTTGAGCACAAGGTTACTGAAATGTGGTTGCTCGGGAAATTCCAAACGTGATTTAGCTGTATGGAAGAGTTCCCCCCTTTGCCTGGGAGCCGCAACAGGGGGAGAAATGGACAGAACCTCAAAAATCTGGGTCAGCAATCTGTCAGTGTCATCCAGGGTCCAGGGGTCAGAGCCAGAATCGTCATGACCCCTTGGCCTCTCATCGGATGACCCTGTGTCAGAGAAAAGCTCCCCTTCATCCGAAGGGGTATAGCCACAAAGATCCCAAAACTCCTCAGTTTCCATAGGAAAAAGAGTGATATTAGGCATTAAGTGCCGCTTTTTAGCAGGGGCCTTACACGCCAAGGTCTTAGCAATCAACTGCTCAACAGTAGGCAGTCTAGAAGACACATCAAGCTGAGAATCCCCACTTGTATGCAACTCAGTAGGAGTGAGATTTAGGCTTGGGGGGGTAGATGAAGTGATACGAGGTGCAGGCCCAGCCACTGGAAGACCAGATTGTAGCACCTTCTCAGCACAGGGTACACAGACTCGCGCCTTGTCAGCATGAGGCTGCCCACAAGCTACACATTATCCTGAGATGCCTCCATATGGTGATTATAGCGGCGCTATAGGCCGATAGGGATTAACGCTATAAAGCAACCCTGGATGCCCCAATAGCCCGCTAGGGAGTGGGAGTAATTACACTAGGCCTATACAAGTTAGCAAACTAAGAGGGCCGGGAGAAGCCAATGGATTCACCCGCCTGAAAGACATAATAAAAAGGGACCCGTAAGCAGACAGTAATAAAGATGAGATAATGAAGCCGCCTGCGAGGGCAGGACCGCGGTAGGTAGGGGACCAAGCAGACAAAGATGGCGTCGGTATACCTCGAGGGGCGGGGCGGTATCAGCAATGACGTGGAACGCGCCATAGGCGCCCCCCCCCGAAGAGCGCGAAGCCAGCACATGACAAACAGCCAATGACGGTGCACCGGCGCCCGAGGTAATTTTAAATACAGTCAACCTAAAGCAAGACAGCGCGGCGGCTGACACAAGGCAAATGAAATAAATATAAGTCTAAAACAAGTAAATGCATAGCATACATACCGACACCCCGCCCCCCCTTTTTTTTCCCCCGAAGGCTACCAGGAGAATGAGGGAGGACAGCGGCCACTTAAATAGGGCCCACCGATAGGCAGGGGCAATAGTGCGGGAGGGGCATCCCATAGAGGCTCACCATAAGCCTGAACCGCCTACCCTTTGGTGGGGGATTACGGTGGAGCAGCGCTCCTAAGCACCTAATAGCGGTGCTGCCTACCATCACCCGACTGGCGCAGCCAAGGCTGGGAGGCATATAACTAATGGAACGGGTGGGAATAGTACTACAGGGCCGCAGGCTAATAGCCCCGCTCACCTGCAAGTAGAGAGCCATTTCTCGTCCTTAGCAGTCCAGACTGCAGAGAAAATCTGGGGATTTGTGGGAGGTCCCTGGGTATTTGAGGGGCCGGGAGGAGCTTATTTTCGATGTCTCTGCAGTCCAGCGCCATCTGGCGGAGTAATACCCGTGTGTAAGTATTCTTTCTGGAGCAGGACGTACTGTATACTAAGAATAAATACTTTTACCACTTTTTATTCATGTTCTCTGTGAAGGAAGTGGCAGAGCTGAGCCATACAAGCACACTATGTGTATTGCATTAGATTGAGCTGAGCTGTGACCAACGGCGTGGAGAGCTCGATTTAAGTCTACCACTAACGGAGGGGTGTCAACCTGACAGGAGCCTCAGGAATGGACTCGTGGTCAGGATCTCCCTGAAAGGAAGGGGAATTTCTCTGAGCAGATAAAAGACAGCATATGACTAACACTACATATAAATTATTTTTGAAGTTTTACTGGTCAATCCCTTTAAACATGTTTTATTATTTCCTATGAGTACCTCAGCCCGGTACTCCATATAACACTTCAAGTGGGGCTAAAGCTGAAACTGCGACCACCAAGGTGGACTTTCCCTTAAAAGTCCCTGTCTAGGCTAAAAAAAAAAAAAAAAAAAAAAAACTCACCAGCCAATACTAACCTTTTGTCTCCCTGCAGCGGCCTCCTCCTACTCCAGCTGTGTAAAACATACCGGGTCCCTCTGCATCCTGGCGCACTAACCGCCTCCTACACCACTTTCATTACAGTGAATGGAGCTGCTCCATTCATGATGAGAAAGGAATTCCTGGTTGTGTACACGCTGCAAGACTCGACTGTGGGCAATGGGTACTTTTTGTTGGTACCTGGGTAAGAACAAGCTACCTTTGAGGACAAAAGATGTATAAGCTGTTCGTTATATGTGCCTTGACAATCCCTTTTAAAGAGGAAGTAAATTCAGCACAGAGTTTACTAACTTTTTGTTGTGCCATATACTCACAGCACAGTGCCACACCAATACTGGGAAGATCTATGCTGGATTTACACCCTCTTTTACAGAAAATCAAAATCATTTGTTATACTATCCATCTGAGACAGCACACTTACCACAGCTCATTTTAGTAAATGACCCACCCTTACCCTGAAAAGTAAAAAATGGCAGAGGTGTAAACCAAATTTTATTGTAAAACCATAAATACAACACAGACATGAAAATCGTCAAGCAATTGGGTCATTCTCACAGTTACAATATGTCTCCTATCTTGGCATCATCGGTTATCAGAAAATATTGTCGCCAGTAATAATTTTTTTGTTTATTAAATCTTCTATAGTTTCTCCTTTTCTACATACCAAGTGGTCAACGCTTCGATTTGGAATCTATACAAGCGACAGACTGGTAAAACAGCAAACCATTAAAATGTGTATATATATATATATATATATTTATAGATTTATATAATTTTTATATATATAACTTTGTCAAATGTTCGTATAGTTTAATAACGAAACAGACAAAAAAAAAAAAAATACAGACTAGTATTGCGCTCATTCACATCTATTCGACATAATGTGCCAAATGAGCGCGTAGTTGTAAATTACCACTACAACTTACAGTTTGAAACATATTCAGATAGCAGCTGTGGGGTGGATATTGGGTGGGTATTAAGTGGTAAAAAGGGGTGAAAGGTGCAAGTACAACACAAAGGAAATAAAACTCTAGTGAAAGAAATACACACAATTTTATAATGGGAAGACTCTTGATTCGTAAATAAAATGTAATTCAAAATAATAAACTGAAATGTTGTACATAACATTTAGGTCCAATAGGCAGGGTTATGAATATCAAAATAATGCAAAAAAAAATGTATTGAGTTTACTGCTGGATAAGTTTACTGGAACTTATACAAGGGGGGCATATAGCCAAGACCAGACTACAATGCCATTCTATCCTCCACCCCCCTGGGAATCCCAATCCTTTTGTGTTGTCCATGGTAGATAAAGCCAGACCCCCCATTTATGTGCCCAACAAACAGCAGCCACAGCAGCCATGTGCTGCAGGAGCACAGAAGACGGGGATAATTTAGCTAAAATGTAGACATTTCTAAGGAATGAATAACAGACACCACAAGGGATAATTCATTGTCCTCAAGGGCTGCAGTGGTACATCTTGCAGAATGTCCACTTTAAAGGGCATTAGAAAAACCAGCCTATCATCCGGATTTATACTGGTGATAGGTCTGTTTTTCCACTTTAAAGCTCAGTTCCTGAGAGAACTTGCCAAATGTATTTTTCAAGGCATTTTTTTTTAGAATCTTGACCCTACTGGGGCAAAGCTAGTATCAATTTAGTGTGAAGGCCCTTAGCTACAGGCATCAGGAATTGTATACAATAGTTCACTTGTGTTAAAGCTCAGAGTGAGCCTCACTGCTGCCAGTGATTATTACTGGTGTTAAGATTTATTCTAACGTTAAAATGTCAAAATGTAAACTGCCTCCTCATTTTTCCCATCTCCACCCCACAGCTACATAGAACTAGAAAAACAAATTTAAAAACATTTTGTCGACAGTGCAGTATTGCTCATTTTTGAGGTTCTCAATCTGCACTGGCAATTTTCTATGATGTTTTTGAGAGAGAGATTTTTTGCTTTTACATACAGTACATAGAATCAGCGGTCCAGCATGTCCTCACCATCAGTGCCACGTGGGCCAATGGCGAGTTATATAAAAATACTGTTACTAAAAAAGGTATAAATTAACACACTACTTGTTTTAGGAAATCTGAAACACAAAAAAAAGAAAAAAAAAAAAGGTTAAGAAAATATTCTGTAATAGCAGTAGAAAAAATCCAGTCTAAAAAATTTTGAGTGTTTCCTTCGAGACAGATGGTGGTCCGCTTGGGCTGAAATCTTGCCCCAGGGAGTTTGTGATGTGATATTGCCTTCATTCCTGCCTCTAGAATATGTCTGCCACCTTTTAACAATTTTGAATTTTTTTCCAAAAGAACGTTCAAGAGAATTTCTTCACATTGTGTTCCACAAGAAATAATGAAGTAAAAAAATAAAACTATTTTTATCTTCCAACACATTTTGTGAATATTTCCAAGTTTGAAAACAGTGCAATGCAGTCAATATTCTGACTTTCTGGGTAATCGATACTGAGAATTAAGAGTGTGTACCAAAAGGGAGGTGAACAAGTTTTATTATATACAATGGCCCCTTGTATTTACAACAGGTGTTTTTGGATATACAAAGAACATTAAAAATAGACAATTTGAAACCAAACATAGTCCAACCACCACACACAAAAAAATTGGGAGCATTCCAAAAATGCTCTTCTGATCAGACAATACCAGACACCCAATATCAATGATAATAGCAAGCCACGCTAAACAAGCTAAGATCCATAGTTGCCTTCCTCAAAGACCCTTGAAGAAGCATGCTCAGCAGTACACTCAAAAGGGGTATTTGTTGATGCATTTTACAGGTTATTACCATATTTATTCCCCTCTAATGAGAAGTCAGTTCAGGCAAGCCGGGATTCAGAATCCCTATCCCATCTTGAAAAGGGATTTGCTAGAAAGTTCACTTTGTAGTGAGGGCACATTTTAGATCCTTAAACCAACTCACTTCCCTACCCGACACTGATACTGGCCAGACAGTAGGAATCCAGTATTTGGATGAGGTCTGAAAATTGCATCATGACCAGTACAACATGGTCTTGATAATTCCCAGGGGACATAGGCTCAATATTGCATCAGTGTATGGTGTAAGGATGGAAGTTAAATATACCCAATTCACCACATTTTCGTCTATCCCGATGTATTAATAAGCATTTTGAAGAATATCCATTTGTCATTTTATAGGATATGACCATTTAAAAAAAAAAAATCTAATGTTGAAATCACTAATACAGTAAAGCTCATTTTTTGGTACTACTGCTACTTTTTGGAGTTAAAACCAACATGGAATTCATGTTAAATCAACTTCTTTGCAACATGAGGGCTCAAGCTCAGTTTGCATTATCTGGTCTTTCCATACTATGCCACAGATAAATCCTTACAAGCTACTGTTTGTGGCGTATCAATGCTCAACTTGTGTTAAGGCATTGGAAAAAAAATAAAAAAAATAAAACGATGGACTGTAGCTTGACTTGGTTTTGGAATATAGCTAGCTAGGGACTTGGTGTTGCAATGCTCTTCAATACTCAAAATCCAGGTACAATAGTCAAAAGTCCCAACATGAATCACTATAAAGTCTGATATAAAGGGGCAACAGCAAATACCATGCTTTCTTTCCACCTCTAATATTCGCTGGTCTCTCTTAGGCATAGGAGAGGTTGTTCCTTGTTTCCTTAATTTTAATTACATTTAGGTCCTGATTTACTAAAGCTGGACCAGTCCGGCATAGGTTGGCATAGCCTGGCATATCATACACAGTAAGAAGTAACTAATCTATTTTTGTGTTGGTGCCCTAACACACTGATAGATTTCCAGATGTACTACTCTGGGCTGAGTTCTGAGTGATGGTTAGAGGCTTATCTCCTTTTTTGCTGGCACAGCGAGGCTCACTTCCATAGAACCCAATGGGAAGGTGATGGAAGCATATGGATAGACCTGCAGTATGCTGGGAGATAAGACCACCACAAAGGAATTTCACTTTCCCATGTGTTGTTCCTCTGTGCGGTGGCAGCGGCATCCCAAATTGGGATGCCCTGCTGTGTGTACCCCCCTAGGTCACCCCATACACTCACCTTCCTTCCACTCCCACAGAGCAGAATCGAGTGAGCGCACCGATTGGCTAAGCGTGGTGCTCAGCCAATCAGTGCGCTCCCTTTCGGCTTCACCTGGGTGGCTAAGCAGCCGAGCGCCGACGCAAGCTGCATCCCCCTCTCATTTTGACTATATGTAATTAATAAGTCTTAAAAGGAGCCACAGCACGCAACCCTGTTAACTTGCAGACAACCTAAAATCTGTCTCTAAAACATAGGACTTGGTCACACACATCTGCAGAAGTATGCTGGAGCTGCACCACCAAGCGCAAAGGTGCCTCTGTGGGGCGCAGTCCTAACTCTAATCTCTGGGAGCCCCCTTTGGGACATACAATGCAATAGATAAATTGGGAGCAGGCTTACCTGAGGTTGCCCTATTACCTCGAGTGCAAGCGATAGGGTGGAAGGGTCGAAGACCTTGCAATACAGCCTAGAGCCCAGATTTTAGGTTGTCTACAAGCTAACAGGGCTGAGTGCTGTGGCTCCTTTAAGACTTTTGTATCCTAATTGCCCTGCTTACGTGCACCTCCCAGGTTAGTTATAAAATGGTCTGAGCGGCTGCCACCCCTTCTTTATATGTAATTAATAAACTATTGTTTATAACATGGCCATTCTTTCCCTGATGTGACCCTCATATAATAAAAGGTGAAATGACATGGAGAGCACATTGCATGTTATCAGCTCAAGCAATGTTATATAAATCTTTAAAACCACAAATTACATTGTTTAATGTGATTGGTATTATGTGGGATTTACAAGGGGCTCTCTCTTGTGAACTGTGTGTACACCTAAGCCGCACTATGTCTCAACAGGCCCTTAAAGTGGAACAAAACCCAGCAGTGGCCAGTCTTGAATCTAAAAGATTCGAGGGCCAGGCACTGGCTTTCCCTGGGGACATCCCGATTCAAGATGCTATGCTGTGTGAAACCTCCTAGGGCTTTCCCCGGTCCAACGGCGCATGTGAGGCCTTACGTCCAATCAGAACCTCTTGTTCAAATGATGTGATCTGGCAAATGGCCGACTGTTGACAATGGGGAGCATGCACTCCCGCATTCCTGGCATTGTGCGAGTGCTCCTGTCCCAGCCATTCAGATAGTCTGGGATGGGAGCGCGCACCCACCGGGCATGTGGTTGATACCTAGGCGTGCGCTACCCATTCATCCCAAACAGAGCCGCTTGCCGTATTACATCATCACAGCAAGTGGCGGATGGGAGCCTGCCCATGTGCTGTTGGATCGGGTGGCTGTAAGCAGATCGGGCAATTTGGAGGGTTTCACACAGCAGGGCATCGCGATTTGGGATAACCCAGAGAAGCGGAGCAAAATTCGGGAAAGAAAATACAACTCTGTGAAGTACTCACCTGTAGAGTTGATATTATATGCATACAGCATGTCCTGCTTCAGTAGTAGTAATAACATGTGGGGTAATCCTCCGCCTCCGGCGCCGTGCACTGCAGACATGTAGAAAACAAGCTCCTCCCAGCCCTACATATACTGAGGGACCTCCCACAAATCCCCAGCATTGAAAAGCAGTGAGAAAGAGAGGCCAGGAGAAACAACCACCCAAAACTGGCAAAAATATCAAAGATAACAATCACCAACAGGGGATCCAGAACAAGGTGAAAACAGGGTGGGGTGGAGCAGGACGTGCTGTATGCATATAATATCAACTCTACAGGTGAGTACTTCACAGAGTTGTATTATTCTAAGCATACAGCACGTCCTGCTCCAGTAGTAGTAATAACATGTGGGACATCCAAAAGCAGTGTCCATAAAGAAGGGTGGGATCCCCAACAGAAGGCAACAGCAAGCAGTCTAGACTACTGCCGCCTGCAGAACCTTGCGGCCAAACACAGCGTCAGCTGAGGCCCGAACATCAACCTTGTAAAACTTTGTAAAAGTATGTACAGAAGACCAAGTAGCGGCCTTGCAAACTTGCTCCACTGAGGCCTGGTGCTGAAAAGCCCAAGAAGCCCCAACAGCCTGACGAATCCATTTACTGATGGTAGACTTGGCGGGAGCCAAACCCTTCCTAGGCCCATGAGGCACAACGAAGAGAGCATCCGTCTTTCTAAAGGCCTGAGTGGTAACCAGGTAAGACTGGACACACCTGACCACATCCAAGGAATGCAAAACCCTTTCCTTAGGGTTACTAGGATTAGGGCACAAGGAAGGAAGTACAATATCTTGATTCAAATGAAATGCAGACACAACCTTAGGCAGGAAGTCTGGCTTGAAGCAAAACACCACCTTATCCCGGTGTCTCTCAAAGTAGGGAGACTGAATAGACAAAGCAGCCAACTCAGACACACGTCTAACCGAAGTGATAGCTACCAGCAAGACAACCTTAAGCGTGAGCACAGCGAGAGCGGCCTCATGAATAGGCTCAAAAGGAGCCCCCTGCAGGGTCGACAAAACCAAGTTCAGATCCCAAACAGGAACCATAGGTTTCCGAGGAGGACGCACATGAGTGACCCCCTGAAAGAAGGTCTTGATAAGAGGGTGCTGGGCAAAGGTCTTCTGAAAGAAGATAGGGCCGAAACCTGGCCCTTCAAGGTACTAAGCTTAAGACCTAAGTCTAGACCATGTTGTAAAAACTCCAGCACCCTGGATACTAAGAATTCCCGGCAGGGAAGAGACTTGGATTCACACCAGTCAATGTAAGCACGCCATACTACGTAATAGATGGCGGCAGAAGTCTTCTTCCTGGCTTGCACCATAGTAGCCACAACAGATGCAGACAAACCCTTTTCCATCAAGATGGAGGTTTCAATAGCCAAGCCGTCAAAGCCAGAGTTAGTAAATTGGGATGGCGTAGAGATCCTTGAGTCAGAAGGTCTGGCAACCTTGGCAGATCGTACTGATCTACTGCCATTTGAACCACATCTGTGAACCACACTCTTCTTGGCCACCTTGGGGCCACCAGAATCGCGGGTACCCCTTCCAGAGCGATCTTGCGCAGCACTCTGCCCAGAAGGGGAATTGGTGGAAACACATACAGGAGCCGAAACTCCCTCCAAGACATTGACAGAGCATCCGTGGCCAGAGGATCCTGAGACAGGGATACGAAGCTCGGTAGCTTGTGATTGTGACGTGACGCAAAGAGATACACGTCTGGCACACCCCAACGGTGACACAGGGACTGAAATACCCTGTCGCAGAGGGACCATTCCCCCTGACGGGACGACCCCCTGCTCAGAGCATCTGCTAGCAGATTCTCCGCCCCCGGAATGTAGACAGCCGAGATGCATTGTACATTGGTGCCCATGTCTCTGCCCATGTTAGAATCAGAGACACCTCCTGGAGGGCACCCTTGCTCCGGGTTCCTCCCTGATGATTGATGTAGGCAACCGCCGTCCTGTTGTCTGAGCGTACCTGAACCGCCAGACCCTGCAGGTGCTGGGTCAATCGTTCCAGCACCAATTGGACCGCCCTGAGTTCCAGGACATTGATAGGAAGATGGGCCTCCTGAGGGCCCCACCTCCCCTGGAAGCGCAGGGACTTCCAGAATCCCCCCCAGCCCGAAAGACTGGCATCCGTTGTGACCGTCTCCCAAGAGGGAGCCAGGAAGGATCTGCCCCTTGTCAAGTTCCTGTGGTCCAACCACCACGCAAGGGATTGTCTGACCGAGGGGGGAATCACCCAGCTGTCGTCCAAAGATGCTGGGTCCTTGTTCCATACTGACAGAAGGTGAAGCTGCAGAGTTCTCAGATGAAACTGGGCAAAGGGCACCACCTCGAAGCTTGTCACCATCGAGCCCACCAACTGCATTCCCTGCCGGATGGAGGGATGAGGGTTTGCGAGCAGGGATCTCGCCTGGGTTCTCAGAGCTTCCACCTTCTGCGGAGGAAGGAATATCCTTGACTGAACAGAGTCCAGAATCATCCCCAGAAACAAGGTCACTGAGGAGGGGGACAGAGAGGACCTTGGGTAATTGATCACCCAGCCGAGGGACTCCAGGGTGGACACCACCAACCGAGTGTCCAGCTCTGCCTGCCGCAGAGACCGAGAGGTGATGAGTATATCGTCCAGGTAGGGCAACACGCGTATGCCCTTTAGTCTTAAGAGAGACATCACCCCTGCCAGCACCTTGGTGAAGACCCTGGGAGCCGACGTAAGGCCGAATGGCAGGGCCACTGATAATGCTGATCCAACAGCGCAAATCTGAGGAACCTTTGGTGCCCTGGGAACACTGGAACGTGCAGGTAAGCGTCCTTGATGTCCACAGATGTCATGAAGTCCTCTGGACGCAGCGAGGCAATGGCCGAGCGCAGAGTTTCCATACGAAAATGCCTGCTTCTGACAAACTTGTTTAGGATTTTCAAATCCAGAATGGGTCTGACTGACCCGTCCTTTTTGGGCACCGTGAACAGGTTGGAATAAAACCCCATGCCCCTGTCTCTTAAGGGGACCTTGCAGATGACCCCGAGCTCCTGAAGGTCCTGCACAGCCAGCATCAAGACTCGAGCTGAGGCAGGATCCTGCGGGATCCGAGACCCAACGAACCTGGTAGGGGGCAGTACAGCAAATTCTATCTTGTAACCGGAGGAGACTTCCTCCTGAATCCACCGGTCTGGGACAAAGCGTCTCCAGACATGCTCGAAGTGCTGTAGGCGTCCCCCCACCCTGACGGGCGAGGGCGCCCCTTCATGCTTGGGGGGTCTTGGGGGGGGGGGGGGCTTTGGGCTTGGGCCCCCAGGAGGAGCCAGGACGGCGTCCTCTGTTCTTGTTCCAGGACTCTGGGCGAGACCCAGAGAAGGACACCCCTCTACCCTGCTTGGCCCCATGGTAGGGGGTCGAATGGGAGCTTGGACCACGAAAGGGCCGAATCTGACGCTTGCGCTGGGGCAATTTGCCACCTTTGGCAAAGATATCTAACCTTTCTCCAAACAGGCGCAGCCCCTTAAATGGAAGCCCCGTAAGGGCCTTCTTGGCTACGTTGTCCGCAGCCCACTGGCGTAACCAGATCGCGCGGCATATGGCCACCACCAAAGCAGAAGATCTAGCGCTCAGCTTAATAGCATCGTCCGATGCAGATAGGATATAATTCACAAAGGTCTCACAGGTGGCCAGAGCGTTGGCGGCCTCAGAGGGCAAGTCATCCGCCCCATTCCAGGGCAGTCTTAACCACCGTCCTGAGCGCCACCACGTGATGGCTAAGGCGCAAACCGGGCGGAGCGACGCTCCCCCAAATGCAAAGGCATGACATGCCAATTGATCAACTCGCCGATCCTCTAAATCCCGCAGTGTAGTAGTGTCGGGGGAGTGCATAATAGAGGTGTTGGACAGATTCAGAATCGGGGCATCGACCTCGGGTGGCGATGTCCAACACTTAACCAGATCGGCAGGAAATGGATACTTCTTATCCACAGCTTTAGGAATCCCCTGGAGTTTGCTGGGATGTTCCCATTCTTTGAGCACTAGGCTATTAAAATGAGTTTGTTCGGGAAACTCCAACCGCACCCTAGCGCTATGAAACAGATCACCCCTTTGCCGAAGGGTCGCGGGAGGGGGAGAGAGGGATAACACATCAAAGATCTGAGACAGCAGTCTATCAATGTCGTCCTGGGACCAATGATCAGAACCAGACTCCTCCTGACTCCTGGACTCGTCCTCGTAGGATCCTGAGTCAGAGAGCAGTTCCCCTTCCTCTGATGGGGACTGAGCATAGGAAAGCAGTAGATCATCAGATTCTACAGGGAGAATAGTAGCTTCAGGATTCAAATGACGCCTCTTGGCAGTAGCCTTGCGCGCCAAGGAGCCAGTGATGAAGCTTTCCACACTAGCCAATCTAGAGGCCAAATCAGCGTGAGAATCCCCACTAGTATTGGGCGTTAGGCTCAAGCTTGGGGGAGTAGGGGAAGTAAGGCGAGGTGCGGGCTGGCCTCGGAAGAGGTGGGGAGACCGGCTAGCTCCTGTTGGGCACAAGGGACGCAGACCCGTGCATTGTCACCGCTGCTAGGTAAAACCCCACAAGCTGCACACAGACGGGCTTGGCCCTGGGGGACCCCGTTCACAATATCCTGGGATGCCTCCATATGGGGATTATTAAATTCAATATGCCAGTAGGGATTGACGCTTTAAGCAACCCTGGATGCCCCAATAACCCGCTGGGAAGTGGGAGTAATTTCTGAAAAAAAGTCTGGACCGGGAGCTACGTCGGGCCGTGAGAAGCCACCGAGGACCACTGTCTGAAAGACACAAGGGGAACAGGGATGTCAGAGCCGAGCGCAAAGAAGCAAGCTAGGGAAAAGATCGCCCATGAGGGCACTTACAGGTCTGCGAGGGGAGGACCGTCTTCACCACGCGCATGCGAGAAGGAAATGGCGCCCAGCGAACCTCGAAGGGCGGGCCAGAGCGGGCGATGACACGGAACGCGCCAGACCGAACCACGCCCCCCCCCCGGAGAGCGCGAAGCTAGAAGGCGCGCAGCCAATCAGGAGAGAATAGTAGATACGTCAGCATCACTTCAGAGAAGAAGTCTGACAGAGTGAGTAAGGAGATTGAAAAACGCCGTAGCTTCCCCGAACAGTGCTGCCGTATGCGCCATAGAGAACAGTAAAACGCTGCGGTTAGTTGAAAAACTAAAAAGTGAAACGCGCTCTGACACCCGGTAGCGGTAAAGCCATCTATAGTGTAATAAAGGCAAGGATAGGCCATCAACACATAACCCCCCCCCCTCTTTTTCCCCCCTCTAACGGGGGAATCTGGGGAGGAAGGTGACCCGAATAGAGGGTTCATCGTTAGATGGGACATGGGGGCACTGGTGCGGGAGGGGCATCCACTGAAGGCTCACCATTCGCCTTAACCGCCTGCCCTATGGAGGGGGATTGCGGTGGAGACTAGCTCCGTAAGCACACTGGGTGCTTCCTACCTGACCAACGCAGCCCACCCGACCAACGCAGCCCAGGCTGGGAGACATTAATTCACAATGAGGACGGGTGGAAATAGTCCCGCAGGGCCTCAGGCTGTCAAGCCCCGCTCGCCTGCGAGAGCGTGATACTTCATGTCTTCGCAGTTCCAGCACTGCAGAGAAATCTGGGGATTTGTGGGAGGTCCCTCGGTATATGTAGGGCCGGGAGGAGCTTGTTTTCTACATGTCTGCAGTGCACGGCGCCGGAGGCGGAGGATTACCCCACATGTTATTACTACTACTGGAGCAGGACGTGCTGTATGCTTAGAATAATAAACCCAGGTTTTGTTCTGCTTTAATGTGTATTTTTTCAGATGCCATATTGGCCTCTTTTTCTCCAATAAGAAGAGGCAAACTCTTACAGCTTCGTAGGCCCTGAATTCTATAAAGAATTAGGTTATATCTACATATAAAATCCCAAATAACAAAAAGCAGATATACTGAGATACCCCAAAATCAAAGCCAAATGTGATTTTAATTTTTTTAATTTTAAATGACAAGGGGCAGAGAAAATAGAAACGCTAACGTCACCATTTCTGAAATAAGACAAATGTTTTTCCTTTTCTCAACTGGGACCATTTTGTCTGAGCACCCTCCTTTCATTCTGAAGTGGTCTTGCCCATGTCCCTGCTAAAAGCAAGGATGGATTTCTAAGAGGAAGTGATGGATTAGAATAGAACGGATTTGAGTGGTGAACATAAAAACATCACAGACTCAGTGTTGGGGTCAAATATGTACATTTAGCACCTTTCAGTTTAAAGTGGACCAAAACCCAGGATTTTGACTACCCTGGGCTTTGGTCCTTACCCCCCCAGGGACCCCCGCTATGTAAAACCTGCCTGAACCTTTCCCCGATCCTACGGCGCATGTGCGGATCCGCTCTCACCTCTTCGTCTAAGGCTAGTGGACCTGAGCGTGCCGTTGGCTGTATCCCCTTGCTATGCTCTAATAGGGAACATGTCTGCACCGGCCATACACAAAGTAGCCAGCTGCTGCTCAAGCATGCGCCATTGGACCGAGGAAGGTGGTGAGTTTTCTGGGCAACCTGGGGGGATTCACACCCAGGGGAGGGAATCTAGTGGCCCTGGAATCTATAAGATGGACGCGTGGGTTTTGGTCCACTTTAAACATTGTAGAGTTCGCCTTTATGTTTGAATTTAAAATATGTCCGACCATAAATTATTAGTTATTAAGACAGTTTGTATGTAAAAAGCTATACATAAAAACCATTAAAATCGAGGTAAATATTGGTTTTAACAGTGTTTCTTTCTGGAGAAGTGATATTGTTACACAGTCTAAAAGCAGAAAAGAAAGATAAACAACATTATTGTAGAAAAATAATAACTCCCCATCCACTGCTCATTGCCGACCCTCCTCTTAGGAGAGACTCTGTACCCTTTGGTTACAAAAAAAAATGCTTTGGTTCAAATGTGGAAATTTAAGCTTGTTGGGGAAATGAATGTGGTTCTGTGCAAGTCTATCTTCATAAACTACAAACCAAGTCAAACCTTAAAAACACATCACCTATTTGGATTAGAATGGTGTTTCCCAAACTTTGGCAAGTTAGGTAGGGTATCATTTCTATTGAAATGAGTGAAGTAGTTTAAACTCTGTGAAGCCACCACTTGCTTTTGATGAGCCCATTTTTTTTTTACATTAAACATCCCCGAAATGTCTTCAATAACCCACAAAATCCCCCCTGAACACATTGCACTAGAGTAAGGAGTAGGAACATGTCCCGATATGGCACCTCTGTACATTAATGCAAAGGCTTGCTGCTGTGATCTGCTGTTTAAAGCAGATCTACTGGAATCCCAGTGTGTAGTGATGGCAAAGAAAGTAGAAAAAGGTAAACAACTCATAGCTATCCTTCAAAAAGAAGGGAGGTTCCAAAAATAATAACATAGCCAACATTTAAATAAAAATGAGGGAGAAGAAACGGACCTAAAATTGCCACCAGTAAACAAATGAGTATACCAACCCAAGCCGTGCATTTTCCCCACCAGTGGAAATTGAAAGGCTTTTGGCATGGAAGGTACCTTGGGCAACTCAAAAGCCAATTGATCCCACAGATGGCAAGATTCTCAAACACCTCTTAAGGCCCGAATAAAAATCTATAAATAAAGCCTCATGAATTGCTTAGATCAGGGGTTCACACCAGTGGTATCCCTAGTTTAGTTCCCTTTAATGACTACGTTCATATAGGTGTCGAAAGTGGAAAGGAAACAGATTTCCAACTTTCTACAATGTTTTATCCGGTAACTTCGTGTTGCAACTCCAAATTCAATTATTATAGGCCCTGTATACCTACGTATACCTCTGTAAAATACAAAGGTAACAGAGGTGACTAATGGGCACTATTTTAACTCCTGTAAAGGCCCTGGTAAGAGAAAAGGGAAGGCTGGCACATAACTATACAATAGTTACAACTGTATACATAATAGACAATAGAAATGTAGGTTAGACATTTGAGCAGTAGGAGTGGCAGGATGATGACCCTAGAAATAAAAACTTCTGTTTGAAAAATGATTTGTAACTTCACTTGCTACCTGCAGCGCTACACTATCTTGAATGTTTAATTACTGCTACCTGGGAAAATAAATTCTAATGATAACCCATATTGTAAAATACATTAGAATTTAAATTTTTCCTCCCCAGTACTATAAGAAAGTCTATCGAGGCCCCAAAAAGTCTAACAATTCCCATTTACAAAGCAGAAATCAGCTAGAACTAAGCAATTAGGAAGGCTTCAGATTGTTATAAATGCTAATACAGCCTCCTACCCATGCCCCCCTGGAGCAATCAGCCATTGTGGAGGAAACAGGGCCAGCAAGGATGGAATCTCTATGCATCAGAGCACATGTGCCCATCCCTCCGCCTCAAGGGCCACCAACAGGCCTGGTTTTGGAGATCGCCACACAAATGCACTGGTGAGGTAATTAATGCTCAGGCAGAGCTGTAGACTGAAATTACTTAACCTGAGCATCTGTGAGGAGACCTGCAACCTGGCCTTTTAGTGGCCCTTGAGGAGGAAGGTTGAGCTTTAGAGCAGGGTTCCCCAACCCTCCTCCACACAGGTGCACTGGTGTAGAAATTAGAATCAGCAGCACAATGACTACACCTGTGTATCTGTGTGGAGACCTGTTTAATCTCCTTGAGGAGGATGATTGGGGACCCCTGCGTTAGAGCATAGTTGCTCAACCCTCCCCCTCAAGGGTCACCAACAGGCCAGGTATTGCAGATATCATGTAATTAGTGCTGAGTCTATAGCTTTGTCTAAGCACCAATTAAGTCACCTGGGCATCTGTGTGGAGATCTGCAAACCTGGCCTTTTCGTGGCCCATGAGGAGGAAGGTGGAGCTTTAGACCAGGGGCCCCAAACCTCCTTTTCAAGGCCAACCATGAAATTACATATCCTGTAATTAGTGCCGAGTCTATAGCGCTGTCTAAGCACCAATTAAGTCACCTGGGCATCTGTGTAACATGTGCAAACATGGCCTGTTAAGAGGAGGGTTGAGCATCTATGCTTTAGAGCAAATGGTGGCAATGGACTTTTCTGTAGTACGAGAAAGTAAGAGTGCTTACCTAAAACTTAAAGTATTTACATGACACATACAGATCAAGAACCAAAGAAGCACTCTAATTCAGAATGGTTTTATTCCTTTAGCCCTCACTCTAAAATGTGGCTTGTGACTACGTTTTGACACTCTCAAAGTCTCACTTTCCATATAGCCTCTCGCCTTGGACTCTTGAGGGGGAACCGCCTGAAACACGCGTGAATTGGATGGCTATGTAATTATTATTAGCTATTACCCAAGTATCTAGCAATGGGAGCTTGGGAGATAACCCAAAGAGATTTGCATGGCTCCATCTACTCATTTAGGGGAACAAGACCCAGGATTTTCACTATCCCGGGTTCTGGTCCTCCTCCTGGGACACCCCGGTTTGGTGCCCCACTGTATGAACCCCCCAGAACTCTGAATCCACTCATCTCTCCACAGCTAGCCGCTAGCCCCCCACAGCCATTCAGTTGCATCAGGCGGGGTCACAGCCAAGAAGGGAGGCGAGTAATGAAAGCTGAACGGGCATGCGCCATCTGCTCGGGGGAAAGGTAAGAATATCAGGCAGCCTGGGGGGTTTCACACGGCAGGGTAATCTCAGTTCAGGATCCCCCGGGGAGAGGGTGTAAACCTGACCTGGCATTTCAGACTGCAGGGTGGGTTATGGTCCACGCAGTTCTGTGGTTCTTGGTCTGTATGTTAATACTTTTTAAGTTTTAGGAAAGCACTCTGACATTTTCCTTTTTAATAAGGAGTGTTTTTTTAGGAGTGTTCTTATCCCACTATATTCAGCCTAAGATGAACCTCTTCCTAAAATGCTTGTGATTATGTTCTAGTATAAGGAAACACAACTTTGTACAGAAAAATCTTTAGCTTGTCTCGAAAAACCCAAATGAATGCAATCAAGTTCTTGTGCCCCCAACCCTATTACTCCAAAGTAGCCTATAAATGATTTGCTGTGCTGCAAAAATAGCTGTGCTAAACATACAAACAAAAACAGGCTTATGTACAGAAGCAATGATTCCATCATATTGTGCCAAATGGGAGTCCCTCCTCATATACGATAGGTAATTGCACCATAGGGCCTGTGTACAGGTAATGGAACATTATACTGTGCCAAAATGCCTCTTTAAAACTGCTGATTCAATCAATAGCCATACAAAATACATTTGCTTAGGACATCAAATTGAGGCAGAAGGACAATATATAGATACCATAAAAACAAAAAAGGCAGAAAGAATATATATATCTGAGTAGAACACAAGAATACATGTGTGCAGGTATGTTGATGACATATTGTGCAGCCAAGATAAAATGTACAGATATTATGTGGATGTAGCATTGTGCCAGGACAGTCAACATATATGGTGGGTCATCATGTTGTGCCATGATGTCCCACTACAGATACAATAGGGACAGGATACTGTTGAGGACATGATATTGTGCCAGTAGGTTCACGTACTGATAAAATGAGGAAACAATATTGTGCCAAATGCCACAAATATTTGTGGTCATTCTCTGTAAATTTTAACAGTTACATTCCTTTCCATTTATAAATTAGCAACAAAGAAAAAAGTTAAATCTAAACCAAAATGGGTTAGGACAGTCTAGTAAATATACAGTAGTCTATATAAACATTCTATAAAGAAAATCAATATCTTTGTTGGAAGCAATATCCCACCATGGATAGAGAGCTAAAAATCATTTGCGTCACTCTCCATTATTTGTAGCTCTAGAAGATTATTTGAACAAATAACAAAATATGGGAACATAAATCAACGTTTTAAAAAAAAAAACACAGATCAAACACTGGATCGAAGTCCTAGAAGGAGCCAACCTGCTCGCTTCAATTTTTCCCCAATAAAATATGTATTTCTGTTTCCATTTTGTAAATGCCTTGCCAAGCACATTGATAAGGCCCTGCCACTACCCTGAAATAAATACATATTACATGTAGAGAAAAAGTCATCTGAGAAATGTAGAAATGGATTTCAAGTGACTTTGGAAGTCGGCTGCCTGTAGCTTCAGGAACAGTCGCTATTGTTTCAATTTCTAAAACGTTCAACAAAAGTCTCTTGATAGTCTTTAAAAATAAAAAAGAAGCACTTAGTTCCTAGCCATTCCATAACTGAGGTCCACAGTGTTTTTCACGCTATTTCTATATTCATTCACTTTTTAATTTTAGGACAGTGTTTTGTTTAAAAGGAGGTTTTAATTTTTACCCTATACTGTCTTTTTTAAAGAATATTTGACTTCAGAAACATGACTTTGTTAATGTCTTCTGGGCTAAGAAGTCTCCGTTTTTTAATAAGCAAGGCCTGTTCGCACATATTTACGCACTCGCTTCGCGCTCCGATAGCAGGGACAGCCAGTAACCAGAAGGCAAGTTTGGAAAGTCTTGTGTGTTTTTGAGTAACAGATGACCAGAACTGGAAAAGGTCAGGGGTTACTTGAAAAAGTGGTTCCTGCAGGTAGTCGTACACTTCGTTTTTCCCTATTCGATTATCTTCCTGAACTTTGGTTGAATCTGAAGATTGTCTAGATTTTTTCAAAGGTGCCTCAAACTCTGAGTCTTCCACTCCATCCCTGACCTCATTAATTAGTTCACAAACCTTGGTAATTATTTCCTCGTGTTGGTAGGGAGGTACAGGCCGTAGTTTCTGGTGAGGATCCAGAATCATGGCAACTTTGTGAGCAGACTCTACCTTAAAGTTCTCCTTTAAAGCTTCAAGGAACAGATGGCACAGTTTGCTGATGACCCCTGCATCATTTGCTTTTGAAGTGAAGAGTTTCTCAAGCTTGACGTAGGTTGGCAGGACAAGCTGCAGTGTCGGTTTACGTTCGCTGCTAAGGTCAATAACTGCTTGTTTCACGGGGGCAAGTATGGCAGCTAAATTGCTCAGTAGATGTTTGTTTAGGTTTTGTATGATGTTCAACTTTTTTGCACGGCTATAAAATTCACAGATTTGCTCATACCGTTCGTGAACAAGCAAAAGGGAGTCTGTCACAGAGTTCCAACAAGGAGGGGGAGAATTTTCCCCAAGGGAACCAAAAGTCTCTCGAGCAAAAACAGTTGATCCAGCCAACTCTTCGGTGACATTCAAAAGTTCTATAACTTCATGCATATTACGGGCCTGCAAGGTGCGCTTGTTCAATACGCTTTGTACCACAGAGTTTAGTGAACATGCCGAACACCGCAAGCAGGTCCCAACCTTAGAAAAAGCTGAAGAGTTAACTTTGCAGTCTGTGACGTAAACAGTCCTGATTTCTGACATCACAAACTCTGAGAGCACATTCTGTACCCACTGGTGTATGAATTCCCCACTGTCTCTATGGTCTACGTCTTTAATTCCTAGGACGTAACGTTTTATCTGATGCCCTTCGACCTGATACGCAGTAAGGACATAGCAAGAGTCAGGGCCTACAGTCTGGGAGTGGCAGGTCACCCCAATTCCCAGGCATACGTTGCCTCCTAGAGCACAGGTCACTTTGACTTTCACTTGGTTGTACATTCTAGGTAATTGTTTCATAGCTAAACCGTTCATGTTCCCCAGAATTTCATTCACAGAAAATGCTCCGTAACGAGCACCAGCATCAACAAGGGATTGGGCCAGCTTGAGGAAGTCTTTTCCATTGACCACACTCAGTGCTCCAAGATCGGCACACATTACCCTCAGCAGCCGTTCAGCAATGGCCTGACGCTCCTTTTCAGGGAGTGTGTTGTTAACAGATGGCACGGTGGGAGCAGGAACTGCAGGGGCTGCTGCTGTTGTTGCTGATGCTAAAGATAGAAGAAACATTTAAGGATTAACAATAATGATTATATTACAACTGCTACAAAACTGGGAATATTTAATAGTTTGCATTCTAGTCCCAGTTGCCAATATAATTTATTAGGCAGGCATGCAAGTTGTACCATGCACATCCACCAGGCAAACTCCAATGTTTGCCAGTGGTCATGTGGCCATACAATTCCAGGGGTTACTAAAATACAATTCTGTGAAATACTCACCTGTAGAATTGGTATTAAAGTATACAGTACGTCCTGCTCCAGATAGATTACTTACACTTGGGTTATCCTCCGGCAGATGGCGCTGCACTGCAGAGACATGTAAAACAGGCTCCTCCCGGCCCCTCAAATACCCGGGGACCTCCCACAAATCCCCAGCATTGAAAAGCAGTGAACAAGAAACCGGGAGAATTTAACCACCCAAAACAAAACTAGTAACTATAACAATGATGATAATCGCCATACAGGGGATCCATAATAATGCAACAACAGGGTGGGGTGGAGCAGGATGTACTGTATACTTCTAATACCAATTCTACAGGTATTTCACAGAATTCTATTATTCTTAGTATACAGTACGTCCTGCTCCAGATAGATTACTTACACTTGGGACATCCAGTAGCAGTGTCCATAAAGTAGGGTGGGATCCCCAATAAGAAAAGGTAACAGCAGGCAGTTTAAACCACTGCCGCCTGTAAAACCTTGCGGCCAAAAACAGCATCAGCTGAGGCCCTAACGTTAACCTTGTAAAACTTTGAAAAGGTATGAACAGAAGGCCAAGTAGCGGCCTTGCAAACTTGTTCAACAGAAGCCTGGTGCTGGAAGGCCCAAGAGGCACCAATAGCACGAGTAGAATGAGCTGTAAGGAGGAAGGGAGGACTCTTCCCCTTAGCCGAATAGGCCTGAATCACAGCCTGACGGATCAATTTGCTGATAGTAGACTTGGCAGGAGCCAAACCCTTCCTAGGACCAGAAGGGACCACAAAAAGAGCATCAGTCTTCCTGAAGGACACAGTGACTACTAGGTAATACTTCAGGGACCTGACCACATCCAAGCATTACTAGGATTAGGGCACAAGGAAGGAAGAACAATATCCTGGTTCAAATGAAAAGCAGACACCACCTTAGGCAGGAAATCTGGCTTAAGCGGAACACCACCTTAACCTTGAGGGTAAGTGCAGCCAGAGCAGCATCCTGAATAGGCTCGAAGGGAGCACCCTGCAAGGCAGACAAGACCAAATTCAAATCCCAAACAGGGACCATAGGTTTTCGTGGGGGACGCACATGAGTAACCCCCTGAAAGAAAGTGCTGACCAAGGAATGTCGAGCAAAAGACTTCTGAAAGAAAACAGACAGGGCAAAAACATGACCCTTCAAAGTACTGAGTTGGAGACCAAGCCTTGCTGTGAGAACTCTAGAACCCTGGGAACTGAGAACACCCGACAGGGAAGAGACCTAGACTCACACCAGTCAATGTAAGCATGCCAAACCCTATAATAGATGGAAGATGAAGACTTCTTCCTAGCCTTCACCATGGTCTCAACCACGGAGGCAGACAAGCCCTTCTCCATCAAGATGAGGGTTTCAGCAGCCAGGCCGTCAAAGCCAGAGTTTGTAAATTGGGATGGTATAAGGGGCCCTGAGTGAGCAGATCTGGCACTGCTGGCAGGACGTACTGATCTACTGCCATCTGCACCACGTCTGCGAACCACACTCTTCTTGGCCACCTGGGGGCCACCAAAATAACTGGCACCCTTTCCAGAGCAATCTTGCGCAGTACCCTGCCCAGCAGGGGGAATGGAGGAAAGACATACGGGAGCAGAAATTCCTGCCATGACATGGACAGAGCATCTGTGGCCAAGGCCAGAGGATCCTGAGACAGGGAGACAAAAGCCTGGAGCTTGTGACGGGATGCAAACAGATCCACATCCGGTAGACCCCAACGGTGACATAGGGACTGGAATACCCTGTTGCAGAGGGACCACTCTCCCTGACGAGAGGTCTCCCTGCTCAGAGAGTCTGCCAGTAGATTCTCTGCCCCCGGGATGTACACAGCCGAAATGCATTGAACATTGGCCTCTGCCCATGTCAGAATCCGCGATACCTCCTGGAGGGTCCTCCTGCTCCGGGTCCTTCCCTGATGGTTGATGTAGGCAAGCGCCGTCCTGTTGTCTGAGCGCACCTGCACAGACAGACCTCTCAGGTGATTGGTCAACTGCTTCAGTACCAACCTGATTGCCCGCAGTTCCAGAATGTTGATGGGTAAGTGGGCCTCCTGAGGACCCCACCTCCCCTGGAACCGCAGGGACTTCCAGAATCCCCCCCATCCTGACAGACTGGCATCCGTGGTGACTGTCTCCCAGGAGGGGGCCAGGAAGGATCTGCCTCCCATCAAGTTCCTGTGGTCCAGCCACCAGGAAAGGGACCGTCGGACCGAGGGGGGAAGCACACAGATCCCGTCCAAGGACGTTGGATCCTTGTCCCATACTGACAGAAGGTGACGTTGAAGAGGCCTCAAATGGAACTAAGCAAAGGGCACCGCCTCGACGCATGCCACCATCGGGCCCACCAACTGCATTCCCTGCCTGAGGGAGGGCTGGGGGCACGATAGCAGGAACCTCACCTGCGCAGTTAGAGCTTCCACCTTCTGCTGAGGAAGGAATATCCTTGACTGAATCGTATCCAGAATCATTCCCAGGAATGGGGTCACTGAGGAAGGGGACAGGGGGGACTTGGGGTGATTGATTACCCAGCCGAAGGACTCCAGGGTGGACACCACCAGCTGAGTGTCCAACTCTGCCTGTTGCAGAGACCGAGAGGTGATGAGTATGTTGCCCAGGTAGGGTAGCAAGGGTATGCCCCTTGACGGCTAGACATCACCCCTGCCAGCACTTTGGTGAACACTCTGGGAGCTGAGGTGAGACCAAAGGGCAGGGCCACAAATTGGTAATGTTGGTCTTCCAACGTGAATCTGAGAAACCTTTGGTGTCCAGGGAACACAGGAATGTGTAGGTAAGCATCTTTGATGTCCACCGACGTCATGAGATCCCCTGGGCGCAGGGAGCCAATGGCCGAGCGCAGAGTTTCCATGCGAAAACGCTTGTTTCTGACAAATTTGTTGAGGATCTTTAAATCCAGAATGGGCCTGACCGACCCATCTTTTTTGGGGACTGTGAAAAGGTTGGAATAGAACCCCTTACCTCTTTCTCTTAAGGGGACACTGCATATCCAGAAGGCCTTGCACGGCCTGCATCAAGACCTGAGCTGAGGCAGAGTCCTGGGGGATCCTGGACTTGACGAATCGTAGTGGGGGGGGCGCCCAGCAAACTCTATCTTGTAGCCAGAGGACACTACCTCTCGAATCCACCTGTCTGAGACGTGATGCCTCCAGACGTGCGCAAAATGCTGTAGCCGTCCCCCCACCCTGATGGGCAAGGGCGCCCCATCATGCCTGGGGAGGCTTGGGAGGGGCTTTTGGTTTAGAGCCCCAGGAGGCACCGGGGCATTGTCCACTGTTCCTGCGCCAGGGGTCTGTGCGAGACCCCGCAAAGGACACCCCTTTGCCCTGCTTAGCACCACGGTAAGGGAGTGAAGGGGGCCCCTGGCCCCGAAAGGGTCGAGACTGCCGCCTGCGCTGGGGTAACTTACCTCCTTTAGCAAAAAGATCTAGGCGATCTCCAAACAGGCGTAGCCCCTTAAATGGAAGCCCAGTAAGGGCCCTCTTAGCAGCATTGTCAGCAGCCCACTGGCGCAGCCAGACCACGCAGTGTATAGCCACCGCCAAGGCAGAGGTTCTGGCACACATCCTAATGGCATCATCCAAGACAGATAGGATAAAGTTCACAAACATATCACAGTTAGACAGTGCATTACATGTATCAGGTTGCCCTTCATCAGACCCATCAAGTACACTTCTGATCAGGGTCCTGAGCACCACAGACGTAATGGCCGAGGCGCAAACTGGGTGCAGCGCCGCCCCCACAAACGCAAAGGCATGACACGCTAATTGGTTAATGCGCCGGTCCTCAGCATCCCGCAGCGTAGTAGTGTCGGGGGAGTGCATAATAGAGGTGCTAGACAACCCTAGAATAGGAGCATCAACCTCAGGGGGCAATGACCAGCACTTAACCATGTCAGCAGGAAAGGGATACTTTCTGTCCCAACTCTTAGGTATGCCGGGAAGTCTACTGGGACGTTCCCACTCCTTAAGCACGAGGCTATTGAAATGGGTTTGCTCAGGAAATTCCAGACGAGCCTTACACACGCGCGCGCGACTGTACAGGGAAAGGCGCCAAAAGACCCTCGAAGGGCGGGCCAGAGCGGGCAGTGACGCAGGGTGCGCCAAGCCAGGCCCCGCCCCCCCGAAGAGCGCGAAGTCCACAGACAAGTGGCCAATGAGGACGCAGGAGCGTCTGAGGCAACACCGCCGCCCGGCATCCAATGAAGGAAAGGGCGCGCACGGTGGCGGCATTCGCAATAGTAAAAAGCAAGTCAGCGCGGCGGTTGACACACATATACTAGTCCCAACGCACATACCAACAGGCGATATACACGAATCACGGTACACGCTCTACCACCCCCCCTTCTTTTCCTCTCGAAGGCTACGGGGAGAATGAGGGAGGATGGCAGCCCTTTGTACAGGACCCACCGCTACCGGGACATGGGACAATAATGCGTGAGGGGCATCCCATAAAGGCTCACCATCAGCCTATACCACCTACCCTTTGGTGGGGGACTGCGGTGGAGCAGCGCTCCTTAAGCACACATGGTGCTGCCTACCTTCACCCGACCAGCGCAGCCCAGGCTGGGAGGCACAACACAACAAGGACGGGTGGGAATAGTCCAACAGGGCCGCAGGCTTTAATAGCCCCGCTCACCTGCGACAGAGTGATAATTTCATGTCTTCGCAGTAAGCACTGCAGAGAAATCTGGGGATTTGTGGGAGGTCCCCGGGTATTTGAGGGGCCGGGAGGAGCCTGTTTTACATGTCTCTGCAGTGCAGCGCCATCTGGCGGAGGATAACCCAAGTGTAAGTAATCTATCTGGAGCAGGACGTACTGTATACTAAGAATAAATACAATTCTGTGATTACTCACCTGTAGAATTGGTATTATATGTATACAGCACGTCCTGTTCCAGAAGATATTCCTTACTCTTGGGTTATACATCCATAAAGAGGTAACGAAAAATAATGATAACAAGGGTGGGGTGCAACAGGACGTGCTGTATACATATAATACCAATTCTACAGGTGAGTAATCACAGAATTGTATTATTCTAAGTATACAGCACGTCCTGTTCCAGAAGATATTCCTTACTCTTGGGACATCCAAAAGCAGTGTTCGTAAGGTAGGGTTGGATCCTCAAAAGTAACAGCAGATAGTTTAAACCACTGCCGCCTGCAGAACTTTGTGGCCAAAAGCAGCATCAGCTGAGGCCTTAACATCAACCTTGTAGAACTTAGAAAAAGTATGAACAAATGACCAAGTGGAGGCCTTGCAAACTTGTTCAACAGAAGCTTGGTGCTGAAAAGCCCAAAAGGCACCAATAGCACGAGTAGAATGAGCAGTAAGGCGGAAGGGAGGCTCCTTCCCCTTAGCAGAGTATGCCTGTATCGGATCCACTTGCTGATAGTGGACTTAGCCGGAGCCAGACCCTTCTTAGGTCCAGACGGGAGCACAAAGAGAGCGTCCGTCTTCCTGAAGGATTCAGTAGCCACCAAATAGAACTTCAGGGTCCTGACCAAATCCAGAGAGTGTAAAACCCTCTCCTTAGAATTACTAGGATTAGGACACAGAGAAGGCAAAACAATGTCCTGATTGAGATGAAAAGGCAGAAAATCTGGCTTTAAACGAAACACCACCTTGTCCTGGCGTCTCTCTAAAAAAAGGAGGCTTGATGGAAAGCGCCGCCAACTCAGAAACACGCCTCACAGAAGTGATAGCAACCAAAAAGACCACCTTAAGCGTAAGAATGGACAAAGGGGCTCCTTGCAAGGGCTCGAAGGGAGACCCCTGCAGAGCAGATAAGACAAAGTTCAAGTCCCAGACTGGTAACATAGGCTTATGTGGGGGGACGCACGTGAGTAACCCCCTGGAAGAAGGTCTTAACCAGGGGATGCTGAGCAAAGGATCTTTGAAAAAAAATAGCCAAGGCAGAAACATGACCTTTCAGAGTACTGAGCTGAAGACACAGATCCAAACCATGTTGCAGAAACTCCAGAATCCTAGGAATAGAAAACACACGACAGGGAAGCGAATTAGACTCGCACCAGTCAATGTAAGTACGCCAAACCCTGTAGTAGATGGAAGAAGAGGACCTTTTCCTAGCCCTGATCATGGTATTTACAGAGCAGATCTGGAACCAAGGGCAGGGCGTAATGATCTACTGCCAGCTGCACAATGTCTGCGAACCACACTCCTCTTGGCCAACAGATGGCCACCAGTATGGCTGGCACCCTTTCCTGAGCTATCTTGCGCAGCACCCTGCCCAGCAGGGGAAAATGGGGAAACACATACAGAAGCTGAAACCCCGTCCAAGACATTGCCAGGGCATCCATGGCCAAGGCCAGAGGATCCTGGGACAGAGAGACAAAGACTGGAAGCTTGTGATTGTGACAGGACGCAAACCGATCCACATCCGGCTGACCCCAGCGGTGGCACAGGGAGCGAAACACCCTGCTGCTGAGGGACCATTCTGAGGTCCCCCTGCTCAGAGAGTCTGCCTCCAGATTCTCCACCCCCGGGATGTACACAGCCGAGATGCAGGGAACATTCTCCTCCGCCCAGGACAGTATCAGGGACACTTCCTTGAGGGCCCTCTTGCTCCGGGTCCCTCCCTGATGGTTGATGTAGGCAACCGCCGTCTGGTTGTCCGAGCGGACCTGAACAGCCCGACCCCGCAGGTGTGGGGTTAAGTGGGCGAGAACCAACCTGATCACCCTCAATTACAGAATGTTGATAGGGGCATGGGCCTCCTGAGGGCCCCACTGACCCTGGAATTTCAGGGACTACCAAAAGCCCCCCCAACCTGTCAGACTGGCATCCGTGGTGACAGTCTCCCAGAAGGGAGCCAGAAAGGATCTGCCCCCCAGCAGATTCCTTGAGTCCAGCCACCACGATAGAGACCGCCTGACCAGAGGGGACAGGACCTGACCCAAGGACACAGGGTCCCGATCCCACACTGACAAGAGGTGAAGCTGAAGAGGCCTTATGTGAAACTGAGCATATGGAACCGCCTCGAAGCAGGACACCATCAGGCCCACCAGCTGCATGATGGATGAGGACAAGAAAGAAGGAGCTGAGCTTTCTCTTGAAGACTCTCCACCTTCTGCTGAGGAAGAAAGATCTTGACCTGAGATGAATCCAGAATCATGTCCAGAAAGGACTTCACCATGGAAGGAGACAGGGAGGATTTGGGGTGGTTGATCACCCAGCCGAATGACTCCAGTGTGGACACCACCCGCTGAGTGTCCAGCTCTGCCTGATGGAAGGATTGAGAAGCGATAAGCATGTCGTCCAAGTTGGGAAGAATGGGAATGCCCTGAGATCTCAGCAGAGCCATCACTCCTGCCAGCACCTTGGTAAATACCCTGGGAGCCGAGGTGAGACCGAAGGGCAAAGCCACAAATTGGTAGTGCTGATCCTCCAGAGCGGACCCGAGGAATCTCCGATGACCTGGAAAGATAGGTACGTGAAGGTAAGCATCCATGATGTCTACAGAGGTCATGAAGTCCCCTGGGCGTAGGAAAGTCACAGCTGAGCGTAGAGTCTCCATGCGAAAGTGTCTGACAAATTTGTTGAGGTGCTTCAAATCCAGGATGGGTCTGATGGACTCATCTTTTTAAGGATGCCCCAATAGCCCACTAGGGAAGTGGGAGATATACAATACAAAAGCCCGCCAATAAGGGGTTAACGCTAAAAGGGGATAGGACCGGGAGAAACCACTAAAAGATTGACCCGCCTGTAAGACATAAAGCAAAGATCCCGTAAGCATAATACAATGAAAGTACAAGTAAAAGCCAGCCCGCAGGGGCACTTACGGACAGCGATAGGGAGACGCCAGACACGCAGCAAACTAGCCCAAAATGGCGCCCGCATATACCTCGAGGGGCGGGTCTCGGAGAAGTGATGCAGAAAACGTCATCCGCAAGGCCCGTCCCCCCCCCCCCCCCGAAGAGCGCGAAAACGCGCCGTCGTGACAAGGCCAGCCAATGACGGCTCATCAGAGTCTGAGGCGATGTCGCCGCCCGCCGGCGGAGCGAAGTTGAAGCGCGCTGCGGCATATAATACAAAGCAGTAAAAGCAAAACATGAAAACACATTAATATACATACAACACTCCCCCCCTTCCCCCTCGAGATCTACCCAGGGAGAGCGAAGGGGAAGCAGCGGACCACCTAAGAGGAGCCTAACTGAGGGGACTGGCGGCGAAGGGCACATGGCCACGGGAGGGGCATCCCATAAGGCTCACTACGGGCCTATACCGCCTACCTCCTTAGCACCTGGCATCGGTGCTGCCTACCATCACCCGACCAGCGCAGCCTAAGCTGGGAGGCAGAGAACAGGAACGGGTGGGAATAGTCCTACAGGGCCGCAGGCTAATAAGCCCAGCTCACCTGCGAGTAGAAAGGGCCATCTTCTAGTCATCACAGCCCAGACTGCAGAGAAGAACTGGGGAATTTGTGGGAGGTCCCTGGTATATATGGGGCCGGAAGGAGACACTTTTCTGTCTCTGCAGTCCAGCGCCATCTACTGGATGTATAACCCAAGAGTAAGGAATATCTTCTGGAACAGGACATGCTGTATACTTAGAATAATATTTTCCCAGGTGTATACATTACATATATACTTGAATTTCCCATTTTTGGTGGGTAGGCTAAATATAATGGCTATGTGACTGAATATTTAAACCCGGGTGGGTGTTGTTCACAGAACAGAGGACATCCTTCTTATCTTGCTCTTTATTCCCCCCAATGAAAACCAAACCCTACAACTGACCCTAAAATTAAAAAAAAAATCTATTTTTTGCAATTTGTAGTGTTTTTTTGTAATAAAAAAATGTAAGTTTGTCAATAAAATCTTATTGCGTGTGAAACCCCAAATTCTCCCGGTTACAGCGGTACCACATATGTATAGGTAGACACCCTTTGCTGCCCAGGAGAATCCCCCAAACTGAAACAGCACTTTAGGAGATTTTCGGATAAAATACAACTGTGATATGTGCTATGCGCACCTTGCAGTTTTTCCAGAAAAACAACCCTTTACATTTGAAATCAAGCCTCAAGCTTTCTAGGCGTACCAGGCTGGTTTATGTGGGCATAGTTTTTTGGAAGTAATCCCTCAATCAATTCTTTGGTTGCACAGAGTTTCCCTAAAAAAGAATTAAAAGGAAGAATCAAGCCACATTTTCCTAAAAAAAACTATATGCAAACAAGAAAAAACAAGTAAAATCTCAAAAAGCAACATGCCCCGAACAGAACAATACCCAGCATGCATAGCTACTAGCCAAACACCACAAAGTAAAGCATGTGCGTAACGGTAATTTTACTTGAAAATTTCAGCTCAGTGCTCACCTTGTGATTTTTCAACCAAAACAACCCTTTACACTTGGAATATCCCCCATAAATTATATATCCCCTGAAAGTACACATGTTAAGCTTTCTAAGCGTACCCAGCTTGTTGTAGTGGGCTCATCTTTCTGGAAGTAATCCCTCGAAGAATTCTTAGGTTGCACAGGGTTTCCCTAAAAAAATTTATAAAAAAGCTGAATAAATAACATGTTTTCCTAAAATATCAATATGCAAACAAGAAAGAACAATCTAAATCTGAAAGAGCAAGGTCCCCCGAGCAGATTAATACCCAACATGCATAGGTACTATTAACCCTTTTAATTCCCAGCCTACTTGCGAAGTTTTGTCACCCTCTGTTGACAGGTAATTTTTCCCCATTTTGCGCCATGTTTAACCGTGATTTTTGCCGGAATTTCCAAGAAACTTTTGCAGCAGAGTTTAGGCTTTAACATGAAAAGTCTTGTTTGTAATTTTTCTACAGTTTTTTTTAAATATTTTTGCGTGAAAAACAAAAAAAATAAATAAAATATTTTTAGACAATTGTCTCCTTATTTTAAATAAAAATACCATTTTGTGAATACTCACCTTGTAAAATGGGTATTATAAGTATGTCACACACCCCGCTTCAAGATATCCATTACCTATGGGTTATACTGACCTGAAGAGGCGAATCTGCAGAGATGATAGGAAAAAAGAGAAGCCCCTCCCAGTCCTATAAATGCCTGGGACCTCCCACTCATTACCCAGTATCAAGAAAGCAGTAAGGTAAGGGACCAGGAAGAGCCAAATATCAATCATAACAACGCAAAGTTCACAATATGAAGGATCCAGAATACAAAAAAGGGCGGGGTGAAGCGGGGTGTGTGACATACTTATAATACCCATTTTACAAGGTGAGTATTCACAAAATGGTATTATTCTAAGTATGTCACACACCCCGCTTCAAGATATCCATTACCTATGGGACATCCAATAGCAGTGTCCAAAAAAGGGTGGGAATCCGAAACAAGGCATAACTCACAACTTAAACCACTGCAGCCTGCAGAACTTTACGACCAAAAACAGCATCCGCTGAGGCCCTAACATCAACCTTGTAAAACTTCGAAAAAGTGTGAACAGAAGACCAAGTAGCAGCCTTACAAACTTGCTCAACAGAGGCCTGGTGCTGGAAAGCCCAGGAAGCCCCAACCGCACGAGTCGAATGAGCAGTAACACGAAAAGGGGGATTCCTCCCCTTGGCAGAATAGGCCCCAACAATGGCCTGACGAATCCACTTACTGATGGAAGATTTAGCAGGCGCCAAACCCTTCTTGGGCCCAGATGGCACCACAAAGAAAGCATCAGTCTTGCGAAAAGCAGACGTTACCACCAAATAGTACTTCACCACGCGAACTACATCCAAGGAATGCAGAGCCCTCTCCTTGTCATTGCTGGGATTAGGACACAGAGAGGGCAGAACAATATCCTGATTCAAATGAAAAGCAGAAACCACCTTGGGAAGAAAATCCGTCTTGAAACGGAAAACCACCTTGTCTTGATGTCTTTCAAAATACGGAGCTTGAATGGACAGGGCCGCCAACTCAGAGACACGCCGAACCGAGGTGATGGCTACCAAGAAGGCCACCTTCTGCGTAAGGGAAGACAAGGCAATATCATGCAAAGGCTCGAAGGGAGGGCCCTGAAGAGCAGAAAGAACCAAGTTCAAATCCCAAACCGGAATTAGTGGCTTCCTAGGAAGCCGCACATGCGAAACCCCCTGGAAAAAGGTTTTAAACAGTGGATTGAGAGCAAAAGATTTTTGGAAAAACACCGCCAGGGCAGACACCTGCCCTTTCAGAGTACTGAGTTGGAGCCCTAAATCCAAACCGTGTTGCAGGAATTCTAAAATTCTAGAAATAGAGAATTCCCTACAAGGGAAAGCCCTAGTCTCACACCAATCAATATAAGACCTCCAAGTCCTATAGTAAACAGAAGAAGAGGACTTCTTCCTAGCACTAATAAGAGTCCGAATAACAGCATCAGAAAGACCTTCATCCTTTAAGATGGAGGTTTCAGCAGCCACGCCGTCAAAGCCAGCGTTGGTAAATTGAGGTAACGTAGATGACCCTGTGTGAGCAGATCTGGCAGCAGGGGCAGAACGAACGGATCTTCTGCCAACCTTACCACGTCTGCGAACCAAACCTGTCTTGGCCACCTTGGGGCCACCAGAATTGCTGACACTCCTTCCAGAGTCAGCTTGCGCACCACTTTGGCCACCATGGGAAACGGAGGGAACAGGTACAGAAACCCCAGATCCCTCCAGTTCAGAGACATGGCATCCGTTGCGAGGGCTAGAGGGTCCTTCGCCAGAGACACAAACGCCGGAAGTTTGCAATTGTGACGGGAGGCAAAGAGATCCACTCCCGGTGACCCGCACTTGAGACATATTGAGTGAAAAACTTTAGGATTGAGAGACCATTCCCCCTTGCGGGCCGACAACCTGCTCAGAGAGTCCGCCTCCGTGTTTTCCACTCCCGGAATGTAGACCGCCGAGATGCACGGAACGTGACTCTCCGCCCAGTCCAGAATCAGAGACACCTCCCTGAGGGCACTCCTGCTGCGAGTCCCTCCCTGGTGATTGATGTAGGCAACCGCCGTCCGATTGTCCGACCGGACCTGAACCGGCACACCCTGCAGTTGATGAGTCAAATGAGAGAGAACCATTCTGATGGCTCTCAATTCCAGAACATTGATAGGTTCGTGGGCTTCCAGGGGCCCCCACAGACCCTGAAATTGCAGATCCTTCCAGAAGCCCCCCCATCCTGAAAGGCTGGCATCTGTGGTGACCACCTCCCATCGAGGAGTCTGAAAAGATCTGCCCTTCACGAGATTGGCTGAGTTCAGCCACCACCGGAGCGAGCGGCGAACTCGGGAAGACATCAGAAAAGGATGATCCAGCGACTGAGGATCCCTGTCCCAGACAGCCAGCAGATGGAGCTGTAGCGTCCTTGTGTGAAACTGAGCAAAAGGAACTGCTTCGAACAAAGCCACCATCAATCCCACCAGTCTCATTCCTAGGCGGATGGTCGGCTGAGGAAGGGACAAGAGCGACCGAATCAGCTCCTGAATCAAAAGAACCTTGGATTGAGGAAGGAACACTCTGGCCTGTTCTGTATCCAGAGACATTCCCAGAAAGGATATCGTCCTGGACGGGTAAAGGGAGGACTTGGGGTAATTGATTACCCAGCCGAACCTTTCCAGAGTGGATATTACCGTCCTGGTGTCCAATTCCGCTTGACTGAATGACGATGCCATGATGAGGAGATCGTCCAGATATGGCACAATTCGAATTCCCTGCGCTCTGAGGAGAGCCATCACCCCAGCAAGCACCTTGGTGAAAACTCTTGGAGCTGAGGTGAGACCAAAAGGAAGAGCTGCGAACTGAAAATGCCGATCCTCCACCACGAACCTGAGAAATCTCTGGTGCGCAGGAAAAATTCGGGGCATGAAGGTAAGCGTCCTTGATGTCTACAGACGTCATGAAGTCCCCTTGACGAAGAGATTGGATAGCTGAACGCAGCGTTTCCATGCGAAATTTTCGCAGTCTGATAAACCTGTTGAGAATCTTCAGATCCAGGATGGGCCGGATAGAGCCGTCCTTTTTGGGGACCGTGAACAGGTTTGAGTAAAAACCCCGACCCCGGTCTGATAGGGGCACTGGAGAAATGACCATCATTTCCAGAAGACTTGAAACCGCCGCCCGGAGCCCCTGTGCGGTCAGTGCGTCCGGGGGCATCCGAGACCTGAAGAAACGCGGAGGGGGGCTGGACTCGAACTCCAGCTTGTAGCTGGAAGACACCACTTCCCGGATCCATTTGTCCGAGACCTCCCGATCCCAAATCGGGGAAAAGTGTCTCAGCCGTCCCCCCACCCGCACGGGTGAGGGCGCCCCCTCATTGCTGAGCAGGCTTGGCCGCGGGCTTGGGCTTAGAGCCCCAATTGGATCCTGAACGGGCACGACCTCTGCCCCTGTTCCAGTAATCACCTCTCGTAGTAGTGAAGGCGAATCCTCTTCCCGTTCTAGAACCTCGAAAGGAGGGAGTGAAAGAGGCCGCTCCACGAAAAGGACGTCGTTGCTTCTTACGTTGGGGCAACTTACCGCCCTTGGCCATTGAATCCAATTTTTCTCCAAAAAGTCTTAACCCCATGAAAGGGAGAGACGTCAGTGACTTTTTTGACCCAAAGTCAGCCGCCCACTGACGCAGCCAAACCGAACGCCTAATAGTCACCATCAGAGCAGAAGCTCTGCTACTCATCATCAAGGAATCGTCCAAGGCGGCTACCATGAAGGACAAAAACAATTCACATCGTTTGAGTCCAAGAAATTCCTCACTGTCCGGATTCAAACCGGAGGAGGATAACAAGTCCTTGACCACCTTTCTAGCAGCCACTGCCAACAGCGATGAGGCACAGACAGGCCGTATGGCTGCCCCAATACTGGCAAAACCATGGCAAGCCATCTGGTCAATGCGTTTATCCTCGCCATCTTTAAGAGAGGAACAATCAGGATTATTCAAGACGACTGAGTTGGATAAACCTAAAATTGGTGCGTCCACCTCAGGAGGAGACGCCCAACGCTTAACCGTGTCCGCGGGAAAAGGATATCTTTTATCCCAACTCTGAGGAATGCCTGGAAGCCGAGCCGGCCTTTCCCATTCCCTAGAAATAATTTTATCAAAATGCTTCTGGATTAGGAAATTCCAAACGTGGCTTGGATTCTTCATAAAACTCCCCCGTTGATGAGGAGTGCCCTCGGGAGTGGAAATAGCCAGGACCTCAAACATCTGAGTCAGGACATTGGGAGTATCAGAAGAACTCCCTGACCTCCGCTCGTAATCAGCATCCACAAATTGCTGATCATCTGAAAGATCAGAATCCTCAAACAACTCCCCATCTTCTGGTGGAGAGTAATCCGACCAATCCAGACCATCCCCCGCATCATATTCAAATGCCGGAGTGAACGGAGACAGATGCTTTCTCTTAGCCGGTGCCTTCTTGGCAACCGTGGTAGAAATGAATTTTTCAATACTGGCCAATCTGGCACACACATCAGATTGTAACTGGCCACCTATGAACACGTCACATGGGGCACGGGTGAAAATGGGAGGGGGCGGGGAAGAAGGTGGCGGCGCTGAACCAGAAGCCTGAGGTTCGGTTTGCCGTGTAATAGTCTGCTGTGCACATGATATACAGAGAAATAAGTCATCCCCGGTTAGGGATACCCCACAGCCCATGCACTTCCGGGATTGTCCCAAGGGGAGCCCGGTATCCTGGGATGCCTCCATAAGGTGAACTTATAGCAACTCGCTGTGCCCAAGGGAATTACGCTAATAAGCGACCCGGGATGCCCTTTTAATGTCCCAAGTGGGAGGATTTTAAAATTGAAAACCTAAATGACCCAGGGACTATAGGACTAGGAAAGAACCCCCTAATTGCCACTGTGGGTCCGCCTGAAAGACACAGAAGAACCATGTATCACATAACAGTTTGATAAATAAAGAAAGAATGAAAGAGAGGGAGCCAACAGGCCACTCACGGAACCGACAGAGAACGCAGCAGATCGCACCATGTGAAGAAGATGTGTGAGGAGAAAGATGTGTGAGGAAAAGGGGGCGTGGTCAGCGCGGCCCGCGCACGCGCTCGCGACGTCAGTCAGCGCCGGCCAGAGGGGACGAGGCTCCTCAGCAGCACCAGAGATAGAAGGGGGCGGGCCGCGGCGACGCGCCGTAACAGCGGCCCCGCCCCCTCCTTTGAGTATCATGAGGGGACAGATTCCCTCATGAAAAAAGTGCGGCAAAAGTCAGCGCCGCGGTGTAATAAATGACCGCGGCGCCTGATTGTGAAATACACCACACAACTCCTGCCCCTTTGTACTTTCACCTCTGGCCGCAAAAGCAATGAGGGGCGGATCTCGGCCTAGCGCCGAAGTACGGCCCCGCCCCCCTTATCAACTCCAGCGCGTGAGGTAAAATAAATTACCTCACAGATTTAGGGAATTAGAGCCGCCATGACCCGGCGCCGTGGCCAGAGCTATACCGGCCGCGGTGTTGGAAGAAAAAAAAAAAAAAAAAAAAACAACAACACTTGTGAACATAATTAACCCTTTAAATGCCAAGCACGTAGTTTCTACGTGGTTGCTTCTCCTACCGTTAAGTGCCAAGCACGTAGAAACTACGTGCCTGGCATTTCCCCCAAACAGTTAAAAAATAGAAAAAAAAAATCACTTACCTCCGGTATCCTTGTGAAGCCTGGGGTCCCCTCTTCCTTGGGGGGGCATCCGATCGCCCCCCCGTCGTCCTCCGTCTTCAGGGGGGGGCCCGAAACCAGCCGCCCCCCCCCCGTTTCCAGCGCTGATCGCCGATCGCCGCTGTAAAAAAAAAAAAAAAAATGTCATTTACTCACCTCCGCGCCCGAGCCTTCTGTCCGGGCCTCCTCTTCACCGGGGGGGGTCCGATCCCCCCCCTGGGCTGCGCAGTCTTCAGGTGAGGACCCTCTTCCGGGTCCTCACCTCTTGTAATGGCGGCGACGGCCGCCGCCGCTTAGCCCCGCCCATTGTGGGAGGAGCGGGATGACGTCATCCCGCTCCTCCTATACCCCCTCCGAGCTCCGGCATCTGTCAGATGCCGGTGGTGATCGGAGCAGAGCGGGTGTCAGGTGAGGAGGCTCCGATCGGAGCCCCCTCACCTGTCACCCGCCCTGCGCCGATCACCACCGGCATCTGTCAGTGAGGTGATCGGCGCGGGACAGCGGCGAGGGACGTCGGATCGGAGGTGAGTATAGTGTAAAAAAGAAAAATAAAGATTTTTTTTTCTCTGTGTGTGTGTCATTTTTTTTACTATTAACCCCTTGTGAACTGGTAAGGGGTCCATGACCCCTATACCAGTTCACAAGGCTGGGGAGATGGCAAGCCACCTGCGCTAGCGGGTGGCTTGCCATTAACCCCTGGCACCCCCATTACCTGCCTCCCCAAAGGCCAGGGGGGGGCAGAAGAGCCCGGGCCCACATGGGCTATGTGGGCTCGTAGGCTGCAGGGTGGGGGGGCCACATAAGCTGGCCCCCCCACTCTGTGCCTACAAGCCCCCATAGCTGGTCCCGGGCTGGTTACTGTGGGTAAGGGGGACCCCACGTCAATTTTTTTTTTTGATTTTTAAGGGTTTTTAACCCTTAAAAATCAAAAAAAAATGGGGTCCGCCCCCCTGGGAGGGGGGACCCTATGTCATTTTTTTTTTTTATTAACCCTTTGTAATCTGTCATCCAGCAGCTATAAAAGGCTTCTAGCAAGTGAGCAGAAGCCAGTGATCGCCGAGGGACAGAGTGCTCCAGGATGGATGGGAGGTGAGTATAGTGTAAAAAAAAAAAAAAAATTAATAAAATATTTTTTTCTTTATGTGTGTCTGTGTGATTATTTACATTTAACCCCTTGTGAACTGGTAAGGGGTCCATGACCCCTATACCAGTTCACAAGGCTGGGGGGATGGCAAGCCACCTGCGCTAGCAGGTGGCTTGCCATTAACCCCCGGCACCCCCATTACCTGCCTCCCCAAAGGCCAGGGGGGGGCAGAAGAGCCCGGGCCCACATGGGCTATGTGGGCTCGTAGGCTGCAGGGTGGGGGGGCCACAAAAGCTGGCCCCCCCACTCTGTGCCTACAAGCCCCCATAGCTGGTCCCGGGCTGGTTACTTTGGGTAAGGGGGACCCCACGTCAATTTTTTTTTTGATTTTTAAGGGTTTTTAACCCTTAAAAATAAAAAAAAAAATGGGGTCTCCCTCCCCTGGGAGGGGGGACCCTATGTCATTTTTTTTCCCGATTTAACCCTTTGTAGTGTGGATGGTTTTTGTATTTTTTTTGTGAATGTTATAAAATACTTGTTTCAGTTAGGGGGGTCTCCTGGGCAGGAACGGGGGGCTACCGATAAATATGTGGTACCGTTCTAATCGGTAGAAATGGGGCTTTCACATGCAATATGATTTTCCTTAATAAAATACATTTTTTATTTAAAATAAAGGAGTCAATTTTCTAAAAAAATGTTTTTATTTATTTATTTTTTTTTTCACTTAATAATATTGTAAAAAAAAAAAAAAAAAAATACAAACAAGACATTTCATGTTAAAGTCTAAACTCTGCTGCAAAAAATATATATATAATTTTTCTGAAAGTTACAGCAAAAATGGCGCAAAACATGTCGCAAAACATGACGCAAAATGGGGAAAATGGCCTGTCAACAGAGGGTGACAAAATCTCAAGTAGGCTGCCAATTAAAAGGGTTAATAGTACCTATGCATGTTGGGTATTGTTCTGTTCGGGGGACCTTGCGCTTTCAGACTTAGCTTGTTTTTTCTGGTTTGCATATTTATATTTTAGGAAAAGGTGTTTTTTATTCAGCTTTTTTATAAATTTTTTAGGGAAACCCTGCGCAACCAAAGAATTCTTTGAGGAATTAATTCCAGAAAGATGAGCCCACTAGAACAAGCTGGGTACCCTTAAAAAGCTTAACGTGTGTACTTTCAGGGAATATATGGTTTATGGGGGATATTCCAAATGTAAAGGGTTGTTTTGGTTGAAAAATCGCAAGGTGCGCACTTTGTCTGCAGAGCTGAAATTTTCAAGTAAAATTACCGTTATGCGCATGCTTTACTTTGGGGTGTTTGGCAACTCTTCCCTTGACAGAACCTATGCATGTTGGGTGTTGTTCTGTTCGGGGGATGTTGCGTTTTCAGATTAAACTTGTTTTTTCTTGTTTGTATATAGTTTTTTTAGGAAAATGTGGCTTTGATTCTGCTTTTTTATCCTTTTTTTAGGGAAACTCTTTGCAACCAAAGATTACGTTGAGGGATTACTTCCAGAAAACTATGGCCACATCCACAAGCTTGGTACCCCTAGAAAGCCTGAGGTGTGTACTTCCAGAGAATATATAGTTTGTTGGGGGTATTTCAAATGTAAAGGGTTGTTTTTCTGGAAAAACCGCAAGGTGCGCATATTGCATAGCATAGTTGTATTTTATCTGAAAATCTCCTAAAGCGCTGTTTCAGTTTGGGGGAGTCTCCTGGGCAGGAAAGGGTGTCTACCTATACATATGTGGTACCGCTGTAACCAGGAGAAATTGGGATTTCACACGCAATAAGATTTTATTGACAAACTTACATTTTTTATTCCAAAAAAAACTACAATATGTAAAAATTTTTTTTTTTTTTTTTTTTTTTGCACATATTTCACCCAAAAATATTAAGAATACACCTAACAAATGACAAACAAGACATTTCATGTTAAAGCCCAGACTCTGCTGAAAAAAACAATATATCATTTTCCTGGGAAATCCCTGGAAATCCCTTCAAAAATCACATTTGAACATGGGGAGCGCAAAATAGTGCAAAATGGTCTGGCAACAGAGTGTGACAAAAACTCCAGGTAGGCTGGCACTTAAAGGGTTAAAGGGCAATCGCAGAAAAAACACTTAATGTTAATAGAGTGAATAAAAGAGAGATAAATAGATAAGGAGAATTCTCCCAGCCCATCCCCAATAAAGAAAGGAGAATCTAGAGTGGCCACCCTTGTGTTAAAAACGAAGGGACAGGGCATCCCAGACCGGGGTCACCAACCCGGTATGCCGTCTACCCTTTGTACAGGGTCTCACGGAGGAGCCTTGCTCCTGGGCACCAAAGGTGCTGAAATACCCTTGTCTAGACCAGCAGCCACAACTGTAGGAGGCAATTATCTTATAAATAAAAGGGTCTGACGGAAATAGATAAATAAATGGCCGGGAGTTCACCCTGCTACCTGAAACTCCCCCATGCAAGGAGGAGACATCTTCTGCTTGCTCGCCGTCTGCAGAGATGAAGACTGGGTAATGAGTGGGAGGTCCCAGGTATTTATAGGACTGGGAGGGGCTTCTCTTTTTTCCTATCATCTCTGCAGATTCGCCTCTTCAGGTCAGTATAACCCATAGGTAATGGATATCTTGAAGCGGGGTGTGTGACATACTTAGAATACATTTGTTTTATTAATGAAAACCATATTGCATGTGAAAGCCCCATTTCTTCCGATTACGACGGTACCACATATGTATCGGTAGCCCCCCATTCTTGCCCAGGAGACCCCCCCAAACTGAAAAGAACACTTTATAACATTTACAAATAAAATACAACTACTATGTGCACACTATAAACATAAAGGGTTAATTAAAAAAAAAAAAAACACGACATAGGGCCTCCCCTCCTGGGGGGCAGGGGGGGGACCCATTTTTTGGGGAATTTTAAGGGTTAAAAATGAAAAAATGATATGGAGTCTCTCTTACCCATCATAACCAGCCCGGGACCAGCTATGGGGGCTTGTAGGAACAGGACGCAGGGCCAGCTTTGGTGGCCCCCACCCTTCCGGCTACAAGTTTCGTGGGCTGGCCTCTTCTGCCCCCCCCCGGCCTTTGGGGAGGCAGGTAATTGGGGGTGCCAAGGGTTAATGGCAAGTCACCCGCTAGCCGCAGGTGATTAGCTAGCCCCCCGCCTTGTAAACTGGTACAGGGGTCTCATGGATCGCTTACCTGTTCACCAGGGGTTATCAGTATAAAATAAAACACACAGAAAAATGACAGTTTTTTTTTTCCTTTACTCACCTCACCGATCCTCAGCTGTCCCCCGGCGATCATGTCCCACAAAGCTCCGATGACAGCTGCTGGGTCCTTGGTGGAGGAGGGCTGGGGGGGCAGAGATCAGAGCCATCTGACCCCCTCAAGCCTTTCTCCTCCAAGCACCCGGAGCTACTAAGCTACAAAGGGGTGGGGCTAGCAGCAGTCGACCCAGGAAGTGAGGGAGAGGGCAATTTCTCGCCCTCTCCTCACTACGGAAGAGCCCGGGGGGGGGGGGGGGGGCAGTCGATCGGAGGCCCCCTGGTGAAGAGGAGACCTAGCGTGAGGGATCCCAGCCGCAGGTGAGTAAATGTCTTTTTTTTTTTTTTTTACAGTTAACTGTGGCACCGTCCAAAGTCGGGGGTGCGCTATTTCGGGTGCCCTCCTGAAGTGAGAAGAGCCCCGGAAGGGGGGGGGGGAATCGGATGCCCCCCAGGGTGAAGAGAAGACCCGGCCCAATCCAACGAGGGGTCAGGTGAGTTTTTTACTTTTATACTTTTTTTTCTGTGGGGGTTTAAAGTCAGCTACGCGAGACTCACGTAGCTGGCACTAAAAGGGTTAAATAACCTGCGGGCATGCAAACTTTTGCACCATTGTAATATAGGAATATATAAATACATAATTCTGCATAAGACATAATAAGATATAATAAATAAATACAGAGTTTGCAATTTGCAAAGATGCCACTTGTAGATGGAATCATCCCTTTAGGAACATTAAACATACTGTTGTCGGTGGTGTTTCTTTGCGGTTGAGACTTCCAGTTTTCCTCCGCTGGTGGCAGCGACCTGGCCTGGTTGGTGGACAGTGGGGACCTGGCCTGGACTGTGGGGATATTGTTCTCATTGTCAGCTACGAAAGAAGTAATAAGTATGAGAAAATTACAAACAACAAGAACATTGTTCTTATTTGTTAAAGTTTAACAGAAAGACCAAATGCGTTTTCCAAGTTTGGTTTATTTAAAGGCTTTGTGTTGGGATGTGCAAAGGCTATATGTTGCAAAAGTCAGGCCTTCAAAGTATACTTCACTTAAAAGCGGCTGTAAAGCAGGGAGGGTAAGTGAGGAGAGCTGGGTGGTCATGTCGGTTCTGTGTGGCTTTAAGCAAGGTCTAATACTTATCTGAATTAGAGTAGAAGATCCCATGATACCTAAGCACATGGACACCTCTAGTATTCTTTTAGCAAGCAATCCAGCATTACTCCCAAGGAAAGCCAGGAGTTACAGTATTTTCAAGGACAAGTTCCATTCCAACTGAAAAAAACTCACAGGATCTTAATTGTGACATGCTGGTATTTTTACTATCACAATAACTCCATTAAGGGGTTCATTATTCCACTTAATGATGACTGGTTGTTGTGATAATAAATCACTGTAACAGGGATAGATGATGTTACAAAAGGAAATTCAAAAAGACTAAGCTGCTAAGCCATGTCATTTTGGTCAACTTTTACATCGGACATCAAATATTACAATGAATCCAACCAGTACCCGCAGTAACCGCCTCCTGGAAGAACTACAGAACTCTCTCAAATCGCACCCATGAAAAGTGAGGGTACAACAGGTCCCTGAAACCTCAGCTGTCTGCAGATGCTACCTCCAGCCCTAAAGGTGCAGTTTCCCTCACTGTTCGGATTTAAGGGCACACAACCAGATCAACCGTGTCAAGTTCTCAAAGCTCAAGGGTTGGTCTTGATGTGTAGGAGTCGGCAAGGGGACTAGTTGAAGAGGTCATAGAGTCAGTGGATGACCACATCAGGATCCTTTTTTAGTTTGGTAGGGTAGATCCCCACCCAAGTTTTTCGTATAAAGTCAGAAATGGCTGCTACCATATTAATCTCCTTTTGCAAATCTTTAAAATTTTCCGCTCTACTGTTTCAATAGAATGACCAACAGCCTAAAATTAACCATCCACCTACACGACTCTTGGCCACATTCATGACTAACCACCAGGAAATAGTAAATCCAAAATAAAGAAAAGAAAGTACAACAAAAAAGTAAAAAACACCAATCGGGAGTGCTTCTCACCGGCATGAGACTGCATGTGCTCCAGGAGGTTGTTGTAAAACTGGAACTGAATCCCGCATGCCCCACAAGTGTACGGTTCTGCGAGAAAACAATTGGGGTTTCAAAAAGAGTTCTCTCAACTGGATCATCTTCATCAAAAAGTATCACAGAGGAGTTAGTGATTTCTGATCTTAAAGCACAGTGGGAAAGCCCCTTGAAACGCCCTTGTTTCTCTGAGGACTGCAGGAAGTCGTTGACTTTCTGGAGTCTTCTGGTGGCCCAACAGTTCACCACCACTTTTATTCCATTATATAAACTCCAATAAACTTATGTTGCAGTTATGCATCATTCACATGCATAGAATATGAAATGAGAGGCCGCTAGTTTATGAACACACAACCACCTGCAAAGGAGAACACCGAAATGTCTGAAATGAAGACAAGGTGGGCAGTGAATAAATGCTGCCAGTTTTAGACATAAGTAGTACATTTAGGCTGCGGAACCCTAACGCCTCTTCCTCTGAGTAAAATTTTTGGATTGAGAAGCTGTCTATGCCATTGTCATCACAAATCTGATCAAATCAGCTATAACCCAGCCCCCCCCTGTACTTCCCTCCCACCTCCTCTGCTCAGTATGTGATGCTACTGAGGCAAGATGGCAGCGCCCATATCCTAGAGTCCTGAACAGAGTTGCAGCCCAGTGAGGGAAAGAACAAAAAGTGACTAAAAACATAAAATGTATTAATTTTAGATGCTGGGGAATAGTTGAAGTGTTTGGGCTTTATATTAAATGAGGCTGAAGGTCCGGTTTAATGTTTGTTTCGCTTTATCCCCCCCACCTTATTATACTCCGTGTATGGGTCCCTTATTTAATTGCTTGAGGTCTAAAAATTATACTGACTGGAAGGATAGGTCTGTTCTGCAATATTATAGGCCGAAGAGGGGTTTCATCATTAAGTTATAAGGTTGAAATTCTTAAGTAATCATAGTATTATTTGACTTATTCTTAACCTATGTTACTACTGAACTAGTAATTTGATATGCAAGTGCATGTTTTATGGTGATTATTTGTAATCGGATTTGGCCCACACTGTCAGCGGTTTTATTTTATGACATCTATTTCTTTATTTAATAAAAACTTATGGAAACTTAAAAAGCAACTAATACTTTAAATCCTTGTTCTCAACCTGTCACACATTATGGCTACTTGAAGTGCTTATGGCAAACCCAGTTTTAACTTTGAACAAATGGCTAAAAATGCTTCAACATATGAAACAAAAAGTCTCATCTGGAGGGCAGCATTTATATATGCTGGGGACCAGGGCCAAAAATCAGACTGGGAATTTACAACTACAGGGCCGTTTCTAAGACAAGGTGAGTGGGGCGGTCAACCTGGGCAACAAGTACACTGGGGGGGAGCCCTTATCCCAGCCATCTTGTATTGTGCAGATGAGTCAGGGTCACTACTAGTAGTGCAGGCCATAATACAGGCCCCTGACCCCCCTTATATTGGGCTAGGTCATGGTAGTGGGCATCGCCTGCTGCTGAGGGGCACAGCATGGCACCTTCCAGTATTGGAGAGCATCAGCAGGACATAAGCAGGGGGGTATATTTTTCTTCCTGCACGGAGGACTATTGCATTTAGCCCCTGGGCTCCCTAGCCCCCGCACATTTCTCAGCCAATCAATGAGTGTGTATCATCTTTAGATTGTAAGCAGGGCTCTCTTTTCTACTGTATTTTGTTCTCACATTTGGTTTGAACTTTGTAACATCTAGTTTGTATCACCGGGGAAACAGGTTTTTAAGAATTACTTATGTATGGTATTCATCTATTTATTGATCCGACTACCTCATATCTCTCCGACTACCTCATATCTCTCCGACTATATTATATACTACAAAATTAATTTGCATAAGGGGGCAGTGCTTCAGCACCTTCCAGGTTCTGATTGGTAGCATGGTTTGAGGGTGAGGCACCAGAGGCAGGAGAAATTAGGCACAATTTCCTTTCTGGCGCTGTGCAGAAGGGGTGAAACACAAAGGACTTACAGCAGCACATGGTACGCTGCATGAGTTATTTGAAAGTCACTCAGGCTGGCCAATCCCATTTTGTTAAAAAAGACAATTCTGTGAGTATTCACCTGTAGAATTGCTTTTACTATGCATGGCACGGCCTGCTTCCAGAAGTCCTTACGTATGGGTTATTCCGCCACACGTGGCGCAGTGTACTGCAGAAGAGTTGTGGATCTCCCGGTACCATATAAAAATGGAATCACCATAGACTTATCCAGTGTTGACAAGCAGTTATTCAAGAAACCGGGAGATAATAAAAGTAAAAAAGGTAACAAAACCCCAACTAACTTGGAACAATCACCATAAAGAGGCTACCAAGAATAACAACAACAAGGGTGGGGTGAAGCAGGCTGTGCCATGCATAGTAAAAGCAATTCTACAGGAGAGTACTCCCAGAATTGTCTTTTTCCTATTGCATGGCACGGCCTGCTTCCAGAAGTCCTTACGTATGGTGACACAGCAGTGTCCGTAAGGTAGGGTGGGATCCCAAAAGAGTAACAACAGGCAGTTTAAACCACTACCGCCTGAAGTACCTTGCGGCCAAAAGCAGCATCAGCTGAGGCCTTAACAACCTTGTAAAACTTGGAAAAAGTATGAACAGAAGACTAAGTTGAGGCCTTGCAAACTTGTTCAACAGAAGCTTGGTGCTGAAAAGCCCAAGACGCACCAATAGCACAAGTGGAATGAGCAGTAACCCGAAAAGGAGGAACCTTCCCCCTGGCAGAATATGCCTGCTCCACCACCTGACGGATCCACTTGCTGATAGTGGATTTAGCCTTCCTTCCTAGGTCCAGCAGGAAGAACAAAAAGCGTGTCAGACTTCCTGAAACACTCAGTAGCAACGAAATAAAACTTTAAGAGCCCTAACATCCAAAGAGTGAAGGGTCCGCTCCTTGGAATTAGCAGGGTAAGGACACAAAGAAGGCAAAACAATGTCCTGATTGAGATGAAAAGCAGACACAACCTTAGGCAAGAAATCCGACTTAAGCCGAAACACCACCTTATCCTGATGCCTTGCAAAATAAGGAGGTTTGATGGAAAGTGCCGTCAGCTCAGAAACTCGCCTGACAGAAGTAATGGCCACCAAAAAGGCCACCTTAAGAGTCAGAATGGGCAAGGCAGCCCCACAGATAGGCTCAAAGGGAGGACCCTGCAGAGCAGACAACACCAGATTCAGGTCCCAAACTGGTAGCATAGGCTTACGTGGCGGACGCACATGAATAACTCCCTGGAAAAAAAGTTTTAACCAACCGGTGATTGGCAAAGGATCTTTGGAAAAAATTGCCAGAGCTGACACCTGTCCCTTGAGGGTACCAAGCTGAAGGCCCAAATCCAAACCATGTTGCAAAAATTCCAGAATCCTGGGGATAGAAAACACCCAACAAGGAAGAGGCTTGGACTCACACCAGGCAATGTAAGCATGCCAGATCCTGTAGTAGATAAAGGACGAGGATTTGTTCCTAGGCCTAATCATGGTATCAACAACAGAAGCCGGCAAACCCTTATCCATCAAGATGGAGGTTTCAGCAGCCAAGCCGTTAAAGCCAGCGTTTGTAAATTGGGATGGCACAGTTGTCCCTGAGTGAGCAGATCTGGATCCTTGGGCAGGGAATACTGATCTACTGCCAACTGCACGACGTCTGCGAACCACACCCTCTTTGGCCAACAGGGGGCCACCAGAATTGCTGGTACCCCTTCCTGGGCAATCTTGCGCAGAACCCTGCCCAGCAGAGGGAATGGGGGGGGGGGGGGGGGAACACAGAGGAGCCGAAACTCCGTCCAAGGCATTGCTAGCGCATCCGTGGCGTAGGCCAGAGGGTCCTGTGACAGGGAGACAAACCTGGGAAGCTTGCGATTGTGGCAGGACACAAACAGGTCCACATCCGGCTGACCCCAGCGGTGACACAAGGAGTGAAAAATTTTGTTGCTGAGGGATCATTCCCCCAGCCGAGACGTCCCCCTGCTCAGGGAGTCTGCCTCCTGGTTCTCCACCCCCAGAATGTAAACCGCCGAGATGCAGGGGACATTCTCTTCTGCCCAAGGCAGTATCAGGGACACTTCCTTGAGGGCTCGCTTGCTCCGAGTCCCTCCCTGATGATTGATGTAGGCAACCGCCGTCTGGTTGTCCGAGCGGATCTGAACACCCCGACCCCGACGGCGTGTGGTCAGCTGAGACAGAACCAACCTGATCACCCTCAGTTCCAGAACATTGATGGGAGCATGGGCCTCCTGGGGGCCCCACCAACCCTGGAACTTCAGAGACTTCCAAAAGCCCCCCCAACTGGTCAGACTGGCATCCGTGGTGACCGTTTCCCAGCACGGGGGCAGAAAGGTCCTGCCCACTAGAAGGTTCCCTGAGTCCAGCCACCACAAGAGGGACTGTCTCGCCAGGGGGAACAGAGCAAACTCCTGATCCAGGGACACAGGGTCACGATTCCAAACTGACAAGAGGTGCAACTGAAGAGGTCTCATGTGAAACTGAGCAAAGGGGACCGCCTCGAAACAGTACACCATCAGACCCACTAACTGCATCCCTTGCCGGATGGAAGGATGGGCCACACAAGCACAGAGTCCGTGCCTGCTTCTGAAGGCCCTCCACCTTCTGCTGAGGCAGGAATACCTTGACCTGAGAAGTATCCAGAGTCATGCCCAGAAAAGACCTCACCAAAGACGGAGACAGTGAAGACTTGGTATAGTTGATCACCCAGCCGAAAGACTCGAGAGTGGAGGTCACCACCAGAGTATCCTTCTCGGCCTGATGAAGAGACTGAGCCGCAATCAGAATGTCGTCCAGGGAGGATGTGAATGCCCGGATTCCGCAGCAAAGCCATCACACCCACCAGCACCTTGGTGAACACCCGAGTGGCCGAGGTGATACCGAACGGTAAGGCCACGAACTGGTAATGCTGATCCTCTAGAGTGAACCTGAGAAATCTCTGATGACCTGGAAAGATTGGCACGTGAAGGTAGGCATCCTTGATGTCCACTGAGGTCATGAAGTTGCCCGGGCGCAGGGTACTGACCGCCGACCGTAGAGTCTTCATGCAAAAATGCTTGAACCTGACAAACTTGTTGAGACCCTTCAAGTCCAGAATAGGCCTCAGGGACCCGTCCTTTTTGGGATTGGAGTAGAACCCTCGACCCCGTTCCAGGAAAGGCACCCGGCAAATGACTCCTGACTCCAACAGATGTTGAAACGCAAGGTGCAAACCCTGAGCTGACAAAGGGTTTTGAGATATCCGGGATCTGATGAATCTTGGGGGCGGCTAGGCTGCAAACTCTATCTTGTAACCGGAGGACACCACCCCCAGAATCCACCGGTCTGAGACGCATAGCCTCCAGACGTGAGCAAAGAGCCGAAGCCGTCGCCCCACCCGGATGGGTGAGGGCGCCTCCTCATGCCTGAGGGGGCTTGGGGGAAGGTTTGGGCTTGGGGCCCAATGAGAGACCGGGACGACCACGGGATCTGCCACGGCCCCAAGAATCCCTGCGGGTACCTGAAAAGAGGGAGCCACGACCTCCTCTGGGAGCACGAAAGGAGGGAAGAGGCAGCCTACCATCCTTGGCTAAAACATCCAGATGCTCACCAAAGAGCTGCAGCCCCATAAAGGGGAGCCCAGTGAGAGCCTTCTTAGCGGCAGCGGCAGCCGCCCACTGTCGCAGCCAAACAGCGGCGCATAGCCACCAAAAGGGCAGAGGCCCTACCACACATCTGTACCGCATCATCCATGGCAGTAAGTACAAAGGCAACAAAATCAGAGCAAAGCAAAAGGGACCTATAATCCTCCCCCCTGTTACCAGCCGTAGCGCCCTCCAGGAGACGCTTGAGCTGTTTCTTAAGGGCAATAGCTGTAATGGAAGCAGCGAAGACCGGGCGCAGCACAGCCCCCACACACGTAAAAGCATGGCAGGCCAGCTGATACATGTGCCGGTCCTCACTGTTGCGCAGTGTAGTAGTGTCAGGGGAAGGCATGACCGAGGTGTTGGACAGCCCTAGCACGGGAGCATCAACCTCAGGGGGACACGACCATCGCTTGACCAGGTCGGCAGGAAAGGGATACCTCCTATCCCACCCTTTGGGCACCGCGGCAATCTACTAGGACATTCCCACTCCTTGAGCACCATATTAGTGAAATGGCTCTGCTCAGGGAACTCCAGGCGCTGTCCAGGAGCTCACCCTGCTTCCTCTTAGCCACCTCAGGGGGGACAATGTGCAAGATTTAAAAAATGTCAACTAAGAGGCTATCAATGTCCTCAGGGAACCTTGAGTCCTCCCCAGACGCAGACCCAGGGTCACTGCCGTAACCCTCCTGCTGGTCCCCAAAGGAGTCAGAGTCCTGAAAGAGTTCCCCCTCCTCTAGGGGGTAAAGGCCAACAAAAGTATCAGGTCCCTCATCCTCCGGAAAGAGGGATGTCAAGGGAGCAAGGGAGCTAGGTGCCGCTTCTTGCCAGAGGCCTTACGTGGAACAGGCCTGGCAAGCTGCCTTTCAATACTGGCCACACACAGTGCCAGATCAGACTGTGACCCCCCACTAGTATCCCCCTCATTGGGGGCGAAATGCAGGCGCAGGGGGTAGGCGATGCCAAAGGGGGCGCAGAGCTGGGAAGCGAAGCGGGCAGCCCAGCCTGGGCCGCAAGGATACCTTGGGCGCACGGCACGCACACCATGACACTGTTACTCACAGGGGAAACCCCACACATGGAACACAGCCGGGATTTCCCCGAAGGACCCCCAAGCACGCTATCCCCAGAAGCCGCCATATGGTGATTCACACAGGCGCAACAGGCCAGCACAGGGTAAAGGCTAAAAAGAGCCACCTGGGATGCCCCACCAAGGGATGCCCCCAAAAGCCAGTAAGGGAAGATGATGGATGGTAAGGGGTAGGACCGGGAGAAACCACATCCCACAGTTGTCCCGCCTGAAAGACATAAATAAAGACACATAAGCATCTCGCAGCACATGCCCCAAGGAACCAAAACCCCCCCGAAGGGGACTCACGGACCAAGCAGGGCAAGGGCACCACCCGCCAGACCACAGGAGGAAGCGACAACAGACAGGGATCACTGCCGCAGCTCCGGGATGAGAAGGGCCCCAGACGCGCAGCAGAATCAAAATGGCGCTGGCAGAGGAACCTTGAGGGGCGGGCCGCGGAAGGACGACGCAATATGCGTCATCCTCTGGCCCCGCTCCCCCGAACAGCGCAAAAACGGCGCTCACGTGACCTCGCCGGCGCCATCACACAGTAGAAAAAAGCGCCTCAGATATAGCGCCACCCGCCGCGGAGCGTAGTACAAAGCGAAAAAACAGATTGAAAACAGCAAAATACAATTCTGTGATTACTCACCTGTAGAATTGTTATTATCAGTACGTCATGCTCCAGATAAGAATCATTACACTTGGGTATTACTCCGCCAAAAGGCGCTGGACTGCAGAGACCGCGAAATTGGCTCCTCCCGGCCCCTCAAATACCCGGGACCTCCCACAAATCCCCAGCATTGAAAAGCAGATAACGAGAAGCCGGGAGAAAGAAAACGGAACCAACCAGTAACTATAACAATGATAACAATCACCATACAGGGGATCCTAGGATAATGCAAAACCAAGGGTGGGGTGGAGCAGGACGTACTGTATACTCATAATAACAATTCTACAGGTGAGTAATCACAGAATTGCATTATTCTTAGTATACAGTACGTCCTGCTCCAGAAAAGAATCATTACACTTGGGACATCCAATAGCAGTGTCCATAAAGTAGGGTGGAATCCCCAAAGGTAACAACAGACAGGTCAGACCACTGCCGCCTGCAGAACCTTGCAGCCAAAAGCAGCATCAGCTGAGGCCCTAACATCAACCTTGTAAAACTTTGAAAAAGTATGAACAGAAGACCAAGTAGCGGCCTTGCAAACTTGTTCAACAGAAGCTTGGTGCTGAAAAGCCCAAGAGGCCCCAATAGCACGAGAGGAATGAGCAGTAATGCGGCAGAGAGGATTCTTCCCCTCAGCAGAGTAGGCCTGAATCACAGCCTGACGGATCCATTTGCTGATAGCAGATTTAGCAGGAGCCAAACCCTTCCTGGGACCAGAAGGGACCACAAAAAGAGCATCAGTTTTTCTGAATGGTGCAGTAGCCACCAGATAGTACTTCAGACACCTAACCACATCCAAGGAATGCAAAACCCTCTCCTTAGCGTTACTAGGATTAGGGCACAAGGAAGGAAGAACAATGTCCTGATTCAGATGAAAGGCAGACACGACCTTAGGCAGAAAATCTGGCTTGAAGCGAAACACCACCTTGTCCTGGTGTCTCTCATAGTAGGGGGGCTGAATGGAAAGCGCCGCCAACTCAGAAACACGTCTAACAGAGGTGATAGCCACCAAAAAGACAACCTTGAGAGTAAGAATGGCCAGGGCAGATTCCTACACAGGTTCAAAGGGAGCACCCTGCAAGGCAGACAAAGACCAAGTTGAAATCCCAAACAGGCAACATAGGCTTACGTGGGGGACGCACATGAGTAAACCCCTGGAAAAAAAGTCCTGATCAGAGAATGCTGGGCAAAGGACCTCTGGAAGAAAACAGCCAGGGCAGAGACATGACCCTTCAGAGTACTGAGTTGGAGCCCTAGCTCCAACCCATGCTGCAAGAACTCCAAGATCCTGGGAATAGAGAACACACGACAGGGAAGAGACCTAGAGGCCGATTCATTAATAGCGCCAGGTAGCGACAGATGAGCGCCAGTAGCGTGATTTTCACAGCGCCAGCTAGTATTCGCTGTGCTTGGCCGGGGCTTGCTTGTTGACAGCGACTCAGTCGGTGTGCGGTAATGTTGAATACGGGGTTAGGGGTCGATGTTTCACAGGTTCTGCGTTGTATGGGTGCGCCTGACAGCGAATGGCCAGAGCGAACGGCTTGCTGCAGATTCATTAACAAATCACGCTCAAAAATTTCTCGCGCTGTGAATTCCTTGTTTAAACCCTTTCGCTGCCAGCCTACCTGCAGCATTTGCCACTCCCTGTTGCCAGACGATGTTTCACTATTTTGCGCTACACATGTTCAACTGTCATTTTTGAAAGGATTTCCAGGGATTTCCCAGGAAAATTATATATTGTTTTTTTCAACAGAGTCTGGGCTTTAACATGAAATGTCTTGTTTGTATTTTTTAGGTGTATTCTCAATATTTTTGGGTGAAATGTGTGAAAAAAAATAAAAAAAAAATATTTTTTTGTAATAAAAAATGTAAGTTTGTCAATAAAATCTTATTGCGTGAGAAACCCCAATTTCTCCCGGTTACAGCGATACCACATATGTATAGGTAGACACCCTTTCCTGCCCAGAAGCCTTTTATAGCTGCTGGATGACAAATGGTTAATTAAAAAAAAAAAAATGACATAGGGTCCCCCTTCCCGGGGAGGGGGACCCCATTTTTTTTGGATTTTTAAGGGTTAAAAACCCTTAAAAATCCAAAAAAAAAAAAAAATGACGTGGGGTCCCCCTTACCCAAAGTAACCAGCCCGGGACCAGCTATGGGGGCTTGTAGGCACAGAGTGGGGGGGCCAGCTTTGGTGGCCCCCCCACCCTGCAGCCTACGAGCCCACATAGCCTATGTGGACCCGGGCTCTTCTGCCCCCCCCCTGGCCTTTGGGGAGGCAGGTAATGGGGGTGCGGGGGTTAATGGCAAGTCACCCGCTAGGGCAGGTGACTTGCCACCCCCCCAGCCTTGTGAACTGGTATAAGGGGTCTCATGGACCCCTTACCAGCTCACAAAGGGTTAACTGTTAAAAAAAACCACCACACAATAATAAAAAAAATTTTTTTTTACTGTACTTACCTTCGATTGCAAGCTCTTGTCCCTCGCCGCTCAGCTGACAGATGCCGGTGATCGGCATCCAGAGAAGGAGAAGGCAGGAGATCAGAGGATCTCCTGTCACCTCCTTCCCCAGCGCCGATCACCGGCATCTGAGAAGCTGAGAAAGCTGAAGCCCGTTCGGGGCCGGGATGACTTCATAAGCCCCGCCCCCAAGGGGGCGGGGCTTAGAGGCAAGATGGCGGCCGCCATCGAGAAGAAGAGAGGAGAGAGCCTCCCAGGCTCTCTCCTGAAGATCGGTAAGTCCTGGGGGGGGATCGGAGGCCCCCCAGGTGAAGAGGAGGGACAGCGGGAGCCAGCGCACACACAGGTAAGTGAATGTCATTTTTATTAATTTTTTTTTTTACAGTTAGAAGCTGCTGCTGCAGAAGCGGGGGGGGGGGGTGGCCTATTCCGGGGGCTCTCCTGGAGCCATCGGATGGCACCAAATTAAAGAGGAGACCCGGCCGGATCCAACAAGGGGTCAGGTGAGTATTTTTTATTTTTATTTTTTAAACTAGAAGCGAGGAAAGTCAAGCACGTAACACCTACGGGTTGGCACTTAAGGCCCAGCCAAGCCAGCACGTAGGTGTTACGGGCTTGGCAACAAAAGGGTTAAACTCCAGAGCGCTGGCGGCGATGTGTGTAAAGTAGTTTTTAACCCCCAAACAACCATTTTTTTTTAATGTAAAAATTATACAAGTTTTTCTAAACATTTTGTAATATGAATACATTAATATCAGACCTGTAATATCAATTCTGCACAATTTTTATTTATTTATTTTTTTTTACTTAAAAAAAAATCCTAACATTGCAGAAGTGGTCACAGAATTTTTGACATAAAAAAAAAAAAAATAGCAATTAATTAGGATTATTTAAAGATTGCTCCATTGAAATGCATTGGACAACGCCAGGGAGCGCCTGGTCATACCTGTCGCTGTGATGGGATTATCAGCGGCGCTGTTCGTTGCAGTCGGCTACATGATGCATCCCGCGCTAGCTGACGCTCTCGCCGGCGCTAGCCTCATTTAGCGTGATAAATGCGTCATTGTGACCGCCGCCGGGCGTACTTGAGTCGGTAGCCGCCGTTAGCTGGCGGTACCTGGCGCTCGTCAGACACTACCTGGCGCTAGCCCTTGATAAATAAACCCCCTAGACTCACACCAGTCAATGTAGGCATGCCAAACCCTATAGTAAATGGAAGAAGAAGACTTCTTTCTAGCCTTTATCATGGTATCAACAACAGAGGCAGACAGCCCCTTCTCCATCAAGATGGAGGTTTCAACAGCCAGGCCAGAGTTTGTAAATTGGGATGGCGTGAGTGACCCTAAGTGAGCAGGTCTGGCACCCTGGGCAGAGCGTACTGATCTACTGCCAGCTGCACCAAGTCTGCGAGCCACACTCTTCTTGGCCACCTGGGAGCCACCAGGATAGCTGGCACCCCCTCCTGAGCTATCTTGCGCAGAACCCTGCCCAACAGGGGGAATGGGGAAAAGACATACAGGAGCTGAAAGTCCTGCCATGACATTGCTAGAGCATCTGTGGCCAAGGCCAGAGGGTCCTGGGACAGGGAGACAAAGGCCGGGAGCTTGTGATTGTGACGGGACGCAAACAGATCCACATATGGTTGTCCCCAACGGTGACAGAGAGTGAAACACCCTCTCGCAGAGGGACCATTCTCCCAGGCGAGAGGTCCCCCTGCTCAGAGAGTCTGCCTGCAGATTCTCCACCCCCGGAATGTACACAGCTGATATGCAGGGAACATTGTCCTCTGCCCAGGACAGGATCAGAGACACTTCCTTGAGGGCCCCCTTGCTCCGGGTCCCCCCCGATGATTGATGTAGGCAACCGCTGTCTGGTTGTCCGAGCGTACCTGAACAGGCCACTTAACCCACCCCGAAGGTGTTGGGTCAAGTGAACCAGAACCGACCTGATCGCCCTTAGTTCCAGAATATTGATGGGTACGTGGGCCTCCTGAGGGCCCCACCTCCCTTGGAACTGCGGGGACTTGCAGAAGCCCCCCCAACCCGTCAGACTGGCATCCGTGGTGACTGTCTCCCAGCAGGGGGCCAGAAAGAATCTGCCCGCCAAGAGGTTCCTGGAGTCCAGCCACCATGAGAGGGACCATCTGGCTAGGGGGGATAGCACAAGGACCTGGTCCAGGGACGCGGGATCCTTGTCCCATACTGACAAGAGGTGGCGTTGCAGAGGCCTCATGTGGAACTGGGCATAAGGGACCGCCTGGAAGAACGCCACCATCAGGCCCATCAGCTGCATTTCCTGCCTGATGGAGGGATGAGGGCAAGATAGCAGGAACTGAACCTGCACTAGCAGACTGTCCACCTTCTGTTGAGGAAGAAAAATCCTTGCCTGAACTGTATCCAGATTCATTCCCAGGAAAGGAGTCACCAAGGAGGGAGACAGGGAAGACTTGGGATGGTTGATCACCCAGCCAAATGACTCCAGGGTGGACACTACCCGCTGAGTATCCAGCTCTGCTTGATGGAGTGTCTAAGAAGTGATGAGAATGTCATCCAAATATGGCAGCACGCGAATGCCCGGGGCAGAGCCATCAGCCCTGCCAGCACCTTGGTGAATACTCTGGGAGCCGAGGTGAGACCGAAGGGCAATGCCACAAATTGGTAGTGCTGATCCTCCAGAGCGAACCTGAGGAATCATTGATGACCTGGAAAAGCAGGAATATGAAGGTAAGCATCCTTGATGTCCACAGAGGTCATGAAATCCCCTGGACACAGGGAACTGATAGCAGAGCGCAAAGTTTCCATGCGAAAGCGCCTGCACCTGACAAATTTGTTGAGGATCTTCAAGTCCAGGATGGGCCTGACTGACCCATCTCTTTTGGGCACGGTGAAAAGTTTGGAATAGAACCCCTTGCCCCTTTCTCGTAAGGGGACCTGACAGATTACCCCCAGCTCCAGAAGGCTTTGCACCGCCAGAATTAGAGCCTGAGCTGACATGGGATCCTGAGACATCCGGGATTTGATGAATCTTGGGGGCGGCCAGGCAGCAAACTCTATCTTGTAACCAGAGGACACTACCTCCTGAATCCACAGGTCTGAGACATGAAGCCTCCAGACGTGAGCAAAATGGATGGGTGAGGGCGCCCCTTCATGCCTAAGGAGCTTGGGAGAAGACTTAGGCTTGGAGCCCCAGGATGAGCCAGGGCGTCCACGTCCTCTGCCCCTACCCCAGAAATCTCCTCGGGCCCCGGCAAGGGAGACCCCCCTCCCCTGTCTGGCTCCTCGATAGGGGGAAGAAAAGGAGCCCTGTCCCCGAAAGGGCCAAGACTGCCACCTGCGCTGGGGTAACCTGCCTACCTTAGCAAACAGGTCCAGGCGGTCCCCAAACAGGCGTAGTCCTTTGAAAGGAAACCCAGTGAGAGCTTTCTTGGCAGCGTTGTCAGCAGACCACTGGCGCAGCCAAACCGAGCGGCGTATAGCCACCACTAGGGCAGAGGTTCTGCCACACATCCTAATGGTATCATCCAAGGCAGAGAGGACATAAGTCACAAAAACCTCGCAACGAGAGAGTGCATTAAACACCTCACTAGACACATCATCAGGAGCACCATCTAGGACACTTCTAAGCAGGGTCCTAATAGCCACAGCCGTAATGGCAGAGGCACAGACCGGGCGCAGCGCTGTCCCTACACAGGCAAAGGCATGGGACGCCAGCTGATCAATACGCCGGTCCCCACTATCCCGCAGCGTAGTAGAGTCAGGGGAATGCATGACAGAGGTGTTAGATAACCCTAGGACCGGGGCACCCACCTCTGGAGGGGATGACCAACGCTTCACCACATCAGCAGGAAAGGGATACCTCTTATCCCAACTCTTAGGGACTCCGGGAAGCCTGCTGGGACACTCCCATTCCTTGAGCACGAGATTATTAAAATGGGCTTGCTCAGGAAACTCTAAACGTGGCTTAGCAGTATGAAACAATTCCCCCTGCTGCCTGGGGGCCGCAACCGGGGGAGAGAGAGACAGAACCTCAAAAATCTGAGCCAACAGCCTATCAGTATCATCTGGGGCCCAGGGGTCAGAGCCAGAATCATCATGACCCCTTGTCCTCTCATCAGATGACTCCGAGTCAGAGAATAACTCCCCTTATTCCAAAGGGGTATGACCAGACAGTTCCAAGAACTCATCAGCCTAGGGAAAAGAGTGACATCAGGTGTCAAGTGCCGCTTTTTAGCAGAGGCCTTACGCGCCAAGTTATTAGCAAGCAACTCCTCAACACTAGCCAGTCTGGAAGACACATCAGGCTGAGAATCCCCACTGGTATGCAACTCAATGGGAGTCAAATTTAAGCTTGGGGGAGTAGGTGAAGCCATACGTGGCGCAGGCCCAGCTACTGGTAAACCAGGCTGCAGCGCAAGCACCTGCTGGGCACAAGGTATACAGACCCGCACATTGTCAGCACTAGTAGGGGACACCCCACAAGCTACACACAGCCGGGCTTGTCCCGAAGGAACCCCAAGCACATTATCCTGAGATGCCTCCATATGGTGATTATAGTGGCACAATAGGTCGATAGGGATTCACGCTATAAAAGCAACCCGGGATGCCCCAATAGCCCGCTAGGGAAGTGGGAGTAATTTACACACTAGGCCTCACAAGTTTAATAACTAAATAGTGGGAGTAGGGCCGGGAGAAACCCATAGAGTTCGACCCGTCTGAAAGACATAAGCGAAGAGAGAACCCCATAAGTGACATGTATAATGACATAGGGTAAATAAAGCCGCCCACGAGGGCACTCACGGACCGCGGTAGGTAGATGCCAGCCACGCAGCAGCCGAATCCAGAGAAAAATGGAGCCGGGTATACCTCGAGGGGCGGGCCGCGGAGACAGTGACATGGAACGCGCCATCCGCGGGCCCCGCCCCCCCCGAAGAGCGCGAAGCAACACACGTGACAAGCAGCCAATAACAGTGCATCAGCGCCTGAGGTAATGCTGCCGCCAACTGCGGAACACAGCTGAAGTGCGCGCAGCGGCATATTAAAAAACGCAACCAGTGCAACCAGAAGTACATAATACAGTGAAGCACCAAGGCATATACCCCCCCCCCGCCCCGAGAGCTACAAGGGAGAGCGAGGGAGGGCAGCGGCCACTTAACATAGGGCCCACCGATAGACAGGGGCAATAGGGCGGGAGGGGCATCCCACAGAGGCTCACCATATGCCTATACCGCCTACCCTTTGGTGGGGGATTGCGGTGGAGCAGCGCAGCCAAGGCTGGGAGGCACATAAAAAATGGAACGGGTGGGAATAGTCCTACAGGGCCGCAGGCTACCTGCTCACCTGCAAGAAGAGAGAGCCATTTTCTTGTCCTTCGCAGTCCAGACTGCAGAGAAATTCTGGGTATTTGTGGGAGGTCCTGGGTATTTGAGGGGCCGGGAGGAGCCAATTTCAGTCTCTGCAGTCCAGCGGCATCTGGCGGAGTAATACCCAAGTGTAATGATTCTTATCTGGAGCAGGACGTACTGTATACTAAAAATAAAACACCCTCACCGCTACCACCCACCCCCCCCTCCCCCAAGCACACGACGGGGAGGGAGGGAGGAAGGCGAGCGAGCAGCGGCGAGAGCCCAGGCCAGGGATTGGGGGGGGGGGGGGGCAAAACGCCAGAACGAGTAAACAGTCCCCAAAAACACTCACCCTCTCAGAAGCTAGGACAGGAACTCTGCATCCCTAGCAGGCTCACCATAAAGCCTATGGCCGGCTACCCTTTGTGGTACAGGGTCTGCGGCTTGGAGCAGTGCTCCTTGAACACTTGACCCTAGTGCTCCTCTACCGTCACCTGATCCATCAGCCGAGGCTGGGAGGCACAGAGGGTCCGGAAACGAGTGGAAATAGCCATGCAGGGCCGCAGGCTTGGTTGCCCCGCTCACCTGCGCAATCTTCTATCTTCACAGAATCACTGCAGAGAGAACACTGGATAAGTAAGTCCATGGTGATTATGTTTTTATATGGTACCGGGAGGAGCCACAACTCTTCCGTAGTACACTGCGCCACCTTGTGGCAGAATAACCCATACGTAATGACTCCTGGAAGCAGGCCGTGCCATGCAATAGGAAAATTGTCCTAGCTCCATTCATGTTCTGTTCTGCTCCTGTTCTTGTTATAGGATAGGAGTGAAATTAAAAGTGGATAAAAAACATTTCAAAGACGAAAGGACATTACAGCAGTTTATGAATACCTAAAAGTGATTTATTCAGCACAATCTGGCGGACACATTGCCACTAACCGACTTTCGCTTCTTAAAGAGAAACATCAGACCTTTTCTGATGTTCCTCTTTAAACATCCCTCCCCCCCTCCCTAACTGCCTTTTGGATGTCTACATTATCTAAAACACCAACATGCGACAGCATTCCTGTTCCTGGCCCCTTCCCCCCCCCCCCCAGCCGCCCCAGAGTGAAGGCTGCAGACTTAGCCAGCCTTACCTGTAGCCGTCCTCTCTTCATATGTCCCGCACTGCTCCTCAGATCTCTGCGCAGCCCATGCAACGACACTGTGCATGTGCGAGATCTGAGGGGCGGCGCAGTGCATGGTGGGATTCCAAGATGGCGCTGCCTGCCGGAGGACGACGGGGCAGGGGAGGGATGCAGAGCGCACTGTGACAGGAGAGGTAAATGTAACATTTTAACTATTTTCTAAACTGGAAGGGTGGGGGTCTAGCAAGATCTGGGGTGTTTTTTTTTTTTTTTTAACAACTCCCCATTCCCTGTAATGTTCCTCTTTAAAAACACCCTTGCGGGCACGGATGTTGGTACCGTGCCTTATATATGAAGCATCAGCACCATTTAAATCTACTTCGCACCAAGGTTTTGAGCCCAGTGTCACATTATGCTTCATTTAAAGCAGACCAATTGCTGCTATTAGACAGTATGGGGCATCCAGAATGCTTAAACTCTATAAGATTCCCTGGCCGATTGAATTAACTCCCCCCTGAGGCCTCCAGAATCGGGATGCCCGGCTGTGTGAAATCCCCCAGGTTGCCCATAAACTCATCCTCTTTCCTGGTTAAACGGCGCATGCACGAGCAGCGGCCACATCCCCACTTTTCCTCTAGCAGGACGTGTGCCCGGCCAGGCATTCGTGAATGGCCAGTGTGGGCACGCTCCCTGTTAGAGGGTAGCAGGGGATGCGGCCGTCAGTGCGCTCGGATCTGCTCGTATTAGACAAGCTCCTGGATGAAGGGGCTCAAGCAGATCCGAGTGCACTGACTGGACAAGCGGACGTGCATGCATTGTAGGACCGGGAAGAGGCGAGTTTGTTTGAGCGACCTGGAGGGTTTCACACAGCGGGGCATCCCCGATCGGGACCAAAGCCCAGGATAGTCAAAATCCTGGGTTTTGGTCCAATTCGAATGGTGCTGATGCTTCATATATCAGGCTCTTAGTTACTATTCTCCTTTTCGAATAAAGTGTATAAAAATTGGCCATACTGTTGCTACAAAATGGAAATAAGAACTTCATTGTGAGGAAGGCCAACATGATCCAAGTAGACTCTGAAGTAAAAGCTGAACAGGAATATAGGATGGCATAATACTCCATCAGTCAGGGGTCTATCACACCCAACCAAGTGCCTGTACTACTGTCCTGATCTATAGAAAAATATTTATACATATAAACACGTGGTGTTGAAACATTTCTATACTTTATTTTTATCTACTCAATAAGAATTTGCATGAAAAAAATTGGAAGCCTCCCTTGAGTGAGCATACACATTGAAAAATATATATGTATATGTAACAAATTCCTTCAGATTGAAGTCACGCAACAAGTCCTTGGGATCATTGCATCCCTCAACCCCAAACTGGGTTGCTCAGCAACCGCAGTGGAAAACGTAGAGAGCAAAATTACCTTGACCAAAAGCTATGGGTCTCTATTGGTTATTGGTTGTTAGTGGACCAGTAATGCTCTCCCCTGTAGCCGCCATCACCTATGGCCCACAGAAGGGTGAGCATTTTGTTTGGTTTTGGGCTTTCATGGGTGTTTGAAGAGGACGGAAATCTTAAATTGTAAAGCTTGATTGGTGGGGTTGAAGCAGGACTAAAAGTAATTTTTTTACTTGAGCAACACTTTAAAGATGAAGTAAAGTAGGAAGAAAATACCTTCATTTTGCCTACAGTACCATAGAACTCCAAGGTGGTTGAAAGTATGGGGCCGGCCATTATCTGGTTTGCGGGAAGGGAGTTATCCCAAATCAGATTGTCCCATGCTGCCAGAGTAAGGAGAAGTAAAGTATTTATTTTTAATTTTCTTGCCCTTTATTATAATGTACTTAAAGGGATGTCCCTGGCATAGGAATTTTTTTGGTACTGGTTACCCAAACTTTGGATCCTGATGACACTCATAGGTACCCTTTTAAACAACCTTCCTGTCTGTGATGACTTAGCAGGCGGGTCGATCCCACATACAACAAATAGAAGGCTGAAATGCTTGGCCTGCCTGCTCAAAACAAGAACTAAAATAAAAAACTTGCCTGAAGTTGGGCTCCATAGATTTTATTCAAAATTATTTTCCCATCCACCTACTCTTATGAAGGTCTACTCCGTGGCTTCAGCATGATGTTAACGCCGGGAGTTGTGGATCCTTTATTAGTAGAAAATTTGCTTGCTCACTTCCTGGACATTTACATGGCTGGTTTCAGGTTTAACCATTTCCCCAGTCAGAAGACAACAGGTACAGCCTCACCAGGAGTACAGAGAATAAGAGAGAAGAGTCTTGCCAATAAAGTAATCGGCCGTGCGTGCAATATTGAGGATTTGGCTTTATCTCTTATAATGGGCCCTCCGTGCTGAGCTGCTGGGGGATCACTGTCCAAGCAAAGGGGTGAGTGAATCATATGATACGGAAATCTCTCTGATACAGAGGAAATGTAAAGCAAGAGGCGTTGACATTACTACCTGGCTAATCACAATGCCAGGACATCTAATGACACGTGTGTTGATGCATGCAGCACTTTAAGTACAGCAACTTCTCACACCCAGATTTCCACTCATATCTAATTGAAGTGACAATAAATAGGAGCTGGCAGAAGTGCAGATGATGATGCAATAGTGCACTCCATGAGATGCCTGTGGCTGGAAGTAGATTAATTATATAATAGCAGGTAATGATGTGCCAAGGACAAAACAACAGACAATCACCCTAACCCAGGGCCAGCTGCTCCAGCATTGAGAGTTACAGCAGCTCTTCTGTTGTCAGCCGCTTGCTGCTCTACCAGATCCAGCCCTCTATAGAATGGCAATGCGGAGATAAGAGCACTCAACCTGGCCATTCTGGAGCTGCTCCTCTTCTCCCAATTAGCCTAATTAAAGTGAAAAAACATGGACACTGTCTGGTGGCATCCACATTCTGCTTACCACACCCGGAATGTTTGAATTGCTGTCTGCAGAAGTGGGGATGCTGCAAAATGCATCTAAGCTAAGCCACAGCCATCACATTGAGGCGAGTACTGTATATGGGGATTCCATATCAGAATGCCCCTAGAGGGCCAATTCATTTATATGAGTTTTGGTCCACTTTAAGTGGAGAAGAGAATGCCGTAGCCAGGGCAGCATCACCTACCAATGGAAAAGGTAAATATATCACCATGCAGGGCAGCATTAAAGGTGCTCTAAGCAATGCCTCCTGCACTCTGATGTGTCTCAGACAGTGGGATGCAGGGTGGAGTCAGTCCACCTTTTGGTCTAGCAAGGAAAAAAAACTTAAAGTGGACCAACAGTCAAAAATGACTTAAACCAGACCAACACAACAAATGTGTGTTCTAAGCAATGCCTTCCAGTTTTCTCTCCCGTCTCTGTAGAGGACAGGCTGGGAGTGTTACATTATGTCTGACATAACAAAAGCTAAAAGTAACACAAAAGGCAAAGGGGAAAGCACACACAGTAAATGATGTGTCTCAGACAGTGGGATGCAGGGTGGAGTCAGTCCACCTTTTGGTCTGGCAAGAAAAAAAAAAAAGCTTAAAAACGGACCAACAGTCAAAAATGACTTAAACCAGACCAACACAACAAACACAAGCTCATAAGCATTCATTCCCAGGGCAATTTAGATTGCTGCAAATTAAAATTAATTTTAGGAAAAAATGGTTCATGCATTTGCAGGCCACCTGCAAACAGGAAGTGCTGCTGGGCTTCCTGTTACTGTACAAGGTCAGTGGAATCCAGGCAGCAGCATGGCTGAGATGCTGGGTGAGAAAGCTCCAAAATGGCCCCTACCTTTCTTTTCCAACTGTGCCAGGCTGTTGGTCTGGTTTAAGAAAGGAGGCTAGAAATCAGCAGCACCGCATGTGGGAGATAAAATGCACTGGGATTGTAAGGAAATAATGCTTTGATTTTACATTCAACCCAAAGAAACAACAAAGCGAACAAAAAACATGCGTTCCAGACCCTAACATTTAGAAGGCTCTAGAGCTTGGTGAAAGTCCCCCCCCCCCCCCCCCCCCCGGGGCATTTTAATTTGGGGTTTTGTGTTGAGAAACCCCTCACAATCAAAAATGTTGTTACTTGGCTCCCGTGCAGCATGACCTGGCATGGCATCCGTGCAATGCACACTGAGCACACCAAGCAGACCTGACTGGGTGCTGGCAGGTGTGCACATAACCGACAGAGCCGAGATGCCATGCACTCATCATGGCTGCAGCGCCACATGGCTGCAGCGCTATTTTAGGTCTGCCTAAAATAGTGAGCACACAGTACACAGGAGCTCACAGAGGGTATAGGTTAAGGTAAGCAATCAGTGATTCTGACGGGGTTAAAAATCCTGGGTATTGGTCTGCTTTAGGTAATAACACTGACACTGAATTACAGTGTTGGATTGATCACATTAAAAAATCCCACCAAGGCCTCTGCCAGGAGCACCACCACGGGAAAGTCCATTTACACTTACCTTCTACTTTTCCGCTTTTTTTATCTTCTTTCACCGACTTGTTGTCAGGTTCTTCTTTCCTTTTTATTTTCTTTTTCCATCCCTTGCCTGGTGAGATTTGAGAGAACAGAAAGAAGGATCATTTCTAACCTTTAAATAAAGTCATGTAAGTACTAATCCTGCATGTCACCACACCAGACAGGAAAAAAAGCATCTGCAGTACAGTCAGAGATTTTCACTTAGAGCCATTGACTATGGCTAAAACGTTCACTGTGGCTTTCAGTCCCCTCAGCACAGTAGTAACACAGAGTTGTATCAGGTGTGTAAGCCGACCCAAGGTGCTGAGAGACAGACTTCCCCCAAATGGATTCCAGGATGTGGGTCCACTTTATCTTATGAAATCATCTAAGCTTCCATGTGTTCCATTAAAGTCTTTTATTCACTGCTGAAATGGCCACTTTTAGCTTTGCTGTCATAGATACTTACCTGACCACAGGAATGTAAATGTCTCAGGAAGGTGCTGCTTCCTAGATGTCCACCTACTGCATCATCTCTGCAGATATCATGGCCTTGGTGTCCCTGTTGCCTAGCCACAGTAGACACCAGAGCTTGGCATCTCATTTGATTTAAGACAGCATCTCCAGGAACTAAAACATTGCTGACCATAAGGTGTGTGCGTGCAGTTCCAGCTGAGGTTTGCCTGCTACTGCTACGCTTTGCCAACCTTTGCCAGAGCAACCCCAGTGCCCAGCCTGGTTGCGTTGTATCACCACACACCACACAGTGAAATGTCCATTTCCCAACCTGTGAACTTTCTGACCACTTCTAGTGTGGAGTCCTGTTGCCAACCTGTACCTTATCCGACCACACTCCAGTCATGAGTTCTTTTGCCAACCTGTGCCTTGTCTGACCACACCCAGTGAAGAGTCCTGTTGCCAGCCTGTGCCTTGTCAGGCCACACCCAGTGATGAGTTCTGTTGCCAGCCTGTTCTTTGTCCGACCACAGCCAGTGATGAGCTCTGTTGCCAGCCTGTGCCTTGTCAGACCACAGCCAGTGAGGAGTTCTGTTTCCAGCATGTGCCTTGTCAGACCACAGCCAGTGATGAGTTCTGTTGCCAGCCTGTGCCTTGTCAGACCACAGCCAGTGAGGAGTTCTGTTGCCAGCATGTGCCTTGTCAGACCACAGCCAGTGAGGAGTTCTGTTGCCAGCATGTGCCTTGTCAGACCACAGCCAGTGATGAGTTCTGTTGCCAGCCTGTGCCTTGTCAGACCACAGCCAGTGAGGAGTTCTGTTGCCAGAATGTGCCTTGTCAGACCACAGCCAGTGAGGAGTTCTGTTGCCAGCCTGTGCCTTGTCAGGCCACACCCAGTGAAGAGTCCTGTTGCCAACCTGTGCCTTGTCAGGCCACACCCAGTGAAGAGTCCTGTTGCCAACCTGTGCCTTGTCAGGCCACACCCAGTGAAGAGTCCTGTTGCCAACCTGTGCCTTGTCAGGCCACACCCAGTGAAGAGTCCTGTTGCCAACCTGTGCCTTGTCAGGCCACACCCAGTGAAGAGTCCTGTTGCCAACCTGTGCCTTGTCAGGCCACACCCGGTGAAGAGTCCTGTTGCCAACCTGTGCCTTGTCAGGCCACACCCAGTGAAGAGTCCTGTTGCCAACCTGTGCCTTGTCAGGCCACACCCAGTGAAGAGTCCTGTTGCCAACCTGTGCCTTGTCTGACCACACCCGGTGAAGAGTCCTGTTGCCAACCTGTGCCTTGTCAGGCCACACCCAGTGAAGAGTCCTGTTGCCAACCTGTGCCTTGTCAGGCCACACCCAGTGAAGAGTCCTGTTGCCAACCTGTGCCTTGTCTGACCACACCCAGTGCCCAGTATTGTTGCCAATCTGTGCCCTTTCTGACCACAGCCAGTGATGAGCTCTGTTGCCAGCATGTGCCTTGTCAGACCACAGCCAGTGAGGAGTTCTGTTGCCAGCCTGTGCCTTGTCAGACCACAGCCAGTGAGGAGTTCTGTTGCCAGCCTGTGCCTTGTCAGACCACAGCCAGTGAGGAGTTCTGTTGCCAGCATGTGCCTTGTCAGACCACAGCCAGTGATGAGTTCTGTTGCCAGCCTGTGCCTTGTCAGACCACAGCCAGTGAGGAGTTCTGTTGCCAGCCTGTGGCTTGTCAGACCACAGCCAGTGAGGAGTTCTGTTGCCAGCCTGTGCCTTGTCAGACCACAGCCAGTGAGTGAGGAGTTCTGTTGCCAGCCTGTGCCTTGTCAGACCACAGCCAGTGAGGAGTTCTGTTGCCAGCCTGTGCCTTGTCAGACCACAGCCAGTGAGTGAGGAGTTCTGTTGCCAGCCTGTGCCTTGTCAGACCACAGCCAGTGAGGAGTTCTGTTGCCAGCATGTGCCTTGTCAGACCACAGCCAGTGAGGAGTTCTGTTGCCAGCATGTGCCTTGTCAGACCACAGCCAGTGAGTCAGGAGTTCTGTTGCCAGCCTGTGCCTCGTCAGACCACAGCCAGTGAGAAATTCTGTTGCCAGCCTGTGCCTTGTCAGACCACAGCCAGTGAGGAGTTCTGTTGCCAGCCTGTGCCTTGTCAGACCACAGCCAGTGAGAAATTCTGTTGCCAGCCTGTGCCTTGTCAGACCACAGCCAGTGAGAAATTCTGTTGCCAGCCTGTGCCTTGTCAGACCACAGCCAGTGAGGAGTTCTGTTGCCAACCTGTGCCTTGTCAGACCACACCCAGTGAGGAGTCCTGTTGCCAGCCTGTGCCTCGTCAGACCACAGCCAGTGAGGAGTCCTGTTGCCAGCCTGTGCCTTGTCAGACCACAGCCAGTGAGGAGTTCTGTTGCCAACCTGTGCCTTGTCAGACCACACCCAGTGAAGAGTCCTGTTGCCAGCCTGTGCCTTGTCAGACCACACCGAGTGAGGAGTCCTGTTGCCAGTTTCTGACATGTCTGACCACATATTGTTGCCAGCCCAGTGCCACACCTGACCACATCCATTGCCGAATGTGGTTGGCAGCTATTTCCACATCAGCACTACTGCTTCCAGCTATCATCCCCGGTTGTACCCCCAGCCATGGGCCCTTCTGCCATTGCCAGACCTGTCATGACGGCTTAGACATCATGAGAATCCGTTGGCGCAAACACCAACTGCTATGACATTTTTGCACTAACTTGCTGGCCCTGCTGTGCTGAACAATCAGTTTCTTGTGGACCTTTTCTTTTATGTTTCTTTTTTGTCTGAGTTCCATACAGCTGCCCTGTATATATAAGTAAGAGGGGCAAAGACTGGCAAGATTCTCCCCTAACCATCTCAATGTTTGATTTGACACAGTGCTTGGTGGCTTGCATACTTCTGTGTGATAACTCATTTAAATGATTATCAGATATGATGTAACGTGCAGTGCGGACACTAATAGAACACTTATAAAACAAACCTTGCATCACCGGGAAAGGGCTCGGAATCATAGGGCTGGGCACCTCTGAAACGACATTATAAGAGTGCTCTCAATGTAACATCATAATAGGATGGTCAAACTTTCAATTTTTCAAACCATATATGGGCAACAGGATTCCTGCAGTGTGCCAAATGACACCGTGGGGGGGGGGGGGGGGGGGGGGGCTTAGACAGGGCCACCTCTGGAAAACTGTGTGCAAAAACATGGGACCTGGATTGGTAGGTTAAACTGACAGAATTGCTTGTGTGTACCTAGCACCTGGAATCTTTCTATAAGTGGGGAAGAGTTCGGGTCAAAGCATCATAGGGACACATTTGGGATGCTTAAATCAGGACAGCTTAACAAATTGATTTTCTTGATTTTAAATTAATTTTCTATAGCACCAACATTGGTCACACATCAAACAATGTTGTCGATATTGAAAATTAACCTGGCAATTTGTTAAGCATCTCAAATTTGTCCCTCTAAAAAATTGGTCGGCTTACTCTAAAGTTGGCACATGCCTTATGGGCACCTGTGGTGTGCAAACAGACGGGATCCAGGGTGACGGGTCATGGCAACGAGATTCCGTATGTGTACATTGTAACCTCATGTCTTTTCAGGTTCAAGGCACAGAACAATTTGCTTGCTTGATTGTGCCCGATGACTTACAAGGTGGCCTACTGAACATTGATCAATGTGCCATCTGGTGGTGGAAGAGGAGAATGACATGATATTTTCACTTGGAAAATGGCATGCCACCAGTGTGAGAATGCCAGTGTTACAATCTACTAATCAGCAATATGACCAGGGGAAGAATAGAAAGGAAGGCCAAAAGAAAGAGGGCAGGTAATAAAAAGGGAAAGAAAGAAGATACAGCAGAGAGACAGAAATAAATACGAGATAAAACTTGGTAAGAACCAAAAGTAGAGTGGAGAGAAAAAGAAATTAGAATATGGGGGAGAAGAGTGAGACAAATAAAAAAAAGATAAGTGAACATAGGAGTGCCATAAGACGAGGAGACCTGGATTCTCCTATAGCGAGACACTTTATGGAAGCAGGGCACCAGATTTCACAATTGAGGTTTCAAGCAATAGACCAGGTTAAACCACTGCGAAGAGGAGGCAAAAGGGATAATGAATTGCTAAGGCGGGAGTTACGTTGGATATACACTCTGAACACCAAATCTCCATCAGGGTTAAATGAAAAGATCGATTTTGCCCCATTTTTGTAACCATATATATAAGAAACATTGCTTACTGTACTTAATCTTTTATTTCTTCTGATGGGCAGGAAATTCATGAGACCATCGGCCTAACTAGGCATTTCATAGATACCCTCGGACATATCCGCTACTATTAAAAGATGGTTGAGCAGCTCACTGACAGATATACCATAATTTGACCCCCTTCATTATCTGGCGTATGGCGTTACAATTTGTTTCTATATATGATCCAGCCACACTAGTTATATTCATAATAGCATAATAGAATAGCAGTAGGTGAGCTGAGATCCAAAACATTTGAGGGTGGCCGATTCTATAGTAGTACCTTGAATGCTGACCATAATCTATCAGTTTGTCATTCTAATGAGCGATAAGGCATAGAGAGGAATATGTTCAGAATATATGACAAGTTTCCTTTCTCCATCTATATTCATCCACTGCCCGCTACAATCTTGTGAAGCGATCTGCTTTGTTTTTATATTATTTTAATTCATTTTTAATTGTTTCCTTATAGACCGTGTTATGACTAGAATCACCAGAGCTTCTCCCTTGCAACTTGAATACTCGCCTACCAGCGCTCCCAGCACGATCTACTGAATGTGTCTATGTTAAGTTCAATAAAGCTTGTTGTACACGTGCTCCGGGGAGACTGTGGCCCCGTGCGCCTGACATCACGGCAGCTGGCAGCGTTCTTGCCAACCAGCAGCTGATTGGCTGCAGGTCGGGACCACGTCACCGGATGTGACGCGGCGAGCATTTTCGGCGCGTCAAACTGGCCAGTTAGGGGGAGACGCAGGTGAGGGGGCCGCATATAAGGAAGGTAAACATACATACACGATATCGCTGCCTTGAGAAAAGGGCTGTATGCCCTGAAACGTTGGCTGGCATAACGCGATCGCATCCCTGCTTACAATAGGGTATAAGCTTTGTACATTGTCTTTGCTCAGTTCATGCTCTGTATATATTCTGCTGGTTCTGTTTGTACTCATGTTTGGACTATCTCCTACTATATGATGCGCTAATGCATAGACTGTCATGCCTGCTATATTGCTATTTAAAGTATGCATTTATTCCTTGATTCGCTGTATCCAGCAGCATATTTGTGTTCAGCGTTTCCTGCATCATAGCAGCCATCCACAGGAGCTCATTGGTGAGTGCCCTAAAAGAATTGTTTGGTAAATCTTTTACCTATACCCATAGATCCTTTTTTGTACAGATAGTGGATATTGTCTACAATTAATGCATTTTTCTAGTCTTAAAAGGGCACCATTCTCCTGAGGATCTACACTGAAATAAGCTTGAAATACCCATTGTATCCTTTTGTTCTATGGTGTTTGTGTTGTGACTATTTTATATATAGTGTATGAAACTTCTTAATACACTTATTACTTGCAATTGAACAACTTTTGGTGTGCATCCTTCATTTAATTATATAGGATATCGGTTAGGGGCTATATTGTTGGAAGCCCCTGTTGAGATTGCACCCACTACTGTGTAACTTATTAGGTGTGCCATTACCTACTATATATTAAAATAAAGATAAGGAAAAATCCAAAGAAAAAGGTTAAACAAATGGACAATCAGCAAAAGCAATTAACCATAATCTGCCCGGCAATTTCATGTAATTTGTTAACTAGAAACCAAGAGGAAATAATGAGCTGGCCATGTAACATGGTGGAGGCGTTCAGTCACACAATGACAATGACCTGGATCCAGATCTGGCTCTTTATAGATATAATCAGGTAATAAATGTTTCAGAACACTTTGGTGGGGGCTAAAGCAGGCTTTGTAAATTTATCACACATCAAGGACAATTTAACATCAGGTGAAAAAGTAATGGAAAGGAAAGGAAAGTTTAGTGAGTAGAGGTCCAGATTAAAAAAGGCACAGGAGAGTACATACCATAGAGGAAGCTGTCCCTGGGCGCACAGTCGAAGGGGGCCCGGCGCAAGCTGCCTCCATCACTTCTATAGTGTGCCACACAGCACTGGGGGCAGCAGTGCAGGTTGAAGAAGCGGCGTGAGGTTTCCGTGTGGCCTCCTTCCTCCTCCCCCTCATCATACTTACCTACGGAGGTTTCTCCCCCCTGGCTCTGCAACCGTGCACGTACCAAGCAACCACCAGCAGATGTGCACTGATTTTTGGCCCGCCATGCCAGAGATGGCGAGTGTTTGCCCTGTGGGGGTACTTATGGGGGCCCTGCTATTGGGCACCCTCAGAGCTATCTATGCCACTGGTAGGGCATTTATTTATTTTTTCACCTAATGTGCACATTTTGCACCTGATTCTTTGGGGGTTTTACTTTGTTGTATATATCTGGTATACATTTTAAATGCTTTATATTTCAATAGAATGAGGGTATTTATTAGACTTATGGGATTTTGCACACATTGGCCTTGATTCACAAACTTCCAGTTTTTCAACCTGAACAGGTTTTCTGTATAATTAAAGTGGACCAACACCCAGGATTTTGACTATCCTGGGTCTTGGTCCACTTCGGTGGGGCACCCCCGCTGTGTGAAACCCCCCCGATCACCCAAAAAACTCACCTCTCTCCGTTCCCAGCGCGGACGGACAAGCCATTTGACAGTAGCGGACAAGCGGCTCCTCTGCCGCCGCCTCCCGCGCGTCACTCTTGACGCGCGCGCGTCCGCGCCGGCCATTCACAGACGGCCGGCGCGGGCACGTCTAGAGGGGCGCGAGGGAGGCGGCGGCGGCCGGTAAGGGGATTTGGGGTGTTTGGGGGGGTTTCACCCCGCGGGACATCCCGATCTCGGATGTCCCGCGGGGAAGGAGGTGATCGGCCAATCACGGGAGGGTGTTGGTCCACTTTAAGGACATAAGGACAGGTTCAACTGCTTTTTGGCACCTGTATTTACTTTTCACTTTTACAGGACAACAGTGTTTCTTCAACAGGGCAGTGTAGCCCCCCCCCCACCTCTTCTCAGTCTCTGACCGTTATAATTGTTTATTTATAAAGCACCATCATAGTCCATGGCGCTGTTCAAGGTAGTTACAGGTGGGTAAGCCAAATAAGATACTTTTAATGCAACAATGCCAATAATGCATATAATACACGCAGTGTTAGCAGTAACTGAAGAGCCCCTAAACACACAGAGGCAGGAGTACTGTACATTAGAGTGGGTCCTGCCCTTGCAAGCTTACAATCTAAAGAAACCTCTTCTTGGGGAATTAATACCCCTCCCTGCTCACTTTCAAGCTCAGAAGACCATGGAGAAGCCTGCAAACACACGTTGGGCTTCATGAAGACACCAGGAGAAAGACTACATTGCAGAGGTTTTTATTTTTGTAATAAAAAAGTGTTTTAAGAAGCTGTGAAGACCCCCAAATCAATTCAAAGGGAAGGGGGTGGCATGCCATCCATTCTAAATCTGGACAGGTGGCTTGCCGAATCCACTGCTTAATTCCTTAATTCCATCCACTTTTGTACCTCGAAGAGTCCATTGCTCATAGGCATGGAAACAAACAAAATACCGCGCTGTCTTTAAATAAAAACAAAGCTCAACGTGCAAAAACTGGAATCTCCACCCAGAAAGTGACAAAAATAAAAGAAAAAACAAACACAGAGCTAAATCAATTGTCCATTAAGAGTCCAATTAAAGTAAAGAAATCTTCCAGAAAGCTGGACACCAGGTGAAAATCTTCAATTCCAGTGCCTAATCCACCACCAGGTACACAGGAGGCTTACCAGATATAAAGCATTGGAAAGCTTTCTTGAGTAGATATATCCCAAACTTAAACGATAAAACCCATCTCACAGTGTGGGGAGGTACATCTAGATGGCCGGGAGCCTTCACTTCAAAGCAGAGGTATCCAGAATCCAATCCCTCCAGTACCAAAACTCATATCACAGGAATATGTAGGGGGATAAAACATACAGATAGTGCAACACCGCTAATATAACCAAGCATTTATTTAAAAGGTATTGCACTCACATGATTTTAAAAACAATAAAGCATTGTATATGACAGAGCTGTCTGCGACTCTCACCGCCAGGCATCAAAATCCAGTATTGAAAACGGTCCAAATTGTATTCTTGTTTCCAGAAGCTGCTTACCAACGCGTTTCACCCCTAAATGGGGCTTTAACCAGGTTTGCAGCTCACAGTAAGAAATGGGTTTAAATATCCTATCTCTATCTCCACCCCGAAGTGGAATAAACACTTCCGGTTCTTAACTGGTTCATATAGTTGCTTCACAATGCACCCCTAATATCTTTCAATATGCGCAATCATCGCCGCACAGCGCCGATTATGCATTATAAACAAGCCACCATTGAATGTTAAAAAGAATCATAAAAATTACCTATAAACACCGCAGTGTCGGCATCCAGGTCAACCGGAAGCGTATTAAGTGCTTCCAGTCCCTTCAAGCAAAGTTCAATGCGCAGGCGCCGACTGTGCTTATTCTATTCAGGCATGGGCCTGATGTCCTACCAGAGGTGTACAAACTAAAGACACCATAGAAAGGGCATTTTTTTGTTTTTGAGCAAGAGATTGTGTAAACTACATACACTACATACATTACACGCTTTCATGTGTAACTGGTCTTTACACATCTGCACAAAGTGCTGAATCACATGTACAGGTACATTTTGCAAAGTTTCTCCCAAGAATAGCCCCTTATATTCAAGGAATTTAATTCATATGATGGTCATATTTGTGATACGTGGCGTTGAAGACCGATATTTAAAGACTAGAGATACAAAAAATGGAGACGAACAGGTAAACTAGCGATGATGGCATATGTTGGCCCACTGTACAAAGGGAGCCTGCAATAACCTACAGCACAGCCACCACCCATGCCTCTGTATAAAAGTTTGACATCTCTCCTTGTGCGTTGGTTAGGAAGGCACCAGCCATTCTAGAATGTGTGTAACATACCCTTTGGCCAGCTTGCTCCTCCTGCACTTCCTCCTCCACCCGCCATATCCGACAACCCTGCACGTGTCCGACTAGAGCCAGCTGCAGAAGACACAAGCCTGTTAATAAGAACTTCAATGAACAATGGAAACATGGGTTATGTGGCAATATTGTTTTTCATATTTGAGACGTGGTTAAGACCAACCTGGCCTTTTCCACTAGACCTGACCCGTTTTCTACAAGGCACAACCAACTTTTTACTGCATGTATCCACTACCCAATCCTCTAAGTATGCAGCCTCAATCCTACATGAAATGGTAAGATCCAATAGCACTAATCTGCAATGAACCTCAACCATTAGACAAATTCATAAAACTTAAGCCTCCTGAGAGGTGCGCTATAATCGGAGCAGGTATTCGTACCATGTCCATCTTTAGATAATCTTCTGGAAGGCCACTCCACGAATCTACTCACCACTGGAATGCTGGGAATTACTGTTGGTTTCCTCATAGTTGTTGGATTGTTTTGTTTCCACATCTTGGTTGAATGCACCTTCTGGAGGAAAATGGACAAATGAAATAAAAACAAACTTTCAAACCGCATACCAAGAGATACAACTAAGGAGGGTATATCTATTATTATTATTATTAATAATACTATTTCTCTCTTCTCTCAGCGCTTTACAAGATAGGATTACAGACAAGGGAACAATACAAACTACATTCCACAAGGTTTAAACCAAGTGTTATGAGCACAGGGGACAACAGGAAAGAGAACCCTGCCCTTGTGAGATTACAGCCTGTCCCCTTTTATCGCAAATACTCACCTGATCCCCACAAATTCTCCTTCTGGACAGCAGTTCCTAGTCCCAGGCGGCTGTCAATGCTGTGGTTGTAACATGGAAGCAAGTCTGCACACTTTCAGCACTTGGCCTTCCATGGAAATGCCAGGTCAGTGATGATTGATAAAAAGGTTCCAACAACGTTGTATCCAGGGTTTAGGCAGTGTATACATGGTTCTCCTTTTACTTTTGGCTTTTGTCACACATAAAACAAGCTTATACAGTCCTGTATGCCAGCAACCATGATATTCTTGGAAAAAAATACAATTTTGTGAGTACTCACCTGAAAAATGGATATTGTCGTAGTGCTTTGAAGAGGCAAAGAAAACTGGCCTCTGATTTTCCTCCTTTTCTTAATAAATAAAAGTATTTCTCCTTTATATATATATTACTTTTTATAATAAACAGTCAGACATAATAAAAATAGACGGCCCCACGCAAAGTGAGGCCGCTTACCTGCCCAAGTAAGGCTAAAAAAGCCCAGGCACCCGACCAGTAAAAGTAGTGGAAAGACAGGCAGCAATGTCAGCGATGTAGTAGCAGCAGAAGCAGCGAAGGCGGCAGTGGCAGCAGTAGCGGCAGAAGCGGAAGCAGCGGCGGAGCGGCCAGTAGCAGCAGCACACATATGCGGCTGAGAGCCCCGCACGCGTCCTCCTGATAACAGGAAGGAAGTGCGGCTCGGGCCGGGTAAGAGGACGCCGCCGCTGGAACCACGCCCCCCACCCTTGACGTCATCCGGGCCCCGCCCCCCCCCGCCGAATTTGAACAGTACGGCCCGCCGGACGGCGGTGCCGAGACAACAAGAGGGCCAACAACGCCCTCAGTAAAGGGAGAAGGGGGGAGGGGGAAAAAGGAGATCCTAGGCAGCCTGCGCTGCCCACCAAATACTGACACGCGGCCCGCCAAGCGGCGGCCATTTTAAAAAAGGAGACAAGGGGAGGGGGAGCTGTATAACCTGGGAAAGGCGCAGGCAGCCTCAGGCAAGCCTGACACAGCGCAGCCCGCCCCAGCCACCCCTAAAGCTGACCCAAAACTCTGGCCCTACAGGCCAGCAGCAGCAGCCCGCATAAAATAACCGAGACTGCCATGTAAGGAGGAATTTTAGTCAGGCCAAACGCACCCTTGCTTGCGGTGCAGCCTGACAAATGTTGAATAAGTAAACACATGAAATAAACATACAGTAAAAACATACATACAATACACATCCCTCTACCCCCCCCCCCCCCCCCCCTTGGATGCACTTGGATTCTGATGCAGCCCCTAGCTCTCGGCACTTGGATTCTGATGCAGCCCCTAGCTCTAGGCACTTGGATTCTGATGCAGCCCCTAGCTCTAGGCACTTGGATTCTGATGCAGCCCCTAGCTCTCGGCACTTGGATTCTGATGCAGCCCCTAGCTCTAGGCACTTGGATTCTGATGCAGCCCCTAGCTCTAGGCACTTGGATTCTGATGCAGCCCCTAGCTCTAGGCACTTGGATTCTGATGCAGCCCCTAGCTCTCGGCACTTGGATTCTGATGCACCCTCTAGCTCTCGGCACTTGGATTCTGATGCAGCCCCTAGCTCTCAGCACTTGGATTCTGCTGCACCCTCTAGCTCTCAGCACTTGGATTCTGCTGCACCCTCTAGCTCTCAGCACTTGGATTCCGCTGCACCCTCTAGCTCTCAGCACTTGGATTCTGCTGCACCCTCTAGCTCTCAGCACTTGGATTCTGCTGCACCCTCTAGCTCTCAGCACTTGGATTCTGCTGCACCCTCTAGCTCTCAGCACTTGGATTCTGCTGCACCCTCTAGCTCTCAGCACTTGGATTCTGCTGCACCCTCTAGCTCTCAGCACTTGGATTCCGCTGCACCCTCTAGCTCTCAGCACTTGGATTCTGCTGCACCCTCTAGCTCTCAGCACTTGGATTCTGCTGCACCCTCTAGCTCTCAGCACTTGGATTCCGCTGCACCCTCTAGCTCTCAGCACTTGGATTCTGCTGCACCCTCTAGCTCTCAGCACTTGGATTCTGCTGCACCCTCTAGCCCTCAGCACTTGGATTCTGCTGCACCCTTTAGCTCTCAGCACTTGGATTCTGCTGCACCCTCTAGCTCTCAGCACTTGGATTCTGCTGCACCCTTTAGCTCTCAGCACTTGGATTCTGCTGCACCCTTTAGCTCTCAGCACTTGGATTCTGCTGCACCCTCTAGCTCTCAGCACTTGGATTCTGCTGCACCCTCTAGCTCTCAGCACTTGGATTCTGCTGCACCCTCTAGCTCTCAGCACTTGGATTCTGCTGCACCCTCTAGCTCTCAGCACTTGGATTCTGCTGCACCCTCTAGCCCTCAGCACTTGGATTCTGCTGCACCCTTTAGCTCTCAGCACTTGGATTCTGCTGCACCCTCTAGCTCTCAGCACTTGGATTCTGCTGCACCCTCTAGCTCTCAGCACTTGGATTCTGCTGCACCCTCTAGCTCTCAGCACTTGGATTCTGCTGCACCCTCTAGCTCTCAGCACTTGGATTCTGCTGCACCCTCTAGCTCTCAGCACTTGGATTCTGCTGCACCCTCTAGCTCTCAGCACTTGGATTCTGCTGCACCCTCTAGCCCTCAGCACTTGGATTCTGCTGCACCCTTTAGCTCTCAGCACTTGGATTCTGCTGCACCCTCTAGCTCTCAGCACTTGGATTCTGCTGCACCCTCTAGCCCTCAGCACTTGGATTCTGCTGCACCCTTTAGCTCTCAGCACTTGGATTCTGCTGCACCCTCTAGCTCGCAGCCCTTGGATTCTGCTGCACCCTCTAGCTCGCAGCCCTTGGATTCTGCTGCACCCTCTAGCTCGCAGCCCTTGGATTCTGCTGCACCCTCTAGCTCGCAGCCCTTGGATTCTGCTGCACCCTCTAGCTCGCAGCCCTTGGATTCTGCTGCACCCTCTAGCTCGCAGCCCTTGGATTCTGCTGCACCCTCTAGCTCGCAGCCCTTGGATTCTGCTGCACCCTCTAGCTCGCAGCCCTTGGATTCTGCTGCAACCTCTAGCTCGCAGCCCTTGGATTCTGCTGCACCCTCTAGCTCGCAGCCCTTGGATTCTGCTGCACCCTCTAGCTCGCTGCCCTTGGATTCTGCTGCACCCTCTAGCTCGCTGCCCTTGGATTCTGCTGCACCCTCTAGCTCGCTGCCCTTGGATTCTGCTGCACCCTCTAGCTCGCTGCCCTTGGATTCTGCTGCACCCTCTAGCTCGCTGCCCTTGGATTCTGCTGCACCCTCTAGATCGCTGCCCTTGGATTCTGCTGCACCCTCTAGCTCGCTGCCCTTGGATTCTACTGCACCCTCTAGCTCGCTGCCCTTGGATTCTACTGCACCCTCTAGCTCGCAGCCCTTGGATTCTGCTGCACCCTTTAGCTCGCAGCCCTTGGATTCTGCTGCACCCTTTAGCTCGCAGCCCTTGGATTCTGCTGCACCCTTTAGCTCGCAGCCCTTGGATTCTGCTGCACCCTCTAGCTCGCAGCCCTTGGATTCTGCTGCACCCTCTAGCTCTCGGCACTTGGATTCTGCTGCACCCTCTAGCTCTCAGCACTTGGATTTTGCTGCACTCTCTAGCTCTCAGCACTTGGATTCTGCTGCAGCCCCTAGCTCTCAGCCCTTGGATTCTGCTGCACCCTCTAGCTCTCGGCACTTGGATTCTGCTGCACCCTCTAGCTCTCAGCACTTGGATTTTGCTGCACCCTCTAGCTCTCAGCACTTGGATTCTGCTGCAGCCCCTAGCTCTCAGTTCTTGGATTCTGCTGCAGCCCCTAGCTCTCAGTACTTGAATTCTGCTGCAGTCCCTAGCTCGCAGAAGTTGAATTCTGCTGCAGTCCCTAGCTCTTAGTACAGTACTTGGATTTTAAAGTTTCTAGCTTTCAGCACTTGGATTCTGCAGTCCCTAGTTTGCAGCATTTGGATTTGGAGGTCACTAGCTATCAGATTATACTTCCATGAGATTTCATCACTCAGACTCTCCTACTAGCATTCAACACTCAGATTCTTTTACCTCTAAGCACTCACTGCTTGGATTCCGCTCTTCCCAGCTCTCGAACTCTTATTTCCCAGCTCTCTGACTCTTATTTGACACTTGGATTCTGGCATCTCTAGCTATCACCATTTGGATTCCACCACCCCTAGTTTTCACCACTTGGATTCCGGTGACCCTAGCTCTTAGTACTCTTGACTCCTTTTCTGCCACTTGGATGTAGCCCTTTCTAGGTCTCACCACTTGGACGTTCGCAACTGCTAGCTTTGGCTACTCAGATTCTGCAGGCCATAACGCTTTTACATTTGGATTACACCTTTGATAGCTCTCGATCTTGGACTCCAGCACCACTAGCTTACATACTCGCTGCCGCCGCCAGCTTGAATGCGCTTAATATAAATGACCTGAAGCCCAACTCCAGCCAACAAGTTTTTGGTTCTGGTTAGTGTGGGAAGGGTTTTTGGTTTTCTTTTTGCCGTCTGTGACCTTGGGAAATTTAGCCTCACATGGTCCAAAAGTTAAGTAGACATGAATTAAACAAACAGCTCCGTTGTGCAGATTAAGCTTCACTTCATGGCCGTGTAACACCACAAAAATCACTCAACAGAAAAGCAATGGATGTCACTGCCAGAGACACCCTCAGTGTGTGCCAATGGCAGTGAGCAGTGTAGTACATATATTTTGTTTATTGATGAAAAAACACCAGTTTGTCAGGGTGGAAGGGGTTAAGGGTTATACTCACTCAGAGGCGTGTGCAGGGCGACATGTTCTTGGTATGGTGTGTAATATTTGTACTGCTTGCCACAATATTCACACATATAATTACCAGTTTCTAGAGAAGCAAGAAGAAAAATGATTTTTATTACATTTGTATCCAGCAGAGATTTTCTTGCCGTTTCATATAGTTGGTTCAGTAGCTTATCATTCAGTATACACGAACGGCTGTGAATGCCTGGGCACAAACCCCTTCCTCCCACGCTATACTGTAATGAGTTGGTTCAATCTTCTTACTTTGTTGTAGATGTGCTCAGGGTAGCATTTTTTTCTTGGCGTGTACTCCCTCCTGTGTTCAGTAGGTAATATTACACCTATTGCCATACCGTCCACTAGACACTAGAGGGAGCAGTGTGACAATTGCGACCCTTCTGCTTAGTTTATTGTAGGAGTGTGCTCACTCTAGTGTTTAGCTTGTGTTAGTACGCCTGCCGTCATACTGCCCACCAAACTATATAGAAAGCATAGTGTGCCATCATAAGATTCTTTTACTGAATTTATTGCATAGGTGTGCTTCCTCTAGTGCTCAGTGTGTGTTACTACACTAGCCATCATACTACATTATATACAATACTGTGCCATCATATGTTTCTTTTGCCAAGTTTGTTGTATAGAATTACACATACTGCACAGTGAACAGTAGAGGAAGCAAATGCTTGCAACAACTTCATTAGTAGAAAATGATAGCTTAGCTGGTCTAATTAAAATGAGAAAGTAATTGCCCAACTACGCTTATACCAAGATTGAAGCAAGGTTTGCGGTATTCAATCAAACTTAACCTTCAATAGGTCCGCCTTAAAAGTAGCATTCCCTGAATCAGGGCATCCCAAACCTTGACATGTTTCAGACCACCTGGGTCCTTTTTCGAGCTTCTTAAAGGACCCCGATTGTCCAAAACATGTCAAGGTTTGGGATACCCCGATTTGTGAAATGCTACTTTTAATGCAGACGTATTAAAGGTTAAGTTTTGTTGGGAATCGATTGGATACATCAAACCTTGCTTCATACCAGTTTGGTATGCCAGTGATCCTTTACCAGTCTCCATATTTACCAAAGCTTTGGGAATGGTGAGCGACATCCTGTTTTATTTTCTGTTGTTTGACTTATACCAAGGTTGTCAGTCGGGAGGAGCCATGTTACATAGTTGGAATTCCTGTGTAGGTGAAAGGGATTTAAAGAAGACCTCCAGCCAGGTCTTGCCCATCTGAGGCTGGAGTGCAGTCCACTCTTCCCATGGGTATCTTTCAAATTTGTGCCCCATGTGACTGCCATCAGCCAGCATCTACCTGCCAGCCCGCAGCTTGGTTGAAGGTCAGAGATCTGTGTGGAATCAAGCCTGAGGCTTCAATTTGTCTTCTAACCCAAGTAAAACTGTGTTACAAGACAAATTAATTAGTCATTTTATCTCCATTATTTTTTCATAGAGAACATCAGAGAAGCAGAAATAAATTATGTAAATTAGCAAATTAGTAGAAATAACAATAGGTGTATGAAGTTTGGGCAACAGAGGACACAACTTAAATCTGAGAAAATTTGGAGAAACAAAAATATAGAACCAATAATATATTGAAAAGTTGTTGGTTTGCTTGAATGCTAAAAAATTATTACTACAAGGGCCATGACACCATGGGAGATGGCTGAGCTTTGTAACCCCTCCCCCCTTTCCATCTGCTGATCTTCATTACCTATTCTATCAGGTTATTACAAATTGGCTTAGCATATTTATAAGTTATGAATGATGTTTGGTCTGGGATAATAATTAAGAGTTTTTATGGTAGGCATCAGCAAGTCAGTATAACCGGGCTGATAAGACCAAGGTTCAGAGAGTTTAGCCAAGTTCTTCATGCCAGGAATTAATCCAGCAACAGAAAGTGCCTCCATGAATAAACCAAGCCCCCCCCCCCCCCACCCATGGCTTGAATGGCCCAATAATACCACAGTGTCTCGGCTATACCTCAACCACTGCCAAATTTCTTCACCCTAGCTCTGCTACTTGTCTTATTTCATGTCAAAGCTGACAGACCATCCAGTCGCCTAATTACTATTGACAAAGAATGCCCAACATGACCAGGATGTTGAGATGCCAAGAAGGTGTCAGATACACACATTAATTTTACAGCTTGCCTGACCTCAGTGCTGTAATCAGTGGTCCATGTAGTCGACCTCCAATCACCACCAGATTTCTTGACCCCAGCTCTATATGTATTACATTGATGAATGTGAATACCAGAGATGCCCAGGGCCGTATTTGCTGTAAGGCACACCTAGGCACGTGTCTAGGACGGGGCTTGAGACTGGGGGCGGGCTGACTGCAGCTCAGTGGTGTTAATAATAATATATATATATATAGATTTTTTTTTTTTTTAAAGATCATTGGCGGTTAGTGGAGATGGCCAGTACACAATCGACAATCTGTGTGTCTCTCAGTCTGTCTAACTCCCTGGACTTTCCTCTTGCTGTCTCTTTTCCTGCCTTTCTTTCTGCAGGTCACTCTGTGTGTCTCTCAGTCTGTCTAACTCCCTGGACTTTCCTCTTGGTGTCTCTTTTCCTGCCTTTCATTCTGCAGTCACTTGTGCAGTCACTCTCTCAGACAGACAGAGTGACTGCACAAGTGACTGCAGAAAGAAAGGCAGGAAAAGAGACAGCAAGAGGAAAGTCCAGGGAGTTAGACCGACAGAGAGAGACAAACTCCCTGGACTTTCCTCTTGTTCTCTCTCCTCTCACTGATTCTAGTTCTGTCTTTTTTTCTCCATCTGGTTGCACACTGTCTTTCCCTCTCTTTCTGTCTCTATTTACACTTCCTTTTTTCCATGCACTCTTTTTTTTGTCCCTGTTCACTCTCTAACTATCTATCTCTAGCGTCCCATGGCACATGCACAGGCTCCCCACCACTTAGTGCAGCTGTATCTTCATTTATGTCTCCTGGCTGCTTTGCTAAAACAGGAATAAAGATAAAGCCAGACTGAATGGCCAAGAGTCAGTGCATGTGCTGTGGGACTGACGGTCAGGTAAGAATTACCGGCAATTCCAGAGGTTTTACATGACAGGGCATCCAAAATCGTGGTGTTCTGCCGAAGAGAAATAGCTGTCCCTGTCTGATTTCACCAAGTCCTGCCCCTACCCATCCCCTGTTATTTATAGCTCTGCAACTTCCATCCCCCATTCTCTCAGCTCTGCCACTATCCATCCATCTCCTCCCAGCTCTTACCCCAGCCATTTTTCTTACTCCCAGCTCTGCCCCATCCATCCCTCTTGTTCCCAGATCTGCCCCCATTCATCCCTCTTATTCCCAGCTCTGCCCCCATTCATCCCTCTTATTCCCAGCTCTGCCCCTATTCATTCCTCTTATTCCCAGCTCTGCCCCATTCATTCCTCTTATTCCCAGCTCTGCCCCCATTCATCCCTCTTATTCCCAGCTCTGCCCCTATTCATCCCTCTTATTCCCAGCGCTGCCCCCATCCACCCCTATATTCCCAGCTCTGCCCCCATTCATCCCTCTTATTTCCAAATCTGCCCCATTCATCCCTCTTATTCCCAGATCTGTCACATTCATCCCTCGTATTCCCAGCACTGCCCCCATTTATCCCTCTAATTCCCAGCTCTGCCCCCATTCATCCCTCTTATTCCCAGCACTGCCCCCATTCATCCCTCTTATTCCCAGCTCTGCCCCCATTCATCCCTCTTATTCCCAGCTCTGCCCCCATTCATCCCTCTTATTCCCAGCACTGCCCCCATTCATCCCTCTTATTCCCAGCACTGCCCCCATTCATCCCTCTTATTCCCAGCACTGCCCCCATTCATCCCTCTTATTCCCAGCACTGCCCCCATTCATCCCTCTTATTCCCAGCACTGCCCCCATTCATCCCTCTTATTTCCAGTTCTTCCCCCAATTATTTCTCATTCCCAGCTTTTCCCACATCCATTCCTCTTTTTCCCAGTACTGCTCCCATCAATCCCTCTTATTCCGAGCTCTCAACTTATTCCGAGATTTCAACTACACCCTCCCCCTGGACCTTCAACTTGACACAGACCACGGTAAATGGACCTCGACTAAAAGTACTTGATTCCTTTAGATCATTGGCGCCCAGTGCAACAGTGGACAACATGGTGTGGCACCCCCCTCCCATTCCCATAGGTAGTGTGTCATGCTCCCTCCCATTCCCATAGACAGTGTGTCATGCTCCCCCCCATTCTCATAGACAGTGTGTCATGCTCCCTCCCATTCCCATAGGCAGTGTGGCATTCCTCCCTCTCTCATTCCCATAGGCAGCGTGGCATTCCCCCCTCCCATTCCTATAGGCAGTGTGGCATTCCCCCCTCCCATTCCTATAGGCAGTGTGGCATTCCTCCTCCCATTCATATAGGCAGTGTGGCATTCCCCCCTCCCATTCCCCATATAGGCAGTGTGGCATTCCTCCCCTCCCATTCCTATAGGCAGTGTGGCATTCCCCCCTCCCATTCCTATAGGCAGTGTGGCATTCCCCCCTCCCATTCCTATAGGCAGTGTGGCATTCCCCCCTCCCATTCCTATAGGCAGTGTGGCATTCCTCCTCCCATTCATATAGGCAGTGTGGCATTCCCCCCTCCCATTCCCCATATAGGCAGTGTGGCATTCCTCCCCTCCCATTCCTATAGGCAGTGTGGCATTCCCCCCTCCCATTCCTATAGGCAGTGTGGCATTCCCCCCTCCCATTCCTATAGGCAGTGTGGCTTCCCCCCTCCCATTCCCCATATAGGCAGTGTGGAATTCTCCCCCTCCCATTCATATAGGCAGTGTGGCATTCCCCCCTCCCATTCCCCATATAGGCAGTGTGGCATTCCTCCTCCCATTCATATAGGCAGTGTGGCATTCCCCCCTCCCATTCCCCATATAGGCAGTGTGGCATTCCTCCCCTCCCATTCCAATAGGCAGTGTGGCATTCCCCCCTCCCATTCCTATAGGCAGTGTGGCATTCCCCCCTCCCATTCCTATAGGCAGTGTGGCTTCCCCCCTCCCATTCCCCATATAGGCAGTGTGGAATTCTCCCCCTCCCATTCATATAGGCAGTGTGGCATTCCCCCCTCCCATTCCCCATATAGGCAGTGTGGCATTCCTCCCCTCCCATTCCTATAGGCAGCGTGGCATTCCCCCCTCCCATTCCTATAGGCAGTGTGGCATTCCCCCATCCCATTCCTATAGGCAGTGTGGCGTCCCCCCTCCTATTCCCAATATAGGCAGTATGGCATTCTCCCCCTCCCATTCCTATAGGCAGTGTGGCATTCCCATTTCCCATAGGCAGTGTAGCATTCCCATTTTCCATAGGCAGTGTGGCATTCCCACTCTCCACATGCATGGTTGACGTAACATTTGTGGGATTGAGCCCTAAAAATAGACCAATAATATTTCCATGTTACTATAGGGTGGGCCTCCAGAGTCAGTTTCATTGGTTTGCTGCCCATTTTCCTTCAACTCCTGATGGCCACTGTACTCATTTCCTGTAATTCCTTCTTTCCACCCCTTTCATGCTGCCCACTCTGCCCTCCTTCTGCAGCCTGCTGCTTCTATTTTCTGTCCCATACTTGCTGCCCACTATGCCCTCTTCTTTTTCCCTGATTTACTCCTTTCTCCCTTCTTGTTGCCCATTGTCCCACCTTCTTGTTGCCCGTCTTGCTGCATGTGGTGATCTACCTTCCATTTACAGTTGCCTCTGCAGCACAATAGCATTTTGTTTTCTGCAGTAACACTGTCTACTTTCACTGTTGACAACTTGTGCTGCCCACCAAGCACATTTTACTGCCAAATATGGCCCCTTATGTCACCTACAATGCAAAGGTGACATAAGGGGCCATATTTGGCCATACTCACTCAATCAATTTTATTTTTCCTGGTCCTGCATTTAGTGTTGATAATTTTAATTACAGGCAACAATTAAGTCTCCTAGAATTAGCAATATCCACATCATCCACAAAAATATATTAATTATGAAGCGCATCACCAAAAAGTGCCTAGGGCACCACAAATCCTAAATACAGCCCTGGAGATGCCTAGAGATGTCTAGATTCAGATTTCCTCCAGATGTTCAGACCCTAGCTCTACCACTTGTCTGACTTCTAGTGCTAATGTCCATATAGTGCCTATTCTGATAATGATCAGGATGTGGAGTTGACAGATAAACCTAAATGTTACTGGTCAACCTTCATGCTCCAACAGATATCTATATCGTAGCTCTACCACGTGCCTGATCTTTAGTGCTAAATCCAATGGTCTATCCCCTATTCTCTGTTGGCCAATATTGCCTAACCAGACCAGGATGTGGATAAGGAAGTGATGTTCAGTATCATGAGACCAGAAAAGCAACAGAACTAGAGGAACCTGATAGAAACCTAGAACATATCCACCTGAGCATCTAATGAAATGCTGACTATATTTCATTTCCTTCAAATCCTTGCATCTGATTGAGGTTAACACAGAGGAGAGATTTTCAACAGCTCTCCAATATTTAAATTAATTTTATTTAGAAGGAAAACTATGCATATTTTACCATTCTGCTGTGATTGTGGATGCTGCCATATGGTGAACTGGAACTCTATTTACCAAACACCAGCCCATCCATTGGCCAGATAAAATTGTAACGTGAGAAAAAGAGACACATGTGAACTGCTAAAGTTCAGTCAGAAAAACAAAACACAAGCATAGTGCGAACATATTAGGCAATTCCAGGGGCTGAAAATAGCTTGCTTGCAAGTGTCTGTAGACAAACAGTTGTGTGTCATGTGCTAAACCTGTTGGGACAGATTTAATTGTACATGCAGTTGTCCAGCGGATCCACCAGGGGTCCCTGTAAGCTTATGTGACAAGAAAGAGGAATCAAGGTACTGTATACTGAAGCTGTCTACTACAAAAAATGTCAGCAATTAAATCAGTTCAAACTGGAGATACTTACTTTAAACTACCAAATAAACTAAACGAAATTATACCTAATGCACACAGTACATTATTCTAATATATTTTTCTGTAAGAAAACTCGTTTTAGCTTGATTTTTTTCCTCGGTGCAGTTCAGCACCATTTTTAACTGTGCAAATTTGCACAGCTAAAAGCAATGCCGAATTGCACCCAGAAAAAAAGATAAAAAGGGTTTTCCCACAAATAAAAAAAAAAATCTTGTGTCGAAGACCTATAATGTCGGTAGTGGCAGCCCCTCTACAAAAAGTGTAGGCCCCAATACAGTCATTTTCCCCCATTTTTATTAAATAGATAGTCCAGGTTAAAATAAAAAACAGCTATTCATACTACTCCAACTTTCTAAAACTCACCATGAGATACTTACGCACTTGTTAACCTTTTGCAAAAAAAAAATTGGCCAGAGCCTAGCTACCTTATCCATCCAAGTTCTCTGATCTCCTAACCATTACCAACACCCATTTACCTAAACTCTCTGCTTGTCAATATTAATGTGTCCAATCTTTCTACCTAACTACTTACTTTCTCGCCGCCTCAATCCACTGTAGTCCAGGATGCCCCTGCTGAGCCATTTTATTGGTATCGGCTCCTGTGCTATTGTACGCTCCTGGCCAACCATGCTCCTCATTGCATGCTGTGTCATAGCATTCTCAGACCCTCAGATTTGAATCCTCAGCTAACCACACTGTACTTGTGAAAGATGGAGCCCCCAATGTGGCAGAGGTCCTAGGGAGCCTGCCCTGCCTTTAAACCGAGCCTGTATATGTATATAGTTCCTAAATGTTATTGTAGTAATATTTTTATTATATATAACTAAAATAATCTAAATATATATCTAATTTCTTATACCTAGATAAATATATATTCAAATAATATAAACACATACAGAGTTACATTATTATGAGCAACAGCCAATATCTAGATGCTGGTAGGTTGTCATAGGTATCTAGAGCCATGCAGACTGCAGTGAATCCCACAGCTGCTAGAGGGTAGGTGAGGACGCAGTAAGTGAACATAGCCATCAAGGTGGTTCCACAGATGCTGTAGTCTGGGGAATTAGGAGTCAGTGTAGTATGTGAAGTCTTGGTCATGCTCCTCCAACCAATGTCAGACAATTGTAGCCATATGACATATCATATTGACTTGAAGATCCCATCCTTCCCAGAGGAGATCATTTGCATGTATGAGTGTACATGATCTACAAGGATGGCTTCATACTGAAATTAGTTGAGAGTGTCTTCCATATGGATGATTGGGCCATGAGAATTCCACAAAAACATTCCTCAGACCAGAACACTGTTCCCACCAGATGTTCTTCCAGCAATGGTTGCAGGGTACTGTTGTAATTTTACTCATTATGCAAATAGTGGCTAACCCTAACACACATCCACCACTATCCCTCCCCTTCGTCTTACGTATTTCGTCTTCGTGCTCACATGCCGCACCTCCTGCAGGGTCTACTGAGCCATTAGATTGGTGAGCATGACGCCAGAGACCATAATTTCCTAAAGAAGCCAAGGGCTAAAAATATGCTCTGTTGCATGCTTCTAGCGAGGGCAAGGCATTCACTGTTCTAGTGCAGCCAGTAGAGTAGTAGAGGGTGCAAATGGGAGGTAGACAAACAAGCCAAACAGCTAGTGAGAATGGTTTTGGTAAAAGTCTCTTTAAAAAAGTTGATCAAAGTGGACTTTTCCCATTCAGCATACATTAACTTATACAAGATACACGATTTATGGAGGACCCTAAACAAAAGTATGTAACTAAATAAATGTAATAAATAAGTGAAAGTCACTGAAAAAAGTCCCACTTATGGTTAACGTACTTGGACCCAGTTTGAGAAATGGTTCAAGGTCCTCTTCTTTTCCGTCCCCTGATGTAACCATCATTTGGATATAGGTGTCTAAAAAGAATAAAGTGATATAAAAAAAAAACAAAATCGATATAAATGTAGCAAAAATGTTCAGGACAAAAAAAAAAAAGGATATGAAAAGTTTATGAAAATGTATGAGAGAGAATGAGGGCAATGCCCTAATGGTTAATGAAGTAGGCAACGTGTAGCATAGGAGCCAACTGTAATTCCAGCTACTAGATGTTGTTTATGGGGTCAATGACCAGTTCAGGAAAACTATTTTTTACCAAATAAAGTAAATAATGCTTGCCTACCCCCAGACCCTGCCAGGCCTACCATACCCTCTATTCTCAGGATGACCAGGATGTTTAGAAGCCAGGGATGCTTAAACTTATCCAACTCTGGTCACCATTGGGTTTCATGATGTAGCTCTACCTTATATACTAATTACCTAGACTGTAATGCTGAAGTCCTTCCTGCCTGCCTGTCGCAGATGATGTTAAGGAATGAAATTAGCATTGTTTTTTACTCTATGACAAGTCATGGGGATGCAGGACTATTCTACTGGTCAACCATTGAGTATCCAACTCTTCTATAAAAGAATAGAGGGCAGATCTACTGTTTACATAGAAGCATAGCTTTTTGTAGTTAAGATAAAAGGGATTAGAGGAGGGCAGTTGAATACATGTGAAAATTTTACCATTTAAATAAAGGTCCCTTAAATCTACAAAATAAGACAAGTTGTCAACCAACTCCAACAAGTACAAAGATCACCTGCCCCGTTACACTATAATAGGACACTTATTGGCCCTTTAATGTACTACAAAGAAAACTCTTCGGGATGTATACTTGTAAAGTTTACCCACAGGCATTGCACTACCAGACCAAAATAGCTGAGCCTAGGATGCAACCCCTTTAGCGGAAAATGTAGACCGCCATAATTGTATTCCAAGAATTAGGAAGGAGGATGTTGAGGTTCCCTCCAAGTGAACCTCATATATGATCATCTCCTGGAAGGTGTACCACTATTGTATTGTAATATTGAAAAATTTAAAAGGGCTACAGATTCAAAAGCTCAATACTACAAAATAAACTTCACCTTTATCCAGTCTATCTTATTCCATTGGTTCCTGACTGAATGAGGTCAAAGGCTGTGGCAACGCCTGGAAAAGTAAGCAATGATACTAAAATGGCCAAGCTGTATCGTGCTTATGGTTCCTCACTGGTTCTTATTGAAAGAGGATATAGTCGTGACCAAACAATCTGATTTCTATTTCTATGATCCACAATATGGTCAGTTGCTTCAACGTCTATGCTAGTAAGTCTCCAGTAGCTTAATGTTCATTATGCTAAATATGGCCATTCGTTGAGCAGATTATGTTTCCGCATACCTTCAGCTCATACCCTGTTGACGAGGCCTAGCTAATCTGTTGCCTTAAACATTCAAAATGGCCTTCATTTCCTGAGACGCCCATTAATACCTCAGCAGTATAAAATAAAGTTCTCCTTTATCTTGTGTCTGTTGAGTGAATGCAATCAAAGTATATGACTAAATAAGTAACCTATAAGTATCAAAATAGTCAAGTTGTGTTGTGCTAATGGTGCCTCACTGGTTCTCTGCTCACATGGCAAGGCTGCACATTTAACTGCTGGAAATGGATATTGCGGTTGAAATCAAACATATATACAAGATAACCGTGAGAGAACATGGTGTCTTTCCTTTCATCTATAGGGATACATGGCAGAAGCCCTAGTGGTATTCAGACCATTAAACTACAAGAAATAGCCTTGAGATCCCTCCTAGGTAACTGGGCCAAATTAAATCTCTCTTGGCTTGGTAGGATTGCTGCAGTGAAAATGGCGTGGCTCCCCAAATTACTTTATTTCTTTCGGGTGTTGCCGATTTCTGTGCCGGCTTTAGCTCTGAAACATCTCCAAACAGACCTGAACAAATTCATCTGGGGGGGGTAGGCCGCGAGTCGACCGTGGAACGCTTTATAGAGCAAAACAGAAAGGAGGATTGGGTGTCCCTAATCTTGCACGCTATTACAACGCCTGTCAAATTGCCCAATTGACGGTCCTACATGGGGGAAGTGATAGACCTTTGTGGGTGGATATTGAGGAGTCGTATTGCTCCCCGGTCTCCATACATAATTTGCTGTGGCTCCCCCCCGCGGTCTGTGGGAGAATCTCTAATCCCGTTTTAAATCATTCCCTCAGAATCTGGAGGGCTAATAAGAAGCGGGGGAATCTAGCCTCGCCGCATTGCCCACTTCTTTCATTCCTTGGCAATCCAGAATTCCCCCCGGGCTTTTTGGAACCGGCGGCGTTTGAGTGGTGGAGGAGCCATAATCTCACCAGAGTCCAGAATCTCTTTTCGCGCCAGGGCCTGCTCTCTTTTGCCGAATTGAGATCCTCTTACGATGTGCCGGGAAGGGAGTTCCTTCGCTTCTCGCAAATCAACCATTACGGCCGGTCTAAGTGCAGGCTTGGTGCTCCACCTCCTCCTCCCACGACATTTGAGAGACTCTGTCTAGAGCAGCCCATGGGTAAACGGGTGATTGCGTCAGTCTACAAACTACTTTCTGAACCGGAGGGGTCGATACCTCCGAAACATACAGTTTGTTGGAGTGATGACTTGAATTTGACCTTAACAGATGGGGAATGGAGGGCGATATGGAGACACTCCTTCTTAGGCTACCTTAATGCTGGTGCTCAGGAGGTCAACACCAAGGTCCTCCTTCGGTGGTACCTCGTCCCGCAAAGGATCCACAAATTTTACCCCTCATACTCGCAGGATTGCTTCAGAGGCTGCGGGCTCCCTGGTAGTTATTTGCACACCTGGTGGGATTGTAGGGTAGTTAAACAATTTTGGACCAGCGTCCTTTATATTATTAATAAGGCAACAGGGCTGAAACTAACTCTATCCCCTCAGCTGTTCCTCCTTAACCTGAAACCCCCAGACTGCACGAATTCCCAGTTTGGCCTCATAAGGCACATTAACACTGCAGCCAAGTTGATCATAGCTCAATCGTGGAAGAAACCAGCCATTCCCAGGGGAAGCCTTATCACCCGGGTCAACGAAGTTATGATGTTCAAGAAGTTGGCGGCCATGATAAGGGGTGATTTTGCCCCCTTTTTATCCACCTGGGAAGGCTGGATCTCTCATTTCCATCCGGGAGGTCTTAACTGTGCTCTTCTCACGATATAGAACTCCGCCATGCTCCTACCTGAGAAATAAACGAAGGCCTGGAACCCACCTTTTACCTTCCCTTACTATTTCTCCCCTTCTTTCCCTCTACTCTGCGCATCTCTTATTCTACTATTCTCTATAGCCCTCCTTTCGATGATGATTGAGAAATGTTCTCTATTTTTTTTGGACAATTTTTCTTTTTGTTTGTTATTATTCTGTTTATAATGGTCATACTCTTTGGATGATTGTTAACCAATGGCGCTCCTTTATGGCCTCTTGCGCAGTTTGGAATATGCTCAGACTGTAAGATTATGCTGTTCTGTTTTCTCCAGAGTTTATTCTAATAATAAAAACTATGATTAAAAAAAAAAACTACAAGAAATAGATGCAGGATACCCAAGACCCACTTTTCTACCTCCTGATCTGGAATGTTTTTATAGTCCTACACCATTGTTAGTTAAATTGCTCCCCTCCGCTGAAAGACCGTAGTACATTACTTGGTAGAGTGTGGCATCTCTAAACCTTTGGTCCCAGGCAGCTTGTTTGAAAACTTCCAGCTCCTTCTGGCTTGCTTGCTGGTGATGGAGATATCCAAGTTTCCAGCACCTATTTATTTTATTTTTTTAGATTGTTGTAAGGGGAAGTTCTCACTTTTTTTTTACTGGTATCTACGCAAATTGAAGAGCGGTCCAAGGAATGGCATGAAACAGCTGGTTTGTCAATACCTGAAACCAGTTACATGCACCTTCTTCTGGGCACTGTGGAAGACCCCAGCGGCCATCTGCATTGGTACCCTGATCTGTGCTGAAGTCTATATGGGATAGTACAAGACAGATAGACCCCCTGTTGGTATACACCAAATAACTTCTTCTTATGCATTTATTGCACTTGTCATAAAAAAATTATTCATATGTACCTCATAAAAAAAATATTCATATGGACCTCAAGCTGCTAATTAAGACAAAAATCATAGGATGGTTAACCACCAGTTGTGGTAAAGGGTAACGGACTCAAAATAGACTAGTCTACTGCATATGCTACTCTAAGTTGCTGTGGGTTCTAGTGCAGTTCATACATTTTCATCAGACATATTATCATCAATGTATACATTGATGTATATCATCATCATGGTTTACAACAAATATGGAATCACTCACACCCTGGACGACTGTAAAATATCTAAACAGGATTGCCTACCTCTGAGTGGAGTAGGGCTGGATACTTACCATCAACTGCATGCAAGTCCCTGTGCTCTTGGAAACAGCTGTAATATTTGTACTTTTTGCCACAGATGTCACACGTGTAGCGAAAGTTGTCTGTAAGAATGAAAATATGTATGCTAGCACGTTCAGATGAATGACTGGACACAAGCACATTGACAAGCAGGACAGCAACACAGCATGAGAAAGGTGGATGAGAATATACAGTCTATGGGCCTCATAATGCAATGGCTGGAACTGGCTCTGCTGGGGGATGATACTCAAAAGGGGCAAGTACATGGAAAAAAACAAGAACCGCTCTACATGAATATCCAACAAACGGCCAACTGCTGCACTGCGATAAATGTAAAAATACAGTTCTGTGAGTACTCACCTGTAGAATTGTTTTTACTATGCACAGCAAGGCCTGTTTCATGTAGTCCTTACGTCTGGGGGGTATTCCGCCACAAGGTGGCGCAGTGTACTGCAGAAGAATTGTGGCTCCTCCCGGCCCCATATAAAAACCGGAATCACCCATAGACCTCCAGTGTTGAAAAGCAGTTATACAAGAAGCCGGGAGGCAATAAAGGTAAAAAAGGTAAAAAGAACCCTCACAACCAACTTTGGAACAAATCACCATACAAAGGGAACCAAAGATAACGATAACAAGGGAGGGATGAAACAGGCCGTGCTGTGCATAGTAAAAACAATTCTACAGGTGAGTACTCACAGAATTGTATTTTTCCTAGTGCACAGCACGGCCTGTTGCATGTAGTCCTTACGTCTGGGACATCGAAAAGCAGTGTCCGTAAGGTAGGGTGGGATCGCCAAAGAGTAACAGCAGGCAGTTCAAACCACTACCGCCTGAAGTACCTTGCGGCCAAAAGCAGCATCAGTTGAGGCCTTAACATCGACCTTGTAAAACTTGGTCTTCTGTTCATACTTTTTCCAAGTAGTGGCCTTACAAACTTGTTCAACAGAAGCTTGGTGCTGAAAAGCCCAAGAGGCACCAACAGCATGAGTGGAATGAGCAGTAATCCGGAAAGGAGGAACCTTCCCTTTAGCAGAATAGGCTTGTACCACCTCCTGACGTATCCACTTGCTAATAGGTCCAGCAGGAAGAACAAAATACCGTTTGTGAGTACTCACCTTTAAAACGGATATTATGAGTGTGACATACACTCCGCTTCAACTCTTCATGACATTTGGGTTATTCTCCAGTAGAGGGCAAACTTCTGCAGAGATGAATGCAAAAAAGGAGCTCCTCCCAGTCCATAAATATCTGGGACCTCCCACCAATTCCCCAGTGTAAGATAGCAGTAAGGGGACCAGGAAGAACCAAATATAACAATACTAACAACCAAGAAACAATGGTTCACCATATAAAGGATCCGGAATACCAAAAAGGGTGGGTGAAGCTCATATTTTCCATTTTAAAGGCGAGTACTCACAAAACTGTATTATTCCAAGTGTGACATACACTCCGCTTCAACTCTTCATGACATTTGGGACATCCAATAGCAGTGTCCGTCATGGGTGGGAACCATAAACAGTAAAGAATGCACCAACTCAAACCACTGCAGCTTGCAGAACCTTGCGGCCAAAAACAGCATCCGCTGAAGCCCACACATCAACCTTGTAAAACTTGGAAAAAGTATGAACGGAAGACCAAGTAGCAGCCTTAGAAACTTGTTCAACAGAAGCCTGGTGCTGAAAAGCTCAGGACGCACCAACAGCACGAGTAGAATGCGCAGTGACCCTAAAAGTGGGAGTCCTCCCCTTAGCGGAGTAGGCCCCAACAATGGCCTGACGAATCTATTTGCTAATGGTAGACTTGGCGGGCGCCAAACCTTTCCTGGGCCCGCAGGGCACCACGAAAAAGGCATCCGTCTTGCGGAAAGAAGAAGTAGTCACCAAATAGTACTTAACACAGCGAACCACATCCAAATTGTGCAAAACCCTCTCCTTGTCATTGCTAGGCTTAGGACACAAGGAAGGGAGAACAATATCCTGATTGAGATGGAAAGCAGAAGCCACCTTAGGAAGGAAATCTGGCTTAAAGCGAAAGACCACCTTGTCCTGGTGTCTTTCAAAGTAAGGGGCCTGAATCGACAGAGCCGCCAACTCAGAGACACGCCGAACAGAGGTAATAGCCACCAAGAAGGCAACCTTTGGAGTGAAAACAGAAAGAGCAATATCCTGTAACGGCTCAAAAGGAGGACCCTGGAGAGCTGAAAGAACCAAATTCAAATCCCAAACAGGAACCATAGCCTTCCGAGGGGGTCGAACATGAGTGACCCCCTGGAAAAAAAGTCTTAACCAGCGGGTGTAAGGCAAAAGATCTTTGGAAGAAAACAGAGCAGAGACCTGCCCTTTCAAGGTACTAAGCTGGAACCCAAGATCCAGACCGTGCTGAAGAAACTCCAAAATCCTAGGGATCGAAAACACCCTGCAAGGCCCTAGCCTCACACCAGTCAATATAGGACCGCCAAGTCCTATAGTAAATGCCAGAAGAGGACCGCTTCCTAGCTCTAATCAAGGTCTGAACAACAGCCTCAGACAAACCTTCCTCCTTCAGAATGAAGGTTTCAGCAGCCAAGCCGTCAAAGCCAGCATTGGTAAATTGGGATAAAGTAGTTGACCCTGAGATAACAGATCCGGAAACATGGGAAGCCGGTACTGATCCACCGCCAGCCTTACGCCTGCGTACCAAACCCTTCTTGGCCACCTTGGAGCCACCAGAATTGCTGGTGCCCCTTCCAGAGCCAGTTTGCAAACTACCTTGCCCAGCATGGAGAAGGGAGGAAACAGGTACAGAAACCCCAGATCCTTCCAAGCAAGGGACAAGGCATCCACTGCCAGAGCTAGAGGATCCTGAGATAGAGACACAAAGGCCGGGAGTTTGTGATTGTGCCATGAGGCAAAGAGATCCACCTCCGGAGTCCCCCACTTGCGACAAAGAGACCGAAAAACCCAGGAGTTGAGAGACCACGCTCCTTGGCGAGAGGACCCCCTGCTCAGGGAGTCCGCCTCAGTCCGCCTCCGTGTTCTCCACTCCCGGAATGTAGATTGCCGAAATGCAAGGAACATTGCTCTCCGCCCAATGCAGGATCAGAGAGAATACCCTGAGGGCACTCCTGCTGCGAGTCCCTCCCTGGTGATTGATGTAGGCAACCGCCGTCCGATTGTCTGATCGAATCTGAACCGGAAGACCCTGTAAGTGCGACGTCAGCCGTGACAGGACAAGCTGGATGGCTCTGAGCTCTAGGACATTGATGGGGTAGTGAGCCTCCTGAGGACCCCACACCCCGCTGAACTGATGACTTTTCCAGAAACCTTCCCACCCGACAGGCTGGCATCTGTGGTAACCGTCTCCCAGCGAGGAACCAGAAAGGACCTGCCCCTCAACAGGTTGCTCGACTCCAGCCACCACCGAAGGGACTGCCGAACCCTGGGAGACATCCTGAACGGTTGATCCAACGACAGCGGACACCTGTCCCAATGCGTCAATAGATGAGGTTGAAGAGATCTCATGTGAAACTGCGCAAACGGGACCGCCTCGAAGGAGGCCACCATCAATCCCACCAGTTTCATCCCCTGTCAGATAGAGGGGCAAGGATTGGCCAGAAGAAGGCGGATAAGATCCTGAATCCCCTGCACCTTGGTCTGGGGTAGAAACACTTTGGCCTGAATGGTATCCAGATACATGCCCAGGAATGAAATCACCCGTGATGGCGAGAGATGCCCGCCAGAACCTTGGTGAAGACCCTCGGCGCTGAGGTCAACCCGAAGGGAAGGGCTACAAACTGAAAATGTTGATCGTCCACCGCGAACCTGAGGAATCTCTGATGCGCTGGAAAAATTGGAACATGCAAATACGCATCCTTGATGTCTATGGATGGCATGAATTGATGCCGAGCGCAGAGTCTCCATGCGGAACTTCTTGGTTCTGATGAATCTGTCCTTTGACCTTGAGGTCCAGATGGGTCTTACAGAACCTTCTTTTTTGAGGACCGTGAAAAGATTGGAGTAGAAACCCCTGCCTCTCTCCGATGGAGGCACCGGGCATACAACTCCCATGTCCAGAAGGTTTTTCACTGCTAACAGGAGCCTCTGTGCAGCCTGAGGGTCCAAGGGCACCCGAGACCTTAAAAATCCTGGAGGAGGCCAGTACGCGAGCTCCAGTTTGTACCCGGAGGAGACCACTTCCAAGATGCAATTGTCTGTGACCTCCCGGGCCCAGACCTGGAAGAAGAGCCGCAGCCGTCCCCCCACCCCTGCGGGTGAGGGTGCCCCTTCATTGCTGAGCTGGTTTACCCGCAGGCTTGGGCTTGGAACCCCAGGCAGAAGCGGGACGGCCCCGACCTCTGCCCCTGTTCCAGGAAGAGCCTCTGACACCCGAGAAGGCCAAACCTCTGCCACCTCGAAAGGAAGGATTGAAAGAGCCTGCCCCCCGAAAGGGACAGCGCTGTTTCTTCCGCTGAGGTAACTTACCTCCCTTTGCCACAGCATCCAACATATCTCCAAACAGCCGCGTACCCAAGAAGGGAAGAGCTGTGAGCGATTTCTTGGCCGCAAAGTCCGCCGTCCAATGACAGAGCCATACCGATCGGCGCATGGCCACCAATAAGGCTAAAGTCCTACTACACATAACAATAGTGTTTTCCATAGCAGCCAAGACAAAATCCATGAACAGTTCAAATCTTTTAAACCGGACCTTCACCATGATTTGTTGAAAAGTTCAAACCTTTAAAAAATGATTCCCCATCATCTAAAATGAATATATTTTACGTTTTTAGTCACTTATTATTCTTTCCCCCACTGGGCTGTAACTCTGTTCAGGACCAAGATGACGGATCAAGGTGAGCGTCATTTAACCAGTCCCTAATCAGAGACCTAGCAGCCAACGACACTAGCGCAGATGCACAAACAGGCCGCAAGGACGAGCCAAGACTGGCAAAAGCATGGCATGCCATATGATCAAGGCGCCTATCCTCACCATCCTTTAGGGAAGTGGCGCCTTGGGTGTGAAGCACGGAGGAGTTGGTCAACCCCAAAACTGGTGCATCGACCTCGGGAGGAGAAGCCCAGCGCTTAACCGCTTCCACCGGGAAAGGATACCTCTTATCCCATCCCTGAGGAACACCCGGAAGCAGACTAGGTTTCTCCCATTCCCTAAGGATCAGTGCATCAAAATGACCCTGGGTAGGAAACTCCAAACGAGGCTTGTGGGCCCCAAAAAATTCCCCCTTCTTGAGAGGGGGCGCCTCAGGCGGCGCAATATCCAAAACCTCCAAAAGATGTGACAAAACCGTGGCCGTGTCAACAGCATCCCCCAGCGCCTGCCCAACATCAGCCTAACCAAACCGTACATCATCAGCCTCTGACTCCTCATACAATTCCCCCTGCTCTAATGGGGAATAATCCGACATATCAAATGAATCATCATCAATATCCCAAGTCGCCTGGACCAACGACAAATGTCTCTTTTTAGCCTGGGCCTTCTTGCCCACCACGCTAACCGTAAATTTCTTGATGCTGGCCAACCTAGCACAAACATCGGAATGCGACTCCCCACTGGCACCAATGTCACTTGGGGTACGGATAAGGCGGGGAGGGGAAGGCGATGAAGCGGGGGGCGCCGACCCAGAAGGCTGAGCACCCGACTGCCGCGATATGGCCTTTTGTGCACATGGTATACAAATAAGCACATTCTCACCCGTAAGGGATGCCCCACAACCCACACATGGCCGGGATTGTCCCAAAGGGAGCTGAGCCCGGTATTCTGCGGAGCCTCTATATGGTGATTCTTGTGGTCAGTCGCAAGACTGCAGGGAATTTAAGCAATAAGCAACCCGGGATGCCCCTTAAAAGTCCCAGTGGGAGGATTTGTGGTGATCAATTTTAAGACTAGGGACCCCAGGACCAGGAGGATCCCCTTATCATGCACATATACGATGCAATCTGTAACACACAATGAAGGCATCATAAGTAACAATCGCCTCAATATATATATATATATATATATATATATATATATATATATATATATATATATATATATATATATATATATATATATATAATTTATTTACATATATCTCCATATATACCTATATACACACATGCGAGGAAAAAAAAAAAAAAAGAGGCCCCCCTGAAGAGGGGCCCCCGCATAAGCTAAGGAAGTGGCCAACAGGCCCTTACCGGCCAGGAGCACGCAGGATCAGCCACAGCAGCACCAAGATGGCCCCCGGAGAAGAGCCTCATGAGAAGAGGAGGAAGAGAAGGGGGGCGGGCCAGCGCAGAACGCGTGCTCGCCAGGCCAGGCTCCCCTCCCTGCAACGCGGATCCCAGCCAGGGGCTGGCCCGCAGCATCGCGCCAAAGGAGGGGGCGGGGCTACCGCGACGAGAGTCCGGCCCCGCCCCCTCCCCAAACAAAGCCTGAGGGGGAGAAGCTCCCCAGGCTGAATGATGGAGGCCAGTACAGTTATGGCCCCATGTACAAGGCAAACACCTGTCAGCACCAACACAAGTGAAAAACACTCACACACACACAGTGTCACACACACATAAGACCAACAAACAAACCGAGTATAAAGGCCAGCCAGCCCCCCCCCCCCCCCTCCAGAGGGAAGTAAGGGACCCGGAAGGGGGGAATCCCAGCCAGAACCTGGCCATAGGAATGAAAGGGACAGGGCATCCCACACCGGGATCACCAAACCCGGGCAACCGCCTACCCCTTGTAATGGGGTCTCACGGTGGAGCAAGGCTCCTTGCACACCCATAAGGTGCTACCTACCCTCACCAGGACCCGCAGCCAAGGCTGGGAGGCTCAAATAGGGATAATTTAGGAAAGGTCCTGGCAGCAAAAATGGCCGAGCGCGAGCCCGGCTTACCTGCAAGTAAGAGAAGTCTTCATCTTCTGTCTTGCTCGCCTTCCTGCAGAGAAGAAACTGGGGAATTGGTGGGAGGTCCCAGGTATTTATGGACTGGGAGGAGCTCCTTCTTTGCATTCATCTCTGCAGAAGTTCGCCCTCTACTGGAGAATAACCCAAATGTCATGAAGAGTTGAAGCGGAGTGTATGTCACACTTAGAATAAAGAGCATCAGATTTCCTGAAAGACTCAGTAGCAACCAAATAAAACTTCAATGCCCTGACAACATCCAGAGAATGAAGGGTCCGTTCCTTGGAATTAGCAGGGTTAGGACACAAGGAAGTTAAGACAATGTCCTGATTGAGAGGAAAAGCAGACACAACCTTAGGCAAGAAATCCGGCTTAAGCCAAAACACCACCTTATCCTGATGCCGCGCAAAATAAAGAGGTTTAATGGAAAGCGCCGCCAGCTCAGAAACTCGCCCGACCGAAGTAATAGCCACCAAAAAGGCCACCTTAAGAGTTAGAATAGGCAACGCAGCCCCACAGATAGGCTGAAAAGGAGGATCCTGCAGAGCAGACAACACCAGATTTAAGTCCCAAACCGGTAACATAGGTTTACGTGGCGGACGCACATGATTAACTCCCTGGAAAAAAGTCTTAACCAGCCGGTGATTGGCAAAGGATCTTTGAAAAAAATAGCCAGAGCAGACACCTGTCCCTTGAGGGTACTAAGCTGAAGGCCCAAATCCAAACCATGTTGTAAAAATTCCATAATCCTGGGGATAGAAAACACCCGACAAGGAAGAGACTTGGACTCACACCAGGCAAAGTAAGCATGCCAGACCCTGTAGTAGATAAAAGACGAAGACTTCTTCCTAGCCCAAATCATGGTATCAACAACAGAGGCCGGCAACCCCTTGTCCATCAAGATGGAGGTTTCAGCAGCCAAGCCGTTAAAGCCAGCATTTGTAAATTGGGATGATGCAGCTGTCCCTGAGTGAAAAGATCTGGATCCTTGGGCAAGATGTACCGGTCTGCTGCCAACTGCACGACGTCTGTGAACCACACCCTCCTTGGCCAACAGGGGGCCACCAGAATGGCTGGTACCCCCTCCTGGGCTATCTTGCGCAGCACCCTGCCCAGCAGAGGAAAGGGAGGGAACACATAGAGGAGCCGAAACTCAGTCCAAGGAATCGCTAGCGCATCCGTGGCGAAGGCCAGAGGATCCTGCGACAGGGAGACAAACCTGGGAAGCTTGTGATTGTGGCGGGACGCAAACAGGTCCACATCCGGCTGACCCCAGCGGAGACACAGGGAGTGAAATACCTTGTTGCTGAGGGACCATTCCCCCAGCCGAGATATCCCCCTGCTCAGGGAGTCTGCCTCCAGGTTCTCCACCCCCAGAATGTAGACCGCCGAGATGCAAGGGACATTCTCTTCCGCCCAAGACAGTATCAGGGACACTTCCTTGAGGGCCCGCTTCCCCCGAGTCCCCCCTGATGATTGATGTAGGCAACCACTGTCTGGTTGTCCGAGCGGATCTGAACAGCCCGACCCCGAAGAAGTGGGGTCAACTGGGAGAGAACCAACCTGATCGCCCGCAGTTCTAGAATGTTGATGGGTGCATGGGCCTCCTGGGGGCCCCACTGACCCTGAAATTTCAAAGACTTCCAAACTCCCCCCCCCCAACCGATCAGGCATCTGTGGTGACAATCTCCCAGTACGGCGGCAGTCCTGCCCACTAGAAGATTCCTCGAGTCCAGCCACCACGAGATGGAATGCCTGGCCAGAGGGGACAGAGCAAACTCCTGAACCAGGGACACAGGGTCCTGATGCCAAACTGACAAGAGATGCAACTGAAGAGGTCTCATGTGAAACTGAGCAAAGGGAACCGCCTCGAAGCAGGACACCATCAGGCCCACTAACTGCATCCCCTGCCGAATGGAGGGATGATGACACACAAGCAGAGCCTGTGCCTGCAACTGAAGGCCCTCCACTTTCTGCTGAGGGAGAAATACCTTGACCTGGGAGGTATCCAGATTCATGCCCAGAAAGGACCTCGCCAAAGACGGAGACAGTGAAGACTTGGGATAGTTGATCACCCAGCCAAAGGACTCGAGAGTGGAGGTCACCACCTGAGTATCCTTCTCGGCCTGTTGAGGAGACTGAGCAGCAATTAGAATGTCGTCCAGATAAGGGAGGATGAGAATGCCCCGGTTCCTCAGAAGTGCCATTACGCCCGCCAGCACCTTGGTGAACACCCGAGGCGCCGAGGTGATACCGAACGGTAAGGCCACAAGCTGGTAGTGCTGATCCTCCAGAGCGAACCTCAGAAATCTCTGATGACCTGGGAAGATTGGAACGTGAAGATAGGCATCCTTGATGTCCACAGTGGTCATGAAGTCGCCCGGCCGGAGGGTACTGACAGCGTCTCCATGCGAAAATGCTTGAACCGGACTAACCTGTTGAGACCCTTCAAATCCATGATGGGCCTCAGAGAACCGTCCTTTTTGGGCACCGTGAAAAGATTGGAGTAGTACCCCTGACCCTGTTCCTGGTAGGGTACCTGGCAGATGGCTCCTGACTCCAACAGGCATTGAACTGCTAGGCGCAAACCCTGAGCTGACAGAGGATTTTGAGACATCCGGGAAGCCTTCTCATGCCTGAGTGGCCTTGGAAGGGGGTTTGGGCTTGGAAGCCCAGGAGAGACCGGGACGACCACGAGATCTGCCACGGCCCCAAGAATCTCTGCGGCTACCCGAGAAGAGGGAGCCACGACCTCTTCTGGAAGCACGAAAGGAGGGGAAGGAGGCAGAGGGCTCCCGAAAGGGCCGAGTCTGCTTCCTACGCTGAGGTAACCTACCACCCTTGGTCAGAACATCCAGGCTCAACCAAACAGATCGGCGCATAGCCTCCAAGAGGGCCGAAGCCCGACCGGCCAGCCGGACGGCATCATCCATGGCAGACAGCACAAATGCAACAAAATCAGAGCAAAGCAGAAGGTCCTTATAATCCTCTCTCCTCCTACCAGCCATGGCGCCATCCGCGAGACACTTGATCTTCTTCTGAAGGGCAATCACCGCAATGGCTGCGGCACAAACAGGACGCAGGCCTGCCTCTACAAAGGTGAAAGCATGACAGGCCAGCTGATCCACATGGCGGTTCGTGCCATCACGCAGTGTAGTAGTGTCAGGGGACGGCATGACCGAAGTGTTAGCCAGCCCTAGAACAGGAACGTCCACCTCAGGAGGACACGACCAGCGCTGACCAGGTCAGCAGCAAAAGGATACTTTCTGTCCAATCCCTTGGGCACCGAGGGCAATCTGTTAGGACGTTCCCACTCCTTGAGCACCATATTAGAGAAATTACCTTGCTCCAGGAACTCCCAAGCGTTGCTTGTCAGGGCGAAAGAGCTCACCCTGCTTCCTCTTCACCACCTTAGGGGGGGCGATGTGAAAAGTCTCAAAGATGTCCAACAACAATCTATCAGTGTCCACAGGGAGCCCGGTATCCGGGTACTGTCGTACCCTTTCTGATGGTCCCCAGATGAGTCTGAATCAGGGAAAAGCTCCCCCTCCTCTAGGGAGTCACGTCCGCCAAACACATGAAGGCCTCATCCTCTTCGGCAAAGAGGGAAGTCGCAGTGTCAAGATCCTGCTTCTTGCCAGAGGCCTTGCTCATCACAGGTCGGGCCAGCTGCCTTTCAATGCTGGCCACTCGTAGTGCCAGATCAGATTGGGACCCCCTGCTAGTATCCCCCTCCCTGGGGGCTAAATGCAGGCACGGGGGAGTAGGAGATGCCTGGGGGAGCGCAGAACTGGGAAGAGAAGCGCTCATCCCAGCCTGGTCCGCAATAATACTTTGGGCGCACGGCACACAGACCGCACCACCACCACTCAAAGGGGATGCCCCGCACATGACACACAGCCGGGATTGTCCCGAAGGACCCCCGAGCACGCTATCCCGAGAAGCCTCCAGATTAACACAGGCACAATAGGCCAGTACAGGGTAATGGCCGATAAAAGCCCCCCAAGGGATGCCCACAGAGAGGGCCAGGAGGGAAGAGGTGGGGGGGAGGGGAGGAGCGGGACCGGGAGAAACCACAATACACAGTTATCCCGCCTGAAAGACATAAGCAAAAAAAAAAAAACACACAAGCATCCCGCAGTACATGCCCCAAAAAGAATAAGCAAACCCCCAAAAGGGACTCACGGACCAAGACACAGCACGTGCAGCACATGCAGTTGATCGCTGTACAGCCGGCCCACACAAATGGAAGATCAGGCTAACAGCCACAGCCCACGCTGCAAGATGGGCCTCCGGACACAGCACACAGCCTGCAAAATGGCGCCGGAATGAGAACCTCAAGGGGCTGGCCGCGGGGGCACGACGAGATACGCGTCATCCCCCGGCATCGCCCCCCGAAGAGTGCGAAAACGCGCTCACGTGACCCACGCCAGCGCCATGACAGTCCACATTGCAGCATAGCAGAAGCGCCGTCCGCCGCGGAGCGTAGTACAATCGCGGCGGCGAGACAGCACAACAGACAACACCGCAAAAAACCACACGCCGCTACCACCCCCCTTCCTGAACACCCGTCGGGAAGAGGGGGAGAGGGCAGGCAGCGGCGGGAGCAGCCAGATGGGGCCGGATGGTAGGGAGGAGGGGGGGAACAGGGGACCCAAAGGGAAGGGAGACAGAACAAAAAGAGAGGAGACTGGTTAGCAACACAAGTCCCCAAACACGACTCACCCCACAAGCAGAGGCAGGAGTTCCTCATCCCTCAGCAGGCTCACCATAGAGCCTATGGCCGGCTACCTTTTGTGGTACAGGGTCTGCGGCTTGGAGCAGCGCTCCCCGAGCACCTGACCCTAGCGCTGCTCTACCCTCACCCGGTCAGCCAAGGCTGGGCGGCACAGAGGGTCCAGAAGCGGGTGGAAATAGACTTGCAGGGCCGCAGGCTTGGTTGCCCCGCTCACATGCGCAACATAGAGAGCCATCTTCTATCTTCGCAGTATCACTGCAGAGGAAACACTGGAGGTCTATGGGTAATTCCGGTTTTTATATGGGGCCGGGAGGAGCCACAAATCTTCTGCAGTACACTGCGCCACCTTGTGGCGGAATACCCAGATGTAAGGACTACATGAAACAGGCCGTGCTGTGCACTAGGAAAAAGGCAACAGTTTGGTCTAGGAACTGACATTTATTTAAACCATGCGTACATTAACACAGCCTTTTTTTTAAATAACATACTTTAAAAATAAACCTTGGCCCACACATCAGTGTACAAATATTATAGAGGGAACTTAAGCTTTAATGATTCAGCCTGATGAGTCAATGTGCCACTGCTCTGAACTTAAAGTGTTTTATCAGTGTTCTATTGAACGGAGGTCCGAACTGTCAATGGGTTTTCAGCGTCAAGGCTTCCTCTGTTATTTCAATGAGACATTCTCTTTCTCTGGGGTCAATAGACCACTTTATCTCTTTCTCTAGTGCCAATGAGCCAGTTTCCAGAGGTCAATAGGGGCACTTGCTATATATTTCTTTAGTGCCAATGGCCACGATTATCATTGTGCCACTGGACTCCAAGTCAGTGTGTTATCGTCTAAGTCTCAAGAGTTTAGGTCATTGTTCTGTGCAAGTGTGCCATCTTTTTGCATATCATGTATTACTGTGTCTCTCATGAGCCTCTATATCACTAGTGCCAGTAGGCCACTCTCTTTCTCATGAAAATGGACCATTCTCTTTAATGTCAGTGGGTTAGTGGTCTGGCACCATAATTATCAGTGTGACACTGGACTCCAGGTCAGGGTTTAATTTTGTATGCTTCAAGTGTTAGGGTCATCACTCACGTCAAGGTTTTATGGTGTCACATTTTCCTTCCGCCAATTGTCAGTCTCTCATTGTTCTGGGTAACCAAGTGACAACATACTGTATCATTGCTAAGCACCTCCTAGGTGTCCTTGTAGATTTGTTCAGGTTTCTCAGTTTGTTTTAGCCCCCCATGCTTGCCTGCCACTGATATTTGGGCCACAGGTATCACTATGCCACCATTCTCCATCTCCATGAGTTGGTATGCCATTGTTGCAGTCAGTTACCAGTAGCTTAGTATTCTGTGTCTATAAGTGCCAGTGTGTCACAGTTTAGTCACTAAATGCCCTGGGCCCCCCCCAAGGTCAACATGTCATAGTTCTGCGCCCCACAGTCCCTATTGTTTGTCTTCAAATAGTGTAATTTTCCTTTATGCTTCGTGCCAGCATATTGCATGGATAAAATCATCTGAAAAGAAATGTATTGGTCAGCAGCAACTCATAATGACAGGTCAATAAGAGTCAGCATTGACACTTTGATAAATGGAGGTCAATTAAAAAATAGGTTTTTGAAGCAAGGAACTCAAAGAATTTCTTGATCTACGTTACCAAATTCAGCAACATTGACCAAACAAAACGGGGGTGGGGCAAAAAGAATATGCGTACAATGAAATGCAGAAAATGTACAAAAGTGGCATGGATTAGATTTGTGCATATAGAAAAGTAGACATAAACAAGACATAAAGATGGCCTGCCCAGCCACAAACATGCTTGCAGTAGAAGCTGTACATAGCTGCCATGGAGTCCTTATTTAATAGGCCATGGAGCAATAACCACAATAATAGGCCATGGAGCAATAACCACAATAAGCTTCCTTTCAACTGCTAGGACTCTTTATTTAATGTTTTTTAATAATTCTTTTCAGGCAGATGTAGCCCGATATCCATATGCAGATCTTAAATATAGGAGGACCCATTGCATGTCAGTGCAACTTACATACAGTCTCTTAGGACTAGGTTCAAACCAATCTGACAAATGTAATCTTGTATAGCCAATACATAATTTTTAATGGACTACTAGAAGATAATGCCCTTTTATAGAAAAAACTTTATTGCTTGACTGTACTTCATGAAGTCTAAACCAGCACCATGAATGCAACAGGATTGGGGATCTATCCTGGTTCCACTGGTGACACAGCTGTGGGTTCTGTGTTGTACAAGGTAGCTGTAAAGCATTTCCAACGGTCCACCATTGGTATATTGGCGGATACCATAAACGGAGATAACAGGGATTGGGTGGGTGGGGGTAGGGCAACTGCAATTCTTTGTGTTAAGCAAAATAAATAAAAGGGGGAGGGGGGGCTGTTGCTGCTCACCAAAAAAAGAAAGGCCTGACCTGAGGCTTCATAACTTTAGACATGATACAAGTTTCAAACAAGGCGATGAATTTAAAAAGGGGACCAAACGCGGACCTAAATGATAACAAAAAACCTTTAGGCCTCGCAGAAACCTTTCCCCAGGGGGCATCACAAATCAGGATAGCCTACAGTGTTAATCTCATCAAGTCCTGGGATATTGCACTACTCTATCCTTATTCTACCTGCCACAGTCAAGCTGTTGGAAAGAGTCACAAAAATATCATGCACGATAAACCCCTTAAAGCAGAACAAAACCCAGCAACAACCAGCCTGGAATCTAAAAGCTTTTCCTCATCAAACAACCCAAATTGTAGAACATTTGGTCTGTATTCTCATTTTGCCATGCTACACCTGCAGTTAGTAGTAGACAACAGGTTGTAACATTCTTTTAATAGAAAACTGTGAATGACATTCACAGAGATACTAAGCAAATAATCATTTACCTTTTAGCTGGAGAATAAGCCTACAGGCACACTAAGGCGAAGTCTCTCCAAATCAACCTTTAGAAATGACAAATCCTGAAAAGATTTTAACTGAAGGAATAAGTTATAATCCTCTGACAGACGTTGCTATTAGCGCATGCCTTTTAAAAAAGCTATGCCACTGTAACACAGTCCCTTTTCTTCACTACAACACATCGGCCAGGTATTAGTATGGTATGGTATTAGTATGTTTGAAGTTGTGCCTTAAATTGTTCAGGCAGTTAAATAAACTAAATGCTCAAATAGCCCTAAAGCCTTGAATGTTCCCAGTTTTTTCATTTTTAAAAACATAGCCCCTAAAGAGAGAAAAATCCCCATTAAACTTACCGGAAATGGATTTTCTACACTTAAGTGCTGAATGGATTGGAAAGGTTTTGGATTTCTTATCCATTTAGGATACCATGTATAAGAAATTCTTGGAGAAGGGCTTATCCTTACTCTTGATTCCCCATGTATAATAAATGTCATCTAACAGACCAGAGGTCATTTCGATACTCTTATCCAACTGTAAACCTTTGTTAAGAAAGTGCTCAGAAAAGAGTTCACCCTCATTCTCCCCTGCTACCCAAGAACCTGTTTCAAACTGAACTGGCCCAGGACCGTGGGTCTCTGCAGAAGGAACAGAAGTGGTGGGAAGGGATACTAATGGTTTAGGATCCTGTGTTAACTGCAGTGGCTGAGGGATGAATGTGCCAGCAGTGGATGCTTCTGGGTGCAATCCAAAAGACTTATAGACCTCGAACTTCAAGGCCATTTAATTTTTAAATGTCTAATATCTCTCTGTACATAGCCAAAGTCTCCTCTCACATTTTTACCTGTAAGCATGTCTGGCGGACAGACATCTGCCAGGTATCCGGAAATGTAATGTTGCACGATTCACAACCTCTAATTGGTTTAGGATCCTTGGGCTTCTCTTTTGGGGGTCCTTATCTCTATCCTTATCCTTTAATTTAAGTGGATTAGACTAGAAAGGACAAAATACAATACATAAGTTATGTATACATATCCCCAGAGATACCAGAATAAAACTGCTGACCTAAGAATGCTCTGGAAAAACCGGCCCAGGATCCCTCAGGGCTACATGCTCATAACATGTGCCGTCGCCACTGGCCAGGATTTAAACGAGACAGCAAACAACGCATGCCCTGTCAACTATGGGATAAAGTGGTCTGGGGCTCAGTGGGTTTCTCCAGGGCTCCTGGAGCTGAAAATTAAAATAAAAAATCGGCTGCAGCCTATCTGACGAGTGGTTTCCTTAGAGAGGCAACACAAAAAATACAATTCTGTGATTACTCACCTGTAGAATTGGTATTATGAGTATACAGTACGTCCTGCTCCAAATCTAATACTTACAGTTGGGATATACTCCGCCAGATGGCGCTGGACTGCAGAGACATTGAAAATAGGCTCCTCCCGCTCCCTCAAATACCCAGGGACCTCCCACAAATCCCCAGCATTGAAAAGCAGTTAAGGAGAAGCCGGGAGAATTAAACAATCCAAACTATCAACTATAACAATGATAACAATCACCATACAGGGGATCCAAGAAAATGCAAACCAAGGGTGGGTTGGAGCAGGACGTACTGTATACTCATAATACCAATTCTACAGGTGAGTAATCACAGAATTGTATTATTCTTAGTATATAGTACGTCCTGCTCCAAATCTAATACTTACAGTTGGGACATCCAATAGCAGTGTCCATAAAGTAGGATGGGATCCCCAAGAAAAATCAGCAGCAGGCAGTTTAAACCACTGCCGCCTGCAGAAGCTTTCGGCCAAAAACAGCGTCAGCTGAGGCCTTAACATCAACCTTGTAAAACTTAGAAAAGGTATGAACAAAAGACCAAGTAGCGGCCTTGCAAACTTGTTCAACAGAAGCCTGGTGCTGAAAAGCCCAAGAGGCACCAATAGCATGAGTGGAATGAGCAGTAAGGCAGAAGGGAGGATTCTTCCCCTTAGCAGAGTAGGCCTGAATCACAGCCTGACGAATCCACTTGCTGATAGTAGACTTGGCAGGAGCCAAACCCTTCCTAGGACCAGAAGGGACCACAAAAAATACCATTTTGTGAATACTCACCTGTAAAATGGGTATTATAAGTATGTCACACACCCGGCTTCAGATAGTCATTACACTTGGGTTATAGACCTGTAGATGGCGATCTTGCAGAGATGTCAATAAAAAAAGGAAGGCCCTCCCAGTCCATAAATACCTGGTACCTCCCACTCATTCCCCAGTATAAGAACAGCAGTAAGGAAACAAAGGGACCAGGAAGAGCCAAAATAACCAGTAGCAGTAAAAAGGTTCACCATATAAAGGATCCAGAATACCAAAGGGCGGGGTGTGTGACATACTTATAATACCCATTTTACAGGTGAGTATTCACAAAATGGTATTATTCTAAGTATGTCACATACCCCGCTTCAGATAGTCATTACACTTGGGACATCCAATAGCAGTGTCCATAAAGGGCGGGGATCCAAAAACAAGGCAACAATGCACAACTTAAACCACTGCAGCTTGCAGAATTTTGCGGCCAAACACAGCATCCGCAGAAGCCCGCACATGAACAGAAGACCAAGTAGCAGCCGTACAAACTTGCTCAACAGAGGCCTGGTGCTGAAAAGCCCAGGAAGCCCCAATGAGCAGTAAAACGAAAAGGGGGAACCTTCCCCTTGGCAGAATAGGCCCCAACAATGGCCTGGCGAATCCATTTACTAATGGAAGACTTGGCGGGAGCCAAACCTTTCCTAGGCCCAGAGGGCACCACAAAAAGGGCGTCAGTCCTACGAAAAGAGGAAGTAGCCACCAAATAGTACTTCACACAGCGAACCACATCCAAAGAATGCAAAACCCTCTCCTTGTCATTGCTGGGCTTAGGACACAAGGAGGGTAGAACAATGTCCTGATTAAGATGAAAGGCAGAGACCACCTTAGGAAGGAAATCTGGCTTGAAGCGGAAAACGACCTTGTCCTGATGCCTCTCAAAGTAAGGGGCCTTAATGGACAAAGCCGCCAACTCCGATACACGCCTAACGGAAGTGAAACGCAACCTTCTGAGTAAGCGTAGAAAGAGCAATATCCTGCAAAGGTTCAAATGGAGGACCCTGCAAAGCAGAAAGAACCAAATTAAAATCCCAAACTAGGAGCAAAGGCTTCCTAGGAGGCCGCACATGCGTAACCCCCTGGAAAAAGGTCTTAACAAGAGGATGAAGAGCAAAAGACTTTTGAAAGAAAACCGCCAGGGCAGAAACATGCCCTTTCAACGTACTAAGCTGCAAACCCAGGTCCAGACCATGTTGCAGAAATTCCAAAACCCTAGAGATAGAAAACACCCTGCAGGGCAAGGCCCGGACCTCACACCAATCAATATAAGACCTCCAAATCCTATAGTAGATGGCAGAGGAAGACTTCTTTCTAGCCCTAACCAGAGTCTGAATGACAGCATCAGAAAGACCTTCCTCCTTCAAGATGAAGGTTTCAGCAGCCACGCCGTCAAAGCCAGCGTTGGTAAATTAGGGTAGAGCAGTGGACCCTGAGTGAGCAGATCCGGCAGAAGGGGCAGATCTACCTGATCCTCTGCCAACCTTACCACGTCTTCGAACCAAACCTGTCTTGGCCATCTTGGAGCCACCAGAAATTGCTGACGCGCCCTCTAGGGCCAGCTTGCGCACCACTTTGCCCACCATGGGAAACGGAGGGAACATATACAGAAACCCCAGATCCCTCCAGTTCAGAGACATGGCATCCACTGCCAGAGCCAGCGTATCCCGCGAGAGAGACACAAATGCCCGAAGCTTGTGATTGTGACGAGAGGTAAAGAGGTCCACCTCCGGAGTCCCCCACCGGTGGCAAAGCGACCGAAACACCTTGGGGCTGAGCGACCATTCCCCCCGGGCGAGATGAGCACCTGCTCAGGGAGTCCGCCTCCGTGTACTCCACTCCCGGAATGTACACCGCCGAGATGCATGGGACATTGCTCTCTGCCCAAGCCAAGATCAAAGACACTTCCCTGAGGGCACGCCTGCTGCGAGTCCCTCCCTGGTGATTGATATAGGCGACCGCCGTCCGATTGTCCGACCGAACTTGAACCGGTAGGCCCCGCAACTGATGAGTCAAGTGAGCCAGAACCAACCTGATGGCTCTCAGCTCCAGAACATTGATGGGATCGTGAGCCTCCTGAGGCCCCCACAGTTCCTGAAACTGAAGATCCTGCCAAACCCCCCCAACCTGACAGGCTGGCATCCGTGGTGACCGTCTCCCAACAAGGGGTCAGAAAGGATCTGCCCCTTGTCAGATTGCTTGGTGTCATCCACCACCGAAGGGAACGCCGCACCCGGGGGGGGACATGAGAAAAGACTTATCCAATGACAGCGGGGACCCGTCCCAGGCCGCCAAGATATGGAGCTGGAGCGTCCTTGTGTGAAACTGGGCAAAGGGAACTGCCTCGAACGATGCCACCATCAATCCCACCAGTCGCATCCCCAGCCAGATGGACGGGCGAGGGATGGATAGGAGACGCTGAGTCAACTCCTGAATCAGAAGAACCTTGGGCCGGGGGAGGAACACCCTGGACTGAGAAGTATCCAGAGACATTCCCAGGAACTCCACCACCCTGGAGGGAGAGAGGCAGGACTTGGGATAGTTGATCACCCAGCCGAATCTCTCCAGGGTGGCTACCACAGTCCTGGTATCTAGCTCCGCCTGGTTGAGAGAAGAAGCCACAATAAGAAGATCGTCCAGATAAGGCACGATGCGGATACCCTGGGCTCTGAGAAGGGCCATCACCCCCGCCAGCACCTTGGTGAAAACCCGTGGAGCCGAGGTGAGGCCAAAACGGAAGAGCCACAAACTGGAAATGACGATTTTCTACAACGAACCTGAGAAATCTCTGGTGTGCCGGAAAGATTGGGATATGCAGGTAAGCATCCTTGATGTCTATGGACGTCAGGAAGTCCCCTTCACGAAGTGAGTAGATGGCTGAACGCAGAGTTTCCATGCGGAACATCCGGGGACGGACAAACCTGTTGAGTAACTTCAGATCCAGAATGGGACGAACGGAACCGTCCTTCTTGGGCACCGTGAACAGATTGGTATAGTAGCCCAGGCCCCAATCCAAGGGGGGCACCGGGCAAATGACAGCCATGTCCAGAAGATTTGCCACTGCCGCCCGGAGCCCCTGCGCAGCCAGAGGATCTGACGGCACCCGAGACCTGAAGAATCTGGGAGGGGGCCGGGACTCGAACTCCAGTTTGTAACCGGAAGACACCACTTCCCAAATCCATCTGTCCGAGACCTCTTGGTCCCAGACCCGGGAGAAGAGTTGCAGCCGTCCCCCCACCCACAAGGGTGAGGGCGCCCCCTCTTTGCTGAGCCGGCTTGGCAGCAGCCTTAGGCTTAGAGCCCCAGCTGTGTCCTAGACGGGCACGACCCCTGCCCCGGTCCCAGGAATCACCTCTGGATGAGGGGAAGGCCAATCCCCCGCCAACTCTGGCCCTACGAAAGGAAGGAGTGAAGGAAGCTGCCCCCCGAAAGGGACGATGCTGCTTCTTACCACCCTTTGCAACCGAATCCAATTTTTCTCCAAAGAGCCGCAACCCCAGAAAGGGAAGGGCCGTAAGCGACTTTTTGGAGACAAAATCAGCCACCCACTGGCGTAACCAAACCGACCGCCGGATAGCCACAAGCAAGGCCAAAGTTCTGCTACACATCACCAATGTGTCATCCAAGGCGGTCAGCACAAAAAGACAAAAACAACTCGCATCGCTTAAGGGCAGTAAACTCCTCACTAGCCGGGTCAAGCCCGTAAGAGGTCAACAGTCCTCTAACCACCGACCTGGCAGCTACCAATAAAAGCGCAGAAGCACAAACCGGCCGCAAGGCCAACCCAACACTGGCAAAACCATGACAAGCCATCTGGTCAATGCGTTTATCCTCACAATCCTTGAGAGCAGTCCGGAGAATGCAGGATTGAGGTGCTGGACAACACCAAAACAGGAGCATCCACCTCGGGAGGGGACGACCAGTGCTTCACCGCATCCACCGGAAAGGGATATTTTTTGTCCCAACCCGGAGGAACACCCGGAAGCCGAGTAGGCCTCTCCCATTCCTTGAGAATAATGCCATCAAAATGCTTTTGATAAGGAAATTCCAAGCGCGGCTTGGTCACCTCAAAGAACTCCCCCTTCAGCGGAGGAGCCGCCTCAGGGGGAGAAATAGCCAGGACCTCAGAGGTATCCAGGGAATCACCCTGGCCCTGCTCGGTATCAGCACCCACAAACTGCTGATCATCGGAGCCCTCAGACTCCTCAAACAGCTCCCCTTCCTCAAACGGGGAGCAATCAGACCAATCCAGGGAGTCAAACTCCTCCATATCAAAGGCCAAATTGTGATTGTGACGAGAGGCAAACGGGTCGACCTCCGGGGTCCCCCATCGGAGACACAGTGAGCGAAACACCCGAGGATGGAGAGCCCATTCTCCCAGATGGGGAAAGCCCCTGCTCAACCGGTCCGCTACCTGGTTCTCCACCCCTGGAAGGTATACCGCCGAGAGACAAGGAACATGGGCCTCCGCCCAGGTCAGGATCAGGGACACTTCTCTGAGAGCACTCAGACTGTGAGTCCCTCCCTGATGACTGATGTAAGCCACCGCTGTTTGATTGTCTGAACGCACCTGGACCGGAGGGCCAAGAACGTGCTGAGTCAGGAGAGCAAGCACCCGACGGATAGTTCTCAGCTCCAGAATATTGGTGGGTAAGTGGGCCTCCTGAGGTCCCCACTGCCCCTGAAACTGCAGCTCCTTCCAGAATCCGCCCCATCCCGACAGACTGGCGTCCGTGGTGACAATTTCCCAAAGGGGGGTCAGGAAAGACCTGCCCTACACAAGATTGGTCGAGACCAACCACCACAGGAGGGACTGCCGGACCCGGGAGGACAACTGGAAGGACTGATCCAGCGACCGAGGCTGCTGGTCCCAAGACGCTGACAGAAAAAGCTGAAGCGTTCTCGTGTGAATTTGAGCAAAAGGAAGAAACACACTGTGTTGATGAGAGTACAGGCCGGGACGAACTGACCCATCTTTCTTGGGGACTGCGAAAAGATTGGAGTAGAAACCGAGGCCCATCTCTAAGCGCGGCACCGGCCGGATGACCGCCATCTCTAACAGATTCCTTACCGACGCCAGGAGCCCCTGCGTGGCCAAAGGATCGATGGGCACCCGAGACCGAAAGAACCGTGAAGGAGGGCGAGACTCGAATTCCAGGTCGTAACCGGACGACACTACTTCCTGGTCCATCTGCCTGGAACCTCTTGGTTCCAAACCTGGGAGAAGTGTCGCAATAGTCCCCCCACCCGCACGGGTGAGGGCAGCCCCTCATTGCTGAGCGGGCTTATCAGCAGGCTTGGGCTTGGTGCCCCAGGACTGAGTGGGCCGGCCACGGCCCCTCCCCCGAGTCCAACCTGCACCTCTGGTAGCGGGAAAGGAAGCCCCCCAACCCGATCTGAATCCTCGAAAGGAAGGCCTACCGGAACCTGCCCCCATAAAGGGACCACGAGGCCTCTTGCGTTGTGGCATCTTACCACCCTTTGCGACTGAATCAATTTTCTCCCCAAACAGACGCAACCCCAAAAAGGGGAGAGCTGTGAGAACCTTTTTAGAAACTGCGTCCGCCGACCACTGACGCAGCCATACTGACCGGCGAATAGCCACCAGCATAGCCGCTGCCTTGCTACTCATAGCCAGCGCATCGTCCTGAGCGGATAGGACATAGGACACAAAAGATTCACACTGCTTAAGCGCAGTAAACTCTTTACAAGCGGGATTGAGACCCTCATATAGCCCCTGAATTAAAGACCTAATCGCCAACAGGAGAAGGGCTGAAGCACACACCGGGCGCATCGCTGACCCGGAATAAATAAAACCATGGCGGGCGTATTGGTCAATCCGACGATCTTCCCCATCTTTAGGGACAGTGGTCTCAGCAGACTGTACCATAGCCGTGCTGGAGAGCCCTAGCACAGGGGTATCGACGTCAGGAGGGACAGACCAAAGCTTCACCAACTCTGGCGGAAAAGGATAACGCTTTTCCCAACTGGAAGGGATTCCAGATAACCGCGTGGGATGTTCCCATTGCTTAAGGACCACCCTCTCAAAGTGGTGTTGTCTGGGAAAAACCCAACGCGGCTGAGGCTCATCAAACAACTGACCCTTTGGCAGGGTGACAGCCTCAGGCGGATCTAAATTCAAAATTTTAAACATTTGAGCCAGAATGGAGGGGGTGTCAAAAGCCACCCCCGCCGACCAATCGCCAATCGCATCAGCCTCAAGCTGATCTGCAGGCTCATCTGACTCCAACAGGAATTCTTCCTCATCCGGGGATCCATCGGACCATTCCACAGGCTCACATAACTCGTCCTGTGGAGCTGAAGGAACCGGAGTCAGGTGCTTCCGTTTTGTAGGGGCCTTTAACCCTGCTTTAACGGGCACTACTTTCCGGGGGTTGGCCGACCGTGCCGCCACCTCGGATTGCGAATCCCCACTTTTGACAGTGTCATGGGTAGGAGATGATGAAGGTTGCGACGGGCCAGCAGCCGAAGCAACAGACTGACGCGCAATGCTCTGCTTTGCACAAGGGATGCAAATAAAGACATCATCAGCTGGGAGCAGAGCCCCACAACTTATGCACCCCCCGAATGGGGGCAATAACGGAAGCCTCCATATGGTGATTTATGGTATTCGCAATTTTTTGGGGCTTTAAGGCATAAGCCAACCCGGGATGCCCCCTTGTTTGTAAATGTCCCGGAAGGGAGGAATTTTTTTTTTTTTTTTTTTTTTTAAAAGGAAGGTCCCCCTTAATAAAAACTATATGTATATATATAGATTATATATGTATATTCTTAAATATAAAAATATCCCAATTTATTATTTTTTTTTTTTTTCAAAAAATAAAGACTAGCCAAGCAACATAGAGCCGGAGGGCCACCATAAACAGGGATCCCGGGATCTGTAAGGAAAAGAAAAAAACACAATCAGATCCCCACATGCGTGTAACAAGCCAAAAACCCATGTATGCATGGCACCAAAGTGCCTTTAAATGAGCAAGAAAAGCCCAAAGCCCTGCCCCTTAATAAATTCAAAAACATGATGCCTCCTTAACAAAAAACCACTCACCCCCATATCTACACATGATAGATATTTAATTCCCACTCAACGGCCCCACCAGGGTGGGGCCGCTTACCTGAAAGGACCGAGAGCAGCAACCGGAGAGACGAAGCAGCAGCCAGCAGCAGCAGCACAGGAAAATGAAACCAAGTGCGGCCGCGCCCCAACCCCCCCCCCCCCCGTGACTTCCCTTTTGAACTTGAAAGGAAGGAAGTGAAGCTGGGGCCGCCGCATGACGCTACCACCGGCACCACGCCCCCATCACCGGAACCCGCCACCTAAGCTCGATCAGTGCGGCCAAATCATCTGGGAATTAACACTACACGCGCACACAAGGCAGGAGGCAGCGGAGGGGGGAGATGAAAGAGGGGGGAGTAGGAGGAGAGGAAACAGCATAGCGCAGCCATGCAACAGCAGACCTCATACAGTGGCCGCAAGGAGACCAGCGGGGAAGGGGGGAGGCGGGAGGGGGCTGTGGAAACTCAGGCGGCAAGCCAACCTGCCCAGCGTGGTCCGCCCAACCGCCCCAAGCTGACCTAAACACACAAACCGGCCAGGACTATAAAAACAGACCTGGCCGGAAGGGAAAAGAGTGCACACATGCAGTAAGCTCAATGCATAACGTAAAAACACACATGTTGTAATAAAGTTATACTGTGAAAAAACACACACATAATACACAACCCTCTAACCCCCCCCCCCCCAGTGAAGGGAGAAGGGACCGTAATGGGAGAGAAAGGGGCTACGGGGACCCTCGGGACAGGGGCATCCCATTTCCGGATCACCATGCCGGATAGCCGCATTGCCCCCAAAAGAGGGGGTCGAGCGGAGGAGATAAGCTCCTAGGCACCTATAGTGCCATATACCATTTGCCCAGTGAGCAGCCTAGGCTGGGAGGCTTCCATTCCATCATCAAGGTATAAACACTCAAACCGGGCAGAAATAGACCAAAAGGGGGGTGCCGGGGTAAGACCCCGGCTACCTGTAAGCAGGAGACTTCAATCTTCTGTCTTGTCGTCAAGCAGAGAGAAAAATACTGGTGATTGAAGGGAGGTACCAGGTATATATAGGCTGGAAGGGGGCTCGTTACAAGACTTCCTCTCTGCACAGCGTCACCTGGCGGTGAGTTAACCCAATAAGTGAAGAATATTTAAAAGTGAAGCGGGGTGTGTGGCACACCAAGAATACACCACCTTGTCCTGGTGCCTCTCATGGTAGGGGTCTGAATGGACAGCGCCGCCAACTCAGACACACGCCTGACAGAAGTGATAGCCACCAGAAACACAACCTTGAGCGTAAGAATGGCCAAAGCAGCATCCTGCACATGTTCAAAAGGGAACACCCTGCAAGGCTGACAGAACCAAGTTCAAATCCCAAACAGGCACCATAGGTTTAAGTGGGGGACGCACATGAGTGACCCCCTGGAAAAAAGTCCTGATCAGAGGGTGCTGAGCAAAGGACTTCTGGAAAAAAATAGCCAGGGCAGAAACCTGACCCTTCAGAGTACCGAGTTGGAGCCCCATCTCCAACCCATGCTGCAGGAACTCCAGAATCCTGGGAATAGAGAACACATGACAGGGAAGAGACTTAGACTCACACCAGTCAATGTAGGCACGCCAAACCCTGTAATAAATGGAAGAGGAAGACTTCTTCCTAGCTTTAATCAAAGTATCCACAACTGAGGAAGACAGCCCCTTCTCCATCAAGATGGAGGTTTCAGCAGCCAAGCCGTCAAAGCCAGAGTTTGTAAATTGGGATGGCGTAGCGAGCCCTGAGTGATCAGATCTGGCACCAAAGGCAGAGCGTACTGATCTACTGCCAGCTGTACCACGTCTGCGAACCACACTCTTCTTGGCAACCTGGGGGCCACCAGAATTGCTGGCACCCCTTCCACAGCAATCTTGCGCAGAACCCTGCCCAGCAGGGGAATTGGGGGGAAGACATACAGGAACTGAAAGTCCTTCCATGAAATTGCTAGCGCATCCGAGGTCAGGGCCAGAGGATCCCTGGACAGAGACAAAAGCTGGAAGCTTGTGATTGTGGCGGGACGCAAACAGATCCACATCTGGTTGGCCCCAACGGTGACACAGAGTTTGGAACACCCTGCTGCATAGGGACCATTCTCCCTGGCGAGAGGTCCCCCTGCTCAGAGAGTTCGCCAGGTGATTTTCCACCCCCGGGATCTACACAGCTGAAATGCAGGGGACATTGGCCTCCGCCCAAGTCAGGATCAGAGACGCTTCCTGGAGGGCCCCCTTGCTCCGGGTCCCTCCCTGATGATTGATGTAGGCCCTGAAGATGAGTAGTCAAGCGAGCCAGAACTAACCTGATCGCTCGCAGCTCCAAGACATTGATAGGTGTGTGGGCTCCTGGGGGCCCCACCTCCCCTGGAACGGCAGGGACTTCCAGAAACCCCCCCAACCTGACAGACTGGCATCCGTGGTGACCGTCTCCCAGGAAGGGGTAAGAAAGGATCTGCCCCCCAACAGGTTCCTTAAGTCCATCCACCACAAGAGGAACCTCCTTACCAGGGGGAGAGCACACAGACCCTGTCCAGGGACTCTGGGTCCTTGTCCCATACAGACAATAGGTGAAGTTGCAGAGGCCTCAAGTGGAACTGAGCATAAGGGACCGCATCGAAGCACGCCACCATCAGGCCCACCAGCTGCATCCCCTGCCTGATGGAGGGATGGGGACAAGCTAGGAGGGACTGAGCCTGTGCAATCAGACTGTCCACCTTCTGCTGAGGAAAGAAGATCATTCCTAGGAATGAATCTGGATACAGTTCAGGCAAGGGAGTTACCAAGGAAGGGGACAGTGAGGACTTGGGGTGGTTGATCACCAATCCAAATGACTCCAGAGTGGACACCACCAGCTGAGTATCCAACTCTGCCTGATGTAGAGACTGGGAAGTGATGAGGATGTCGTCCAGATAGGGAAGCGCACGGACGCCCTGACATCTGAGCAGAGACATCACACCAGCCAGCACCTTGGTGAACACCCTGGGAGCTGAAGTGAGGCCGAAGGGCAAGGCCACAAATTGGAAGTGTTGATCCATCAGAGCGAACTTGAGGAACCTTTGATGACCTGGGAACACAGGAATATGAAGGTAAGCATCTTTGATGTCCACAGAAGTCATGAAATCCCCTTGGCGCAGGGAACTGATGGCAGAGCGCAGAGTCTCCATGCGAAAGCGCCTGCCCCTGACAAACTTGTTGAGAATCTTTAAGTCCAGGATGGGCCTGACAGAGCCATCCTTTTTGGGTACGGTGAATAGGTTGGAATAAAAGCCCTTGCCTTTTTCTCTTAAAGGGACCTGGCAGATGACCCCCAGCTCCAGGAGGCCCTTGCACTGCTTGCACTAGCGCCTGAGCTGACACAGGGTCCTGAGAAATCCGGGATCTGATGAATCTTGGAGGGGGATTGGCAGCAAACTCCAACTTGTAACCGGAGGACACTACCTCCTGAATCCACTGGTCTGAGAAATGAAGCCTCCAGACGTGAGCGAAGTGCTGCAGCCGTCCCCCCACCCGGATGGGTGAGGGCGCCCCATCACACCTGAGGGGGCATGGGATAGTATTTAGCTTTGGGACCCCAGGAGGAGCCAGGACGTCCACGTCCTCTACCCCAGAAATCTCCCCGGGCCCCAGGGAAAGAAACCCCCCTCCCCTGTCTTGCACCACAGTAAGGGTAGGAGAAGGAACCCTGACCCCGAAAGGGCCGAGGTTGCCGCCTGCGCTGGGGTAGCCTTCCTCCCTTAGCAAAAAGGTCCAGGCGGTCTCCAAACAGACGCAGACCTTTAAAGGGAAACCCAGTGAGGGCCTTCTTGGCAGCGTTGTCAGCAGCCCACTGGCGCAGCCAAACCGAGCGGCGTATAGCCACCACGAGGGCAGAAGTTCTGGCACACATTCTGATGGTGTCATCCAATGCTGATAGGACAAAATTTACAAAAACATCACAACTGGAGAGTGCATTAAACACCTCACAAGGCAATTCATCAGGGGCACTATCAAGCATATTTCTGATAAGGGTTCTAGTGGCCACAGCAGTAATGGCAGAGGCACAGACCGGGCGCAACGCCGTCGCCGCACATGCAAAGGCGCGGGATGCCAGCTGATCAATATGCCGGTCTTCGGCATCCCGCAGGGTAGTAGAATCAGGGGAATGCATGACAGAGGTGTTAGATAGCCCTAGGATTGGGGCATCCACCTGGGGGGGGGGGGGGGGGTGACCAACATTTAACCACCTCAGCAGGAAAGGGATACTTCCTATCCCAACTCTTTGGAACCCCGGGAAGTTTACTGGGGCGCTCCCATTCCTTGAGCACAAGGTTATGGAAATGTGCCTGCTCTGGAAATTCCAAACGTGATCTTGCTGTATGGAAAAGCTCCCCTCGTTGCCTGGGAGCCTCAACAGGGAGAGAGATAGACAGAACCTGAAAAAATCTGGGTCAATAATCTGTCAGTGTCATCCGGGGCCCAGGGGTCAGAGCCAGAATCGTCATGACCCCTTGGTCTCTCATCAGATGAGCCTGAATCAGAAAAGAGCTCAGACGGGGTCAGGGATACCTCAGACAGGGTATAGCCACACAGATTCCAAAACTCCTCAGTTCCCATAGGGGAAGATACAATTCTGTGAAATACTCACCTGTAGAATTGATATTATTTGTATACAGTACGTCCTGCTCCAGATAATACCATTTTGTGAGTACTCACCTGAAAAATGGATATTGTTGGTGTGCCACACACCCCGCTTCACTTTTAAATATTCTTCACTTATTGGGTTAACTCACCGCCAGGTGACGTAGTGCAGAGAGGAAGTCTTGTAACGAGCCCCCTTCCGGCCTATATATACCTGGTACCTCCCTTCAATCACCAGTATATTAAAAAGCAGAAAGACAAGGTACCAGTATTCCACCGGTAACCTCAAAATCAATTTGATATAAATAAAAGCTTCACCATATAAAGGCTTCGGAAATACCGAAAAGGGTGGGAGTGAAGCGGGGTGTGTGGCACACCAACAATATCCATTTTTCAGGTGAGTACTCACAAAATGGTATTATTCTTGGTGTGCCACACACCCCGCTTCACTTTTAAATATTCTTCACTTATTGGGACATCCAAAAGCAGTGTCCACAAGGGATGGGCAACTCAAGGCCAGGTGAAGCATAACTTAAATGACTGCAGTCTGCAGAACTTTGCGGCCAAAAACAGCATCCGCTGAGGCTCGCACATCAACTTTGTAAAACTTAGAAAAAGTGTGAACAGAAGACCAAGTGGCGGCCTTACAAACTTGTTCAACAGAAGCTTGGTGCTGAAAAGCCCAAGACGCCCCAATGGCGCGAGTAGAATGAGCAGTGATACGAAAAGGGGGAACTTTCCCCTTAGCAGAATAGGCCGCAGTAACGGCCTGACGTATCCACTTGCTAATGGCAGATTTGGCTGGTGCCAAACACTTCTTAGGCCCATGGGGCACAACAAAAAAGGAATCCGTCCTACGAAAAGGAGACGTGATAATCAAGTAGTACTTAACACAGCGTACTACATCCAAACAATGCAACACCCTCTCTTTGTCATTCTTAGGATTAGGACATAAGGAGGGAAGAACAATGTCTTGGTTCAAATGAAAAGCAGAAACAACCTTGGGAAGAAAGTCTGGCTTGAACCGAAAGACCACTTTATCCTGATGCCTCTCAAAGTAAGGCGCCTGGATAGACCAGGCCGCCAACTCTGAGACACGCCGGACCGAAGTGATAGCTACCAAGAAGACAATCTTCTGAGTCAGGGTAGACAAAGCAATATCTTGCAAAGGCTCAAAAGGAGGAGCCTGAAGAGCAGAAAGAACCAAATTCAAATCCCAAACCGGGAGTAATGGTTTCCTGGGAGGCCGCACATGCGTAACCCCCTGGAAAAAAGTTTTAACTAAAGGCTTAAGCGCAACACGCTTCTGAAAAAAGATAGATAAGGCAGAAACTTGCCCTTTCAACGTACTAAGCTGAAGACCAGAGTCCAGCCCTGACTGTAAAAACTCCAGAATCCTGGAGACCGAATAGACCCTACAAGGAAAAGATCTTATCTCGCACCAAGCGATATAGGCTTTCCAAGCCCTATAGTAGATGATAGAAGAAGACCTCTTCCGGGCACTGATCAGAGTCTTAACGACTGAGTCAGAAAGACCCTCCTCCTTCAGGATGGAGGTTTCAGCAGCCAGGCCGTCAAACCTAGCGCTGGTAAATTGGGGTAACACAATCGACCCTGAGTGAGCAGATCGGGCCGAAGAGGCAGAACGACCTGGTCCACTGCCAGCCGAACGATGTCTGCGAACCACACTCGCCTTGGCCACCTTGGGGCCACGAGAACGGCGGACACCCTTTCCAGAGCCAACTTCCGAAGCACCCTGCCTAGCATGGGTATCGGAGGAAACAGGTATAGAAATCCCAGATCCCCCCAGCTCAGGGACATGGCGTCCACTGCCAGAGCCAGAGGATCCTGGGAGAGCGACACGAAGTTCGGGAGCCTGCGATTGTGACGAGAGGCAAACAGGTCCACCTCCGGTGTCCCCCATCAGAGACACAGTGAGCGAAACACGCGAGGATGGAGAGCCCATTCTCCCAGACGGGGAGAGCCCCTGCTCAACCGGTCCGCTTCCTGGTTCTCCACTCCTGGAATGTATACCGCCGAGAGACAAGGAACATGGGCCTCTGCCCAGGTCAGGATCAGGGACACCTCTCTGAGAGCACTCAGACTGCGAGTCCCTCCCTGATGATTGATGTAAGCAACCGCTGTTCGATTGTCTGAACGCACCTGGAGCGGAAGGCCCAGGACGTGCTGAGTCAGGAGAGCAAGCACCCGACGGATGGCTCTCAGTTCCAGAATATTGATGGGTAAGTGGGCCTCTTGAGGTCCCCACTGCCCCTGGAACTGCAGCTCCTTCCAGAATCCGCCCCATCCCGACAGACTGGCGTCCGTGGTGACAATTTCCCAAAGGGGGGTCAGGAAAGACCTGCCCTTCACGAGATTGGTCGAGACCAACCACCACTGGAGGGACTGCCGGACTCGGGAGGACAACTGGAAGGGCTGATCCAGCGACCGAGGCTGCCGGTCCCAAGACGCCAACAGATAAAGCTGAAGCGTCCTCGTGTGGAATTGAGCAAAAGGAACTGCCTCGAAGGAGGCAACCATCAACCCTACAAGCCTCATCCCCAGACGGATGGATGGCCGAGGATTGGAGAGTAGGACCCGAGCCAACTCCTGAATCAGATGAATCTTGGACTGGGGAAGAAACACTCTGTGCTGATGAGAGTCCAACTGCATCCCCAGAAAGGACACCACCCTGGCCGGAGCGAGGGAGGACTTGGGGAAGTTGATCACCCAACCAAAGCTTTCCAGCGTGGAGACCACCATGCTGGTCTCTGTCTCCGATTGATTGAGCGACGGAGCCATGATGAGAAGGTCGTCCAAATAAGGTACGACACGAATGCCCCGAGATCTGAAAATGGCCATGACCCCTGCCAGCACCTTGGTGAACACTCTTGGAGCTGAGGTAAGGCCAAACGGAAGTTCCACGAATTGATAATGCTGATCCTTCATCACGAATCGAAGAAAACGTTGATGAGCGTGGCAGATGGGAACATGAAGGTAAGCATCCTTGATGTCTATGGACGTCATGAAGTCCCCTTGCTGAAGAGAGCCGACGGCAGTACGCAAGGTTTCCATGCGAAACTTCCGAAACCGGATGAACCTGTTGAGTAACTTCAGGTCCAAGACGGGACGAACTGACCCATCTTTCTTGGGGACTGCGAACAGATTTGAGTAGAAACCGAGGCCCATCTCTAAGCGCTGTACCGGCCGGATGACCGCCATCTCTAGCAGATTCTTTACCGACGCCAGGAGCCCCTGTGCGGCCAAAGGATCGATGGGCACCCGAGACCGAAAGAACCGTGAAGGAGGGCGAGACTCGAATTCCAGCTTGTAACCGGACGACACTATCTCCTGGATCCATCTGTCCGGAACTTCCCGGTTCCAAACCTGGGAGAAGTGTCGTAATCTTCCCCCCACCCGCACGGGTGAGGGCAGCCCCTCATTGCTGAGCGGGCTTACCGGCAGGTTTGGGCTTGGAGCCCCAGGACTGGGCGGGACGGCCACGGCCCCTCCCCCGAGTCCAACCTGTACGACTGGTAGAGGGAAAGGAAGCCCCCCTACCCGCTCTGTATCCTCGAAAGGAAGGCCTACCAGAACCTGCCCCCCTAAAGGGACGACGAGGCCTCCTGCGTTGTGGCATCTTACCACCCTTTGCGACTGAATCAATTCTCTCCCCAAACAGACGCAACCCCAAAAAGGGGAGAGCTGTGAGCACCTTTTTAGAAGCTGAGTCCGCCGACCACTGTCGCAGCCATACTGACCGACGAATAGCCACCAGCATTGCCGCTGTCTTGCTACTCATAGCCAGCGCATCGTCCTGAGCGGATAGAACATAGGACACAAAAGATTTACACTGCTTAAGTGCAGTAAACTCTTTACAAGCGGGATTGAGATCCTCGTATAGCCCCTGGATTACAGATCTGACAGCCAATAGGAGAAGGGCCGAAGCGCACACCGGGCGCATCGTTGACCCAGCATAAATAAAACCATGGCGAGCATACTGGTCAATCCGACGATCCTCCCCATCTTTAGGGACAGTGGTCTCAGCAGACTGTACCATAGCCGTGCTGGAGAGCCCTAGCACAGGAGTATCGACGTCAGGAGGGACGGACCAAAGCTTCACCAATTCTGGCGGAAAGGGATAACGCTTTTCCCAACTGGAAGGCATTCCAGATAACCACGTGGGATGTTCCCATTCCTTAAGGACCACCCTCTCAAAGTGGTGCTGTCTGGGAAAAACCCAACGTGGCTGAGGCTCTTTAAACAACTGGCCCCTTGGCAGGGTGACAGCCTCAGGCGGATCTAAATTCAAAATTTCAAACATTTGAGCCAGAATGGAGGGGGTGTCAAGGGCAACCCCCGCCGACCAATCGCCAATCGCATCAGCCTCAAGCTGCTCTGCAGGCTCATCTGACTCCAAGAGGAATTCTTCCTCGTCCGGGGAGCCATCGGACCATTCCACAGGCTCACATAACTCGTCCTGTGAAGCCGAAGGTACCGGAGTCAGGCGCTTCCATTTTGCAGAGGCCTTCAACCCTGCTTTAACGGGCAATACTTTCCGGAGGCTGGCCAACCTTGCCGCCACCTCGGATTGCGAATCCCCACTTTTGACAGTGTCATGCAGGGTCCGGAACAGGGAGGGAGAGGCAGGAGATGATGGAAGTTGCGACGGGCCAGCAGCCGGATCAATAGACTGACGCGCAATGCTCTGCTTTGCACAAGGAATGCAAATAAAGACATCATCAGCTGGGAGCGAAGCCCCACATCTTACGCACCCCCTGGACAGCTCAGAAGAGTCGTTTCCGGCAATAACGGAAGCCTCCATATGGTGATTTATGGTATCGCAATTATTTGGGCTTTAAGGCATAAGCCAACCCGGGATGCCCCCTTATTGTAAATGTCCCGGAAGGGAGGGTTTTTTTTTATTTTTTTTATTTTTTTTTTAAAAGGAAGGTCCCCCTTAATAATCTAAATATATATATATATATAAGTATATATATATTATATGTGTATATTTTATAATATAAAAATATCCCAATTTTCTTTTCTTTAAAAAGAAAGACTAGCCAGGCAACATAGAGCCGGAGGGCCGCTATAATCAGGGATCCCAGGATCTGAAAGGAAAGGAAAACAAACCATCAGATCCCCATATGAGTGTAACACATCAAAACATATCTTATGCATGGCACGAAGGTGCCTTTAAAAGAGCACAATAATAATAATAATAATAATAATAATAATAATAATAATGCCTCCTTAAAACTCGCCCCCATATTTATAAAATACAGACATAAAATCCCACTCTCGGCCCCACCAGAGTGGGGCCGCTTACCTGACAAGACCGAGCGCAGAACCGGAGGGACGATGCAGCAGCCAGCAGCCACAAAAGTAAACAAAACCATGTGCTGCAGCCCCCCCCCCCCCCCCCACGTGACCTCCTTTTACCCAGAAAGGAAGGAAGTGAGGCTGGGGCCGCCGTACGACGCTACCGCCGGCGCCACGCCCCCGTCACCGCGTCACGGGGAACCGCCCCCTTAAGCCCGGTCAGCGCGGCCAATTCATTCAGGGATTACAACCAGCTGAGCCGCTTCAACATCATACAAGGAAGGCGGCGGAGGAGGGGGGAGGAGAAGGCACAAGCGCAGCCACACCAGCTGCCGCACGGAGACCAGCGGGGGAGGCGGGAGGGGGCTGAGGAACTCAGGCGGCAAGCCAACCTGCCCAGCGCGGTCCGCCCCAGCCGCCCCACTAAAGCTGACCAAAACACTGGCCACACTGTTAATAAAAGGACCTGCCCGAGGAGCTCCAAGAAGAAATATCAGACTGAGTGCACCCATGCTGTGCAGTCTGTTCTATGCATAAAGTTAACACACATGTTTATGATAAGTAATACAGTGAAAACACATACATAATACACAACCCTCTACCCCCCCCCCCCATAGTGAAGGGAGAAGGGACCGTAATGGGAGAGTAAGGGGCTAAGGGGACCCTCGGGACAGGGGCATCCCATTTCCGGATCACCATGCCGGATAGCCGCATTGCCCCCAAAAGAGGGGGTCGAGCGGAGGAGATAAGCTCCTAGGCACCAATAGTGCCATCTACCGATTGCCCAGCGAGCAGCCTAGGCTGGGAGGCTTCCATTTCACCTTAAGGTATAAACACTCAAACCGGGTAGAAATAGACCAAAAGGGGGGTGCCGGGGTAAGACCCTGGCTACCTGTAAGCAGGAGACTTCAATCTTCTGTCTTGTCGTCAAGCAGAGAGAAAAATACTGGTGATTGAAGGGAGGTACCAGGTATATATAGGCCGGAAGGGGGCTCGTTACAAGACTTCCTCTCTGCACTACGTCACCTGGCGGTGAGTTAACCCAATAAGTGAAGAATATTTAAAAGTGAAGCGGGGTGTGTGGCACACCAAGAATATAATACTTACACTTGGGTTATCCTCCGCCAGATGGAGCTGCACTGCAGAGATATGGAAAAACAGGCTCCTCCCGGCCCTTCAAATACCCAGGGACCTCCCACAAATCCCCAGCATTGAAAAGCAGAGAACAAGAAGCCGGGAGAATTAAACCACCCAGAACAACTGGTAATGATAACAATGATAACAATCACCATACAGGGAATCCAGAATAAAGCAAAAACTAGGGTGGGGTGGAGCAGGACGTACTGTATACAAATAATATCAATTCTACAGGTGAGAATTTCACAGAATTGTATTATTCTTAGTATACAGTACGTCCTGCTCCAGATATAATACTTACACTTGGGACATCCAATAGCAGTGTCCATAAAGTAGGGTGGGATCCCCAACAAAAAACGACAACAGCAGACAGTTTAAACCACTGTCACCTGCAGAACCATACGGCCAAGACAGCATGAGCTGAGGCCCTAACATCAATCTTGTGAAAACTTGCAAAAAGTATGAGCATAAGGCCAATGGTAGCGGCCTAGCCAACCATTTCAACAGAAGCCCGGTGCTGAAAGGCCCAAGAGGCATCAAGCACGAGTAGAAAAGGAATCAAGGCGACAAGGGAGATTCTTCCCCTGCTGAAATAGGCCTGAGTAACAGCCTGACGAATCCAATCGCTACAGCAGACTTGGCAGAAGCCAAAAAGCCGAACAAGTACCAGGAGTAACATCCAATAAGGTAATAACCAGGACCAAAACCGCCCAACTCCCGAGAGCAGACGAGATCATGCACATTTAAGATGTAATGACCACAAGCCCCAAGGAACCTCAGTTCCCCTAAAGGACGCAGTGACTCCCAAGGAAAAACTTCCAACACCTGTATAAGGAATGCAGAACCCTTTCCTCAGCGTTGCTAGGAAAAAGGCCCAGCTGTGGATAACAATATCTCGAATCAATGAACATAAGACACCTCCAGATGCAGAGAGTCCGGCTTCAAGCGGAACTCCACCTTATCCTGGTGTGTGTATCTCAAGGAATGGGGGCTAGGTAGACAAAGCCGCCCCCTAACACACGCCCGACCAAGGTAACAGTCACCGGAAGGACAACCTTGAGGGTAAGAACAGCCAGACAGCATCCTGAATAGGACCAAAGGACAAAATCCTGCAAGCAGACAGAATGAAAATCAATTTCAATTCCAACAGGGACCATAGGATTACATGGAGGACACACATGAGTACCCCCTGAAGGAAGTCTTAACCAAAGACTACTAAGGCAAGGGGGACAGGGCAAAACCTGATCCATCAGAATACTGAGTTGGGGAACCAACTCCAATTCATGCTGAAAACAACACTAGAACCCTGGGAACCGGGAACGCCCAACAGGTAAGAGAGCTAGACTCACCCCAATCAATGTGGGTATGCCATACCCTACAACAGATAGAAAAAGACGAGGAAGAAGCTTACTCCTAGCCTTCCCATAGTCTCAAACACCGAGACAGATAAGCCTGTCTCCATCAAGAGGTATGTTTCAGCAGTCAGGCCGACTAGGCCAGGGACTGTAGATTGGAGTGACGTAAAGGAGGCCCTGAGTGATCAAGCTGGCACTCCTGGCAAGGTACAGAAAAATACTGACCTCAGTACCGTGTCTGCAACCCCACTCTACTAGGGCACCTGGGGGCCACCAGAATCACTGGTCCCCTTACCAGAGCAATCTTACGCAGAACCCTGCCTAGCAGGGGGAATGGAGAAGGACATACAGAACCGAACGTCCTGTCAAGACGGTACTAAAGGCATCCGGACCACTGACATAGGATCCTGGGACAGGGAAACAAAGGCCGATAGCCTGTGAAGGTGACGGAACCCAACAGATCCAAGACTGGTTGGACTCCATAATGACACGGGGATTAGCACATCCTGTCGCAGAGGGGCTCCACCGGAGCTAATCTTACTGATATGCAGGAAACATTGTCTCCACCCAGAAAAGGGACATAGACACTTCCTGGAGGGTCCACCAGCTCCAGGCCCCTTCCAATGATTAATGTAGGACATTTGTCATCAGACAGACCGAGCGCCCCCAAACTGGCAAGCCCAGAAGGGAAGTGGGCAAGCGAGATAAAGCCAACTGGAAAAGCTCACAGTTTAGAACCTCAATAGGTGTAAGGACCCTCTAAGGGCCCTACCACCCCCAGAATCACAGGGAGTTTCGGAAGAAACCCTCCCCCTTCAACCTGATAGGTTGGCATCCATGGTGACCATTTCCAGGAAGGGGCTTTTTTTTTTTTTTTTTTTTTTTAAGAAAGAATTGCCCCCAGATAGGTCCCTTGAGTTCATCCACTCCAAGAGAACCTTCTTACCAGGTGGGAAGGCCCACAGACCCCTCTCCAGGGGTGCTGGATCCCTGTCCTGTATTAACAATAGACGTCGCAGAAGATCCAAGGGGAACTGAGCATTAAGGGACCTCCTCCGAGCAAGTCACCAACGGCCCCACCAGCTGCATCCCTGCCTGGTGAAGGGACTGGGACAGCAATGAGGGACTGAGCCCATGTGATCAAATTGCCCACTTTATTGCTGAGAAGGGGAGATTCTGGTTTTAACCTAATCCAGATCATTCCTAGTAATGGAGTTACCATTTAAAGGGACAATGAGGACTTGGGGTGATTGAGCACCCATCCAAATGACTCCCAATGGACACCCCCAGCCGGGTATACAACTTAGCCTGACATAGAGACTGGGAAGTGAGAAAAGACTTCCAGGTAGGTCATCGCGCGGACGCCCCTTGGTCTCATCAGAGACATCACCATCGTCAGCACCTGAGTGAGCACTCTGGGAGTTGAATAGAGGCCAGATAACAAGGCCACAATTAGCAGTGTTGGACTACTAACACAACCCGAAGAGCCTCAGAGACCTGAAAGCACAGGGATGTAAACGTAAGCATTTAAGCGTTCCCCCGACGGCAAGAAGCCCACTGGGCGCAAGGTGCTGATGGCCCATCTCAGAGTTTCCATGCCAAAACTGCTTGTAATTGGAGAATTGCTGTGAATCCAGAAGGGGCCAGCCCGACCCATCCTTTTGGGGGACAGTGGAAAGGTTGGTGTAGCGGCCCCTGCCTCTGCCTGTTATGGCAATCTGCAAGAGACTCTCAGACCTCGCAGGCCTAGCATGGCCTGTGTCAGCAACTGAACAGCGGCAGGGACCAGGAGTACCTGGGACTTGATAAAAACTGGGGAAGGCCGCGCAGCAAACACTATCTTGTATCTGGAGGACACAACCTCCTGAATCCACCAGAATGAGGCGATATGCCTTCTGATAAGAGCAAGGTGCTGCAGCCATCCCCTCACCCAAACGGGCGAGGGCGCCCCATCATGCTTGAGGGGGTTTGGTGGAAGATTTGGGCTTAGCCCCGCCGGAGGGGCCAGACGTTGTCTGCTGCTCGTGGGGCAGGAGTCTGCACGAAAAATCCGGAAGGACACCCCTGGTTCCTGTTTAACACTAAGGTAGGGAGGAGAAGGGGTGCCCCTGCCCCGAGGGGGCCGGGACGGCCGTCTGCGTAGGGGTGATTTGCCCTTTTTACCGAACAGGTCTAGACGGGCTCCAAATAGGCGTTGCCCTCTAAAGGGAAGCACAGTAAGAGTCTTTTTTGTAGTATCGTCAGCACCCCACTGTCGCAGCCAGACCAAGCGACGTATAGCCACCGCAAGGGCAGAAGTTCTTGCACACATTCTAATAGCGTCATCCAGAGCTAATAGAATAAATTTAACAAATACATCACAATTGGAGAGTGCATTAAACACCTCCCAGGGGAGATCCTCGGGGTGATGATCAAGCAACTTTCTGATGAGGGTTCTAGCGGCCACTGCAGTGATAGCCGCGGCACAGAATGGGCGCAGCGCCGTCCCAGCACAATGCGCCGGTCCTCAGCATCCCGAAGGGTACTATAAGCAGGGGTTGAAATAAAGTGGGGATTAGGGACCCCTATGATCGGCGCATCCACCACGGGGGGTGATGACCAACAATTAACCACCTCAGGGGGAAAAGGGTATTTCCTATCCCAGTCCCCTGGAAGTTTACTGGGGCATTCCCATTCCTTGAGCACAAGGGCATGGAAATGAGCCTGTTCCAGAAATTCCAAACGTGCAATCGCAGTATGGAAACGCTCCCCTCTAGGCTTGGGGACCTGACCGGGAGAGAAATAGACAGTGCCTTAAAGACCTTAATCAACAAGTCATCAGTGTCACACTGGCCCCAGAATTCAGGGCCAGAATCGTCATGACTCCTCGGCCTCTCATCAGATGAGCCTGAGTCAGAGAACAACTCCCCTTCATCAGAAGGGGTATAGTCACACGGAGTAGTAAACTCCTCAGTTCTCATAGAACATACAGAAACATGAGGCGACAGGTGCCGCTTCCTACCAGGGCCCATTCGCTCTGACAACCTAGCAATAATCTGTTCAGCCGTAGGCAGTCTGGATGGCCCAGCAGGCTGCAATTCCCCACTTGTAGCCTGGGGAGATAGGTGAATTGAAGCTAGGTGTAGCCACTGGCCGACCTGATTGCAGGGCCAGGGCTTGCTCGGCACAGGGTACGCAGACCCGTGCCCTGTCAGCATCAACATGGGGTTGTCCACACGCTATACACCGCCGGTCTTGTCCCAGAGGGACCCCAGTCACATAATTCTGAGATGCCTCCATATGGTGATTATTCAAGGCACAATATGCCAGTAGGGATTTACACAATAAGTAACCCTGGATGCCCCAAAGACCCGCTAGGGAAGTGGGAGAATATTACAAGGCCCGCTATAATTTACACTGGGCCGGGAGAAGCCAATGGTGTTCACCAGTCTGAAAGACATAAAAGGAATAAAGGGGTGTCAGAACCAAGCGCAGTAATCAAGGATCATGAAAATCGCCCGCGAGGGCACTTACAGACCAAGGTAGGAGAGGACCGCTACCACGCGTGCGTGCGACCAGCATCAAAATGGCGCCAAGCGAACCTCGAAGGGCAGGCCAGAGCGGGCTGTGACGCGGAGCGCGCCAAAACGGGTCGCCGCCCCCCCGAAGAGCGCGAAGCTCTGAGATAGATTCCAACGTTGTCATGAGGAGCGAAGTGTATGACACACTTAGAAAAGGATTTGCCAATGAAGACGCCGCCGCCCGGTAGCACATCCAGTAAAGGAAAAGGTGCGCTTGGCGGCGACAAATACACAGTAAAATGCGGCTCTGACACCAGGAATACCAGTCCGGGGCAAGACTAAGGCCATAACGTGTAAACATACACTAAGACCACCACACACACACACCCCCCCCTTCTTTCCCCCCGGGCTACGTGGGGAACGAGGGAGGATGGCGACCCTTTGTACAGGGCCCACCGCTACTCGGGGCATGGGGCAATAGTGCGGGAGGGGCATCCCCTAGAGGCTCACCATCAGCCTAAACCGCCTACCCTTTGGTGGGGGACTGCGGTGGAGCATGGCTCCGTCAAGCACGCATGGTGCTGCCTACCTTCACCCGACCAGCGCAGCCCAGGCTGGGAGGCACATCCCAGGGAGGACGGGTGGGAATAGTCCAACAGGGCCGCAGGCTTTGATAGCCCCGCTCACCTGCGAGAGAGTGATACTTCATGTCTTCGCAGTCAGTACTGCAGAGAAATCTGGGGATTTGTGGGAGGTCCCTGGGTATTTGAATGGTAGGGAGGAACCTGTTTTTCCATGTCTCTGCAGTGCAGCGCCATCTGGCGGAGGATAACCCAAGTGTAAGTATTATATCTGGAGCAGGACGTACTGTATACTAAGAATACAGTAACATTAGGCGTCAAGTGCCGCTTCTTAGCAGGGGCCTTACGCGCTAAAGACTTCGCAATAATCTGTTCAACAGTAGCCAGTCTAGAAGACACATCAGGCTGAGAATCCCCACTAGTATGCAACTCAGCAGGAGTAAGATTTAAGCTTGGGGGAGTAGGTGAAGTGAAACGAGGTGCAGCCACTGGCAGGCCAGATTGCAATGCAAGCACCTGCTCAGCACAGGTTACGCAGACCCGCGCCTTGTCAGCGTCAGCATGAGGCTGCCCACACACTACACACAGACGGTCTTGTCCCAAAGGGACCCAGGTCACATTATCCTGGGATGCCTCCATATGGTGATTATAGCGGCGCTATACGCCGATAGGGAATAACGCTATATAGCAACCCTGGATGCCCCAATAACCCGCTAGGGATGTGGGAGTATAATTTTAACAAGGCCTACAAGTAATATACTAAAAACAGGGCCGGGAGAAGCCAAGAAGGGTTCGTCCCGCCTGAAAAACATAAGCAGACAAGACCTTAAGTACATCGTAACAAAAGTGAAGCAGATAAAGCCGCCCGCGAGGGCAGTTACGGACCGCGGTAGGTAGGAGTCCGTCGCGCATAGGCCAACCAAGTCAGAAAAGATGGCATCGGTATACCTCGAGGGGCGGGCCAGTAATAGCGATGACACGGAACGCGCCAAAGACGGGCCCCGCCCCCCCGAAGAGCGTGAAGCCAGAAAGGCCAACAGCCAATAATGCCGCCGCCAAGCGCGGAACCAAGTCAGCGCGCGGCGGCGGTAAGTTTAAAAGCCATAAAAACAAGTCAGCGCGGTGGCTGACACAAGAATAAAGACATGTGAAAAGTGAAAGCACAGACTGCATAACATACATATCTGTACACATACACACCCCCCCTTTTTCCCCCGAAGGCTACAAGGAGGATGATGGAGGACGGCGGCCACTTAAATAGGGCCCACCGATAGGCAGGGGCAAGGGGCAATAGTGCGGGAGGGGCATCCCATAGAGGCTCACCATAAGCCTGAACCGCCTACCCTTTGGTGGGGGATTGCGGTGGAGCAGCGCTCCTAAGCACACACGGCGGTGCTGCCTACCTTCACCCAACCAGCGCAGCCAAGGCTGGGAGGCATAATACTAGTGGAACGGGTGGGAATAGTCCTACAGGGCCGCAGGTTAATAACCCTGTTTACCTGCGAGTAGAGAGCCAATTTCTCGTCCTTCGCAGCCAGACTGCAGAGAAATTCTGGGGATTTGTGGGAGGTCCCTGGGTATTTGAGGGGCTGGGAGGAGCCTATTTTCGATTTCTCTGCAGTCCAGCGCCATCTGGTGGAGTATATCCCAACTGTAAGTATTAGATTTGGAGCAGGACGTACTGTATACTAAGAATAAAGGAGGTGGAGGGGGAAGGGGTGGGGTTTTAACCTCTGTTCAGTTTGAATTTCCTCCCAGGGGGAGGGACTGCTCTCTCTGTGGGTCGTCCTGAAGGATGGGGGGGGGGGGGAGAAATTAACTTTCACTTTGAGCTCTATTTCAGAAAATCCTGAAAGGACTATAGTGCTTACATTAACATGTGGAGGGTTATAAACCCCCCATATGCTAATCGTGTTTTTTCATCTCATTACAGCAACAGCCCAGCCAGGAAAAACTTTGTGTAACCCCTTCAGATTCTTAGAGTGTATTTATCAAAGAGATACACAATGACATGTTGACACTACAAATTGATCTGTACCCCAACACTGTTATGCTGCCTATCACTCTTGCCAGCCTGTTGCCAGCCTTAGATTAAGTGTATTGAACATTACTGAAATAGTTTGAGATTATAATACAATGTTGAAAATAAAGACAGGTGTTTTGGTCAACTGAATGATTGTCATCACGATGTGCAGGGATTCATAGCCTAGGACAAAGTTCATATTGGAGATGGGGAAATGGATGGCAGGGACACTGTGCACAGTTCGTTTATAACTGGAGACAGAAACAAGCAGCCACAATCAGTATATGAAGAGTCTCTGACACAGGCTCTATGGAGGGATAAAATATAAAAAGGGACGGCATTGTCCAACCAAAAAAAAATCTACAGAACAAAGCCTGATAACAAAAGAACTGCTGCTTTACATCAACAACCACATAAGGAAGGACAAAAACTGTTTGGATGGTCATTCCCTTTAAGTCCTTTAAACAAATCATACATGAATATATGCTACTGTTACAACTGCTGACATTTAATAGCAGGTGGTTTGGGCGCAATGATCATTTTAGCATTATAGACCTGCAATCAGTTAAAGGCTACAATCAGGTTCCTACTATTCTTTAAACAGAACATTTACACATCACTTTAAAAGTGGACCAAAACCCAGGATTTTGACAATCCTTTTGGTCCTTGCCACTGGGGCACTACGATCAGGGAAGCCATGCTGTGTGAAACCCACCAGGTCGCCCAATCCGACTCACCCTTCTATGGTCCTATGGCGCAGATGCGCAGCCTCTCATTCCATCAGCGATCCGCTTCCACCCCTTCTTCTAAGGGCTTTTCTAAGGCAAGCGGATTCAGGCACACTTGAGGCCACATCCCCTGCTACCATCTAACAGGGAGTGTGCTTGCGCCGGCATTCACGTGCCATGCTAAAGGGATAGCGGGGATGCAGTGGCTGCTTGCGAATGTGCCATTGGACCGCGAAAGAAGGCGAGTTCCCAGGCGACCTGGGAGGTTTCACACAGCGATTCTATTCCTGGGGGGTGGGAATCTAGTGGCCCTGGAATCTTATAGTTCCCTGGGCTGTCGGGGCATGGGTTTTGATCCACTTTAAGCAATTTAATTTGAAGTACAAGCTTACAGACCCAGTAAAGAGGAGTCTCTCCAAATCACGCATAAGAAATTAAGAATTCAGAGTGGATTTCAGGTCAGCAAACAACAACAGCCCTTTCCAAAAAAAATAGGAGATGCACATTTCGAATATAAAAACAAAGTGATTTTAACACAGCCCCATCCTCTCTACATCCTTTCACCAAGATATTTTTGTCACATATAGGCTACAGAGAAAAAAAATGTTTAACACAATCTTAAGTGTGAATGTCATTTTACTTTTTGTTTTATTTTAGTTTTTGAAATGGCATACAGGAATATGTGCTGCATCTTTTTGCCACATAAAGAGGACTGGATCAGATTTGTATTTTATTTTAAAGCACAATAGACTTTATATAATGAGAATGCAAACCAGAAAAATCCAACAGACAATTTAGTCGGAATATAAACAAAGAGGATTCCCATTAAACCAATTAAATGATGACCTACTTTTTGGTGAACAACACATTCAAATGAAAATCTTGTTTTGTAGAAGTAAAATGTTGTTAGTTCAGTCAGTATTTAAATTGTGTCCTAAAGTATGCCCAATTGTAAATGACTTAATTTGCAATTTGAATTAACACACAGCGTTCAAATTGAAAAAAAACTGCATCGCCAAATTACAAGGAATTATTTAACAAACGTGTTTAACTTTCAAACCTCCACAAACATGTTGTACACCTGTCCTTGTGTTTTTATTGGGTAAGGGGTCATTGATTCAGGTCCTGGGTTAATAGTGTATTCACATATCCTAATTATTGTGCACTGCCCATTGTGCTGTGTGATCACACCAATTAGCACTTACAGACCTTTTACCCAATTGATTAAACTGATAAAAAAAAAAAACAGACAAGAAGGCATCCATGGGGCACAACAGTATGTGGTCAATTCATTAAAGGTCTTTAAAAAACTCTACTAGCTGGTTATAGAATTTAAAAGAGTTAAAGAAATGCTCATCGGGCTTATCAGATGTCCCATCAGAGACGGCAGGGGTCTCAGCAGTGATGGCAAGGATCTGTCACAGAAATCAAGGGTCCCACCAGAGATGACAGGGGTCCCGCCAGAGATGACAGGGGTCCCGCCAGAGATGACAGGGGTCCCGCCAGAGATGACAGGGGACAAGTGAGCCAATAAAGATCCTGTGCAAGTTAGCAAGAAACTAATTGGAGAACTCATGTCCCACCAGCTCAAAGCATTACTTGCAAATCCCACAAACCCATGGATGGCACAGCAAACTTTTTTAGTCACCGACATAGCAGTGAACACAAGTGTGGGGCAGGAAGAGGGGAACCAGGTGAAGCTGCTCTGTGAGAGAGGCATTTTGCCTTTACCTTGAAATGGCGGAACATCCCAAATCTGGGGGTGGAGATGTGAGTAGACCACTAGTTACAGGTCCACTTTAAATGCATAATTTGTCCTTTAATTTAAAGGAGGGCAAAATCTGAGATTTTAACTATTCCGGGTTTTGTTCATTGTGCAGGTCCACTTTAAATGCATAATTTGTCCTTTAATTTAAAGGAGGGAAAAACCTGGGATTTTAACTATCTGGGGTTTTGTTCGTCGGGCATGGCATCCAAATTTCGGATACACGGCTATAAGTATGCTCTGGGACGACCTGTAAATTTACTTTTCATTTGAACGCTGGCCGCTGGCCAATAAATTACATTCCATTCAGCTTTTGCCTTGCAGCCCTGAGATTAGGGCAGCTTGCAAAGCTTAATGGAGAGTGTGCTGCTGGCCGCACCCCTGCTCCTCTGTGTACCTACACACAGCCATTCAGAAATGCCTGGCACGGGTATGCACCTCACAGAGCTTATAGCTATAAGCATCAGCTTGTACATGCAACGTTGGATAGCATTATGAGGAGTGTTTAGGGGCAATTCCAGGGGTTTAACACATTCGGGCATCCCAAATCAGGGTGCCCCACAAAGAGACTTATAGTATCTAGGCCGGTGGATGTTCCTCTGATGAACCAAGCCATGTAACCTGCATTTATTTTATGCATAGCAAAACAGAAGACTGATAGCCAAAATAGTTGTCCATCTGCCCTTTAATCAAAAACCTGGGATATACTTACTTCCCTGTGAGGCTCCCTCCACTGATGCAGCTTCATTATCTGCAAAAAAAGAATTTTCGTTAACGTAGAAAGTGCTTGAAGACCCACAATGCATCAGGAAAAATTTTCTAATAGAAAAGGGAGAGAAGATTCATCTATCGACATTGGTTGGTTTTTGAAACTGGTGTACCAGTCACTTAAGGGTTCAACATAAAAATCCAAACATACAATGAACCGCTGCAGAAGTGGCTTAAACAGGAAAGAGGCGGCAGTAACGGTACTTACTGTATGTGTAACTGTTTAGAAGTTCAAAGATTAAAACTCAACAAATAACAGGTTAACCCACTTAGGGTCTTGGCTTGTTACATTCAGTTCCAGAATGTATGCCCAATTCTTACAGTAGATAGACCTTGGGTATCTAATGACCCTTTGATTCCCATCCTGTTCCAGCACCTTGAAAAAAAAGTGCTTTTTTTTGCCATAGCATGAATGTTTGCAATATTATATGAGATTAAAGGGTAATTCCACTTCCGATTTTTAAAAAGTTTCCATTATTGCGTGGCAAAATGAGGCCTTCAATTACATTTTTTTAATTTTCTATTGATTTGCAACTCTGTCACCACCAAAGTGGTGATTTCGAGTACATATAGACTTCCTCACTCTAGCTTGCTAATCATCTGATTGGCAAAGGCATGGGTAACTGGTGGAACGAAGACAACCTTGTGTTCCAGTAGCAAGGGTTAATGGTCAAGTTCTCAGCTGCAGAGGTCATTAGGCTTAGACTTATCCAAAGCTGCTAAAGAGTTCACCTGTTAAATTAAAAGAATTGTGGGACCCCCAGTGGGGCATCCTAAATTTGGATGCCCTGGGGGCAAGGACACATCCCAGGAAAGACAGAATTCTGGGTTTTGTTTTACTTTAAAGTGGCTAATTTTACACTGATCCCAATAAGGAAGTTCATGTTTGACTGGATAGACATTTTAACTCACACAGGTTTCTTCTTCTGGGCAGGGATCTCTCAAGCTGTTGGACTTCAGACAAGTGACCAGCCGGCATACAGAAAATCAATCAATGTATAGGCCGAATCTTCTGTTCCTTTACCTACTTTGGCATTGCAATAGGAAACCTGAGCTAAGTAAGGTCAAGAGCATATTTACTATTTTTAGACTTTTTTAATAGAACGTTCCAGCTATACTTGATTAAAGAAATGCTTTTCCGCCACCAATCAATCTAAGCCCAACTCTAACAAACAGTTATTTTATTTGTGAATAAATTGGAGCACATCTATAACCAAACCAGTTTTCTTTCTATGACCCCCACTGTGGCTGCCTAACCTCACTTTCTCACCAGAGACATGACATTCGTTTAATAGAAATTCTCAAGATACACCCTTGTATACAGGCCTGAGGGGACTCTGAGCCAATGACCTAGGACAGCGGTACTCAACTGTCTGAACGAGGACCTCGGCACCAGATTTCTGGACCCCTGCCCCCTTTACTTGAACAGCAATGTAGTGCTTAGTCTCCCTGCCAGTGTCATGACTCTGCTCTCTGGCACCTAACATTGCAATATGAAATATGGCACGGGCGGGAAGTGGCATTGCAGGGTACACAAAACATTGTTTCTTTGCCCCATCCAATCTTGTCCCCCCGCCCCAGCTCAGCCCCATCCATCCCTGTCCCACCATCTCTGCCCCATCCATCCTTGTCCTCCCAGCTCAGCCCCATCCATTCTTGTCCTCCCAGCTCAGCCCCATCCATTCTTGTCCTCCCAGCTCAGCCCCATCCATCCCTGTTCACTTAGCTCTGCCCCCTCTATTCCTGTCCTCCCAACGTTGCCCATCCAAACCCTTTGCCCTCAGCTCTTCCCCATCCAGCCCAGTCTCTCTGCCCTATCCATTCTTGTCCTCCAAGTTTTTCTCATCCAATCCCTGGCCTCCAACCCATTACTCTTTCAGCTCTGGCCATCTACCCTCCCAGCTCTGCCCATCCATTCATGGCCTTCTAGTTCTACCCATCCATCACTTCTCCTAGCTCTCTCTCTCCATCCCTCCCTGCCCTTCCTGTTCAGTCTATCCATCCCTCTTCATTACAGCTCCTCTCCAATTCAGCCCTCTCCCCCAAGCTTTATTTATACTTACACAAGCAATGTGCTGAGGTGTCGAGCTGTAGGTTCTGTGGGTCAAGAAAAAAAACCTTTTTTTTTTCCCCCAGTGTCCAGTATGATACTTGTGGTGGGGGTGGACAAGCAGCCATTTCCAGTTTTGCCTGTGGAAACCCCCCAGTGCCCTGATTTCTAACTATCCACCCCCCGTGACAGCCCCCCGTCCGGACCTTCACCTCTCACCGGATGCCTGAAAATGAACCTTTACAAGAAGCGTTTGAGGACCCCTGACCTAGGAGATACCCATGGCTTTTCTGTTACAGGAGTAGGATCAAAGTAAGCAAAAATCTAATTTAAAAGTATGGCTGGAGTTGGGCTATGAAACAGAAGACCATTATTCACTATAGGCACCATGACTGAGCTTTATACATGGCCGCACCCCTCCAGCCACCCGGAACCAGGACTCGCTGGAGAGCGATCACCACCAGGTGAAGGTAAATGGAGGAGCCTCATGCCCCTCTGGTGGCCCCTGAGCTGAAGCCTGTAAGGGAAAAAAATAAGTACTGAGAAAATCCAGGCATGTGTGGCCTCGTAGTTCAAGATCCCTTTTTAGAGAATGCAAAACAATTACATTTTTTGCATACATATTTGTAAAATCATGCAAATATTTCACATTTTGTACCTTGCTAACAATTTTATGGTATACATTTCTTTATTGGAATCACTGGTATTCTAACTTATTAGGCCACAAGCATTAAACTACTGGTTACTGGCAGTAATGACACGTAGAAAAGCAAATCAAGGCAACTGGACTTGCTGTATTTTATTATTTTAATTATTATTTATTATTCACTAGTCATTTCTCAATTCAGAGCAAGTCTGTTTTAACAACTTTTCTATAGCAGCTCATAAACACCTCATAGCTTGAACCAGGCAAATACAAATGAAACCAGCTCCTTACCTCCATTAAGTTTTTGACCCCATTCAGATTATGATAACAAGTTATGATGACTGAAGCATCACTGCACAGTATAAAATGCTGGGGATGATTGTGCAAGTCTTTCTCAACTGTATGAGCAGTGAAATTCCAGAACTGATGTAAGTGTTAGAAAAATGCCAATGTTAAAGTGGACCAACACCCAGGATTTTGACTATCCTGGGTTTTGGTCCACTTCGGCGGGGCACCCCGATCGGGGGTGCCCCGCTGTGTGAAACCCCCCAGAAAGCCCCAAAATCTTACCTGTCCCCGCTCCCACGTGACTGGACGGTCCAATCCCCGCCAACGTCCAGGCGGGGATCAGGAACGTCCAAGCGGCTGCCGCCGCCGCCGCCGCCTCCCTCGCGTCACTTTCGGCGCGCGCGCGCCCCCGCCGGCCATTCGCAGACGGCCGGCGCGGGCACGCCTACAGGGGCGCGAGGGAGGCGGCGGCGGCCGGCCGCCGCCGCAGATCAGGTAAGGTGTTTGGGGTTTTTTTGGGGGGTTTCACCCCGCGGGACATCCCGATCTCGGATGTCCCGCGGGGTGGGAGGTGATCGGCCCGGGAATCTTATAGATTTCCGGGCCGATCACCTCTCGGTGTTGGTCCACTTTAAAATATCTAATTTGTTTAAACCTAATGGAAACCTCATAAAAATGAAATGATATAGGGAGAGCACCTGACCTAACATCACTAGTACATTTAGTAAATCAGGCCGTTATGGCCAGTTTGTAGAGACAACAGGCAGCTACATTTTCCCTTTCGGTGGCCAGCCTATTAGGACACGTTTTCATTTATTTTTCCTGAACAGTTTACTCAATAAAAATATTGCAGACTTACTGGGTGCTGTAGGTAGCAATTTCTTTTTCTTTTTTTTTTCCTATAAACTCCATATACAGTGATTAAAATGTGTAATTAAATCCCGTCTCCTAATAAAGAGATGAAAGGCCGAGGAGAAACTAATGGGTTGAGAGATATTGTAATTAGACGTGCAGATACCGGCTGCGGATTCATCAGGATAAGGCAGACCGTTTATTGGAATCTCTTAGGTTATTAATGGGCCTCACCACATCAAAAAGATTATCTTCAAACTCAGGCTAATATATATGGTAAAGATTGCTGCCTTCAGATGCAGGATGAAAACTCTCTCCCTCAGAATTCTTTCCAATCCTTCCTCATTCGTCAGATATCAGACAAACCAGTCTGGGCCATCTGTACTCACCTTAAAGCTTCTTTGGAGGAGAAAAACAAAAGCTGGGTCAAGTTCAGCCCCTTCATTCAGAGAGTACCCCCAGGTTGTGCCTGGCACTCTTTGAACCCTGCCTACAATGTCATGGCAAATGGTGGAGATCCATCCATAGGTCGGTTCTCCCCAAAAAAACATTGGGGGCACATTCTTCAGAACATGTGAGCATTATACTGCATTTTCCACCCTATAAGATGCACCTACCCATAGGGTGCACCCAGGATTTCAAGGAGGAAAAATACCATTTTGTGAATACTCACCTGTAAAATGGGTATTATAAGCATGTCACACACCCCACTTCAATCATTAATTATTACACTTGGGTAACTCCACCAGCAGGTGGCGACGTGCAGAGAAATCATGAAAAACAAGCCCCTCCTGGTCTAAACATTCCTGGCACCTCTCACTCATTCCCCAGTATTCAAACAGCAGTAAAGACAAGGTACCAGGAAAAAAAAAAAACCCTCAAACTGTAACGAAAACTTCACCCTATAAAGAAACCGGGATACCAAAAGGGCGGGTGAAGTGGGGTGTGTGACATACTTATAATACCCATTTTACAGGTGAGTATTCACAAAATGGTATTATTCTAAGTATGTCACACACCCCACTTCAATCATTAATTATTACACTTGGGACATCCAACAGCAGTGTCCAAAAAGGGCGGGTATCCAACCAGGCAATAATGCAGAAAACTCAAACCACTGCAGCCCACAGAACCTTGCGGCCAAAAACAGCATCCGCTGAAGCCCGCACATCAACCTTATAAAACTTGGAAAAAATGTGAACCGAAGACCAAGTAGCAGCCTTACAAACTTGTTCAACAGAAGCCTGGTGCTGAAAAGCCCAGGACGCACCAACCGCACGAGTAGAATGAGCAGTGACCCGAAAAGGGGGATCCTTCCCCTTGGCAGAGTAGGCCCCAACAATCGCCTGACGAATCCATTTACTAATGGAAGACTTAGCCGGAGCCAAACCCTTCCTAGTCCCACAGGGCACCACAAAAAAAGGCATCAGTCTTACGAAAAGAAGACATAATACGCAAGTAGTACCTGACACAACATACCACATCCAAACAATGCAACGCCCTCTCCTTGTCATTCCCAGGTCTAGGGCACAAGGAGGGAAGAACAATGTCCTGATTCAGATGAAAAGCAGAAACCACTTTAGCGAGAAAGTCTGGTTTGAAACGAAAAACCACTTTGTCCTGATGTTTCTCAAAACAAGGAGCCTGAATAGACAAGGCTGCCAACTCCGAAACACGCCAAACCGAAGTGATGGCCACCAAAAAGACAACCTTCTGAGTCAACATGGATAGAGCAATATCCTGCAAAGGCTCAAAAGGAAGAGCCTGAAGAGCAGAGAGGACCAAATTCAAATCCCAAACAGGGAGCAAGGGCTTCCTAGGAGGCTGCAGATGCGAAACCCCCTGGAAAAAAGTCTTGACCAAAGAATGAAGAGCAAAAGACCTCTGAAAAAAAAAAAAAAAAAAAAAATAGACAAGGCCGAAACCTGCCCCTTCAAAGTACTAAGCTGCAGACCAGAGTCCAGCCCAGATTGAAGAAATTCCAAAATCCTAGAGATAGAAAAGACCCGGCAGGGCAAAGATCTCGCCTCACACCAATCAATATAAGATCTCCAAGCCCTATAATAGATGGAAGAAGATCTCTTCCTGGCACTGATAAGAGTCCGAATGACCGAATCCGAAAGGCCTTCCTCCTTCAAGATGGAGGTTTCAGCAGCCAAGCCGTCAAAGCCAACGTTGGTAAACTGGGGTAACACAGTAGACCCTGAGTGAGAAGATCCGGCCGAAGAGGCAGCTCGAACTGATCCACCGCCAGACGAACGATGTCCGCGAACCACACCCGCCTTGGCCACCTTGGGGCCACGAGAATGGCGGGAACTTCTTCCAGAACCAGCTTTCGCAGAACCCTGCCTAGCATGGGGATCGGAGGAAACAGATAAAGAAACCCCAGGTCCCTCCAGCTCAGAGCCATGGCATCCGCCGCCAGAGCCAGAGGACCCTGAGATAGCGACACGAATGTCGGAAGCTTGTGACGAGAGGCAAACAGATCCACCTCCGGCGTCCCCCACCGAAGACACATCGACCGAAACACCTGGGGATGGAGAGACCATTCCCCTCCGGCGGGACGAACACCGGCTCAGTAAGTCCGCCTCCGTGTTTTCCACTCCTGGAATGTACACTGCCGAGAAGCAAGGGACATGAGTCTCTGCCCAAACTAGAATCAGAGACACCTCTCTGTGGGCACCCAGACTGCGAGTCCCTCCTTGGTGATTGATGTAAGCAACCGCCGTCCGATTGTCCGATCGAACCTGAACCGGCAGGCCCTGTAAATGATGCGTCAAGTGAGACAGAACCAACCTGATGGCTCGCAACTCCAAGACATTGATGGGCAAGTGAGCTTCCTGAGGGTCCCACTGTCCCCGAAACTGAAGATCCTTCCAGAAACCTCCCCATCCTGACAAACTGGCATCCGTGGTGACAGTTTCCCAAAGCGGGGTCAGAAACGATCTGCCCTTCAGAAGATTGTCCGAGACCATCCACCACAGAAGAGACTGCCGAACCCGAGGGGACATCCGGAAGGACCGATCCAACGACCGCGGTCGCCGGTCCCAAGACGCCAAAAGATGAAGCTGAAGCGTCCTCGTGTGAAACTGCGCGAAGGGAACTGCCTCGAACGAGGCCACCAACAACCCCACCAGTCTCATCCCTAGCCGAATGGACGGGCGATGATTGGAAAGAAGAAGCTGAGCCAATTCCTGAATCAAAAGAACCTTGGCCTGAGGGAGAAAAACTCTGTGCTGGCAAGAGTCCAAGGACATCCCCAGAAAGGTCACCACCCTGGCCGGAACCAGAGAGGACTTGGGGTAATTGATCACCCAGCCGAACCTCTCCAGCATAGACACCACCATGCTGGTGTCCCCTTCCGCTTGACTGAAGGAAGGTGCCATGATGAGAAGATCGTCCAGGTAAGGCACAATGCGAATCCCCGCCAACACCTTGGTGAACACTCTCGGAGCAGAGGTGAGGCCAAATGGAAGAGCTACAAACTGGAAATGCCGATCCTCCACCACAAAGCGAAGAAACCTCTGATGAGCCGGAAAAATCGGAATGTGAAGGTAAGCATCCTTGATGTCTATGGACGTCATAAAGTCCCCCTGCCGAAGCGAACTGATCGCAGACCGCAGGGTTTCCATGCCTAACTTCCGGGGACGAATAAACCGGTTGAGAAACTTCAAATCCAGGATGGGACGGAACGACTCATCCTTTTTGGGTACAGTGAAGAGATTGGAATAATACCCGCGCCCCACCTCCGAAAGAGGGACCGGGCAGATGACTGCCAAATCCAGAAGATTCCTTACCGCCGCCAGGAGCCCCTGCGCGGCCAACGGATCTGAAGGTATCCGAGACCTGAAAAACCTTGAAGGAGGGCGGGACTCGAACTCCAGCCTGTATCGGCCGACACCACCTCCCGGATCCACCTGTCCGAGACCTCCTGGTCCCAAACCCGGGAGAAGAGTCGCAACCGTCCCCCCACCCGTACGGGTGAGGGCGCCCCCTCATTGCTGAGCAGACTTGGCAGCTGACTTGGACTTGGCGCCCCAGGCGTGAACGGGACGGCCACGGCCTCTACCCCTATTCCAACCTGCGCCCCTGGAAGCCGAAAAGCCCGCACCCCTGCCGGCTCTGGCTCCCCGAAAGGGGACGGATTGAAGGGGGCCGCCCCCCGAAAGGAACGGCGAAATTTCTTGCGCTGAGGTAACTTACCTCCCTTGGCAACAGAATCCAGCTTTTCACCGAAAAGCCTCAAACCCAAAAAGGGAAGAGCCGTGAGCAATCTTTTAGAATTAAAGTCAGCCGTCCACTGTCTCAACCACACAGAGCGGCGAATAGCCACCAACAGAGCAGAAGCCCTGCCACACATCAACATGGCATCATCCTGAGTGGCCAGAATAAACGACAAGAAGGAGTCACAACGCTTAAGCGCAAGAAACTCATCACCAGAGGGATCAAGATCCACACATAAATCCCTGACAATAGACCTAACCGCCAAAGTCAAAAGAGCCGAAGCACAAACAGGCCTCAAAACCGAACCCGCACAGACAAAACCATGGCGGGCCAGCTGATCAATCCGGCGAACCTCGCCGTCCTTGAGAGAAGTAGTGTCAGGAGAATGAACAACCGCCGTATTAGACAGTCCCAAGACCGGAGCATCCACCTCGGGAGGGACAGACCAACGCTTCATCAAGTCCGCCGGAAAAGGATATTTTTTATCCCAGCTAGGCGGTACCCCGACGAGCCGTGTAGGTTGCTCCCATTGCTCAAGGACAACGTCCTCGAAATGCTGTTGACTGGGAAACTCCAAGCGCTGCTTGGATCCCCCAAAAAGCTGGCCCTTAGGCCGAGGAGCAGCCTCGGGAGGGTCCAAATCCAAAACCTCAAACATTTGGGCCAAAATGGAAGACATATCAGGAGCGGGAACTTCAACCTGGTCCCCCTCAGCGCCCAGCACCTGCTGGCCCTCTGAATCATCCAATTCCTCCACAAGCTCACCCTCTTCAAGGGGACGATCTGACCAATCCAGATCCTCAACAACCTCCTCATCAGAGTCCGGCGGAGGTGGAGATAGGTGTTTACGCTTAGCCGGAGCCTTCTGAGCGGACATAGCGGAAAACATTTTCTCGAGGTTGGCCAAGCGGACGCACACCTCAGATTGCGAATCCCCACCCATGACAACGTCACACGGGGTCCGGAACAGGCGAGGAAGAGAGGGAGATGGCGCGGCCGATGAAGTACCAGGCACCGGGGTGCCGGACTGGCGCTCAATGTTCCGCTGTGCACATGGAATACATATAATGACATCATCCCCCGGGAGCGGAGTCCCACAACCCCCACACAGCCTGGATTGTCCCGAAGGACCGTTTCCGGTATCTTTGGCAGCCTCCATATGGTGAAATTTATGGTATTCGCAGAACCCAGGGATTTACGCAGTAAGCGACCCGGGATGCCCCTTTAATTACTATATAACTATAATTCTATATAACCCTGACCATGGGAATTTAGCAAAAAAATTGGAGTAATGGTCAAAAAATCCCAAACTAGCCAGGTATATAAGACCGGGACAGCCCTGTAAGATGGGGTCCCAGGATCAGAAAGACAAAAAAACAGGGACAACAATCATTCCGGGCACAACAGCACATGGAAATACAATGCTCATAACCCATAAAGGCAGTCTTCCCCCTTTAACCACAAGCCCTATAATGATGGTTAAATGGTCCTGCCATCACCCCCAAACAGTGGGAGCGAGGGGGAGGGGGGATAAAAATGGGGGAGTAAGAGAAAAACCATACTACAATAAAATCACCACGGGGCTACCTCAGCCCCAACATCAGGAACAAAAAACGAGCCTACCTGAAGAGAAGGCTACCTCAGCGCGACTACCACACCGCGGTGAAATGGCGGCCAGTAACTCCGCACCGCCCAGGAGAGGAGAGAAGGAAGGCTGGCCCATGGAAACGCGGGAGCCGCATTAGCCATGCCCCTCCCCAAAAAACGACCAACCACAGCGCGGACCGCGCAAGACGCGGTCCCGCCCCTCTCCTGCATCGCCGAGCGGCAGGTGCCGGCGAGGATAATGCCCGCATCCCCGCTTAACACAGACCGGCGGCACGACCGCCCGGTCCCCCCCAAGTGAAAGCAATAGCCACAAGGCACACACACACGCTGACAGACACGCTGACAGACACCACAGCAAGCGCCGACGTCGGCGCTTCACAACCAGGCGGGCCCGTGGCCCCGCCCATCGCCTTCTGACAGGAATCCCGCGCTAACGGGCGCCACCATGACACCCCCAAGTAAAACACAAGCGGCGGGCCGGCGACACTCGCCCAACCCGCCCATTTGTAAAGCAGTGCCAAGGCAATAAAGCACAAATGCCACACACAGACCACCCGTCCCAGCGCACACATAAACACACACAGAAAGAGTTCACCGCCCAGAAAGTGGAATTGAACCACTCTGTCAATAGACAGATTGTCACATTGTCACTCACGCAAGAGGAGTATAGCTAGCTGGGAAGGGAAAAAACTGGTCCCATAACACGTATCACCTCATGTTTTTAATAAGGCAAACAGGCTCGCTCTATGAGCCGACTACCTAGCAGCTATGTAAATAGGGGCATCCCACATCCGGATCACCACTCCGGGATACCGCTATGCCCCATAATATGGGGTCGAGCGGAGGAGCTAATCTCCTAGGCACCAAGGGTGCCATCTACCCTCGCCCGGCCTACAGCCTAAGCTGGGAGGCTGCCAGTTACATGTGAGAATTGAAACAAACGGAGCCGGGCAGAAATAGACCATGGGGGGGGGGGGCCGGGGTGATACCCCGGCTACCTGCAAGCAGGGGACTTCTTTCTTCTGTCTTGTCGCCATCTTGCAGAGAAGAAAAACTGGGGAATGAGTGAGAGGTGCCAGGAATGTATAGACCAGGAGGGGCTTGTTTTTCATGACTTCTCTGCACGTCGCCACCTGCTGGTGGAGTTACCCAAGTGTAATAATTAATGATTGAAGTGGGGTGTGTGACATACTTAGAATATAAGAAAATAAATAAATAAACAGTCCCCCCAATAACTAAATAGGCAGGGTGCAGAATCCCACCATTACAGGCAGAGTGGCATTCACTCACCTTCCCCCATTTCCTATGGCCAGTGTGGCATTCCTCCCCCATGTTCCCCATAGGCAGTGTGGCATCTTCTTCTCCCATCCCCATAGGCAGTGTGGCATTCTCCCCTCCAGTTCCCCATAGGCAATGTGGCATCCCCCCTCCCCCTTTTAGGCAGTGTGGCATTCCCCCCCATTCCCATAGGCAGTGTGGCATTCTCCCCTCCAGTTCCCCATAGGCAGTGTGGAATCCCCCGCTCCCCCATATAGGCAGTGTGGCATCCCCCCTCCCCCATAGAGGCAGTGTGGTATCCCCCCCCATTCCCATATGCAGTGTGGCATTCCCCCCTCCTATTCCCATAGGCAGTGTGGCATTCCCCCCTCCCATTCCCATAGACAGCGTGGCATTCCCCCTCCCATTCCCCAGTAAGTAAACTCACTGTTTCCTCCTTCCCACTGTCTCCACTGTATCTGCCGCCACCTGCACACACAGACACCCAGTGCTCGAGCATCGGCCATGCCCACCTGCTCTATGAAGCTGGGCAGGTGGCGGCAGCACTTACAGCTGCCTCCACGGCTTGCAAAGACGGCTGGGACAGCGCAAGCGGGAAGGATGAAAAGGAGAATTGACTGAAAAATATGGTAAATCAGCCGAGTATAACTGCAGCTACAGATTAACAGACAATAAAGTCATAAAATGGATGACTAGTGTCATCCTCATTGGCCCATAGTCAAGAGGGGGTTAAAAAAAAAAATTCACCTAATCTCTGTATCAGCTCATTCCCCCAACGCTCCCCCAAAATGCTAGAAGTGCTGCAGATGCAGAATGCAATGCGCAGGGACCAGCTATGTTTTTTTTTTTAACCTCCCTGCACAGACTTGAGTCTGGGGGCACCTAAAGAGGACCTCTAATCAAAACTTCACTAGTGGTCCCATTGCGATAATAGCACAGGGACATCTCCATGACCCATTGCCCCTCACCACGTTCCAGCACCCTGTTACTCTGCCATGTAAAGTGCTAAATCTTTACACACACATACACACACATATAATGTACACTGCTTATAGGATTTGCTCGAACTGAAATAGTTGTCATTGGGGTGTTGCGGCAGATTTTCTGTCACCTAGTCATTTTGGAGTCCCTTGACCGGATGAAAGTGGATTTCCGGTCTATGTGTAGCCCCTAGTATCCTGCCACCCTCCCCTAGCACTGAGACAGGATGGGGGGGGGGGGGGAGGGTTACAACAGTAAAAACTCTGTACCTTGCCTGGATCCAGCGCTGATCACCAGGAATTCTGGTGCTGTTAGCAGCCATCTCAGCTTTGCTGCACAGAGCAGCTTTCCCTGAACCGGTTGTGCAGGCACACAGAACAGGGAAGGCACTCTGTCAAATGTTTGTGTGAGCTGTTGCAGGAGCAATGCTGATATCATTGGATCCTGGAAAAGGCAAGGATTTTTTTTTGCTGTAACCCCCCAGGCCCTATGTCACACTTAGACTGGACATCGACTTCTAAGTCATTCTACAGGACAAGGCGCATTCCTTTATCCTCCGCAGGCAATTACTCATAGTCGAGTGCTCAGGCACTTACCAGATTGTCTGATCCTAGTACCTGCGCCACCTCTGCCATCTACAAGCTGCTCATCAATTCCTAACAAGGCCATGGAGGGGAGCGTACTATAGTGCCTGTGCGGGGAATGTGTGAACGGTACCGGGCGCTCCATCAGACGCTGATTGAGCACGAGCGATGGCGGAGGCTGCATGGGACTGGGATTGGGCTATCTGGTAAGTGCCTGAGCTCTGGACTATCAGCCATTGCCTGCGGGGGAAGTATAGCAAATTTTTTAACTGCTTGTACAATGACTTTAAGGTAGGCTGTGTAAGTCAAAAGGCTATAATAGGAAGACATGATAGAGCCCACTCCCTGGAATTTGCTGCCATGTTTGACAGACTGTCATTCATCTCTTACAGCGACTGGGTGTCCAGCAACCCGGCTTATATAAGGCAGGCTGTGGCAGGATCTCCACGGTTAATTAAAAAGCAGTCCAGCCACAGCCACGGGAGGGGTGAACGCTAACCTAGTAACAGTGCAACAAAACTCAAACCATGTAGAAGGCATCAACTTCCACCGACACAGTTGGAACACAACATAAGGGTGGGTGTGGTGCCCTGGAATGGAAGAGGACAAAAAAGGAAATTTACCGGTGAGTACACAAATTACCCTCTCTCATCTCTTCCATTCCGGGGCACCATCAGTAGCAACACGTGGGACATAAAGCAGTACCCTCAATAAGGATGGGGCCGTGCAAAAAAAGCGCACAGCCGACTGCGTCAACAAACCAAGAATAATGGCACTGACACCTCAAGCTTAGACTCCCAGAGAGGGGTTCACCTCCATCTGCAACACCTTACCCTCCCAGAGTAGCATCGGCAGATGCCCTGACAAAACTTGTAAACTCGATGAAGGTGTGGATAGACGGCCAAGTCTTGGTGTTGGAAAGCCCAAGACGCGGCAATTACCCTGGTGGAGTAAGCGGTGACCCGGAAGGCACCCCTTCCCCTTGCAGGCATACGCTTGTATGATCGTCTGCCTGATCTATCTGCTGAGAGCGGACCTGGCAGCCGCTAGCCCCCCCCCCCCCCCCCCCCGGGATCACGAACAAGCCATCCGTCTTGTGTAACTCTCAAGTAGGGGCCAAGTAATGCTTTAATGCCCTGACCACATTGAGGGGATGCAGAAGTTGCTCCTTATGGCGTGTGGGGCGTGGGCACAAGAAGGGCGGCACCATCTCCTGATTAAGATGGAAAGGAGAAATCACCTCGAGCAAAAAATCTTGCTTCACATGAAACACCGCTTTGTCTTCATGCGGCACCAAAAAGGGTGATCTGATCAAAAGCGCTGGCAGCTCCGAAACCCGCCAGATGGAGGTGATCGCCACAAGAAAAAAATACAATTCTGTGAAATACTCACCTGTAGAATTGATATTATTTGTATACAGTACGTCCTGCTCCAGATATAATACTTGGGTTGTCCTCCGCCAGATGGCGCTGCACTGCAGAGACATGGAAAAACAGGCTCCTCCCGGCCCTTCAAATACCCAGGGACCTCCCACAAATCCCCAGCATTGAAAAGCAGTGAACAAGAAGCCGGGAGAATTTAAAACCACCCAGAACAACTGGTAATGATAACAAGATAACAATCACCATACAGGGGATCCAGAAAAATGCAAAAACCAGGGTGGGGTGGAGCAGGACATACTGTATACAAATAATATCAATTCTACAGGTGATTATTTCACAGAATTGTATTATTCTTAGTATACAGTACGTCCTGCTCCAGATATAATACTTACACTTGGGACATCCAAAAGCAGTGTCCATAAAGTAGGGTGGGATCCCCAACAAAAAGCGACAACAGCAGACAGTTTAAACCACTGTCACCTGCAGAACCATACGGCCAAGACAGCATGAGCTGAGGCCCTAACATCAACATTGTAAAACCTTGCAAAGGGTATGAGCAGAAGGCCAATGGTAGTGGCCTAACCAACCAGTTCAACAGCAAAACTGGTGCTGAAAGGCCCAAGAGGCATCAAGCACGCATAGAAAAGGAATCAAGGCAACAAGGGAGATTCTTCCCCTTGCCTGAATAGGCCTGAGTAACAGCCTGACAATCCGATCGCTAATAAATTTAGCAGAAGCCAAAGGCCGAAACAAGGTACCAGGAGTAACATCCATTAAGGTAACAACCAGGACCAAACCGCCCAACTCCCGAGAGCAGACGAGATTGGGCACATTCAGGATGTAATGACCACAAGCTCCAAGGAACCCCAGTTCCCCTAAGGACACAGTGACTCCTAAGGAAAAAACTGCCAACACCTGTATAAGGAATGCAGAACCACTTCCTCAGCGTCGCTAGGAAGGGGGATAGCCGTGGATAACAATATCTCGAAAAAATGAACATAAGACACCTTCAGATGTAGAGAATCTGGCTTCAGGCGGAACTCCACCTTATCCTGGTGCATCTCAAGGAATGAGGGCTAGGTAGACCGAGCCGCTCGCTAACACACGCCTGACCAAGGTAACAGTCACCAGAAGGACAACCTTGAGGGTAAGGACATCCAGACAGCATCCTGAATAGGACCAAGGGACAATCCTGCAGGCAGACGGAATGAATTCAATTTCAATCCCAACAGGGACCATAGGAGTACATGGAGGACGCACATGCGCACCCCCTGAAGGAAGTCTTAACCAAGGAAGACTGAACCAGAGACTGCTAAGGCAAGGTGGACAGGGCAGAGCCTGACCCATCAGAGAACTGAGCTGGGGAACCAGCTCCAATTCATGCTGAAAGCCACACTGGAAACCTGGGAACCGAGAACGTCCAACAAGTAAGAGAACTAGACTCGCCCCAATCAATGTGGGTATGCCATACCCTACAACAATAGAAGAAGACGAGGAAGAGGCTTACTCCTAGCCTTCCCATAGTCACAAACACCGAGACAGCTAAACTTGTCTCCATCAAGATGCATGTTTCAGCAGTCAGATCGACTAGGCCAGGGACCATGAATTATAGTGACGTAAAGGGGGCCCTGAGTGATCAACTGGCACTCCTGGCAAGGTGCAGAACTACTGACCACAGTACCATGTCTGCAACCACCCTATACTGGGTCAACTGGGGGCCACCAGAATCACTGGTCCCTTTACCAGAGTAATCTTCCGCATAACCCTGCCTAGCAGAGGGAATGGAGAAAGACATACAGAACCAGAAGTCCTGTCAAGACGGTACTAAGGCATCCGGACCACTGACCTAGGATCCTGGGACAGGGAAACAAAGGCCGATAGCCTGTAAAGGTGACAGAACCCAACAGATCCACGACTGGTTGGACTCCATAACGACACGGGGATTAGCACATCCTGTCGCAGAGGGGCTTCGCCGGAGCTAATATCACTAACATGCAGGGAGCATTGTCTCCGCCCAGAAGGGAACATAGACACTCCCTGGAAGGTCCGCCAGCTCCCTTCCAATGGTTAATGTAGTACGTCTGTCGTCAGACGGACCGAGCACCCCCAGCTTGGCAAATCCAGAAGGGGAACGGTCAAGCGAGAAAGAGCCAACTGAAAAAAACGCTCACTGTTTAGACTTCAATAGGTGTAAGGACCCTCTAAGGGCCCAACCAACACCAGAATTGTAGGGGGTTTCGGAAGAAACCATCCCCTTCAACCTGAAAGGTTGGCATCCATGGTGGCCGTTTCCAGAAAAAGGCAAGAGGGAACTGCCCCCAGACAGGTCCCTCGAGTTCATCCACTTTCAAGAGAAAACAGTCATACGGGTGGGAAGGCCCACAGGCCCTGCTCCAGGGGTGCTGGATCCCTGTCCTATGTTACCAATAGAAGTCGCAGACGGGCTCAAGGGGAAGTTAACAACGGCCCACCAGTTGCATCTCTGCCTGGTATTAAGAAACCGGGACAGTAGTGAGGGACTGGGCCCATGAGACCAGAATGCCCACCTAATTGCTGAGAGGGGGAGAATCTGGTTTGAACCTGATCCAGAACCATTCCTATTAATGGAGTTACCACTTTAGGGAACAGTGAGGACTCGAGGTGATTGAACACCCATCCAAATGACTCCCAATGGGCCCACCAGCCGGGTATCCAACTATCCTGACGCAGAGACAGGGAAGCGAGGAAGGGCGTCCAGGTAGACATCGCGCGGACGTCCCTTGGACTCAGAGACATCACCATCGACAGCACCTGAGTGAACAGTCTGGGAATTGAATAGCGGCCAGATAACAGGGCCACAATTAACAGTGTTGGACTTCCAACACGAACCTGGAGAGCCTCAGAGATCTGAGGGCACAGGAATGTAAACATAAGCATTGAAGAGTTCCCCGGGCGGCAAGACGCCCACTGGGCGCAAGGTGCTGATGACCCAACTCAAGAGTATCCATGCAGGAAACTGACTGTAATTAGAGAATTGCTGTGAATCCAGAATGGGCCACCCGACCCATCCTTTGGGGGGGTTGTGGGAGGTGGTATAGCGGCCCTTGCCTCTGCCTATTACGGGCAATCTGCAAGAGACCCTCAGACCTTGCAGGCCTAACATGGCCTGCGCCAGCAACTGAACAGGGGCAGGGACCAGGAGTACCTGGGGCCTGATAAAAACCGGGGAAGGCCGTGCAGCAAACTCTATCCTGTATCTGGAGGACACAACCTCCTGAATCCACCAGAGTGAGGCGAAATGCCTCCTGATAAGAGCAAGGTGTTACAGCCATCCCCTCACCCAGCCGGGCGAGGGCGCCCTATCATGCTTGAGGGGGTTTGGTGGAAGATTTGGGCTTAGCCCCGCCGTAGGGGCCAGAGCGTTGTCTGCTGCTCGTGGGGCAGGAGTCTGCCCCAAAAATCCGGAAAGACACCCCTGGTTCCTGTTTAACACTAAGGGGAGCTCCTGCTTTGAGGGGGCCGGAACGGCCGTCTGCGAAGGGGTGATTTGCCCTTTTTACCAAACAGATCTAGATGGGCCCCAAATAGGCTTTGCCCTCTGAAGGGGGGTCCAGTAAGAGTCTTTTTAGTAACATCATCAGCACCCCACTGTCGCAGCCAGAGCAAACGACGAATAGCCACCGCAAGGGCGGAAGTTCTTGCACACATTCTAATCGCGTCATCTAGCGCTAATAGAATAAACTTCACAAATACATCACAATTGGAGAGTGCATTAAACACCTCCCAGGGGAGATCCTCGGGGTGATGATCAAGCAATTTTTTGATAAGGGTTCTAGCGGCCACCGTAGTAATGGCTGCGGCACAGACCGGACGCAGCGCTGTCCCGGCACAAGAAAAGGCATGGGAGGCCAGCAGCTCAATGCGCCAGTCCTTAGCATCCCGAAAGGGCGCTATAGGCAGGGGTTGTAATAAAGGGGGGGGGGGTTAGGTACTCCTATGATCGGCGCATCCACCACGGGGGGTGATGACCAGCAATTAACCACCTCAGGGGGAAAAGGGTATTTCCTATCCCAGTCCCCTGGAACCCCTGGAAGTTTACTGGGGCATTCCCATTCTTTGAGCACAAGGGCATGGAAATGAGCCTGCTCTAAAAATTCCAAACGTGCAGTCGCAGTATGGAAACGCTCCGCTCTAGGCTTGGGGACCTGACCGGGGGGAGAGATAGACAGTGCCTTAAAGACCTTAAGCAGCAGGTCATCAGTGTCACACTGGCCCCAGTATTCCGGGCCAGAATCATCGTGACTCCTCGGCCTCTCATCAGAAGAGCCTGAGTCAGAGAACAACTCCCCTTCCTCAGAGGGGGTATAGTCACACGGGGTAGCAAACCCCTCAGTTCTCATAGAGCATACAGAAACATGGGGCGACAGGTGCCGCTTTCTACCAGGGCCCATTCGCTCTGACAACCTAGCAATAATCTGTTCAGCCGTAGGCAGTCTGGAAGGGCCCCCAGGCTGCAATTGCCCACTAGTAGGCGACTCAGCAGGAGAGAGATTTAAGCCTGGGGAGATAGGTGAATTGAAGCTGGGTGTAGCCACTGGCCGACCAGATTGCAGGGCCAGGGCTTGCTCGGCACAGGGTACGCAGACCCGTGCCCTGCCAGCATCAGCATGGGGTTGTCCACACGCTATACACCGCCGGTCTTGTCCCGGAGGGACCCCGGTCACATAATTCTGAGATGCCTCCATATGGTGATTAATCAAGGCACAATATGCCAGTAGGGATTTACACAGTAAGTAACCCTGGATGCCCCAAAGACCAGCTATGGAAGTGGGAGAATTTTACAAGGCCCGCTATAATTTAACACCGGGCCGGGAGAAGCCAATGGTGTTCACCAGTCTGAAAGACATAATGGGAATAAAGGGTGTCAGAACCATGCGCAGTAAAACAAGGATCATGAAATTCGCCCGCAAGGGCACTTACAGACCCAGGGAGGGGGAGGACCGCCACCACGCGTGCGTGCGACCAGCATCAAAATGGCGCCAAAGCGAACCTCGAAGGGCCGGCCAGAGTGGGCAGTGACGTGGAGCGCGCCAACCTAGGTCCCCGCCCCCCCCGAAGAGCGCGAAGCTCTGAGGTAGATACAAACTGTAATGAGGAGCGAAGTGAATGGACACTTAGAAAAGATTATTTGCCAATGAAGACGCTGCAGCGTCTGAGGCGACGTCGCCGCCCGGCGCCGCACATCCAGTAAAGGAAGAAGTGCGCGCGGCGACAATTACACAGTAAGAACAAACAGCGCGGTTCTGACCCCAGGGATACTAATCCGGGCAAGACTAAGGCCATAACGTTTAAAAAAACATACACTAAGACCTTACTACACACACACACCCCCCCCCTTTCTTTCCCCCTGGACTACGGGGGGAAAGAGGGAGGATGGCGACCCTTTGTAAAGGGCCCACCGCTAAACGGGGCATGGGCAAAGTGCGGGAGGGGCATCCCCTAGAGGCTCACCATCAGCCCTAAACCGCCTACCCTTTGGTGGGGGACTGCGGCGGAGCATGGCTCCGTTAAGCACGAATGGTGCTGCCTACCTTCACCCGACCAGCGCAGCCCAGGCTGGGGGGCACATCACAGGGAGGACGGGTGGGAATAGTCCAACAGGGCTGCAGGCTGTAATAGCCCCGCTCACCTGCGAGAGAGTGATACATCATGTCTTCGCAGTCAGCACTGCAGAGAAATCTGGGGATTTGTGGGAGGTCCCTGGGTATTTGAAGGGCCGGGAGGAGCCTGTTTTTCCATGTCTCTGCAGTGCAGCGCCATCTGGCGGAGGATAACCCAAGTGTAAGTATTATATCTGGAGCAGGACGTACTGTATACTAAGAATAACACCTTCAACGTGAGTGTCCGAGAGTTTACTACAGGAGTGGCCCTAAGATTCGCACCAAGAAACGAAGGCCCGACAAGTCCTGTAGTAAATTCTAGAGGATGACAGTTTCCATGCTCAAATTAAGGTCTGAATTGACGCAGCAAACAAACCCCTCTCCAAGATGCTGGTCTCAACAGCCAAGTTGCTAAAGCCAGCTCTGGAGAATTGGGGTGCCACAGATAACCTGGTTGCAGTAGATCTGGACGGTTGTGGAGTCGCCACAGGGGTTCCACTGCCAGACTGACCAGATCCGTAAACGGCACCCTTCTGGGCCAGTGTGGGCGATCAGGATAGGAAGAATCTGCTCGCAGTTGACCTTCATTTATGCACGAAGTGGCAGTGGCGGGAATGCGTAGAGCAGTTTGTAACCTGACCAGACAATGGCCAGCACCACTGACCATCACGGCCAGGGGGTCTCGTACCCTGGACACAAACCTCTGGACCTTCCGATTGTGCCGAGATGCCAAGAGATCCATCTTCGGCACTCCCCACTGGTTGCAGAGGGCTTGAAACACATCCTAGTGAAGGGACCATTCCCCCTGGTCCACTGTCTCCCTGCTCAAATTCTTCAACCCAGGAATGTTAATCGCTGAGATGCACGGAACGTGAATTTCCACCCACCTCATGATGTGACTCGCTTCCTGGAATGCCTGCCAGCTCCTGGTACCCCCCTGACAGTTTATGTAGGCCACAGCCATGGAATTGTCCGACTGTACCCTGACCTGAAGGCCCAAGAGCTGTGCAGATCAATGTCTGAGAACCAGCAGAATCGCCCTCAGTTCCAACACACCTCCGTTCCAACACATTGATTGGAAGACTGCACTCCTGCTAGTCCCAGAGACCCTGAGCTGTCTGGTTGTTTAGGACACCACCCCAACCTGTCAGACTGGTGTATGTGGCCAGGATGATCCATTGGACCAACTGTTCGACTGCTGGTCCAGGTACCAATTCAGGGATCGCCAAGCATGGTCCGTCAATATGAAGCGACAGTCCTACATCTGCACAGTCCTGGGCAGGTATTACTGGTGACCAGGGAAGATTGGGACATGAAGGTAAGCATCCTTTATGTCCACTGTGGCCAGAAAATCCCCCTGTTGAAGCAACGTCATGACCGACCTTAGCGATTCCATGCAGAACTTCCACATCCGAACGTAACTGTTCGGATTCAACTCCCTGATCCAGCAAGAGCTCGTCCGCGATCCGCCACCCTTCCCACCACGCCCAAAGGTTTAGACGCCACAAACCTGTGTGGAGGCATAGTCCTGAACTCGATCTTGTATCCAGAAAAAAAAAATACAATTTTGTGATTACTCACCTTTAAAATGGGTATTATAAGTATGTCACACACCCCGCTTCCACTATTCTTGACATATGGGTTATGGTCCAGTAGAGGGCGAACTTCTGCAGAGATGAAAGCAAAAAAGAAGCCCCTCCCAGTCCATAAATACCTGGGACCTCCCACACATTCCCCAGTATATGACAGCAGTAAGGGGACCAGGAAGAACTAATAAAACATTCTTAACAATAAAAGGTTCACCATATAAAGGATCCAGAATACTAAAGGGCGGGATGAAGCGGGGTGTGTGACATACTTATAATACCCATTTTAAAGGTGAGTAATCACAAAATGGTATTATTCAAAGTATGTCACAAACTGGGCTTCCACTATTCTTGACATATGGGACATCCAATAGCAGTGTCCGTCATGGGTGGGATCCAAATACAGCAAAAAATGCACCAATTTAAACCACTGCAGCTTGCAGAACCTTGCGGCCAAAAACAGCACCCACTGAGGCCCGCACATCAACCTTATAAAACTTTGAAAAAAGTATGAACGGAAGACCAAGTAGCAGCCTTACAAACTTGTTCAACAGAAGCCTGGTGCTGAAAGGCCCAGGAAGCCCCAACAGCACGAGTAGAATGAGCAGTGATCTTAAAAGGAGGAACCCTCCCCTTAGCGGAGTAGGCCCCAGCAATGGCCTGACGTATCCATTTACTAATGGTAGACTTGGCAGGCGCCAAACCTTTCCTGGGCCCGGAGGTCACCACGAACAAGGCGTCCGTCTTACGAAAAGGAGAAGTAGCGACCAAATAGTACTTCACACAACGAACCACATCCAAAGAGTGCAAAACCCTCTCCTTGTCATTGCTAAGCTTAGGACACAAGGAAGGGAGAACTACATCCTGATTGAGATGGAAAGCAGAAACCACCTTAGGAAGGAAATCTGGTTTAAATCGAAAAACCACCTTGTCCTGGTGTCTCTCAAATGAAGGGGCCTGAATAGACAGAGCCGCCAACTCAGAGACACGCCGAACAGAAGTAATAGCCACCAAAAAGGCCACCTTTTGAGTGAGCACAGAAAGTGCCACATCCTGCATCGGCTCAAAAGGAGGCCCCTGGAGGGCCGAGAGAACCAAATTTAGATCCCAAACGGGAACTATGAGTGACCCCTTGGAAAAAAGTCTTGATCAGATGATGCAAAGCAAAAGACTTTTGAAAAAAGACAGCCAGGGCAGAAACCTGACCCTGGAACCCCAGATCCAGACCATGTTGTAGAAACTCCAAAATCCTAGGAATCGAAAACACCCTGCAAGGCAAGGCCCTAGCCTCACACCAGTCAATATAGGACCGCCAAGTCCTATAGTAAATGGTAGAGGAAGACCTCTTCCTAGCTCTAATCAAGGTTTGAATAACCGCCTCAGACAAACCTTCCTCCCTCAGGATGAAGGTTTCAGCAGCCACGCCGTCAAAGCAAGCGTTTGTAAATTGGGGTAACGTAGTTGACCCTGAGAGATCAGATCCGGAAACAGTGGCAGCCTGTACTGATCTGCCGCCAATCTTACGACGTTTGTGAACCAGACCTGTCTTGACCACCCATGGGGCCACCAGAATTGCTGGTGCCCCCTCCAGACCCAGCTTGCGCACTATCTTGCCTGCCATGGAGAAGGGGGGAAAACAGGTACAGAAACCCCAGATCCCTCCAGGCAAGGGACAAGGCATTCACTGCTAGGGCCAGAGGATCCTGAGACCGAGATACAAAGGTTGGGAGCTTGTGATTGTGCCGAGAGGCAAAGAGATCCACCTCCGGAGTCCCCCACTTGTGACACAGGGCCCGAAATACCCTGCGGCTGAGAGACCATTCCCCTCGGCGAGAGAATCCCCGGCTCAGGGAGTCCGCCTCCGTGTTCTCCACTCCCGGAATGTACACCGCCGAGATGCAAGGAACATTGCTCTCTGCCCATGTCAGAATCAGAGAGACTTCCCTGAGGGCACTCCTGCTGAGAGTCCCTCCTTGGTGATTGATGTAAGCTACCGCAGTTCGATTGTCTGATCGAACCTGAACCGGTAAGCGCTCCAAGACATTGATGGGGTTGTGAGCCTCCTGAGGACCCCTGGAACTGATGATCCTTCCAGAAACCTCCCCAGCCCGACAGGCTGGCATCCGTGGTAACTGTCTCCCAACAAGGGGCCAGAAAGGATCTGCCCCTCATCAGATTGCTTGGTTCCAGCCACCACTGAAGGGACTGCCGAACCCTGGGAGACATCAGAAAAGACTGATCTAAGGACTGTGGACATCTGTCCCATTTCAGCAATAGATGAAGTTGAAGCAACCTCATGTGGAACTGAGCAAAGGGGACTGCCTCGAAGGAGGCCACCATCAAACCTACCAGAGTCATCCCTAGCCTGATAGAAGGGTGAGGATTTGTCAGGAGAACATGTATCAGATCCTGAACCCTCTGCACCTTTGGCTGAGGTAGGAACACTCTGGCCTGACTGGTATCCAGATTCATGCCCAGAAAGGAGATCTCCCTTGATGGGGAGAGAGAAGACTTGGGGTGGTTGATCACCCATCCGAACCTTTCCAGCGTCGCCACCACCGTCCTGGTGTCCAACTCCGCCTGGCAGAGGGAAGAAGCTGTAATGAGTAGGTCGTCCAAATACGGCACAATGCGAATGCCCTGGGCTCTGAGCAGGGCTATTATGCCCGCCAGAACCTTGGTAAACACCCTCGGTGCCGAGGTCAGCACGAACGGGAGGGCCACAAACTGAAAATGCTGATCTCCCACCACGAACCTGAGAAATCTCTGGTGTGCTGGAAAATTGGTACATGAAGGTAAGCATCCTTGATGTCTATGGACGTCATGAAATCCCCCTGACGAAGGGAACCGATGGCTGAACGCAGAGTCTCCATGCGGAACTTCTTGGTTCTGATGAACCTGTTGAGAAGCTTCAAATCCAGGATGGGCCTTATGGAGCCATCCTTTTTGGGAACCGTGAAGAGGTTGGAATAGCAGCCCCGGACTCTCTCTGAAAGAGGCACCGGGCATATGACCGCCATGTCTAGGATATTCCTTACAGCCAACAGGAGCCCCTGCGCAGCCCGAGGATCTGATGGCACCCGAGACCTTAGGAATCTGGGAGGAGGCCGGTACTCGAACTCCAGTTTGTACCCAGACGAGACCACTTCCAATATCCGCTTGTCTGTGACCTCCAGGGCCCAGACCTGGAAGAAGAGCCACAGCCGTCCCCCCACCCGCAAGGGTGAAGGCGCCTCCTCATTGTTGAGCTGGCTTGGCAGCGGGCTTGGGCCTGGAACCCCAGGTAGAGGCTGGACGGGCATGTCCTCTACCTCTGTTACAGGAATCACCTCTAAAGCCAGAGTAGGCAAGACCTCTGTCCCCTCTGGCACCGCGAAAGGAAGGATTAAAAGGAGCTTGCCCCCCGAAAGGAGCGACGTAGCTTCTTCCCACCCTTCACCACAGAATCCAATTTGTCTCCAAACAGCCGCGTTCCCAAAAAGGGCAAAGCTGTAAGCGACTTCTTGGCTGCAATGTCAGCTGCCCACTGGCGAAGCCAGACCGATCGGCGCATGGCCACCAACAGGGCCAAAGTTCTACTACAGATGGTAATAGCGTCGTCCATAGCTGACAAAACAAAATTCATGAACAATTCACACCTCTTAAGGGCTGTGAATTCAACGCTGTCCGGGTTAAGCTGGGACCCATTTAACATGTCCCTGATCTCCGACCTGGTAGCCACAGCCACGAGTGCCGATGCACAGACAGGCCGCAAGGCAGAACCCATGCTGGCAAAGGCATGACATGCCATCTGATCAATGCGCTTGTCCTCGCCATCCTTAAGGGTAGTGGCGTCAGGAGTATGTACAACGGAGATGTTGGACAATCCTAAAATGGGCGCGCCAACCTCGGGAGGGGAAGACCAGCGCTTCACTGCGTCCACCGGAAAGGGATACTTCCTATCCCATCCCTGAGGAACACCGTGAAGGTGACTCGGCTTCTCCCATTCTCTAAGAATCATGTTGTCAAAATGATCCTGATTTGGAAACTCCAAGCGGGGCTTAGAGAACCCAAAGAATTCCCCCTTCTTCGGAGGAGCCTCCGCTGGTGGGGAAATATCCAGAACCTCTAACAGATGGGTCAGGACCCTGGGGGTATCAACAGCATCCCCCAGCGCCTGCCCGGCATCAGAATCAATGAACTGCAATTTCTCAGTCTCAGATTCCTCAAACAATTCCCCCTCCTCAAGCGGGGAATAATCAGCCCAATCAGGGGAGTCATAATCATCAAAATCAATTACCGGCTTTAGCCGGTGACAGATGCCTTTGCTTAGCAGTGGCCTTTCTGCCCACTGAGCTACAAATAATTTTCTCGAGGTTGGCCAGCCTGGCACATACATCCGAGTGCGACTCCCCACTAATGACAGTGTCACTTGGGGTACAGATGATGCGGGTGGGGTAGGAGAGGTGGGCGGCACTGACCCAGACGCCTGGGGTCCCAACTGCCGCGTTATGGCCTGTTGCGCACATGGTATGCAAGCTCGAGCCCGGTATCCTGTGGAGCCTCCATATGGTGATTTTTTGGTAGTCGCAATGGCCCAAGGGAATTACGCTGGTAAGCAACCCGGGATGCCCCTTAAGTCCCAAGTGGGAGGATTTATAAGTGCCCCAAATTTCTGCTAGGGGCCCTATGACCGGGAGAACCCCCTTTTAAGCAAGGCACAGGGAGTCCTCCTGAAAGACACAAAGGAGTGGCCATAAGCTCATGCATATATATATATATATATATATATATATATATATATATATATATACCATCATAAATCATAAATCAAGGAAAACGTGACAAAGGACTAGTGCTGTCCCCTGACAGGATGGGGCACATGGCTAAGTCAGGTACATAAAAAGGGGGGAGGCCGGGAGGGCCCTCACGTGCTTTGTACAATGGCTGCCACCGTTCTCAGCTCAGAGAAGGAGAGTGAGAAAGGGAAGGAGAGGCGGGCCAGCGCGGATGATCCAGAGGCTCACTGAAAGACGACCCCCCCAAAAATACAATTCTGTGAGTACTCACCTGTAGAATTGATTTTATAGTATACAGCACGTCCTGTTCCAGTAATTCCTTACACTTGAAGTTATTACGTCACAAGGTGGAGCAGTGGACTGCAGAAAGACTTGTGGCCACTCCCGGCCCCATAAATAGCCAGGTACCTCGCACCAATTTCCAGTGTTGACAAGCAGTGATACAAGAAGCCAGGAGAATCAAAAAATGGATAAAAAACCCAAAATGAACTTTTGAACAATCACCATACAGAGGTAACCAAGAAAAACGATAAGGGAGGGATGGAACATGACGTGCTGTATACTATAAAATCAATTCTACAGGTGAGTACTCACAGAATTGTATTTTTCCAAGTATACAGCACATCCTATTCCAGTAAATTTCTTACACTCGGGACATCCAAAAGCAGTGTCCGTAAGGTAGGGTGGGAATACCAAAGAACAACGGCGGGCAGTTTAAACCACTGCCGCCTGAAGAACTTTGCAGCCAAAAAACAGCATCAGCTGAGGCCCTAACATCAACCTTGTAAAACTTAGAAAATATATGAACAGAAGACCAAGTAGCGGCCTTACAAACTTGTTCAACAGAAGCCTGGTGCTGGAAGGCCCAGGAGGCACAAATAGCACGAATGGAATGAGCAGTAAGGCGGAAGGGAGGTTCCTTCCCCTTAGCAGAATAGGCTTGCACCACCGCCTGACGGATCCACTTGCTGGATTTAGCCGGAGGCAAACCTTTCCGAGGTCCAGAAGGGAGAAGAAAAAAAGGGCATCAGTCTTCCTGAATGATTTAGTAGCAACCAAATAAAACTTCAGAACCCTGACCACATCCAAGGAATGCAGAGTCCGCTCCTTGGAATTAGCAGGATTAGGACACAATGCATTTCATCTCAATCAAGACATTGTTTTGCCTTCAGACACAACCTTAGGCAAGAAATCTGGCTTATACCGAAACACCACCTTGTCCAGGTGTCGCTCAAAGTAAGGAGGTTTAATGGAAAGCGCCACCAACTCAGAAACACGCCTAACAGAAGTGATAACCACCAAAAAGGCTACCTTAAGAGTCAAAATAGGCAAAGCAGCCTCACGTAAAGGCTCAAAAGGAGGACCCTGCAAGGCAGATAAAACCAAATTCAAATCCCAGACTGGTAACATAGGTTTACGTGGCGGGCGCACGTGAGTAACCCCCTAAAAAAAAAGTCTTAACCAAATGGTGGTTGGCAAAAGTTCTTTGGAAGAAAATAGCCAAGGCTGAAACATGTCCCTTGAGAGTACTAAGTTGAAGGCCCAAATCCAAACTGCTGCAAGAATTCCAGGATCCTGGGAATAGAAAACACCCGACAGGGAAGAGACTTAGACTTACACCAGGCAATGTAAGCATGCCATACCCTATAGTAGATAAAGGACGAGGACTTCTTCCTAGCCCGAATCATGGTAGTAACAACAGAGGCAGGCAGCCCCTTTTCCGTCAAGATGGAGGTCTCAGCAGCCAGGCTGTTAAAGCCAGCATTTGTAAATTGGGATGGCGTAGCTGCCCCTGAGTGAGCAGGTCTGGAACCTTGAGCAGGACATACTGATCTATTGCCAACTGCAAGATGTCTGTGAACCACACCCATCTTGGCCAACAGGGGGCCACCAGGATGGTTGGCACCCCTTCCTGGGCTATCTTGCGCAGCACCCTGCCCAGCAGAGGAAGCTGAGGGAACACAGAGGAGCCGAAAGCTCTTCCAAGACGTCACTAGTGCATCGATGGCTAAGGCCAGAGGGTCCTGGGACAGAGAGACAAAGACTGGAAGCTTGTGATTGTGACGGGACGCAAACAGATCCACATCCGGCTGACCCCAGCGGTGGCACAGGGAGCGAAACACCCTGCTGCTGAGAGACCATTCTCCTAGACGAGAAGTCCCCCTGCTCAGGGAGTCCACCTCCAGATTTTCCACCCCCAGGATGTACACTGCCGAGATGCAGGGAACATTCTCCACCACCCATGACAGTATCAGAGACACTTCTTTGAGGGACCTCTTGCTCCAGGTCCCTCCTTGATGATTGATGTAGGCAACCGCCGTCTGGTTGTCCGAGAGGATCTGAACAGCCCGACCCCGAAGGTGTGGGGTCAATTGGGCGAGAACCAACCTTACCGCCCTCAGTTCCAGAATATTCATAGGAGTATGGGACTCCTGGGGGCCCCACTGACCCTGGAATTTCAAGGACTTTCAGAAGCCCCCCAACCTGTCAGACTGGCATCTGTGGTGACAGTCTCCCAGCAAGGGGACAGAAAGGTTCTGCCCACCAAGAGGTTCCTTGAGTCCAGCCACCACGAGAGGGACCGTCTGGCCAGGGGGGACAGAGCAAACACCTGATTCAGGGACACAGGATCCCGATCCCACACTGATAAGAGGTGTAGCTGCAGAGGTCTCATGTGAAACTGAGCATAGGGTACCGCCTCAAAGCAAGACACCATCAGGCCCACCAGTTGTATCCCCTGCCGGATGGAGGGATGAGGACAAGAAAGAAGAAACTGGGCCTGAGCTTGAAGACTCTCTCCACCTTCTGTTGAGGGAGAAAAACCTTGACCTGAGATGTATCTAGAGTCAAGCCCAGAAAGGACCTCACCAGTGATGGGGACAGAAAAGACTTGGGATGGTTGATCACCCAGCCGAAGGACTCTAGTGTGGACACCACCATCTGGGTATCCAGTTCTGCCTGATGGAAGGCCTGAGACGAGATCAGAATGTCGTCCAAATAAGGAAGGATGCGAATGCCCTGAGATCTCAACAGAGCCATCACACCTGCCAGCACCTTGGTGAATACCCTGGAAGCCGAGGTGATACCGAAAGGTAAGGCCACAAATTGGTAGTGCTGATCCTCCAGAGTGAACCTGAGAAATTTCTGATGACCTGGGAAGATTGGTACATGAAGGTAAGCGTCCTTGATATCTACGGGATGTCATGAAGCCGCCTGGGCTTGACTGCTGAGCATAGGGTCTCCATCCGAAAATGCTTGAATCTGACAAACTTGTTGAGGCGCTTTAAATCCAGGATGGGCCTGAGGGACCCATCCTTTTTGGAAACCGTGAATAGATTGGAGTAGAAGCCTCTGCCCTTTCCCAGAGAGGCACAGGGCAGATGACCCCCAACTCCAGAAGGTTTCGGACTGCAAGCCCTGAGCTGACAGGGGGTTTTGAGCCATCCGGGATCTGATAAATCTTGGGGGCGGCCAGACTGCAAACTCTATCTTGTATCCGGAGGACACCACCTCCTGAATCCATCTGTCTGCTACATGTAGCCTCCAGACGTGAGCAAAGAGCCGAAGCCGTCCCCCCACCCGGATGGGTGAGGGCGCCTCCTCATGCCTGAGGGGGCTTGGGAGAGTATTTGGGCTTGGGACCCCATGAGAGCCCGGGACGGCCTCGTCCTCTACCCCTGCCCCAATAGTCTCCGCGTGCCCCAGCAAAGGAAACTCCTCGACCAGCCCTGGAAGCGCGGAAAGAGGGGAGAGAAGCACCGGTCCACCGAAAGGGCCGTGACAGCCTCCTACGTTGAGGCAGCCTACCGTCCCTGGCAAATAAGTCCAAGCATTCACCAAAGAGCCGCAGCCCCTTAAAGGGAAAACCAGTGAGGGCCTTTTTAGCAGCATTAGCCACCCACTGACGTAGCTAGACAGGGCGTCGTATAGCCACCAAAAGGGCAGAATTCCTACCACACATTCTAATGGCATCATCCATGGCAGAAAGAATATATGTAACAAATTCATAGCAAAGTAGGAGAGATCTATAATCCTCACCTCCCGCGTCATCAGAGGCCCCGTCTAAAAGACACTTAAGCAGCCCCTTAATAGCAATAGCCATTATGGCAGAGGCACAAATCGGGCGCAGTGCAGTCCCCACACAGGCATGACAGGACAGCTGGTCCATGCGCCGGCCCTCACCATCCCACAGGGTAGTAGTGTCAGGTGAATGCATGACTGATGTATTAGACAACCCTAGGACGGGTGCGTCCACCTCGGGAGGACATGACCAACGCTTAATCACATCAGCGGGAAAAGGATACCTCCTGTCCCAAGGGAAAGGGGCGCAGCACCGGGACCCGTAGCAGATGACCCAGGCTGCAGGTCAAACACACCCCGACACTGTCACTAACAGGGGATATCCCACACGCAACACACAGCTGGGCTTGTCCCGAAGGAACCCCAAGCACATTGTCCCCGTAAGTCTCCATATGGTGATTAGATACAGGGTAACGGGCAGTACAGGGACACAGCTAGCAATAGCCACCCTTTTTGGGATGCCCCCCAAAGCCCGCAAGGGAAGGTGGGAGATTGGCAAGGGGCAGGGCCGGGAGAACCACAGTCAAAGGTGACCCGCCTGCAAGATACAATAAGTACAAAATAAACATCCCTAGCGCATACAGAGTAAAGCAATATAAAAACCCCGTAAGGGACTCACGCACCAAGCGGACAGATCGCCCAGAGAGGTAAAACACAGCCAGACCGCGTTGCAGCACCGCAAGGACGAGGCCACAAAATGGCGCTGGCAGCAGTACCTAGAGGGGCGGACCGCGAGAGTATGACGCAGACTGCGTCAAACCGCGGTTCCCGTCCCCCCCGAAGAGAGCGAAACTGAGATCACGTAAGACGCCGGCGCCATGACAGTAAGAAAAAATACATAGCGCCAACCACCGCGGAGCGCCGTACAATGGCCCGCACACACACTAATAATAAAATAACACACACAAATCACAGACCCCCCAGGTGCCCCCTGCCAGCCGAGCGGGCCACAACAAAAGGTCGCACACAACCTTCTAAAGGGGAGGGGAGAAGGGTGAGGGGAACAAGGACCCAAGCTTTGAGGCTGGGGCATCCCAATGAGGCTCACCATAGAAAGTCTGTCGCCAGCTACCCTTTGGTACAGGGTTTTGCCGCCCGGAGCAATGCTCCTTCAGCACCTTACCCTAGTGCTGTCCTACCTTCACTCGAACCGTCAGCCAAGGCTGGGAGGCAGTGGGTCCAGAACGGGTGGAAATAAGCCTGCAGGGCCTAGGCTTGAAAAGCCCCACTCCCTGCGCAATAGAGAGCCATCTTCTATCTTCGCAGTCCAGACTGCAGAGAAACACTGGAAATTGGTGGGAGGTACCTGGCTATTTATGGGGCCGGGAGTGGCCACAAGTCTTTCTGCAGTCCACTGCGCCACCTTGTGGTGGAATAACCCAAGTGTAAGGAATTACTGGAACAGGACGTGCTGTATCGACTGGTCACGGTTTCAGTCAGACCGTGCGTCTCAAGGTGACCAGCAAGGCCACCCCTCTAGCCATCAGATGCACCAAGTCGTCCATAGCTGGCACCATGTAACTGAAGACCTCCATAGTGTAGGAGTTCCAATGAAGTGCAGAGGAACACAAACCTCCATGTCCCAAATGCCTCCTCTGTTGTTTCATCCAGACCTTGCCTGCCATAGCCTTCCGGTGACACCTCCCCCTCAGACCTGCCGGAACTAGATCCTGAACTCCAAAATAAGTCCTCGAAGTAGGAGCTAGAATCCTCCAAGGACTCCGTCTGAACATACCTACGCTTAGCTGCAGCCTTCCAGCCTTGATGGGCAGAGACAGACTTGGGATGACCTTGCTGACAAAGGCCACTAACCATGGTCTCCAACTGAAACCCCATCTTGGGCGGACCTTGGGACACAAATGGACGGGCAGCCTCCAGAGGGGGTATCCTGCTCCGACGAGTCCGAGCCTGAAGCCGCAGGGGAAACTGGATGATCTGACTGAGGCTGCCAGCTGCATAAGGCGGCGCAGGTCAGTAGTGCACCCAGCGCACGGGAGTCCCTCGTCAGTGGTCAGATGCGCTTGGGCACCACTCTCCATTAAATAAGAGAACTCTGATGCCTCCAACATGGTAAAATGGCTGCTCTAACAGCCAAGCAACACAGCTGAAAAGCTGCTCCCCACACCCTCCTGTCTGTCAACTGGTCAGACCTGTCTGCACTACCGGAAAAGAAACCTCCCTGCAGCGGAGATCAACCCACCGGCCAAGAATTCAGCAGCTTCCGGACTACCACCATGCAAGTCAAAAGGCTTTGCCCCCAGGATGAGCCCTACCTGACCAGACAAGAGCGTGGGGCAGCAGCAGAGCTTGATCCGATACTCAGCCCAGGAACAGGGAGGCAGTACAGGAGCTGCCAAGTGACGTTCCGAGGATGCAGCTGGGACCTCGGGGCACCGCACAAGATGGGGCTGCCTCGTGCCGTCAGTCAGGATGACAGCGGAGCTGCAGACCTTGCAAATGCAGATGTCCTGTCCCCCTCCTCCTGTCCGAGCGGGACAAAGCCATGTTCCCTTCCTGAGTTCCCCAATAGGCAGGCTGCATGGCTGGTGGCCACGCCTCCTCGTAAGGAGGTCGCCTCCCCCTCCAAATGCTGTAAGCCGAGCTCTGACCAGCATGGCTGCCAGCAGTAGTAATCACAAACACCAGGGAGCCCAGACACCCTCCCAGCAGCCATGGGGGAAGGCGTACCTAAACTCATGCGCGCTCCCCTCACTCTGCGCGATCCCATGCGCGCTCCCCTCACTCTGCGCGATCCCATGCGCGCTCCCCTCACTCTGCGCGATCCCATGCGCGCTCCCCTCACTCTGCGCGATCCCATGCGCGCTCCCCTCACTCTGCGCGATCCCATGCGCGCTCCCCTCACTCTGCGCGATCCCATGCGCGCTCCCCTCACTCTGCGCGATCCCATGCGCGCTCCCCTCACTCTGCGCGATCCCATGCGCGCTCCCCTCACTCTGCGCGATCCCATGCGCGCTCCCCTCACTCTGCGCGATCCCATGCGCGCTCCCCTCACTCTGCGCGATCCCATGCGCGCTCCCCTCACTCTGCGCGATCCCATGCGCGCTCCCCTCACTCTGCGCGATCCCATGCGCGCTCCCCTCACTCTGCGCGATCCCATGCGCGCTCCCCTCACTCTGCGCGATCCCATGCGCGCTCCCCTCACTCTGCGCGATCCCATGCGCGCTCCCCTCACTCTGCGCGATCCCATGCGCGCTCCCCTCACTCTGCGCGATCCCATGCGCGCTCCCCTCACTCTGCGCGATCCCATGCGCGCTCCCCTCACTCTGCGCGATCCCATGCGCGCTCCCCTCACTCTGTGCGATCCCATGCGCGCTCCCCTCACTCTGCGCGATCCCATGCTATAGGCTTAGGAACCGACTTCTAACGAGGGTCCCCAGGAACACTACAGTCGAAGTCCCCAATCCCATTCAGCACTGTAACGGGAAAAAAAATCCAGACATCTTTAAAGTCCCTTGCGACCGCAAGAAAAGAACTGAGGATATCAAGCCACAGCCTGCCCCATATAGGCCAGGAGGAACAATTTTTTTTCTATCTTGCAGTTCCTGCCTACGGCTGAGATTAACCCACACATTGTTACTGGTGTTGCCCCAGAATGGAAGAGAAACATGGGTTTTTATGTTTTGTAACCTTCCATAGGATGTGATTGGTCTGCTTTAAGATGAACCAAAAATGGATGTATAGTGACATAGTGAATACAGCTGAAAAAAAAGAGACATGTGTCCATCAAGTTCAACCAAGGGGTAGGGGAAGTTATTTTTTACTGATAACGGCTAATAGTAACTGTTAATGTTATTTTCTTCTAAATAAGCATTTAATCCTTTTTTGAAGCTGTCAGCGGCTGATGCCATAGCAAGCTTCTATGGGGGGCTATTCCACAGATTTATAGTTCTTATGGTAAAAATACAATTCTGTGATTAATCACCTGTAGAATTGGTATTATACGTATACAGCATGTCCTTCTCCAGAGAGTAATTCCTTATGTTTGGGTTATAAATCCACAAGATGGCGCTGGACTGCAGAGACAGCAAAAAAGTGGCTCCTCCCGGCCCCTTATATTCCCGGGACCTCCCACAAAATCCCCAGTATTAAGCAGTTAGCAAGAAGCCGGGAGAATAACCACCATAATCAAACAATTCTAACCTGATAATCACCATACAGAGGCACTAAGAACAATGAAACAAGGGCGGGGTGGAGCAGGACGTGCTGTATACGTATAATACCAATTCTACAGCTGAGTAATCACAGAATTGTATTATTCTAAGTATACAGCACGTCCTGCTCCAGAGAGTAATTCCTTACGTTTGGGACATCCAATAGCAGTGTCCGTAAGGTAGGGTGGGATCCCCAAAAGCAACAACATGCAGATCAAACCACTGCCGCCTGCAGAACCTTGCGGCCAAAATCAGCTGAGGCCCTAACATCAACCTTGTAAAACTTAGAAAAAGTATGAACAGAAGACCAAGTAGCGGCCTTGCAAACTTGTTCAACAGAAGCCTGGTGATGAAAGGCCCAAGAGGCACCAATAGCACGAGTGGAATGAGCAGTAAGGCGGAAGGGAGGATCCTTCCCTTTAGCAGAATAGGCCTGAATAACAGCCTGACGGACCCACTTGCTGATGGTAGACTTAGCTGGAGCCAGACCCTTCTTAGGACCCGAAGGGACCACAAAAAGAGCATCAGTCTTCCTGAAGGGCTCAGTAGCCACCAAATAGAACTTCAAGTTCCTGACCACATCCAAAGAATGTAGAGCCCTCTCCTTAGGGTTACTAGGATTAGGGCACAGAGAAGGAAGAACAATGTCCTGATTGAGATGAAAAGCAGACACAACCTTAGGCAGAAAATCTGGTTTAAAGTGAAACACCACCTTGTCCTGGTGTCTGTCAAAGTAAGGGGGCTTGATGGAAAGCGCCGCCAACTCAGAAACACGCCTAACAGAAGTGATAGCCACCAAAAAGACTACCTTAAGTGTCAGAATGGACAAAGCAGCCTCATGCACAGGCTCAAAAGGAGACCCCTGCAAGGCAGATAGGACCAAGTTCAAGTCCCAGATTGGCAACATAGGCTTACGTGAGGGGCGCACATGAGTAACCCCCTGGAAAAAAGTCCTGACCAGATGATGCTGAGCAAAAGATCTCTGAAAGAAAACAGCCAAGGCAGACAAATGACCCTTCAGAGTGCTGAGTTGAAGCCCCAGATCCAAACAATGTAGAAATTACAGAATCCTAGGAATAGAAAACACACGACAGGGAAGAGATTTAACCTCACACCAGTCAATGTAGGTACGCTAAACCCTTTAGTAGATGGAAGAAGAGGACTTTTTCCTAGCCCTGATCATGGTGTTAACAACAGAGGCAGGCAGCCCCTTTTCCATTAAGATGGAGGTTTCAGCAGCCAGGCCGTTAAAGCCAGCGTTTGTAAATTGGGGTAGCGTAGCAGCCCCTGAGTGAGCAGGTCTGGATCCTTGGGCAGGGCGTACTGATCTACCGCCAGCTGCACAATGTCTGCGAACCACACTCTTCTTGGCCAACAGGGGGCCACCAGGATTGCTGGTACCCCTTCCTGAGCTATCTTTCGCAGAACCCTGCCCAACAGGGGAAACGGGGGAAAGACATACAGTAGCTGAAAGCCCTGCCAGGGCATTGTCAGAGCATCTACGGCAAAGGCCAGAAGGTCCTGGGACAGAGACACAGACTGTAAGCTTGTGATTGTGACGGGATGCAAACAGATCCATGTCTGGCTGACCCCAACGGTGACACAGAGAGCGAAACACCCTGTTGCTGAGGGACCATTCCCCCAGGCGAGAAGTCCCCCTGCTCAGAGAGTCTGCCTCCAGATTCTCCACCCCCGGAATGTACACGGCTGAGATGCAGGGAACATTGTCCTCTGCCCAGCACAGGATCAGAGACACTTCCTTGAGGGTCCCCTTGCTCCGGGTCCCTCCCTGATGATTGATGTAGGCAACCACCGTCTGGTTGTCCGTGCGGACCTGAACAGCCCGACCCCGAAGGTGCAGGGTCAAGAGGGCTAGAACCAACCTGATCGCCCTCAGTTCCAGAATGTTGATAGGGGTGTGGGCCTCCTGAGGGCCCCACTGCCCCTGGAATGTTAGGGATCTCCAGAAGCCCCCCCAACCTGTCAGACTGGCATCCGTGGTGACCGTCTCCCAGCAAGGGGCTAAAAGGATCTGCCCCCTAACAGGTTCCTTGAGTCCAGCCACCACGAGGGGGACCGCCTGGCTAGGGGGGACAGAACCAAAACCTGATCCAGGGACACAGGGTCGCTGTCCCATACAGCTGTATCCAGATTCATGCCCAGAAATGGCATTACCAAAGAGGGAGACAGGGAGGATTTGGAGTGGTTTATCACCCTGGAGTTTATCACACTGGAGTCAGCCATGACTCCAGTGTGGTCACCACCCGCTGAGTATCCAAGTCTGCCTGTTGGAAGGAAGGAGAAGTGATAAGAATGTTGTCCAAATAGGGAAGAATGCGAATGCCCTGAGCTCTCAGCAGAGCCATAATGCCCGCCAGCACCTTGGTGAATACCCTGGGAGCTAAAGTAAGACCGAAGGGCAATGCCACGAACTGGTAATGCTGATCCTCCAGAGCGAACCTGAGGAATCTCTGATGACCTGGAAAGACTGGAACATGGAAGTAAGCATCCTTGATGTCCACAGAGGTCATGAAGTCCCCTGGGCATAGTGAACTTACAGCTGAGCGCAGAGTCTCCATGCAAAACCTCCTGGGTCTGACAAACTTGTTGAGAAGCTTTAAGTCCAGGATGGGTCTGACAGACCCATCTCTTTTGGGAACGGTGAAAAGGTTGGAATAGTAGCCCTTGTCCCTTTCCCCTAAGGGCACATGGCAGATGAACCCCCAGATCCAGTAGATTCTGCACAGCAAGCAACAGGACCTGAGCTGACAGGGGGTCTAGAGGCATCCGGGATCTGATGAATCTTGGGGGCGGCCAGGCTGCCAACTCTATCTTGTAACCAGAGGACACTACCTCCTGAATCAACTGGTCTGAGACATGACGCCTCCAGATGTGAGCAAAGAGCCGAAGCCGTCCCCCCACCTGGATGCCTGAGGGGGCTTGGAGGAAGACTTGGAATTGGAACCCCAGGAGGGTCCAGGGCGGCCACTTACTCGGCCCCTGCCCCAGAAATCTCCCCGGGCCCCTGCAAATGACGCTCCCCTTCCCATTCTGGACCCACGGTAGGAGAGAAGAAAGGAGCCTGAACCCCGAAAGGGCCGAGACTGTCTCTTCCGCTGGGGTAACTTGCCTCCCTTAGCAAACAAGTCCAGGCATGGGAAGCCAGCTGATCAATGCACCGGTCCTCACCATCCCTCAGTGTAGTAGAATCAGGGGAATGCATGACAGAAGTGTTGGACAACCCCAAAATTGGTGCATCCACTTCTGGAGGGGACGACCAAAGCTTAACCACTTCAGTAGGAAAAGGGTACCTCTTATCCCAATTCTTAGGCACCCCAGGGAGCCTGGTCGGTCACTCCCACTCCTTGAACACAAGATTATTAAAGTGAGTTTGCTCAGGAAACTCCAAACGTGGCTTAGCCGTGTGAAACAACTCCCCCTGCTGCCGAGGAGCCGCGGCAGGAGGGGAGATGGAAAGCACTTCAAAAATGTGAGCCAAAAGCCTGTCAGTATCATCTGGAGCCCATGGGTCAGAGCCCGAATCAGCATAACCCTTATGCTGCTCATCAGATGATTCTGAATCCGAAAACAATTCCCCCTCTTCCAGGGGGGTATAGCCAGCCAGGTCAAAAAATTCCTCAGCCTCCATAGGAAATAAGTTGACGCCAGGTGCCAGATGCCGCCTCTTAGCCGAGGCCTTACGCGCCGTAGAGCCAGCAATCAGCTTCTCAATACTAGCCACCCTGGTAGACAAATCAGGCTGAGACTCCCCACTGATATGCACCTCACTGGGAGTCAGATGTAAGCGTGAGGGAGTGGGCGAAGCCACAGGGGGCACAGGCCCAGCCACAGGCAACCCAGATTGCAACGCAAGCACCCGCTGGGCACAGGGTACACAAACCCGCACATTGTCATCACTAGTAGGGGACACCCCACATGCCACACACAGCGGGGCTTGTCCCGAAGGAACCCCAAGCACATTATCCTGAGAAGCCTCCATATGGTGATTATCGCGGCCACCGGCCAATAGGGATTTACACAATAAAGTCACCAGGGATGCCCCAATAACCCGCTAGGGAAGTGGGAGGTAAAGGCAGAGTAGGCCTCTAATAGCAACTAAATAGAGGGGATAGGCCGGGGGAAACCACAATTAAGTTTGACCCGCCTGCAAGACATAAACAGAACAAGTCCCGTAAGCGGTATGCATACATAATATATAAAAGATAAGCCAGCCCGCAGGGGAACTTACGGACCGCGGTAGGTAGAAGCCAGCCACGCAGCACGAGAAGGCAAAATGGCGCCAGCAGGTACCTCGAGGGGCGGGCCGCGGAGACAGTGATGCGGAACGCGCCATCCACAAGGCCCGCCCCCCCGAAGAGCGCGAAGACGCCCAAGTGACCATGTCAGCCAATGATGGCGTAGCAGCGCCTGAGGTAAAGCCGCCGCCGACCGCGGAATGCCGTACAAGCGCACACGGCGGCATTTTTAAATCTACCAGTGCAACCAACACACGTGTAAGGGTGAAGAATACACCTACAACACACACACACACAACACCCTTACACCCTCCCCCCGAGAAATACCAGGGAGAGCGAGGGAGGGCAGCGGCCAACCTAACAGGAGCCCACAGATGGACAGGGGGCGAGGGGCGATAGCGCGGGAGGGGCATCCCATAAGGCTCACCATGGGCCTATACCGCCTACCCTTTGGTGGGGGATTGCGGTCGGAGCAGCGCTCCTAAAGCACCTGACAACGCTGCTGCCTACCGTCACTCGACCAGTGCAGCCAAAGCTGGGAGGCATGAAAAGGAGGAACGGGTGGGAATAGTCCTACAGGGCCACAGGCTAATAGCCCCGCTCACCTGCGAGTAGAGAGAGCCATCTTCTTGTCATCGCAGCGCCACTGCAGAGAAGAACTGGGGATTTTGTGGGAGGTCCCTACAATATAAGGGGCCGGGAGGAGCCACTTTTTTGCTGTCTCTACAGTCCAGCGCCATCTTGTGGATGTATAACCCAAACGTAAGGAATTACTCTCTGGAGCAGGACGTGCTGTATACTTAGTATAAATGGATTGTCGCCTCCAGAGATTGAATTTTTTTTTCCAGTCATGTCTTGTCTTTAAAGAGGATTTTTTTGAACATACACTTTAAGTTAAGGAGTAATCGGATGGGTGTGTCAGGTTTAGGTCAACTTAATGACAAACCGAAAAGAACGGCCAGTTCTTGTTTACCTTATAACACCAGAGATGGGTGCACACATACATAAGAGAGAGGCTTTAGTATCACAAAGAAGCCCCTATGTATAACATCTCCTGTATGCGATGGGAAGAGGTAACGTAGAAGTGTGAGCAGGTAAGTGATGAGGCCTCTCTGCAGAACTGCAACACTAAATTGTCAGCAATGTCTGTCCCCCAGTTACATGCAAGTATATAATCTCTTTATATTTCATTTCGGCTCTGTTTCTATTTAACGCAGTAATAAGTCACGGAAAATGAATATGCCACAATGGAGTGATTAATTACCTATGTGCGCCCGGACGTGGGTCTGGAAACAGTTATAATATTTGTATTTCTTTCGGCAAATTCCACATTCGTACGATCCTAGAAAATAATAAGTAAAAAAATATATATTGACACATTTGTTCAAATTAGTGTGGCACAATTTTCCAGCTAAGGAATCTGTACACAAAATGAGGAATTCGTTTAATGAGAATATTATTCTTCTATATGTTCATTTTTATGTCTTTGAAATACATTTTCAGTACTTAAAGCGGACCTTCAGCAACATTTAATGAAAAGCCCAAACATATTTAATGTTTTTAGTCACTTTTTATTCTTTCCCCCACTGACCTGGAACTCTTTTCAGGACTCTAGAATACGGGCGCCGCCATCTTGGCTCAGTAGCATCACATACGGAGGAGTTGAGAGGGGTCAAAAGTGCAGAAGAGCGGGGTTATAGCTGTGCTTTGCACAAACAGAGCAGAGCTGGGGTTAGTGAAAGGTCAGTAATCCCAGAATGCAGAGCGGCACAGTCAGAGGACACATCCTGTTTGCAGGCAGCCTGCACCTCCATGGGCCACCATCTTGGATGTTTAAAGTCTCAGAAAATGCAACAGATGAAGGTAGGATGATTTTTAATGTGGGCAATCTGTATACAAAGCATGGGGGAAACATATAAGATAGGCTCTTATTTAGGGTGAAGGTCTAGTTTAACAGAGGAGTATATACCACTATCTTCCAGTTGGCAAAACTGTGAAGAATGCTGGGGTTACTTAAACAAAACCCAGGTGGCCGCTGGACTTCCCCTAGATATCCCAAATTGGAATATCCCGCTGTGCGAAACACCCCAGATCCCTGGTTAACTTTCCCTGGACCAATAGCACATGCGCTGGCTAACGTCCTATCAGAGCCGGTTGCCGTGCCTATTCTTAGGTTACAACGGGGAGTTTACAAGAATGGCTGCATCATGTGCATGTTTGGGCTGTGCACATGCTCCAACCACAGTCATTTAGATAGGCTGGGGTGGGAGAGCGCATGCCACAGGGGATGCAGGGGAGGTCTATTAGAGCTGTTTGCCAAATGACATCAAACCACAGCAGCCACAGCAAACAGCTCCAATTGGACAAAGCCTGTACATGTGTCATTGGACCAGAAAGAGGTAAGTTTTACAGTACATTCTGGGGAGTTTCACACAGTGGTACATCCCCATTCGGAATGCCCTGGGGCACGAAAAAAACCCCATAATAGTCAAAAACCCGGGTGTTATTCAGCTTTAATAGAGTATAAAGGATGGCCCCATCTAAAATGTATATTAAAGTAAGGCCTTGATGTGTTGGTGTGGCTTCCATGTGCAAATATGTGCAACCAAGACCTCTGTGCATGGATGGCCAATAGCCTCTGCACCAATTTGCATGAGCTGCAGGTATGGGGTAACCCCTTGATGAATAGGGAAATAGAACCCCCCCCCCCCACACACACAGCTGACACTGCACGTGCACAAGGGTTACCTTAGGAAAAGAGCTAATGCACATGTGCAGTTCCATTCAGCTCAGACAGCCACAGAAGATGTGCAGAGTCAATAGTACTATATAAGTGCAAGGGTCACCTTTAAAATTGTGTTTTTAAGCAAAACAGTTTGCAAGCTGTATACAGATGGGAGCATTTGTAATGCATTTAAAGTCTGTGACTTTGATACTTGAAATTAAGGACTGCTTCATGCTTTATTTCAGAATAAGGCATGCATAAAAAGAAGGTATGGGGGGGCGTGGCTTGCGCATGGAGAGTTAGGACGCTGGGACTCTGGGCTCCCCTCTTAACCCCCTTATTATCTGCAATTTAACACATAGGCATTATTCCGACCAGATGTCAAAACGCAGGAAGGTCAGGAGCACACCTCGGTCCAACAAAGGAGCGCCCATCACAGCGTACTTCGGGGCTAACACTCCTGAAATCCCCAGACCCCCACCTGACAAGATGGCGGCACTGTCTATGGAGATGGAGGAGGGGGACGATCCCCCCCAACGCCGAGACGCGAGCGGACCCACCTGTTGTCTTGCCAGCGGAGGGTGATGTGGAGCATGGTTCACCCGAGCCGCCGGAGGAGCCACAGACCTCGCCGCAGGATCAGCCCAGGTGCCCAGAGGAAGAGGGCATAATGGCGCAGAGACGGAGGCGGAGTCCCGCCGCATCGGGAGCTAGACCCTGCTGCGGACCCGCTGCCTCCTTGAGCCCGGACGGAGGAAGGGGAGGGCTGAGGACGGGCGCTGGGCTCCACTAGCAATCAGCGAGAGAAGAATACAGCACTGCCGGGAGACAGAGGCAGAGAGCGGGCGGCTGTGGGCTGTCATCTGCGGAACAGCTGCCTCCTGCCGGGCAACAGGTGACAGCGTCATACCCAAGCCCCGCGGAGACAGTTGTGCCTCGAGATGGGGACCAGCTGAGCGCAGCTCCGGATTCAGCCGCGCTGAGGAGGACGGCTTCCAAACAGGTGGGTGCCAGCAACCCTGAAAGAGAAGAGAGGGCAGACCCATACCCAAGCCCATGCCCAGTAGCAGACACCTCAGCTCCTATCATGGGAACAGCGGGGGAGGGGAAGGCACAACAGAATATAAATGTGACACCTGAGACAGATGATGACTGTGATGACTCAGAGAGCTCAGGGGGCCAGGCCGGGTGACGTGGAGTGGGGGCCCACATATGCGAGGCCGGGATACCCGGGACCGCGGACTTACGCTCATGATCTGATATCTGGCGGGCGGGTGACCCAGCGGGCTGCCAAACATTGGCAGTTATGCGGAGGTGGCCCGCGATGCCCCCCCCGTGAATACCGCGGTACGACACCGCCAGGGAGTCATAGAAGAGAATGGTCGCCCAGGCTGGATGAGGGACCCCCAGAATTTGAATTTGTGAGTGCGGAATACCAAGGCACAGCCTTACCCCGGTCCTTGATCTCAGCTATTGCGGAGTCAGTCAGAACCAACATTGCGGATGCTCTTAAATCGCTACCATCTCGATCGGACTTTGAAACCTACATAACCAGGATGGAGGGGACGTTCCGCAGGGAGATAACGTACATGCAGAATTCTATGGCAGACCTATCAAACAGAGTAGAAGCCAATAATGCCGCACAACTGGACGTCCAAGCCAGAGTGGAAGCTCTAGAAGGCGAACGAGATGTCACCAGACGGACGCTCTCCGAGTTTCAACTACAACAAGACGATCACGAAAACAGAAATCGCCGTAATAATCGATAACCCAGTCAGAGCTAAAAGCAAGGGTCTGCGGTCTGTTCAATACCTTGTTGGACAGCCCATCCTCGGACCACATTGAGGTAGATCGGATACATCGGGCTCAGGGCCCGTCGCGGCCTGATTTTAGAGGACCAAGGGATGTGCTCTGCAGAGTGCACTACTACCAGATTAAAGAAGCAATAATGCAGAGCGCCTGGAACCGGGGCCCAATTGAGCTGGATGGAGCGCAGATTACCTTACTGCCGGACCTCTCACGCAGGCCCCTCCAAATGCGGAGATTATTGAAACCCCTTTTGGAGCTGATACAATGGCAAGGAGCAGCATATCGTTGGGGACATCCATTCCAATTGGTCGTACGAAAGGACCGAAGATCTTTCATCTTGAAGGCACCGTCCCAGCTGGCGGAGCTGTTTGATTTCCTGGGGACTGCACCGGTCGCGATCCCGAATTGGTTGGAGTTTGAGCTGGGGCGCGGAGAAGGCCCGCTTCCTCAGCGCCCGAGAAGACGAGGCCGGGACCGAGGAAGACACCGGGGTAACCCGCCCGGCCCAGACCGAGAGGCTGACTTTGCCCCTCCGGGAGCTGAGTAGCGAAACTTGTGCGCAATTAAACATTAAGGAGACATGGAGTCATGGTCAGAAAAGCTAACGTGATATTCTTTCTTTACAGTTTAATTTGGTTCTTAGCGGAAACTGTTATACATGTGGTTATATATATGACTGTATGTAGAGATCGGGGCCTGCTGGTGGCTCCGTTGGGAGGAAATGTCCGGGTACCTTGGATTGGACGGGACCCCCCCTCCCTGCCCATGTCGGGACCGGAAGGTTTCCCGGCCCGACGCCCCCCCCCCCCCTCACCCCACCACTGAAAGTGAGAGTCATGACGGTCTACGAGGGGCCCGACCTTCTACGGCCTCCCCCGGGAGGGACTGCACCTGTGGTGCTGTAGCAAGCTAGGGTTGGAGCAAGCAGAGGAACGACCCGAGATCTTGATGGACGGGGAGGGATCTGTGCCTTCTCCCGTCCTGGTAAGATACAACTTGCTCGCCTTGTGTGGGGCCTCTCTGTCTGTGTGGTTCGGATTGCCGGCCCTCTGACGTTGGATGATTTCCCCCCTGCGTGGTCTGCACGGGGCGGCGTGGAACCCTCCTCATCCTCTTCCCGAAGCATCAGGTGTTAGAGGGTGGGACTACACCGCCAGACATGGCCCAGCAAACCACCGGCATTGGGGTGTCCCTCGCTCGGGGGCCGACCGGCCCCTGGGGCGGGGGTGCCCCTGACCCGCATATGGCGCGATCTGCGCACTGTTCCTGGTGGCGGGTCCGTTGCGGTGGACCCCCCCCCCCCCCGCTCTTGGCCCTTCGCCGCTGGGAGGCCGCCACTGAAGTGTGACCAATGGTGAGGATGGTTTGCCCACTCTGCCCTGCAGGCGATGTGTCTCAGTTTGGGAGGGGCCCAGTGCCGGGGGGGTGGCTCCACGGGAGGAGTGGCATGGTGCGGTGGGGGGGGGGGGGGGGGGGGAGACAGACAGACGGGGGAGATGGCCTTGATTAGGGGAGACACTGAGGGGTCGGTGGGGTTTTGGGGTCGCCCTGGTGTCGTGTGGAGGGGGGCTTTGCCCACCGGCCTTGGGGAGGTGTCCTGGACACGGCCTCCAGATGGACCTTCGGGATCGGCCGGTCGGGGGCACCCCCCCTGGGATGGGGGTGGGCCTGGACCTGAACGACGTGGCCACCAGGCAATCGATTGATTAAGCAGTCATTCAAATAGTCATATTACATGTTCAGATTTCTTTGATAAATGGTTAATTCATATTGCTGCCTAACTGTTTATGTGTTAGTTGGGATGAGGGGGGATGCCTTGAGTGCTGAACTGAGTTCAATCTTATATTTGTTGATTGAGTTTTGGCTCCTTTTCGCCGGGCTTCCGCTTCCCCCAGTAGTCCAGGTATCCTCCCGGGAGAAGCTACCGGAGACTCTCGTGGGAGGCACCGGACAAGACTCTCCTATATTAGGGGAGTTAGTATAATCACTTCGACTGTAATCCAACTTGTTTTTGGATCTCTCCGGAATTTAAAAGTTTTTGTTTTAGATTCTTTGTTTTGTTTGAAGTTTGAAGTCAATTTTTTCTTGCCTCTCCTCACATCAACCCACTTAAGCTTTACCCGTCCTTTTCCCCATTTACCTCTTCGACCGCCTGCAGTCTTGCGTCTGGGGTCTGGGCACCTAAGGAGAGGCCTGTGGGAAAGGAGCAGAAATAATGGCGGTGTCAGATGGTGTGCTGGACTCTCCGGACGCCTCCATGAAGGTGGTCTCCATGAATTGCAGGGGGCTTAATATACCAGAGAAGCGCTCAGCGGTAATCACAGAACTGAAACGACAAAGCCCAGACCCGAAGATATCCTCCAGATTATACCCCCAGGTATTCACGAGTTCATCCCCTGGCACGAAAACTAAGGGAGTGGCGATTCTCTTATCCAGGTCCGTACCTTTCCAACTCCACATCGTGAGCACGGATAGGGAGGGTAGATACGTTATGGTCAAAGGAACAATCTCAGAAGAGACATATACTCTTGCCTTGATCTATGGACCCAACTCTGGCCAGGTGGACTTCCTTCTGGAATTTCTTGCCAGGCTGGCTGAATTCCAAGAGGGAAGTGTGCTCCTAGGCGGGGATCTGAACCTCGCAATGGAGCCCATGCTGGATTCCTCCTCCGGGAAATCTTCCATCCCTTACAAGGGATTGAGGAAGGTAAAACAGGCCCTCCATAATCTGCAGTTATGTGACATTTGGAGGATAACCAACCCTACCGGTAAAGACTTTTCCCACTATTCCACCGCCCACGCAACGTATGCTAGGCTGGACTACGTGCTGTTGTCCCACAGTCTGCTACCCCGAGCCCATGGCGCCTCTATAGGCATTGCGTCACTATCAGACCATGCCCCGGTGAGCGTCTCATTGACCACGTAGGAGAGAGGCAGGAAGGCATGGACTTGGCGTCTGAACGAGACCCTATTGAAGGATCTGGTGGCGAGGAGTGCAGTGCAAGAGGCCCTCACTGAATACTTCGAACTGAATGACACAGAGGAGGTAACACCGATGATCCTATGGCAGGCCCATAAAGCCGTGGTCAGGGGAATTTTGATCCAACAGGCCGCTAGATTGAAAAGAGCGAGCATTACCAAGCGAGATCGCCTATTGACCCAGATTCAGAATTTGGAAAAACATCATAAGGAGTCCCAACTAAGGGAGACCTTGAAAGAATTGACAACACGCAGGGAGGAACTAAACTCCATGCTGCTGCAAAAGGCGGCGTTTGCAATAAAGAAGTGCAAACGCTTCTACTATGAGTGGGGAAACAAAAGCGGCAGGCTCCTTGCGAGAGCCCTGAGGAAATAACGTTCTATGAACTTTATTGAAGCAATTACGGATGGACAACAACGGAAATGGCATAAGACGCCGGACATCGCTAAGGTGTTCAGAGAGTATTATCTTTCACTTTATAATCTACATCCACGAGGAGAGGGAGACCCTCAGGGGGGCCTGGAGAGGAAAAGGAGGTACATTGCATTGTCAGATATGCCCCAGTTGAGTAAGGAAGCGATCAGTAGACTAGAAGACGCTTTCGGAAGCCGAACTGCAACATGCGCTCAAGCAGGCTCCCTCTGGGAAATCACCAGGCCCAGATGGCCTGACTGCTGCATACTACAAAGAATTCCTGCCTATTCTGTGTGGATGCTTTCTCCGCGCCTACAATGCAATAGGGAAAGAAGATGACCCAGGAACGCTCCCCAGAGAGGCACTGGAAGCCCATGTTACTGTGATCCACAAGGTGGGAAAAGATCCACCCTATATCACTCCTGAATGTCGATCTCGAATTATTCACGAAGATTCTGGCTAATCGACTGGCAATGTATCTACCAGACCTAATAGAGGAGGATCAATGTGGTTTTATCCCTGGCAGGGAGGCAAGAGATGATACGGTCCGGACTTTAAATCTCATACATCGCTCACGCCTGGATGGAACCCTGATCATGCTGTTATCAACGGACGCTGAAAAAGCGTTTGATCGCATAGACTGGGATTTTGCGTTTGAGGTGCTAAGACATATAGGACTGGGGACCAGAGCATTTAGATACATCATGGAACTATATTCCAGACCCCAGGCTAGAGTAAAAGTTAATGGGGATCTCTCTTCTCCTTTCCCGATCTCGAATGGCACCAGACAGGGATGCCCCCTGTCACCGCTTATCTTTGCGCGGATAATGGAACCCTTCTTGCGACATATAAGAGAGAATAAAGACATCAGGGGGATCCAGGCTGGTGGAATGGAGCATAAGGTTGCCGCTTATGCGGACGACCTCCTGTTCTTTGTGTCAAACCCGGTGATAGGACTTCCAGTCCTCATGAAAGAGTTTGAGAAGTTTGGTAAGCTTTCCAACTTCAGGGTCAATCTCGATAAGTCGGAGGCACTCAGCGTGGGACTCCCGGACGACACCTCTGCAATCCTCAAGGCCTCATTCCTGTTCAGATGGGTCTCCCCTACACTAACTTATCTAGGGGTGAAAATACCGAATAATATAGATGATGTCTTCCGCTTCAACTTTGTACCAATGCTAAATAAGACTAAGCTAGATCTGGCAAACTGGAATGTCCCGACATTCACGTGGATGGGACGCATAAATATAATAAAGATGGTGGTCCTGTCAAGAATTTTATACCTGCTTCAGACTCTCCCGTGTCACATACCGAAGAGTTACTTCAAGAACTTGAACTCGATCTTTAGGCAGTTCATTTGGAGTAACAAAAAGCCTAGGTTGACACTTACCCTCTTGCAGCGCCCTAGGAACAAAGGAGGCCTGGCAGTACCAGACCTGATGAGGTATTGGCAAGCGATCCACTTGCAGAGAATTGTAGATTGGAATAGGGGACTAGGCAAGAAAAAATGGTTTGCCATAGAGGATGAAGGTGTGGAGACTTCACTAAGGGAGTTGCCCTGGGCGTCCAGGAATTCAGCTAGGTGGGTAAGAACCAACCCCATGGTCAGAGAGACCCTCGAGGTCTGGGATGGGCAGAGGTCTGGGGAGGAGATATCCCCCTGGCCATCCCCGCTAATCCCACTACTGGACAACCCCGACCTTCCGAGTGGTCAAAGACTCCAGACAATGGCAGGTTGGGGAGAATTGGAGATGGTGAGAGGGCAGGACTTAATACGGAGGAGGACATGGTGCTCTATAGATGAACTTAGAGATCGATGGAACAATCCAAGACTAGATCCTTGGCGACTATTGCTGTTCCAACATTATTTGCAACAAACAGGCTCCAGAGACTCCTTTTAGCGAAGCCTTACGGGCTTTGAAACCCTTATCACAAGAAAGGACCCCCCGACTGGGCAACTGCTGGGCAAGGAGCAGGGACCAAGGCCATCATACTGTCAGCAGTGGGAGAGAGACCTAGGCAGAGAGTTCACGGGAGGAGTGGGAAAAAATAATACCATTTTGTGAATACTCACCTGTAAAATGGGTATTGAAAGTATGTCACACACCCCACTTCAGACATTAATAATTACAATAGGGTTAACTCACCGCTAGGTGGCAGCATTGCAGAGAATCTCCAAAAATTCAACAGGCCCCTCCCGGTCTATACATACCTGGTACCTCCCAACAATCACCCAGTATTAGAACAGCAGTAAGACAAGGTACCAGGAACAAAAAATGTAACCCTCAACGTAACGAACTAAACTTCACCATATAAAGAGCCAGGATACCAAAAAGGGTGGGTGAAGTGGGGTGTGTGACATACTTACAATACCCATTTTACAGGTGAGTATTCACAAAATGGTATTATTCTAAGTATGTCACACACCCCACTTCAGACATTAATAATTACAATAGGGACATCCAACAGCAGTGTCCAGAAAAGGGTGGGTATCCGAACAGGCAATAACGCAGAAAAAACTCAAACCACTGCAGCCTGTAAAACCTTGCGGCCAAACACAGCATCCGCTGAGGCCCGCACATCAACCTTGTAGAACTTAGAAAAAGTATGAACAGAAGACCAAGTTGCAGCCTTACACACTTGTTCAACCGAAGCCTGGTGCTGAAAAGCCCAGGACGCACTAACCGCAGGCGTAGAATGAGCAGTAACGCGAAAAGGAGGATCCTTCCCCTTAGCCGAATAAGCTCCAACAATGGCCTGACGAATCCATTTACTAATGGAAGACTTAGCCGGAGCCAAACCCTTCCTAGGCCCACAGGGCACAACGAAAAAGGCATCAGTCTTACGAAAAGAAGACGTAGCACGCAGATAGTACCTAACACAACGTACCACATCCAAGCAGTGCAGAGCACTCTCCTTGACATTCTTAGGCTTAGGACACAAGGAAGGAAGCACAATGTCCTGGTTAAGATGAAAAGCAGAGACCACTTTAGGGAGAAAGTCTGACTTGAAACGAAAAACCACTTTGTCCTGATGATCCTCGAAATAAGGAGCCTGAATAGACAAAGCTGCCAACTCTGAAACACGCCGAACCGAAGTGATGGCCACCAGAAAGGCAACCTTCTGAGTAAGAGTGGACAGAGCAATATCCCGCAAAGGCTCAAAGGAAGGAGCCTTAAGAGCAGAAAGAACCAAATTCAAATCCCACACTGGGAGCAAAGGCTTCCTAGGAGGCCGCACATGCGTAACCCCCTGGAAAAAGGTCTTGACCAAGGAATGGCTAGCAAAAGACTTCTGGAAAAAAATTGACAAAGCAGAAACCTGCCCCTTCAAGGTACTCAGCTGAAGACCAGAGTCCAGCCCCGACTGAAGAAACTCCAAAATCCTAGACACAGAAAAGACCCGGCAAGGCAAAGACCTAGCCTCACACCAATCGATATAAGATCTCCAATACCTGTAATAGATGGACGAAGAAGATCTCTTCCTGGCACTAATAAGAGTCCGAATGACCGCATCCGAAAGACCCTCCTCCTTTAAGATGGAGGTTTCAGCAGCCAAGCCGTCAAAGCCAGCGTTTGTAAACTGGGGTAACAAAGCTGACCCTGTGTGAGAAGATCCGGCCGAAGAGGCAGATCGAACTGATCCACGGCCAGACGAACGATGTCTGCGAACCACACCCGCCTTGGCCACCTTGGAGCCACGAGAATGGCGGGAACTCCCTCCAGAACCAACTTTCGCAGAACCCTGCCTAGCATGGGAATCGGAGGAAACAGATAAAGAAACCCCAGGTCCCTCCAGCTGAGAGCCATGGCATCCACCGCCAGAGCCAGAGGGTCCCGGGACAGGGACACAAAGGACGGAAGCATGTGATTGTGACGAGAGGCAAACAGATCCACCTCCGGCGTCCCCCACCGGAGACAAAGCGACCGGAACACCTGGGGATGGAGAGACCACTCCCCCCGACGGGACGCACACCGGCTCAGAAAATCCGCCTCTGTGTTTTCCACTCCCGGAATGTAAACTGCCGAGATGCAAGGGACATGAGTCTCCGCCCAGACTAAAATCAGAGACACCTCCCTGTGGGCACCCAGACTGCGGGTCCCTCCTTGGTGATTGATGTAAGCAACCGCCGTCTGATTGTCTGATCGAACCTGAACCGGCAGACCTTGTAAATGATGCGTCAAGCGAGACCGAACCAACCTGATGGCTCGCAACTCCAGAACATTGATGGGCAAGTGGGCCTCCTGAGGGTCCCACTGCCCCTGAAACCGAAGATCCTTCCAAAAACCTCCCCAGCCTGACAAACTGGCATCCGTGGTGACAGTTTCCCAAAGCGGGGTCAGAAACGACCTGCCCTTCAGAAGGTTGTCCGAGACCAACCACCACAGAAGGGACTGCCGAACCCGAGGGGACAACCGGAAGGACCGATCCAACGACCCCGGACGCCGGTCCCAAGACGCCAAAAGATGAAGTTGAAGAGTCCTCGTATGAAACTGAGCAAAGGGAACTGCCTCGAACGAGGCCACCATCAACCCCACCAGTCTCATCCCCAGACGAATGGGCGGATGAGGATGGGAGAGAAGCAACTGGACCAATTCCTAAATTAGCAGAACCTTGGCCTGAGGGAGAAACACTCCGTGCTGGCAGGAGTCCAACGACATCCCCAAAAAGGTCACCACCCTGGCCGGAACCAGCGAGGACTTGGGGTAATTGATCACCCAGCCGAACCTCTCCAACATAGACACCACCGTGCTGGTGTCCCCCTCTGCTTGACTGAAGGAGGGCGCCATGATGAGAAGATCGTCCAGGTAAGGCACAATGCGAATCCCCCTGAGCTCTGAGCAGGGCCATCACCCCCGCCAACACCTTGGTGAACACTCTCGGAGCAGAGGTGAGGCCGAATGGAAGAGCCACAAACCGAAAGTGCCGATCCTCCACCACGAAACGAAGGAACCGCTGATGAGCTGGAAAAATCGGAATGTGCAGGTACACATCCTTGATGTCTATGGACGTCATAAAGTCCCCCTGCCGAAGCGAACCGATCGCAGACCGCAGGGTTTCCATGCGGAACTTCCGGGGGCGAATAAACCTGTTGAGAAACTTCAAATCCAGAATAGGACGGAAGGACCCGTCCTTTTTGGGGACAGTGAAGAGATTTGAGTAAAACCCGCGCCCTACCTCTGAAGAAGGAACCGGGCAAATGACAGCTAAGCCTAGAAGATTCCTTACCGCCGCCAGGAGCCCCTGCGCGGCCAAAGGATCCAAAGACACCCGAGACCTGAAGAACCTTGGAGGAGGACGGGACTCGAACTCCAACTTGTAACCGGCCAAAACCACCTCCCGGATCCATCTGTCCGAGGCCTCCTGGTCCCACACCCGGGAGAAAAGTTGCAACCGTCCCCCCACCCGAACGGGTGAGGGCGCCCCCTCATTGCTGGGCGGGCTTGGCAACTGGCTTGGGCTTGGCACCCCAGACGCGAGCGGGACGGCCACGGCCTCTACCCCTATTCCAACTGGCGCCCCTGGAGGCCGAGGAGCCCGCACCCCTGCCGGCTCCGGCTCCCCGAAAGGACGGATTGAAGGAAACCGTCCCCCGAAAGGAACGGCGAAACTTCTTGCGCTGAGGTAACTTACCTCCCTTGGCAACAGAATCCAGCCTCTCACCAAAAAGCCTCAAACCTAAAAAGGGAAGAGCCGTGAGCGATCTTTTAGAATTAAAATCAGCCGTCCACTGTCTCAACCACACACAGCGCCGGATAGCCACCAGCAAGGCAGTAGCCCTGCCACACATCAACATGGCATCCTCCTGAGCGGCCAGGATAAAGGACAAGAAGGAATCACAGCGCTTAAGCGCAAGAGACTCATCACAGGTAGGCTCAAGATCCACACCCAAGTCCCTGACAATAGACCTGACCGCAAAAGTCAAAAGAGCCGAAGCACAGACAGGCCTTAACACCGAACCCGCACATACAAAACCATGACGGGCTAGCTGATCAATCCGGCGATCCTCGCCGTCCCCGAGCGAAGTCGTGTCAGGGGAATGCACGACCGCCGTGTTGGACAGTCCCAAGACCGGAGTATCTACCTCAGGGGGGACAGACCAACGCTTCATCAAGTCCGCCGGAAAGGGATACTTCCTATCCCAGCTAGACGGCACACCGACGAGACGCGTAGGTTGCTCCCATTGCTTGAAAACAATCTCTTCAAAATGCTGTTGGCTGGGAAACTCCAAGCGCTGCTTGGACACCCCAAAAAGCTGACCCTTAGGCCTAGGAGCAACCACCGGAGGATCCAAATCCAAAACCTCAAACATCTGGGTCAGAATGGCAGAGGAATCGAGAGGAAGGCCCTCAGCCTGATCCCCCTCAGCACCCAGCAAGTGCTGAACATCAGAATCTTCTTCCTCAATGAGCTCACCATCTTCAAGGGGACGATCTGACCAATCCAGATCTCCAACAACTTCCTCATCTGAATCCGGCGAAGGCGGAGACAGATGCTTCCGCTTAGCCGGAGCCTTCTGAGCGGCCATTGCGGAAAACCTTTTCTCAAGGCTGGTCAAACGGGCACATACCTCAGACTGCGAATCCCCGCCCAGGACAACGTCACACGGAGTCCGGAATAAGCGAGGGGGAGAGGGAGATGGCGCGGCCGACGAAGTGCTAGGCACCGGAGTACTGGACTGCCGTGCAATGTTCTGCTGTGCACATGGGATACACAAAATGACATCATCTCCCTGGAGCGGAGTCCCACAACCCCCGCACACCTTGGATTGTCCCGAAGAACCATTCCCGGTATCTGTGGCAGCCTCCATGTGGTGAAATTTATGGCATTCGCAGAACCCAGGGATTTATGCAGTACGCGACCCGGGATGCCCCCTAATTATCTAAAAATTGTCTAAAAATCCTGACCCAGGGGAATAGCATAAAAAACCCTTATATATATTTTTATAAAGCAACCCCCCACAAGCCAGGTATATAAGACCGGGAGAGCCCTGCCAGACGGGATCCCAGGATCTGAAAGACACAAAAGAACAGGGACAACAGTCAATCCAGGCACAGTAATACCTATAAAAACATACAAGAATATCATACAACCCCCCCCCCCCCCCTCATTAACCATAGACAAAAGGAGATGGTTAATATATACAGCCAGCACCTTAAAAAGACGTGCGGGAGCGAGGAGGAGGGAGAAGGAGGGGACGCAAGGCGGGGGGCCAGGCCACCAGTCCTTTATGTGATCAAAAACAACCCCCGCAAGTTACTACCAGAAACGCCTACCTGAGAGAGCACAAGCGCAGAGAGGCAAACGCAGAAAGATGGCAGCCCGAACACCGCTCCGTGACAGTGAGGGAGGGGAAGACGAGCCCCGGGAGCCGAGAAAGCCCCGCCCCTCCAAAACGGCCAATCAGCGCGCGGCCCCCCCTGCGGCGTCATCGCAAGCCAGACCAGCGAACCGCGCTCAGCCTCCAAGACGGGACCAGCGGAGCAACCTACCGGTCCCAAGTGCGCAACACACACACACACGCTCATCTCCCTCTATCACCCCTGTGCAGGCCGGACACGCCAGGCTGCAAGCGCCGAGCACGGCGCTCAGCCACAGGCGGGACCGCGGCGCAGCGCGCCGCGAGGCCCCGCCCCCCCGGCTCCTGAGGGGAGAAACGCCAACTCACACCAGCAGCAGCTGAAGTAAAAGACACACACACAAGGCAGATCCAGACAAAAAACCGCCACAGTAAACAGCGCAGGAGCCCTCACAAAACCAGCCAGCGCAGCAGCCACACTCACACAACCATGTCACCGGTCCCAAAGCGCGCCACACACCCCGGAGTGAGAAATAACTAATGTCCCAGGGCTAGACACATCCTGAACCGCTAACTTCCACTAATTAAATGGGGGCATCCCACATCCGGATCACCACTCCGGGAATCCCGCTATGCCCCGCAATGAAGGGTCGAGCAGAGGAGCTAATCTCCTAGGCACCAAAGGTGCCGGCTACCTTTTGCCCGGCCTACAGCCGAAGCTGGGAGGCTGCCAGTTAACAAGTATGTTACAAAACAAGAGCCGGGCAGAAATAGACCACGGGGGGGGGGGGGGCCGGGGGGATACCCCGGCTACCTGCAAGCAGGAGACTTCTTTCTTCTGTCTTGTCGCCACCTTGCAGAGAACAACACTGGGTGATTGTTGGGAGGTACCAGGTATGTATAGACCGGGAGGGGCCTGTTGAATTTTTGGAGATTCTCTGCAATGCTGCCACCTAGCGGTGAGTTAACCCTATTGTAATTATTAATGTCTGAAGTGGGGTGTGTGACATACTTAGAATATTCACTCTTACCCACAAGTCCTCAATCGCGGTGCAGATACAGGAGACAAATTACAAATACCTCTCCAGATGGTATTATACCCCAAAGTACCTGGCAGCATGTTTCCCCGGAACCTCGCCTAGGTGCTGGAGGTGTGGGGAAGAAGATGGGTCTTTCTTCCATATTTTTTGGACATGCCCGAGAATAAAACCCTTTTGGACTGAAGTGATTCCACTTATGATGGAGGTAACTGGCTCTCAGGTCCCGTGTTGCCCAGCTCTCATGCTTCTGCATTACAGCACATGTAGCATCACAAGCTACAAGAAATCAATACTAATGCACCTGATTAATGCAGCAAGGGCACGGATTCCCAGATTTTGGAAATCGGAACACACTCCTACAAAGGGGGAGTGGATCCGAGAGGTTAACAGAGTCAGGGAAAAGGAGGAACTGACAGCGGGTTCCAGTGACAGGGGAGAACAGTCTACTGCGGTTTGGACACCCTGGTATCTCTTTCGAGACTCTGCGATCTTTGTTAGGCGTTTGACTCCGGACCCCGCCACCAGCCCCACCTGGCCCCGGACGCAGATGAGGTAGGCTCCCCCCCCCCCTATTTCTCCCTCCCCTTTTTATCCTAACCAATCATTCTGCAGTTTCTCCCCCTCTATTTCTCTTGTTTCTCTCTTTCTGCTTATCCCGTAACGATGCAGTGGAGTGGCAACCCCAGCCCAGTGATGAGCAAGAGGTGGAGCACCTGATGGACCCGTACTGCAACACAGACTTAGAATGACCGCCTGGGCTCAAACTAGTCGAACGGACCTCATTCTCATTGAGGAGTGACGGGGGCCCCGGGGTACCCCCTCCTCTCATTCTGCACCCATCCCACCTTGGACACAGCGGAGAGGGGCCAACCTCGAGACGGGGGGGGGGGTGTGCTCTTCGAGCCCTGTCCGGATAATCACCAACATCATTACCGGGCGGAATTTGACGGGCTTGTGATGGTTGGGGAGGAAGAAGTGAAGGGTGCGGAAGCCGGCTTTGCTGTATTGTGCTTCTTGTTCTAACCTGCAATGTTACTTGATTATTAGTTTCTGTACTGTCTGTAATGAAAAATAATTAAATAAAGAGTTTTAAAAAAAAAGTATGATTCAGTAAAGGGAGAGTTTGAGCGTGATTCGGACCTAAAACATCATCACCTGGCAGTTCATCCAGGCTGGTAGGCCTAGCAGTTCTTCCAGGCATGTTAAAGTAGTCAAGTGGGGCAATGTAAATAACGTGGGTTTTGGACAACTTTAAAATATCTCAATAAGACAAGGACAAAAAAAAAAAAAAAACACGTAAAAAAAAGTGTAATTCAGTGAAGGGAGGTAGCTAGATAATGGTCTCCCCTAAAACTTTCAGTAGAGTTATGCGACAACTTAATTCATTTGATTTTAAAAAGGTAAATCTTAAGTCAATTTTAGGTTATACATTTGCTGTATCCTTATACATACTTTTAGGTGTTAATAACCAGCATATGTACACTTTAAGGCATTTATAACATCCTGTAACGTTCTTTCCTTTTTGAATTTTATCTTCTGCATTATTCTCAAATAAAGCATGAAATGGCCCTTCAGATATTTTAGGTTCGGAACGTTCACTGAACCATGCTCTTGAATCTCATTTCCTGTTTGGTCAACAGGCAGACTTATCATCAAACCTCAAAAGTTTGTGACTAGGCCAAAATATGCTAGTGATGCCCCTCTGATCCAGAATAAATGTATTGTTTGACCAACTCAACATGCTACTGTAGTTCAATTGTATCAGAAAAGGCCACCTTTTGCATGCAAATGGAGAAGGGTCAGCTAAACAAAATATCAAGTCTAGGGTCATGGAGGTGAGGAAAGGCAGTTGGGCTATGAAATTACTCCAATTCCCTCCTTGACTGGTGTTGAACAAGATAAAATACCATTTTGTGATTACTCACCTGTAAAATGGGTATTAAGTATGTCTCACACCCTGCTTCGAAAGTATTCATTACACTTGGGTTATGTCCAGTAGAGAACGAACTTCTGCAGAAATGAATAGAAAAAAAAGGAGCCCCTCCCGGCCCATAAATACCTGGGACCTCCCACACATCCTCCAGTATAAGAAAGCAGTAAGGGGACCAGGAAGAGCAAATAAAATCAATGAGAAAAAAACAGTATCACCAAACAAGGGATCCAATATACAACTCAGAGCAGGGTGTGAGACATACTTATAATACCCATTTTACAGGTGAGTAATCACAAAATGGTATTATTCTAAGTATGTGTTACACCCTGCTTTGAAACTATTCATTACGCTTGGGACATCCAATAGCAGTGTCCAAAAAGGGTGGGGATCCCAACAGGCAAAAGTGCACAAATGAAACCCCTGCTGCTTGTAGAACATTGCGGCCAAAAAACAGCATCCGCTAAGGCCCGCACATCAACCTTATAAAAACTTGGAAAAGGTATGAACAGAAGACCAAGTAGCAGCTGTACAAACTTGTTCAACAGAAGCCTGGTGCTAAAAAGCCCAGGAAGCCCCAACAGTACGAGTCGAAAGAGCATTAAACGGAAAGAGGAACCCTCCCCTTGGCAATATAGGCTCCAACAATTACCAGACATATCCATTTAACAATGGTAGACTTGCCGGCGCCAAACTCGTCTTGGGCCCAAAGGGCACCACAAACAAGGCGTCCGTCCTACAGAAAAGAGAAGTAGCCAAGAAATAGTACTTAACACACAAACATCCAAAAAGTGCAGGGCCCTCTCCATTCATTGCTAGACTAAGGACACAAGGAAGAGAGAACCACATCCAGGATGAAATGGAAAAACAGATACCATTTTAGGAAGGAAATCCAGCTTAAAAGCGTAAAAATACCATTTTGTGAATACTCACCTGTAAAATGGATATTATAAGTATGTCACACACCCCGCTTCAAACATTAATTCTTACACTTGGGTTACTCCACCAGCAGGTGGCGACGTTGCAGAGAAGTCCTGAAAAACGAGCCCCTCCTGGTCTATACATACCTGGGACCTCCCACTTATTCCCCAGTATTCAAACAGCAGTAAAGACAAGGTACCAGGAAAAAAAACATTGGCAACCCTCAAACTGTAAACGAAACTTCACCCTATAAAGAATCCAGGATACCAAAAAAGGGCGGGTGAAGCGGGGTGTGTGACATACTTATAATATCCATTTTACAGGTGAGTATTCACAAAATGGTATTATTCTAAGTATGTCACACACCCCGCTTCAAACATTAATTCTTACACTTGGGACATCCAAAAGCAGTGTCCAGAAAGGGCGGGTATCCAACAAGGCCATAATGCAAAACTCAAACCACTGCAGCTTGCAGAACCTTGCGGCCAAACACAGCATCCGCTGAAGCCCGCACATCAACCTTGTAAAACTTGGAAAAAGTGTGAACAGAAGACCAAGTAGCAGCCTTACAAACTTGTTCAACAGAAACCTGGTGCTGAAAGGCCCAAGACGCCCCAACAGCACGAGTAGAATGAGCAGAGATACCAAAAGGAGGAACCTTCCCCTTGGCAGAATAGGCCCACCATTTGCTAATGGAAGACTTAGCGGGAGCCAAAACCTTTCCTAGGCCCAACAGGACACCACGAAAAAGACATCAGGCTTACGAAAAGGAGATGTAGTAAACAAAACAGTACTTCACACAGCGTACCACATCCAAAAAAGTGCAAACCCTCTCCTTGTCATTCCAAGGCTTAGGGCACAAGGAAGGAGGAACAATGTCCTGGTTAAGATGAAAGGCCGAGACCACCTTAGGAAAAAAGTCTGGTTGAAGCGGAAAACCACTTTGTCCTGATGTCTCTCAAAGTGAAGAGCCTGAACCGACAGGGCTGCCAACTCCGAAAAGCGCCGAACCGAAGTGATGGCCACCAAAAGGGCAACCTTCTGAGTCAGAGTAGAAAGAGCAATAACCTGCAAAGGCTCAAAGGAGGAGCCTGAAGAGCAGAGATAACCAAATTCAAAACCTAAACAGAGAGCAAAGGCTTCCAAGGAGGCCGCAATGCCAGATCCCCTGGAAGAAGTCTTGACCAAAAGAGGAAACGCAAAGGACTTTTGAAAAAAGACAGACAAGGCAGCAACCTGCCCCTTTAAGATACTCAGCTGAAGACTAGTGTCCAGCCCAAAAAAGAAAAGACCCGGCAGGGCAAAGATCTAGCCTCACTCCAATTCATATAAGATCTCCAAGTCCTATAATAGATGGTAGAAGAGGACCTCTTCCTGGCACTAATAAAAGTCTGAATAACAGATCCGAAAGACCTTCCTCCCCTAAGATGGAGGTTTCAGCAGCCAGGCCGTCACAGCCAGCGTTGGTAAATTGGGGCAACGCAGTTGACCTTGAGTGATAAGATCCAGCCGAGGAAGCAGATCGCACAGATAACCTGCCAGACAAACGATGTCTGCGAACCACACCCTCCTTGGCCACCTTGGAGCCATGAGAATGGCGGGAACCCCGTCCAGGGCCAGCTTTCGCGACACCTTGCCTAGCATAGGGATTGGAGGAAACAGATAAAGGAACCCCAGATCCCCCCCAGCTCAGGGACAAGGCATCCACCGCCAGAGCCAGAGGATCCTGAGAGAGCGACACGAATATCGGACGCTTGTAATTGTGACGAGAGGCAAACAGATCCACCTCCAGCGTCCCCCACCGGAGACAAAGCGACCGAAAAACCTGAAATGTACACTGCCGAGAAGCAAGGGACATGAGTCTCCGCCCCCCAGGCTAGAATCAGAGACACCTCTCTGAGGTCACGTAGACTGCGAGTCCCTCCCAGGCGATTGATGTAAGCAACCGCCGACCGATCGACCGACCGAACCTGAACCGGCAAGCCCTGTAAATGCTGTGTCAAGTGAGATTGAACCAACCTGATGGCTCTCAACTCCAGAATGTTGATGGGCAAGTGGGCCTCCAGAGGACCCCACCACCCCCGGAACCGAAGGTCCTTCCAGAAACCTCCCCATGCTGACAAACTGGCGTCCGTGGTGACAGTCTCCCAAAGAGGAGTCAGGAAGGACCTGCCCCTCAAGAGATTGTCCGAGACCATCCACCACTGTAGAGACTGCCGAGGGACATCCGGAAGGACCGATCCAACGACCGCGGTTGCCGGTCCCAAGACGCCAACAGATGAAGCTGAGGCGTCCGCGTGTGAAATTGAGCAAAGAGAACTGCCTCGAAGGAAGCTACCATCAACTCCACCAGCCTCATCCCTAGCCGGATGGACGGGCGAGGATTGGAAAGAAGAAGCTGCGCCAATTCCTGAATCAAAAGAACCTTGGCCTGAGGGAGAAATACTCTGTGCTGGCAAGAATCCAAGGACATCCCCAGAAAAGGCACCACCCTGACCGGAACAAGAGAGGACTAGGGGTAGTTGATCACCCAGCCGAACCTCTCTAGAGTGGATACCACCGTCCTGGTGTCCACTTCCGCTTGACTGAAGGAAGGAGCCATGATGAGAAGATCGTCCAAATAAGGCACAATGCGAATCCCCTGAGCTCTGAGAAGGGCCATCACGCCCGCCAACACCTTGGTGAATACTCTTGGAGCCGAGGTAAGGCCGAAGAGAAGAGCTACAAACTGAAAATGCCGATCCTCCACCACAAAGCAAAGAAACCTTTGGTGAGCCGGAAAGATAGAAATGTGAAGGTAGGCATCCTTGATGTCTATGGACGTAATGAAGTCCCCCTGCCGAAGAGAACTGACGGCAGATCGCAGAGTTTCCATACGAAACTTCCGGGGACGAATAAACACGTTGAGAAACTTCAGATCCAGGATGGGACGAACCGATCCGTCCTTCTTGGGCACTGTGAATAGATTGGAATAATACCCGTGACCCACTTCCGAAAGCGGGACTGAGCAGATGACTGCCATTTCCAGAAGATTCCTCACCGCCGCCAGGAGCCCCTGCGCGGCCAAAGGATCTGAAGGAACCCGAGACCTGAAAAATCTTGGAGGAGAGCGGGACTCGAACTCCAGCTTGTAACTGGCCGACACCAACTCCCGGATCCACCTGTCCAAGACCTCCTGGTCCCACACCCGGGAGAAGAGTCGCAACCGTCCCCCCACCCGCAAGGGTGAGGGCGCCCCCTCATTGCTGAGCGGGCTTTGCAGCTGGTTTGGATTTGGCGCCCCAGGCGTGAACGAGACGGCCACGGCCTCTACCCCTGTTCCAGCTGGCACCCCTGGGAGCCGTAAAGCCCGCATCTCTGCCAGCTCTGGCTCCCCGAAGGGAAGGATTGAAAGAGGCCGCCCCCGAAAGGAACGACGAAATTTCTTGCGCTGAGGTAACTTACCTCCCTTGGCAACCGAATCTAATTCCTCACCAAACAGGCGCAAACCCAAAAAGGGAAGAGCCGTAAGCAACCTTTTGGAATTAAAATCAGCAGTCCATTGCCGCAACCACACCGACCGTCGGATAGCTACCAACAGAGCCGTAGCCCTGCCACACATCAACATGGCATCATCCTGAGCGGCAAGGACAAACGAAACAAAGGACTCGCAACGCTTGAGGGCAAGGAATTCATCACAAGTAGGATCAAGATCCACACATAAATCCCTGACAATGGACCTAACCGCCAACTATAAAAGTGCCGTAGCACAAACAGGTCTCAAAACCGAACCCGCACAGACAAAACCATGGCGGGCCAGCTGGTCAATCCGGCGATCCTCGCCATCCTTAAGAGTAGTCGTGTCAGGAGAATGCAAAACCGCCATATTAGATAGCCCCAAAACCGGAGCATCAACCTCGGGAGGGACCGACCAACGCTTCACCAAGTCCGCCGGAAAAGGATACTTCATATCCCAACTAGGCGGAACACCGAGACGCGTAGGCTGCTCCCATTCCTTAAGGACGACATTCTCAAAATGTCGTTGACAGAGAAACTCCAAACGCGGCTTGGCCACAACAAACAACTCACCCTTAGGCGGAGGAACCGCCTCGGGAGGGTCTAAATTCAAAAACTTCAACATTTGGGTCAATATAGAAGGGATGTCAAATACCGTCCCCGTCGCCTGGTCACCCTCAGCACCAAACAACTGCAGGACATCAGGGTCGACCAGTTCCTCTAGAATCTCACCAGCGGGCACAGGTGTTGAGACCAATTGGTCTATGTGCATGCACCGTGGGACATCTGAATTTTTTGACTTTTTTCCATTGTTTTTTAAAGGAACAATAATTTTTATTCCGTTTGCTCTGTGCCGTATATATCTGTAATCCACTAGAATCTCCCCCTCTCAATCGGGGGGCAATCTGACCAATCCAATGCTTCAATAACATCCACGTCTGAGCCCGGCGGAGACGGGGACAAGTGTTTCCGCATAGCCGGAGCCTTTTGAGCAACCACAGCGGAAATATTTTCTCAAGGCTAGCCAACCGGGCACATACCTCGGATTGCGAATCCCCACCCATGACAATGTCACACGGGGTCCGAACAGGCGTGGGGGGGGTAGGAGATGACTGAAGTTGCGACGAGCCAGAAGCCGGAGTGCAAAGTTCTGCTGAGCGCACGGAATGCATAATATGACATCATTCCCTGAGAGCGGAGCCCCACAACCCCCGCATAGCCTGGATTGCCCCGAAGAGCCATTTCCGGCATTGGTGGAAGCCTCCATATGGTGAAATTGTGGTATTCGCAACAACCCAGGGAATTACGCAATATGCAACCCGGGATGCCCCCTTATAATTAAAGTCCCGGGAGTGGGAGGATTTTAAGCCTAGGAGAATCCCAAGGAAAATAAGACTGGCCAGGTGTAACAGAACGGGAGACCCACTGAAGCGAGGGAATCCCAGGATCTGTAAGGGGAAGAGACCACAATCAGTCCCAGTGAAAACAAGGCACCCAAGAAACTACAAAAGGAGTTTGCCAGCATGCGCACACACACACCAACCAACACAACCACTTAGAATGTAAAGGCAAGAGATATATATATATATATATATATATACACACACATATATATACACATATATATATACACATATACACAACCATGATATATTATATTATACAATATGAATATATATATATATATATATATATATATATATATATATATATATACAGATATGCACATGAACAACCCCAATAGGGCACCATGCAACTGCCAAAGACAAGTGCCCAAGGTAATGGCCAGCAAAACACCCACACCAACAGCCACACAAGGCTAGAGGATGACCATAATTACACAGAAAATGACAACACCAAAAACCTGTAATGGCGGCGAGCCAGGATCGCAGGAAGCCACAGCTCAGGAGCAAGGAAGAAAGAGGGCGGGCCGCGCACAGCGCGCGAAACGCTCTGGCCCCACCCCCCCCCCACCCGGGACAGTAAAGAGCGGGCCGCGAAGGAGCGCGGCCCTGCCCCCTGGACAACGAGCACCGCGGCCCGCATAATGGCGGCGCCGCAGGAGACACAAGGGGGCCACACAGGCACCTCGCCCGAACTCAACTGCACAGACAGCAATAAAGTCACATGCCAGAATAAATGCACCTTATACTGACTAAACCTCAGCAGCCCAAGACACGCGCCCGCAGTAGCCGCAGGGCCGACCCCCCAGCTGCCAGCACACAATCACAGCACATGGTAAAAGCACCCCATACATGCCCCCCCCCCCCCCCACACCCAAGCGAAGGGAGAAGGGACCAAGCGGGAGTAAGGGAGGCTAAGGGGAAAACCGGGACGGGGCATCCCAAATCCGGATCACCATGCTGGATAACCGCGTTGCCCCACGCGTGGGGTCTAGCGGAGGAGATAAGCTCCTAGGCACCATTAGGTGCCATCTACCATTACCCAGCCAGCAGCCTAGGCTGGGAGGCTTCCATTGTTATCTATTAGGCAAACAAAAAATGACTGGGCAGAAAAAGACCATGGGGGGGGGGTGCCGAGGTCTGACCCCGGCTACCTGCAAGCAGGAGACTTCTTTCTTCTGTCTTGTCGCCATCTTGCAGAGAAGAACACTGGGGAATAAGTGGGAGGTCCCAGGTATGTATAGACCAGGAGGGGCTTGTTTTTCAGGACTTCTCTGCAACGTCGCCACCTGCTGGTGGAGTAACCCAAGAATTAATGTTTGAAGCGGGGTGTGTGACATACTTAGAATACCACCTTCCTGGTGGACGTCCTGGTGTCTCTCAAAGTAAGAGGCCTGAATAGACAGGGCCGCCAACCCAGAAACACAGCGAACAGAGGTAGTAGCCACCAAAAATAATCTTTTGTGTAAGCATAGAAAATGCAACATTCAAATCCCAAACAGGCACAAAGCTTTCGAGGAACAAAGGACCTTAGAAGAAGACCACCAGGGCAGAGACCTGCCCTTTCAAGGCACTTAAGCTGGAGCCCCAGGCCCAGACCGTGCTGAAGAAAGACCAAAATCCTAGGGATCGAGAACACCTTGCAAGGCAAGGCCCTAGCCTCACACCAAGCAATATAGGACCTCCAAGTCCTGTAGAAGATATTAGAGGAAGATCACTTCCTAGCCCAGACAAGTGTCTGAATCACAACATCAAACAAACCTTCTATTAAGATGGAGGAGGTTGCAGCAGCCACGCCGTCATAGCCAGCGTTTGTAAACTGTAGCACGAACCAAACCTATCTTGGCCACTCTGGAGCCACCAGAATTGCTGGCGCACCCTCTTGAGCCAACTTGCACACCACCTTGCCCACCATGGAGAAGGGAGGAAAAAGGGCAAAGGAACCCCAGATCCCTCCAGGCAAGAGACATGGCGTCCACTGCCAGGGCCAGAGGAACCTGAGACAGAGACCCAAACGTTGGGAGCTTGTGATTGCAACGTGAGGCAAAGAAATCCACCTCCGGAGTCCCCCACTTGCGACAGAGGGACCGGAATACCTCATGGTTGAAAGAGCATGCCCCTCAGCGAGAGGATCCCCTGCTCAAGGAGGCCACCTCCGTGTTTTCCACTCCCGGAATGAATACCTCTGAGATGCATGGAACATTGCTCTCTGCCCATGCAAGAATCAGCGAAACTTCCCTGAGGGCACTCCTGCTGCGAGTCCCTCCTTGGTGATTGATGGAAACGACTGCAGTTCAATCGTCTGATCGAACCTGAACCGGTAAACCCTGTAAGAGATGCGTCAAGCATGACAAAACCAACCGAATAGCACTAAGCTCCAAGACATAGATGGGGGTGTGAGCCTCCTGAGGACCCCCCAGCCCCTGGAACTGAAAATTCTTCCAGAAAACTCAGTGGTAACCATCCCCCAACAAGGGGCCAGAAAGGGTCTGCCCCTCATCAGACTGCTTGGCTCCAGCCACCACTAAAGAGACTACCTCGAAGGAAACCACCATCAATCCTACCAGTTTCATCCCTAGCCGGATAGAGAGGGGAGGATTGTCCAGGAAAATACGTATCGGATCCTGAACCCTCTGCACCTTTGGGTGAGGAAGGAACACTCTGGCCTGACTGGTATCTAGATTCATGCCCAGAAATGAGATCTCCCTTGATGTGGAGAGCGAGAGAACTTGGGGTGGTTGATCACCCATCCGAACCTTTCCAGCGCCGTCACCACCCTGGAGTCCATCTTCACCTGACATAGAAAAGATGCTGTAATGAGTAGGTCATCCAGATACGGCACAATGTGAATGCCCTGGGCTCTGAAAAGGGCCATTATGCCCGCCAGCCCCTTGGTGAACACCCTTGGTACCGAAGTCAACCCGAAAGGGAGGAAATCCTGAGAAATCTCTGGCGTGCGAGGTAGATTGGTACATAAAGGTAAACAACCTTGATGTATATTAATGTCACAAAATCCCCCAGACCAGGGAATTGATGACTGAGCGCAGAGTCTCCATGCGGAACTTCTGGGATCTGATGAACCTGTAGAGAAGCTTCAAAAACCAGAATGGTTCTGATGGATCCATCCTGTTAGGGAACCGTAAAGAGGTTGGAATAATAGCCCCGGCCTCTCTCTGAGAAAAGGCACCGGACATATGACCTCCATGTCCAGAAGACTTTGCCCTGCCAACAGGAGCCCCTGCGCAGCCCGGGGGTCCGAGGGAACCCGAGAACTGAGGAATCTGGGGAAGGCCGGTACTCAAACACCAACTTGTACCCGGAAGAGACCACTTCCACGATCCACTTGTCTGTGACCTCCCAGGCCTGGAAAAAAAGTGCCGCAGCCGACCCCCCCACCCGCCAAGGTGAGGGCGCCCCCTCATTGCTGAGCTGGCCTGGCAGCGGGCTTGGAACCCCAGACAGGTCCTGGACGGGCCCATCCTCCGCCTCTGCTCCAAGAATCACCCCTGAAGATAGAGAAGGCAGCACCTCTGCCTGCTCTGGCACCGCAAAAGGAAGGATTGGAGGAGCCTGCCCCCAAAAGGAGCGACGCCGCTTCTTGCGTGGCGGAAGCCTTCCTCCACAACTGAATCCAATTTATCTCCAAACAGCCGCATACCCAGAAAGGGTAGCCCTGTAAGTGACTTCTTAGCCGCAATGTTAGCCGCCCACTGGCGCAACCAGACAGAGCGTCATATAGCCACAAGCAACGCTAAGGTTCTGCTATACATACATATTGTGTCATCCAAGGCAGACAAGACAAATGGTCATGAACGATACACACCACATAAGCGCTGCAAATTCATCACTGGCTGGGTCCAGCTGGGACCCCGCAACAGGCCCCTAACCACAGACCTGATAGCCACAACCGTGAGTACAGAAGTACAAACAGGCCGCAAGGCAGAACCCACGCCGGCAAAGGCATGTCAAGCCATCTGATCAATAAGACGGTCCTCACGATCCTTAATCGTGGTGGCGTCTGAAGAGTGCACCACAAATGTGTTGGACAATCCCAGTACGGGCGCATCGACCTCGGGAGGAGACGGCCAGCGCTTCACCGCGTCCACGGAAAGAGATACTTCCTATCCCATTCCTGAGGAAAACCGGCTAGGTCCCTCCCATCCATCCCAATGAATCCGATTTGGGAACTCCGGACGAGGCTTAGAGGTCTCAAGGAAAAATTTTTCCTTCTGCGGAGGGGACTCTGCCGGAGGAGGAATAGCCAGCACCTCAAATAAATGGGCCAGGATCTTGGGGGTATCAACGGCATCCCCAAGCCCCTGCCCAGCATCCAAAAACCTCAGAGTCAACAGATTCCGTAAACAGTTCCCCTTCGGCAAGCGGAGAAAAAAAAACCTCCGTTACTTACCGGTAACGTCCTTTTTAGGAATCCTTCAGCTTGACCACGTGGAGAGGAATCATGCTCCACCCCCTGGGAGGAAACACAAAACAGGAAACAGAGTTTAAAAGCCCCACCCCTTCCTCCCCACCTCAGTTCTTAATATAGTAACCGTACTCCAACCCTTGACTACTGGGCGGGTTATCAGCGGTCAAGCTGAAGGATTCCTAAAAAGGACGTTACCGGTAAGTAACGGAGGTTTTTCCCCGTCATCCTTCAGCTTGACCATGTGGAGAGGACTAGAAAAGCTAATATACCTTAGGGGTGGGATGCTGCAAGTAGTACACTTCTTCCGAAGGACTGATGTTTTGCAGACATTAAGTCAAGTCTATAATGTTTTAGGAAGGTGTTGGGCGAAGACCACATGGCAGCTTTGCATATTTCTTCAATAGCCGCCCCCGATCTTTCTGCCCAGGAAGCGGCCATAGCCCTAGTCGAGTGAGCCAAGACCTCTGGTGGTGTAACTTCCTTAATCTCATATGTTTTGGCGATGGTCTGCTTAATCCACCTTGCAATCGTAGCTTTGGATGCTGCTGAACCCTAATTTTTGCCGCTAAATGTTACAAAAATCTGCTCTGCTAGACGCCATTCTTTTGATCTTTCCAGATAAATGATTAAAGCTCTTCTTACATCAAGTAATGAAAGATCTTCCTCCCTTCCAGCCGCATTAGGCAGCGTTGGGAGGACTATTTCTTGCGACCTGTTGCTTGAGGTTGGAACCTTAGGTAAAAACATAGGATTGGGTCTGAGCACAATTTTATCTGGAAGAATCGCACAATATGGTTCCTTTATAGATAATGCTTGAAGTTCACTCACCCTTCTAGCAGATGTTATTGCTATAAGAAAGCAAACCTTCATAGACAACCATTTTTCTGGAACTTCTTCCAACGGTTCAAATGGTGGTTCTAACAGGCCCTTGAGCACTATAGACAAGTCCCAAGTAGGAAAACCTTTAAATGTAGCCGGTCTCCTACGTGCAATGGATTTGAAAAAACGGTTAACCAGATCATTTTGTCTAAGTTTACGTTCTAGGAAAACTGATATCGCAGAGGCTTGAGCTTTCAGGGTACTTACTGCCAGTCCCTTTTCAAACCCTTCTTGCAAAAATTCCAATACTGAAGCTATATCCTTTTCCTTCAGATTCTTAACCTCACAAAATGAAGAAAATTTCTTCCATACCTTTGCGTAAATTTTTCTTGTAGTTGCCTTTCTGCTGTCTAGCAACGTTTCTATTACTCTGCGTGACAAACCTTTTCTTTTCAGCAGTTCCCCCTCAATATCCATGCTGTTAACTGAAGAGTCTTCCAGCTTGGATGAAGAATCGACTTTTGATGTAGAATGTCTGGACTCTCTGGTAATTTCCAAGGTCCCTTTACCGCCATTCTGATTAGGTCTGCGAACCAGATTCTTTTCGGCCAATATGGGGCTATGAATATCACCTGTGTGCTTTCTTGGGCCACCTTCCGGATCACTTGTGGCAGGATTCTGAAGGGTGGAAAAGCATAAGCAAGTTGAAAATTCCATTCCTGAGCAAGTGCGTCTATTGCTACTGCACCCTTCTCTTTTTCCAGGGAGAAGAACCTCTGACATTTGGAATTTTCTTTGGTTGCAAAGAGGTCTATCTGAGGCTGACCCCACACACTTGTGATCAACTGGAAAATGTCTTGCTTCAGACACCATTCCGTTTGACTCACTTTTTTCCTGCTTAAGGAATCTGCTAGTGTGTTTAGAGTCCCCTTCAGATGGACCGCTCTTAGAGACCTTATTTGATTTTGTAAGGGATTTAATAGACTTTGGGCTAAGCTTGCCAGCTGCTTTGATCTTGTCCCCCCCTGACGGTTTAGATAAGCCACGGTCGTTACATTGTCTGATCTCACCAACACTTCCTTCCCCCATATTTCTTTTTGAAAATGACTTAGGGCTAGTTTGACTGCTAGAAGTTCTCTGAAGTTGGACGACTTTCTTGAAATCTCTTTGACCACTTGCCCTGGGCTTGGTGCGTCTCTAGATGCGCACCCCATCCCCAGCTGCTTGCATCCGTGGTTACTACCACCGGATTGGTCCGACTCCATTCCCTTCCCTTCAACAAATTTCCGCTCTCTGTCCACCAGAGTAGTTCTTTCAGGACCGTTACATCTAATATCACTAACTGGTCCAGAGAAGTTTGTTTTTTGTCCCATCTTTCTAACAGGAATTTCTGCAGTGGTCTCATCTGCAACTGAGCCCAGTCTACTGCTGGTATCGTTGCCGTCATGAGTCCCAGCACTTTCATTATGTTTCTTAGGGAAGTTTTTGGTTCTTTTACCAACACCCAAATCTCGTTCTTTAATTTCTGGGCTTTCGCTTCTGTTAGGAAAATCTTCCTCTCTGTGCTGTCTATTAGAAGACCCAGAAAGGCGCACTGTTGTGAGGGCACTAAGTTGGATTTTTCCAAGTTTATGATCCATCCCAGATCTTTTAACAGTGCCATAGTCTTTTCCAGCTGTACCAACAGTGTCTCCCTGGAACTGTTTAGGACCAGCAGATCGTCCAAATACGGTATTATGCTGATCCCCAACTGCCTCAGGAAGGCCATTGGCTCTGCCAGAATTTTTGTAAAAATCCTGGGGGCCGATGATAGGCCGAAGGGAAGTGTCTTGTACTGATAATACAAAATCTTGTGGTTTAACCTTACTGCAAACCTCAAGTATTTTCGATGAGCTTCCTGAATCGGGATGTGCAGGTAGGCGTCCTGGAGATCCAGATTTGCCATGAACACATTCCGAGTCAGGGTTTGCCTCACCGAGAATATTGACTCCATTTTGAATCTTTTGTACCGAATGAACCTGTTTAGTCTTTTTAGGTTCAGAATCATTCTGTAATTTCCTGATGACTTTTTTACCAGAAAAACCTGGGAGTAATAACCCCTTTGAATCTGGCTCGAAGGAACTTTCTCTATTACTTCCTTTAGTAAAAGTTCCTGCAAAACTACTGGGAAGGCATCTTTTAGTTTTTGATCTTTCGGTAACTTTGTCACCAAGCACATAAATGGTGGAAGGGAAGAAAATTCTAAGTGATACCCTTCTTTCAGGGTTTTTAATACAAACTGACTTTTGGTAACCTTTTCCCAAACATGTGTGAATCTGGAGAGTCTTCCTCCCACTGGACCTGGGTTGTCAGGACTGCTGTCTGGGCCCCTCAGGGGTCTTACTTACTAAGGAATACTTCCTTTGTGGTCTTGATTGGGCCCAGCGTTTTCTAGTATCTATCTTTCTGTGGGTCTGACTAGTGGTAGGCCTATTCCTATTAACTGGTTTAGCGGGGTAGGCCTTCTTCTTTGTAGGAAACTTTTTCCCCAGTTCTGTGGACCTCGAGAGGATGTTATCTATGTCTGTACCAAATAACCGTTCCCCCTGAAAAGGTATAGAACATAATCTATTCTTTGAACTGTTGTCCCCAGACCACGTCTTAAGCCAAATTGCTCTGCGAGCACAGGAAATTAACGCTGAGGTTTTTGCTGAAGCCCTAATGATTTCCTGACATGCCTGTGTAAGGAAAGACATTGCTCTATATAAAGTGGGAAGAGTTGCCAAGACCTCTTGTGGTGGCACTCTATTCCCAATATGAGCCTTAAGGTTGTCTATCCATTTAGACATACTTCTCAGGACTACATCAGAAGCCATTGCAGGTTTAAATTGAAAAAGGGTAGAATCCCAAGCCCTTCTTAAAATGTGCTCTCCTCTGCGGTCCATGGGATCACGCAGAGATCCCATGTCTTCAAAACTCAAATCAGATGTTCTTGACATTTGACCAACTGGTGCATCCACTTTGGGACATTTCGTCCATGTATCCATAATGGGATCCTTAAAGGGATATTTTCTCTTTAAAGCTTTAGGCAGAAAAAACTTTTTCTCCGGATTATCCCATTCAGTTTTGACCATATCCTTCAAAACTGAGTGGATAGGAAAAGCTCTATCTGATTTTTTGATCAAAATTTCTTTATACATTTCATCCTGCTGTGAAAGCGTTGTCTCTTCCAGAGGGATACCCCACGTTTGATAAATATCTTTTAATAATAATTCCAAATCCTCTGTTAAATTATTTGAGGTACACTGCCTTTCTTCTGAATGGCTTTCCTCATCCAAAGAATCTCTAGAGGAATCCGGGTCTTCACCCTCTTCCTCTGGTTCCGAGGCAACCTCAATCTGAACAGGAGGTAATGATACATTCTCATTACCCAAATTCACTATTGAGATCCCACCACCTTGGTTCTCTGTGTTAGCATTAGTAATTGGTGCAGCAGCAAGTGACCATTGCTCATGGGTTACAAATCCTCTTTGGGCATTTTCAACTGAAGCTAACTGTTGCCTCAAACTAAAAATTTCCCTGAGGATAGCAGCTGAATCGTTATCTCGTTTGGCTTTATCACACCCCATACACAGAACCAACTGCCAAGAATCCGGAAGTGTAGTATTACAAACTTCACATTTCTTTGATTTCTTGGTAGCTTTAACATGCTTTTTATCCTCCGATTTAGAATCTCTCTAAAAAAATGTAAGACATAAAAGCATATTATAGCAGGACCACTTACACCCACGTGGAAGCTATACATATATATATATCTATATTCACATCTACCCTAATAACTATCAGTATAGATATGAATAGATATACAACATGCATCTGCATACATATGTACCTCACACATATGCAGGCTATAACAATGATATAAGTTATACAATGGTAAATCCTGTCATTGGTTAATAACCTTATAAACAAACCAAAAAAATAAGTTATAACAGCAGATGTATTCAATAACACAAGCTATAAGAAAAAACCAATACATCAAGCCCATTGCATAACTCATATCACTGCAAGGCACAGGCAGAAAAAACGTAAGTTCCTACCGCCTTCTGGTTATCGTCGGGCGCCTCCGACATGACAGTCCTCGTTGGTGGGGTCCGTGGGAGCTGGGAAAGTGCAGCTGCTGCCTCCGCTGCTCCTGAGAACTGGCTGATATGCCGCAATCCGCGCTGATCAGCTCAGCCACGCTGGTTCCTTCTTCCGGTTTCCGGCCAACAGCCGACAAAACCGGAAGATGACGCGGATGACGTCATCGCCGCACCTCCGGAATTTAAAAAACGGGAGGGAAAAATAAGACCGAATAGCGATCTTATTAAACAAGGCAATGACTTCTCCCAGCCCAGCGCGCCTGCTTCAAAAATGAAGCAGGACTTCTATAAATGGGATTTCTGCACAATCTGTGCTTTATATCCCTGACTATGCGGGTTATAGCCCCAGGTGCAAATAGCTCACACAGGATCTCCTGGTGGATCATTAGCTATTGCCCCCGGCTATCTCCAAACTATGGAGGGTTTTGAAAATAATAAATTAAAATAACAAACCGGCCGTTGACTAACAAGTATCAGCCTACACTCTGTCCCAGGGTTTCCTTAGGGAGGAAACACAAAAGAAATGAGGTGGGGAGGAAGGGGTGGGGCTTTTAAACTCTGTTTCCTGTTTTGTGTTTCCTCCCAGGGGGTGGAGCATGATTCCTCTCCACGTGGTCAAGCTGAAGGATGACGGGGAAAAACAGACCAGTCAAGGGAATCATGATCATCAAGAACCGGCACTGCCGGTGACAGATGCCCTCTCTTAGCCGGGCCTCCCTGGCCGCAGAGCTAGAAAACAATTTTTCGATGTTGGCCAATCTAGCACATACATCAGATTGCGACTTCCCGCTAATGACCATGTCACTTGGGGTACGGATAAGTCAAGGTGGGGTAGGCGATGAGGCCGGCGGCACTGACCCAGACGTCAGGGCCACCGACTGCCGCGTTATGGCCTGCTGAACACATGGTATGCACCAGCACATTATCCCCCGCAAGGGATACCCCCCAACCCACACACTGCCGGGACTGCCCCGAAGGGAGCCGGAGCCCGGTATCCTGGGGAGCCTCCATATGGTGATTTGTATGGTAGTCACAACAACCAGCGGGAATTACGCTAGAAGCTACCCGGGATGCCCCTTAAGTCCGTTAGTGGGAGGATTTGTAAGCCCTTATATTTTGGCCAAGGGACCCCAACAATAACAAAATGGGGGCCTCCGTAAGTAAGGTACACCCAGACAAGCACTCATACAGGCAGAACGTACAAAGAGTGTGGCAAAACATATAAAATAATATATAACATTGAATATAATATAGTATATACTACTAATAGTAATGTATATAATAATAATAATAATAATAAGGCATACTTATTTCTTCATGTAAGTAACAAACATAATGTATGCGCAAATAGTACAATAAAAGAGTAGCGTGAGGACAGGCATGAGCGGAGTCTTGAACCAGCAGTCTGTCATCTATCAGAGTCTGCTGCACTGGCTATGGTGCTTTCTGCAGGAGTTACACTAATGACGCCCAGCGCTAGTGGTTGATCTTAACAAGCTCAAGAAACCGCAAGATGGAACAATACAATGCCTCAGAGTTCTTGGCCGCCGCCGCGCTGGCAGAAGCCACAGACAACAAGCAAAGCCCCGCAGGGCACTCACCGCCCAACGGAAGGCGATCCCCAGCTGTTTCTTTATGCAGAAGGAAGGAGAAGCAGAAGGGCGGACCGGCGCGGATCGTGCGCCACGCCTGGCCCCGCCCCCTCCTCACCCAGCAACGCGATGCCGCTGACTGGGTGCCTCCGAGGACGCCAGAGAGAGTGGGGCAGGGTCGCCGCTAGCGCGCCGAGCGCCCGGCCTCTCTCCACACCGCAAGGAGAGGGAGAACTACACCGTCCATAGCAGCCATGACAGGGCGGCCGGCTCTCAAAACGGCCGCCGCAAGTATAAAACAAAGCTAAAATGAATGTAACAAGCACACGCACACACTCATACACCCATTCATTAAAGGATTACTTCCCGATGCTCCACAAAGGGAGAAATCACAGGCCCCCCTCCCATTGTGAGTAAAGGAATAAAAGGAAAGGGAGGGAGGGATCCCCAACTACGGTAGTAGACATGGGGAAACGGACAGGGCATCCCAAACCAGGGTCACCAACCTGGCAGCCGCCTACCCCTTGTAATGGGGTCACACGGAGGAGCGTGGCTCCTATCAGTACACCTGTTAAGGCGAGTCCTACCGTCACCCGGACCTACAGCCAAGGCTGGGAGGCATTAGGGGACTTAAGTATAAATAGGTCCGGGCAGAAAATAGGGATAAAAATGGCGGGGTGTGAACCTGGCGTACCTGCAAGGAGGAGACTTCATCTTCTGATTTGCTCGCCGACAATTACTGGGGGGATGTGTGGGAGGTCCCAGGTATTTAAGGGCAGGGAGGGGCTCCTTTTTTTCTATTCATCTCTGCAGAAGTTCGCCCTCTACTGGACATAACCCAAGTGTAATGAATACTTTCGAAGCAGGGTGTGAGACATACTTAGAATATAATTTTATTTATTCTTATTTCCTGGGTAATGCACTCATATTACAAATTCAGATAACACTAAATGACACCCATCTGCCCACCTGGAGACGATGTGCTGATCCGCGGGGGGATGCTGCGTGGCCGAGGACTGCCGCTCCAAGAGGCTTCTCGACTCATGGCTGCTGCTGCTGGTCTATCTGGAGAGTCTCCCCCTAATGATGCAAACACAAGGCAAGTGTGTTATCTAGCTGGTTCAGAAGCCATTTAGCATTTCACAAAAAAAAAAAAAAAGCAAAAACATATTTACATTTCAAATTCAACATTTACATTGGTATAATGACTGTGAAGGCCAAGAGAGAAACCAGGAACCCCTTACTAGATGGTATAGCTCATCCCTGGATTTGCATCCAATCTTCCCTTGGACTCCAGAATATTGGTGCCTTTCTCAATCAAAAAGAAACAGTCCCAGGCTAAGTGTAGATGTTTCCAAATATTTTTTCACAAAATAGGTGTTGTTCCGGGCACAGGGAGGCATCCCCCATTGCAGATACCCCCCTGCACATTAATGGAGTGAGTAATCTTACCTTTCTTCACAGCCCCCTGGTGAAATCCGGCACGGATCTATGCCCCTTGGCACAGATCTGTTTCTCATCCTTGTGGGAGTGCAGAATTGTTTGACCCCTTACCCATTCACAAGGAGTTTAATAGTAAAAACACATTAGTGAAAAAAATAATTACTAAACTAAATAAACTAGACTTGCATCCACTTTCTTCTCCAGGGCCAGAGGGGATGGGCATGGAGAGTAAACGCAAGAAAATCCCCTCCATGCCCTTCCCCCTGCCTAATGAACTAAACTGGCTGACAACTGGACTGTGAATGCACAGCTGCTGGAACCAGTACAGATTGGTACAATGCATTTTGCCTAGTTTTCAGGCTCCATTTGAGGGTTACTTGGATTGGCAAAGGGGGGTGTGCTCAGGGGTGGGGTTACAGTGGGACTAAAGTCCTTAGGTCTGCTATGATATAATGAGAATGGAGAAGCTAACAGCTGATATAAGCTGGCAGGTGTTGTACACGCAATTCTGGGTGACATGTCTCCATTTTCACCACACATAGGTTAAAGAGTTTGAAAGCCTTGCTGAAACTCCTAACTGCCCACTTGAGGGAGCTTTTCATAATCGTGCAACCATTTTTATTTTCCTAGTTTAAACATTTACATTTGGAGGCTGCAGACCATGGTAGGTTACCAAGGTGCAGAGTACTAATGTAATTGCTTGGAATTCCATCTGGATCCAGCAGTAATATGGACATTTAATGGACCATGCCAAAGAATAATCAAGGTAAAAAAAGTTAAAGACTGGTTAGTACACACATTAAACAGAGTTTTCCTTAAAAGACACAAGAGATAATAAAACTAAAGTTGAGGAGGCACCCCTCGTGTTGCATCTGCACTTACCAACGTTTTGCTGATTGCGGTTTTCACCAATTACCACACAGATTTCTGCAGGGACCTTTTTGGAGCCATCTTCCAACTTATTATTGGCAGGTTTTTTGGCCTTCTCCTCCCATGCAACAGTGCGGGCCTCCTCCTCACATGTTTCCTCTTTTACAGTTACATCTTGTGTAGTCATTGTCCGCACTCTTCCTCCTCCCTCTCCTAAGGAAATGAAATAGTGACACCCCATTAGAATCATTAGTGGATTTCGTCAACAACAAAATACCCAGGGCTTAATAAAGCACAATAGCGACTTAAAAAATATGCAAATCCCAAGACAGCAAAGGTTGCCTGTACAGGCCATCAACCCAGTCACGAGTGGCAAAAGAGCATGGAATGCCAATAGACAAGGCCTGGTTGGAGGACCGCTCCACCTGGTTTCTACATATAACAACTATTCAGGTTTAAAACAAAAATGTGGTGTGTAATGAAACTTGCTGGTCTTTAGTGAACAAATCATAGTTTTAGAATGCCTACATATTGCAACTAGAACAACTTAAAATCTCACTTGGAGAACATATGCACCTCAACTCTGAATAAGGTGCTAAATGAAATACATTTGAAATTCCTCAAACCCTACTGCGAGCTGACTATGTTCTTTAAGTAAGTTAAAGAATTCCACACAGCCGCTTTTAGCATAGAAATCATAGGTTTCCCAAAGTGAATTTAAAACCAGTCTCATGCACAATGCTTAACCCCCCCCCCCATATCTACCAAAACTTAAAAATTATATTTTTACTAAAATATGGCATGTATTAGAAGCTGTTATTGAGATAAAAGTCAGGAAAATCATATTACATAGCTGTTCATTATAACATTCCGTGATTCTGATCTGCCTCAAATGCTTCCTACTATAAATCTAATAGTTGGAAATATAGAAAATGAAAACCCGCGCTTTTTTTACATTAATTTTTTTACACAATTAGTTGAAAGTATGAATCCTGCTCAAACGTGTAAGAACCCAATATCCCCAATAGGCTCAGCAAACAGTAAAATAATTAGAATACACAGAGCAAGTGATTAGTTTAACAAAAAATAAAATTATTATGAATTGGCCCAAATCAGCCATAAAAAATCTGATGTTAAAGTCCTTTAATTATATACGTGAGTTTAATGAAGTCCCAGAAATTGACTTGTGGTGTTAAATTTTCAAACTGCAATTTATGCCAGATATCCCAAATCTCATGCAGCAGGTGTGTTTGAGCACTATTGAATACCTGCTGCATGAGATTTGGGATATCCGGCATAAATTGCAGTTTGAAAATTTAACACCACGAGTCAATTTCTGGGACTTCATTAAACTCATGTATATAATTAAAGGACCTTGACATCAGATTTTTTTATGGCTGATTTGGGCCAATTTATAAAAATTGTATTTTTTGTTAACTAATCACTTGCTCTGTGTATTCTAATTATTTTATTATAAATCTAATAGGCCTTGCTTGAAAGAGGAATAAGAAAAAAAGAAAAAAGATGGGAGGAGGAAGGGAGGAGGAGAAGGAGAAAAAAAAAAAAAAAAAAAAGAAGGACATTTGCTCTATATATGGGCGTTGGATCACTTTAAAGACCATAACCCTCCTGTGGCAGCTCTGGAATCTAAAAGAATCCCTGGCCAGCCACTAGCCTTCCTCTTGAACGTCCCAAATTGCCATGCCCCGCCATTTGAAACACCCGGCATCACTGGTAAACTCCCCTTCACCGGCGCCCCCCACGGTACTGTCTTTATCAGTGGAGATGTGCTCCCACACCCAGCCATTCTGATAGGCTGGAGGTGGAAGCGTTTCCCAGGCTACAGGGAAAGCGGGGATACAGCTAGCAGGCTATTCATGTCAGCCAGAAATCTTGAGATCTGCCAACCAGAGATCTCAAAAATGCCTGGTGGGTGTGGCCTCAATGGAAAAAAGGTTGTTTTGTTTTTTTTTCCTTTTTTTTTACCCGTCCACCGCCAAGCCAGCCAGCCATATTTCTGTGTGCACAGCTCACATCTGAACACGAGAGTTGTAATATAAGAATGGATATCTACTTTAATGGTTTTATTTAAAAGAAAGTTAGCTTTGAAAGTTTAAAAAATGCTTGGACAGAAAGGTTGCATCTACTACATAGTAAAAGGAGCACTATTGTGAAAATCTGGCCCAATGATAAATAGGCTGGATGGCAGAAGGGAGATTTACTTATACAATCGGCATCAAAATATCCAGACAGCCTTGTTTTTCATTTAATAAAAGGAAGAGGAAATCAGGGGTGACAGTCTCTGTCACCCAGATGCACTCAAGACATGTCACCCCAAGATTTTATTCCTACCAGGAGAAGAAAACCACAAGCTTGGTGGAATTTTTATTCAGTGACCCCCCTCCTCTCATTAGCTGACGTGTTCATACAGGATTTTAATATTACACAAGTTTGTGATACAGCTCCTTTAATGGCTCAATGTCACAACAGATTACAAATCTTATTAGTCAGGATATGAAAACCAAAAAGCTCAAGGAAAAAAAAAAAAAAAAAAAAAATCAAGCTTTTCTATTTATTTCAATTTCTCTCTAGAACCAATTTAGGAATCTCATCACAATATAAAATCATTAAAATAATAATAAAAAAAAACATAGCAAGAGTTTTTATACATCTCAGAAGAATCTAATTTCCTTTAAGACCCCCATCTAGGAATCTCATCGCAATTCTTCCCCTAATGAAATATTCGGACACGGTTCACGTTGCAGCCAGTGGAAAATTTTCAAGAGCTGAAGGGAATTTTCCACTGATGTATATTTCTGTCAATTTAATTTTTTTTCCCTCTTTCTATAAATTACAACTTGTCAAGAGGCAAAAGAGAATGCATGAACGAGCAGCAGGAAAATTTAGATTTAATATTTTCCGTAGCTTGCAAACCAAGAAGAAAAATTGTTAAGAAAATAATATGCAAAAAATGCAGTCAAGGTGGTGTGCTCAGAATTCTCTAGAAAGGCTGGAGGCTGATTTATTCCTGATTCGCTGAGCAGATTGTCATAGAGAGAGAAAAGTAGAACAAGGCTTGAAATGTCTCATTTGTATCAGGTTCCAAAAAATAGATTTAAAAAGAACACAACAGTGACTTCTACTTTCCTTAAAGGCTTGTATGTAAATGGCGTTTTTCATTCTGTTGATCTCATATTTTTAATTTCATTAAACATAGAAATGATCAGAGGATGAAGGAGGGAGGGAGGAAAAAGAGGTGGTCATTTGCTCCATGGACCTTAGTTATATTTGATAATTTATTAAATCTGATGGTATTGCAATCTAATGTTATTGGCTACGTCTTCTTACCCCCAAGATCCCTTCTCCCAACCCTTGAGCTTATGTACCACTCCCCTATGCCTGAAGATCAGAAACCGAGGTGACGCTAAGCAAGCAGGGAAATGCTATCCAGTAGCAGATAGAACTCTTCTATGGGAATCGGAAGGCAGGGCTGATAAACCACCGAGTTATAAAGGTTTTGTTCCAATACATCATGACTTCTCTGACCTCATTATGAGGATTTAGCTGCACTTTCTGTTTATGGCGACCAAACTGAATTTCACCAGAACAGCTGCCACTCAGGCCTGATAGTTAATCGCATCCACATTCACCACGAGGGAGCCCCCCCATCATCAGTCACAGTGATGCTGGCACACCCCCCCCCCCATTCACTGAAATAGAGCAAGCATGGCAGCATCATTCTGACTGTAGGAGGGGGGCGGCACCCAATCCTGAATGTGGATGCGACCGACTATGACGATTAGGTAGAGCACAGTGCAGACTAGGATCAATCATCTGGTGTAAAAAAAAACTACTTCTATACACCATATCCTACATTAGCCCTCTTCTTGTTTTTCTTGGCAGAACATAATTCAACTAGCCCCCATTTATTTTACTCTCTGGAAAAGCGGTTCTTCTACTCTTCAATCTCTAGGACTTGATAGATGCAAGCTGTATTGCATGTTTTTCTGCTTATGTGTGCCTTCTCTCATAGTGTAACAAAACCCAACATGAACGGCCCTGGAATCTTAAATATTCGAGGGGCGGTTGCTGGCCAAATCGGAATTCCCGCTGTGTAAAACCCCCCCACGTCGCAAAACTCATCTACTATTAGCGGCTGCATCCCCAGCATCTCTGAGCTGTGGGGTACTCCTGCCCCCAGCAATTCTCGCTTCCTATTGCCGTACACACAGCCATTTACAGAGCAACTAATATGCAAGGCAAATGGCTCTGATTGGATGAGAACCCCTGCATGTGCTGTTGGACCAGGAAAAGGTGGGATAGTCAAACTGACCTTCAGGTATTTTAGACTGGAGGTCAACTTTAACAACAAATGGACATTTGGGATTTTTTTTGCCCAAGCTCATTAATGGTTCTTCTTCTACAATACAAACCAGAACATGGTTTAACATTTTCTACTATCACGTCACTGTGAATATTCAATGATCCCAAACCGGTACAAAGAAACAAAGGCAGCGGAAACATTTCAACAAGGGCATCCAGAAAATGCCGGTGGTCAGCTAATTAATACAAACATTCTGATGATAACGTATTACAAACGACACTGTATGAAATTCTGGTTTAAAGGTTGCCTATTATTCCATGCTCATTTTAATAATCCTAATTAATTTAAATTACAATATATCACTATTTCCATTCATGAATATTTATTAAAATCCTACAGAGCGAGGAATAACAAAGTGATCAGTCATCAACCATGAAAGGTTGGAGCCTCAGTCTTCTTGCTCAGGGAATTGAAGGAGTTTAGTTTTAAACAGAGGTAGAAAGATTTATATAAAAAAAATAGTTGTTAAATTCTGACCCTAGTTTTTGTAATCTGTATTTTTCCATTTGATTACTATCCTGGTTAAAAAAAAAACAAAAAAAACATTCTCCATATGGATTGCCACTATTCCATATGGATGTATCTCATATCTTTTCTAGACTCACAATACTTCTAATACCAGGCAACGCATCCAAAACCCTGGGCATCTCCCAAGTTGAGGGGTTCCCTCAGCCTAGTCTACTCCACCATTAAGAAATTTGGTGAACACCAGGATTTCTCTTGATTCTGGGTCCTACATAGTTCAGTGCAGTGTTTCCCAAAGCTCTCAAGGCCACGTTTTGTGGATTTCAACATAGCTCCCTATATAGCTGTGAATGAGCACTAATTACTTCATCTCTGTGTCTCTGGGCTTTGGGGAAAGAATTGGGGGGGGGGGGGGAAACACTGGTCAAGTGTGTCCAATGGTGGTTCACCAATTGTGATCTGCCGTTTCCTGAAACTGATGCGTAGCAGCCAATTAAAGTGCCGATAGGCTCTCCTCATTTTATTACCTAGATCACTTCCACACAGTGGGAAAGCCAGCCTCCAATATGTCCAGTTTGGATTGCAAAATATGTGGTAATCAGCAACACCACTTTCCGTTGGGTTTGAATGCAGTCACCTCAATCTTCTCTCTTACCAAACGTGACACACTTGGGAAGTATTTTTGCTTTGGGAGTCCAGGTTCAACCTACTGAGAAGAATTAAGACTTCTACTCAGTCCATTGTCGTTTCCTTTATGTGGTCAATTAAATCAGTTAAAGCGGACCAAACCCCACATTTTTAACTAGTATTCCCTGAATTGCTCTCCCCATGCAGAGTCATTTTTTGGCAATTCCAGCTAATCCCCCCTGTTTTAGCTGTAAAGCCTCAACTCCTCCATTCATTACACAGTACAAAACCTGGTGCACCACTAATATAATTCTAAATCAAGGCGTGTTTAACACTAAACCATCAATGCAAAAAAGAAATGGAGCCTGGGGTATAGCAGCTTCCCCAGAGCCCACAAACTAAAGGAGCACAACCAATAACAGTATATACAATATTTTACTAAGAGAAGCACAACAAAACATACATATAAGACAACCATAAAAAACATTAAAAAACCACCACTGCTGTTTGTCCTGTATTACAATAAAATTAAGTCACATAAACCATCCTCATAAATAACCCGTATAGTGTAGGATCCTGGCCTGCTGAACACTATCAACTATCTAAACCTCTATAATACAAAAATCATGTGTATCTAAAGTAACCCTTTGTGCCGGCACAAAGAACACCTACCACTCACAAACAGAATCACCCAAGCAAGAAGCGAGGCATAGTATCGCGAAGCGCAGGTGGAAATACCCCCTGTGTCCTGTCCTTCCTCCCCGGTGATGCCTGCTCCTTTCTTTCATAGCTGAGTATTGCTCTTTGTTATGCACGTTTCTCTGTATGTCCTTAGTGTGCTTTAATTAGCATGCGGGTCACTATCTTAGCACATATATATATATATATATTAATTTGTTTATAATAAGTTGGAGTTGAGTATTTGGGTTTTTATATCATAATTAAGTTCTGCACAATGTACATTCATATTTTGTCTTTCACCAAAAATTGAAGTATTTGGCACCCTTACTTTGTTTATTTTTGGATTATATTTGATTCTGTTTGTGAGTGGTAGGTGTTCTTTGTGCCAGCACAAAGGGTTACTTTAGATACACATGATTTTTGTATTATAGAGGTTTAGATAGTTGATGGTGTTCAGCAGGCCAGGATCTTACACTATACAGGTTATTTATAAGGATGGTTTATGTGACTTAATTTTATTGTAATACAGGACAAACAGCAGTGGTGGTTTTTTAATGTGTTTTATGGTTGTCTTATATGTATGTTTTGTTGTGCCTCTCAATAAAATATTGTATATACTGTTATTGGTTGTGCTCCTTTAGTTTGTGGGCTCTGGGGAAGCTGCTATACCCCAGGCTCCATTTCTTGTCCTCCATTCATTACCATTTATGTGTCCCGGCATTTTGCAGAGGCCAACCATCAGGTCTCACAGCTTAGATATTTAGTGATCGAGAAGGTGACTCCTAATAGAAGGGGTGGGGACCTGCTAAACAAACTGCTACAACGCGAACTCTTTTGGATTTATGAACTTAAAACAAGGATTCCAATGGGTATGAATGAAGATTGCGATTTGGCACCTTTCTTTTGACTTGCCACTGTACCCTTGACTATACTAATACTTTGATTACATTTTTTCTTTTAGTTATTGATTGAACTAGATACTTTTCGCTCCATCCATCCCTTTGGATTATACATAACTCAGAAACTTGCTCCCTGCACGCAATTACTCAGATCCATACAGGACATATGTGCCAACCCAACACCTATTCAACCTTGAAGATACAGCTATGCAGAATTTATATTCCTTCTTGGTAAGAAATCACTTGAGTTAGGTATATAAGGGTTGATAGCCCAGCATTAATCCAGGTCATGTGATTTTGGATTTATCCTACCTAATTAAGGGACTGGTGGTATCACCCGTTTCCCACGGTTACATCTCTACATGTGCTATCCATGATTCTTATAGATACCCGTACCCTCATGCCTAGTATTTAGGTTATTAATTATCCACACAAGAGGCCTACGTTTGGGGCCATTTTAACAGGCAGCTAATATATGCTGCTAAATGAATATTCATAGCAGTATGCTTTAATCATTACATGTTTATTTCTCTGCTTGTTTACTTAATCCCATAACATATTTCTTTCTTGCATTTGCAGATGCGATCCCCCGTTGAAAACGTCCTCCGAATGCAGCTGTTACTCACCTTTCCTTGTTCCGCTGATGTCCGATGTGGCGAGCGCCCCGTGCGGCTGCGCTCCTCCACCTTATGGTTGGCAATACTCAGGCAGCCGAAAGGTGGAGGGCGGAAGGTCGGGACGCGCGTCACCGGAAGTGACACGCGATGACGCGTACGGAAGTGCGCGTCATCGCAGTGTCACAGGGCCGGCCCCGGGGGACGCGCGCGCTTTCTGCGCATAAAATAAGAGTTATGGGTACCCACTACAGGCACTCCGCTTCACTGACAGCCGCACTCCGACGATGCTCTGAAGAAGGGAAACGCTCACGAAACACGTGTCAGCAGCCGACGAAGGACTTTAGCAGCCAGACTGCCTGCAGCTGTTTCCTCACGCTGACTTTCTTGCTTACATGCTAACCGGGACTCTCCAGCAGCACACACTTGTGCCTCTTGCAAAACGAATCCTTAAAGGTATAAGCCACCAATATTATCTTTTACCTATATGACCATAGTGTCATTCCCACAGTATGTGGCTCTATCTTTGATCAGTATGCTTATTGCCTCAGAAGTTCTGCAACATCCTGCATATTGCCCCCAAGCCTGAAAGTGCAGGACTTCTGTGTGACCCCCTGTATATAGTGTATATTGGTATTAGAATTGTGTAAATAGGTGATGGTATTTTTGTATATATATGACTGATGAATTAATTACTTCACTGTGGATTTATGTACCATTGTTTCTGATATATAAATGAATCATTTTTTGCAACTCAAACTCAGTGTCAAGGTGTGCATTCATACACTTTCTAGTTCTGAATTACCATTTATGTGTGGCAATAATGTCATTGCCACACCTATGCAATGGCTGATCCTCTGCCATCTTGCATAGAGGAACAGCAGAATAAAAAGTGCTCCATGACAATTCAAAAAGTAAAAATACCCATTTCCAGTTCTACACCCAAAAAAGGGAGTATGGGCAGGGCTTTGGCCAAAATTATTTCACAAGTTCAGTGGCATTTGGTCCACTTTAAGTAAAAGGATTTACAAATCAACTGGGAGGCGATTTAGACTGTACTAATATACATACACGGAGAAGAGACACTGTAAAGGGGATTGGATATGACCGATGGATAGTCTTCCCCTCTGCCATAATTGGCTACTATATTCCGTTTCCATTTCGCCTTTCCATGGCCCAGATTATAGACTGAAATGTAGAAATTTAGATTGAGTCCTCCACCTTGTGTTTTCATTGTTGGTCGATGGTGGTGGCAATAAAAAAATGTATCCTCAGCCCCCTCTATTAGTAGCTATGCCCCCTTTGTGTCACTAAATTTCAAAGTCATTATCATCATAGTCATTCAATAAATTTGCAGATATGAAAGGGCAGTTAAAAAGAAATAACATGATGGTTAGGAATCTTTTTTCCCCCCGACAGCCAAAAAGTCTCTCTTTGATGTTTGTCAGAACAAGGAACAATTTCAGCATTTGTCTAAACATGAACAAGAGCCTTTGACAGAAAAAGGGAAAAAAAAAATCAGACGAAATTTAATTTAATGCAGAAAAAAAATCCAAATCTTTACTGCCTAGATTGGGATTGGGGATTGAATACTTAATTAAGGAAAAACAGAGGAATTTGTTTGATTACAGATAGTGTACAATGACAAGGCAGAGGAGTCTATGAAAGGCTAATTGGTTGGGGTATCAAAAAGGTCATACAGGCAAAAAAAAAAAAAAAAAAAAAAAAAAACACACACACTTGGCTCATCTGCCTTGAATATATGTACTTTTTAATAAAAAAAAATAAAAAAAGGAAAATAAAAAAAAATTATTGCACCACATGTTGGAAACAGCGGGGCGGGCCATCTGCATGAAAAATTAACCTGGGGCCTTGAATGAAATGTCAATCACCCAACCACCCTGTAGCAGTGTGACTGTACTGGTTAGTCACTCAAGTCGATCTGTCAACCAATCTATGGCTGCCATGCAGAGACCCACCCCCCGGGAGAGTGATAACATAACCAACCAGTAACTATCAACAATGATAACAATCACCATACAGGGGATCCAAGGATAATGAAAAACAAGGGTGGGATGGAGCAGGACGTACTGTTTACTCATAATAACAATTCTACAGGTGAGTAATAACAGAATTGTATTATTCTTAGTAAACAGTACGTCCTGCTCAAGATAAGATTCTTTACTCTTGGGACATCCAATAGCAGTGTCCGTAAAGTAGGGTGGGATCCCAAAAGGTAACAGCAGACAGGTCAGACCACTGCCGCCTGCAGAACCTTGCGGCCAAAAGCAGCATCAGGTGAGGCCCTAACATCAACCTTGTAAAACTTGGAAAAAGTATGAACAGAAGACCAAGTAGCGGCCTTGCAAACTTGTTCAACAGAAGCGTGGTGCTGAAAAGCCCAGGAGGCCCCAATAGCACGAGTAGAATGAGCAGTAAGGCGGAAGGGAGGATTGTTCCCCTTAGCAGAGAATTACAGCCTGATGGATCCATTTGCTGACAGTAAATTTAGCAGGAGCCAAACCCTTCCTAGGACCAGAAGGGATCACAAAAAGAGCATTGGTTTTCCTGAAAGATGCAGTAGTCACCAGATAGTACCTCAGATTCCTAACCACATCCAAGGAATGCAAAAATACCATTTTGTGAGTACTCACCTGAAAAATGGATATTGTTGGTGTGCCACACACCCCGCTTCACTTTTAAATATTCTTCACTTATTGGGTTAATCCACCGCCAGGTGACGTAGTGCAGAGAGGAAGTCTTGTAACGAGCCCCCTTCCGGCCTATATATACCTGGTACCTCCCTTCAATCACCAGTATATTAAAAAGCAGAAAGACAAGGTACCAGTATTCCACCGGTAACCTCAAAATCAAATTTGATATAAATAAAAAGCTTCACCATATAAAGGCTTCGGAACTACCGAAAAAAGGGTGGGAGTTAGGCGGGGTGTGTGGCACACCAACAATATCCATTTTTCAGGTGAGTACTCACAAAATGGTATTATTCTTGGTGTGCCACACACCCCGCTTCACTTTTAAATATTCTTCACTTATTGGGACATCCAAAAGCAGTGTCCACAAGGGATGGGCAACTAAAGGCTGGGTGAAGCATAAAACTTAAATGACTGCAGTCTGCAGAACCTTGCGGCCAAAAACAGCATCCGCTGAGGCTTGCACATCAACTTTGTAAACCTTAGAAAAAGTATGAACAGAAGACCAAGTGGCGACCTTACAAACTTGTTCAACAGAAGCTTGGTGCTGAAAAGCCCAAGACGCCCCAATGGCGTGAGTAGAATGAGCAGTGATACGAAAAGGGGGAACTTTCCCCTTAGCAGAATAGGCCGCAGTAACGGCCTGACGTATCCACTTGCTAATGGCAGATTTGGCTGGTGCCAAACCCTTCTTAGGCCCATGGGGCACAACAAAAAAGGAATCCGTCCTACGAAAAGGAGACGTGATAATCAAGTAGTACTTAACACAGCGTACTACATCCAAGCAATGCAACACCCTCTCTTTGTCATTCCTAGGATTAGGACATAAAGAGGGAAGAACAATGTCTTGGTTCAAATGAAAAGCAGAAACAACCTTAGGAAGAAAGTCTGGCTTGAACCGAAAGACCACTTTATCCTGATGCCTCTCAAAGTAAGGCGCCTGGATAGACAAGGCCGCCAACTCTGAGACACGCCGGACCGAAGTGATAGCTACCAAGAAGACAATCTTCTGAGTCAGGGTAGACAAAGCAATATCTTGCAAAGGCTCAAAAGGAGGAGCCTGAAGAGCAGAAAGAACCAAATTCAAATCCCAAACCGGGAGTAATGGTTTTCTGGGAGGCCGCACATGCGTAACCCCCTGGAAAAAGGTTTTAACTAAAGGCTTAAGCGCAACACGCTTCTGAAAAAAAGATAGATAAGGCAGAAACTTGCCCTTTCAACGTACTAAGCTGAAGACCAGAGTCCAGCCCTGATTGTAAAAACTCCAGAATCCTGGAGACTGAAAAGACCCTACAAGGAAAAGATCTTATCTCGCACCAAGCGATATAGGCTTTCCAAGTCCTATAGTAGATGATAGAAGAAGACCTCTTCCGAGCACTGATCAGAGTCTTAACGACTGAATCAGAAAGACCCTCCTCCTTCAGGATGGAGGTCTCAGCAGCCAGGCCGTCAAACCTAGTGCTGGTAAATTGGGGTAACACAATCGACCCTGAGTTAGCAGATCGGGCCGAAGAGGCAGAACGACTTGGTCCACTGCCAGCCGAACTATGTCTGCGAACCACACTCGCCTTGGCCACCTTGGGGCCACGAGAACGGCGGACACCCTTTCCAGAGCCAACTTCCGAAGCACCCTGCCTAGCATGGGTATCGGAGGAAACAGGTATAGAAATCCCAGATCCCCCCAGCTCAGGGACATGGCGTCCACTGCCAGAGCCAGAGGATCCTGGGAGAGCGACACGAAGCTCGGGAGCCTGCGATTGTGACGAGAGGCAAACAGGTCCACCTCCGGTGTCCCCCATCGGAGACACAGTGAGCGAAACACCCGAGGATGGAGAGCCCATTCTCCCAGGCGGGGAGAGCCCCTGCTCAACCGGTCCGCTTCCTGGTTCTCCACTCCTGGAATGTATACCGCCGAGAGACAAGGAACATGGGCCTCTGCCCAGGTCAGGATCAGGGACACCTCCCTGAGAGCACTCAGGCTGCGAGTCCCTCCCTGATGATTGATGTAAGCAACCGCTGTTCGATTGTCTGAACGCACCTGAACCGGAAGGCCCAGGACGTGCTGAGTCAGGAGAGCAAGCACCTGACGGATGGCTCTCAGTTCCAGAATATTGATGGGTAAGTGGGCCTCCTGAGGTCCCCACTGCCCCTGGAACTGCAGCTCCTTCCAGAATCCGCCCCATCCCGTCAGACTGGCGTCCGTGGTGACAATTTCCCAAAGGGGGGTCAGGAAAGACCTGCCCTTCACGAGATTGGTCGAGACAAACCACCACTGGAGGGACTGCCGGACCCGGGAGGACAACTGGAAGGGCTGATCCAGCGACCGAGGCTGTCGGTCCCAAGACGCCAACAGATAAAGCTGAAGCGTCCTTGTGTGGAATTGAGCAAAAGGAACTGCCTCGAAGGAGGCAACCATCAAACCTACCAGCCTCATCCCCAGACGGATGGACGGCCGAGGATTGGAGAGTAGGACCCGAGCCAACTCCTGAATCAGATGAATTTTGGACTGGAGAAGAAACACTCTGTGCTGATGAGAGTCCAACTGCATCCTCAGGAAGGACACTACCCTGGCCGGAGCGAGGGAGGACTTGGGGAAGTTGATCACCCAACCAAAGCTTTCCAGTGTGGAGACCACCATGCTGGTGTCTGTCTCTGATTGATTGAGCGACGGAGCCATGATGAGAAGGTCGTCCAAATAAGGTACGACACGAATGCCCCGAGATCTGAAAATGGCCATGACCCCTGCCAGCACCTTGGTGAACACTCTTGGAGCTGAGGTAAGGCCAAACGGAAGTTCCACGAATTGATAATGCTAATCCTTCATCACGAATCGAAGAAAACGTTGATGAGCGTGGCAGATGGGAACATGAAGGTAAGCATCCTTGATGTCTATGGACGTCATGAAGTCCCCTTGCCGAAGAGAGCCGACGGCAGTACACAAGGTTTCCATGCGAAACTTCCGAAACCGGATGAACCTGTTGAGTAACTTCAGGTCCAAGACGGGACGAACTGACCCATCTTTCTTGGGGACTGCGAACAGATTGGAGTAGAAACCGAGGCCCATCTCTAAGCGCGGTACCGGCCGGATGACCGCCATCTCTAGCAGATTCTTTACCGACGCCAGGAGCCCCTGTGCGGCCAAAGGATCGATGGGCACCCGAGACCAAAAGAACCGTGAAGGAGGGCGAGACTCGAATTCCAGCTTGTAACCGGATGACACTATCTCCTGAATCCATCTGTCCGGAACTTCCCGGTTCCAAACCTGGGAGAAGTGTCGTAATCGTCCCCCCACCCACACGGGTGAGGGCAGCCCCTCATTGCTGAGCGGGCTTACCGGCAGGTTTGGGCTTGGAGCCCCAGGACTGGGCGGGACGGCCACGGCCCCTCCCCCGAGTCCAACCTGTACGACTGGTAGAGGGAAAGGAAGCCCCCCTACCCGCTCTGTATCCTCGAAAGGAAGGCCTACCAGAACCTGCCCCCCTAAAGGGGCGTTGAGGCCTCCTGCGTTGTGGCATCTTACCACCTTTCGCGACAGAATCAATTCTCTCCCCAAACAGACGCAGCCCCAAAAAGGGGAGAGCTGTGAGCACCTTTTTAGAAGCTGAATCCGCCGACCACTGTCGCAGCCATACAGACCGACGAATGGCCACCAGCATTGCCGCAGTCTTACTACTCATAGCCAGCGCATCGTCCTGAGCGGATAGAACATAGGACACAAAAGATTCACACTGCTTAAGCGCAGTGAACTCTTTACAAGCGGGATTGAGATCCTCGTATAGCCCCTGGATTACAGATCTGACCGCCAATAGAAGAAGGGCCGAAGCGCACACCGGGCGCATCGTTGACCCAGCATAACTAAAACCATGGCGAGCATATTGGTCAATCCGACGATCCTCCCCATCTTTAGGGACAGTGGTCTCAGCAGACTGTACCATAGCCGTGCTGGAGAGCCCTAGCACAGGGGTATCGACGTCAGGAGGGACGGACCAAAGCTTCACCAATTCTGGCGGAAAGGGATAACGCTTTTCCCAACTGGAAGGGATTCCAGATAACCGCGTGGGATGTTCCCATTCCTTAAGGACCACCTTCTCAAAGTGGTGCTGTCTGGGAAAAACCAAACGCGGCTGAGGCTCTTTAAACAACTGGCCCCTTGGCAGGGTGACAGCCTCAGGCGGATCTAAATTCAAAATCTCAAACATTTGAGCCAGAATAGAAGGGGTGTCAAGGGCAACCCCCGCCGACCAATCGCCAATCGCATCAGCCTCAAGCTGATCTGCAGGCTCATCTGACTCCAAGAGGAATTCTTCCTCATCCGGGGAGCCATCGGACCATTCCACAGGCTCACATAACTCGTCCTGTGGAGCCGAAGGTACCGGAGTCAGGCGCTTCCGTTTTGCAGGGGCCTTCAACCCTGCTTTAACGGGCAATACTTTCCGGAGGCTGGCCAACCTTGCCGCCACCTCGGATTGCAAATCCCCACTTTTGATAGTGTCATGTGGGGTCCAGAACAGGGAGGGAGAGGCAGGAGATGATGGAAGTTGCGACGGGCCAGCAGCCGGATCAACAGACTGACGCGCAATGCTCTGCTTTGCACAAGGAATGCAAATAAAGACATCATCAGCCGGGAGCGAAGCCCCACATCTTACACACCCCCTGGACGGCTCTGACGAGTCGTTTCCGGCAATAACGGAAGCCTCCATATTGGTGATTTATGGTATCGCAATTACTTGGACTTTTAAGGCATAAGCCAACCCGGGTTGCCCCCTTATAGAAAATGTCCCGGAAGGGAGGGTTTTTATTATATTACTTTTTTTTTAAAGAAAGGTCCCCCTTAATAATCTAAATAAGACTAGCCAGGCAACAGAGCCGGAGGGCCGCTATAATCAGGGATCCCAGGATCTGAAAGGAAAGAAACAAACCATCAGATCCCCATATGAGTGTAACACATCCAGCATGTCTTATGCACAATCATAATTATAACAATAATAAATGATAAGAGTGCCTCCTTAAAAGCTTGCCCCCATAATAAGAGAATAAGGACAAAACATCCCACTCTCGGCCCCACAAGAGTGGGGCCGCTTACCTGACAGGGCCGAACGCAGGACCGGAGGGACAATGTAGCAGCAGCAGCAATAAACAAACACATGTGCTGCAGCGCGCGCCCCCCCCCCACGTGACCCCTTTTAACAGAGACAGGAAGGAAGTGAGGCTGGGGCCGCCGAGCGACGCTACAGTCGGCGCCACGCTCCCATCACCGCGTCACCGGGAGCCGCCCCCTACAGCCCGGTCAGCGCCGATTCAATAAGGGATTGCCAGCAGCTGCGCTGGTTTACACACAGCCAGGCGGCGGAGGAGGGGGAAGGAGAAGCATGAGCGCAGCCACACAGGCTGCCGCACGGAGACAGCGGGGAAGGGGGGAGGCGGGAGGGGGCTGCAGACTGAGGCGGCAAGCCAACCTGCTGAGCGCGGTCCGCCCCACCCGCCCCCCTAAAGCTGACCAAAATACTGCCCACTATTAAAAAAGGATCTGCCCGAAGAGCTCCCGAATAACAGACTAAGCGCACCATGCTGTGCAGTCTGTTCTTATGCACACATATGTAAAAGACAGCAATACAGTGAAACACATACATAATACACAACCCTCTATACCCCCCCCCCCCATAGTGAAGGGAGAAGGGACCGTAATGGGAGAGTAAGGGGCTAAGGGGACCCTCGGGACAGGGGCATCCCATTTCCGCATCACCATGCCGGATAGCCGCATTGCCCCACGCATGAGGTCGAGCGGTAGGAGATAAGCTCCCAGGCACTTAAAGCGCCATCTACCATTTGCCCGGTGAGCAGCCTAGGCTGGGAGGCTTCCATTCCACCATAAAGGTATACAAACTCAAACCGGGCAGAAATAGACCAAAAGGGGGGTGGCGGGGTAAGAATACTCCGGCCTACCTGTAAGCAGGAGACTTCCATCTTCTGACTTGTCAGCAAGCAGAGAGAAAAATACTGGTGATTGAAGGGAGGTACCAGGTATATATAGGCCGGAAGGGGGCTCGTTACAAGACTTCCTCTCTGCACTACGTCACCTGGAGGTGGATTAACCCAATAAGTGAAGAATATTTAAAAGTGAAGCGGGGTGTGTGGCACACCAAGAATACCCTCTCCTTAGCGTTACTAGGATTAGGGCACAAGGAAGGTAGAACAAATGTCCTGATTTAGATGAAAGGCAGATACAACCTTAGGCAGAAAATCTGTCTTGAAGCGAAACACCACCTTGTCCTGGTGTCTCTCAAAGTAGGGGGGCTGTATGGAAAGCGCCGCCGACTCAGAAACACGCCTAACAGAAGTGATGACCACCAAAAGGACAACCTTGAGAGTAAGAGTGGCCAAGGCAGTCTCCTGCACAGGTTCAAAGGGAGCACCCTGCAGGGCAGACAGGATCAAGTTAAAATCCCAGACAGCCAACATGGCTTACGTGGAGAATGCCCATGAGTAACCCCCTGGAAAAAAGTCCTGATCAGAGAATGCTGGGCAAAGGACCTCTGGAAGAAAACAGCCAGGGCAGAGACATGACCCTTCAGAGTACTGAGTTGAACACCAGATCCAAACCATGTTGGAGGAACTCCAGAATCCTGGGAATAGAGAACACACGACAGGGAAGAGACCTAGACTCACACCAGATAATGTAGGCACGCCAAACCCTATAGTAAATGGAAGAAGACTTCTTCCTAGCCCTAATCATGGTGTTAACGACAGAGGCAGACAGCCCCTTTTCCATCAAGATTTTTCAGCAGGTTCAGGTTTCAGAAGGTTTCAGCAGCCAGGCCGTCAAAGTCAGGGTTTGTAAATTGGGATGGCGTAAATGTCCCTGAGTGAGCAGGTCTGGAACCTTGGGCAGAGCGTACTGATCTACTCCCAGCTGCGTTATGTCTGCGAACCACACTCTTCTTGGCCACCTGGGAGCCACCTGGATTGCTGGCACCCCTTCCTGAGCTATCTTGCGCAGAACCCTGCCCAACAGGGGGAATGGAGGAAAGACATACAGAAGCTGAAAATCCTGCAATGACATTGTCAGAGCATCTGTGGCCAAGGTCAGGGACAAAGCCTGGGAGCTTGTGACGGGACGCAAACAGATCCACATCTGGTTGGCCCCAACGGTGACACAGATTGAAACACCCTGTCGCAGAAGGGCGAGAGGTCCCCCTGCTCAGAGAGTCTGCCTGCAGATTCTCCACCCCCGGAATGTACACAGCTGAAATGCAGGGAACATTGTCCTCCGCCCAGGACAGGATCAGAGACACTTCCTTGAGCGCCCCCTTGCTCCGAGTCCCTCCCCGATGATTGATGTAGGCAGCCGCCGTCTGGTTGTCCGAGCGTACCTGAACAGGCCGGCCCCGAAGGTGTTGAGTCAAGCGAGCCAGAACCAACCTGATCGCCCCCAGTTCCAGAATGTTGATAGGTGTGTGGTCCTCCTGAGGGCCCCACCGCCCTTGGAACTGTAGGGAACTGCAGAAGCCCCCCCAACCTGTCAGACTGGCATCCGTGGTGACCGTCTCCCAGCAGGGGGCCAGAAAGGATCTGCCCGCCAACAGGTTACTGGAGTCCAGCCACCACGAGAGGGACCGCCTGGCTAGGGGGGACAGAACAAGGACCTGGACCAGGGACGCAGGATCCTTGTCCCACACTGACAAGAGGTGGAGTTGCAGAGGCCTCATGTGAAACTGGGCATAAGGGACCGCCTCGAAGCAGGACACCATCAGGCCCACCAGCTGCATCCCCTGCCTGATGGAGGGATGGGGGCAAGAGAGCAGGAACTGAACCTGCGCTAGCAGACTGTCCACCTTCTGTTGAGGAAGAAAGATCCTTGCCTGAACTGTATCCAGATTCATTCCCAGGAATGGCGTCACCAAGGAGGGAGACAGGGAAGACTTGGGATGGTTGATCACCCTGCCAAATGACTCCAGGGTGGACACTACTCCGCCTGCTGGAGGGGCTGAGAAGTGATGAGAATGTCGTCCAAATAGGGCAGAACGCAAATGCCCTGAGCAGAGCCATCACTCCTGCCAGCACCTTGGTGAACACTCTGGGAGCTGAAGGGAGACCGAAGGGCAATGCCACATATTGGTAGTGCTGATCCTCCAGAGCGAATCTGAAGAATCTTTGATGACCTGGAAAGACAGGAATATGAAGGTAAGCATCTTTGATGTCCACTGAAGTCATGAAGTCCCCTGGACGCAGGGAACTGATAGCAGAGCGCAGAGTTTCCATGCGAAAGCGCCTGCATCTGACAAATTTGCTGAGGATCTTCAAGTCTAGGATGGGCCTGACTGACCCATCTCTTTTGGACACAGTGAAAAGGTTGGAATAAAAACCCTTCCCCCTTTCTCGTAAGGGGACCCGACAGATGACCCCCAGCTCCAGAAGGCTTTGCACAGCCAGAATCAGAGACTGAGCTGACATAGGGTCCTGAGAGATCCGGGATCTGATGAATCTTGGGGGGGGGGGGGGGCAGCAAACTCTATCTTGTAACCGGAGGACACTACCTCCTGAAGCCACCAGTCTGAGACATGAAGCCTCCAGATGTGAGCAAAATGCTGAAGCCGTCCTCCCAACCGGATGGGTGAAGGCGTCCCTTCATGCCTGAGGGGGCTTGGGGGAAGGCTTAGGCTTGGAGCCCCAGGAAGAGCCAGGGCGTCCACGTCCTCTGCTCCTTCCCCAGAAATCTCCTCGGGCCCCCGTAAAGGAAACCCCCTTCCCCAGTCTGGATCCACGGTAGGGGAAAGTAAAGAAGCCCGGGCCCCGAAAGGGCCGAGAATGCCTCCTGCGCTGGGGTAACCTGCCTCCCTTAGCAAACAGGTCCAGGTGGTCCCCAAATAGGCGTAGTCTACTGGGAAACTAGGCGTAGTCTACTGGGAAACCCAGTGAGAGCCTTCTTGGCAGCGTTGTCAGCTGCCCACTGGCGCAGCCAAACCGAGCGGCATATAGCCACCACCAAGGCACAGGCTCTGCCACACATCCTAATGGTATCATCCAAGGCAGAGAGGACAAAAGCAACAAATACCTCACAGCGCGAGAGTGCATTATACTCTTCACTAGACATCATCAGGAGCACCATCTAGGACACTTTTAAGCAGGGTCCTAATAGCCACAGCTGTAATGGCAGAAGTACAAACCGGGCGCAGCGCCGTCCCCACACAGGCAAAGGCATGGGACGCCAGCTGATCAATACGCGGGTCCTCACTATCCCTCAGAGTAGTAGAGTCAGGCGAATGCATGACAGAGGTGTTAGACAAACCCAGGATTGGGGCATCCACTTCTGGAGGGGATGACCAACGCTTTACCACATCAGCAGGAAAGGGATATCTCTTATCCCAACTCTTAGGGACTCCGGGAAGCCTGCTAGGACGCTCCCATTCCTTGAGCACGAGATTATTGAAATGAGATTGTTCAGGGAACTCTAAACGTGGCTTGGCACTATGAAACAATTCCCCCTGCTGCTTAGGAGCCGCGACCGGGGGAGAAATAGCAAGCACTTCAAAGATCTGAGCCAAAAGCCTATCAGTATCATCTGGGGCCCAGGGATCAGAGCCAGAATCATCATAACCCTTGGGCCGCTCATCAGATGACTACGAGTCAGAGAACAATTCCCCTTCTTCCAGGGGAGTATAACCAGACATATCAAAGAACTCTTCAGCCTCCATAGGGAAAACAGTGACATCAGGCGTCAAATGCCGCCTCTTAGCAGAGGCCTTACGCACCATGGTATTAGCAAGCAACTTTTCAACACTAGCCAGTCTAGCAGACACATCAGGCTGAGATTCCCCATTGGTATGCAGCTCACAGGGAGTCAAATTTAAGCTTGGGGGAGTAGGCGAAGCCATACGTGGCACAGGCCCAGCTGCTGGTAAACCAGGCTGCAGCGCAAGCACCTGCTGGGCACATGGTGCACAAACCCGCACATTGTCAACACTTGTAGGGGACACCCTACACGCCACACACAGCCGGGCTTGTCCCGAAGGAACCCCGAGCACATTATCCTGAGAAGCCTCCATATGGTGATTATAGCGGCCGATAGGGATTCACGCTATAAAAGCAACCCGGGATGTCCCAGAAGCCCGCTAAGGAAGTGGGAGGAATTAGCACACTAGGCCTCAAAAAGTTTAATAATTAAATAGAGGGGGTAGGGCCGGGAGAAACAAATTGAGTTTGACCTGCCTGTAAGACAAACGAAAAACCCCGTAAGTGACATGCATACATGACATTAGGTAAAATAAACAGCCCGTGAGGGCACTCACGGACCACGGTAGGTAGGAAGCCAGCCACGCAGCACGAAGAGCAAGAAAAAATGGCCGAGTATACCTCGAGGGGCAGGCCGCGGAGACAGTGATCAGTGATGCGGAACGCGCCATCCGCAGGCACCGTGAATGCACAGAAGCACACACACACTCACCCCCCCCCCCCCGAGAACTACACGGGAGAACGAGCCACCTACCAGCCACCTACTGTAGGACCCACCGATAAGACAGGGGCAAAGGGCAATAGCGTGGGAGGGGCATCCCATAAGGCTCACCATATGCCTATACCGCCTACCCTTTGGTGGGGGATTGCGGTGGAGCAACGCTCCTAAGCACCTGACAGCGGTACTGCCTACCGTCACCCGCACCAGCGCAGCCAAAGCTGGGAGGCACATTAATAATGGAACGGGTGGGAATAGTCCTACAGGGCCGCAGGCTAATAGCCCCACTCCCCTGCGAGAAGAGAGAGCCATCTTCTTGTCCTTCGCAGTCCAAACTGCAGAGAAAATCTGGGGATTTGTGGGAGGTCCCGGGTATTTGAGGGGCCGGGAGGAGCCAATTTTACAGTCTCTGCAGTCCAGCGCCATCTGGTGGAGTAATACCCAAAAGTAAAGAATCTTATCTGGAGCAGGACCTACTGTATACTAAGAATAAAGAACTAAAAAAGTAAATGCTATTTCAAAGAAATGTAAAGCTTTCCGTTGTGATGCCCAAACCAATAATTTGTTGTTTTTTTTTTGGGGGGGGGGGGGGGGATGCTCTTTAAAAACCAACACATTTTACTTATAGGGTTACACTTGTTCTATAGCATTAAAAACATTTTTTAAAACATGCAGCAACATTGACCTCAATCTGATGGTCATTATTATAACCGTTACAATAATTAATTTTTAAAAATGGGGAAAAGTGGTACACATGTTAAATTATTAAGATCAAAAAACAAACCCAATAAAAAAAAAAAAGATAGGACTTTTCACTTGTTTTTGCTTTCATTTTTCTATGTTAGTTATAGTGTTTCCATATTTTTTTTGAGAACTCCCCAATTATTTTGTGCAGGGTTTCATTAATTCTCCTCTAACTTTTTCTCTTAATTTCAATAACTTAAACCCTTAAAAAAAATAATACTCAACCACTACCAGCCGTAGCCAGAACCTCCCAGGTGCTGAGTTTAGGTTCACATTGTTCTCCATGCAAATTCTTGCCCATTCTGGAGGTAGCAAGGAGATAATTCTATGGGACAGATAGCATAGCTATGACCATGTCCATCATAACCATGTAGATTTTGGGCCATTCCCCCTTATCACCCCCCCCCCCTTTATCTGCGGTGTTGCAACATTTAATGGGATCATAATGATCAGGTCAAAGCTGTGGTAGCACCTACACACCAAAGACTTCATGACACTCCTTTTACTCCACCACCCACCATGATTTACATCAAAAATCAGTAGAATGCTAGATCTACTGCTGTGCAAAAGAGGAGGTCCTATCAGATTTTTAAAATAAAATTGCATTTCTCTTACTGAAGAGTTGAGAAGGTTTGTAGACCTCCCACCAGAATTTATGGGCCCCACCATGCTGTTACACCCAGGGATCTGCTTCTGGGTGCAGAGCAATATAGAGTGTTTTTAAGTGCATATACAGCAGGAGGGCTGGCTGAATGATATTGGGTGCAGAGGGTTCTCTGGCTCTACAGTGATATGGGGGGGGGTTAATTAATATATTAGTGCTGCAAGGTTGTAAAGCTACCATGATCAGTGTCTTTTTATGCATGGTTTTGCCCTACCCTGTACTTAGATGGCGGTCTGTAGCAGCCCAGAAGCTCAGTTTTCCCCTCCCTTCGATGGTAAAACCCGAGCCTCGTGACTGGCAGTTGGTGGTCACATGGTCTGCTGAAGAGTGGGGGCACGTGACTGCTGGCAGATGACTTCGGGACTCACTTTTGCTGGATGAAGAGAAGAGAAAGGTAGGAAAAAACAAGCTTGTAGTGGGTTAATGAGCAGGTGAGGGCAATAGGGATGCTCCCCTGTGCTGAGTACATGGCGGACCAACACCCATTATGTGTAAAATAAGTAATGGCCCTGTAATTCAGTTTTACTGCTGGGCCCAAGACACCCTATTATGACCCTGGGAGCCTACACTGTATAGGATGGTTGGCCACCTACCGCTTCAGTTAGCTTTTTTAGTGGAAAAGATTAAAGGGACAGCCCAGGGAGGTGCAAAGCCAGCCTACAGTCCTGGTGGCTGAACCATATGAATCTGCCTGGCCACCAATGGGCATACATGTGTCCACCTCGCATTTGTTATACCCCACATGACGGGCCACCTGCTGCCAATGAATGACGGAGCTTGCAGCAGCAGGGGCAGGCAATAAGGCCGGATGGGTTGGCTGTTGGAACATAACCAGTGAGCAGCGAAACTGAAGCATTCTAAAGTTTAAAATCTTGTTCCGTAAAAAAATATATCTGTATTTAAAGTCTTAAATCAAAACCATAAAGCTAAAAATATACATTACCAACTTAACAGCTTTATCTGCATACATGTTCTAAATATGGAAATTTATTTTTTTTATATAAATGGAAATCATTTTAGGTACACATTTTTGATTTTTTAAAGACATCAATAGTCTGCTTTCCCTTTTATTATATATGGAAATCTTCTTGGGTACAAATAAATATTATATTATATTTAGATTATATTTATATTATATTTAATATATATATATATATATATATATATATATATATTTATTATATTCCTATTTTAATGAAAAGTTATTTACTTTGATATTCCCCAAATACCTTATTAAACATTAAATAAACATTATTAAACTTTTTTTCTTATTTACACAAATTGGTCTAAATATAAAAATCCTAAAAAAAAAAAGATACAAGATATACTCAGTATTTCCAAAATGTGGACCCATCTGCATTAAATATTTTGCTTGTAAAATAGCTAATACATTATTTTCTATTTTTCATTTTTTTATCTAAAAAACAGCTCAGAGAAAGAAAAAAAAATCATCTGCATTTTAAATTGAAGTAGCAGTGAAAGCGCATCACAATTTCATGTAACAAAAGAATAGGTCTGTTACAATTTTTTTTTTCTTCCTGCCAATGATTCTTACAAAATAAAACCTTTTTTTAATTTAAATGCTAATGCACTGAATTAAATTTTAATAACAGAGGAAATTGAAAAGCTGAGCAAGAATATTGGAAATAAATCCAGGCAGAAACAGCAGAAATTAAAAATTCTAGTATGTGGGATGATGGCAGTTAAGCTATTTTATAGGATTACATTTTTTTTTATTTTTGAAAGCAGGAAAAAAAAAAAAATCAGATCTTGCTGACTACAGAGTATTAAATCCGCAGAGCCGTGATTTATTTTACTCTCTCACCCAGGGGAACAGGTCTCTCTTTCATGTTGAAATATTTCATAAATTTCAAGACAAGCATAAATTCTTAATTTAGAGTTATAGAGGTCACATTTAATGTACTCATGAAATTCAAAAATATTAAAGGAATATCAACCATGGAAGAGCAGATCTTTAGTAGGGGGAAATTATATTCTAATACAAATTAATATAATACAGTGTGACAGACAAATGGCTATTTTATTCATTAAAAAAAAAAAATCTCATCTATTCAGAATATACAAGTAAAAAACACAATTAAAGAGGGCAAAAAAGACAGATGTTTACCTCCTGTGTCCTCACAGCAGTCAACCTAATTTAAAGATCAGGTCCCGCAGTGTGCACCTTGGACTGAGCTGTCCACCATTCACATTTTGAATGGTGGACAAGACTCCGCCCCTTGCCTTGTCACAATACCCGGAGTGAACGGCTCTATTTACGGAGACTGAGGCACTGCCTCGGTATGCTCCCTCCATACAAAGACAGAGGTGCACCAGGATGCCATTGAACTGGTTCTCAGAAACGGATTCCGAGCACTGTTGAACACAGCAACTGCTCCCGGGGACAGTGGGTGTGTATGTATGTATGTATGTATGTATGTATGTATGTATGTATGTGAAGGGACCGTATAGGCAATATAAAATAAAAGTCTGCTTGCGGTTCTGTCAGCTCTGAAGACAAGACTGTGGTCCCCACCAGCTCCAGACACACATAATAATGATGACAACACAACAGAACTGAATGCTAATGCGATCAACAATGCACACACAACCTACAGGACTCCATGGGAGCAAGCCTGTGGGATGAACAGTCTCTTTATGGCAAATCAACAGATAAAAAGGACTGTTAATCTGCTCACTGAAAAAGCGGGGGTCATCCCAATTTGCGATGCCCCAACACTTGTCACAAAGCAGCGAGCCCTAGACTTTGAGGTTCTTTCACTTTACTGCTACATGTGACCGCCAGCAGCCAATCAGGTACATGGGGGAGGCTTGAACGGGCCAGTAAGTGGCAGCCAGTAAGTCTGAACGCCAGTTACTAGGCAACCAGTAAACATAACTGGTCACTGGTAGTGAATGGGTCCAAATTATTCCAGATTTTCTTACTTCCTATGGTGCTTCATTTGGACAAGCATTCCAAATCAGGATGCAAGGGGTTGGGGGCATTAAACCAATCAATGTCCAGTCTTGAATTTTAAAGAAAATGCATGAAACTAGCAAATTTTTCCCAATGCCTTGTCTTTATCATGCTATGCCAGTACCCCAAGTAAATGCCAATATAATAATAGAAAAAACACACAGCTGGTTTGGTTAATGCAAGATGATGAGATTATCCCGAAGCGCATGCGTGGTAACAAACGTCTCGTGCCCGCCACCGGTATCACCAAAATCTTACCAGATCATATAATGGATAATTGCATTCAAATATTTAGTTCCTTTAGCTTCAAAAAGCACCGTTTCAACTTTCCCTTAAAATGCGGCCATGTAGCTTTAAGAGGAATCTCCGATCTTAGAAGTCCGTATAAGCCAAACAATGGCTCCAAATAAATTGCATGCAAAAGGAAGAGAGGAAAAAATCTAGTGCAACATTGCTGGATTCAAAAACACACCACTTTTAATGAAAATCAAAGCACTCACAAACAGCAGTCTGTGTGTGAAATGTTGATTTCTTATCTGTTTTTTGGCATTTCACAAAGACTGAAAAGCAGACCGATTAAAGTCAACTTGGGGTGGGCGCAAGGTGATCCTGAGGTCCTCTGTAGTGTTTAAGTTTGGTCTAAAGTTCCATTTACACCAACCATTTAGAAGTATTGGCACTCATTGGGGTTAATTCAGAGCCTGGTGAGAAAACTCAATACTTTTTTGGAGAGAAAATTGCCATAGACTTTCATTGTCTACCTTGAATTCAGAGCCAGGTGAAAAATTTAGACCCAGTAGACAATGAAGGCGAGAGACTGTTTTCTCTTCTAAGAAGTCCGAATCAACCCTATTGTCATGCATAGCCAATAAAGGGTAAAAACATACAAAAAGACACTTATCAATCTGGTTTGAATTAGTCCAACATAACATTTCTCTCACACAGAAAAGCCGAAGCTGTAGGAACATGTCCTTAACAAATGAACATCTCAGCTGTAAACCATGAAAGTCTTTTGAGAACACAAACATTCTAAGCACAACATTAACTGAAGAAGTTTTGTTTGGGATTAAAGAAAAAAAAAAACTGCTCTGTGGTAAAATATCAAACAGATATTTTCACAAAATACACGTCTTCAACGCCATTGTTTGAGAAGACCATCATAGAAAATTGGTGTAATGGGCCTTTGTTCAGAGCTTTGGCCTCGCGGTTAATGAATGATCGGAATTTTGTGTTTCAGAAGCTGGAATGCAAATTTTGAAAAAAAAAAAAAAAAACACACACACACACTGACACCGTAGAATCAGCCTGAATAACCAGCATCATTCTGACGCCAATTGTTCTGCATCAGGCTTTTCTTTGCAGGATTCCTTTCAGCTCCAAATTCTTCATAAGCACAAATTGAAGAAAATTTTTTTTTTTTTTTTTTACTCCCCCCCTCCCCCATTTCCCCATCTTTCACATAATCCTTTCTGACAAATAGAAATTTTGCTAAATGGGTAAAATAAGTTATAATTGTTTGGACTAGTCTGTTTAGGGTCCCTAAAAGGCTAGCAACATCATTTTGGTTTTAACACAGGAATGATGATAATAAAGCAGTTGTTCCTTTTTAACATATTCTAGGGGGGTCATCCTCATTCAGGATGCCCCACAGAGTAAAAGCAACCTGGTTTCCCTGCAGACTCATCTTGGGATCCCACATTTGGGTCAATGCCAGTATTATCGATCTGTGCATTTGCCAAGCCAGGCAGAATCTAATGCCTGCCAGCGCCCCCACGCATGACGGAGGCAGCAGGAGATGCCACAGGGTGCATGGCTAAGCGTAGCACAGGCTCAGTAAATGTGCAGAGCAAGGATGCCATCAGAGGCTCAAGACCCTAGGTGAATATAAAGGGAATAATGATGCCCCTAAGACAGGAAATGGCTCGGTCCCAGTCTTTTGGACTCTAAATCCCAGCCACAGGGCTCCTTAAAGTGGACCGTCACCCAGGGGTCTATAAAATTCCCGGGCCGATTACCTCACCGCGGGACATCCGAGATCGGGATGTCCCGCGGTGAGGGACCCCCCCCCCAAAACACAATCTCATCGGTGGCGGCCGCCGCTGCCTCCCGCGCTCCCCTCTAGACGTGCGTGCGCCCGCGCTGGCAGTTTGTGAATGGCCGACGCGGGCGCGCCCTGTCAGAGTGACGTGCGGGAGGCGGCGGCGGACGCACTGTCTTGTCCGTCGCTGTCACCCGCTTGTCCGTCGGCGGGGATTGGACAGCGCGGCCACGTGGGAGCGTGGTGAGGTGAGTTTTGGGGGCTATCTGGGGGGTTTCACACAGCGGGGCACCCCCAATCGGGGTGCCCCCCTGAAGTGGACCAAAACCCAGGATAGTCAAAATCTGGGTGTTGGTCCACTTTAAAAAGTACTGATTTAGCCATTGGGACAACAACCCACCCTGAATAGTGATGACCATTCACTTGAAGCAAACCTAAAGTCACAACAGACTATAGGTATGTTTTTCCCACCACACACCGATCATCCAAATATGGAATGGCCTCTGCTTTAATATCCCTAGGAAGCCCAAACATTGGGGGAAAACTGTCAACTTGCGGTCTGTGTGTCTGCCAACAAAAAATACAACTCTGTGTACTCACCTGTAGAGTTGGTATTATACACATACAGCACGTCCTGCTCCAGTAGTAGTAATAACATGTGGGTAATCCTCCGCCTCCGGCGCCGTGCACTGCAGACATGTAGAAAACAAGCACCTCCCGGCCCTACATACCGAGGGACCTCCCACAAATCCCCAGCATTGAAAAGCAGTGAGAAGGAGAGGCCAGGAGAAACAACCACCCAAAACTGGCAAAAATATCAAAGATAACAATCACCAACAGGGGATCCAGAACAAGGTGAAAACAGGGTGGGGTGGAGCAGGACGTGCTGTATGCGTATAATACCAACTCTACAGGTGAGTACTTCACAGAGTTGTATTATTCTAAGCATACAGCACGTCCTGCTCCAGTAGTAGCATGTGGGACATCCAATAGCAGTGTCCATAAAGAAGGGTGGGATCCCCAACAGAAGGCAACAGCAAGCAGTCTAGACTACTGCCGCCTGCAGAACCTTGCGGCCAAACACAGCGTCAGCTGAGGCCCGAACATCAACCTTGTAAAACTTTGTAAAGGTATGTACAGAAGACCAAGTAGCGGCCTTGCAAACTTGCTCCACAGAGGCCTGGTGCTGAAAAGCCCAAGAAGCCCCAACAGCTCTAGTAGAATGAGCAGTAAGACGAAAGGGGGGAGTCTTCCCCTTAGCAGTATAGGCTTGAACAACAGCCTGACAAATCCATTTACTGATGGTAGACTTGGTGGGAGCCAAACCCTTCCTAGGCCCATGAGGCACAACGAAGAGAGCATCCGTCTTTCTAAAGGCCTGAGTGGTAACCAGGTAAGACTTGACACACCTGACCACGTCCAAGGAATGCAAAACCCTTTCCTTAGGGTTACTAGGATTAGGGCACAAGGAAGGAAGTACAATATCTTGATTCAAATGAAATGCAGACACAACCTTAGGCAGGAAGTCTGGCTTGAAGCGAAACACCACCTTATCCCGGTGTCTCTCAAAGTAGGGAGGCTGAATAGACAAAGCAACCAACTCAGACACACGTCTAACCGAAGTGATAGCTACCAGGAAGACAACCTTAAGCGTGAGCACAGCGAGAGCGGCCTCATGAACAGGCTCAAAGGGAGCCCCCTGCAGGGCCGACAAAACGAAGTTCAGATCCCAAACGGGAACCATAGGTTTCTGAGGAGGGCGCACATGAGTGACCCCCTGAAAGAAGGTCTTGATAAGAGTGCTGGGCAAAGGTCTTCTGAAAGAAGATAGACAGGGCCGAAACCTGGCCCTTCAAGGTACTAACCTTAAGACCCAAGTCTAGACCATGTTGTAAGAACTCCAGCACCCTGGATACTAAGAATTCCCGGCAGGGAAGAGACCTGGATTCACACCAGTCAATGTAAGCACGCCATACTACGTAATAGATGGCGGCAGAAGTCTTCTTCCTGGCTTGCACCATAGTAGCCACAACAGACGCAGACAAACCCTTTTCCATCAAGATGGAGGTTTCAATAGCCAAGCCGTCAAAGCCAGAGTTAGTAAATTGGGATGGCGTAGAGACCCTTGAGTCAGAAGGTCTGGCAACCTTGGCAGATCGTACTGATCTACTGCCATTTGAACCACGTTCTGCGAACCACACTCTTCTTGGCCACCTTGGGGCCACCAGAATCGCGGGTACCCCCTCCAGAGCGATCTTGCGCAGCACTCTGCCCAGAAGGGGAATTGGTGGAAACACATACAGGAGCCGAAACTCCCTCCAAGACATTGACAGGGCATCTGTGGCCAGAGCCAGAGGATCCTGAGACAGGGATACAAAGCTCGGTAGCTTGCGATTGTGACGCAAAGAGATCCACGTCTGGCACACCCCAACGGTGACACAGTGATTGAAATACCCTGTCGGAGAGGGACTATTCTCCCCGACAGGACGACCGCCTGCTCAGAGCATCTGCTAGCAGATTCTCCGCCCCCGGAATGTAGACAGCCGAGATGCATTGTACATTGGTCTCTGCCCATGTTAGAATCAGAGACACCTCCTGGAGGGCACCCTTGCTCCGGGTTCCTCCCTGATGATTGATGTAGGCAACTGCCACCCTGTTGTCTGAGCGTACCTGAACCGCCAGACCCTGCAGGTGCTGGGTCAATCGTTCCAGCACCAATCGGACCGCCCTGAGTTCCAGGACATTGATAGGAAGATGGGCCTCCTGAGGGCCCCACCTCCCCTGGAAGCGCAGGGACTTCCAGAATCCCCCCCAGCCCGAAAGACTGGCATCCGTTGTGACCGTCTCCCAAGAGGGAGCCAGGAAGGATCTGCCCCCTTGTCAAGTTCCTGTGGTCCAACCACCACGCAAGGGATTGTCTGACCGAGGGGGGAATCACCCAGCTGTCGTCCAGAGATGCTGGGTCCTTGTTCCATACTGACAGAAGGTGTAGCCGCAGAGTTCTCAGATTAAACTGGACAAAAGGGCACCGCCTCGAAGCTTGCCACCATCGAGCCCACCAACTGCATTCCCTGCCGGATGGAGGGATGAGGGTTCGCGAGCAGGGATCTCGCCTGGGTTGTCAGAGCTTCCACCTTCTGCGGAGGAAGGAATATCCTTGACTGAACCGAGTCCAGAATCATCCCCAGAAACGGGGTCACTGAGGAGGGGGACAGAGAGGACCTTGGGTAATTGATCACCCAGCCGAGGGACTCCAGGGTGGACACCACCAATCGAGTGTCCAGCTCTGCCTGCCGCAGAGACCGAGAGGTGATGAGTATATCGTCCAGGTAAGGCAACACGCGTATGCCCTTTAGTCTTAAGAGAGACATCACCCCTGCCAGCACCTTGGTGAAGACCCTGGGAGCCGACGTAAGGCCGAATGGCCGGGCCACAAACTGATAATGCTGATCCAACAGTGCAAATCTGAGGAACCTTTGGTGCCCCGAGAACACCGGAACGTGCAGGTAAGCGTCCTTGATGTCCACAGATGTCATGAAGTCCCCTGGACGCAGCGAGGCAATGGCCGAGCGCTGAGTTTCCATACGAAAATGCCTGCTTCTGACAAACTTGTTTAGGATTTTCAAATCCAGAATGGGTCTGACTGACCCGTCCTTTTTGGGCACCGTGAACAGGTTGTAATAAAACCCCCTGCCCCTGTCTCTTAAGGGGACCTCGCAGATGACCCCGAGCTCCAGAAGGTCCTGCACAGCCAGCATCAAGACTCGAGCTGAGGCAGGATCCTGTGAGATCCGAGACCCAACAAACCTGGTAGGGGGCAGCACAGCAAATTCTATCTTGTAACCGGAGGAGACTACCTCCTGAATCCACCGGTCTGGGACAAGGAGTCTCCAGACATGCTCAAAGTGCTGTAGACGTCCCCCCACCCTGACGGGCGAGGGCGCCCCTTCATGCTTGGGGGGTCTTTGGGCTTGGGCCCCCAGGAGGAGCCAGGACGGCATCCTCTGTTCTTGTTCCAGGGTTCTGCGCGAGACCCAAAGAAGGACACCCCTCCACCCTGCTTGGTCCCACGGTAAGGGGTAGAATGGGAGCTTGGACCACGAAAGGGCCGAACCTGACGCTTGCGCTGGGGCAGCTTGCCACCCTTGGCAAAGATATCTAATATTTCTCCAAACAGGCGCAGTCCTTTAAATGGAAGCCCCGTAAGGGCCTTCTTGGCGACGATGTCAGCAGCCCACTGGCGTAACCAGATCGCGCGGCGTATGGCCACCACCAGAGCAGAAGATCTAGCGCTCAGTTTAATAGCATCGTCCGATGCAGATAGGATATAATTCACAAAGGTCTAACAGGTGGCCAGAGCGTTGGCGGCCTCAGAGGGCAAGTCATCCGCCCCTTCCAGGGAAGTCTTAACCACCGTCCTGAGCGCCACCGCCGTGATGGCTAAGGCGCACACCGGGCGAAGCAACGCTCCCCCAAACGCAAAGGCATGACATGCCAATTGATCAACTCGCCGATCCTCTAAATCCCGCAGCGTAGTAGTGTCAGGGGAGTGCATAATAGTGGTGTTGGACAGACTCCGAATCGGGGCATCGACCTCGGGCGGCGATGTCCAACACTTAACCAGATCGGCAGGAAATGGATACTTCTTATCCACAGCTTTAGGAATCCCTTGGAGTTTGCTGGGATGTTCCCATTCTTTCAGCACTAGGTTATTAAAGTGAGTTTGTTCGGGAAACTCCAACCGCACCCTAGCGGTATGAAACAGATCACCCCTTTGCCGAGGAGCCGCGGGAGGGGGAGAGAGGGATAACACATCAAAGATCTGAGACAGCAGTCTGTCAAATGTCGTCCTGGGACCAAGGATCAGAACCAGACTCCTCATGACTCCTGGACTCGTCCTCGTAGGATCCTGAGTCAGAGAGCAGTTCCCCTTCCTCTGATGGGGACTGAGCATAGGAAAGCAGTAGATCATCAGATTCTACAGGGAGAATAGTAGCTTCAGGATTCAAATGACGCCTCTTGGCAGTAGCCTTGCGTGCCAAGGAGCCAGCGATGAAGATTTCCACACTAGCCAATCTAGAGGCCAAATCAGCGTGAGAATCCCCACTAGTATTGGGGGTTAGACTCAAGCTTGGGGGAGTAGGGGGAAGTAAGGCGAGGTGCGGGCCCAGCTTCAGAAGAGGTGGGGTTGAGCACAAGGTATGCAGACCCGTGTATTGTCACCGCTGCTAGGTGAAACCCCACAAGCTGCACACAGACAGGCTTGTCCCAGGGGGACCCCGTTCGCGATGTCCTGGGATGCCTCCATATGGTGATTAATAAATTCAATATGCCAGTAGGGATTGACGCTTTAAGCAACCCTGGATGCCCCAATAACCCGCTGGGGAGTGATTTCTGAAAAAAATGGTCTGGACCGGGCGCTACGTTGGGCCGGGGGAAGCCACCGAGGACCGCTGTCTGAAAGACACAAGGGGAACAGGGATGTCGAGCGCAAAGAAGCAAGCTAGGGAAAAGATCGCCCATGAGGGCACTTACAGGTCTGCGAGGGGAGGACCGTCTTCACCACGCGCATGCGAGAAGGAAATGGCGCCCAGCGAACCTCGAAGGGCGGGCCAGAGTGGGCGATGACGCGGAACGCGTCGGATCGAACCACGCCCCCCCCCCCCCCCGGAGAGCGCGAAGCTAGAAGGCGCGCAGCCAATCAGGGGAGAAAGGTAGATACGCAGCATCACTTCAGGGAAGAAGTCTGACAGAGTGAGTAAGGAAATTTGAAAAACGCCGTAGCTTCCCCGAACAGTGCCACCGTATGCGCCCAGAGCACAGTAAAACGCTGCGGTCAGTTGAAAAAAAAAAAAGTGAAATGCACTCTGACACCCGGTAGCGGTAAAGCATCTATAGTGTAATTAGGGCAAGGAGTAGGCCATAAAACACACAACCCCCCCCCTTTTCCCCCCACTAACGGGGGAATCTGGGGAGGAAGGTGACCCGAATAGAGGGTGCACCGTTAGATGGGACATGGGGGCACTGGTGCGGGAGGGGCATCCAACTGAAGGCTCACCATTCGCCTTAACCGCCTACCCTATGGAGGGGGATTGCGGTGGACTCTAGCTCCGTAAGCACACTAGGTGCTGCCTACCTTCACCCGACAAACGCAGCCCAGGCTGGGAGGCATATTCTTTAACAAAGAGGACGGGTGGAAATAGTCCCGCAGGGCCTCGGAAGGGCCTGCGAGAGCGTGATACTTCATGTCTTCGCAGTTCCAGCACTGCAGAGAAATCTGGGGATTTGTGGGAGGTCCCTCGGTATATGTAGGGCCAGGAGGAGCTTGTTTTCTACATGTCTGCAGTGCACGGCGCCGGAGGCGGAGGATTACCCACATGTTATTACTACTACTGGAGCAGGACGTGCTGTATGCTTAGAATAAAGATGGTCCACCAGAGTGCATACACCATAGGCACACATTTGGTAAGCTGCACTGGTCACTGGCAGTCCCGTGGGCATAGGAGTTCTGATCAGGTTAAATTTAAATGCCTAATTTTTGGCTTTTTATAGGGATTTTAGTTTCTATTTATAGCGGCCTTTAGTTTCTATTTAGGACCCTGAAATAAAGCCATTTGCTTACTCTTCAATACTCCTGTATTGTCTTAGCTGGCCATATGACCAATATGACTAAAGAAATTGGCAGGGCTGTCGTTAGGCCCAAAAAGTCAACGTGAGGTTTCAAATTGCAAATTAAATGTGTGGCCCATGGCAAGAGCAGGAGCCGTTGAGTGAGGAATAGTGGGTTGAAAATATGGGAGACCCCAGACCACTGGTAGTCACATGGCAGCAATCTTGATGCCCCAAGCCTGTCTCAATGCGCTCCAGCACCAATTTTGTAGTAAAATTGGTGTGGGACAGCTTTAAGTATAGTTGAACCTTGCTTAATCACCTGTAACAATTCAAAACTGAAAGTATCCTGGATTTTCTCTAAATAAATACCCTTGGCCAAATTGGTGACCTGTCTTTTGCACAGGCGTCACTTCTGCTGTGGCTGCGGTGCAGCCTATCAGAAGCGCGGCCAGCGTCTATAGGCCGTCAGCGGCGACATCTAAAAAGGGGAGGATCGCCCCCTTTTTATTTTTGGTCCACTGTTCCTCTTAAGGGTTTCCAACAGGGGCAGCCTCACCTTACGGGAGTCCAGGCACCTCTCCTGACCTCACACACTCCCGACACCAGGTGGCTCCTTGTTTGTTATACCCACGCCTCAGGCACCCCCATGGGTTTTCTATCCCCACAAGGTCCTCTCTAGGCGTCCTGAAGCTCTTGCCCACCAAAGCAATCTATTCTCCTTCAACTGACAATGCACAGTAACAGGAAACCCAGCAGCATATACTGTTTGCAGGCTGCCTACAGATCCATGAGCCACTATTTTGTGTTTAAAATTTACTACAGCAGAAGTTAGAAAAAGATAATTTTTATGTGCTGCAATCTAAAGTGCCATGGGGAAGGATGCATATGAGCACTGCTTGTTGTAAGTCATTTTTGACTGTTGGTCATTTTTACTCCACCCACTATACCCCTGGTATATAGGAAGACTCCACCCACTTTATATAGATAAGGGCTAAACTCCACTTTCTTCCCTTTAGCCTAAGGTATATCTCCTCTCATTCTGCTCTCAAGGGGAACCCTCACCGCCTCTCTGTTTAAAGACTACCTCCTCGCTACCAAACATAAGACATAGATAATCCCACCGCCAGTGACAACAGATGACATAGACAAAGATGAAAGGCTACCCTCCTCCTAATGCAAACCAAACACCCCAGAGGGGCATCCCAAACTGGAAAGGACTGGGGGATCCCAGCCAAGATCAAATCATCCGCCTGCCGGACACCAAGAGGGCCCTTTAGCATCAGGCCAGAAGGACAGCAATCAGGCATGGGAAATCCCCCTCAACACTGGGGAGCCACCAACCACCCCCTCAACCCATCCGGGGCCGCTGGGATCAGAGTGGAGGCTGCACGTACCCAACCAAGGTGAGCAAATCCATTGCCTCGCTCTTCTAGGCCCAGTTACCAAAAAACCTTTCCACTACTTTTTTGTTTTCCTTTTTAAAAGGGGATTTATTGGGAACAGGAAAAAGAAAGGGTTAACAGGGTTCAGGTAGGTTGAATCCTCTGGGTGAAGGATTGGAGATGCCATTTCATGGAAAAAAAAAATATATATTCAGCTACTTAAAGTGGAACTATGGTAAAAAAGGACCATAGTTCTGCTGTGCTATATACCAGCGGGGCTACCACATTGTCGACTCTAAAATAAAAAAAAATGGGCAACCAGATATTCACCACTTATGGTTCTCTTCTGCAGCCATTTTACTACCCTGTGTCTACCAATTGAGATTTAGCAGCTTACAGTCAGACGCATTGCTTGGTCACAGAGGTGACATCATCCTGACATCACAGGAGCCTTGAGCCTGAATTAAAATGGACCAAAACCCAGGATTTTAACTATTCTGGGATTTGGCCCATGCCCCAATGTGTGAAATCCCCCAGGTCGCCCAAACAAACAAACTCACGTACGACAAATGCGCGTCCGTTCATTCAATCCTGCGCCCAGGAGCTCGTCTAATGCAAGTGGATCAGCCGCATCCCATGCTACCCTTTAACAGGAAGTGTGCCCGTGCCAGCCGTTCACAAATGCCTGGCATGGGCACGCGCCCTGCTAAAGGGATAGCGGGGAAGCAGCCACAGCTCGCACTTGCGCCGTTGGACCGGGAAAGATGGTGAGGTTCTGGTCAACCTGGGGGATTTTATACAGCAGGGCATCCTGATTCTGGATGCCCTGGGGGGAAGGGGAACCAGCTGCCCTGGAATCTAATATATTTCAGGGGACGATGGGGCATGGGTTTTGGTCCTCTTTAATGCTATAGTATGGTTCCTCATGCATTAGGTTCTGGCCTGACAAATAAACTTTCGGTCTCAAAAAGTTAGGCCAAATCCCTCAGCATACACGATTTATTCTAACCATTCTCCACCATACAGAAAAATAGAAAATTGCTGGAGTTGGACTTTAAACTATTTTGAAAAATTCAAATAGATTCTGATTTTCTTCCTGCCCTAAATTTGACAGGATCTGTTAAAAATGAGAAAAAACAGCTGCCAGTCAGATGCCCAACTCTATCTCCATCACAGTGAAATGTGGGACAGCCTATCCCCAGGGCCACAGCATGCTACTTTATAAGCAAGAATAACTAGATTATATTTAGTAAGGGATAGGTGATCGGCATAACGTCCCCACATTAGTTTGCCACTTCACTACCTTTCAAGGTAATTTAAAAGAGCCGCAGCAACTAACTTCTCCTTTACTGAAAGTGCACCCATGGTTGCAGCAGGTATTTTTTTTACTTATTCGCTTGTAGGTCTTGGGGTGCATTTTTCATGAAAAGTAGGTGATCAAAACGGATTGCCCATTATTGCCCCTCTAATGAGATGTACATGAAAAATTTTACCCATCATGATACCATTACTTCTATTATCACCCTGCAGCAATGGGTAAATGGCACAAAACATGCAATGAACCACACAGCAGATGGTGTGGCCAATTTTGGCATCATAAAGCCATTTTAGGTTTTTTTTTGGGGGGGGGGGGGGGGGAAATGTGAAGGTACCAACGTAATTCCAAAGGTATTGAAAAATTTGTACCTTACTCAGATACTGGAATGTTACCACCTTTGCTACTGTGGGTAAAGCAGACTTCGAGTCATGGCATGGTGGTTAGGTAATTGATTTTGTGACAAGAGGGCTGAAAAGTTGGTTCCCGGCCAGGGCATGACTGAAGTTCTCAAGTAATGCATCTAACTCCCAACTGGGCACGTGTTTGCACTCACTGCCCCTTAGTGTGGTTTACTGGTGGTTACTTTGTGTACTGCACATTTGCACAGATGGGTTAAAAGCGGAGCACAAATTTCCTTGTATGTGTAAGCATACATTATTTTTTTTTTTTCTTACATATTTTCTTACCAGCAAGGCCCCAGGCAGCCTCTCTCACCCCTTCTCAGGGCATCCTCTTTTGGATGCCCACCCACTACTAAAGCCCAGACAATAGGGTTGATTCAGAGCCCCCTTGTCCTCGTTTTGGAGGTGTTGCTACCAAACAAAAAATTATGTAAAAATAAAAAAAAAAAAAAAAAAAAAAAATCGGTGAGAAAAGGGGTCTGAATCAACCCGAATGTCTGAAATGCCAAATTCCAGTTGCTGCAACATCTTATGTAACTGCTGGCCAATGGGGTTCACCGGCTTTGAATTGTGCCAAGCACAGGCATGCAGAGCATTATTTAGTAGTCACAATACAGTATTGCATATAATTACATTGCTAACATATGGAGTGCATTTTTTAAAACTATTTATTTTCATTTTTCAACAATTTTTATTGCTTAATTTTAATAGTGTGATTTTAGATCCACTTAATGGTGACCAAAGGTAATTCTGCAAAAATGTTCATTTCGTGGATGATAGATTTATGGACTAATTTTTAATGAATACACTTTTGTTATGTTATGAACAAGCAAGATTGTTTAAATATTAGAGCATGGTTTATGTGACCTATAGGCACAAAGCCAAGCATGATATAAACACAGTGCCATACTGTTTGTCTAGGGGATAGAAGGAAGGCTTCCTTTTGGCACGTTAACCAAAAGATTTGTATCACCCGATCAATCTGGCCTCTTTCTATGGCTAAAAAGACCACACATAACAATGAAAAGACCCTCGACTTCGGCACCTGTTGCCAGCTTTTTACCCGACGTGTTGCTTCAAGATGGCACTTTGAGAAAGTGTAGTATCCATGAATACCCTGAAAAATCAGCATTTTGTTTGAGGAGTCAAGTGACTCATCTGAATTCTCAACAAAAAAGCAAACATTTATGGGGAAAAAATACAATTTTGTGAGTACTCACCTTTAAAACGGGTACTATGAGTGTGCCATACACTCCACTTCGATCTTCATGACATGTGGGTAATCTCCAGTAGCGGGCGAACTTCTGCAGAGATGAATATGCAAAAATACAATTCTGTGAGATACTCACCTGTAGAATTGGTATTATATGCATACAGCACGTCCTGCTCCATCTATAATACTTACACATGGGTTATCCTCCGCCAGAGGGCGCTGTGCACTGCAGACATGCAAAAACAGGCTCCTCCCGGCCCTTCATATACCCAGGGACCTCCCACAAATCCCCAGTATTGAAAAGCAGTGAGAAAAGAAGCCGGGAGAAACCAACCACCAACTGGTAACAATAGTAATGATAACAATCACCATACAGGGGATCCAAAAAAAGGTAAACCAGGGTGGGGTGGAGCAGGACGTGCTGTATGCATATAATACCAATTCTACAGGTGAGTATCTCACAGAATTGTATTATTCTAAGCATACAGCACGTCCTGCTCCATCTATAATACTTACACATGGGACATCCAATAGCAGTGTCCATAAAGTAGGGTGGGATCCCCAAAAAACAAGGCACAGCTGACAGTAAAGGCGCTGTCACCTGTAAAACTTTGCAACAGGCATGACATGAGCAGAGGCTCTAACGTCAATCTCATAACAAGACCTTTGAAAGGTATGAACAGAGACAAGCAACAGTCTAGTAACTTATTCAACAGAAAAAATCTGGTGCTGAAGGGCCAATGGTACCCAAGCACCAATATAACGGAATAAAATGAAAAAGGGGAGACTCTTCCCCCTCAAAGGAATAGGCAGCCCACAGGCAACAGAAGCCTCATGGAAAACTTGTAACTTCCCCAAGGGGGATTGAGAACTGGTCACCCGACCGAATGCGGGAATACTGACCCCTTCACTAGCACGAAGCCAAGGGCTTTACTCAGGACCAGGAGGCATCCAATAAGGATTAATCCAAAGGACGCAGTGGCGCTGGAAACAGGCGATATCAGGCACATACATAAGGAGGCGCCCGCAGACTCCAAGGGCATCAGTCCCCCTAAGGGAAAAGAAACCCTCAGGGGAAAAATAGCAACACCTGTTGAGGGAATGTAGACCCTCATATTAGGATTATTAAGAATAAGGTCTGTAGTTAGACTAAACAGACTAACACCATGAACATAGAACACCACTTGGACCTGAGGTCCAGCGTAAGAAGGAATACCCCCACGGCATGGGGTGCATATATATACACACACACATCGAGCCAAGGCTAAGTAATCAGATCCACCTTCTCAGGCACACGTCTGACTGAGGCAGGAGCCCCCAGAGAAGCGACTTGGACTACAAGGCAGCTCAGACATCATCCAGCAGAAAGTCCCCAGGGAAAATCCGCAGGGCAAACAAAATGAAAATTGATCCCAACAGGGACCATGGAACTACTTGAGAGATGCACCTAAGCAATCCCCAAGAGAACTCCTCACAAGGAAGACAGAACCAGACTCCTACAAGAAGGCAGCCAGGACAGAACCTGAACCTTCAGAGTCCCTAGATGGGGAGCCAACCCCCACCTATGCTGTAATTACTCTAGAACCCTGGGAACCGAGAACGTCCAACAGGGAAGAGACCAAGACTCATGCCGATCAATATGGGTATACCATAAATCCCAATAGACGGAGGAAGAGGAAGCTTGCTCCTAGCCCCCCAGATACCGAGTCACCCAGAAGATAAGGCCCGTCTCCAAGGGGTGAATGAATCAGCTGTCAAGCCCCAGACTAGAGTCTGTATATTGGGACGACAAAAGAAGGGGCCTGACAAGGGCAGAACCGCGCTCCTGAGAGAGCGAACAGGTCAGTAGACTACAGCAGAAGCCTCTGCGAACCACAGTCCACAAGGCCACCTAGGCCATTAATCTCACGGGTCCCTTTATCAGCACAACGTGCGCAGAACCCCACAAGTAGGGTGAACGAAGAGAAGGCATATAAAATAGAAAGTCTATGCATAATTTTACTAAGCCCCCATGACCAGAGTCAGAATATTCTGGGACAGTGAAAACAAGGGGAGCCCCTGTGGTATAAGCGAGACCCAACAGAGCCACCCTAGTTGGCTCTCAGAGCGACACCAGGATAGCATAACCTGCCGCTGAAAGGCATCCATTGGAGCGAATACCGCTGAGAAGCAGGGGGCGTAGACCCCCGCCCAAAGCAGGATCAGGGACCCTCCAGAGGGAGCATCCTGCTTCAAGCTCCAGACCAATAATAAAACAGGCCAAGAGTCCCCAAATAGACAGATCCTAAAAGAGGAGAAGTCCAGCCGTATAGAGTCAACGGAAGGCACACAGTTACAACAAAACCAGTAGGTAAGATGGACCCTCTAGGGGACCCTACCTAGGAACCACGGGGAGTTGTGGAAGAAATCCCCCCCCCCGCCAACCTGCGAGACTTGGTACCCAAGGTGACCATTCACAGGAAGATGCAAGCAAGGAAGGGGGTGCCCCCTGACAGGGCCCTTGAATATGATCAGCTCAAGAGGAACCACCTTACCAAGGGGGAATGAGCACAGACCAAGCCCCAGGGGTGCTGGAACCCCATGTAGGATCAATAACCTACTGTGCCGAAGAGCCCAAGGGCTCGGTATATAAGGGACATCATCTGATATGCCACCAACGGGCCCACCAGCTGCCATCCCGCCTGGTGAAAGTAAGATGTCAGTAAAGGGGGACAGAGCCCCCGTAACCAGGAGTCCCCTTGTTGCCAGAGAAGAAGGCTCAAGCCTGAACCGAATCCCAGGAATGGGGATAGCGGATAAGGGACCATGAGGGATTGAGGTGACTGAGCACCCATCCAGTAACTCCCAGGGGACACCGCTGGCCGACCAATCCACTCGGCCTGACGTAGAGACTGGGGAGTAAGGAAAGACGACCCGGTAGGTCCTAATGCAGACGCCCCCCCCAGGCATGTCCGAGACATCACCCCCATTCGTGCCATGGTGAGTAGCCTGGGAACAAAAGAGGCCCCAAATAATGCCTCAATCCGCAGGGTTGGTCCTGCAACACCGTCTAGTAATGGTCTTGGTGTCCAGCAGACACAAGGGGAACTAAGAAGATCTAGTACTTCACAGGAGGCCGTAGGTCCTAACCGCCTACCCTATGGAGGGGGATTGCGGTGGAGCATGGCTCCGTTCAGCACACAAGGTGCTGCCTACCTTCACCCGACCCGCGCAGCCCAGGCTGGGAGGCATATTCTTCCGAAGAGGACGGGTGGAAATAGTCCCGCAGGGCCTCGGGCTGTAAAGCCCAGCTCGCCTGCGAGAGCGTGATACTTCATGTCTTCGCAGTTCAGCACTGCAGAGAAATCTGGGGATTTGTGGGAGGTCCCTGGGTATATGAAGGGCCGGGAGGAGCCTGTTTTTGCATGTCTGCAGTGCACAGCGCCCTCTGGCTGGAGGATAACCCATGTGTAAGTATTAAAGATGGAGCAGGACGTGCTGTATGCTTAGAATAAAGAAAGCCCCTCCCGGTCCATATATATCTGGGACCTTCCACCAAATTCCCAGTGTAAAAAAGCAGTAAGGGGACCAGGAAGAACCAATTATAACCTAACAATCAAAACCAATGGTTCACCATATAAAAGCCCCAGAATTCCAGAAAAAAAGGGGTGAGTGTATGGCACACTCATAATAGCCGTTTTAAAGGTGAGTACTCACAAAAAGTGTGCCATACACTCCACTTCGACCTTCATGACATGTGGGACATCCAATAGCAGTGTCCGTAATGGATGGGAACCAGAATCAGTAAAGAATGTACCAACTCAAACCACTGCAGCTTGCAGAACCTTGCGGCCAAAAACAGCATCCGCTGAAGCCCGCACATCAATCTTGTAAAACTTGGAAAAAGTGTGAACGGAAGACCAAGTAGCAGCCTTACAAACTTATTCAACAGAAGCCTGGTGCTGAAAAGCACAGGATGCACCAACCGCACGAGTAGAGTGCGCAGTGACCCGAAAAGGAGGAGTCCTCCCCTTAGCAGAGTAGGCCCCAACAGTGGCCTGACGAATCCATTTGCTAATCGTAGACTTAGCAGGTGCCAAACCTTTCCTGGGCCCGCAGGGCACCACGAAAAAGGCATCCGTCTTGCGGAAAGAAGAAGTAGTCACCAAATAGTACTTAACACAGCGAACCACATCCAAATTGTGCAAAACCCTCTCCTTGTCATTGCTAGGCTTAGGACACAAGGAAGGGAGAACAATATCCTTATTGAGGTGGAAAGCAGACACCACCTTAGGAAGGAAATCCGGCTTAAAACAAAAAAACACCTTATCCTGGTGTCTCTCAAAGTAAGGGGCCTGAATCGACAAAGCCGCCAAATCAGAGACATGTCGAACAGAGGTAATAGCCACCAAGAAGGCAACCTTCTGAGTGAGAACCGAAAGAGCAATATCCTGTAATGGCTCAAAAGGAGGACCCTGCAGAGCCGAAAGAACCCAATTCAAATCCCAAACAGGAACTACAGCCTTCCGAGGGGGCCGCACATGCGCGACCCCTTGGAAAAAGGTCTTAACCAGCGGGTGTACGGCAAAAGACCTCTGGAAGAAAACCGAAAGAGCAGAAACCTGTCCTTTCAAGGTACTAAGCTGGAACCCAAGATCCAGATTAAGCTGAAGAAACTCCAAAATCCTGGGTATCGAAAACACCCTGCAAGGCAAGGCCCTAGCCTCACACCAATCAATATAGGACCTCCAAGTCCTATAGTAAATGCCAGAAGAGGACCGCTTCCTAGCCCTAATCAAGGCCTGAACAACAGCCTCAGACAAACCTTCCTCTTTCAAAATGAAGGTTTCAGCAGCCAAGCCGTCAAAGCCAGCGTTTGTAAATTGGGGTAAAGTAGATGACCCTGAGATAGCAGATCCGGCAACAGGGGAAGCCGGTACTGATCTACGGCCATCCTTACGACGTCTGCGTACCAAACCCTTCTTGGCCACCTTGGAGCCACCAGAATCGCTGGTGCCCCTTCTAGAACCAGTTTGCGAACTACCTTGCCCAGCATGGAGATGGGTGGAAACAGGTACAGAAAACCCAACTCCTTCCAAGCGAGTGACAAGGCATCCACTGCCAGAGACAGAGGATCCTGAGAAAGACACAAAGGCCGGAAGTTTGTGATTATGCCTCGAGGCAAAGAGATCCACCTCCGGAGTCCCCCACCTACGGCAAAGATCCAGAAAAAACCTTGGGGTTGAGAGACCACTCTCCTTGGGGAGAGGATACCCTGCTCAGGGAATCCGCCTCCCGTGTTCTCCACTCCCGGAATGTAGACTGCCGAAATGCAAGGAACATTGCTCTGCGCCCAGTGCAGGATCAGAGAGACTTCCCCTGAGGGCACTCCTGCTGAGAGTCCCTCCCTGGTGATTGATGTAAGCTACCGCCGTTCGGTTGTCCGAACGACCCTGAACCGGCAGATCCCGTAAATGTGAGGTCAGCCGAGCCAGAACCAGCCGGATAGCTCTGAGCTCCAAGATATTGATGGGGGTGCGAGCCTCCTGAGGACCCCACACCCCGCTGAACTGATGACTTTTCCAATAAAATCCCCAGCCCGACAGGCTGGCATCCGTGGTAACCGTCTCCCAACAAGGGACCAGAAAGGATCTGCCCTTCAACAGATTGCTCGATTCCAGCCACCACCGAAGGGACTGCTGAACCCTGGGAGACATCCTGAAAGGTTGATCCAATGACTGCGGACACCTGTCCCAATGCATCAACAGGTGAAGTTGAAGAGATCTCATGTGAAACTGTGCAAATGGTACCGCCTCGAAGGAGGATACCATCAAGCCCACCAGTTTCATCCCCTGTCGGTTAGAGGGACAAGGATTGGCCAGAAGAAGGCGGATCAGACCTTGGTCTGGGGCAGAAACACTCTGGCCTGAATGGTATCCAGATTCATGCCCAGAAATGAAATCACATGAGACTGGGAGAGAGAGAAGACTTGGTGCGGTTGATCACCCACCCGAACCTCTCCAGGGTCGACACCACCTGGTGGGTGTCCAGCTCCGCCTGACGGAGGGAAGACGCTGAGATCAACAGGTCGTCCAGATAAGGCACAATGCAAATGCCCTGCGCTCTGAGCAGAGCCATTATTCCCGCCAAGACCTTGGTGAAGACCCTCGGTGCCGAGGTCAGACCGAAGGGAAGAGCTACAAACTGATAATGTTGATCCTCCACCGCAAACAGGAGGAATCTCTGATGTGCCTGAAAGATCGGAACATGCAGGTACGCATCCTTGATGTCTATGGATGTCATAAAATCCCCTTGGCCAAGGGAATTGATAGCCGAGCACAGAGTCTCCATGCAGAACTTTTTGGCTCTGATAAACTTGTTGAGAACCTTGAGATCTAGAATGGGTCTCACCGAACCCTCCTTTTTGAGAACCATGAAAAGGTTGGAGTAGTAACCCCTGCCTCTTTCCGACAGAGGCACCGGGCATATAACCCCCATGTCCAGAAGGTTTTTTACTGCTAACAGGAGCCCCTGTGCAGCCTGAGGGTCCGAGGGCACACGAGACCTTAAGAATCTTGGGGGCGGCCAGTACTCGAACTCCAGTTTGTACCCGGAGGAGACCACTTCCAAGATCCAATTGTCTGTGACCGCCCGGGCCCAGACCTGGAAGAAGAGCCGCAGCCGTCCCCCCACCCTTGCGGGTGAGGGCGCCCCTTCATTGCTGAGCCGGTTTAACGGCAGGCTTGGGCTTGGAACCCCAGGCAGCCGCGGGACGTGCCCGACCCCTGCCTCTGTTCCAGGACGAGCCCCTGACACCCGAGAAGGCCAAACCAGTGGCCGTATCTACGGCATCCCCCAGCGCCTGCCCGACATCGGCATTCCCAGACTGAACATAGTCAGCCTCTGTTTCCTGATACAATTCCCCCTTCTAACGGGGAATAATCTGACAAATCAGCGGAATCGTCGTCAACATCCCACAAGGGCTGGGCCAACGACAAATGTCTCTTTTTAGCCTGGGCCTTCTTGCCCACCGTGCTAGCAATCATTTTCTCGATGCTGGCCAACCTAGCCCAAACATCAGAGAGCGACTCCCAGCTGGCACCAATGTCACTTGGGGTACAGATAAGGTGGGGAGGGGAAGGCGATGAAGCGGGAGGAGCCGACCCAGAAGACTGGGTACCAGACTGCCGTGTTATGGCGTTTTGTGCGCATGGTATACAGATCAGCACATTGTCCCCCGTAAGGGATACCCCACACGTGGCCCGGATTGTCCCAGAGGGAGCCCGAGCCCAGTATCATGCGGAGCCTCCATATGGTGAATTTTTGTGGTCAGTCGCAAGACCGCAGGGAATTTACGCCTAAGCAACCCGGGATGCCCCTTAAAAGTCCCGGTGGGAGGATTTGAGGTGAAGAATTTAACACTAGGGACCCCAGGACCAGGAGGAACCCCTTAATATGCACATATACAATGCAATCTGTAACTCACAAAACAGGCAACATTGCAATCTGTAACTCACAAAACAGGCAACATAAGTGCAATCCTACATATATAAGGCAATAACACATACTTAACTGTATATGTATATAAATATGTATATATATCTGTATTCCAGCCAGACATGCGTAACCACCACAAAACACAGACACACACATGCCCGCAATCAGTGGGGGCCCCCCGCCAGAGAGGGGCCCCCATACAGGCTAAGGAAGTGGCCATCCGGCCCTTACCACTCGGAGCGCAGGTCAAAATGGCCCCTGAGAAGTGCCTGATGCAGGAAGAGGGAGAGAAGGGGGAGGGCGGGCCAGCGCAGAACGTGCACTCGCCAGGCCACGCCACCCTCCCAGCAACGCGGATCCCCCTAGAAACGAGCCACAGAATCGCGCCAAAGAAGGGGGCGGGGCTACCGCGGCCTCGCCGAGAGCCCGGCCCCGCCCCCTCCCCAAACACAGCCTGAGGGGGAGAAGCTCCCCCAGGCTAATAACAGCACCTGCCATGGCCCAAAAGTGAAACACTCACTGTCCCACACACACGCACAGTGAATCACACACCACACACACAGGGGCATATGTGGGAGAACGAAAAACGAATAACGTCCAGGCCAGGAACCCCCCCCCCCCCGGAGGGGAATAAGGGACCCAGGGGGGGGGGAACCCTGCCAGAATTCAGCCATAAGCATAGAGGGACGGGGCATCCCACACCAGGATCACCAAAAAACCTGGATAACTGCCTAACCCATAGTGAGGTCTCACGGCAGAGCAGTGCTCCTTCCGCCCCCCCTTATGGTGCTGCCTACCTTTACCAGGACCCGCAGCCTAAGCTGGGAGGCTCAAACAGGGGCAATTTAGAAAGGGTCCTGGCAGTAATAGGGACAACAGACGGCCGGGCGCGAGCCCGGCTTACCTGTAAGTAAAGAAGTCTTCATCTTCTGTCTTGTCGCCTTCCCTGCAGAGAAGGAACTGGGAATTTGGTGGGAGGTCCCAGGTATATATGGACCGGGAGGGGCTCCCTTTTTTGAATATTCATCTCTGCAGAAGTTCGCCCTCTACTGGAGATTACCCACATGTCATGAAGATCGAAGTGGAGTGTATGGCACACTTAGAATAAAATGTTAATTGATCTGGAAATTGGGTCAGGTTGGGTCTCTGATGAGGAATTGGTTTGGAGTCATTTCAACCCAAGACTACGTTTGAAAATAAGACTTGTAAAATGTGCAGGGGAGCTACTATACTCCTACTACTACTACTATACAAACCCACAAGGTTAACATACATACAGATTTTGGGTACGGTCCTAATAACTTTAAGTCCAATTGCAAAGCGCTTGCACTTTCAGACGAGCGTCCCACAATCGCTGGTGTAGGTGTGTGGAGGGCGTTCTGTGCTCACGCTCTCCACTTACATGGTGGGAGTACTGCACCCTCAGGATGCTGCTGGCAGGGCTTTTGTAGGAGCGCATAGCATACTATGGGCAGCTTTTCACAGGCGGCTGCATTACCTTGGTGGCCATTCCCAAAACGGATTAATGTTACTGTCAGTAATGTGGGATGCCACACACACTGTCTGTAATGTAGGGACTGTAATGGGGCAGTTGGGGGGGGGGGGGGGGGATTCTGCACACTGTCTGTAATGGGGTGTTTTGGGGGGGGGGGGGGGGGGTTAGCACATTTGGTTCAGAATATTTATTTTCCTCCTCCAAATCCTGGGTGAGTCTTATGGGGTGAAAAAATACCATTTTGTGAGTACTCACCTGAAAAATGGATATTGTTGGTGTGCCACACACCCCGCTTCACCTTTAATATTCTTCACGATTGGGTTACTCACCGCCAGGTGACGCTGTGCAGAGAGGAAGTCTTGTAACGAGCCCCCTTCCGGCCTATATACTTGGTACCTCCCATTTATCACCAGTGTATTAAAAAGCAGAAAGACAAGGTACCAGTAAATTAACGGTAACCTCAAAATAAATCAATATAAATAAAAGCTTCACCATATAAAGGATTCGGAATACCGAAAAGGGTGGGAGTGAAGCGGGGTGTGTGGCACACCAACAATATCCATTTTTCAGGTGAGTACTCACAAAATGGTATTATTCTTGGTGTGCCACACACCCCGCTTCACCTTTAATATTCTTCACGATTGGGACATCCAAAAGCAGTGTCCACAAGGGATGGGCATCTCAAGGCCAGGTGAAGCATAACTTAAATGACTGCAGTCTGCAGAACTTTGCGGCCAAAAACAGCATCCGCTGAGGCTCGCACATCAACTTTGTAAAACTTAGAAAAAGTATGAACAGAAGACCAAGTGGCAGCCTTACAAACTTGTTCAACAGAAGCTTGGTGCTGAAAAGCCCAAGATGCTCCAACGGCGCGAGTAGAATGAGCAGTGATACGAAAAGGGGGAACTTTCCCCTTAGCAGAATAGGCCGCAGTAACGGCCTGACGTATCCATTTGCTAATGGCAGATTTGGCTGGTGCCAAACCCTTCTTAGGCCAAGAGGGCATAACAAAAGAGGCATCCGTCTTACGAAAAGGAGACGTGATAATCAAGTAGTACTTAACACAGCGTACTACATCCAAACAATGCAAAACCCTCTCTTTGTCATTCTTAGGATTAGGACACAAGGAGGGAAGAACAATATCCTGATTCAAATGAAAAGCAGAAACAACCTTAGGAAGAAAGTCTGGCTTGAACCGAAAGACCACTTTATCCTGATGCCTCTCAAAGTAGGGCGCCTGGATAGACAAGGCCGCCAACTCTGAGACACGCCGGACCGAAGTGATAGCTACCAAGAAGACAATCTTCTGAGTCAGGGTAGACAAAGCAATATCTTGCAGAGGCTCAAAAGGAGGAGCCTGTAGAGCAGAAAGAACCAAATTCAAATCCCAAGCGCAGAAACGCTTCTGACAAAAGATAGATAAGGCAGAAACTTGCCCTTTCAAAGTACTTAGCTGAAGACCAGAGTCCAGCCCAGATTGTAAAAACTCCAGAATCCTGGAGACCGAGAAGACCCTACAAGGAAAGGATCTAATCTCACACCAAGCGATATAGGCCTTCCAAGTCCTATAATTGATCAGTGCCCGGAAGAGGTCTTCTTCTTTCATCTAAGTCTTAACGACTGAGTCAGAAAGACCCTCCTCCTTCAAGATGGAGGTTTCAGCAGCCAGGCCGTCAAACCCAGCGCTGGTAAATTGGGGTAACACAACCGACCCTGAGTGAGCAGATCGGGCCGAAGAGGCAGAACGAACTGGTCCACCGCCAGCCGAATGATGTCTGCGAACCACACTCGCCTTGGCCACCTTGGGGCCACGAGAGCGGCGGACACCCTTTCCAGAGCCAACTTCCGAACCACCCTGCCCAGCATGGGTATCGGAGGAAACAGGTATAGAAATCCCAGATCCCCCAACTCAGGGACATGGCGTCCACTGCCAGAGCTAGAGGATCCTGGGAGAGCGACACGAAGTTCGGGAGCCTGTGATTGTGACGAGAGGCAAACAGGTCCACCTCCAGTGTCCCCCATCAAAGACACAGTGAGCAAAAAAACCTGAGGATGGAGAGCCCATTCTCCCAGACGGGGAGAGCCCCTGCTCAACCGGTCCGCTTCCTGGTTCTCCACTCCTGGAATGTATACCACCGAGAGACAAGGAACATGGGCCTCTGCCCAGGTCAGGATCAGGGACACCTCTCTGAGAGCACTCAGACTGCGAGTCCCTCCCTGATGATTGATGCAAGCAACCGCTGTTCGATTGTCTGAACGCACCTGGACCGGAAGGTCCAGAACGTGATGAGTCAGGAGAGCAAGAACCTGACGGATGGCTCTCAGTTCCAGAACATTGATGGGTAAGTGGGCCTCTTGAGGCCCCCACTGCCCCTGGAACTGCAGCTCCTTCCAGAATCCGCCCCATCCCGACAGACTGGCGTCCGTGGTGACAATTTCCCAAAGAGGGGTCAGGAAAGACCTGCCCTTCACGAGATCGGTCGAGACCAATCACCACTGGAGGGACTGCCGGACCCGGGAGGACAACTGGAAGGGCTGATCCAGCGACCAAGGCTGCCGGTCCCAAGACGCCAACAGATAAAGCTGAAGCCTCCTTGTGTGAAATTGAGCAAAAGGAACTGCCTCGAAGGAGGCAACCATCAACCCTACCAGCCTCATCCCCAGACGGATGGACAGCCGAGGATTGGAAAGTAGGACCCGAGCCAACTCCTGAATCAGATGAATTTTGGACTGGGGGAGTCCAACTGCATCCCCAGAAAGGACACCACCCTGGCCGGAGCGAGGGAGGACTTGGAGAAGTTGATCACCCAACCAAAGCTTTCCAGCGTGGAGACCACCATGCTGGTGTCTGTCTCCGATTGATCGAGTGACGGAGCCATGATGAGAAGGTCGTCCAAATAAGGTACGACACAAATGCCCCGAGATCTGAAAATGGCCATCACCCCTGCCAGCACCTTGGTGAACACTCTTGGAGCCGAGGTAAGGCAAAACGAAGTGCCACGAATTGAAAATGCTGATCTTCCATCACGAATCGAAGAAAACGTTGATGAGCGTGGCAGATGGGAACATGAAGATAAGCATCCTTGATGTCTATGGACGTCATGAAGTCCCCCTGCCGAAGGGAACCGACGGCCGTACGCAAAGTTTCCATGCGAAACTTCCGAAAACGGATGAACTTGTTGAGTAATTTCAGGTCCAGGACGGGGCGAACAGACCCGTTCTTCTTGGGGACTGCGAAAAGATTGGAGTAGACACCGAGGCCCATCTCTAAGCGCGGTACCGGCCGGATGACCGCCATCTCTAACAGATTCTTTACCGACGCCTCTTGGAGCCGAGGTAAGGCAAAACGAAGTGCCACGAATTGAAAATGCTGATCTTCCATCACGAATCGAAGAAAACGTTGATGAGCGTGGCAGATGGGAACATGAAGATAAGCATCCTTGATGTCTATGGACGTCATGAAGTCCCCCTGCCGAAGGGAACCGACGGCCGTACGCAAAGTTTCCATGCGAAACTTCCGAAAACGGATGAACTTGTTGAGTAATTTCAGGTCCAGGACGGGGCGAACAGACCCGTTCTTCTTGGGGACTGCGAAAAGATTGGAGTAGAAACCGAGGCCCATCTCTAAGCGCGGTACCGGCCGGATGACCGCCATCTCTAACAGATTCTTTACCGACGCCAGGAGCCCCTGTGCGGCCAAAGGATCGATGGGCACCCAGACCGAAAGAACCGTGAAGGAGGGCGAGACTCGAATTCCAGTTTGTAACCGGACGACACTATCTCCCGGATCCATCTGTCCGGAACCTTCTGGTTCCAAACCAGGGAGAAGTGTCGCAATCGTCCCCCCACCCGCACGGGTGAGGGCAGCCCCTCATTGCTGAGCGGGCTTATCAGCAGGTTTGGGCTTGGTGCCCCAGGACTGAGTGGGACGGCCACGGCCCCTCCCCCGAGTCCAACCTGCACCTCTGGTAGCGGGAAAGGAAGCCCCCCTACCCGCTCTGAATCCCCGAAAGGAAGGTCTACCAGAACTTGCCCCCCGAAAGGGACGACGAGGCTTCTTACGTTGCGGCATTTTACCACCTTTGGCAACTGAATCAATTTTATCACCAAACAGCCGCAACCCCAAAAAGGGGAGAGCTGTGAGCACCTTTTTAGAAGCTGCGTCCGCCGACCACTGGCGCAGCCATACTGCCCGACGAATAGCCACCAGCATTGCAGCTGTCTTGCTATTCATAGCCAGCGCATCGTCCTGAGCGGACAGAACATAGGAAAAAAAAGACTCACACTGCCTGAGAGCAATAAGCTCCTTGCAAGTGGGATCAAGATCCACACACAGACCCTGAATTACAGATCTAACCGCCAATAGAAGAAGCGCTGAAGCACACACCGGGCGCATCGCTGACCCGGCGTAACTAAAACCATGGCGAGCGTACTGGTCAATCCGACGAACCTCACCATCCTTAAGGGCAGTAGTCTCAGCAGACTGCACCATAGCCGCGCTGGAGAGCCCTAGTACAGGGGTATCGACGTCAGGAGAAACCGACCAAAGCTTCACCAATTCTGGCAGAAAGGGATAACGTTTCTCCCAACTGGAAGGAATTCCAGTTAACCGCGTGGGATGTTCCCATTCCTTGAGCACAATTTTCTCAAAGTGGTGTTGTCTGGGAAAAACCAAAGGCGGCTGAGGGACATTAAACAACTGACCCTTAGGCAGGGTGACGGCCTCAGGTGGATCTAAATTCAAAATTTCAAACATTTGAGCCAGAATGGAGGGGGTGTCACGAGAACCCCCCGCAGACAAATCGCCAATAGCATCAACCTCAAGCGGATCTGCAGGCTCATCTGACTCCACCAAAAATTCTCCCTCCTCGTCCAGGGAGCAATCGGACCAATCCACAGGCTCACATACTTCATCCTGTGAAGCCGGAGGTACAGGAGTCAGGTGCTTCCGTTTCGCAGTGGCCTTTAACCCTGCTTTAAACGGAAACTATTTTCTCGAGGTTGGCCAACCGTGCTGCCACCTCGGATTGCGAATCCCCACTCTTGACAATGTCACGCGGGGTCCGGAACAGGGAGGGAGGGGTAGGGGATGATGGAAGTTGCGAAGGGCCAGCAGCCGGAGCAACGGACTGACGCGCAATACTCTGCTTTGCACAAGGAATGCATACAAAAACATCATCACTTGGGAGCGGAATCCCACAGCCTCCACACACCCTAGATGGCCCAGAAGAACCATTTCCGGTAATATCGGAAGCCTCCATATGGTGATTTATGGTATTCGCAAAAATTTTGGGTTTAAGGCATAAGCCACCCGGGATGCCCCTTTATGTTAATGTCCCGGGAGGGAGGATTTAATTTATAATAAAGATCCCCTTAAATAAATATATATATATATATATATATATATATATATATATATCCCAATTTGGAGGAAAAGAAAGGACTAGCCAGGCAAAATAGAACCGGGAGGCCGCTGTATTGAGGGAATCCCAGGAACTGTGGGGAACAAACCAACAGTAAGACCCCCAGAAACCAATGGCAACATGCAATATAACATACATACACAGCACCAAGTGCTTTGAAGAGGCAAGAAAACTGGCCTCTGATTTTCCTCCTTATATATTTTTCTTTTATTAAAAAAAAAAAAAAAAAAAAGTATTTTTCCATTAAATATATTCCTTTTTAAATAAACAGTCAAACACCATAAAAAAAAATAGACGGCCCCACGCCAGGTGAGGCCGCTTACCTGCCCCAGTAAGGCTTACAAAAGCCCAGCACCCGACCAAAGAGGTGGTGGAAGACAGGCAGCAAATGTCAGCGAAGGCGGCAGTGGCCGATTAAAACAAAGGAGATAAGCGGAGGGGAGCTGGATAAAGTGAGAAAAGCGCAGGCAGCCATAAGCAAGCCTGACACCGTACAGCCCGCCCCGGTCACCCCTAAAGCTGACCCAAAGCTCTGGCCCTACAGGCCAGCAGCAGCCCGCAAAACAGAGACTGCCATATAAGGAGGAATCAAAGTCAGGCCATATGCACACTCACTTGCGGTGCAGCCTGACAACGTTGAAATAAGCAAAACACCTGAACATACAGTAAACCATACACACAATACACATCCCTCTACCCCCCCCCCCCATAGTGAAGGGAGAAGTGACCGCAACGGGAGAGTAAGGGGCTAAGGGGACCCTCGGGACAGGGGCATCCCACTTCCGGATCACCATGCCGGATAGCCGCATTGCCCCCAAAAGAGGGGGTCGAGCGGAGGAGATAAGCTCCTAGGCACCTATAGTGGCGTCTACCAATTGCCCAGTGAGCAGCCTAGGCTGGGAGGCTTCCATTCCACCATAAAGGTACAAACAATCAAAAACCAGGCAGAAATAGACCAAAAGGGGGTGCCGGGGTAAGACCCCGGCTACCTGCAAGCAGGAGACTTCAATCTTCTGTCTTGTCGTCATGCAGAGAGAAAAACACTGGTGATAAATGGGAGGTACCAGGTATATATAGGCCGGAAGGGGGCTCGTTACAAGACTTCCTCTCTGCACAGCGTCACCTGGCGGTGAGTAACCCAATCGTGAAGAATATTAAAGGTGAAGCAGGGTGTGTGGCACACCAAGAATAATAGCCTGGCAGTACAAACCATCCAAAAAAACTCAAAGCGCAGAGAAGATCCAGAACCAGATTGGTCAACTACAGACAACTTTTTTACTTCACCTTAAGAACCTTCCAATTAGATAGTTGTGATGGATTATAAACATAAAAGTTTGGGCATGATTGGATATGGAGGTGGAAAGTACCCTAGATATCGATAGATCATTAAATCCCATAGTTTTAATCTGGGTCGAAAACAATGGACTATAGATTTATAAAATTGACAATGCAAGGAGTATGCAAAAAAAGAATCTTTTGTTAGTATTTTCGAATCTACTTATATGACCTGTACTTAGTTTTTGAAATGCATGCACTTTTTTGGCTTGTTTTTCTGATAGTGCTGAACCTAACAGAAATACTGTAATACTGATAAATATTGCACATTCTAGACACTTTTGTGCATAACCATTTTAGGACTATGCCTTTTTGTATGACTTTTTTATAGATCTATGCCACTTTTAAAGCAGTTGGGGTTAAAACAACGAACTGGTTATACTCACTTGCTGTACCCTGCAGCAATTTCCTCCTACACGGAACACCAAAATGTACCTGTTCCTGAGATCAACTCCCAATGCATGCACATGGCTCAGTATTGCTTTGGCACTCATTCATATGCAGGCAAACAGGTAGACAAGACTTGCCCGCAGAATGCACCTATATTCATTACAACAGACGTACATAGGGATATGTTTCACCAAGCCAGAGTGGGTGGGAGGTGCTGCAGAGGGGCCCAAGTATTGGTAGTTTGTTGGTTTCGCACAGACCATGACTTTTACTATGCCACTTCTGCAATGTACGCAAGTTTTTAACAATGCAGAGGTGTTCTTTTCGGTAAAAACCTCTTTATCTAAACTACAATTACAAAGTTAGCTCCTACAATCAGATGTACAAGTGGTTAAGTAGCTTCTAAGAAAAAAAAAAGAAGGACATTTGGAATTAACCCTAAATTTATCATGCAATTTAGGTAAAAACATTGGATTTTTCATTCGGCACAAAATTTACATTTGGTCTCCTATTATGATGGCAACCCAGTACAGAATGCATTTCATAAACTTTAAAAGATCAAGTCAACCTAAAGTGATACTAAAATAGATGGTGAACTCTTAAACTCACACTCCAAAATTAGACATGGAGGCTTTGAACTGAGATCACTCCGCATACAAAGCAATTTGGCTGCAGCCGTGTGTCACTAAAACAAAACCATTTACTATTAGAGCATCAAAGAAAATCCTTTGCTAGGGCCTAAAATGTATTTATGGCCTTACAGCTTAATTTAGGAGCACTGGGATCCTTGCTATTTAAAGCAAAACTGGCACCGATGACATCGCTTTACCTAAAAAGATCTGAATTGTCCGTTTTCTTTAAAAGCTTTTATACTTTGCAGGGTGGGATATGGGAACAAGCAGGGAAAAGCAAAGACTATATGATCAACCTTACAAAAACTAGCTTTTACCCTTGTCTAGGTCCAAAGAGACTAGTGTACAATAGACTGCAAATAACTATTAACTTGCAGCCAAAAAAACGAAGCAGCAGTGCGTCACTGTATTCCCAGAAATCCAGATCTGGGATGCCAGCTATTAAATAATATTTGGAGATGCCTGCATTTCTACTCTGCTCCTCACGCGCTGAGCGTACTATGTAACCTAGCCAAAAGGCATGATCTATGGGCTAGAACTGGGCACAACGGAAGAAACAACCAAAGAGAAGGCAAAGGGAGCAGCACCGTCGCTGGCGTAGGATGCCCCGGGGTTGGGTAGCAGCTGGTTCTGGAATCTATTGGATGTAGACCCAGCTGTCTGGCCGCAAGGGTTTTAATCCACTTTAAGAGTTATAGGTCTTCTACTACTTCACTTTGGATGCAGCTCCTAACCATTTCTCAATTCTGAATGTGGCTCGTGGCTCGAGTCAGGAACGGTTAGGAACCTCTGATGGAAACCATGTCAATAGAGATGGTGCTAATGTGGTAGAATTCAATATGCCATCTTACAACCATAAAGTCTCTTTGCTGAAATCAGATATTGGATGTCTGCTTGAACCTGCTGAAAAAGTATGAAAAATACCATTTTGTGATTACTCTCCTGTAAAATGGGTATTATAAGTATGTCTCACACTCTGCTTCGGAAGATTAATTACACGTGGGTTATAGCCAGTAGAGGGCGAACTTCTGCAGAGAGGACTAGAAAAAAAAGCCCCTCCCAGTCCATAAATACCTGGGACCTCCCACACATTCCCCAGTATAAGAAAGCAGTAAGGGGACCAGGAAGAGCCAATAAATCTAAGAGAAAAAAGTTTCACCATAAAGAGGATCCAAGATAAAACTCAGGGTGGGACGAAGCAGGGTGTGAGACATACTTATAATACCCATTTTACAGGTGAGTAATCACAAAATGGTATTATTCCAAGTATGTCTCACACCCTGCTTCGGAAGATTAATTACACGTGGGGCATACAATAGCAGTGTCCAAAAAGGGTGGGGACCCCAACAGGCAATAGTGCACAAATTAAACCACTGCAGCTTGCAGAACTTTGCGGACAAAAACAGCATCCGCTGAGGCCCGCACATCAACCACATAAAACTTGAAAAAGGTATGAACAGAAGACCAAGTAGCAGCCTTACAAACTTGTTCAACAGAAGCCTGGTGCTGAAAAGCCCAGAAAAACCCAACAGCACGAGTAGAATGAGCAGTGATCTGGAAAGGGGGATCCCTCTCCTTGGCAGTATAGGCCCCAACAATGGCCCGACGTATCCATTTACTAATGGTAGACTCGACGGGCGCCAAACCCTTCTTGGGCCCAGAGGGCATCACAAACAAGACGTCCGTCCTACAGAAAAGAGAAGTAGCCACCAAATAGTACTTCACACAATGCACAACATCCAAAGAGTGCAGGGCCCTCCCCTTGTCATTGCTAGGCTTAGGACACAAGGAAGGGAAAACCACATCCTGATTGAGATGTAAGGCAGAAACCACCTTAGGTAGGAAGTCTGGCTTAAAGTGGAAGACCACCTTGTCCTGGTGTCTTTCAAAGCAAGGGGCCTGAATAGACAGAGCCGCCAACTCAGAAACACATCGAACAGAGGTAATAGCCACCAAAAAGTCAACCTTTTGTGTGAAAATAGAAAGTGAAACATCCTGCACCGGCTCAAAAGGAGGCCCCTGGAGGACCGACAAAACCAAATTCAAGACCCAAACAGTCAACAAGGTCTTGTGAGGGGGACACACGTTGAGTGACCCCCTGGAAAAAAGTCTTAACCAAAGGATGAAGAGCAAAAGACCCTTGATAGAAAACCGCCAGGGCGGAGACCTGCCCTTATAGAGTACTAAGCGGAAAACTCAGGTCCAAACCATGTTGGAGAAACTCCAAAATTCTGGGAATCGAAAAACCCTACAAGGCAAGGCCCTAGCCCCACACCAAATCAATATGGGACCACCAGGTCCTGTAGTAGATGTTAGAGGAAAAACTTCTTACTAGCCCTAACAAGCGTCTAGATCACAGCATCAGACAAACCTTCCTCTTTTAGGATGGAGGTCTCAGCAGCCACGCCGTCAAAGCCAGCGTTTGTAAATTGGAGTAACATAGCTGACCTTGAGCGACCTGATCCGGAAACAGGGGCAACCTGTACTGATCGACCGCCAGCCGCACGATGGCTGCGAACCACACCTGTCTTGGCCACCTTGAAGCCACCAGTATAGCTGGCACACCCTCTTGAACCAGCTTGTGAACCACCCTGCCTACCATGGAGAAGGGGGGAAACAGATACAGGAGACCCAGATCCCGCCAGGCAAGAGACATGGCATCCACTGCCAAAGCCAGACTGAGACAGACAAAAAAAATCAGACAAAACCACTGAAGAGACTGCCGGACCAAGGAAGACATCGCAAAGGACTGATCCAAGGCCAGAGGACATCTGTCCCAAGCCGATAACAGATAGATTTGAAGAGACCTCTTGTGAAAACTGAGCAAAAGGAACCGCCTCGAAGGAGGCCACCATCAACCCCACCAGCCTCATTCCTTGCCGGATGGACGGGCGAGGATGGGACAGAAGAAGACGTATCAGATCTTGAACCATCTGCACCTTCGACTGAGGTAAGAACACCCTGGACTGAATGGTATCCAGATTCATGCCCAGAAAGGAAATCTCCCTTGACTGGGAGAGAGAAGACTTGGGGTTGTTGATCACCCAATCGAAACTCTCCAGCGTAGTCACTACCAACCTGGTGTCCAGCTCCGCTTGACAGAGGATGCCGTAATGAGAAGGTCGTCCAGATACAGCACAATGCGAATGCCCTGGTCTTTGAGAAGGGCCATTATGCCCGCCGACACCTTGGTGCTGAGGTCCACCCGAAAGGGAGAGCCACAAACTGGAAGGGTAAGCTTCCTTGATGGCTATGGACGTCACGAAGACACCTGGACGAAGAGAGTTGATGGCCGAGCGCAGAGTCTCCATGCGAAATTTCCTGGTTCTGATGAACCTGTTGAGAATCCTGAGATCCAGAATGGGTCTTATGGAGCCATCCTTTTTGGGCACTGTAAAAAAGGTTGGAGTAATAGCCCCGGCCTCTCCCTGAGGAGGGCACCTGGCAAACGACCCCCCTGTCCAGAAGGTTTTGTACTGCCAATAACAGCCCCTGCGCAGCCCAGGGGTCCGAAGGAACCCGAGACCTGAGAAATCTGGGAGGAGGCCGGTACTCGAACTCCAGCTTGTACCCGGAAGAAACCACTTCCAGGATCCAGCTGTCTGACCTCCCGGGTCCAGACCTGGGCAAAGAGCCTTAGCAGTCACCCCCACCCGTGAGGGTGCCCCCTCATTGCTGAGAGGGTTTGGCAGCAGCCTCGGGTTTGGTACCCCAGGCAGTGCCGGGGCTGGCACGCCCACTGCCCCTACCCCAGGAGTCACCTCTAAACGCAGAGTAAGCAACTCCCCTTCTTGCTCGAGAGCCACGAAAGGAAGGATTAAAAGGAGCCTGCCCCCCCCCCCCCAAAAAGAACCGGCGCTGCTTCCTGCGCTGTGGCAACTTTCCTCCTTTCGCCACCGAGTCCAATTTATCTCCAAACAGGCGCCTACCCAAGAAGGGTAGCCCTGTAAGCGCCTTCTTAGCCGCCATATCAGCCGCCCATTGGCACAACCAAACCGAGCGGCGTATAGCCACAAGCAAATCCGAGGTTCTACTACACAAGCATATTGTATCGTCCAAGGCTGATAAGACAAAGGTCATGAACAGATCACACCGCGTAAGTGCTGCAAAATCAACACTAGCAGGGTTAAGAAGGGGACCATTCAACAAGCCCCTAATTACAGATCCGGTAGCCACGGCCGAGAGTGCGGAAGCACAAACGGGACGCAGGGCCGAACCCACACAGGCAAAGGCGTGTGACACCATTTGATCCAGACAACGGTCCTCCCCATCCTTCAGCGTGGTGGAGTCAGGTGAGTGCACAGCAAATGTGTTGGGACAACCCCAGACTCGGAGGGTCGACTTCTGGGGGTGACAACCAGCGCTTCACCGTGTCTACCGGGAAGGGATATTTCCTATCCCACCCCTGAGGGACGCCGGGAGGCCGGCTGGGCCTTTCCCATTCCTTAAGAATCAACTTGTCAAAATGTTTCTGATCTGGAAACTCCAAGCGCAGCTTAGTGGCCCCAAAAAAATTCCCCCTCTTGCAGAAATAGCAAGAACCTCAAAAATATGGGCCAGAAGTCTGGGGGTATCCACGTTATCCCCCTAGGGTGTTACCCACCCTCGTCCGGACCTTCAGCCGAGGCTGGGAGGCACATGTACTTTAAAGAATAAAAAAGTCCGGACAGAAATAGGTCAATAAATTGCCGGGTGTGAACCCGGCTTACCTGTAAGGAAGGAGACAGCCATCTTCTGACTTGCTCGCCGTCTGCAGAGACGATTACTGGGGAATGTGTGGGAGGTCCCAGGTATTTATGGACTGGGAGGGGCTTCTTTTTTTCTAGTCATCTCTGCAGAAGTTCGCCCTCTACTGGCTATAACCCACGTGTAATCTTCTGAAGCAGGGTGTGGGACATACTTGGAATAGACTGGCAGAAACATTCACATTTAAGTGCTTCCACGGTGTCCTTTGTTCCACAGACTTTGCACATGACTTCTAGCAGCCAAGAAGGTACACCACTGACCAACAACAATCAAGCAGGCTACAGGAGTGACATGGGAGTATGTGAGCTTCAGATAACTACCAGTAGGTTAAAAGTGAACCGGCATTAAAAATTGGGATGCCCAGTTGGATGCAATGGCCTTGAAGGCTGGTAGTGATGATTGGATTTGGGTTTACTCGGATCTACAGCCACATAGCCATGACTCTAAATTCAATACCTCAGGGCAGTCTAGTTTTAGGTCCCCGAAAAAGGGATTTATGGTAGCCCTGAAATGTTAAGTAAACCTTTTACTAAGCAAGGTTTGCCTGTGGATCCTAGAACTTCAAGTTATTTAAGATATTCATATTTCTCATAGGCAGCAACTCTCATAGGGCAAAACCCATCTTCGACAGACTTCAAGGTGAGACTCCAGGCCCGGGGGGGGGGGGGTTCCATTTCCCTGGAGCATGCCGATGTGGCCCCGATGTCCAGTGACATCCATTTCTTCGGGGCTCTTCTGTTTCTTTGCTTCTATAATGCAAGTGCAGCAAAGTGAAGCAGAATGGAGCCCATTTCCCGATTGGCTACTTGCCTGTGCCGTAGAAGCATTAAGAGGGTGAGTTTTAATGGTGATCCTTGGGGAAGAACACAGCTGATCACCCAGATGTGTTAAGTAGACCAAAATCCAGTAGCTTAGTAGACCAGTGTGTAGCTTACTATTGCACAATTATTTCTGGTCATAGCTTGTGGATGTAGATTAAGGGGACAGGCATGGTCAATGATGCAGGAGAATGCTGGTCATGGAATAAATGGGATTTGAATTTTATGACACAGGATATTCACTGATCGGTGGGGATCTATGGCAGGACCTCTAAGTCAATCAGGAAGCATCAGCCAGGTTAGCATTGCCTTTTGCTTTGGAAACTAAGTGCATCAACGGGGTCATGCACAATCTTCCTTAAGCTATTCAAGGTGAATAAAAGCATTTCTAACTTCAAAATAAAATTTACTATTCAAGCTGTAACAGCGCGGCACACGGGTAACAGCATAAAATATGCTAAATAGTGCCACATTGTTGGCACAAGGATATTAGTTGCCTAGACTGGCAGAGACGATGTACACATGTCCCCAGTCACAGAACTGGCAGAGAAGCAGTCACAGTGGCTGGGCAGCAATTAGTTAGAAGTAAACTTGGCGACAAGGTACCACCAGGGACCGTATTCTTGTCACAGATGCAAACCTAGAAAGCAACAGTGATATTTCAAAACAACTCCACTGTACCTAATCTTGCAAAAATTATTTGTAAAAAGATCTGTTTTTTGGTACACACATTTATATTTTTCTGGTGTGCAATGAAGTACATTTCCTGGTGAGGCACACAAGTTTCCAATATGGTGGAAGTCTAGTAATTAGTAAATACCTCTAATAAGTATATACTAAAAAGATGAAATTATAAAAAATACCATTTTGTGATTACTCACCTGTAAAATGGGTATTAAAAGTATGTCTCACACCCTGCTTCGGAAATATTCATTACACTTGGGTTATGTCCAGTAGAGGGCGAACTTCTGCAGAGATGAATAGAAAAAAAAGGAAGCCCCTCCCGGCCCATAAATACCCGGGACCTCCCACACACTCCCCAGTATAAGAAAGCAGTAAGGGGACCAGGAAGAGCAAATAAAATCCATGAGAAAAACTGTATCACCAAACAGAGGATCCAAGATACAACTCAGGGTGGGGCGAAGCAGGGTGTGAGACATACTTATAATACCCATTTTACAGGTGAGTAATCACAAAATGGTATTATTCTTAGTATGTCTCACAACCTGCTTCAGAAATATTCATTACACTTGGGACATCCAATAGCAGTGTCCAAAAAGGGTGGGGATCCCAACATGCAAAAGTGCACAAATGAAACTCCTGCCGCTTGTAGAACTTTGCGGCCAAAAACAGCATCTGCTAAGGCCCGCACATCAACCTTATAAAAACGTGGTATGAACAGAAGACCAAGTAGCAGCTGAACAACTTGTTCAACAGAAGCCTGGTGCTAAAAAGCCCAGGAAGCCCCAACAGTACGAGTAGAAAGAGCAGTAAACTGTAAACTCCCCTTGGCAATATAGGCCCCAACAATGACCAGACATATCCATTTAATAATGGTAGACTTGACGGCGCCAAACCCGCCTTGGGCCCAGAGGGCACCACAAACAAATACATGCAAAAAGTGCAGGGCCCTCTCCTAGTCATTGCTAGACTAAGGACACAAGGAAGAGAGAACCACATCCTGAATAAGATGGAAAAACAGATACCATTTTAGGAAGGAAATCCGGCTTAAAGCGGAAAACCACCTTGTCCTGGTGTCTCTCAAAGTAAGAGGCCTGAATAGACAGGGCCGCCAACCCAGAAACACAGCGAACAGAGGTAATAGCCACCAAAAAGTCAATCTTTTGTGTAAGCATAGAAAATGCAAAATTCAAATCCAAAACAGGCACAAGGCTTTCGAGGAACAAAGGACCTTAGAAGAAGACCACCAGGGTAGAGACCTGCCCTTTCAAGGTACTTAAGCTGGAGCCCCAGGCCCAGACCGTGCTGAAGAAAGTCCAAAATCCTAGGGATCGAAAACACCTTGCAAGGCAAGGCCCTAGCCTCACACCAATCAATATAGGACCTCCAAGTCCTGTAGAAGATGTTAGAGGAAGATCACTTCCTAGCCCTGACAAGTGTCTGAATCACAACATCAGACAAACCTTCTTCTATTAAGACGGAGGAGGTTTCAGCAGCCACGCCGTCAAAGCCAGCGTTTGTAAACTGTGGTACGAACCAAACCTGTCTTGGCCACCCTGGAGCCACCAGAATTGCTGACGCACCCTCTTGAGCCAGCTTGCGCACCACCTTCCCACCATGGAGAAGGGAGCTTGTGATTGCAACGTGAGGCAAAGAGATCCACCTCCGGAGTCCCCCACTTGCGACAGAGGGACCGGAATACCCTGTGGTTGAAAGATCATTCCCCTCAGCGAGAGGATCCCTTGCTCAAGGAGTCCGCCTCCGTTTTTTACCACTCCCGGAATGAATACCGCTGAGATGCATGTAACATCGCTCTCCGCCCATGCAAGAATCAGCGAAACTTCCCTGAGGGCACTCCTGCTGCGAGTCCCTCCTTGGTGATTGATGTAAGTGACCGCAGTTCAATCGTCTGATCGAATCTTAACAGGTAAGCCCTGTAAGTGATGCGTCAAGCATGACAGAACCAACCAAATAGCTCTGAGCTCCAAGACATAGATGGGGGTGTGAGCCTCCTGAGGACCCCCCAGCCCCTGGAACTGAAAATCCGTCCAGAAACCTCCCCAGCCCGACAGGCTGGCATCCGTGGTAACCGTCTCCCAACAAGGGGCCAAAAAGGATCTGCCCCTCATCAGATTGCTTGGCTCCAGCCACCACTGAAGGGACTGCCGAACCCTGGGAGACAGCAGAAAGGACTGATCCAAGTACTGGGGACATCCGTCCCAGTTCAGCAATAGATGGAGTCAGAGCGACCTCATGTGGAACTGAGCAAAGGGGACTGCCTAGAAGGAAACCACCATCAAACCTACCAGTTTCCATCCCTAGCCGGATAGAGAGGCGAGGATTGTCCAGGAGAATACGTACCAGATCCTGAACCCTCTGCACCTTTGGGAAAAGGAAGGAACACTCTGGCCTGACTGGTATCCAGATTCATGCCCAGAAATGAGATCTCCCTTGATGGGGAGAGAGAGGACTTGGGGTGGTTGATCACCCATCCAAACCTTTCCAGCGTCGTCACCACCATCTCCACCCGACATAGAAAAGATGCTGTAATGAGTAGATCGTCCAGATACGGCACAATGTGAATGCCCTGGGCTCTGAGAAGGGCCATTATGCCAGCCAGCCCCTTGAACACCCTTGGTACCGAAGTCAACCCGAAAGGGAGGGCCACAAACTGAAAATGCCGATCTCCCACCACAAACCTGAGAAATCTATGGTGTGCGGGGTAGATTGGTACATAAAGGTAAACAACCTTGATGTCTATAAACGTCACAAAATCCCCCTGACGAAGGGAATTGATGACTGAGCGCAGAGTCTCCATTCGGAACTTCTGGGATCTGATGAACCTGTAGAGAAGCTTCAAAAACCAGAATGGTTCTGATGGATCCATCCTGTTTGGGAACCGTAAAGAGGTTGGAATAATAGCCCCGGCCTCTCCCTGAGAAAAGGCACCGGACATATGACCTCCATGTCCAGAAGATTTTGCCCTGCCAACAGGAGCCCCTGCGCAGCCCGGGGGGTCCGAGGGAACCCGAGAACTGAGGAATCTGGGGAAGGCCGGTACTCGAACACCAACTGTTACCCGGAAGAGACCACTTCCAAGATCCACTTGTCTGTGACCTCCCAGGCCCAGACCTGTAAAAAGTGCCGCAGCTGACCCCCCACCCGCCAAGGTGAGGGCGCCCCCTCATTGCTGAGCTGGCACGGCAGCGGGCTTGGAACCCCAGACAGGTCCTGGACGGGCCCATCCTCCGCCTCTGCTCCAGGAATCACCCCTGAAGATAGAGAAGGCAGCACCTCTGCCTGCTCTGGCACAGCAAAAGGAAGGATTAGAGGAGCCTGCCCCCGAAAGGAGCGACACCGCTTCTTGCGTGGCGGAAGCCTTCCTCCTTCCACAACTGAATCCAATTTATCTCCAAACAGCCGCATACCCAGAAAGGGTAGCCCTGTAAGTGACTTCTTAGCCGCAATGTTAGCCGCCCACTGGCGCAACCAGACAGAGCGTCATATAGCCACAAGCAACGCTAAGGTTCTGCTAGACATACATATTGTGTCATCCAAGGCAGACAAGACAAAATGGTCATGAACGATACACACCGCATAAGCGCTGCAAATTCATCACTGGCTGGGTCCAGCTGGGACCCCTCAACAGGCCCCTAACCACAGACCTGATAGCCACAACCGTGAGTACAGAAGTACAAACAGGCCGCAAGGCAGAACCCACGCCAGCAAAGGCATGTCAAGCCATCTGATCAATACGACGGTCCTCACGATCCTTAATCGTGGTGGCGTCTGGAGAGTGCACCACAAATGTGTTGGACAATCCCAGTACGGGTGCATCGACCTCGGGAGGAGACGACCAGCGCTTCACCGCGTCCACCGGAAAGGGATACTTCCTATCCCATTCCTGAGGAAAACTGGGAAGCCGGCTAGGTCCTTCCCATTCCTTAATAATCAAATATTAGAAATGAATCTGATTTGGGAACTCCAGACGAGGCTTAGAGGTCCCAAGGAAAAATTCCCCCTTCTGCAGAGGGGACTCCGCTGGAGGAGGAATAGCCAGCACCTCAAATAAATGCGTCAGGATCTTGGGGGTATCCACGGCATCCCCAAGCCCCTGCCCAGCATCAGCATCCAAAAACTGCTGATCCTCAGAGCCATCAGATTCCGTAAACAGTTCCCCTTCCCAAGCGGAGAATAAAACAGACCAGTCAAGGGAATCCTGATCATCAAGAACCGGCACTGCCGGTGACAGATGCCTTCTCTTAGCCGGGGCCTCCCTGGCCGCAGAGCTAGAAAACAATTTCTCGATGTTGGCCAATCTAGCACATACATCAGATTGCGACTCCCCGCTAATGACCATGTCACCTGGGGTACGGATAAGTCAAGGTGGGGTAGGTGATGAGGCCGGCGGCAATGACCCAGAAGTCTGGGCCCCCGACTGCCGTGTTATGGCCTGCTGAACACATGGTATGCAACCAGCACATTATCCCCCGCAAGGGATACCCCCCAACCCACACACTGCCCCGAAGGGAGCCGGAGCCCGGTATCCTGGGGAGCCTCCATATGGTGATTTGTATGGTAGTTGCAATGACCAGCGGGAATTACACTAGAAGCTACCCGGGATGCCCCTTAAGTCCATTAGTGGGAGGAATTGCAAGCCCTTACTTTTTGGCCAAGGGACCCCAACAATAACAAAATGGGGGACCCCGTAAGTAAGGTACACCAAGACAAGCACTCATACATGCAGAATGTACAAAGAGTGTGGCAAAACATATAAAATAATATATACTATATTATATTCAATGTTATATAATACTAATAATAATAATAATAATAATAATAATAATAAATAATGCATACTTATTTCTTCATGTAAGTAATAAACATAATATATGCGCAAATAGTACAATAATACTAATGACGCCCAGCGCGCATGTGGGCATTGACAAAAATTGTGGTTGATCATAACAAGACCAAGAAACCGCAAGATGGGACAATACGATTCCGCAGTGTTCTTGGCCGCCACCGCGCTGGATAAGGCGCAAACTCAAGCAACAGCTCACCACACAACAAAAGGCGATCCCCAGCCTTATGGCAGAAGGAAGAAGAAGAAGGGCAGGACCGGATCGCGCGTCGCGCCTGGCCCCGCCCCCTCCCCACCCAGCAACGCGATGCCATTGACAGGGCGCCGCCGAGGGCACCAGAAAGAGTGGGGCCGAGCGCCCGGCCCCCTCTCCTTACAGCAAGGAGAGGGAGAAGCTCACCCTTAGGCAGCCATGACAAGGCGGCCGGCTCTCAATACGGCCGCCGCATGTATCAAACGAAAGATAAAATGAATGTTAAAATCACACACACACACACACACACACTCATACACCAATTCATTGAAGGATTACTTCCCGATGCTCCACATAAACTGGACAAGGGAGAAGTCACAGGCCCCCCTCCCATTGTGAATAAAGGAAATAAAGTAAAGGGAGGGAGGGATCACCAACTACGGTAGTAGAACATGGGGAAACGGACAGGGCATCCCAAACCAGGGTCACCAACCTGGTAGCCGCCTACCCCTCGTAATGGGGTCACACGGAGGAGCGTGGCTCCTATCAGTACACCTGTTAAGGTGAATCCTACCGTCACCCGGACCTACAGCCAAGGCTGGGAGGCATTAGGGGACTTAAGCATAAATAGGTCCGGGCAGAAATAGGGATAAAAATGGCCGGGTGTGAACCCGGCTTACCTGCAAGGAGGAGACTTCATCTTCTGACTTGCTCGCCGGCTGCAGAGACGATTACTGGGGAGTGTGTGGGAGGTCCCGGGAATTTATGAGCCGGGAGGGGCTTCCTTTTTTTCTATTCATCTCTGCAGAAGTTCGCCCTCTACTGGACATAACCCAAGTGTAATGAATATTTCCGAAGCAGGGTGTAAGACATACTTAGAATAATACTGAAGTCATCTCCCCTCACCCCCACATGGGCAAAGTTCTGTCTGCTAGTTTGCTTTTGCAAATGAGGCCTCCCACAGACCGAACGGTGAACTTGCAGGCCATATTTTTAAGATCAGTAAGTATGAAAAGGACCATACAGACAATGGAATTAATAGGGCAGCAATAAGCTAATCTGAAGCCTATGCCATGTACCTCATCTTTATTTCCTACAGAGTAAATGCGGTAGCAGGTCTCCAAAGTTAAACCCCCTTTTCATTTCTATTTTTCTGTGTGATCACACTCTATGGCCACATGGCCGCCCTCCCTCTTAGCACTCCCTGTGTCAATGGGGGGGGGGGGGGGGGCATTGGCAGGCAGTGCCTTGACATGCTATTGTACAAAGCAAAATGCTTAGTAATGCTGTGTGATCCCTACTATTGGTGGTGGTCACGTGGGCCCACAATCTGGTGGCCGGAAACAGGGCATGCAGAAGTAGGAGAGTACGGGGGGGGGGGGGGGGAACGGGCTTTTCATGCAGGCATGTGAAGCGGGCAATTGCTCATTGGAATTTGCCACCCCTCCAGTGACCAACAACAATCAAGTAGGCTACAGGAGTGATATGGGAGCATGCAAGCTTCAGATAACTACCAGTAGGTTGCAAGTGAGCCGACATTTAAAGTTGGGATGCCCAGTTGGATGCAATGGCCTTGAAGGTTGGTGGTGATGACTGGATTTAGGTCCACTTTGATCTACAGCCACATAGCCATGACTCTAAATTCAATATTACAGGGCAGGTCTTGAATGGAGTGTCACTTTAAGTAAAGGATTAGATATTGCAGGATTCTGAGGTCTTCCACTAGCTCCACCTTCCTGATCCTAACTTGTAGCAGCTGATCATTGCCCTTTTAAATAGCCTGACATCCGTCATCTGTCATCTACCCTTTTCCCCCAAACTAAGACCTACCTTAAAAATAAGCCCTAGCATGATTTTTCAGCAATTCTGAAGAAGCTTTAAACAGCATCCTACCACCAAAAAACGTTCATGTTACAGTTACATAGCAAATAAGGCAATTGCCTGGGGTACCAGACAAGGCTTCTGCCACAGTCAGGGCCATTTCTTGCTAGGGGCGCCAGGTACCCCTGCACGCTAGCAACCTGCCATGCAAATATGACACAGACATCATGGAACAACCTGCGTCATATTGGTTAGTCACACAGATGCCAGGGAGCGAGCAGGAGCCAGGACTTCTAAGTCTCATGATGTATACACTCTGCAGCGGCTCCCGAGCGCCAACCCGCACCCAAGACAATCACAGTAACAAGCAAGTATCAACATATGGGGGGGGGGGGGGGGGTTGAAATCTCATTTCAAAAACACAGAGCTCCTACAAAAGTCAGGGATATGGTGAATGTTGCCAGTCTTTAAACAATCTCCAAATTATTTTGAAAACACGATCCACACAGAGTGCAGTACGTTACAAAATAGCTGTCAACTGCATTAAAATATTAAAGCTACGGATGCCTCGTTTGTCACAAGTGTAGATACACGATGAACAGACGTGACTGCTGTTACATTGTAAAAAGCTAGCCAGCTCCCTGCTGTTACATTGAAAAAAGTTACACACTTTGCTTTTACAATGTAAACCTCATAACGGCAGACTGCAATGAGTGAGTGATCTCTTTTGTTATGATTCAGAGCTCACCTTTAGAAATGCTGCATTTGTATATATTACAAGGTCCTTCTCTTTCGGAAACAGAAGATCATCTACGTACTTTATTTCCTTGATTGAATCAGGTGGATTGAAGAGGAGAACTTTTTCACATCGTCAATAACCCTCTCAAAGACCAAACTGGGCTTAAGCGGGGCTGGAGAAGGAGAGACCAGAATGCAAGTATAATTTTTTTCCTGCATAGACATCAAGATTCGGATTTTGGATGCAGAGCTGGAATATTTCAGGCAGATTCCAAACACCACCGATGATCACCTCAGTCTAATAAGCACATTTGGTAAACACCCAACACTAGTGTAAGGCTTCTATAGTGACCAATTTTCCCTTTTCAGTTCTACAATCTGCAAATGACTCCAGCTTTGCATCTTGGAGGAAAAAAAAAAAATTTAATTTGCTTTGTTGTGTTTCAGAGTTAATGATATTTGTGTCCAGGCGCATCGTCTACAGAAGAGGAAAATAATTAATGATTGTCTTGTGGAAAGCGTTGGATGGTGCAAGCAGCTTGACGCTGACGCATGTAGAAAATCTCAAAGGTAATTGTGCCGCTTTTAATATGCCAATGCCAGGAGAAATAAATAGCTCCACAAATTAAAAAAAACAAAAGAAAAACATTAAAAAAATAAATACTAATCAAGACTATTTAGGCAATTTCAAAATAAGGACACGGTCACAAGTTTTGATGGAAGAATAGCAGTTTTCCTTTAGCAACAATTCAATCAGTGTTAAGAAAATTGTCATTCAAATGTAAAAATTTTTGTCTGAGGAAAAGCAACCCCCCCTCCCACACACACATATATATGGTAAATTAAAGCAAATAAGCTAAATAAATGCTTCTCAATTCTCACGACCATAGAATTCCCAAGAAAATGGGAATCATCCAATTGTGAATTATTGACTCTGCCCCCACTATCTCACTTGGTGGAGGGCCTTGGCAAGGTTTAATTCCAGTAAAGAACCCCTCTCTAGCCTGACAATTGCATTGCTTCTGCTCAAGGCATATAACAAAGCCTCCTGGCCCTTTGGCCCATTTTTAACAATTTCCTTTGTCAGCTCTTTTCTTTCAGCCTAGTATAATTATACATATACAAATAATTATACATAGTTATTAGATCCCCTATTAAATGTCCCTTTACTAAACTAAAATTTCTTTTTCTGTTCAGGGCCCAAAACTATTCCAAAAATATACCAACACAAATGAAAAAAAATCTGATATTTAAGTTAAAGCTTCCAAAAAATTACCTGTCCAAAGACAAGTTTCCACAATTATGGTTAATAGCCCAAATCTGTTATGGGTCACGAGAAACATTAACCACTGCATGTATAGGAAGGAGGGCAGTGTATGAATGAAAACTGTTGTGCACTCTGCATGTGAACAAACTTTTGCACGCAATGCGAGGACAACAGAATATGCACAAGGGCTTATAAATAGGAAGTTGACGCACCAAGATGGTGCAAGAAGACCTTCATAACATCCTATTTATTTGTGACTTTTTCGTTGTTTAAGAGAGATCTTTGTTCATGATTTGGCCTATTTGTTGCGGAGCTTTGCCTGGATTTTTGACTCTGTCTCTTGCCCTGGGGCTTTGCTACAGAATCTTGCCTAAGATTAGTTGCTGCCAGCCCATGACCTCCCGTTATGGACTTCGAACACGATTCATGTCTGCTGCCATGACCTTTGGTTTACGCCTAACCCCATCTCTGCCATGCAGCTGCTGCCAGTCCAACTGTGCCAGGTATTCTCTGCTCATCTACCCAGACCTTTGATTACCCTGTGGAACAACCTGGGGCTTTCCATGTATTCCAGTCAATTCTATATTGCAGGGAGTTCTAGTGCAGACCAAAGTTGGCATTAGGTGCCAGAGTGCTGGACTGACTCTTGTGTAGGAGTCTCTGGTGACCCTCATACAGTGTGACTCTGGTTCCAACAAGATCTCCCCCACTTCAGTTATTAGTCCAAATTTAACAAGAACACCATAGTAATAATACCTCATTAAAAGTGATTGATTCAGCAGCTACAATGAAAAACAAAAAGGGTATTTATCTTGTCCCACGCAGCCGATTGCTGCTAGACAAGCAATCCGTAACTCATCTGACCTCTTGATCCAAGCCCCCACCACAGCCACCACATCCCATGCTACGAGGAGAGGGTATTGATGGCAGGTCGAGATTGACCTGCCATCAGAGTGCTTCCATGCTCAACTCCATTAATTGCAATGGAGGGAGTGTCCAGAGCCCTGGCATGCCCCCTCCCATTGTAGCTAATGGACATCATCGAGTGCTGCTGGGTGGAATCGCCCCCCGGCAGCAGACTGTAGCATCGGTCACCAGTCATATCGCTTTGGCTGACCAAAAATTTCTCGTTCACCACTTGATGCTTGTAAAGTGGAAACAGAAGTCGCTCACAAAAAATGCTTTTTACCTATGAGCAAGAGCGAAACAAGCAATCGAATTAGTGATCGCTCTATTGACTGATTAACCAACAAATCTTCGGCGTCTGAACGCAGTCGTTCAATCACAGAGAATTTGTGTGGTCGCTCTCTCGCTGAGCCGGCAGTCAATTTTTTTTGCTCATGGAAACCAACCATAAAATCAAACTGTGCTAACTGGGGGCATTGCTGACCTAGTCACACTCCAGGGTAGAAAAAAACTAAAACAGCCCTGCCTACCTTTTTGGCCCTTGATATTGGCAAATAATTTGAAAATGATACAGATATCTTAGGATATTAAGTCTGTATCCAGCCTGATATTTTAGATTGATAGAACACTTGGGTTGAGTAAGAAGTCAATTCTGCATATTGGATGTGGGCTCAGCACACTCTGACTTCCTAAGAAAAGGACTTGAAGCAAGTATCTACTGGAAGTTCCCAGAAGAAAACACTTCAATCAATGGGATCAATATATCAACAATAACAACCCATTTCATGTTTTTACATATATATTGATGGTTTTGTTACTTTTGGTTATATCTAATTTCTCAACAGAATATTTAATGATAATAATGAGGATACCTTGTTACTACACTATGCTGACTTCAAGGATTAGAGCACCTTTGCTCAACAGGCTTTCCTTGTATTTGCTGTTTGGTGACCTTTAAACTCACCAGGCTAAAATGGGGACCTCAAATGCCCCCCCCCCCAATGGAAAACTAGCATGAGGCAACAGCACTGCACATGCAACCACATGATTTGCTAAGCATATCCATCTATTACAATGGAAAAAGCCAGTCAGCTTCCTGCTGTGTTCATTTGTAAACAGCCCGACCCATGACTGTTACAATGTAAAAATACAATTCTGTGATTACTCACCTGTAGAACTTATATTATTATGAGTATACAGTACGCCCTGCTCCAGATAAGAATCATTACACTTGGGTATTACTCCGCCAGATGGCGCTGGACTGCAGAGACAGCGAAATTGGCTCCTCCCTGCCCCTCAAATACCCGGGACCTCCCACAAATCTCCAGCATTGAAAAGCAGTTAACGAGAAGCCGGGAGAAATAAAACAGAACCAACTAGTAACTATAACAATGATAACAATCACCATACAGGGGATCCAGGATAATACAAAACCAAGGGTGGGGTGGATCAGGACGTATTGTATTTTCATATCATCAATTCTACAGGTGAGTAATCACAGAATTGTATTATTCTTAGTATACAGTATGTCCTGCTCCAGATAAGATTCTTTACTCTCATCCAATAGCATTGTCCATAAGGCAGGGTGGGATCCCCGAAGGTAACAACAGACAGGTAAGACCACTGCCGGCTGCAGAACCTTACGGCCAAAAGCAGCATCAGCTAAGGCCCTAACATCAACCTTGTAAAACAACTTTGAAAAGGTATGAACAGAAGACCAAGTATCGACCTTGCAAACTTGTTCAACAGAAGCCTGGTGCTGAAAGGCCCAAGAGGCACCAATAGCACGAATAGAATGAGCAGTAAGGCAAAAGGGAGGATTCTTCCCCTTAGCAGAGTAGGCCTGAATCACAGCCTGACGGATCCATTTGCTGATAGTAGATTTAGCAGGAGCCAGACCCTTCCTAGGACCAGAAGGGACCACAAAAAGAGCATCAGTTTTTCTGAATGGAGCAGTAGATTTAGCAGGAGCCAGACCCTTCCTAGGACCAGAAGGGACCACAAAAAGAGCATCAGTTTTTCTGAATGGAGCAGTAGCCACCAGATAGTACTTCAGACACCTAACCACATCCAAGGAATGCAAAACCCTCTCCTTAGCATTACTAGGATTAGGGCACAAGGAAGGAAGAACAATGTTCTGATTCAAATGAAAGGCAGCCACGACTTTAGGCAGAAAATCTGGCTTGAAGCGAAACACCACCTTGTCCTAGTGTCTCTCAAAGTAGGGGGGCTGGATGGAAAGCGCCTCCAACTCACATGCCTAACAGAGGCGATAGCCACCAAATAGACAACCTTGAGATTAAGAATGGACAGGGCAGCCACCTGCACAGGCTCAAAGGGAGCACCCTGCAAGGCAGACAAGACCAAGTTAAAATCCCAAACAGGCAACATAGGCTTACGTGTGTAACCCCCTGGAAAAGTCCTGATCAGAAAATGCTGGGCAAAGGACCTCTGGAAGAAAACAGCCAGGGCAGAGACATGACCCTTCAGAGTACTGAGTTGGAACGCCAGCTCCAACCCATGCTGCAGGAACTCCAGGATCCTGGGAATAGAGAACACGCGACAGCGAAGAGACCTTGAATCACACCGGTCAATCTAGGCACGCCAAACCCTATAGTAAATGGAAGAAGAAGACTTATTCCTAGACTTTATCATGGTAACAACAACAGAGGCAGACAGCCCCTTCTCCATCAAGATGGAGGTTTCAGCAGCCAGGCCATCAAAGCCAGAGTTTGTAAATTGGGATGGCGTAAGGGACCCGGAGTGAGCAGGTCTGGCACCATGGGTAGAGCGTACTGATCTACTGCCAGCTGCACAACGTCTGCGAACCAAACTCTTCTTGGCCACCTGGCGGCCACCAGGATTGCTGGCACCCCCTCCTGAGCTAACTTGCACAGAACCCTGCCCAACAGGGGGAATGGAGGAAAGACATACAGGAGCTGAAAGTCCTGCCATGACATTGCTAGGGCATCCAGAGGATCCTGGGACAGGGAGACAAAGGCCGGGAGCTTGTGATTGTGACGGGACGCAAACAGATCCACATCTGGTTGGCCCCAACGGTGACACAGAGATTGAAACACCCTGTCGCAGAGGGACCATTCTCCCAGGCGAGAGGTCCCCCTGCTCAGAGAGTCTGCCTGCAGATTCTCCACCCCCGGAATGTACACAGCTGATATGCAGGGAACATTGTCCTCCGCCCAGGCCAGGAACAGAGACACTTCCTTGAGGGCCCCCTTGCTCCGGGTCCCTCCCTGATGATTGATGTAGGCCACAGCCGTCTGGTTGTCCGAGCGTACCGGAACAGGCAGGCCCCGAAGGTGATGAGTCAGAACCAACCTGATCGCCCACAGTTCCAGAATGTTGATAGGTGTGTGGGCCTCCTGAGGGCTCCACCGCCCTTGGAACCACAAACACTTCCAGAAACCCCCCACCCCCCAACCTGTCAGACTGGCATCCGTGGTGACCGTCTCCACGGATCTGCCCACCAACAGGTTCCTGGAGTCCAGCCACCACGAAAGGGACCGCCTGACTAGGGGGGACAGCACAAAGACCTGGTCCAGGGACGCAGGATCCTTGTCCCATACGGACAAGAGGTTGCAGAGGCCTCATGTGGAACTGGGCATAAGGGACCGCCTCGAAGCACGACACCATCAGGCCCACCAGCTGCATTCCCTGCCTGATGGAGGGATGAGGGCAAGATAGCAGGAACTGAACCTGCGCTAGCAGACTGTCCACCTTCTGCTGAGGAAGAAAAATCCTTGCCTGAACTGTATCCAGATTCATTCCCCAGGAAGGGCGTCACCAAGGAGGGAGACAGGGAAGATTTGGGATGGATGATCACCCAGCCAAATGGACTCCAGAGTGGACACTACCAGCTGAGTATCCAACACTGCCTGTTTGGAGGGACTGGGAAGTGATGAGAATGTCGTCCAGATAGGGCAGCACGCAAATGCCCTGAGACCTGAGCAGAGACATCACTCCTGCCAGCACCTTGGTGAACACTCTGGGAGCTGAAGTGAGACCGAAGGGCAATGCCACAAATTGGTAGTGCTGATCCTCCAGAGCGAACCTGAGGAACCTTTGATGACCTGGAAACACAGGAATATGAAGGTAAGCATCTTTGATGTCCACAGAGGTCATGAAGTCCCCTGGACGCAGGGAACTGATTGCAGAGCGCAAAGTTTCCATGCGAAAGCGCTTGCACCTGACAAATTTGTTGGAGGATCTTCAAGTCCAGGATGGGCCTGACTGACCCATCTCTTTTGGGCATGGTAAAAAAAGGTTGGAATAGAAACCATTGCCCCTTTCTCGTAAGGGGACCTGACAAGATGACCCCCAGCTCCAGAAGGCCTTGCACCACCAGAACTAGAGTCTGAGCCGACATAGGGTCCTGATCCAGGAAGAATTAAGCTTGGAGCCCCAGGATGAGCCCGGGAATCCACAACCTCTGCCCCTACCCCAGAAATCTCCTCGGGCCCCGGTAAGGGAGACCCCCCTCCCCTGTCTGGCTCCACGGTAAGGGGAAGAAAAGGAGCCCTGTCCCCGAAAGGGCCGAGACTGCCGCCTGCGCTGGGGTAACCTGCCTCCCTTAGCAAACAGGTCCAGGCGGTCCCCAAACAGGTGCAGTCCTTTGAAGGGAAAACCTTCTGCCACACATCCTAATGGTATCATCCAAGGCATAGAGGACATAAGTCACAAAAACCTCACAACGAGAGAGTGCATTAAACTCCTCACTAGACACATCATCAGGGGCACCATCTAGGATACTTCTAAGCAGGGTCCTAATAGCCACAACCGTAACGGCAGAGGCACAGACCGGGCGCAGCGCTGTCCCCACACAGGCAAAGGCATGGGATGCCAGCTGATCAATACGCCGGTCCTCACCATCCCGCAGCGTAGTAGAGTCAGGGGAATGCATGACAGAGGTGTTAGATAACCCTAGGACCGGGGCATCCACCTCAGGAGGGGATGACCAACGCTTCACTACATCAGCAGGAAAGGGATACCTCTTATCCCAACTCTTAGGTACACTGGGAAGCCTGCTGGGACGCTCCCATTCCTTGAGCATGAGATTAAAATGGGCTTGCTCAGGAAACTCTAAACGTGGCTTAGCAGTATGAAACAATTCCCCCTGCTGCCTGGGGGCCGCAACCGGGGGAGAGATAGACAGAACCTCAAAAATCTGAGCCAACAGCCTATCAGTATCATCTGGGGCCCAGGGGTCAGAGCCAGAATCATCATGACCCCTGGGCCTCTCATCAGATGACTCCGAGTCAGAGAATAACTCCCCTTATTCCAAAGGGGTATAACCAGACAGTTCCAAAAACTCATCAGCCTCCATAGGGAAAAAAAAGAGAGTGACATCAGGCGTCAAGTGCCGCTTTTTAGCAGAGGCCTTAAGCGCCAAGGTATTAGCAAGCAACTTCTCAACACTAGCCAGTCTGGAAGACACATCAGGCTGAGAATCCCCACTGGTATGCAACTTAATGGGAGTCACATTTAAGCTTGGGGGGAGTAGGCGACGCCAAACGAGGTGTAGGCCCAGCTACTGGTAAACCAGGCTACAGCGCAAGCACCTGCTGGGCACAAGGTATACAGACCCGCACATTGTCAGCACTAGTAGGGGACACCCCACAAGCTACACACAGCCGGGCTTGTCCCGAAGGAAACCCGAGCACATTATCCTGAGACGCCTCCATATGGTGATTATAGCAGCACAATAGGCCGATAGGGATTCACGCTATAAAAGCAACCCGGGATGCCCCAATAGCCCGCTAGGGAAGTGGCAGAAATGTACACACTAGGCCTCACAAGTTTAATAACTAAATAGAGGGAGTAGGCCCGGCAGACACCAATAGAGGTCGACCAGTCTGAAAAACATAAGCGAAGAGAACCCCATAAGTGACATGTATAATGACATAGGGTAATAAAAGCCGCCCGCGAGGGCACTCACGGACCGCGGTAGGTAGACGCCAGTCACGCAGCAGCCGCATCCAGAGAAAATGGCGCCGGGTATACCTCGAGGGGCTGGCCGCGGTGACAGTGACGTGGAACGCACCAACCGCGGGCCCCGCCCCCCCGAAGCAGCACACGTGACGAGCACCCAATAACGGCGCATCAGCGCCTGGAGGTAATGCCGCCGCCAACTGCGGAGCACAGTGGAAGCGCGCGTGCGGCGGCGGCATATTAAAAAAAAATGCAACCAGCGCAACCAAGTCAGCGCGGAGACTGACACTAACAGAAAACACATAATACAGTGAAGCATCAACGCAATGCACACACACAAACACCCCCCCCCCCCCCCAGAGCTACAAGGGAGAGCGAGGGAGAGCAGCGGCCACTTAACATAGGGCCCACCGATAGACAGGGGCAATAGGGTGGGAGGGGCATCCCATATAGGCTCACCATATGCCTATACCACCTACCCTTGGTGGGGGATTGCGGTGGAGCAGCGCTCCTAAGCACTTGACAGCGGTGCTGCCTACCATCACAAGGACCAGCGCTGGGAGGCACATTAAGAATGGAACGGGTGGGAATAGTCCTACAGGGCCGCAGGCTAATAGCCCCGCTCACCTGCGAGAAGAAAGAGCCATCTTCTTGTTCTTCGCAGTCCAGACTGCAGAGAAAATCTGCGGATTTGTGGGAGGTCCCAGGTATTTGAGGGCCCGGGAGGAGCCAATTTAGCTGTCTCTGCAGTCCAGCGCCATCTGGCGGAGTAATACCCAAGTGTAATGATTCTAATCTGGAACAGGACGTACTGTACACTAAGAATAATAGCGGCTCCATGCTGTGTGTGCTGTTACAGTGTAAACATCTTCACAGCTGACTGCTATGTGCAAGTGATGTTTCCATCAATGATGTAGTGGAAAGGTAACTAAAGGGCCACTCCATCCCCTTCCTTCAAAATAAACATAACCCCCGCACAGCCCCCTCCAAATAGCAATTATGCTCATGTAACTAAAGGAAAGAAGAAAAAAAAAAAAAAAACCTCACCCGAAGCCTACCCCCAACGTCAGCTGCCACCATCTTTCCAAAAGTCCCAGCCACTTGCGAATAAACGTGATACTGGTGGGCATGCAGTGCCACAGCTGAGACTTTGGGGTGAAGGGGAGTGTCTTTTTTTTTTTTTTTATTACATGAGCAAAGCGGGGGTTATGTTTATTTTGAACGAAGGCCACTATAATGCTGCTTCTGTTTATAAACCTCCTAATGTATTGTTATTTCTGTTATTTTGTTCAAATGAGGCCTAACCCCCATTAAATTTGCATAAATGTACTTATTTTAGAAAGAGGTAGACCAGCTTATATATGCCAATACCTGCTAAGCCATGCACTGAAAGCTTTAATGGCAACCTTGACCCTTCCTAGAGAAAGATCCACTTTAAACTTTTCCCACCCACAGAATTTGCCCCAAGAAAGTAGAAAACCCTTGAATGGCCGTTTGTCTGACTTTAGAAGCGATACTGAATTGTTGGCTATGTGGCACACCTTTTAGAAAATCCACAAGAGGTTCACCAAACAAGTTCCCAACCCAATTACCTTTTTGTAGCAGTTACAAAGGAGCTTTAAGTTTTAAGCTTTTATGATCACTACTAGATTTTTCTTGTCGTCACAAAATGGAAACAGGACCCAATATATAATTATAGTGACGATAACTTTTGTAGGTTATTTTTCAAAAGGTGCAAAACATTTTGAATTGGAAATTATTTAAACATTACCAAATCAACGATGGCGCTTAATTAACTAGCTTATTTGACCACTAGGCTTTTGGCCCAAGAAAGTAGAAAAACCTAAATTTACTAAAATATGATTTAGGATTTTCAAAAAATGTAAGTTGATAATGCAATGCTCAGAATTGTGTGCTCAGAGCTGGTGATATGAATCCAGTCAAGCAGAACATGTTTCAAGTGTCCTGGGATGCAGCCAAGTTTACATTCATTCCAAATTTAACATTTTTATTTTCCATGACAAGTTGGTATATTAATCCAGAGTGAGCACAAAGAGGCCTTTGAAACACCAACGCAATGCAGGAGACGTGAGCTATTTCTGTCCAGTTATTGTTCCGAGTCTGCCACCTAGGAGTTTAAAGTACAGCAAGACGACACAGGCGTGTAACTGTACTGTGATCTTCTACATTTTATAGGATTCCTTCAACCAAAAGGATAGATCTGATTTTAGATTTAAAAAATTAGATTTACACTTTTGATCCAGAAGCAAATGCTTTTGTGATGGGGAATTCTGAAACATTGACACAGTGAGATTGTCAGAAATGTACCTGTTTTTTTTTTTTTTAAAAACATTCAGTCGTTTTTGCCAAAATGTATGGTCAATGGATAATTTTTCATCAAAATACTGTTTATGTAATTAATAGCATTTTTGTATACAAAATGATATAGTATAAATTGTTAGCTTTCATATATTTACAAAATCATAATTACCTAAGGGAATAACCCTTAAAAGAAGAACTCTATCCAGCCATTGTTCTAAAATTCATAGAAGATCAAACACTATCGCCCTGAGAACAATATAGCATTTTACCCTACAGTTTGCCCCTGTACTAGGTGTCCACCGCTCTTCCTCATTTTGCTGCTGTGTTGCTTAATCTACTGTATCTGCAGTGTTACCAGCATAAACAAGCTTTTTACTACTTTATCCTGTTTTTCAGTCCTACTCAAGCTCTTCCATGTGGATGGATGCGTAGACCAGAAGGGTGGGGAATGTGGCTGTGGCTCTGCACAAAATGTCACAATGAATGAGATTTGAGCTAAATGTAGGAAACAATTAGCCAAAGCCCCAATAGAAAGTGGCTGCCTCCAGGTGAAAGTGGAGGAAGGGTCCGCAATTTTCAAATATTAAGACTGTAGGTCCTCTAGATATACCGGCTATGGCTAACTGCTCTTTAGACTGCACAGCCCCATGCTAAATGTATTCTACCTGTGTCTAGTGTTGGTTCAGCAGTTAGTGGCAACCAGACCAAACAAAGAGATGGTGTGCTTTTCCATGGACTTTATATAGTATTGTATGGTGATGGTTCTTGGGCTACATAGAGAAAAGGTGCACAAAAAAATCTGCACAGCTCCAGATGAAACTTTGATGAGAGTTTGTAAGATAAAAAAGCACCAAGGAACCCAAACTACCGTCCAGATTTCACAATACAGTAAACTCTGATAGGCGCTTGGTTAGCATAGAAAAAAATGTATACTAAAAAAAGCTATGCTCCCCCACAGGTATCCTGATTCAGGAAAATGGAAATGCCTGGAATACAGGTATGAAATGAATGGCTTGACATTGCTGCGGCACAACTAGCCACATGAACAATCAATAAGGTTCAAAGCAGACAGGTAGTATAAATTTGAATGCAAGATGGGGATGGACAAATTTCAATTTAAAGTGGACCAAAACTGGCACTGGAGGCTTTTAGGACGGTTCCCTCTTCCTGGGTTGGCCTGCTGTGTGGAAGCCCTAATCGGCACATAAATTTCCTAACTGCTGATCTAACGGTGCATGCGCGAGACGTGGCCAGGCTCCAATATAGCTTAAGCTAGGCGTGTCCCTACACCAGGATCTTGTCAATGTCCGTCACAGGCACTCACCCAGATTGTCTATGTGCCCGCGCATGCGCCTATCGGATGGGGGTTAGATAAGTTTCATCAGCGATCCCTGTCTGGAAATTACAGATGTAGGTTGGTGTATATATAATATTCATTAAGTAGCACCCCAACCCCATCCTCTGAAGTATTACCCATCTCTAGTAAACCAGTTAAGATATTAATGAGAGTAATACAGATAATACTAATAACACCTAAAGGAACATTGTGGCTTATATAAATGGGTAATAAAAAAATTATAATACTTCTTTTCATGCCCGCTCCTTTTTTACATTTACAATAGCCTAAAGTCTTTAAAACAAAAAACAGATGACTTTACTAACAAATAACTTGCACAACTGAGCTTGAGAAAGCATTACGGGGAGATAATTGGTTTTAAAAGAAAGGCAGTTTAACAGGAGGCCTTTTAAGGGAATTTTCATTAGAATAATTAAAAAGGAGATATGAAGTGCTTATACATTGTTTTTCCCTGGTTTTCAAAAGAATTATGAATATATGAGCTCATTGTACATAAATTGGGAAAAAAAAAATATGTATTTACTTTTATTCTAGGTGGATATAAGGACATTCCTCATAGAAAAAAAATAACTAGACTTATTTGTTTTATCACAGCTTAGCTCTAGGTTAAGATTTTAAAATCCAACACAATCTTTATTCAGAAAGGTATAATACGATACAAAATATGTAAATTGGTTGGCGTGTCTGCTGGCCGACTGTGTTTGAACAGTGACTGACTTCATCTGATTAAACACTGCATGGTCGCCCTACACTTTTTGCCGCCAGTCCACCTGCAACAGCAACAAGTGCCCCTTAGCTTGGCTATTCTACAACCATTTCACAATTCCCACCAACATAAACCTTGTTGATCTGGACTGTTAGCCCAACAAAAAGAGGCAAATTTCCTAGGTTCCACTTTTTGGTTCTCCAATGATTAACACAATCCAGTTCTAGAAACTGGAGAGTTGTGTACATTCCATGATATTCTATAGTTAGAAATGGTTTCTGATGACAAACTTGACAAATTAACATCTTGAATTACAAAAAAACTTTATGAATTCCAATTAAAATTGATTGTTATAATTTTGAAACGTTGTATCAAGTACAGACTTATACTGCAGATTAGATTTGGGTCTTACGCCTACCATCTGCACTTGTTGACCACTAAGTGGACCACTGAGTTTCAGAGTATTTTCTTAGAGAAATACATTGCAATGTATGAATCTAAAAAGCTGGAAATGCATTATTACAAATGAATGCAAATTACAGTGGAGCTCTTGTTCAATCTGTGGGACACTTACTGATTTTAACAGTTTGCCCTTATCCTGGGGGACGGCACAGCAATGGCATTTGTTGTGGGTCTGGTAGAGGCAAGGCTAAATGCCTCAGAAGAGGTCTGTCTACCTTTCACTTTTTTAAGATATGCACTATACAACAGTTTAGATTCATAAAACAGGAGGCAGTTTGGTCCTTTCAGCAGCAGTAATTGTTCTGTTGGATTCCTGACAGCCCTATTGGCAGCTGGTTATGAGAGAAGGTCAGGTAGAAAATGGATGGTACACTTTGCCCAATTTTGAAAAGAATATTCTGGGTTAACCCACATTGAATCAGCATAATTCTGGTTGAATTGTAACTTGTATCTGGACAGCACTACCAATGGGTATTATAGCCTCAGTCACAACAGCTTCTTTTATGAGTAACAAGAGAGATACGGATGAGATTTGTAGAAATGCAACTGCCTACGAGGGGTGCTTTTGATGTCCACAGAGGGAACTGCATAGGGGCTTTGGTTACTCCTAGGAATGCTCAGCTCTTCTTTAGGCACCATACCCTAAGGGTATATTGAGTTTATAAGCATCTTAAGAGTACTTGGTCCTCCAGGAGTCCTTTGGAGGTAAAAAATATTTTATTGTTAAAGCCACACACCTACTCAACTATAAATCTATAAAACATGGCAAAAGTTGGATTGAATGTGTATTGCACAATTGTATAGATATTTGCTATAGACATATATGATTAAAATAGGATGTATTGTGTGGCACACTATGATAATGTGGATGCTCCTTTATTCATTTTAATAAAAAAAAAAAACAACCAATATAGTGCTGGTGCAGGTGTGAGGATACCTGTTGGAAATAAAAAGAGCTTGCTTGTGACTGGTCGATGGGTTTGCCAACAGTTTTACATCTGAATATGATGAAAATGAATCAGATATTCCCTTTAATACAGAGAATAAAAGGAAAATTAAACAGATGACGCAATCTGGGTTTCATTACTTCCAGGGCTGAGCACAAAGAATTTCACGCAGACTCCATTATTGATGCCGTTGACATGTTGTAACCCTCCAACAACTGTAGACATGCTATATCAACAGATAATTATATTGGCTAAAGCTTTCAAAACTTTGTTTATAATAGGAAGAAGTCAAAAGCCCAACCCAGATACCCATCGAGATCTGCAGGAAATAAAGCGCGCTGGCTCCAAACACACTAATCTTCCAAGGATTCTGTTTGAATATGCTTGCTGGTATAATTCTCACCTGGACGGACAGAGACAGACTCGGGATCCTCCTACTGACGAAGGCCACTGACCGTGCTCTCCAACCGAGCCACCCTGTCCGCCATGAAAATAAGTCCCTTGTGACTGCAAGAAAAGAACTGAGGAGATCCTGCCACAGCCTGCCCTAAATAGACCGGGAGGAGTTAGTTTTTTTTTTCTATCTTGCAGTCCTGTCTATGGCTGCGATTAACCCATGCGTTGCCGCTGGTGGTGCCCCGGAATGGAAGCAATAAGAAAGGTCATTTTATGAATCATCTGTGAGGTTTCCTTAGAGGGACCACAATGTGCCTGATGCTGCTCACTGTCATGTGTTGCAGTCTGGTGCATCAGAAAAGCCACCTTTCAGAAGCAACACATCACTTTTGCTAGACTGCCATACTGCTCCAGCCAAGTTCACAGGCTTATGCCAAGTCTTGTTGTCAATCACCACCTGTCTAATATACATGTGAAACCATTGCCACTTCTGTCTATGACCACATAAGTTTGCCTTGCCCAGTTGCTGACCTTTTGCCATATCTGTTCATGCCACTGCCTCACCCTGGTCAAGATTGTTTATCAGCGCCAGCTACCAGTGGGTCCAGTCATAGCGAGGCTGCTCTGTCCTGAACTGTCTTCAGTAAAGGCTGCTGTGGGCCCGGTCCCACTCTGTCCTAAACTACCACCAGCTACAGCTGCAAACCATGGGCCCCATCACAGCAGGGACACCAACACCAAGCCTCTATTCTAACACAGTAAGGACCATATTCACTAGAGACTACATATTATGCTGTAGTGTAACATCCTGTACATCTAATGGGGTCCAATAGACTGAATAGAATTTCAGCAGGTCACAAGTGTCTAATCACAGAAACCGATACAAATCTAAAACAAAAACGTCTATAGAGCTGACCTACTGCTGAAAAAAGTCAAACATTAAACTGGAGCTAATCCCAACAACAGTTCCCAAGGAAAATGTAGGGTATCTTTATTGGGAATGTCTGTCCTCGGTTTACATCCTCTGGAAATACCCAAAATAAAGGCAGGAAATTCACCCCTCCATGCTGCTGAAGAGGCTTAGCTATGTCAGAGCCACACAAGGTGTCCATGTGACCACTGAGAGGCACCTGAAGATGTCCAGGGAGGGGGTGGTGGAGAATACTTTAAGAAGGCATTAAATCTCAACCTTTTTTGCACCCAAAATGTTCATACCCAACAGGTATGTAAGGTCAATAAGGTTGGTGTGCAATTTGGTGCAAACCCTTACAAAACAGTTGAGTGGGATGGCCAACATTATGTTGCCCATTATTCCCAATGAAAAAGCTTAAAGTAATCCACAATGCTACCACATAGCATAAGAGCCATCATAGTGCAGTACTTGTCCGCCTCACCCATGCTTTTACCAAAGCTGCAATGCTGTACAGTTACAGCTCTCCAGGAGGCTGTAATGCTGTTTCAGCTCTTTTGCTGCTTGTTCTGGATAGCCTGAGCCTGTTGCCCACCCTGCCCTGTCTGACAACATCCAAGTGAGCATGACACACTTGACTACATCCGAATACCTGACCCTGGTACAACCTAGCCATGATTGACCTTGTCTGAACTTGCTTACCACATGTCATGTTTGAACAAGTCCAGAGTTGCTGACCTTTGCCAACCAGTTGCCACAGATGGCCATGTCCCAGTTACTGGTCAGCACCAGAACCATCCTGTACTTCAGCCACAGCATGCCTGTCTCTGCTCTGATGTCACCCAGGGCAGCTAGGACCCAAGGGCACTAAAGCTTCCAGTTACAGAATGTGCCTGTTTACTTAGACTGAGTTATGGGAAGCAATATAGGGAGAAAGTAGGAGGGAGTTGATGTTTTTTGGGGGGGGGGGGGGATTATTAAAAGGCTTTGCATATTGATGTTCTGTATATGTGCCAAGAAACCTAAAATTAAGTTTGGCCAAATTTAAACGGTTTCACTTCCTGTAATTGATGTTCCAAATGGCCCAACACAACGTTGTGCTTAAAACCAAGACCTACTGAACATTCCCATAGAGGGAGATGTACAGCGTCCTTCTGTCTTTGGAATACTTTTCTATGGAACGTAAATAACCACTTTTGAGTTAACTGGATACCTAGTTCTAGAGGTGAAAAATTTACCCATCAGGGTTAAAGAGCATACAACCTAATGTTATGTCTAACTAAAAATGTAACATTGTGTGACATTTAGACCACCAGCACTTTCAAAATGTTCTGTTGTGGCTTCCCCCATCTCCTTGATGTTTTTTTTAGATTTGTTGAGATCAGGGCTCTAAGGCAGATTGTTCACCAAAAACTATCATCTACGTCCATATCTGCATGTAGTAGCTTGTCCACTGTTACCTATATGGTATATGGATTTTTCAAAAGCATAGGCTCAAACAAAACAAAAAGACCATACAGTATTTAAAGTCTTAGCTCCATCAAGACTATATGAACCTCCAATAAACATATTGGATTCAAATCCAACCATTTGAGCATATTCAAAGCTTGGACACCCTTCTCTGTGGTACGGTATATAACACATTTGTTCTGTGTGCTCGGGACAACTTCTATGTTCTCCAAAGATATTCATTGGCTCTGGGAGCCTTATATGAATTAGAATTTTAATTGCTGAAGAGCAAAAGTTATGTTTTAATTTTTCACTGTATTGTTAAAATGCTGGCACCTCCTTTCTACAATTTCACCTTGGGTTTCCAGAGCTATCTGTGCATGGACTTCCATTGGTAATGACAGGCAAGAGGTTTATTTCTTTCCTCCATAACCTAAGGGTTAGCCAGTTTAAAGTGGACCAACACCCAGGATTTTGACTATCCTGGGTCTTGGTCCACTTCGGTGGGGCACCCCCGATCGGGGTGCCCCGCTGTGTGAAACCCCCCCGATCACCCGGAAAATTCACCTCTCCCCGCTCCCACGTGGCCGCGGACAAGAAATCTGACAGCAACGGACAAGCGGCTCCTCCGCAGAAATTTAACCATTTGCCTTGACTGTCCCTTAAACGTCCATTTTTTGCTGTCCCTCTGCACATTAATGCCAGAAAGCGGGAGAATTCGTATATTTCTCCAGCAACCCTGTGACAGCGGCCAATCAGAGGGCTCAGTGTATCTTGGGAACCAGGGAGATGAGCTTTCTCCTATATACTGGCGTTAATGCGCAGGGGGGGGGAGCTACGCTCAGAACACCAATTTTGTGAAAATGTTTGTTTCGGTTTGACCAAGATCAGATTTTTACAATTAATGCACAAAAAAGGGAGCTTAAAAACTCAGGCAATGGTTTGGTTTTTGCTCCCTCCTATCTTTTGCTCCCTAAAATCTTGCTGTCTGCTGTCCCTTTTCCGTGGTCAATAGTTCACAAGTACCGTTTGGCCCCATAAAATTAAAATCAAGTGATGCAGCTCAATCTAGATTCCCTCACCTACCTACCCACTACTGCTTAAAGCTTCACTTGAACAAGAATAAAAAGGGGCCTTTTCTACGCGCAAAATGGTCAACCCTGCCTTGATATAGACTTTTTCTAGAAAGGCCAAGACAACGTTAGGTCAAACACACCTACATTTAAACAAGCCATTTTAAGGTTATGAATTACTGACACACAGAACTATATGGACAGTTTCACATTAAACAACCAACATGGTACAAAAAAATTCTGCGCTAAAAATTAAGTCAACCATTTTCTACCTTAACCTTCGTTGGTATTTAAAAGAAACAAATTTATAAGCTTTTCATGAAATAATAAAATCTTTACTAAGCAGTGTGACCTTGCAAACAACCTCGTAGAATTTGGCAGGAGAATTAAAAAAATAAACTTAACTTATAATCTCCAAAAGCTCCAGCTATAACAGTCTTCCTTCAGTAAACACAATAATGAGGCCGCATTAATGATTCCCATCTCTTCATCGAGATATTATCCGTCTGGCCATGGGAGTATGAAAGGGGAAAAATTATATATATAATTTTTTTTCCTTTTTTTTTTTTATACACTTTTCAAAACATACTTGATAATTGCATGTCTGTATGTTCAAATGACCCATGACTCACTACTAAAGAGCAATATTGGCCAATTGTCAATTACTGCCATCACATATCAGCCAACTTGACTACCAAAAGCAGCAGCCGATTTTTACAACATGGATTTATTTAACGCTATACTAAAGGCAAGTCCGGCAGTTGTCCTATTGTCTATGCTACAAGTTGCACTGTCCTAAACTGAAATCAGTTTTCAAAAAGGTGCATGTAGTTCCTAAGCTATCCTTAAAGTATTAGAGCATTGGAGATTCATAGAAAAAAAATTAGGAGAAACAGTGGGTGTGGCAACAGCGATATCATAAAACACACTGCGATTAGTATGAGAAGAGAGGCAGGTGGGGTTTCAGAACTGCAGAGAGAGGTAGCCAATCAGGACATTTGGGCAGAGAGCATTGGAGATGCAGAGAAACATTGAGGTGTGGCAACAGTGATGTCATGTTGTGCCTCTTGTTATTACTGCCAGAACATAGTTTGACCAGAGAGGGGTTTTCATAGCTACAGAGAGGCAGTCAATTAGGACATCTGGGGAGGGAGTGTGGGGCGTTTCGGTTCTAGGTCTGCTGAAGGACCAGGTCAGCGGGGTGGGGATTGAAAGCTAAATGAGTAGTTCCAAGCACAGCCGCACTCTTACCCTCTGTATTGTGTGGGTGCACGGTTCGCGGTGACGCCGCAAATACCAGTCTGTTTGTGAAGAACCAGCACTCTAAAAAGTTCATGCAAAAAGTTGTATTGCTATAACATAAGCATAGTACAGCAGTGGAAGTGAGTCGACGTTTCGGGGTGCACTGGGGCCCCCTTCATCAGGACCCACCGCCTGATGAAGGGGGCCCCAGTGCACCCCGAAACGTCGACTCACTTCCACTGCTGTACTATGCTTATGTTATAGCAATACAACTTTTTGCATGAACTTTTTGGAGTGCTGGTTCTTCACAAACAGACTGAAAGCTAAATGAGGACGTTATTTTCTCACTAGATGAGGAATCACAGCATTCCAGCCACTCAATGAAAGGCAAGCTACCGATATATTTTGTTTAACTTTGACTTGCCAAACACTTTATGGGAAACTAATGAGCAGGAGTAAAAGATGTGCAGGATCTGTGTTCTGATCAAGCTTCTTATTGCCCTTTTGATCTACCTGCTGGTAGACCCAATGTTCTGCTGCTCTGGACAGTGCAACCATTCAATTTAGAGCCACTATTCTAGTGTCTTCTGGTGCCAGCTAAGTAGCTCAAAGCGAGTTGCCCAGAAGAACAAGGGAACATTGGCTATCACGCTGTCAACGACCAGGAATTTCACTAGAGGTCCACCTCTAGAAGCTTAAAGTAGATCGGCCCAGAATTGGATCACTGCAAAGCATGGCTAGTGGAAAAGTATAAAAGTCCCATGTAGATAGCAGTGAAGTCCTTTAGGACAGCTTCACTTTTTGTTTGAGTGGCAGTTGTTCATCAATAGAAACATCATGTAACACTAATCAAGCAAAGGCAAGATTTGTTCTACCTAGCCTAGATTTCCCCTGACCTGAAAATTTGACTAGGAGCTATGCGAGGGCAAATCTTAGGCTCCTAGGGGACAGGTTACAAAGAATGAACCATTCTATACAAAGTCCTTAGACATTAACAGCTCAGTAGTTGCTTAGAGGAATAATCTATATAAATGACTGGCAAAAAATATTAAAGATTTATTGCTCTGTGGTTAGACGAAATCTGACCGCATGCTCTCCAGGGAATTTATACCTCAAACAAGCCCTCCTCCCCCATCACATATAATCATCCTGCAGCCTGGCAACGCCACCTTCGCCTAATATGGAGAACTCCAATTAATCAATAGAAGATCCATAGCGTGCAGCTAGAGTCTCTAGCTTCAGAAAACCATGTAGAGTGAAAATGTACCGTATATGGTTCTAAAGGAAAAAGAGGTGAACAGATTATTAGGACAATGTAATAAATATCTCCTATGATGTTGGCATCACCTTATTCTCATAACCACCAAAGCTTGTCTTTTCAACCAGTTGATGACCCCCAACCCTGGGCTTCCCAAAAATGGACAATGTCCATTCCAGAGACTGGTAGATACTAAATCTATCAGGAGATAATTAAATCTGGTTACCCCTCAGTGTTAGCACATAAGGGAATTTAATTCTCAACCCTTTTACCCTTCTGTCTTTTCTCACTTCCTCTCAGATAATCCCCCCCCCCCCCCCCTCCACTGCATTTTGGATGTCAGCGTTATCTTAAACGCTGACATCCTGCTGTATTTCACCCCCTCTTCACCCTCTGCCGTCATTGAATAATGGCAGGATACTCACCTCTTTGCAGGCCGCTGTTCGAATCCAGCACGCTGCTCCTCAAATCTCGTATGCATTTGGCCCAGTGTCATTGCAGCCTATGCAATGACACGGCACATGCGCAAGATCTGAGGGGGAGGTGCAGTCTCTGTCGGAAATGCCCTGCCCTGCGGAGGATGGGGAGGGAGTGGAGGGTTGCTGAGCGCAATGTGACTGGAGAAGCAAGTTTTTATTAGTGAAGTGCTAAACCGGAGGGGCAGGGCAAGCCAGGTTTGGGGAGTTTTTATTAACTCCCCAAGATCTGTAATGTTCCTCTTAAAGAGCAGACTGGGCACCAGGCTGCCATAGCTAGGCATAGCTAAGCTATATTTGCCTTGGTGCACTGAAGGAATTATATATTTACTATTCTGAGCTGAGCACCGGTAGGAGGACTCATCTCCTTTCAGCTGGCACAGTGACAATCTCTCCCATAGAACACAATAAGGAGTTCATTTAGCATACTATTAGATCTGCAGTGTGGAGATTACTCTAAGCCTAAATTCATTTTTTGTTATGACATTTTACAGTGTGCAAATTGTTGTGTTAACTCTTAAAAAAGAAATAAGGGGGTGTGGCTTGGCCATGAAGGAGTGAGAAGGCACCTCTTAGAGCTCTGCTGTGGCCCCTGATTTTATAGCAGATTTAGGCTGATTTAACCCCCCCAAAACCCGCAAATGGGGAGCAGTAAGAAGAAGAGAGCGGGGGACCCACCAAAAAGCCCCCTAAGAAGGCTATCGATGCCTTTTTTAAGCCCCGAGACCCGGCGGGGCAGAGGGCCCCCGATCAGCAAGATGGCGCCCGCCCATCAGATCCCGTGGGGGAGAGGAGCGCAGAGAAAGACCGGAGGGGAGGACGCGGAGCACCGTGGGGCGGGAGGTATGCCGCCTACCTTACCCCCGCAGCCGGGACCGGGAGCCGCGGTCTGAGCGGAGGGCGCATCTGCGCTCCACCAGCGTGAAGGGCGGCAGTCGCCGGGACGTGAGCCCGCCGCTGAGGCGGGGAAGAGCCGCCGACAGGCGTGAGATGAAGTGCGGCGCGAGGAGCCGAGCCGACCCTGCCTCGGCCCCGCCTGAAGAATCAGCAGGTGCGAGCAGCGGGGGCCGGGGCCAGGTGAACAGCTCTCCTTTGAGGGGGGGGCAATCCGAGGGGCCTCACATAGCGGGGTGCTTGGAGCCTTTGCACGTGCCATCACTACACAGGAGGGGGGCTCCCTACAGCTCCGAGGGCAGCCTGGGTGAAAGTCAGCATACAGAGGAGAGAGAAATAAACGTCTGCACCATTTCAGTGCCCTCTCAAACACACAGTCCCTTGTCCCCGAGACAGCTTTCCGTTCCCATTCACAAATAATGAGCCCCACATGGGGAGACAGTCCTAAATGTAATCCTGTGGGGTCTGCTTCTCCGTGCACACCTACTCAGACGCACCTCACACCTTGAGTGGTCACCCGGCAGTTTGTTCCCAGGCCCGGGGCCCGCGGGTGGCGAGGGGGACCAGAGTTATACCGGATCTGCCCGGGCTGAGGAAGGTCCATCCTGCTCCCAGTTCGGGATGCCCCTATCCCAGGCTCCAGTCAGACAGCTGTTCCCACAGCCAGCTATTGATCCCAGTATCCGAGCTATTCTGCAGTGCCTCCCGACCAAAGCCTAACTTAAGGCGGACCTTGAGGCGGTCGCGACTAGAATCGAACGGGCTCTACGCAGAGAAATTGAGGACCTACAACAAAAATCTTCTGCTCTGGATACCAAAGTCGCGTCACTCGAAGATTCCCGCACAGACCACAAAATGCGCCTGGCGGCCCTGGAGAGAGCGCAAGGGCTTCGCCATCAACAATTGATCGACCTCCGGCTTCAGATGATCAGGAGAACAGAAACAGGCGTAACAACCTGAAGATTCGAGGTATCCCCGAATCGGTCAGATCGGAGACGCTATGCCCATTGGCAACAGAAATGTTTAACTTCATGCTGGGGAGACCACCAGATGCGGAACTGCTCATTGATAGAATCCATAGAGTGGCTGGTTGCCCAGCGGGGGGCCCCCAGAGACGTCCTGTGTAGAGTCCTACGCCCGGCCTGGGAAAGTGGACAATTCGAATGGAAGGGCTTGAAAATCCCAATCCTACTGGATGTATCACGTCGCACCCTGCAGATGAGGTGCATGCTCCGTCCTCTCCTCAACAAGATAAGGGAGGTCGGGGCCTCCTATAAAGTGGGGCCACCCTTTCCATCTGATAACGCGCAAGGACAACTCCACGTTCACCCTCAGAAGCAAGGAGGATCTGCCAGGATTGTTTGTCTTCCTGGGTTCGGATCCGTTATCGGTTCCGGACTGGCTGGCGGTTGACCTCCCGCCCCCTCTACCGCAGCGCGCCCCCCAGGGGCCTCGGCTGGTCGGGGGACGGAGAGGGATCATGGAGCACTAGCCCCCCCCCTCCTGCCTTTGCCTTGCTCTCCGCTCCGGTGATTATTGCCTATGTTTTCCCGTTGCCCCCCTGCGCCCAACCCTCCTGTGAGCACCCACTGAAGAAGGACACGCTCCAGTATGACTATGAGGCACAGTATTGATTAGGCCATCTTGGGTTCTCGGGCTGGGGCAGGTGTTTGGGACATGTGTGCGGGCACCCTCCCCGGTCTGCGCGGCGGGGCTCTCCCCCGGTCCTGCGTGGGCCTCGGAGGGGGGTGGCTGGCTTGGCCGGGCCGTCCGGGGGGGGGTCTGTCCTGTTTTTGTGTTAGCGGTGGGGTGGCGCCCCCTGGAGATTGGGGAGTAATAATAGTTGGCCGTGGTCCATTTATGGTGTTAGTTCTGAGGTTGTTTGCGGTTACAATTCCGGCTTGTTTACGATATGTTCGAGAGTACTGGGAGGGCTCCCAGGGGAGATACAGTTGATGCTTGTTTGGAGAGGGCGGCTGTCTTCTGCTCCTGGGCGGGTGGGGTGGGAGAGGAGCCTAGCCATTCACTGCGAGTAGATAGGGGCTAGCTCCTGAGTTGCGAAGCCACTTTCCCCAATAACCGTCCCACGCTGTCCTTTTGGATCTTGGCCGGCGGGCGGCGTGTGGTGTTCGGGGACTCTGTCCTCAGTTCCTAAGTAAAGGAAGGGCTTATTAGGTTTCTTGCTCTAATTCTCAAACTCTTTCTGTTCCTGTGACCCCCTCGGGGTGCTAATCTTTCTACTTTCTATCATTCTGTCTCACCCCTTTTCCTGTTCTTCCTTGGGGTCTCGGTCCTTGGTTTGGGTCCTGCACCCCCGGCGCCTTGGTTTCTTCCGGGTCCTCTGCAACCCCCCTGACTACTACACTTTAGCCCAGCCCCAAGCCATAATCCCAGACAACCGGCTAACATGGCAACTATCAAGTTTTGTACCTTTAATGCCAAGGGGTTGAATATTCCTGAAAAGAGGGCAAAAATATTGTATGGATTCCACAAAGAAAGGGTAGACGTTATAATGCTGCAAGAGACATTTTTGTCAGGGGAAAATTCCGGAAATCCGAAACAGGTACTATGACAGATGGTTTCACAGCCCCAATCCAGAGAATAAGCCAAAAGGAGTGTTCATTGCACTTCATAAATCCGTCCCCCTGGAGCCTTTAGACTCAAAAGTAGACCCGAATGGCAGATATTTATTTCTCAAGTTTACATTACATGGAGGTCAGGTATACTCTAGCCAGCGTTTATCTGCACAATCAGAATCAGGTGGTGGTGGGCCTGGGGATCTTACGTATGCTGGAGGAGTTTGCAGAAGGCATTATAGTGCTGGGAGGAGACTTCAACCTGGTATTGGACCCGAGGTTGGATTCCTCTCAAGGCAAGTAAGCGATACCTCACTCTAGGTTGGGCAGGCTCCGTGGGGCCCTCCGCGCCCTCCAGGTTGTAGACTCCTGGAGGATTCAGCACGGGGGGGGGGGGGGAGGGGCTACACATTCTTCTCCCACCCTCACAATACCTATAGCAGACTGGATTAGATCTTCCTCAGTCACCATGCACTTGTGCGTGACCCCGACGCCTCCATTGGGCAGATGCTCTGGTCGGATCACGCCCGTCTTCTTGAGCCTCCCGATCCCGGAAGTGGTCCCTAGGTGCTATAATTGGCGCCTTAACAACAATTTGTTAAAGGACGCCTTGTGCCTAACCGAAATAAAGACCACTATAACCAACTTCCACTCGGTCCATGCTGGCGACCCGACCCCATTACCATTGCAGTGGGAAGCGCTTAAATGTGTACTTCGGGGGGGGGGGTCTTTATTAAGCACGGGTCCAGGCTCAAGAAGGAACGGGTGTGGCGGATAGGGATTGTCCTGGAGCGTATTAGGGAATTGGAGGAGGTGCACAAATCCTCCCCCGCCCAACCAGTTTTGAGAGAGCTTCTGGATGCCGAGCCTGAAGGGCCTGTATGACCATTGTTTTCTCAAATACAGAGACAGATGTCTCTGAGGGCTGCACTGGATCAGGTGGGAATGGGCCCGGTCATGTTATCTAGAATCATGGCCCTATACCGCAAGCCTACAGCAAGGATGAAGGTTAATGGCTCCCTGTCGGGCCCCTTCAGTATCCGGAATGGTACCCACCAGGGATGCCCCCTATCCCCATTGCTTTATGCGTTAGGGATGGAGCACCTAGCCAATGCTCTGAGGGCTAACCCTCCCATCGGGGGGGGGGGGGGGGGGGGATCTCTTGTGGGGAAAAGGAGCACAAGCTCTCTCTCTTTGCTGATGATCTCACCACATATATCTCTACCCTCCATTTTCACGGAGTTCAAGCGCTTTGGCGAATTCAGTAACTTTAAAGTGAACCTCTAAAACAGAGATCTTAAACGTCTCACTGGACATGCAGACTCAGCAACTCCTACAACTGTACTTCCCCTTCAGGTGGCAGAAGGAGGCCATAAAATATCTAGGGGTCCAGCTTCCCTCGGATTTGGGGAAACTTAAAATTAACTACGCCCCTCTCCTCAACTTTCCGGTCACCAACCTAAGCCTTTACATTAAAAAACAATATTCATGGCTGAGGCGCATAAATATTTTGAAAATGGACATTTTGCCCCGATTTCTCTACCTGTTCCAGGCAATTCCATTGGCTCCGGAGCGTGGCTGTTTCAAGCTGCTCCAGGATACCTTCTTTAAATTTATTTGGGGCAATAAGAGGCCCAGAGTGCGAAGGGCAAAGCTCTGCAGGCCTAAAAATAGGGGAGGACTTGGGGTCCCAGACCTCAAGATCTACCATGCCGCATCAGTGTTGGTACGCCTTTCTGACTGGTTTCACCAAAAAGAAAAATTCAATTCTGTGAAATACTCACCTGTAGAATTGATATTATTTGTACACAGTACGTCCTGCTCCAGATATAATACTTACACTTGGGTTATCCTCCGCCAGATGGCGCTGCACTGCAGAGACATGGAAAAACAGGCTCCTCCTGGCCCTTCAAATACCCAGGGACCTCCCACAAATCCCCAGCATTGAAAAGCAGTGAACAAGAAGCCGGGAGAAGGAGACCACCCAGAACAACTGGTAATGATAACAATGATAACAATCACCATACAGGGGATCCAGAATAATGCAAAAACTAGGGTGGGGTGGAGCAGGACGTACTGTATACAAATATCAATTCTACAGGTGAGTATTTCACAAAATTGTATTATTCTTAGTATACAGTACGTCCTGCTCCAGATATAATACTTACACTTGGGACATCCAATAGCAGTGTCCATAAAGTAGGGTGGGATCCCCCAACAAAAGGTGACATCAGGCAGTTTAAACCACTGCCGCCTGCAAAACCTTGCGGCCAAAAACAGCATCAGCTAAGGCCCTAACATCAACCTTGTAAAACTTTGAAAAGGTATGAACAGAAGACCAAGTAGCGGCCTTGCAAACTTGTTTAACAGAAGCCTGGTGCTGGAAGGCCTAAGAGGCACCAATAGCACGAGTATAATGAGCAGTAAGGCGGAAGGGAGGATTCTTACCTTTAGCAGATTAGGCCTGAATCACAGCCTGACAAATCCATTTGCTAATAGTAGACTTGGCAGGAGCCAAACCCTTCCTAGGACCAGAAGGGACCACAAAAAGGGAATCAGTCTTCCTGAAAGCCGCAGTGACTACCAGGTAATACTTCAGACACCTGACCACATCCAATGAATGCAAAACCCTTTCCTTAGCGTTGCTAGGATTAGGACACAATGAAGGAAGAACAATATCCTGATTCAAATGAAAGGCAGACACCACCTTTGGCAGAAAATCTGGCTTAAAGCGGAACACCACCTTGTCCTGGTGTCTCTCGTAGTATGGGGGCTGAATAGACAGAGCTGCCAGCTCAGACACACGCCTGACCGAAGTAATAGCCACCAGAAAAACAACTTTGAGGGTAAGTACAGCCAGAGCAGCATCCTGAATAGGCTCAAAGGGAGCACCCTGTAAGGCAGACAAAAACCAGGTTCAAGTCCCAAACAGGGACCGTAGGCTTACGTGGGGGACGCAACGCACTTGAGTGACCCCCTGAAAGAAGGTCTTAACCAAGGGATGCTGAGCAAAAGACTTCTGAAAGAAGACAGATAGGGCAGAAACCTGTACTGAGTTTTACCCAACTCCAATCCATGTTGTAAAAACTCCAGAATTCTAGGGATTAAGAATTCCCTGCAGGGAAGAGACCTAGACTCACACCAGTCAATGTAGGAACGCCATACCCTATAATAGATGGCAGAAGAAGTTTTCTTCCTAGCCTGTACCATGGTATCCACCACTGAGGCAGACAAGCCTTTCTCCATCAAGATGGAGGTTTCAGCAGCCAGGCCGTCAAAGCCAGAGTTTGTAAACTGGGATGGCGTAAGGAGCCCTGAGTGAGTAGATCTGGTTCCTCTGGCAGGACGTACTGGTCTACTGCCATTTGTACCACGTCTGTAAACCACACCCTTCTTGGCCACCAGAATCACTGGCACCCTTTCCAGGGCAATCTTGCGCAGAACCCTGCCCAGCAGGGGGAACGGGGGAAAGACATACAGGAGCCGAAATTTCTTCCATGACATTGACAGAGCGTCCGTGGCCAAGGCCAGAGGATCCTGAGACAGGGAGACAAAGGCCGGGAGCTTGTGATTGTGATGGGATGCAAACAGATCCACATCCGGTAGGCCCCACCGGTAACACAGGGATTGGAATACCCTGTTGCAGAGGGACCACTCCCCCTGACGGGAAGTCCCCCTGCTCAGAGAGTCTGCTAGAAGATTCTCTACCCCCGGGATATAAACAGCCAAAATGCATTGAACATTGGCCTCCGCCCATGTCAGAATCCGCGACACTTCCTGGAGGGCCCTCCCTGACGGTTGATGTAGGCAACCGCTGTCCTGTTGTCTGAGCACACCTGCACAGACAGTCCCTGCAGGTGATCGGTCAACTGCTCCAGAAGCAACCTGACAGCCCGTAGTTCCAGAATGTTGATGGGTAAATGGGCCTCCCGAGGGACTTCCAGAATCCCCCCCCCAACCTGACAGACTGGCATCCGTGGTGACCGTCTCCCAGGAGGGGGCTAGAAAGGACCTGCCCTTTAGCAAGTTCTTGTGGACTAGCCACCACGAGAGGGACCTTCTGACCAATGGGGGAAGCACACAAACCCCGTCCAAGGACGCGGGGTCCTTGTCCCATACCGAGAGGAGGTGAAGCTGCAGAGGCCTCGAATGGAACTGAGCAAAGGGCACCGCCTCGAAGCTCGCCACCATCAGGCCCACCAGCTGCATTCCCTGTCTGAGGGAGAGCTGGGGGCATGAGAGCAGGGACCGCACCTGCGCAGTTAGAGCTTCCATTCTGTTGGGGAAAGAATATTCGTGACTGAACCGTATCCAGAATCATCCCCAGGGACAAAGGACTTGGGATGATTGATCACCCAGCCGAAGGACTCCAAGGTGGACACCACCAGCTGAGTGTCCAGGTCCGCCTACTGTAGAGGCCATGAGGCGATGAGGATGTCGTCCAGGTAGGGCAGCACTCGAATGCCCCCTGACCTTATCAAGGACATCACCCCCGCCAATAACTTGGTGAACACTCTGGGAGCTGAAGTGAGGCCAAACGGTAGAGCCACAAATTGGTAATGTTGATCTTTCAACTCGAATCTGAGAAACCTGTGATGTCCCGGGAACACAGGGATGTGAAAGTAAGCATCTTTGATGTCCACAGACGTCATAAAATCCCCTGGGCGCAGAGAGCCAACGGCCGAGCGCAGAGTTTCCATGCTAAAGCGCTTGTTCTTGACAAATTTGTTGAGGATCTTTAAATCCAGAATGGGCCTGACTGACCCATCTCTTTTGGGTACTGTGAAAAGGTTGGAGTAGAACCCTTCTCCCAATTCTCTCAAGGGAACCTTGCAAATAACTCCCAGATCCAGAAGTCCTTGTACTGCCTGCATCAGGACCTGAGCCGATACCGGGTCCTGGGGGATCCAGGACCTGATGAATCTTAAGGGGGGCCGCACAGCAAACTCTATTTTGCAGCCAGAGGTAACTACCTCCTGAATCCACCGGTCTGAGACTTAGCGCCTCCAGACGTGCGCGAAGTGCTGTAGCCGTCCCCCCACCCTGGCGGGCGAAGGCGCCCTATCATGCCTGAGGGGTCTTGGGAGGGGCTTTGGATTTGGTCCCCCAGGAGGAGCCGGGACTTCGCCCCCTGCTCCTATGCCAGGAGTCTGCGCGAGCCCCCGCGAAGGACACCCCTTTTCCTTGCTTAGCGCCTCTGTAGGGGGCTGAAAGGGGACCCTGGCTGCGAAAGGGCAGAGGCTGCCGCCTGCGCTGTGGTAACTTACCTCCTTTAGCAAAGAGGTCTAGGCGGTCCCCAAACAGGCGTAGTCCCTTAAATGGGAGCCCAGTAAGGGCTTTCTTAGCAGCATTGTCGGTCGCCCACTGGCGCAGCCATACCGCGCGGCGTATAGCCACCTCCAAGGCGGATGATCTGGCACACAGCCTAATAGCATCATCCAATGCAGACAGGATAAAGTTCACAAATACATCACAGTTAGACAGTGCATTAATAGTATCAGTAGGCAACTCGTCTGGGCCGTCAAGTGCATTCCTGACCATGGCCCTGAGCGCAACAGCAGTAATGGCCAGAGCGCAGACCGGGCGCAGCGCTGCCCCTCCAAACGCAAAGGCATGGCACGCCAATTGGTCAATGCGCCGGTCCTTAGAATCCCGCAGCGTAGTAGTGTCGGGGGGAGTGCATAATAGAGGTGTTAGACAGCCCTAGAATAGGAGCATCGACCTCGGGGGGCGATGACCAGCACTTAACCATATCAGCAAGAAATGGATACTTCCTGTCCAGACTCTTTGGGATCCCGGGAAGTCTACTGGGATGTTCCCACTCCTTAAGCACGAGGTTATTGAAATGGGTTTGCTCAGGAAATTCCAATCGAGCCTTAGCAGTATGAAATAGCTCACCCCTTTGCCTGGGAGCCGCAACAGGGGGAGAGATGGACAAAACCTCAAAAATCTGAAGCAGTAGTTTATCAGTATCATCCGGGGTCCAGTGATCAGAACCAGAAGTCAGAGAGCAGCTCCCCTTCGTCCAAAAGGGCATGGTCATATAGATGCGTAAACTCATCAGACTCCGTAGGGAAAGACTCCGTAGGGAGTACTAGCAAGCAATTTTTCAACACTGGCCAGTCTAGTAGCCACATCAGGATGAGAATCCCCGCTTGTATTGGAGGTTAAACGCAGGCTTGGGGGGGGGGGGGGGGGGGTAGGTGAAGTGAGGCGAGGTGCAGGCCCAGCCACAGAAGGGGCGGGAAGTACCATTAGCGCCTGCTGTGCACAAGGGACGCAGACCCGTGCATTGTCACCGTTGATAGATGAGACCCCACAAGCTACACACAGCCGGGCTTGTCCCGAGGGAACCCCGTTCACAATATCCTGGGATGCCTCCATATGGTGATTAATAGGCACAATAGGCCAGTAGGGATTGACACTATAAGCTACCCTGGATGCCCCAAAGACCCGCAGGGAAGTGGGAGTAATTATACTAGGTCCAACTGGCAATTACACCGGGCCGGGAGAAGCCACTGGATTCAACAGTCTGAAAGACATAATGGGAATAGGGATGTCAGGGCCATGCGCAGTAAGCAAGAATGATGAAAAAAAAAAGTCGCCCGCGAGGGCACTTACAGACCGGGGGAGGAGGAGGACCGTTACCGCGCGCGCGACCAGCATCTAAATGGCGCCAAGCGAACCTCGAAGGGCGGGCCAGAGCGGGCTGTGACGCGGAGCGCGCCAAGCCGAAGAGCGCGAAGCTCTGAGGCAGTAGTCAACGCAGAAATAAAAAGCGAGTGTATGACACTCTTTAGAAGGAAAAACGGGGATTACTTCCAGATGCGCCCGACAACGCTTGCCAATGAAGGCGACGCTGGCGCCTCCGCCTGTTCGCAAGAGACTCGCGCGGCAGCGGCCGATAGACAATAAAAGGCAAACAGCGCGGCTCTGACACCGGGTGTATGAGTCAAGGACAATACTAAGGCCATAACGTGTAATTGAATACACTAAGACGACCACCACACACACACCCCCCCCCCTTTCTTTCCCCCCCAAGCTACGGGGGGGAACGAGGGAGGATGGCGACCCTTTGAACAGGGTCCACGGGGTATGGGGCAATAATGCGGGGGGTGCATCCACTAGAGGCTCACCACCAGCCTAAACCGCCTACCCTTTGGTGGGGGACTGTGGTGGAGCATGGCTCTATGAGCACGCGTAGTGCTGCCTACCTTCACCCGACCAGCGCAGTCCAGGCTGGGAGGCACATCACGAAGAGGACGGGTGGGAGTAGTCCAACAGGGCCGCAGGCTTTAAAGTGGACCAACACCCAGGGGGGGGATCGGCCCGGGAATCTATAAGATTCCCGGACCGATCAGATCCCTCCCCGCGGGGCATCCGAAATCGGGATGTCCCGCGGGGAGGAACCCCCCAGGAGGCCCACAAACCTTACCGGAGATCCAACGGCGCGGCCGCGTCTCTCGCTTCCCTCTAGCAGGGCGCGCTCCCGCGCCGGCCGTTTTGTGAATGGCCGGCGCAGGCGCGCTCCCTGTTAGAGGGAAGCGAGAGACGCAGCCATTGACAGCGCTCAGAGCCGCTCTGGTATGCGCGTCCAAGCGGCTTTGGACGCGCATACCAGAGCGGCTCTGAGCGCTGTCATTGGCCGGACGAGGTCACGTGGGAGCGGGGAGAGGTGAGTTTTTGCGGCGATCGGGGGGGTTTCACACAGCGGGGCACCCCCGATCGGGGTGCCCCACCTAAGTGGACCAACACCCAGGATAGTCAAAATCCTGGGTGTTGGTCCACTTTAATAGCCCCGCTCACCTGAGAGAGAGTGACACATCATGTCTTCGCAGTCAGCACTGCAGAGAAATCTGGGGATTTGTGGGAGGTCCCTGGGTATTTGAAGGGCCGGGAGGAGCCTGTTTTTCCATGTCTCTGCAGTGCTGCGCCATCTGGCGGAGGATAACCCAAGTGTAAGTATTATATCTGGAGCAGGACGTACTGTATACTAAGAATATAAATGCTGGGTTAGTATTGAGAGGGATACAACCTCTGTCGGACTGGTGGCCCTGCCTTGGGTGGATCCCCCACGCCGGCCCGGGAAACGGGAGCTGCCCTACTTGGTGGGCCCGTTATTGACAGTATGGGATAGGTTTTTGAGGCGGGGGGGAATCACTCAGACCTGGACCCCTCACCCCGCAATTTGATAACCCGGCCTTCCCTCCGGGGTTGAACTTCAAGGACATTCCTCCTTTGGGAAGCGACTCAGGATACTAGACTGGGAGATATAGTGTTGAGTACAGGCCCGCCTTCCCCTTATGACTTGCGGGCCCGGGGAGAGGGTGGGAGTATCTCCTGCATGCCCAGTTGGTTGCCTTTACCAGGTCCCATACCCCGGCCTCGAACCTCTCTCGCCCTCTCACACCCTTGGAGAAGCTACTGAAAGACCCGACACCCCCTAAACATGTGATTTCCACCCTATACAAGATTCTCCACGGAGAGGGGGAGGGTCAGGAACCACTCCAGTTCTGTAGGAGGTGGGATGGGGATCTGGGGCAGACACTGAATCGGAGGAATGGGAGAAGTCCTTTGCCCTTACTCACAAACTGTCTATGGCATGTAGGGCTCAGGAACGAAATTATAAAATCCTGGCAAGATGGTATAGGTGCCCGTCAGACTTGGTAAAATTTGGGGGAGCGGAGTCTGGGGACTGCTGGCGGTGCGGGAGGACTCCGGGGACTATGTTCCACATATGGTGGGAGTGCCCAGGGTGAAAACCTTTTGGGAGGGGGTGCTCGGTGTCTATAAACATTTGACGCTTGAAAACGTCCCAAACACACCGCAGGTAACTCTCCTCTGAATGATCCCAGGGTCGGTCTCGGTCACAAAGAGGGGGTTGTTGCGGCACTTGCTTACGGCCGCTAGATCGGTGATCCCCAGGCACTGGCGTACTAATGTTGCTCCCACCCTGGTAGAGTGGTATGGGGAGGTAGAGAATATCAAAAGGATGGAGGAGCCGACGTTAGAAAAGACTGAAGAAGGAACCCAGAGGTTCCTTAAGACATGGACTCGGGCGCGGGAGTGGTGCTTGGTGGGGTAGAGGGGGTCCGACACATGGTTGGCAGAGTGTGGTCGAATGACATGGGGCACCAGACTCCAGGGGTTTCTACTCTTTCCGGTTCGCTCTTCTTGTTTTTCCCTTTTTTCCCCCTCTTCCTTCTATCTCTTTCTGCACTTCCTTCATTCCTTTTGATCGCTGGCGAGAGCGGATACGGCAGTTTACGTGCTGAACGGTCGGTCAGAGACGGGTTCACAAGAAGGGGATGGTTACCCCACAGTACATGTAGTCCAGCGCGATGTAGTTGGTAGATGTTGGGTGTTAGACAATAGACCCCATATGCCCGGCAAGAGGTTGAACCCTGAGACGAGGAAGAAGCTTGATTGATCCCTTGTTCCCCTTGTATGTTTGTAAAGCCTTGTATTTGGTTGGCGTGTTGTCTTCGCTTTGTGATCCTTTATTTCCCTGTCTCTACTTACTGTTCTGTATAAAATGTTAAAATTCAATACAGATATATATATATATATAGATATATATATATATATATATATATACAAATTCTTTATTTATAAAAATATATATACATTTTTGAAATTGCCATATACATTTTTATCATCATTTATTTCATTAAAGTGGACCAACGCCCACGGGTGATCGGCCCGGGAATCTATAAGATTCCCGGGCCGATCACCTCCCTCCCTGCGGGACATCCAAGATCGGGATGTCCCGCGGGGTGAAACCCCCCAAACCCCCTTACCTTATCTTCGGCGGCGGCCGGCCGCCGCCTCCCTTGCGCCCCTCTAGGCGTGCGCGCGGCCGGCCGTCTGGTGAATGGCCGGCGCGGGCGCGTCAAGAAGGAACGCGTGGGAGGCAGCGGCGGAGGAGCCGCTTGTCCGGGACCTGTCCAGATTGCTTGTCCGTCGGCGCGGGAGAGGTGAGTTTTTCGGGTGATCGGGGGGGGGGGGGGGGGGGTTTACGCAGCGGGGCACCCCGATCGGGGGTGCCCCACCGAAGTGGACCAAGACCCAGGATAGTCAAAATCCTGGGTGTTGGTCCACTTTAAAATCAGCCAATCCAGGGCCTCGGTGACTGAACCACTGGACCGCATGGCATGAGGTACTCAGGCAGGTAGAGGCCTGGTAGGGGTTCTGTTGCACTTTAACCCACACGACTGGCTGAAATGGCCATATAAAAAGGCAATATTTATGGCTTTACAAAATCTTTAATATTACATATAGACACATGAGATCAATTACATCATGATTTGATTTACTAAATAGTGATTTTCTGAGCCTTATATACTAAGGTTAAAAGGGTTACATTTTTTTTTTTTAGAAACCACACATTTTATTGTGAGCATGTGGTATTTAATAGGAGGTGTCCTTAGTGTCCTCTCTGCCCTGTGAGGCTCACAAGGTCTGAATTAAACTTCACATTGGCACAGGCCTGTGGAGCCTAACACACCACCTTGAAGGTTACAAACTAGTGCAGAACTACATCAACAAGTAGTAGTGGATGCCTGCTGGTAAGCACTTGCCGCATGCCTGCTGCCTCGACCAAAGAGTCAGACTCAGTTTTATTTACTAGCTTAACAAGGCCAGCGTTTTGCACCCCGTTGGGCCAAATTCTGAAGACTTAGGTCAGTACTGAGCTTGATTTGCCCACATTAGGCTGCTAATGGTACAAATTCTTTCTGCATCAAATTATTAGGTACCACGGTTCCACAGTTCAACTGTGTCACCTACTTTATATTCTGCAGAGGGACCACCAATGAGAAAAGCAGCAGTTATTTAGAAGTAACTGGTAATCTCTCGAGGACACAGTCTGCTAAGCCTTCTCAAAAAATCCAGTAACAATAACTTGCAACATATTTTTTTATCCAACTTAAAACACCTTAATTTCCCAAAGCTTCAGTCTAAACCGTTAATATATGTTAGCACATGCAGTAATATTTATCATTGCCTATTAAAGCCCATGTCAGGCACACACTAACTTCTTTCCCCCTTATTTCTCTTGGGAGAAATGTAAAATAAGACAGTTCAAAATCTCAGATAATATGTAAACACCTTATGCAATCTAAGTGAAGCCACTTTCTATGGCCCAGATTCACTAAGAGTTGAAAAAAATACTCATGGCAGTAAAAAATTCAATTCATGAGAAAAAAAAGCCTGGAGAATTTCACTGTTAGTGAATCACCAGATAGGAAGACAATGAAAGTCAATGGCACTATTTTACTACAGGTGAAAAAAAATTACTACTTTTCTCAGGAGTAAAGGTGCCATTGACTTTCATTGTCTTACTATCTGGTAATTCACTAACAATGACAGTCTCAGGCTTTTTTCTCATGAATTTATTTTTTACTACCATGATTTTTTTTTTCAACTCTTAGTGAATCAAGGCCATTGAATCAATATTCCAAGTATGTCACACACCCCGCTTCCAATATTCATGACATATGGGTTATAACCAGTATAGAGGGCGACAGGAAAAACCAGAGATGACAGGAAAAAAAAAAAAAAAAAAAAAACCTGGGACCTCCCACACATTACCCAGTAATCGTCTCTGCAGGGCGGTGAGCGAGTCAGAAGATGGCTGTGTTCTTACTTGCAGGTAAGCCGGGTTCACACCCGGCCAACTTCGTCCCTATTTCTGCCCGAACCTTTTTTAATTAATCCCCTATGCCTCCCAGCCTTGGCTGTAGGTCCGGGCGAGGGTAGACTACACCTCAGCAGGTGTAATTATGGGAGCCATGCTCCCCCGTGAGACCCCATATTAAGGGGTAGGCGGTATCCAGGTTTGGTGATCCTGGTTCGGGATGCCCTGTCCCTGTTGTCCCTTTTCTACCATGTAGTATGGGATCCCCCCCTCTTCGGGTCTCCCTGTTCCCCTCAACTGGGGGGGGGGGGGGGGGGCCTTTTCGATTTTGCTAAATTTTGTCAGTGTGTGTGTGCGCGCGTCTGCGCATCTGTACTGTTCACCGTATGCATTGTGGATCTTCCTTGGCCGCTCATTGGGCGGCCATTGCGGTGGGGAGAGCTTCTCCCCCTCCTGTCTGCTCAGGCAGGGGGGTGGTGCCGGGCGATTGGCGCGATCGCGGCGGCCCGCCCCCCTGTTCTGGGGCCATTGCGGAGGCCAGCCACTTGCTGGGATCCGCGTTCCTCGTCTGATTGGGAAGGAGGTGGGGCCAGCCGCGGCGCGCGATCCGCGCTGGCCCGCCCTTCTTCTCCCTCTTGTCCTTGTGACTGCGTGGACTGACTCCATTCCTCGGGCTGTGAGTGCCCTGCGGGGCTTTATTTATACATTGCTTTGCCTGTTATGTGCCCCATTATTATGCGGTGGGACGGTTTTCGTGCTATATTTATATATATTAGACATGTTTATACTGCTTGTGTGTGTGTGGCTTTGCTTGTCATGTGCCTTTCTTATGGGGTCCCTTCTCATTGTGTCTTTCAGGAGGACTCCCTATCCGCATAATAAAAAGGGGGTTCTCCCGGTCCTAGGGTCCCTTGGATAAATTGGGGTCTTACAAATCTTCCCACTAGGGACTTAAAGGGGCATTCCGGGTAGCTTAATTAGCGCAATTCCCTCTGGTCCTTGCGACTACCATTAAAATCACCATATGGAGGCTTTCCAGGATACCGGGCTCGGGCTCCCTTTGGGGCAATCCCGGCAGTGTGTGGGTTGTGGGGTATCCCTTGCGGGGGATAATGTACTGGTTTGCATACCATGTGCTCAGCAGGCCATAACGCGCCAGTCGGGGTCCCAGGCGTCTGGGTCAGTGCCGCCGGTCTCGTCACCTACTCCACCCCGCCTGATCCGTACCCCAAGTGACACCGTCATTAGCGGGGAGTCGCAATCTGATGTGTGTGCTAGATTGGCCAACATCGAGAAATTGATTTCTAGCTCTGCGGCCAGAAAGGCCCCGGCTAAGAGGAGACATTTGTCACCGGCCGCGCCGGTTCTGGGTTTTGAGGATTACGATTCCCTTGACGGGTCTGACTACTCCCCACTCGAGGAGGGGGAATTGTTTGCTGAATCTGATACTGAGGATCAGCAGTTTTTGGATGCTGATGCTGGGCAGGAGCATGGGGATGCTGTAGATAACCCCCAGGATTCTGGCCCATTTATTTGAGGTGCTGGCTATTTCTCCTCCGGCGGAGTCCCCTCCGCAGAAGGGGGAATTTTTGGGACCTCTAAGCCTCGATTGGAGTTCCCAAATCAGAAGCATTTTGACAATCCGATTCTTAAAGAATGGGAAAGGCCTAGCCGGCTTCCCAGTGTTCCTCAGGGATGGGATAGGAAGTAACCCTTTCCGGTTGACGCGGTCAAGCGCTGGCCATCCCCTCCCGAAGTCGATGCGCCCGTTCTGGGATTGTCCAACACATCTGTTGTGCACTCTCCAGACGCCACCACGCTAAAGGATGGTGAGGACCGACGTATTGATCAAATGGCATGTGATGCCTTTGCCAGCGTAGGTTCGGCCTTGCGGCCTGTTTGTGCTTCGCCGCTCACGGTTGTGGCTACCAGGTCTATGATTAGGGGCCCGTTGAGTGGTTCCCAGCTTGACCCGGTCAGTGATGAATTTGCAGCACTTCGCGGTGTGAATTGTTCATGACCTTTGTCTTATCAGCCTTGGATGACACAATATGCATGTGTAGCAGAGCCTCGGCGTTGCTTGTGGCTATACGCAGTTCAGTCTGGTTACGCCAGTGGGCGGCTGACACTGCGGCTAAGAAGTCACTTACAGGGCTACCCTTCTTGGGTATGAGGCTTTTTGGAGATAAATTGAATTCGGTAGCGAAAGGAGGAAGGCTACCACAACGTAAGAAGCAGCGTCGCTCCTTTCGGGGGGGGGGGGGGGGGGGGGGCAGGCTCCTTTAATCCCTCCTTCCTTTCGCGGTGCCAGAGCAGGCAGAGGAGCTACCTACTCTACCTTCAGAGGTGACTCCTGGGGCAGAGGACGGGCCCGTCCAGGACCTGCCTGGGGTTCCAAGCCCAAGCCCGCTGCCAAGCCAGCTCAGCATTGAGGGGGGGGGGGGGGGTATGGCACTTCATCCAGGTCTGGGCCCGGGAGGTCACAGACAAATGGATCTTGGAAGTGGTCTCTTCCGGGTACAAACTGGAGTTCGACTACCGGCCTCCTCCCAGATTCATCTGTTCTCGGGTTCCCTCGGACCCCCAGGCTGCGCAGGGGCTCCTGTTGGCAGTGCAAAATCTTATGGACATGGAAGTCACATGCCCGGTGCCCTTCTCAGAGAGAGGTCGGGGCTACTATTCCAACCTTTTCACGGTACCCAAAAAGGATGGATCCATAAGACCCATTCTGGATCTGAAGCTTCTCAACAGGTTCATCAGAACCAAGAAATTCCGCATGGAGACTCTGCGCTCAGCCATCAATTCTCTTCGTCAGGGGAACTTCATGACGTCCATAGACATCAAGGATGCTTATCTCCACGTACCGATCTTCCCAGCACACCAGAGATTTCTCAGGTTTGTGGTGGGAGATCAGCATTTTCAGTTTGTGGCTCTTCCGTTCGGACTGACCTCAGCACCATGGGTGTTCACCAAGGTGCTGGCGGGGATTATGGCCCTTCTCAGAGCCCAGGGTATTCGCATTGTGCCGTATCTGGACGACCTTCTCATTACGGCATCCTCTCTCAGACAGGCGGAGCTAGACACCAGGACGGTGGTGACCACGCTGGAGAGGTTCGGCTGGGTGATCAACCACCCCAAGTCTTCTCTCTCCCCATCAAGGGAGATTTCATTTCTGGGCAAGAATCTGGATACCATTCAAACCAGGGTGTTCTTGCCTCTGTCGAAGGTGCAGATGATTCTGGACCTGATCCGTCTTCGTCTGTCCAACCCGCCGCCGTCTATCCGGCTATGGATGAGGTTGGTGGGGTTGATGGTGGCTTCCTTCGAGGCAGTTCCCTTTGCTCAGTTTCACACGAGATCGCTCCAGCTCCATCTACTGTTGGCTTGGGACAGATGTCCGCTGTCATTGGATCAGTCATTTCGGATGTCTCCCCTGGTTCGGCAGTCTCTTCAGTGGTGGCTGGAACCAATGAATCTTCTGAGGGGCAGGTCTTTTCTGACCCCTTGTTGGGAGACGGTCACCACGGATGCCAGCCTGTCGGGGTGGGGGGTTTCTGGAAGCAACATCAGTTCCTGGGGCTGTGGGGTCCTCGGGAGGCTCACACCCCCATCAATGTCTTGGAGCTGAGAGCTATTCGGTTGGTACCGTCATGTTTGACGCATCACCTCCAGGGTTTACCAGTTCAGGTTCGATCGGACAATCGGACTGCGGTCGCTTACATCAATCACCAAGGAGGGACTCGCAGCAGGGGTGCCTTCAGGGAAGTTTCTCTGATTTTTGCATGGGCGGAGAGCAATGTCCCATGCATCTCAGCAGTGTACATTCCGGGAATGGAAAACATGGAGGCAGACTCCCTGAGCAGGGGATCCTCTCGCCGAAGGGAATGGTCTCTCAACCACATGGTATTCCGGTCACTTTGTCACAAGTGGGGGATTCCGGAGGTGGATCTCTTTGCCTCACGTCACAATCACAAGCTTCCTGCATTTGTGTCTCTGTCTCAGGATCCTCTGGCCCTGGCAGCGGACGCCATGTCTCTTGCCTGGAGGGATATGGGGTTCATGTACCAGTTTCCCCCCTTCTCCATGGTAGGCAAGGTGGTGCGCAAGCCGTCCCAAGAGGGTGCGCCAGCAATTCTGGTGGCCCCAAGGTGGCCAAGACAGTTTTGGTTTGCAGACGTCGTACGGCTGGCGGTAGATCAGTACAGATTGCCTCTGTTTCCGGATCTGATCACTCAAGGTCAACTTCGTTATCCCAATTTACAAATGCTGGCTTTGACGCCGTGGCTGCTGAAACCTCCATTTTAAAAGGAAGAAGGTTTGTCTGATGCTGTGATTCAGACACTTGTCAGGGATAGGAAGAGATCTTCCTCTAACATCTACTTCAGGACTTGGAGGTCCTATATTGATTGGTGTGAGGCTAGGGCCTTGCCTTGCAGGACGTTTGATTCCTAGGATTTTGGATTTTCTTCAACACGGTCTGGACTTGGGGTTCCAGCTTAGTACCTTGAAAGGGCAGGTCTCTGCCCTGGCGGTCTTCTTTCAAAGGTCCTTTGCTCTTCATCCTTTGGTTAAAGTGGACCAACACCCACGGGTGATCGGCCCGGGAATCTATAAGATTCCCGGGCCGATCACCCCCCACCCCGCGGGACATCCGAGATCGGGATGTCCCGCGGGGTGTAACCCCCCCAAAACCCCCGAAAAACCTTACCTGATCTTCGGCGGCGGCCGGCCGCCGCCTCCCTCGCGCCCCTGTAGGCGTGCGCGCACCCGCGCCGGCCGTCTGCGAATGGCCGACGCGGGCGCGCGTCAAAAGGGACGCGCGGGAGGCGGCGGCTTAGACGTTCCTGGACCTGGCTTGTACGTCGGCGCTGGGAGCGGGGAGAGGTGAGTTTTTCGGGGGGGTTAGGGGGGGGTTTCACACAGCGGGGCACCCCGATCGGGGGTGCCCCACCGAAGTGGACCAAGACCCAGGATAGTCAAAATCCTGGGTGTTGGTCCACTTTAAGACCTTTTTCCAGGGGGTCACTCATGTGCGGCCCCCCTCGAAAGCCTTTGTTGCCTGTTTGGGATTTTAATTTGGTTCTGTCGGATCGCCAGGGGCCTCCCTTTGAGCCGGTGCAGGATTTTATGCTCACTCAAAAGGTTGCCTTTCTTGTAGCTATTACCTCTGTTAGACGTGTCTCTGATTTGGCGGCTCTGTCGATTCAGGCTCCTTACTTTGAAAGACACCAGGTAGTCTTTCGCTTTAAGCCAGATTTCCTTCCTAAGGTGGTTTCTGCCTTCCATTTTAATCAGGATATGGTTCTCCCTCCCTTGTGTCCTAGGCCTAGCAATGACAAGGAGAGGGTCCTGCACTCTTTGGATGTGGTTCGTTGTGTGAAGTACTATTTGGTGGCTACTTCTCCCTTTCGTAAGACGGACGCCTTGTTCGTGGTGCCCTCCGGGCCCAGGAAAGGTTTGGTGCCCGCCAAGTCTACCATTAGTAAATGGATACGTCAGGCCATTGTTGGGGCCTATACTGCCAAGGGGAAGGTTCCTCCTTTTCAGATCACTGCTCATTCTACTCGTGCTGTTGGGGCTTCCTGGGCTTTTCAGCACCAGGCCTCTGTTGAACAAGTTTGTAAGGCTGCTACCTGGTCTTCTGTTCATACTTTTTCCAAGTTTTATAAGGTTGATGTGCGGGCCTCAGCGGATGCCGTTTTTGGCCGCAAGGTTCTGCAAACTGCAGTGGTTTAAATTTGTGCGTTATTGCCTTTTTGGGATCCCCACCCTTGTTGGGCACTGCTATTGGATGTCCCATATGTCATGAATATTGGCAGCAGGGTGTGTGACATACTTGGAATAATACCATTTTGTGATTACTCACCTGTAAAATGGGTATTATAAGTATGTCACACACCCAACTTCATCCCGCCCTTATTGTATTCTGGATCCTTTATATGGTGAACCTTTTATTGTTTATATTTTTTTGTATTTGGCTCTTCCTGGTCCCCTTACTGCTTTACTATACTGGGTAATGTGTGGGAGGTCCCAGGTATTTTTGGACCGGGAGGGGCTCCTTTTTTTCCTGTCATCTCTGCAGAAATTCGCCCTCTGGTTATAACCCATATGTCATAAATATTGTAAGCGGAGTGTGTGACATACTTATAATACCCATTTTACAGGTGAGTAATCACAAAATGGTGTTTTCTATTTGTTTTGTGGCTGATCTGGGAACGGCAGATCATGGTGAAGCTTTAGGAGTCTGGAATCTGCTCTGCTGTAGTCAAAGATAGCTGTGGGAACACTGACTTGTTGTGCTCACTTGTGCCAAGAGCTCCAAGGGATGTTAGACCACTTAGACTGCCATGGCTTCTGCCAGTGCTGCTGAAAATAGAGGAGAGGCACATAGTACAGGCATCAGGTAAGTTGCTTGCTGCCTGATTTTTGCCATTGGGACAACAATTACTTTAGGAGAAAATGTGCTAATCTAAAAAGGTTCAAAAGCCTAGAAGAATTCAGAAGCTGTGACTTTGATGACAGAAATGAACAGAAAAAAAAAAGGTCTCCCAACCACACAATTTACTTTTTCTGCAGCTCATTTGTTCTAAAATAACTGCATTGGGATATACTTTGAATATCTTTAGTAGATCAATGGTCATGATTCTAATTGGACTCCTACATCTGAGGCTAAGCTAGCTAATGTAGAATTAACTGTAAATGTAATGGCAATAAAAAGGCAGCAAGCAGCTCACATGATGCCCTTCTCATGAGCCTCTTCCCCATTTCCTGTATTTCCTCCATAACAGTCCTTTGAAATCCATTCCTCAAGGACCACGAATAGAAGTGATCTAATAGCAACTCTGTCCCTTGGAGCTCCCAACATGAGCGAGCACACGTTACAGTGGCCCCAGACTTCTCTGACCATAGTAGAGTATGCTCAGTACTTCTCAAGATACACCTAGCAAGCCCAGTCACGACCCCCCCCCCCCCCCCCCCAAAAAAAAAAAAAAAAAAAAAATCTGAAATGCTTCAGTAAGGATTTTGAATGAATATAACCACAGACCAGGAATAAACTAGCTACAAAGCATCTATCCCATGAAATCGGCCACCATAGAGTATCTTCAAGTGTAAATTAGCCCCAACACCACAGAAAAATGCCACAAAGACGTCCACTGACAATGCAAAAAAAAAAAAAAAAAAAAAAAAAAAAAAAAAAAAACACCACACACTTAAAGAAAGAAGTGTTTCTGTCCATATTCCAACTAGCAATAATGTGTTGTACCTTGTTAGCCACTGAGAAGAGTAAAAGAGGAGAATTAAACCGGACTCCCTTGCTCCATCTGCATGCATAATACTAAGTCATTGTCAGCACTTACATTGGCTCCTGCATCCACTCGCAGCTAAAACACCACCTCACATATTTTCTCCTGGTAGCAGCCAATTTGGAGCTTCCTTTCCCATCATCCCAGTCGTGGTGTGGTCTGAATTCAACTGACATAATTGACAATGTAGAGAGACAGGAAACCCAGCAGCACTTCCTGTTTTCAGGTGGCCTGGAGCTCCAGGAGACACCATTTAGTTTGTAAAGTTGTCCACAGCAGTTAGAAAAAAGTAAATATTCATATTTAAGTGCAGCAATCTGAATTGCCCTGGGGAGGAATGCATATGAGCACTGTTTGTTGTAAGGGTGTTGGTGATATACATTATAGGGGGTAGATCTTGCTTAGAGTCTGTAGTTATTGTCTTATTGCTGCAAGAGATAAATATTTCAGCTACTTAAGAGTCAGTAGTCATGGTCATGGTCTTGTGGCTACAGGAGATAAATATTCCCAGCTACCCGAAGTTGCAAATTTGAGCAGAAAGTGGTTAAACATAAGATATATACCTCATCTGCTTTCAAAAGTAACAACAATATTGTAAAGTACTAAAAATATTTTCACAGTAAAACCACCACCTCAGGAGCATCATAAACCGGATTCATTTTACCAAAATTAAGTCTCAGAACAGGACATGAAAAAATGATAAACTGTATTTTTATTATAGTGTATTCTTTTATGGGTGAAATAGGCCTTTTCAATACATAAATCTTGGGATACCATTAGAATAAATGAAACTTTAAAGAATCATCAAAAATTCTCAGATATATAAATGGGATAAAAGAAAAAAAAAAAAAAAAAAAAAATAAAAGTTAGTGAGCCTTGAAGATTTAAACAGAATGTATGGAATATATGGCCAAGACTAGAACCAAGACCAGACACTTAAAAAAAGAAATGTCAAGATACAGATTTTCAAGAGGTTTATAAAATTAAAAAGCTTAAAGCAGTTCCAATTCTAGGAAGTGGGTCGAAAGTGTACTGAACACCGATTACATGGAAATGAGAACTTTGGCGTTTGAATGTCAACCAGCAATGTCAATACAGAAACCGGTAGCACTGGAATGGTGGAAAGAGTTGGCAGAGGGTTGGAACATTCTGCATCTATTGCCAACAATGTGTGGCACAGAAATCTGCCTGCTGCCTAGTTAGGTCTACAGAGGAAAAATACGCCTATGCAACATATTAAAGTGAACCAACACTCACACACCATGGGTGCCGATCTTTGCTGCTATATAACAGGCAGAGGTGGCATCCATAAAGCAGGAACCCCCGTACACAACACCCAGAACACCTGTAAATCCTACCTATCCAGCAAAGAGATTGGCTGTCCATGTGGGAAGCGAGTGACGTCATTGTCCTGGCTGTTGAAAGGTAAGATTTATGGGCATTCAGTGAGGTTATGGGGGGGGGGGGGGGGGGGGGGGCAGCATTCTGCATACCTCCCCCATGCTTGCCATATAGCAGCAGAGACCAGCAACCATGGAGCCGTGTTGGTCCGCTATAAGAAGTTCTCTCGGTAAAGGAGCATAAGCTCTAAAAAAAAAAAATAATAATAAAAAGGAACTTGAAACTTGGGTTAAAAGGAAAGAGCATTTTTTATCATTTCATAATAAGGAGAAATGTACTGTATACTAGTAGTGATGAGCTCCAAATCTAGGTTGTGGCTTTGACCCAAATCAAGCCCCCAGTAAGCAACACTATTGGCATGGCATCAGTGATGTTTACCAAAATCCTCTGCCTTTGGGCCATCAGGAACAGACCAGTAGCCAGGAGATCACAGGTGTCCTCCATCTAGGATATGGCGAGACATTCAATTGCCTATATCAGGTAATACCCATTTATAATTCATAATGTCCCCTGGTAGCAGGCTTTTCCTCCTTGCCATATCCCAGCGTCCAAAATGAGAATGGCGATTAGCTTTTGACTAATTCAGCAGCACCCAAAGAGGCTTTCCCCACCGCATTAACAGGATTTGGGTAGGGGAGTAACTGAATCCCAAATTTCATCCAAACCAATTAGCCCAACACTACATGCTAGGAATCTGCTTCAGAGAATTCCACCTCTCTATCCTTCTTCCCCCATTTTTTGTCTTCTCACTCTCCTCTACTGTACTAAATTCCTTTTTCTAGTATGTTTTTTAATATTTTCTTTGTAGTTTATCTAGCTTTAGATTTTTCCCTTTTAGTGTGTGAGTGATATGAGAAATACTAAAACTGCAATCGCTCTAAAAACGGGATTATTATCGTTGGGATATCTGTCTCACTAATCACACAATATGGTAAGACATCCTAATATGCATACACTGATACGCAATAACATGGCCCCTTGTCGGGGCAGTGTGGCTTCCACAAGTATCTGCAGATATGTGCAACCAAATCTATGTCTTTTCACATAGCTAGACATGTTTGGTGCTTAATACTTAGATGAGAGGGTTAAACTGGGCGGTAAATTGGTTCCCAGGCCCTGAATAATAATGATAATATAGTGATGGAGCTACTCCCACCCCCTTTGCATGGTCCGATATAAGGCGGATTGTGACAACACAGTCCAGCCTTGGACCCCAACATTTAGAAATGCAATACATTTATCCACTTTCTATGATGACTATGTTCAATATAGCGTCATTTCATATAAAATGCGGCCCCCTTTATTGGCGCCAATCAACAGTTATATCGAGGTTGCAGCGTACTAGGAATCTGCTTGAACCACTTCTTGTTGGGGGTTTATGGGTCTGTTTTCCGTAAGTAAACTCAGACTGGTAATCTCTAATCCAAAATCTGTTTAATCCAGAGTCTCAAATCTTTTCTGAATAGCTATAAATTGAGCTTTGCAAGATTTTAACTAACAGATTTTATTTGAAAAAAAAAATATATAAAAAAAAAAAAAAGTTCGAATCCCGGCTGGGACATGACTACAGTGCTGTTGAGCAAGGCAGCTAACCTCCCAACTGCTCCCCGGGCACAGTGGTTAGGGCAGCCCAGCACTCCGGGTGTTTAAAACTGTGCATCAGTGTGGAGATCTAAAAAACCTGACCTGTTGGTGGCTCTAGATAAGAGGGTTGGGGGGGGGGGGGGGGCTCTGGTTTACATTGTTCTGCCTAGATGTAAAGTCCAGGATCCGAGAGACATGCATGACAGTGCACACAGAATGAGCATGGGGTGGTAAATAAAATCTCTCAATGTAGGGCATTTTAAGGGGAATTAATTTGCACATATAACCTATTGTAGATGTCTGTTGGTTGGGGGCTGCAGCAGGTAGGTCCGCTTTAATGATCATAGTGCCTCTTAAAATACTCTCTACATTTTAAAAGGAACTGTCCAGGCAGAGAAAAAGAAAAAAACTGTACTCATCTTTTGTCCCTCACAGCGCCAATGGAATCCTACTCAAGTTTGAAAAAAACAAAATTAGGTGCTGGAAAAAAGTTCTATGGCGCCCATGGCATCAGCCAAAAAGACTTGCCACACCCACAGGGACATGCAAGGTTCAGCAGATATGAAATCCACAATTGGCTGATCTCAAATCTGCCAGCCGATCACAGGGCCATTGGCCCTATCCCCGGCTCCCCTCTAGTCCGAGATGCGCTCCTGCTTGGAATGGCTGGGCACAGAGGTGCACCTCGCCAAAGGGAAGAGGCTATGTGCTGAAAAACTGCGTTGGATCCCTGGGAAAGGTGCGTTTGGAAGGCGACCACAGGGGTTGCACACAGTGAGCGGACACTCAAGTGGCTAGCCCTGAATTCTTAGATTGCAGGGCCAGTGCTTGTGGGGTTTACTTCGCTTAAATTAATTGCTTTGCTTGTGATTTCATTTTATCTTTTTTACTCGGTAACAGAATTTGGCCTACGCACAAAGCGGGCGATTTTCAAAATTTAAATAAACAATGCACATGGAGGAAAATACTCCAAAGTAAATATCAACATGCACAAAATGGGATAAAGGAAGAAGACAAAAAAAAAAAAAAAAAAAAAATGTAATAACCTAAAGCCATAAACCATAATTAACTATTCTCTGCACGCAGTTCTAAACATAAAAAGACGCATACAATAAATAAGCAGATGCGGCACAGCCAGTAAACAGAATGATCAATACTTTGAATATTACATAAAAGGGGCAAGTTGTCAATGCTGAAACTTAAAGGTCCCCCTGGAGTTTCTATTTAATCATGTGACAATTCAGATCAAACAACCTGAACTCTGAACACAATTATTACGAATAAATTATTGACTTTTCAAAGCAAAAGGGTTATTCAGCGCACGTGAAAACTATGCTGTTTATCAAATCCCATCTGAAATATGATATCATGTCAAGAAATACACAGCAACAGCACAATAAAAAATATATAGAACCGAAAACAACAATATTCTAAAATCTGATAAATAAATACACAGAAACAACGCTAAAGCTGTAGTTCCATCAGGAGTTTCTATTGAATCACGTGACACTTTAAACACAACCTGAACACATTATGAAGAATAAGCTATTTAAAACAGTTATCCAATATGCACGAAAACTGCAGCGGAATTATACAAACAGCACAACAAAAATATACAACGGAAAACAATATTATAAAATGGGGTAAATAACACAAATTAAATGTTTTTTCTAACTTGACAGCAGATCTTGACAATCTAAACACCAACAACAATATACCTAATAATACAACATTTAAGGGAATGACTTGTTAGCCGAGTCAAACTAAAAATCTTTAATTTCCTAATACACACTAAAGCAGACCAAACCCCATGCATTTGGGCTGCAGGGGTCACCCCCTTCACTACCCTTGGGCCGATTTGGGATGCCCCGTTGTGTGAAAGCCCCAGGATTGCCTGAAAAACTCACCTTTCCCAGGGATGGGGCCAGCGGGCTTGTCACGTCACCCAGCGATCCCAAATTTGCCAAATGTCAGTGGCTATGGTGTGAGGGGAGGCGGTTATTAAAAAAAAAAAAAAAAAAAACAAAACAAAACAAAAGCAAGCATCATCTTATTATGTACAATTGTGGGGGTGGCAAGGTTTAGAGGGTTTTGGTCTGCTTTAAGGGTGAAATGAACCTAATTTCCTGTTGCCCTAGGCCATCAAAAAAAAAAAAAAAATTAAAATCTATAATTCTTTCAAAAATTACCCTGTCCTCCCTTTAAAGCAGAAGTTCAGTCTTGGGGTACCCCCCCCCCCATCATGCTGCCCTCCTATAGACCTGAGGCAGGACTGAGGGGGGGGGGGTTACAAAGAGCAAAACCCCCACAGTCCAGTACAAAAAATGTTCACTGTAAACCAAATTTAATCTTTAGGTCCACTTGTTAGTAATTGGAATAGTCCTGTTATACATATGAACTGGTAAGTTGAATAAAAAAGGGGTACTAATAAGACTATTACAAGACAAAACAGGCAACACCAACAAATCAATAACTTAGAATTCAAATCATTTAGACAGACATATAAACATAGAAGGTTGATGGCAGAAGGAGGCCATATGGTCCATTTAGTCTGCCCATCCAGACAGTGGGTGGATGAAAGGTATCAAACAGGAGGATGAGCAATACAGAATAACTTTGCTTTTTTAAATGTATTTTATTAGCGTATTATGCTAGCTTTTAGTGGATTTAACATTCAGCTGAAATGTAATTAAGCTCCCTAAATAGAATTCATGCAGATAATCAAATTTGAACTGCATGGAAATTTCCATTATCCAGAAGGATATGTGAAATTTTGCACCAAACCTAATGCACAGAGTGATTAACGAAAGCCTAAAAACATTTATAAAAAACACTAAAATAAAAAGAAATCTGGTTTTCAAAATGAATGCCATATGTATTAAAAAGCCTATCACTCAGATACATACCCCTTAAAATATAAAAAAGAAAAGACAAAATAAAAAGTAAAATAAACCCAAATAAATAACATTGAAAGAAAATTAAAATTTATATTTTATAATAAGATGATTTATATTTATTTAATAGTGAAAAAGTTTAATCAATATGTCAATGTATTGTAGGGGTCTGTACAACCATCACACACAGCACAGGTCTTTTAAAGTGGACCAACACCGAGAGGTGATCGGCCCGGAAATCTATAAGATTCCCGGGCCGATCACCTCCCACCCCGCGGGACATCCGAGATCGGGATGTCCCGCGGGGTGAAACCCCCCCAGACACCCCAAATCGCTTACCTGATCTTCCCTCGCGCCCCTGTAGGCGTGCGCGCGCCCGCCGTCTGCGAATGGCCGGCGGGGGCGCGCGCGCGTGCCGAAAGTGACGCGAGGGAGGCGGCGGCAGCCGCTTGGACGTTCCTGATCCCCGCCTGGACGTTGGCGGGGATTGGACCGTCCAGTCACGTGGGGAGCGGGGACAGGTAAGATTTTGGGGCTTTCTGGGGGGTTTCACACAGCGGGGCACCCCCGATCGGGGTGCCCCGCCGAAGTGGACCAAAACCCAGGATAGTCAAAATCCTGGGTGTTGGTCCACTTTAAAAAGCTTCACGTGTGAATGTAATTAAAAAACACAGAATAGGAATGAATTGTTGGGGGGGGAAAAAATAAAAAAATAAAAAAGAAGAAGAAGGGGTGGTGGGCAATTGTGGTCTACAGATAAAAAAATGGTCTTGTGACCAAGAACTACACGTTTGACTACTGTCAGGGGCATGAATGAATTCACCGAGTAAGGGGCCTAACCCTTCTAACCCAGTTAATCCTTGGGTGCCTCTGCAGCAGCCCACCACTACAGGCGTACTCTATACTGTATACTCACTGCACAGATGGGTTAAATGCAATGGAAAAACTCCTATTTGTGTGCAACCATACAATCGCCAAAACAGGCATGCCTGACAACATAAACTTATTTTCACAACAGGATTCTGAGCAAAGCGTGCACAAGAACAAAGCCTTGACTCAATACAAAATATATTCTGCATGAAACCTAACAGTATCTGGGTATTGCCTAACAAACCTATAGGAGTATGAACTCACCTGAAACAGCATCTTCCAATGAAGAACAGTCAATATTTACTGTCAGGCCTGCACTGCCAGCAGCAATTATATCTGCCGGAATTAGGCATAGGGGTGGGGTTTGCAATCCTCATTCTTGTATCTCGCTGGCACCACCCCCCTTTACAAGGAACATCTATGGGTATTAAAAGCAAACCTGACATGAGTTCATTTTCATCAAGATAAGGTGCAGAAAAAGGTTGCTTTGTGTTAAAACTGAAAACAAATTAAAAAATTAAAAGTAAATACCATAGGGAAAAAAAAATATATATAATATATATATATATATATTAGAAACAAACTAGGAATTTGACTTTCCCAGGTTTTGTTCCCAATTCACTAAACCCCCCCGTTCGCCCATTAAAACTTAACCAATCCAACCATCCAATGAGAGCCGCATGGACTTGCCGCATCACCCGCATTCCTGGTCGTGCATGTGCTTCCAGCCCAACCTACCTGGATGACTGAATGTAAACAACTTCAGCCACCCGATGAATGACGTAGTCACAGCAGACGGCCCTCATTGGATGAGAGTCCATGCATGCACCATTGGGAGTCTTATAGCCAAACTGGTGGGTAAAAAGTAAATAAATAAATTAAAAAAAAAAAAAAAGGGCCAAAAAAAGCTTAACCCTAGCTGACCTAGAAAAACCTTGCATTTATAATCTGCCAAATTGTGGGGTGGGACATGTTTGTGCACACATAGGAATTTTTCCTCTTCATTTATCCATCCGGCAAGTGAGACAAATACAAGCAGTGAGTGTGTACACATGCTCAGAGTGGTGGGCTTTCTTGCACCATGACAGCCCCTAATTACAGAGGTTCAGATGAGAGGTTCAGTGGAGTTCACAAGTTTCGGCTGACTAGAGGTTTTTTTTTTTTTTTTTTTTTTTTTTTTTTTACATAAAAATGTAAAACCCATTAAAATATTAAAAATGATATATATATATATAGATTCTGAGTACTAAGAAATAAATACAAACACAACTGCATGAAATCAATAATAAATCTTTTAAGAACGTGGGGGGGGGGGGGGGAGACATTTGCCAAGTGAACTTCAAGCTGATCCAGATTAAAAATATGAAAGATTTGAAGGAAATGAGTTTCCACAGCAGTCTAAGACACCTGCGATATGCGAACCCCAGGGGTACACAACAGTGTTCAGGGGCAAACCTATCAAGGGTGTCCGACTACAGTACTACAAAGCCTGTGGCCTACTTATTTTGGTACTATTTTTAATTGGTCACCCCCTTGGGGGTACTTGGTTGGAACTACTTGTCACTAGGGGGTTGAAAACCACTGGTCTAAAATACATGCAAGTCTACAAATCAAATTCAGTGTATGAATATATAAATTCAAAGAAATGGCATAAAATATTAAAATTGTTGCACAAAAATAAAGTCTTCCCTCTGAAATGTCAAATGCAAAAACAAATTTAAAAAGAAAATACATTTAAAACAGTTGTCTGAGATAAATACAGGTCTACAAACACAATACGAAGTACTAATAAATGCATTAATAAATAAATATTTTAGGACTTTAGGAAACCAATTTGCCAAGTGAACATCAAGCCTAAATATCTAATTTACAGTACTAAAATGATGAAATAGACATGCAGGTCCACAAATCTAATTAAGAGTACTACGATATAAAGAAATACAAGTAAAATAAAACTGCATTAGATAAATGAACTATTTGCTTACAAAACCTAATTCAAATAATCACTAAATACAAGTACGGTAATTGATAAACATAAAAGCATAAAAATACTTCTAGTTTAGGAAATTACTATGTCGTTTTTTTGGGAAGACCACTGTGCAATAATAGAACCTAATCAATTAAGTGCCAAAAATATAAATGTAAAATACATGCATACTAATAAATACATGTAAACATAAATGCATTAAACATGTCACATTTAGGAACACTGTCTGCACAGTGATCTTACTGACAAAACTACATGCCTACACATTAAACTAAGTAACAATAAAGAAAATGAATAAGAATTCAAATTACATACACAGCAAGAAAAAATATATAAATGCATTAAAAAAATAATACAATTTTAAATTCCAAAACTATAAAACACGTTGGCATCCAATTTTGCCAAAACAGAAATGAGGGAGCATTGTGATTGCAAGTGATGGGTGTGCCTGTCACACATTGGAGATGACATTCCTGCAGAAAACCAGTGCGAAACAGCAGAAGAATAAAAATCACCTGATTTTACCATCACATCCTCTTTAAAGAAAACATAAATGAATCTTTGAAATAACCTGTTCCTACATCTGATTAAAAAAAAAATCTAAATGTAAAAAAAAAAAATTGCATTGAAATAAATTTCCATTTGGAAAATAAATATTTGGAAATGGCTGAAGGATTTGAAAGGAGAGAAGTATTATCTGTCATTCGATGAGGACAGCTGCCCCCTCTTCCACCCTCCTCCTCTTCAGTCCTCTTCAGCCATCAAACTCAGGAAATTAAAGTTTGAGATGTAAAAAAAGGAGAAATAATTGTTTATGTGAGTGTGAATTTCTCTATTTGGTGGAGCGGCCTGCAGGTGGCGCTGTGCTGCCGATTAAATAAATCTGCTGTTTCAGAAAAGAGAAAAAAAAATTGGAAAAATTGAGAGAGAAATCAGGGCCTTGGATTGGGGTGGAAGGGGGGTGATAAGGGTGGGGGGTGTGACAGGGGAAATTGTTTAGGGGGCAGCAGGCCGCTCCATTGTTCTGATAGGGTGCCGGGGGGTGTAAGAGAGATTTTTGTAAAAATTCAAAAAAAAAAAAAAATATTAATTTGCAATTATTTTTCTCTTCCAGAAAATTGTTGGAGGAGAAGCAAGGGGAGGGGGATGCTGGCTGCAGGGGAGGAGGCTATTGTTTCCCAGCAGGGGGCACAGAGTTGCGGGGGGTAGGTGGGCTCCAGCCTGTTACCCCCTCACCCCACTATAACTGCACACCCGTTCTAGAGGAGAGAAGTTACCGATAGATCTCTTTGCCCCCCCGGCTTGCTGCCCCCTGACCCCACTCGGGCGGGGAGGGGAAGATGGCAGCGGTGCCCCCGGAGGAGCGCGCTTACCGTGGCGGGCGGCGAGCTGGATGCGGAGGACGCCCGGCTCCCTGGAAGCAGCGGCCCGGGAGAGTTCAGCGGCTCGGCGGCTCTTGTGGGAGGAGGAGGCCGGGGGGCGGGCGGAGGAGGAGGAGGAGGGAGGCGCCCGAGGAGGCAGCGCTGCCCTCACTGTGGCCATTACACACAGCATTGTGTACCAGATACGCGTGTGTGTGTGGTGTATTGTATAGCAGGTGTGTGGCCATTACACACAGCATTGTGTACCAGATAACGTGTGTGTGTGGTGTATTGTATAGCAGGTGTGTGGCCATTACACACAGCATTGTGTACCAGATACGCGTGTGTGTGTGGTGCATTGTATAGCAGGTGTGTGGCCATTACACACAGCATTGTGTACCAGATACGTGTGTGTATTGTATAGCAGGTGTGTGGCCATTACACACAGCATTGTGTACCAGATAACGTGTGTGTGTGGTGTATTGTATAGCAGGTGTGTGGCCATTACACACAGCATTGTGTACCAGATACGCGTGTGTGTGGTGCATTGTATAGCAGGTGTGTGGCCATTACACACAGCTTTGTGTACCAGATACGCGTGTGTGTGGTGCATTGTATAGCAGGTGTGTGGCCATTACACACAGCATTGTGTACCAGATAACGTGTGTGTGTGGTGTATTGTATAGCAGGTGTGTGGCCATTACACACAGCATTGTGTACCAGATACGCGTGTGTGTGGTGTATTGTATAGCAGGTGTGTGGCCATTACACACAGCATTGTGTACCAGATACGCGTGTGTGTGGTGTATTGTATAGCAGGTGTGTGGCCATTACACACAGCTTTGTGTACCAGATACGCGTGTGTGTGGTGCATTGTATAGCAGGTGTGTGGCCATTACACACAGCATTGTGTACCAGATAACGTGTGTGTGTGGTGTATTGTATAGCAGGTGTGTGGCCATTACACACAGCATTGTGTACCAGATACGTGTGTATTGTATAGCAGGTGTGTGGCCATTACACACAGCATTGTGTACCAGATACGCGTGTGTGTGTGTGGTGCATTGTATAGCAGGTGTGTGGCCATTACACACAGCATTGTGTACCAGATAACGTGTGTGTGTGGTGTATTGTATAGCAGGTGTGTGGCCATTACACACAGCATTGTGTACCAGATAACGTGTGTGTGGTGTATTGTATAGCAGGTGTGTGGCCATTACACACAGCATTGTGTACCAGATACGTGTGTATTGTATAGCAGGTGTGTGGCCATTACACACAGCATTGTGTACCAGATACGCGTGTGTGTGTGGTGCATTGTATAGCAGGTGTGTGGCCATTACACACAGCATTGTGTACCAGATAACGTGTGTGTGTGTGGTGTATTGTATAGCAGGTGTGTGGCCATTACACACAGCATTGTGTACCAGATACGTGTGTGTATTGTATAGCAGGTGTGTGGCCATTACACACAGCATTGTGTACCAGATACATGTGTGTATTGTATAGCAGGTGTGTGGCCATTACACACAGCATTGTGTACCAGATACGTGTGTATTGTATAGCAGGTGTGTGGCCATTACACACAGCATTGTGTACCAGATACGTGTGTGTATTGTATAGCAGGTGTGTGGCCATTACACACAGCATTGTGTACCAGATACGTGTGTGTGTGTGTGGTGTATTGTATAGCAGGTGTGTGGCCATTACACACAGCATTGTGTACCAGATACGTGTGTGTATTGTATAGCAGGTGTGTGGCCATTACACAGAGCATTGTGTACCAGATAACGTGTGTGTGTGGTGTATTGTATAGCAGGTGTGTGGCCATTACACACAGCATTGTGTACCAGATACGTGTGTATTGTATAGCAGGTGTTTGGCCATTACACACAGCATTGTGTACCAGATACGCGTGTGTGATGTATTGTATAGCAGGTGTGTGGCCATTACACACAGCATTGTGTACCAGTTAACGTGTGTGTGGTGTATTGTATAGCAGGTGTGTGGCCATTACACACAGCATTGTGTACCAGATACGTGTGTATTGTATAGCAGGTGTGTGGCCATTACACACAGCATTATGTACCAGATACGCGTGTGTGGTGTATTGTATAGCAGGTGTGTGGCCATTAGACACAGCATTGTGTACCAGATAACGTGTGTGTGGTGTATTGTATAGCAGGTGTGTGGCCGTTACACACAGCATTGTGTACCGGATACGTGTGTGTGTGGTGTATTGTATAGCAGGTGTGTGGCCATTACACACAGCATTGTGTACCAGATACGCGTGTGTGTGTGGTGCATTGTATAGCAGGTGTGTGGCCATTACACACAGCATTGTGTACCAGATACGTGTGTGTATTGTATAGCAGGTGTGTGGCCATTACACACAGCATTGTGTACCAGATACGTGTGTGTATTGTATAGCAGGTGTGTGGCCATTACACACAGCATTGTGTACCAGATACATGTGTGTGGTGTATTGTATAGCAGATGTGTGGCCATTACACACAGCATTGTGTACCGGATACATGTGTGTGGTGTATTGTATAGCAGATGTGTGGCCATTACACACAGCATTGTGTAGTTGGGTGCTGCTTTAACATGAGATACGTGTGTGTGGTGTATTGTATAGCAGTTGTGTGGCCTTTACACAAAGCATTGTGTAGCTGGGTGCTGCTTGTGTACGAGATACGTGTGCAGTATATTGTATAGCAGGTGTGTGGCCATTACACACAGCATTGTGTAGCTAGGTGCTGCTTGTGTACGAGATACATGTGTGTCTTGTATTGTATAGCAGGTGTGTGGCCATTACACACAGCAATGTGTAGCTGGGTGCTCCTTGTACACGAAATACATGTGTGTGGTGTATTGTATAGCGGGTCTGTGGCTGTTACACACAGCATTGTGTAGCTGGGTGCTTCTTGTATACGAGATAGGTATGTGTGGTGTATTGTATAGCAGGTGTGTGGCCATTACACCCATCATTGTTTAGCTGGGTGCTGCTTGTGTACGAGATACGTGTGTGGTGTATTGTATAGCAGGTGTGTGGCCATTACACACAGCATTGTGTAGCTGGGTGCTGCTTGTATACGTGATACGTGTTTGTGGTGTATTGTATGTGTTCATTACACACAGCATTGTGCAGCTTTGCATGTGTGTGTCTGTGATCATGGCTGGGTGCCCCTTGTATAGGGTGATAGCACTGTATGTGTGTGTGTGTTGTATAGCAGGTGTGTGGCCATTACACACAGCATTGTGCAGGTGTATGCGTCTGTGACCATGGCTGGGTCCAACTGTGTGTCTGTGTGTTGTGTATGCATCTGTGACCATGGCTGGGTCCAACTGTGTGTCTGTGTGTTGTGTATGCATCTGTGACCATGGCTGGGCCCAACTGTGTGTCTGTGTGTTGTTTAGCAGGTGTGTGGCCATTACACACAGCATTGTGTAGCTGTGTGTGTGTGACTGAATGTTGATCTTCCCATGGCTGGGTGCCCCTTGTATAGGATATTCCACTGTGTGTTGTATAGCATGTGTGTAGCCATTAACACACAGCATCTTGTCTGTGACTGAGTGTCCATCTGCCCTTGGCTGGTTTCCCATTGTATAGTAGATACCACTGTGTGTGTTGTATAGCAGGTGTGTAGCCATTACATACAGCATTGTGTATTTGAGTGCTGATCTGCCAATGCGGGGAGCCCCTTGTATAAGCAATACCAAATGTGTGTTGTATAGCAGGTGTATGGCAATTACACACCGTTTTGTGTATATTTGTCCATGGCTGGTTACCCTTGTATAGGTATCACTACCGTGTATGTGTTGTAAAGGCAGGTGTGTGGTCATTACACACAACATTGTGTATCTCTGTGACTCTGAGTGTATGTCGATCTGTCCATGGCTGGGTGCCCCTTGTATAGGATGTACCACTCTGCTATTGCTATGCTATTGTGTGTGTGTGTGTGTGTACAGTGCTTTATGTGAATGTGTAATGGGTGCACCTTGTATTATAATGTGCCATGTGTGTTTTATTCCAGGTATGTGTGTGTCATGTGTGTCATTTTGTTTCTTAATCGATGTGTGTGTACAGTGCTACATGTGACTGCATTGCTGGGTGCTGATTAAATATGCAACGTGGGCTGTGTCTACAGTGCTACAGTACATGTTACTGTGTATTGCTAGGTGCCCCTTGAATTTGCGATTGCTGTCTGTGCTGAACTGTGTGTGTGTTGCACTTCATGTGTTTCTGGCCCTCCCCTGGGGAATCCCAAATTGGTGTGAAACCACCCTGGCTGCCGCAAAACTCACCTTTTTCCGTACACAGTGGGGCATCCCAAATTGGGAAGCCCCCAGGCAAGAAACAAAATCCAGGATAGTCAAAAATCCTGGGTTTGCTTCCTCTTTAAGTGCATGTGTGCATAGTGCTACATGTGACTGTATTTCTGTGCCAATGGTTGCCTGCTATTTACGTAAATACCAACACCACTGTGTGCTGTTATGTGCTATACGTGTGATATGCAAATGTGTGTGCACTATATGTGTACTTAAATTTTCTTAAAATGGCACAAAAGTCGATGTGGCCAGCCCTGGAATATAAGGCTCCAGGGCTGGCCATTAGCCTGCCCTGGAGGATGCCCCACTACGTGCTATGTTTCCTTGCATCCTTTTAGCCATTGAGCTGTTCTGTGCCCAGCCATTCATATAGGCTGGGAGGTTCTCCAAGTTGAACAGGAAGCTAAGCATACGACCAGCCGGCTGGTGCACATCACCCGACACTGTTGAGATCAGCCAACCAGTGATCTCAAAAATGGCGTGGCAGAGTGGCCTCGGCGGGGGAAAAAAGCCCTAAAAAATGCCACGACTGACCTGGCTGCATTGCCCAAGGTACACAGGCATGGGGGAAGTTGGAATGGTTTTGTTCCGCTTTAAATTTGTTGTTTGTGTGTGAGTGTACCGTGCTATAATTGGCTGGGTATTGCTGTGTCCATGGCTGAGTACCCTTTATATATGCAGTAGTAACGTGTGTGTTGTACTTCTAGTGTGTGGTTGCATTTGTTACAGTGGACCAAAACCAGCCATGCAGTCTATGGGACTCTAGTGCCAGCTGATGCCCTGCTCTGTGAAACCCTGAGTCGTCTGATATTCTTACCTGTCCGACGAGCCTATGGCACATGCATGGCCAACAGCGGCATTACTCGCATCCCTTCTCGGCTGTGCATGGCCATGAGGATGTGAGTGATGCCCATGTGTCCGACTGGAATTCCATTCACACATTAAAGTGGACCAAAACCCAGGATTTAGACTATCCTGGGTTTTGGTCCTTTCCCCTGCTGCGTGAAACCCCCAAATCCGAAGCCAACTCACCTCCTCCCGGTCCTGCGGTGCCTGTGCGGCCGCTCATCCGATCGGCGTGCTCTGAGCTACTGATGTCACGTCATCTAAGCCTTCGGCCAGCGGCTCCCAGCAGGCTGACTGCTGTAACAGGGAGCATGCCTGCGCCGGCCATTCACAAATGTCTGTTGCGGGCACGCGCCCTACTAGAGGGATGCAGGGGTGGCTCGTGAACGCGCCGTTGGAAACCAAGGTAAGTGAATGGGGTGACCTGGGGGGTTTCACACAGTGGGGCATCCTGATTTTGGATGCCCCGGGGGGAAGGGAATCGATCAACACAGGAATCTTATAGATTCCCTGGCCGATCTTGGTGGGTTTTGGTCCACTTTAATATGCCCGGTCTAAGAAGCTGATTGGACGAGAGGTAGCACATGTCCTGTTGGACCGATGAGAGGTGAGTTTACTCAGCGAATGGCGGGATTTCACACAGTGGGAACCCCAAAGCTGGGCGGACCAAAACCCGAAAAAATCCACAGTGCTACACATAGCAGTGTGTTCCTGTATCCATTGGCACAATAAGCGTATCACAGTGTGCTCTATTTTTCTAGGAATGTATTTTGTATTGCAGGTGCGTGTGTACTGTGTGGTTTTATTTGTTAAACAGAGAATGTGTACACATGGCAACTTGGGGCTATGTGTAATACCAAAGGCAACTCCAGCGCTTGCATTTGTCTGTGTGAAATGGTACTGTATATATTTACTTTTCATTGGTGTGTATCTGTTTTCTATTGCTTGTAGCTTCTAGCACAGCTCGCCCCAAAGATTTCTTTCCCTGGATTTATTGCCTGCCTCTTGGAGGATTAGCACTGGCCACTTTTAGATGGCCTTTATAGCAGAACAAAACCTTGAGACCTGGAATCTAAAAGAAGCCTGTTGGCCTTTCCCTAGGGCATCAGACTTTGGAAACCCCCCAAGATCGCCCATAATAACTTGCCTTTTCCTGGTCCAATGGTGCATGCACGGGCTCTCGTCCAGTCAGAGCCATTTGCTGTGACTGCGGCTCTGATTGTTTTCAATGGGGAGCTCATCCCCCGTTTAGCAAAAAAATCGCAAACGGGTCTGATTGAACGAGAGCCTGTACATGTGCTATTGGACTGTGAAGTTATGGGCAATCTGGGGGGTTTCACACAGCGGGGCACCTCAAAACGGGATGCCCCCGGGGTATGGAACAAACATGTCTTGTTCCCCTTTTGTTTTAGGGCAAGCTCTAGCTGTAAAGTTTGATCCAACCCACAAAACTTAATGTGATTGTACACTTTGCCTGGAAAATATCTAAAAATATACAAACCTGCCATCCAGCAATTAGGCAAATTTGCTTATTCCACAGTTGCGGGCTATAAACTGTTATTGCGTGTGCTGCAGTTTTTGGTCTCCTGTTGTACGGAGAGCAGGTAGTGGAATAGTTAAGAAGGAAGGGTTGTTTAGGGTGCTTGAATTTCCAGACTACCCTCTGCCATTTTTTTAATTTTGACAAAAAAAGCTAGAAATTAAAAAATTCTCAAAAGCTCAGAGGTGTGGAAGGGGTCTAAGCCAGGGCTACACTGCACATTTCCATGGTGCAAGTACTGTACCTCTGTTGATAAAAGTGCTGCAGTGGCAGCCCCATAGATCGACCTGCAGCACCAGGTCTTCAGAGGAGAAAGGAGGCAACAGCTCCAGCATCAGGCCCCCTAGTGGATAGAGACAGTGGCACAAGCATCATGATGGAAAGCGTCAGTGGCATCAGGACCCAGGTGGAAGGTGGTAGCTGCATCAGCATCAGGATCCTGGTGGAAGGAGGTAGTGGCACAAGCATCGGGACCCAGGTGGAAGAAGGTAGCAACACAAGCGTCAGGACCCAGGTGGAAGGAGGTAGTGACACCAGCATCAGGACCCAGGTGATAGGAGGTAGTGGCACTGGTATCAGAACCCAGGTGGAAGGAGGTAGCGACACCAGCGTCAGGACCCAGGTGGTAGGAGGTAGCGGCACCAGGATCAAGGTGAAAGGAGGTAGTGGTGCCAACATCAGGAGCCAGGTGGAAGAAGGTAGCAGCGCAGGCATCAAGACCCATGTGGAAGGAGGAAGCAACACCGGTATCAGGACCCAGGTGAAAGGAGGTAGTGACACCAGCGTCAGGATTCAGGTGGTAGGTGGGAGTGGCAGTGGCATCAGAAACAAGTGGAAGGAGGTAGTGGCACCAGCTTCAGGCTCCAGGTGGGAAAGTGTGGCAGCACTGGCATCAAGACAGAAGTAGGTGCCAGTGCCAGCATTAACCTGCCATAGGAGGCGGTAATGCCAGCATTAGGGCCTGTGCAGAGGAGGAGGCACCACCAGCTTCAGAGAAGGCAGCAGCAGGATCTGGTGGAATGACTTGAGGCACTGGCGAGGATGGAGGACCCAGCGGGGACCAGAGATGACAAAGTAGTGACTTGGAGATGAGGATGAGTATCCAGGCCTTCATGTAGCGTTTTGCAAATTAAAGGGCATAGATGTGAAAGATCCCATTTTTTCTAATGGCCATGACTTCTTCCCCACTTTTATTGTGATGGAATATTTCTACTCCAAAGTAACAGAAACAGGTGTGAATCGGTCTTAAAACATAGGGAGGGAACACCCTGCTCGTCAGCTGGCCAGAGGACCCAGATCCTCTGCTGCGCCAGCTTCAATGCAAGTGCTCCCTCACGAGTAATCCGACAGGGGGAGCCTTCACCCCCCCCCCCCCCCCCCAAGGTGAGATCACTGTGAGTAATGGGGGAGGGGGAGGCCGTAAGTAGAATCTGTGTCCTCTGGCTGCAGAGTGGGGAGCAACATGGGACATCCATTTCGGACGATGGATATCACCTGCCACTGAATAGTGAGGCAGCAGATGAGTTTTAAAATCAAAATTCTGTTCAGATCGAGATTTCTTGGAGAAATTCCCTGAATCAGACCCTATGGGCCCCTTTCACATTTCACCATTGCATTATAAAAATTCCTGCATGCAGCATTTGCAATGTAACACACCTCAAACTCTTTTAAACCAAGGCCTATTGAAGTCTATGAGAGCGCAAAGCAGATAAAAGCACAGTATACTGCATTTTGCCTATATTGGTATTGCATTTTTAATAAAGAAAAACCTGCAGTTTCTTTAGCCAAAAAGTTTTTTTTTGGGCCAATAAAGCTAGAATTCAAAACTATACAGTAGTAAACATGCATCTGCCAGACTGATGTTGGCAGACTTTAACTACTGTTGCCCAAGCTGGCAGCAGCCAAAAGTGTAAACGTACATTATTTCAACCCTCTCCATGCATGCTCAGCCTGTGTTTGCTGGAGGCTCCTCTCTCCCTTTCCCCTCCACCAGCTCCCACAAGACTCACAGGGGAGATATTTGTTCTCTTTTGCTGCCTCTATTTACCAATAAGGCATTCATCTAACAGGATGCCCTTAGACCAGTCTCTCCATCACTGGAGCCTATATATCATCACAGACAGAAATGCAATGCAATATCCCATACAGTGCAAGCTCTTGCCCTAGTGTTATCTTCCTCTGTGAGGGTCAGGAAACAGCTGCACACTGCAGTGTGGCAAACCTCCTGTTCCACATGTGTGCATCTGTTTCCTTTCCCTGTCAGGTAGCATGCTGTTAGAGAAACCTGGTTATCTCCCAAAAGCAGTTCTCCACGTGAGGGGGTAGGTGAGGTTGGATTGGAGTGCCTGTGCACTGGCCAGGGGCACTAGCCCCCCTCCAATCTGACTTGTCCACTTTCACGTGGGGTGGCAAACTGGTAAAGGAATGCAGCAGAAGGTAGGTGCTTCTGCCCACTATCTTGCTTGCAGACGGGAGAAGAACTTAAACTTAATGGCAATAAGCCAGCAGGAAGCTCACCTGATGCCTGTCCCCTCCTTTTAATTTCATTTCTACAAGACCACACAAAAGCCACTCTGTTTTCAGCATGAGCGAGCATGGCAAGCCACAGTGGTCCTAGACTCCTCGGTGTGAAACCCCCCAGGGTCTTGTATGCACACCTTGATCCAGGATCTTTTTGTGCATAAGCAACCCTTGTCTGGTGTCCCTGCTCTGCACTATTTGCATGCATTTCGCCCCGTGGAGCAGGATTGTTTAATGAATGCCAAGTGAGCTCTAAATCGGCCCAAAACACATTTCTTCTGAACCTAAAGTCTAAAAGACTCTAGGGCTAGCTGATCCTAATTTGAGATGCCCCACAGCAGCCCCCCTCCCTCCTTGTGCCGTAAACTTGTTTTCTCAAAACATCCTTAGGGCAGCATACTTTTGAGACCCTATGGCTCCACCCCTAGGTAGGAACATGTGACCACCAGAAATGAATAAAGCTTTGGCTCCTCCTCCCAGCCTCTAGTTTGTGTTTCTGCCTTGGGCAGGAGCCAGACCACCAGCTCCTGAACAGACAGGTTTAGGTAAGTACTGGCGCTGTGGGTTTGGTGCAGGGCAAACCCATTTCCCGGCTCCGGAGGCAGCCTGCCAGGGATCTGGGATATCCCCAAGGGATAGGTTAGATCCTCCTTTCCCTGACCTGAATACTTGGGTGGGAGGGTAAGCTTTTGTTACCCTTTTTCTAAGTATGATTTTTGGAGTTATCAGGATAGTTTCCCCCCAACTATATCATATGAGTCCAGGCGGTGGGGCTGAGGCAGAGATGTTCGTTGTGTAGCAGTGGGTGTTAGTAGCTTGCCGCAGGCTGTAAGGAGAGGATGGGTGAGGGCTGTGGCTGTTCCCTCTGGGTGTCTCTCCTTCCGTGCCCACCACTTACGTTTTTTGAAAGGAGGTAAGGGGAGTAGGGTTTGTTTGGGGGATCATCTCCCGGAGGTGCAGTTACATCATACCTAAGCGCCGCTGAGGAAAACCACAAGCTGAAGTTTTTTTTTTTCTCTTTAGATCCCTCTAGATCCCTCCAACCCAGCTCTGGGAATAAATGCCTTAGCCCATGAGTGGCCTTTCGGTCTGGTCTGCACATTTCCTCCAGTCCAAATACTTCCTCAAGTTTTCAACAAATTATCTGGTCAGCCAGCTATGGTTCTGCTTCTGGCCCCTGTTGACCAAAGAGACCTTGGTTCTCAGCACTGAACTGTCCATTCAGGAACCGTGGGAACATCTGGGGAGACCGGACCTGCTATCTCAGGGACCAGTAAATTGTCCCCAGAGGCGGTGTTTGACTTGAGTTTTTTTAGACAATGTTATCAAGATCCTACTCTCCAGTAGTAAGTAGATGACAAGGAAGATTTATTTGAAAGTCTGGAAGACATTCCAGCCTTCCGATTATACTTCATTTCCTCCAGTAGTGAGTTAATTTGGGTCTTGGCATCAGTACTCTGAAGGTCCAAATGGCAGTTCTTTCAGTATTTTTGGATAAGAGATTATAATTGTTTTCATTAGACGTTTCTTTCTAGCAGTTAGGCGTTCTAGAGCACTTCGCGTGAAACTAGCACCTTAATAGGATATGACTAGGGTCCTGACCCGGCTCCTCCATTTGAACCATTATCGGATTCACCTATTAAATTTCTCACATGGAAGTTTTTCTAGGATCGGTTAACTTTGAGGGTGGACTCCTGCTAACTACCGAACATCTCTTCCGACTTTCATCAGACATGGGAGATTGTTCTTCCATAAGCGGATAGTAAACATTCTCATTGGATGCCAGAGCATATCTTCTAGAATACTTTTGTCAAACAAAGGATTGGAGGAAGGTTGGATAGTTTGATCATTCCATTTTCAAGTCCTAGAAGGGCCATCAGGTGTCTAAAACAACCTTGGCCTGTTGGATGGAGGCTGCAATCAGTTTTGCCTATAATGGATACCATGTTATGAGTTACAGCTCATTCTACTAGAAATGTCGTCATCTTCGGCGGAGCAAGCTGGGGCCTCTGTTGAACAGAATTGTAAAGCGGCCACCTGGTCTTCAGCTAAGACGTTTTTAAGATATTATTGTTTGGACTTACTAACATTAGAGGATCAGTCTTTTGGCAGGAGTGTCTTTTGGGCAGCTTTTCCCATCCAGTAGCAGTAGATCTCACTTATTCTCTCTAGAGTATGCTGCCTTAAGGATATTTTGAGAAAAGTTAGTTACTTGGTAAGTTCTTTTCTAAACATCCAAAAGGGCACCATACAGGTTTTCCTCCCTAAGGATATCATTGAATGCATTTTTTTCATGCTTATTTACCAATAGTGTTTTTCTCAGTCTTTGTATTTTGCAGATCTCTAAACACAACTGGAGGCTGGGAGGAGGAGCCAAAGCTTTATCATTTCTGGTGGTCATATTCTTTCCTAGGGGCGTAGCCATAAGATCTCAAGAGAGTTACACAGCATGTGCACAAACTGCATTCAAGTTTGCTGGGTGTGTTGAGTGGGCACAACAGGATTGCAGGGCGAGGGCCACACACACACCCTGGGAGCAAGGAGGGAAGTCAAGCCAAATGAGTTTGGGTTTTGAACCCATTCAGTGGCAGCTACATTGAATTTATGTAGCTACCATTAAAGCAGTCCTTCACCCTGAATAAGAGTATATCTTATATGTTTCCCACATCCTGTGCATACAGATTGCTCACATTAAGAATCATCCTACCTGCATCTACTGCAAGTTATGAGCCTTTAAACATTCAAGATGGTGGCTCATGGGACATCAGGCAGCCTGCAAACAGGAAGTGCCTTCTGACTGTGCTGCTCTGCATTCTGGGATTGCTGACCTTTTCCTGACCCCAGCTCTGCGCTGTCTGAGCAAAGCTATAACCCGCCCCCCTGTACTTTATCCCACTCTCCTCAGTAAGTGTGATGCTTCTGCGTCAAGGTGGCGGCACCCGTATCCTAAAGTCCTGAACAGAGTTGCAGCTTAGTGGGGGAAAGAATAATAAGTGACTAAAAACTTAAAATATGTTAATTTTATATGCTGGGGAATCATTTTTTAAGGGTTTGTGTTGTTCAATAAATCATAGTGAAGGTCCGGTTTAAGTGCCAGCTATGTAGATCCTACGTAGCTGGTGTTTTCCCCCTGTTGCAGCCAAAATCTCCTCTTTCCCTGGCAGGCCGCTGGAGTACATCACACTCTGACGGTAGAAAAGGCCGCTTCCTGCAGCAAGAGAGATGTCAGAAGCCGTTAGTGATCGTTGGAGGTCGGGTGTGTTGGCAGGGGTCTCCCATCCCCTGCCCCCTCAGCCAGCTTCCGCAGATCACTTCCTGCTGTCCATGCAGTGGCAGTGATTGGTGCGGGACATCAGGATCGGAGGTAAGTAAAAAAAAAAAAAGAAATAAAAGTATTTCTGTGTGTTTGTGTTTTACTTTTTACTCTTTGTGAACTGGTAAGGGGTCCATGAGACTTGCCATGATCCCCTTTCCTATTACCTGCTTTCCCAAAGCCCAGGGGGGTGCAGAAGAGCCTACAGACCATGAAGGCCGCAGCCTTCACTCCCTGGTCTACCAGCCCCCATAGCTGGTGCCTGGGCTGGTTTTGCTGGATAGAGGGGACCCCACACCACTCATTATTTTTTATTTTTAAGAGTTTTAACGTTCACAAATCTTGGGCTACCAGCCAATCACCGGCACACATTCCTTTCAGCTTTTTCTTTGCTGCTAAGAGCTGAATGGAGCATGTGCCATTGGTCATAACCCAGGTCTTCTTCATACTTGCGTCAGCCATTCAGAAATGCCTAGCGATTACTCTTCTCAGAGGTTTAGTGGGATGCAAACACACAGCCCACACATGCACCCTAGGAATGCCTGGTGAGGTGACTTTATAGGGGATTCATACACTAAGGCATCCCAAATGGGGATACCCCACAAATCGAGAAACCACCGGCCCTAGAGGTGGTTAATGTGCAGGGTGTCAAAGCAATTTTGATGCTTCCCACCCTATGCTCTATACGGACTTGACCAGCACCCATTAGGTAAAAAATCTGAAATTAACCTTAAAAAACCTACACTCACCTTACCCCTAAGCCAGCTGCCACAGTGTTGACTGGCAGCAGAACAGGCCCTCCTTCTGATGTGGGCATACCTGGGATAAAAACCACTGAATCTGGCCACATTTACCTCCGCTACCACTGTCCTACAGACTGATAAGCTTTCAGGGCAGAGCTCTGTTGCTCCAAACAGCTGAAAAGGGATCAGGAGATAACTCTGACCAAAGCCCATGTAACCCAGCTCCAGAATCTAAAATAATTTAGATCCAGATTTCATCTTGCCTTTGGGGCATCTCGGTTTGGGATACCTCTCTATGTAAACCCTATGCGGAAATTAAAAGGCACATGCCACCAGCATCCAAGCATCAGAAATAACCGTCCTTCATTAATATGCAGCAGCGGTGTGTATCACCGCTACTTAAAATAGACCAACAGCCTGACCCAGTTGGAAAAGAGAACCCCACCAAAACTCACTTGCCTCATCTGCATGCATGATAGTGAAGCATTGTCAGCACTTACATTTGCTCCTGCATCCACTCAAAGCTGAAATGCCTCTTCACCAATTTTCTAGTGGTAGCGGCCATTTTGGAGCTTCCTTTCACAGCAGCATAGGAAATCCCGCAGCACTTCCTGTTTTCAGGTGGCCTGCAGCTCCGGAAGACTCCTTTTTTTAAATTGACCACAGTTAGAAAAAGGTAAATGATTTTTTCTGTACAGCATCTGAATTGCCCTGGGGTGGGAGGCATATGAGCACTGTTTGTTGTAAGGATTTAAGGAAACCTTGCTGTTGCCCAGGCACCCACCTCTTCCAGGTTGCCTATCCCACATGACCCTATACAGCCTATTAGCGTGGCTGGCGGTCATATACTCCCCTGTGTGAAACCTCCCAGTCAACAATGAGCTGCATTTTTTTGGGCTGTTCACGGCTACGACCGGCATAGCTGAATGGCTGGTGTAGCTGTGCACAGTCTAGGGATACAAGGTGTGCCATGCAGCTAAGATTCCATTTAGCTGATTGGAGGAGAGTCGCTCCTGCCTGCCCATGGGCTCACTGGAAAGTAAGAAAAGTGTGCCACTGGTTGGGTGTCGCACAGCAGGGCATCCCAAATTGGGGGGTCCCTGGGGCGTGGACCAAAACCCAGATAGTGAAAGAGGTTATGGTCCACTTTAAATGTGGCTTGTATCCATCTTTCAGTGCCGAATGTGGCTCTCATGGTAAGTAAGGTTGGAGATCGTTGTTCTAAATCATCCAGGGCTATTGGTCTATGGAGCCCTGGTGTGAACCTTGGAAACTAGTTAAAGTGGGGACATTTTTTTTAGCCATCTGGGTGCATCCTGATTTGGGATATGATTTTTTTTTTGGAATGAATGGTTGCTGATTGCTCTGTCCAGCTGTGAGCACGTAACACTAGGCATTCAAAAATACCTGGCAGGGGTGTGTACACTGGATGGAGGCCCACATATGTGCCGTGGGATTGGTAATTAAAGTAGGATTATGCGTGATCATGGGGGATGCACACAGTATACAAATCGAGATGCCCTGGGAGGGATGGGATTTTAAATGTCCCTGGAGGCTTTTAGACTATGGCCGCATGTCAAAGATTGTAGTCCTCTACAGGGCAGGGGCATGGTGAGTAAGTATCAAGGCAGCTAATAACAGCTTTCTTTAGAACCACCTGTGGAGACATGACACAACCTTACTGCTGCATCTACTAAAAGCAGAAACCTAAATCAATAAGGCAGCAAATGCTGGTGACTTTATGGGTGGTACATCCATGTACATGCACATACATTTTTTAAATCTTAATTGTCAGAAAATATTGTTATTACTGGCTTCCCCCTTTTTTTTAAACAATTTTTATTCATTGTTACACAGGGCACACCCTGGTGCTTGATTTTAGGTACTACATGTACAAATTGTGTTACAGAGAAAGTGCTATTCATTATTATTTATATAAAGTGGCATCATAGTCTGTGGCACTGAACAAGGTAGAGGTAGCGGTGTATGACAAGTAAAATACATATAATACAACAAAGAATGTTTAAGAGATTTTTTTATAACTTCACTGGCATATCAGCTATTTTTAAGTATAGCATACTGTTTATACATCCCCGTAGTTTACTCTCGGGTCTCTATATACCATCTTTTGTAGCCAATCCAAGGACCATCTTATACAGACTTTTGTGCCACCCCCAAGAGTCCACCTATAACATCCTGCATCCCATTTATTCTGTCCAAGGCTTTCCTTAGAGATTTCGATTGCCCATTCATATAATCAGGGCCACTATACCTTCCTTTCAGCCAACTATATCATCTAGTGGAATGCCTCGCTTTGTAAAACTCTTAAAATTGCCTGTTTTCCTACCTTCCTTCTTGCTCCCACGGATCATGCCCCTGCACTCTGCATACTCCCCAGCAAGCAGATCTGAATGGCAATTAAAGATCAATGGAGGATGTTGCATGTACTGTGGGAGCATCAACCAAGTCTAAAAGACTCCAGGGCTGGACAATTAAGTGCTCCTGGGGTATCCCAATTCAAGATGCCCCACAGTGTAAACCTGGCCCAAATCAGGAAACCCCAGGGCAAGGATAGGGAAAATCCCAGCCGACAACAATCGCCCCACTGGTCCTCTCCAGTCCAAGATGATGGTGGTAAATGGGTTGGGTCCACACCCTGCAGTACCCCTACTTTATCCATTGGAACAGAGGGTCTGTCCAGAGTAGTGGTTACATGGGCACGCCGCTCCATTCAATGCCTGGTGTGGGCGTGCTGCAGTATGTAAAGCCAACACATCCATGGCCGTCAACTTGGATGGGGGGGGGCTTGTTCTTTCTTGTCAGTAAGCTGTACTCCAGTGGGTCCAGGCTTTAAAGCAACTCTGGAGAAAAAGTGAGTAGTGCATTTTTTCATTTTTACCTGAACAATCCCATTAAATAAGGTGAAAATTACTGAAGCTCAATTCTTTTCAAGGACTGTTCATTTTCATTTTTTGCAACTGTCCCTAGAATCTAAAAGACTCCAGGGGCAGCTGCAGGCCTTTCCCTGGGTCATCCAAAATTGGGAGCCCTGCTGTGAGAAACCCTGGGGGGGGGGGGGCACCCAAAAATCTCACCTTTGCCGGCAGCTCTCACGGTGATGTAAACAGTGGTGGCCGCATCCCCAGCATTTATGGGCTGAGGTGTGCTCCTGTACCCAGCCATTCAGATAAGTGGGCGTGCTTCCCAATTTAAAAAGCACTGGGGATGAGTCCCACTGGTCTTTCTGATCCAGACTGGGCTTCCTGTTACTGTGCATCGTCCGTTATGTCAGTTGAATCCAGGCAGCAGCATGGCTGAGATGCTGGAAGAGGAAGCTCCAAAATGGCCGCTACCTTACTTTTCCAACTTTGCCAGGCTGTTGGTCCGGTTTAAAGAAGAACAAAGCCCAGGAATTTGACTTTCCCGGGTTTTGTTCCATACCCCTAGGGCATCCAGAAATAGGATGCTTCGCTATGGGAACCCCCCTAGTTCGCCCACAAAACTCACCTTGGTGCATGGTGGGCTCTCATCCAATGGGAGCCACCTGTGAATACATTATGCGGCAGGCAGCTCTTATTGACTTATTTAGACAATGGGCATCCCAAATCAGGATGGCTTAAAAAGGCACAACAATGTGTAGCCATATATTTCTCCTGGAGCACTGGGACGGAGAAGGGTAAAATGTGCTGGTGAGGGGGGTTAAAAACTGAGTGACTCCCTGGAAACCCGGGTCCTTTGGCATGTCTGTATTCCTGTTCAAAATAGCGGTGCTCAGGACCCGAAGTGCCAGAACTGCACTGGATACCAGAAGTGTCAGGAGAACTGCGCTGTCATCTAAAAGATTCCAGGGCCAGCCACTAGCCTGCGCCCATAAACACTTACCTTACCCAGCTCCAATGGCACACGCAAGGGCTCGCGTCGAATCAGAGCCATCCGTTGTGATGTATGTCATTCAACAAACAGCTCTTACTCTTGTCAATGGGTAGCGCGCGCTCTGCCGCTTCCCCAGAGGCTTGCGCACCCTTTTTCCCAGACATTCACATTGGCTGGGGCAGGAGCGCACATGCCAGCGGAGTAGAACAAAATCTGGGAAAGTCAAATTCCTGGGTTTTGTTCCGCTTTAAGTGGGAGGCGGACGCGGCAGGAACAGCAGTGGCAGACAGACCGGCCCTCCGACCATTGGGAACCAGTGGTAAGTGTGTGGGTCTGTGAGTGGGGCGGGGGGAGTGGGGGATGCCACTCATTGGCTTTACTGAGGGATGCCCACACTGGTTGTACTGAGGGATGCTCGCACTGGCTGTAATGAGGGATGCCCCCACTGGCAGTAATGGGGGATGCCCCCACTGGCTGTACTGAGGGATACCCCTAACTGCAGTAATGGGTGATGCCCCCATGACTGTATTTAGAGATTACCCCACTGGCAGTAATGGGGGATGCCCCCACTGGCTGTATTGAGGGATGCCCCCACTAGCAGTAATGGGAGATGTCGCCACTGGCTGTATTGAGGGAAGCCCCCACTGGCTGTATTGAGGGATGCCCCCACTGGCTGTATTAAGGGATGCCCTCACTGGCTGTACTGAGGAATGCTACCCCTGCCTTTAATGATGGATGCCCACACTAGCAGTAATGGGAGATGCCCCCACTGGTTGTATTGAGGGATGCCCCCACTGGTTGTACTGAGGGATGCTACCACTGCCTTTAATGAGGGATGCCCCTCAATAACTGTAATGTAGGGATGCCCCTCATTGCCCATAATGGAAGATGCCGCAACGTGCCTGTGTGGGATACCCCTCACCTGCTGTAATGAGGGATGCTATCTTACTGGATGTAATGAGGGATAACGATCACTGCCTGTAATGGGGGGTGCGTGTTATATCGTGCCATGAACAGTGCAGCAGGACCGGCGTGCCCCAGAAACTCCCAGGCCGTTTTTTAGCCTCAGTCTGCCCCTGGATGTGCCTCATGCGCTAGGGGTTTTTTAATTGCTTGAAAGGTCTACAGTGGATTCAGGGGCATTTTATGATTTTGTGGTTATATATAAATAACATTCTTGTATTTTATTGATACATATATTTTGGTGCCATTCTAATTTATTGTTGTTTAGGAAAAAAGCTGAGTATTATAGCACTTTGACTCTTTTAGCCTCCCGAAGAAGGTCTGTTGAGGTCTGTAGTTGTGTCTATGTGTGGGCCTCTCCCTCACACATGCCTCCATGTTGTGATAACACACAGGGAGGTGGTTACACAGCAACATTCCTGCTCCTTCAGGTTTCTCAGCTGACGTCATCGGTCACCTCGCTCCGCCCTCTCCGCGTCGTCACTGCCGCTCTCTTCCCTTCTTCACGGAGGGGGGCGGGACGCTGCGCGATCTGACTGATACCTTTGCTGACCAATAGGATTGCGAAAAAGGCTCCGGACCCAGAGGGCAGGGCGCAGGAGGGGGCGGAGCCGGGGAACCTTCTTCGTGTGACATGGCGTCGACGACGGCCAGTACCGGGTAAGTGAGAGGCCCCCCGGGTTCGGTGTGACGTCACCAGCGGTTGGGAGCGGGGCATGATGGGGGGTGTAGTGCTCTTAGGAGAATATGTACCCTGGTGGGGGAGGGGGTTGCTGTTGCTCCTGGAACTTCCCCTCCTAAAGACTGTGTGTATGTGCTGGGACTTTCCTATTAGCTCATATTCATTTACAACCAATATTTATTAATAGCGAAATACATCTGTGCTTTTATCATATGTCTCAAGGGGTCCCGACTTCTGACGTAATAGGAGTCCTTGTCGTCATGGCCTGAGGACATATCTGCACACCTCAGTCCAACTCCAGTCATGTATTTCTGGATTTGGAGGAACCAGAAAATAATTAGAACCACTTTGACGTTCTGTTTGCAGGCTGTGACCCCAATTTAAAGAGGTTTGGCCTCACTTCCTGATTGGTCCTTGTTACTGGAAATACAGGAGTTTTGCTCAAAGCAGGCTGGAGGTCTGCTCACCCCAGTACTTGCTAAATATGCATTCCTTGTCATCCCTCGCCATACATGTGACCACCAGCAGACAGACTATCGGGCTGATCAAACTTGATTGGCTGTCATATAAACCGCAGCTGTAGGAGGTAAGTATTGAGACTACTGACCTTAGGCTTCCAAGACATCCCAATCAAAACAGACTGGAGATCCACTCGCCCTTTCAACATGGGGGTATCCCAAATGCTTGAGATCGGTGGCAAAACTAAATGTGACAGGACCCTGATGTCAACTTTACATGGGGCCCAACCATGGCTCACAAAGTAAACTTTTTTTCTGTTATTTTTACTCAAATGCAATTAATTCAGTTTCATTTCAATCAGGAGCAACAATGATGGGGCCCCCCTCACCTTCTGCGCCCCAGTATGGTCACACCCCCTCAATTTACGCCTCTGCCTATACGTATCATTTCTCTACTACATGTTCCTCATCTTTCACATGACTGCTAGTAGCCTTAGGTTCACTCATTGGGCTTGGACTCAACTGACTGCCAGTTGTCATGTAAACAGAAGCCATAGGAGGTAATTATTGACTACTAGGTCTTCCACATCCAGGAGAGGGGGGTGTACAGCGGAGCTTCATAATTCACCCCAATCAAAACAGACTGGAGGTCCACTCTTTAAAGTGGATCAAAACCCAGGATTTTGATTAGCCCACACTTTGGTCTACGTCCCACTCTGTGAGGCCTCCCGGATCCCCAGTAAAACTTGACCGTTGATCCAACTGCACGTGTTTACTCAGATGCAATTAATTCAGTTTCATTTCAATCAATTTCTAAGGTGGAGGAGCAACAATGATGGGGCCCCCTCACCTTCTGGGCCCCAGTATGGTCACACCCCCTCAATTTACGCCTCTGCCTATACTTATCATTTCTCTACTACCTATGTTCCTCATCTTTCACATGACTGCTAGTAGCCTTAGGTTCACTCATTGGGCTTGGACTCAATTGACTGCCAGTTGCCATGTAAACAGAAGCCATAGGAGGTAATTATTGACTACTAGGTCTTCCACATCCAGGAGAGGGGGGTGTACAGCGGAGCTTCATAATTCACCCCAATCAAAACAGACTGGAGGTCCACTCTTTAAAGTGGATCAAAACCCAGGATTTTGATTAGCCCACGCTTTGGTCTACGTCCCACTCTGTGAGGCCTCCCGGATCCCCAGTAAAACTTGACTGTTGATCCAACTGCACGTGTACAGACGCACTCAGCTTCATCCGGCCAAGTGCCGAATGGAGTTGAACGCACAGCATCCCCATTGGCCTCTAGCTGTAGGCGTACCTGCACTGGCCATGCACAAATGGCTGTTGCAGGTGCACACCTGGCTAAAGATATAGCAGAGCACGGCTGTGACCCACGCATGCACTGTTGGGTCGGAAGTGGGTTTCACACACCGGGGCATCCCAAATTGGGATTCCCCTGGGAGAGGGAATAATCTCCAAGGCTACTTCGGTCCACTAGGGTATCCCGATTTGGGCATTGCCTACCGTGCCTTGCCATTCACATAGTCACCTATCAGCCAATGGGCTCCCACACTAGTATACACACACACACTGTGCACAAAACAAAAAACAGTTGCTCACCTCAGAATTACAGGAGAAGCAATGTTGATGAGATTGCTGCCATGCCTTCAAACATGGCAAGATAAACAAAAGGGGTTTCTGTGCTCCTCCTGTACGTTTTCTAAAATGTACCCCTATATCTAGCTCGTGCTTCGCTCAGCTTGTTCTAGGGTACCTAGCACCCGAAATGCATTGCTGATGTTTCTGTGAAGAGGTGGTGACTGCTACTCTGAAGAAGACTGCGTGCAAGGGGACTGAAAGCCTGGCAAAGGGGTTGTGGAAACAGGGGGGTACCTCCTTCTGGTTAGACTTCAGAGAGTAGATCTGTTTGGTGATTTCAGTTTTAGGGGTGAGGGTCAAGTTAAGGATTTGTGTTAGGCTAAGGTTTAGGCATGTTGTTTTGGGGTAGGGTCCATTTTAGAGGTTAGATCGGATAGTGGGGTTTTTAGGTTTTTGCCTTTGGTGGTGGAGTCAGGTTTATGATTTCTGTTATGGTCGAGCTTAGAGAATAGTGCAAACTCTGGTGTTCAGTTACCTATTATTTTTAGGTTTATAGTTTGGTTGTGAGGTTTATGTTATCTTTGACTTAAGGGACCTTGTGCAGCCTCGAAACATGGGATTATTTCACAATAAACGACAACCTTGACAAGACTGCAGTGTGCCTGCAGAGGATTGATTTAAGGTTTATAAAATGGGTAAGGGTCAGGTTTAGTGGTGAGAATAAATACTGGGGCTCAGCCTTTTATTGTTGTTAAGTTTTTGTGTTAGGTCAGGGTTCGCTAAGCCACCGACAGGCTGTGTTTTGTGGGTCTCCAAATAGCTGTCTATTTAGCACCGCTTCACTAATTACTTAAAGGACCACTCCAGCCCCTTCCTAATAAATAACGTACCCCAGCCCTGCCCCCTCCTATTAGTGTTACAGCTCATGTAATAAAAGAAAGAATTGAGCTGCCGAAGTTGGCGGTGCCGCAAATGCAGCACCAAATGTCCACCGCCGTCTTCCTTAAACCGGACCTTCACCCTGAACAAGAGCCTATCTTGTATGTTTCCCACACCCTGTACATACAGATTGCCCACATTAAAAATCATCTTAACTGCATCTACTGCATGTTATGAGCCTTGAAACATCCAAGATGGCGGCTCATGGAGCATCAGGCAGCCTGCAAACAGGAAGTGTCTTCTGACTGTGTAGCTCTGCATTCTGGGATTGCTGTCCTTTTCCTGACCCCAGCTCTGCTCTGTCTGTGCAAAGCACAGCTATAACCCTGCCCCTGTACTTTATCCCACTCTCCTCTGCTCAGTATGTGATGCTTCTGAGTCAAGATGGCGCCGTTCGTATCCTAGAGTCCAGAGTTGCAGCCCGGTGGGGGAAAGAATAATAAGTGACAAAAAACTTAAAATATATTAATTTTAGATGCTGAGGTATAGTTTTTTAAGGGTTTGGGCTTTTCATTCAATCATGCTGAAGGTCCGGTTGAAGTTGCAGAGGGTGTTGGCTTCCAGTGGCTGGTCAGGACTTTAGGAAGACAGCAGGGGGCATGGGCACTGCGAATGGGCAAGAACGCTGGATGCGGAGAGTGCCAGCTGGCCTGGATTTCCGGGAAGATGGCAACAGGCTCCCAGTGCCATTTGCAACATCGCCGACTTTGGCGTCTAGATTTAGGATGAAGGTGTGTGTCTTTAACTTGAGTGGCCCTTTAATTGTATGTCTGTGTAGAGCTCTACAAAGCATGACCTGTTGGTGGCTCTTGAGGAGAGGGTTGGGAAACACTTGTAGGTGGTGGGTTGGGATTATGATTTGTGTTGGGCTTAGAATAGATACTGGTGTTCAGCTACATGTTATTGTTATGTTTATTGGTTGGGAGTAAGGTTTAAGAGTTGTTTTATAGTCGTGTTTTAGAGGTTGGGTTCTAGATTCTGGTGTTTAGCTGAATGTTCTTTTCAGGCTTAGGTCTTATGGTTTACAATCAGATGTTAGATGTTGGGGCTCAGTTAAGTATTGTTATTATAGATCAATGGGTTAGGTGTAAACCTTGTGTTTGAGGCTGGGTCGTGCTTAGGTTTAAATATTATGGTTAGGGTTAAGGGTCAAAGTTAGAGCTTAAAGACATTTTCATAACTTCTGGTCTGGGGAAGCTGCTCTTACCTGATAGCTGGATCCACGTTCCACGCTGCTCACCAGGCCGCGCGTCTCTTCCTGCTTCTCCGATTGGGAGACACCCCTTCCCATGCCCCTTTCTATTGCTTCAGAGAAGCAGAACGAGACGCGTGGTCTGGCGGGCAGCGCAGGACGTGGATCCAGCTATCAGGGAAAAGCTGATTCTCTGGATCAGGAGCGGTGGTCTTCATGGGACACAAGGTGAGTATAGCATTTTTTTTTTATTTTTTGACTGAAAAACATCTTTCTTTGCTTTAGTTTCTGGGTTCTTAGCTGATCTGGAAAGTACATGTCATGGTGCAGCTTTATGAGTCCTGAGCATGCTCTGCTCTTTTCAGAGACCGCTGTGGGACCACTGTGGCTTGCCATGCTCGATCACACCGAGAGCACCAAGGGGCAAGGTGGCACTTTTTTGCGTGGTCCACTTTATTGTCATTGGGTTTAGAGTCCCTTTAAGTATTGTTTATGTGTTGTGGTTGTGTTTAAACATTAGGGTTAGGGTATGGTTTAGAGGTTAAAATATTTGCCAAGTTAAAAGTTAAAAATAATTATCAGTAGCTTACCTTTCATTGAGTGGCTGCAGCGCTCTGCTTCCTCCTCTGTCTGTCTCCTTAGTGATGAAAATCGCTTCCTCCTTCAGCATTCAGTCCCCACCCCGCTGACCTGGTCCATCAATCATTCTTCAGGGGACTAAGAATGGAAACACACCCCACTCCATGCCCAGATGTCCTGATTGGCTGCCTCTCTCTTCAGCTCTAAAACCGCACCCTCCCCTCTCATCTCACACTTATCACAGCGTGCTTACATCACATGCTGTTGCCACACTCACTGTTTCTCTTTATTTTTCTCTGCATCTCCATCGCTCTAATACTTTTAAAGATAACTTAGGAATTACAGTGTCTTTCTGAAAATGGATTGAAGTTCAGCACAGTGCAACGTGTAGCCCGAGACAGTGGGACAGCAGTCAGGCTTGCTTTTTATTATAAGTTTATGTTATAAGCCGTTAGACGCTTGTGTTTACATTGACATCATTTTCACACCCCAGGGGCATGGTCCAAATCCTGGTTTTTAAAGCCTGAGAGACAACTCCTGGTCGCCTCCCTTTCCCAGGGCTCAGTCACCATAAAGCAAATCAGTGATTGACTCGCATGCTGCTGTGGTTGGGTGACAAGAATATCACAATCTACAGTGGCTGGAAAAGAGCCGGGACTGTATGGTGGAGTTTGCAGTTTGAGTTTGTATTCGCCTCAAAACCAGGTCAATGCTTTTTATGGTCCTAATGTGACTGAGCACTGTCTAAACTTTGACGCCTCTTGTTTAGGGAGTGAAAGAGGGTACGGGCTCGTAGGCGAGCATAAGTCCTGCGTTAAAGTGGACCCATAACCAGGATTTTCACTATCCTGGTGATATTTCTGTTTTCTTAGGGCATCCCAATTTGGTATACACTGCTGTGTGAAACCAAACAGATTCCCCACACAACTCACCTTGGTGCAAGCTATTTTCCAATCAGCAGTTATGCCCAGACATAAGGCATTGTTTTGAAACAATATCCAGCATAGGGAGAATGAGCTGCCACATCCCCGGTTTCCCTGCAGTTTGTGGCTTGTTTGCGTACCCTATCTGGATGGCTGGAAGTGGGTGTGCCCCACAACTGCATGGATGTGGCTGTGGCACGTGACTCCTGGAGAGGTAAGCCATTGTGGCCGTGCCCGGTGGGTCTGGTCACACAGTGGGGCACTTAGTTGGCCTGCCCTGGAGTCTTTTAGAGGCCCCGCTGGTGATGGGTCCACTTTAAGATCAGGTTTAGATGTTAATTTAGTTGCTGGGGCTCAGTTAATTGTTGTTTTTGGTTTATGCATAGTAGTGGGGGTCAGGCTTATATTTTAAGGGTTATGTTAGATTAGCTGACGTTAAATTTTGTTTTAGGTTTATGGCTTAGGTGCAACGCTGTGTTCACACTGCCGCAATTGCGTTGCGATATTGGTAATCCCTGTTGCAACTCGATCTCCCTGTCCCATCAATTCACTTGCTATTTACTATGGAGTGATTGCTAGCACTGTCACTCCCAAAATGCTGCACATGCGCGAGCCACTGCCGCATCCCCGCTATCCCTCTAGCAGGGCTCATTCCCTCATGCTCACGGCATGCTTTCTGTTACAGGTTAGCGGGGGAAGCAGCTGTCAGCAGGGGGCAAGAACAAAAACCCAGGATAGTCAAAATCCTGGGTTTTGTGCCACTTTAAAAGGCCACCTGTGGGGAAAAAAACTACTCTGCTGAAGCGCATTTCCCCTAGTCCAGGTCTTTAGTGCTTACCTGTTCTGGGGGTTTGAAAAACAAACCTTAATCATGAGATACATGTGCAGTTTCACATGTTAATTGCTTCAATGTTCAAATCCGGCCTGGTCAGAACTCCAGAAACCTTCTTCAAAAACAGCATATGTTTAGTTGTAACTAGAGTGGTACATCTTTTTCTGATACCATCGTAACAATGTAGATGAGGGAAATAAGCACTTGACTGACGGACACTACATTAGAAAGTTACTTGTTTATCAATAGGTTCCTGAATTTAGGTTTACCTTGTTTAAACTCATCATGGGGAGCGCCTTCATCTCCCTGCTGGTCCTCAGCCAATTAACAAATTGTTTTTGGAATTTTGGTGCGTTCTAAGCTTCTCTGTCTGTACGGTGTGTAGGCGACAGGTACAAAGCATGCTCGTTATTAATAGATGGCACATCCGCTAAAAAAAATAGTTAATTTGCAACTTAACTGACCGACTTAAAGAGAACCTGTCATTTGAGGCTGGCATTGCTGATGCCTGGCTTAAAGCTGTTCCACTCACAGGTATATTTGGTGCGCCACTCACCAGAGACAGGGGTGGCAATCTGGCATTCTGACCTAGTCCTGGCTATGGATAAAGCTAAATTAGAGTACCCCATGCAGCTTCCATGTTTTTATCTTACCACACCACTTGATTGACATGTCTTATCTTGTTAACTATGTAAAATCTTCACTGTAACTGATTGTGTCTTTTGTGTTACCTTACAGGTAGTACAGCACAGAGTGTGGAGCCTGGAGAGCGTAGCAAGGTGAGAACATATTCTTGTTTTCTGCAGTTTATGGGATTTCACTTTCAGTTTACAAGGGTATGCTCCTTTTTTTTGCATGACTAAGAGGCCCAGTACTGGCTGAGATTCGGGGAGGGGGGGTTTAATTTGTCAAGAGAAATAATACAAACTAAGAAGAGGGAACCTGGCCTACGTTGAGAGGCCTAGTTTTGACTGTAGAGAGAGGACATAACCTGAGAAGACTAATATTATCTGAGAAGATGTGGCCTGGTCTAATGAGAGGCCTTGCACTGGCTGCAGACAGAGGACATCACCTCCTGAGAGCGCCATTACTGGCTCATAAGACAGGGCATGGCCTACTGAGCGGGCTTGTACTGACTGAAAAGAGTAAACCTGATTTGTTAAAGTGGACCAAAACCCAGGGCCACTAGATTCCTTCCCCCCTGGGGCATCCTGAATTGGGCATGAGCAGCGGTCACCGTTGCACTCGGTTCCTTACACGAGCTCGCGTCAGCGTACTCAAGCGAACTGATTAGACGGGTGGCCGCGAATGGGACATAGGACTGGGGAAAGGTTGGAGTGGGCAACCTGGGGATTTTAGACACAGCGGGGTATCCCACATCAGAGTGTCCCGGGGACAAGGACCAAAACCCACTATAGTCAAATTCCTGGGTTTTTTAAGAGGAATAATTCAAGCTGCGGAAAGGAGTCTGACCTATTGGGAGGCCTAGTACTGGCCGAGGAAAGGGGGCCTAGCCTATTTAGAAGCCCAGTGTCAGCCAAGAAGAGGGGGGCAGACATATCAGAAGAAAAAGTACAAACTAAGAAGAGCCGTTCTGACCTATTGCTAGTCCCTAAAAGTAGCGATGCTTCGTCCAGTGTTGAAAGTGGGATGTAATGGGTCGTAGAGGTCACACCAGACTTTTCCTAAATGAGTAGAAATACTCCTCCCAACATCTTGGAGGAGTATTTTCGGTCATGGAGGGATATGCAATTTAGGGAATTAAACAATATAGCAGTATATAGAGATCTGCTTTCTGCTTTCCCCATGCTGGCTGTGAGGCGCTTTATCTTTTTTTCAGCCTGCTTTATATTGTGAACTCCTTTCCTTGTGCTGGACCTCTTTCTTCTCTGCATATGTCTATGGGGCAATGTAAATTCAAAGAACATGATGACTATATAGGTACAGTCTTCTACTGTGCAAAACTATCTCTATATATTCAGATATCATGTTTTCCAGCAACATCCATCTTCTGCAGATACAAACCTTGAACACAGTTTTCTTTTCAACAGATACAAACCACCAACACTGAGCCTTTATTTTGTAGACTATATACAGCCTACAAAATAAAGTAGATGACGAGTGTCACTGGAAAGCTCTTTGCATGTTATACCTGACTATATATTTACTTATAAAGCCTGTAAAATAAAAGACTCAGTATCTCTGTGCACACAGTTTGTTTATGCAAGAAGAGGGGTGTTGCTGGAAAGCTCTAAGAACATGATGTCTGAACATCAACAAGCATTTCCATTCAATTGAGTGGCAATAGTTATCGGAAACACTTTTCAGTTGCTGAAAACCAGCAATTACAGGGGACTTGCACTGAAGGCACCATTGGCCCACAATCACTCAGTGTGAACGGGGGCTTAGAACATTCCAGTTACACCTTGACTCTAGATAAAAGCTGTCTTTAAAATGATAGAGCGACCCCCTGTCTGCAGTCAAGAGTTTTATATATATCATCTTGTCCCTGCCACAGCTGACATTCGCCCTCTCTGGCAAATCCTAATAATGTAACCATGCAACAAATGTTTTTTTGCATGAACTGGTTTCCTGTAGCTCAGAAACAGTTGTTACATACAGTATGCTCTTTGAGAGAATAAGGCAGGTGTGCCCAGAGAAGAGAAGTTGATACATGTCATTTTAGGAGTATCCCTACACATATAGGACTTGAGGATGTATGAGAGCATATTTAAAGTGGACCAATCACCCCTCTATGGCCAGCCTGGAATCTAAAAGATTCCACGACCTGCCCCTAGCCTCCTATATCGGATGCCTTGATGTGAGGTGGTGGTAATCTCCACAGGGGAGCCGGCGATGCAAGTGCTGAAGCGCTGCTAGGACTAGCGCCCTGGGAACGTGAAAGGGTGAGTGAAAGTGGGCAATCAGGGGAGTTTCACATGGGGAGCATTCTATAGGGGTGCCCCCAGGGCAAGGACCAACTACCAGGATAGTCGAAATCCTGGTCATTTGTCCACTTAAGTGTGACCTCTAGTCAGTGCATTAGCACTTTTCAAAATGTATCAAAATCATTAGTGCAACTGCTATATGCACTAAATTTTCCTATCGCATCATAGGCAGCCAGATGCAGGTAGAGAGAAAATCACACTATTACTCTGACTCTGGGGCTACAAAGAAAAAAACCCATACTTTAGCCAGGCACCCGTGCAGCTCCTCCAGCTCTCTGAATCCTTGGCGCCGCCATCTTGGAAGGAAGACACAGAGCCACATCCCCCAGCTCTGTGCACGCTCCCGTCCTCCCATTTAAGTGAATGAAGGGAAAGGATACGATATATAGCATAAGGGCAAATTGATTGCGCGTGGTGCATAACTGGAATAAAGGGCACATGACCATAGGAAGGTATAATGCAGATATCGGCATGCTATATGTGTTATATATTTGGCCCTATCCAGTGCTATTTCATTTTTCACCGCTAGAGAATAGTTTTGGGGAGGGCACTGAACCTGTTCCATTTTGCCTGTTTTGCTGCATAGGGTGAAGGTTGCAAAGTGTAGAATCATGTAACATAAGTCCTGGGAGCAACATGACATTTTGCTTGATATAAATTAATTAAAACTCGAATGAGTGCTTAGTGAAGTGGACAGTAGTGCAGCATATATTTAATAGTGTTAACTTTTTTGTTGTTGGCTGGCGTCGCCCTTTAAGCAGCTTCTCCTCTGCGATCGTGTTGTTCCCTGCTCTCTCACTCTCCCCCTCCTCGTCTCCTGTTGTATGGTTGCCTCTCTCCTCCATCTGCCGCAGTATTGTTCCACCAAATGGCACAGTAACACTCGTTCTGTCTCTGGAACATGCAGCTCTACTGCAAGCGAAGGGCGGCAGGCGAGCGAGGAGAAAGCGAGAGCAGACAGAATTCCCTTTTTCAGAGGAGAACCCGAAAACCTTCTTTCCGATCTTGCTCTAACTCTCGTTCTCTAGTTTGCAGCGTTCCAATGAAGCGGTCCCACACACCCCCGGCGAACCTGACTAATGGTGCCCTGCGCTCGCTCTCCCAGGAGCTCGGCAAAGGCACCGCCATGATGATGTCGGCAGCCGTCCTGGAGCTACCCGGTTCTGGAGTACGAGGGCATCGAGCGCCATCTCAGAGTGAACCCCCAATGTCGGAGGGCAAAAGTGGGGGTACTGTCAAAGTCTATCTCCCGAACCAGCAAAGGACAGTGGTAAGTCCATGTTTAGATGGTTACTTGGCGTTTGTTTTATTTTTTTTTCAGTGAATCAAATCTCTAAAGCCTTAGCTTCCTAATCTGGGGCAGTACCAGCATGTTAGGAGGCATGCAGTAAGGTGAGGACTGATGTATGATGTATGAATGATATACATTACATCTACAGCTGGAAGCACTCCCACTATGCCACCTATGGAGCCATGGAGGGGGAGCATAGATTTTGAGGCAGGAAGCCATGCTACTTTGCATTTATTTGTGTATTGCTTATGTATATATTTGATCCTTTTGACAATGCTTTGGACAGGGATTAGAATCAGGGCTATTAAGGCATAGATCCATTTTAGGAGCCCATGCACAAAGCCTTTAAGGAGACCCTATAAAGGGGTTAACCAGCTCACCAGAGACACAGCCAGAGATCCTTTGCAGGATGGTGCTCTGACTGGGTTGCTGTTAGTCTCACAGGAAACACATTGCGCAAAGAAATTCAGCAGTGCATTCCATAGTAGCAAAATAAAGCTTAACTTTTACTCCAAAATAACAGCACATCAATACCGTAGAACCAGCTATGCGCTTTAGGTGGATAGTCACCCTTTCTCAAGCCAGGAGACCCAGCCATAACATAACAGTGTCATTTAGTCTTTCTGGAAGATAGATACACTGCCTACTGAGCTAGACTGACTGTTAATAAAATGTCTAATGCTGGTCCCTTCTCCATATTTTAGAAACAAAATGAAAATCCCTGCAGCACCTTCCGCCAACATACTATCTCCAGTGACAGTGCACCTGTTAGCAAGTGGGTGGTAAGCCATGCTTCCTTCTGGAGGAATGTTGGTGGCCAGGGTTCTGTGCTGTGACTTCAAGTCCCCCCAGTAAAAGGGAGCCCTGTCATCAGAGAACGAGGTGAATGTGAGGGGCAAGGAAGCAGCAGGAAGGAGGCCTTGAGTGCAGCCAAGCATGTCGGTGGCTGCATCAGCTTTCATTCTGTGTACACATGTACAAGCTGAAATACTCAGGGAATGCTGCCATGTGCCATTAGGTACCGGCTCAGGAGAGTCAGTGTACCCTAATTATTTTTAGGCCGATACTTACCTGCCCTTTCATTGCCCTATTCTATAGTCTATAATACCACAGCTGGTAAACTGACCACTTTCAGCAAGTATTGGATGCAGTTTTGCTGCATCTTCAGACGATGGTCAGTGTGGTCTGCTTCCCACGGCCAGTTTGACTGCGGCACCCCAGCAAATTGAAGCAGCATAAGGGCAGGGAAGTACCATCCTAAATATAGGGTACACTGAAGTAGAACTTCCTTTTAATTCTGTTCTGTTGTATTCTAGGTCAATGTCCGACCTGGGATGACTGTCTATGACTCTCTTGACAAGGCTCTGAAAGTACGCGGTTTGAATCAGCAGTGCTGTGCGGTGTACCGCCTCCTACACGGGTAAGAACCAATGGCAGGGACACTATATAAATTACTATTTTATTGTGAAAATAGTCATATTCTGTCTGCACAGACTGGCTCAGGTGACAGGCAGTATAGTTTTAATCAATTCTCCCCTGTAAAAGTGGAGTGAACCCCAGATCCAGCCTCTATCCATTAAATGAAAAAAAAACAAGCTTCGATAGTATTTTTGATTTGGTTCAGAGTTTATAAACGTTTCCTTCTCCTCCTGTCTAGCATATTTATGCAGCTTTTTATTATTAGACCATTTTTCATGATAGAGCTTCTGCAGTTGGATGTATCTTTTTGCAGCTCTTTATTATAAAATAATAACCCTCCAATCAAATCAGAATCTTAATGCAAATCATGTAATTGAATGACTGCTAGCTTATTACCTTTCTGGAAAAACAAATCTGATTGGTCGAACATTGCGTAATCTCATTTTATTCCCATATGCCGGTTTGAATGGCACTTTGCCGCATGTTGCCAGCTTGGCACAGCCAGCCCATAATATGTTGCTTAGCAAAAGCAGTAACTAGGAGCCGATTATGTAACACAAGGCTGCAACAGATGCATTAGACACATATCCTTTTAATAGTAGATATGAAGCAAGACTTCAACATAAAGGAGTGCGTCTGTCATGCTACAGCGCCTGCAAAAAGTATAAAAAAAATAAGTCCAGCTAGCAGGGACTTGGTGAGTCGGGGGGACAGGTGTTGGTATTCAGGAGAGCTTGTTAGATATCCATCTGGTTCAGTTTGCAACCTAAATCAGGATAATGAAATGAGAAATCTAAATGGCTTGGCACCAGATATGGTCAGATGAGGCAGGGTCAACACTAGGGTTTGGAAGGAGGCATGGCAAGGGTGACAAGACATGGCAGGTTCAGCAACAGGGCTTGGAAGCATACGTGGCAGGTTCGGCAACAGGGCTTGGTAGCAAATGTGGTCAGACAATGCAAGGTTGCCAACAGGACTTGACAATAGAAATCCAAGGCCCACTTCGACAAGGAGGCTGGAACAGCATGCACCCTGGACAATACGGTCACCGGCATTCGAGTTCCTAGGGGTAGTTAATTTACTCGGCCTCCAATCAGCTGTTACTCTGGCCTGGACAACACTGCCTGGAGCGATGTTGGCCGCGTCACCCCTGGAAGCTGAGTCGGCAGGTAAGTTGCTCCTTGTGACAGTAGATTGTTTTATTTTAGAAGTTATATAATAACAGCAGCCCATGATAAAAAGAAAACGAACACATTAGAAATGAGCCTCTCCTTATGTGTTTGGATCTCCCATAGGCTGCTGTTATTTTTTAACGTCTTAACTAAAATATTCCCCACATTAAAAACAGCATCTATCATATTACATTCCAGGGCACTAATACTTGTACGGGTACTGGAAGCATACAAAGTTGCTAGTATTTACACAGACTGCAGCCAGGAATGACTGCAGCTCTGCTGACTTTTATTTTAGTTCTTTACCCACATTTATTTTAACTTAAGATTTTGTTTTAGTAGGAAGCGGGGCCTCAACCCCATATGTTTAGACGCCTCACATGGCCAAAGCGTGGAAAAGCTGGACAAGAGTTAACTTTTTAGGAGAGAAAAATGCAATTCATTGTCATTGTCTGCCTTGGGCCTGATTTAAAACCAGGTGAAAATTTACACCCGGTTGTTGAATCGATCCCAAGGTAAATAATGAAGGTGAAGGGCAGTTTTGTCTCCTAAAAAAGATTAAGAATTTACCCCTTGGTTGTGCCCAGGGTCTAGCCTGACCCTTTGCAGCTTCTACAGTGATGCATGGATCTCCCCCTTCGGAGAAGGTCTCTAATCAGGAGGATGAGGAGACTACTGAGCAGAGGAGAGATGATATGGATGAACTTGAAGATGCAGTCCTCAAGGGGATGTAATCTACAAATAACCCCACATCTCCATGATGGTTTCTCCATCAGGTGGTATTTTAAGACCTGTTTGCTTCCTAGCACAATCGAAAAATGACAGATGTTCGTGGCCAAGTCAGGAAACCCCTTGCACTAAAAAGACAAGATACCGCGCTCAGCACTGCAAGTAAAAAAGCTCAACGTGTAGCTAGTCCTTCGTCTCAAAAGTAGTCCAAAACTGTAGTAAAACACAGAGCTGGTAGTAGGTAATAACTCAAATCAAGATTCAGCAGTCCCACAGCGCATGCACCTCCACCTCCAACCCCTTGCACTGGTGGTCGACACACTGGTGGTTCCTGGGGCAGAGCTTGGCCTTCTGTCCATTATAGCGTGTCTGGTAAGGTTCAGCTTTGTATGCTTCTAGTCCCACCTTTGGTTGAGAATTAACCCACGAGTATTGGTGTCCTAGAATGTAAGAAGAGAAAAACTAATGTTACAGGTCAATTTACCCGTAGAACTACACTATTACATGTGCAGGGATTTTCATTTTTAAATAGAAGAAAACTGTTTCATTTTTTAACTCTCCAGGATATATTCAGAATCATTTGTGTAAACCCCCATGATCTCAGAAGACTCAGACATCCACCCTCCCCAGGTCTAGCTATCCACTTCCATCAACCAGGACACCTACTAAAGCATATATAGACTGTTTTTGGTATTGGAGGCCTCCCATCGTTTGCCCCCTATGGTTTTCCATAACTTCAACCCTGACTTACCTTCATTCAAAATTCCTTCCTCTTTTCACCTCTCTGTGGAGGAAACTGCCTAATGGCAAATAGGCAGCCTGAGGAGAGGTTCCTGGTACATGGAAGAGTCTCCCCTCCCCACTTAGTTAAAGCTGAACTAAATCTGCCTGGCAACTCTGTGCCAGGTAAGTACCAGGTCAGCGAAGACCCTGAACCACCTATTCCCTCTGCCAGTGTGTTCAGACTTTAAAGATGAACTATGGTCAGAAATGACCATACTCCCATTTTAATATGCAGCAGAGAGGCAAACCAACCCAGGCTGTCCTGCTATGCAGTGCACTGCTAAAGAAAGAACTGGTGTACTCACTTCTCCTGGGATCCTTCTAAGGCTGCTGTGGAGCAGCAAATCGGCTTGCATGGCCAGCACCAGCCACGCTGATAGGCTGCTTTTGGTCACATGGGAGCGCAACCCAAAAGAGTTAAGTATCCAGGGGCACTGCACAGCAGGATGGCCTGGGTCGAGCTTCTGCATTTAAGTGGGACTATAGTCATTTCTGATGATAGTTATTTTTAAGAGATACTGACCTATTCTTCATGGAGAGCTGTATAAGGGGGACCAGGAATGCCTTTTATGTGGCTGCCGGTCATGTGTGCAGCTGCTTCCTGCTTCTGTCAGATAGAGCTTTTGTATGAAGAGGTGAGTATCTCTCTAATGCAGAGCTCAATAATTGTGTGTGGGGGGGGGGGGGGGTACTTTAGGTTTGTTTTAGTGTCCATATGCCCCCCCCTTCCTGGCACAGAGTTTAAGAGGAAGGTTTAGGTTTGAAACTTACCACCTACTAATGTATTTATTACTATTGCCTGTCTTTGTTGTGTATATAGTTAACTGATGAAATTCTATTCTGATCTTGCTATGCAGGCGGAAAGCCCTGACAGACTGGGAGACGGACATCACGCCACTGGTAGGGGAGGAACTGATGGTGGAAGTTCTTGCTGATGTCCCTCTGTCCATGCACAATTTTGTAAGTAACCCTTCCTTTTAAAGGAAAACTCAATTTTTTTGTATGTTTTGGTGTTCTGCCTTTTTTTTCCCCTTTTGGAATATAAAATAACCATTTATGTTAGGATTGTGCCCCATACCTGTGACTTACTTATTAGCATGCGGTTTCCATGTAACAGGTGAACTTTTTAGCAGCTTTGGCTAAGTCGAAGCAGCCTATTGACCTCTCCAGGTGAGAATCCGGCCATTAACCCTTGCTACTGGAACACAAGACTGTGATAGTTCTAACTAAAGAAGTTTAATTTCAGCAGAATGGGTTAAACCAGTCACCCATGCCACTTGCCAATCAGATGATTAGCAAGCTAGAGTGAGGAAGTCTGTACTGTGTACTCTAAATCACCACTTTGGTGTACATAGCCAAGGTAAACTCATTGTTGCTATGGAAAACAGTTTATTCTTAGTATACAGTACGTCCTGCTCCAAATATAATACTTACACTTGGGTTATCCTCCGCCAGATGGCGATGCACTGCAGAGACATACAAAAACAGGCTCCTCCCGGCCCTTCAAATACCCAGGGACCTCCCACAAATCCCCAGATTTCTCTGCAGTCAGACATGAAGTATCACTCTCTCGCAGGTGAGCGGGGCTATTACAGCCTGCGGCCCTGTTGGACTATTCCCACTCGTCCTCTTGTGATGTGCCTCCCAGCCTGGTGGGCTGGTCGGGTGAAGGTAGGCAGCACCATGCGTGCTTATGGAGCCATGCTCCACCGCAGTCCCCCACCAAAGGGTAGGCGGTTTAGGCTGATGGTGAGCCTCTAGTGGATGCCCCTCCCGCATTATTGCCCCGTGTAGCGGTGGGCCCTATCCAAAGGGTCGCCATCCTCCCTCGTTCCCCCCCGTAGCTCGGGGGGAAAGAAAGGGGGGGTGTGTGTGTGGCGGTCTCAAGTGTACTGTGATTACACGATTATGGTCTTAGTATTGTCCCTGACTTGTAACTTGGTGTCAGAGCCGCGCTGTTTGCTTTTTTTATTGTGTATCTGCCGCCGCCGCGCTCGTCTCTTTCCTTTATTGGATTTGCTGTGCCAGGCGGCGGCGCCCCAGACACTGTGGCGTCTCCATTGGCAAAATCATCTATTCTATGTGTGTCATACACTTTGCTTCTCTTGACAATATTGACTACTGTCTTAGAACTTCGCGCTCTTCGGGGGGGGCGGGGACCTGGTTTGGCGCGCCACGGCCCGCTCTGGCCCACCCTTCGAGGTTCGCTTGGCGCCATTTTGATGCTAGTCGCGCGCGCGTGGTAAAGGCCCTCCTCCTCCCTGTAAGTGCCCTCGCGGGCGATTTTCATGATTCTTTATTACTGCGCATGGCTCTGACACCCTTTATTCCCATTATGTCTTTCAGACGGTTGAATCTAGTGGCTCCCCCGGCCCGGGTTAAATTATAGCGGGCCTTGTAAAATTCTCCCACCTTCCTAGCGGGTCTTTGGGGCATCCAGGGTTGCCTATTGCGTAAATCCCTGCTGGCATATTTTGCCTAGATAATCACCATATGGAGGCATTTCAGAATTATGTGACCGGGGTCCCTCTGGGAGAAGACCGGCTGTGTATAGCGTGTGGTCAACCCCATGCTGATGCTGAAAGGGCACAGGTCTGCGCACCATGTGCCGAGCAAGCACTGGCCCTGCAATCAGGCTTGCCAGTGGCTGCACCTCGTTTCAATACACCTATTTCCCCATGCTTAAATCTCACTCCTGCTGAGTCGCATACAAGTGGGGATTTGCAGCCTGCTGTGTCTTCCAGACTGCCTACGGCTGATCAGATTATTGCGAGGTTGTCAGGGCGCAGGGGCCCTGGTAAGAAGTGGCCCTTGACGCCTCCTGTTTTCTGTTTGTCCTATGGGAACTGAGGAGTTCACTACTCCGCTTGCCTATACCCCTTCTGATGAAGGAGAGCTGGTTTCTGACTCAGGCTCATCTGATGAGAGGCCGAGGAGTCATGACGATTCTGGCCCTGAATACTGGGGCCAGTGTGAGATTTGTTGATTAAGGTCTTTAAGGTCCTGTCTATCTCTCTCCCTGGGGAGGGGAGCGTTTCCATACAACGACAGCACGCTTGGAATTTCTAGAGCAGACTCGTTTCCATGCTCTTGTACTCAAGGAATGGGAATTCCCCAGTAAATTCCAGGGGTCCCAGGGGACTGGGGTAGGAAATACCCTTTTCCCCCTGAGGTGGTCAATTGTTAGTCATCACCCCCCGTGGTGGATGCGCCGATCGTAGGGGTTCCTAACCCCCCTTTATTACAGCCCCTGCTTATAGTACCCTTCAGGATGCTGAGGACCGGCGCATTGATCTGTGGCCTCCCACGCCTTTTCTTGTGCAGGGACGGCGCTGCGCCCAGTCTGTGCCGCGGTCATTACTGCAGTGGCCGCTAGAACCCTCATCAGAAAGATGCTTGATCATCACCCGGAGGATCTCCCCTGGGATGTGTTTAATGCGCTCTCCAGTTGTGATGTATTTGTAAAATTTATCCTATTAGCACTGCATGACACCATTAGAATGTGTGCAAGGACTACTGCCCTTGTGGTGGCTATACGTCGCTTGGTTTGGCTGCGACAGTGGGGTGCTGACGATGCTGCTAAGAAGACTCTTACTGGGCTTCCCTTTAGAGGGGCCCGTCTGGACCTGTTTGGTAAAAAAAGGGCAAATCACCCCAACGTAGGCGGCCGTCTTGGCCCTTCGGGGCAGGGTAACCCCTCCCTACCATAGTGTAAAACAAGAACCAGGGGTGTCCTTCCTGGGGGCTCGTGCAGACTCCTGCCCCAGGAGCGGCAGACAATGCCCTGGCCCCTCTGGCGGGGCTAAGCCTAAATCTTCCACCAAAATCCCCTCAAGCATGATGGGGCGCCCTCTCCCGTCTGGGCGAGGGGACGGCTGCGGCATCTTGCTCATGCCAGGAGGTATCACGCCTGGTGGATTCAGGAGGTAGTGCCCTCCGGCTACTAGATAGAGTTGCTTTGCGGCCTCCCCCAAGATTATCGGGTCCCGGGTGCTTCTGGTCCCTGCCTCTGTTCAGGTGCTGGTGCAGGCCATGTAAGGCCTGTGGAGTCTGGGGGTCTCTTGCAGATTGCCCTTAAAGCGGACCTTCACTCTAAATAAGAGTCTATCTTATATGTTTCCCACACCCTGTACATACAGATTGCTCACATTAAAAATCATCCTACCCGCATCTACTGCATTTTATAAGCCTTTAAACATCCAAGATGGCGGCTTATGGAAGCTGCCATTTTTGCAGGCAGCCTGCAAACAGGAAGTGCCTGCAAACAGGAAGTGACTGTGCTGCTCTGCATTCTGGGACTGCTGACCTTTCCCTGACCCCAGCTCTGCTCTGTCTGAGCAAAGCACAGCTATAACCCGCCCCCCTGTACCTTATCCCACTCTCCTCTCCTCAGTAAGTGTGATGCTTCTGAGTCAAGATGGCGGCGCCCGTATCCTAAATTCCCGAACAGAGTTGCAGCCCAGTGGGGGAAAGTATAATAAATTAGTGACTAAACATGTAAAATATATTAATTTTAGATGCTGAGGAATTGTTTTTTAAGAGTTTGGGCTTTTCATTAAATCAGGGTGAAGGTCCGGTTTAATAGGCAGAGGCAGGGGCCACTACACCAACCTTTCCACAGTTCCCCAAAAAAGGATGGGTCAGTCTGGCCCAATCTGGACTCACAGATTTTCAGCAATTCGTCAATTACAGGCGGTTTCTGCAATGGAAACACTGCGCTCGGCCATCAGCTCCTTGCGCGTCGGGGGCTTCTTGCCGTCTGTGGAGCTCAATGCTGCTTATTTTTACTTCCCTGTGTCTTCTGGACACCGAGGTTCTTCAGATTCGCGTTTTTTGACCAACACTGATAATTGTGGCCTTGTCATCTGGCCTCTCTTCAGCTCCCAGAGTGCTCACCAAGGTGCTGACGGGGGTGTGGTCTCTGATGAGACCAAGGGGCGTCCGATGGATGACCTACCTGGACGTCCTCATCACTTCCCATGTCCATTTGGGAGTCATTTGGAGGGGTGATCAAACACCCCAAGTCCTTATTGTCCCCTTCATTGGTAACTCCATTCCTATGAATGAATTGTATACAGTTCAAGCAAGGATCTTCCTTTCTCAGCAATAAAGTGGACAATCTGGTTGTATGGGCTCAGTCCCTCATAGCTGTCCCCGTCCCTCCACCAGGCAGGGGATGCAGCTGGTGGGCCCGTTGGTGGTGTACTCCGAAGATGCCCCTTATGCTCAGTCCCCCCTGGGGCCTTGTGCAACTTCTCCTATTTGTCCTACGGGACAAGGACCCAGCATCCCTGGAGCAGGGTATGTGTGCCTTCCTCCCTGGTGAGGAGGTCCCTCTTGTAGTGGATGAACTCAAGGAACCTGTCTGGGGGCAGTCCCTTCTTGCCCTTTCCTGGGAGACGGTCACCATGGATGCCAATCTATCAGGTTGAGGGGGGTCTTCTTCTGGAAGTCCCTACGGTTCTAGGGGAGGTGGGGCCCTTAGGACGCCTATACACCTATCAATGTTTGAATCTATGAGCGTTCAAGTTAGTTCTAACTCGCTTGCCTACTCCTCTTCAGGGCCTGACTGTTCGGGGGAGCTAGGCCTATCTGACGGCCTTGGCCTACATATTACATATTCAGGGAGGGACCCGGAGCAGGAGGGTCCTCCGGGAAGTGTTTCTGATCCTGATCTGGGTGGTGGACAATGTTCCCTGCATATCAGTGGTATTCGCTCCGGTTGAGGTCCCTCTGCGACAGGATGTGCTAATCCTTGTGTCACTTTGAGGTCCAACCAGTGTGGATCTATGTGTGCCCCGTCCCTATCACAAACTCTCGGCCCTTGTTTCCCTGTCCCAGGATTCTCTGGCCGTGGTCATGATGATTTAGCAATGTTATGGCAGGACATTCTGTTCTGTATGTCTTTTCTCCATTCCCCCTGCTAGGCAGGGTTCTGCGCAAAATTGCTCTGGATGGGGGGACCAGTTCTGGTGGCCCCCGGGTGGCCTAGTGGAGTGTGATTCGCAGTACGTTCTGCCAGGAGTGCCAGCTCTGCTCATTCAGGGCCCCTTTACGTCACCCCGATCTACAGACTCTGGCCTAGACGGCCTGACTGCTGAAACATCCATCTTGATGGAGACAGGCTTATCTGTCTCGGTGACTGAGACTATGGGAAGTCTAGGAGCAAGCTTCTTCTTTTTCTTCTTCCATCTATTATAGAGTATGGCGTACCCATATTGATTGGTGTGAGTCTAGGTCTCTTCCCTGTCGGGCATTCTCTGTTCCCAGGGTTCTAGAGTTATTACAGCATGGGTTGGGGTTGGAATTCTCCAACTCAGTACTCTGAAGGGTCAGGTTCTGCCCTGTCCGCCTTCCTGCAGAAGTCTTTTGCTCAGTTTCCTTGGTTAAGACTTCTTTCAGGGGGTTACTCATGTGCGTCCCCCGCGTAATCCTATGGTCTCTGATGGGTTTTGAATTTGATTCTGTCTGCCTTGCGGGGTGTTGCCTTTGGACCTTGTCAGGATGCTGTCTGGCTGTTCTTACCCTCTAAGTTGTCCTTCTGGTGGCTGTTATTTCAGTCAGACGTGTGTCTGAGCGGGCGTCTCTGTCTATCTAGCCCCCGTTCTTTGAGATACACCAGAATAAGGTGGTGTTCCGCTTTAAGCCGGACTTTCTGCCTAAGGTGGTGTCTTATGTTCATCGATTCAAGATATTGTTCTTCCTTCTGTGCCTTATTCCTAGCAACGCTGAGGAAAGGGTTCTGCATTCCTTGAACAGGTGTTGGAAGTGTTTCCTTGCTAGTCACTGTGCCCTTTAGGAGAACTGATGCTCCTTGGGTCTACGGCCAACTCCATCCTGTATGTGCCCGATCTCGTCTGTTCTCGGGGAGGTTAGGCGGCCTTGGGCCTGGTCATTACTGGGGTGGGATGGTTCCTTCTGGTCCTAGGAAAGGTTTTCGGCTTCTGCCAAGGCTACTGTTGGCGTTTGGACTTGTCAGGCTGTTACTCAGGCTTCTTCCTCGCTTCTCTTCTTATTCTACTCTTGCTTTGGTGCCTTTTGGGCTTTTCAGCACCAGACTTTTGTTGGACAAGTTTGCTAGACCGCTACTTGGTCTTCTATTCATACCTTTTCAAAAGTTTTATAAGGTTGACGTTAGAGCCTCAGCTCATGCTGCTCTTGGCCACAAGGTATTGCAGGTGCCAGTGCTTTGAACTGTCTGCTGTTGCCTTTTTTGTTGGGGATCCCACCCAACTTTATGGACACTGCTATTGGATGTCCCAAGTGTAAGTATTATATTTGGAGCAGGACGTACTGTATACTAAGAATAATACAATTCTGTGAGAATTGGTATTATAAGTATACAGTACGTCCTGCTCCACCCCACCCTGGTTTTTGCATTATTCTGGATCCCCTGTATGGTGATTGTTATCAATACCAGTTTTGTGGTGGTTAATTTCTCCCGGCATCTTGGTCACTGCTTTTCAATGCTGGGGATTTGTGGGAGGTCCCTGGGTATTTGAAGGGCCGGGAGGAGCCTGTTTTTGCATGTCTCTGCAGTGCAGCGCCATCTGGCGGAGGATAACCCAAGTGTAAGTATTATATTTGGAGCAGGGCGTACTGTATACTTATAATACCAATTCTACAAGTGAGTATTTCACAGAATTGTATTTCTTGTAACACAGAGTTGCAAACAAATAGAAACTTATAAAAATAACAGATAAGCTTAGCACATTGAAGACATCATTTTGCCACACAATAATGGAATCTTGCCATGGAAAGTGGAATTACGCTTTAACTGTTCTTATATATTAATACACCGCCCGACTCAAAACCACATGCTTTTTCCCATTTGCAGGTGAGGAAAACGCATTTTAATTTAGCGTTCTGCGACTTCTGCCTCAAATTTCTGTTTCATGGTTTTCGGTGCCAGACCTGCGGCTACAAGTTTCATCAGCACTGCAGCAGTAAGGTTCCCACTGCGTGCGTGGACATGGCCAAACTACCCAAGTAAGTGTCCAACTATTCATCTATCATACATTTTAGGTCAAAGGACCGAGTTACTTATCACCAGAAACTGAAATCATGTCACCTTAATGTCCAACCGCCCTAGCTAGGCCAAATGTCCTCTTTCCAGTGGAGCGGATTTGGAGCTTCAGGACCCTGCCATCTGCTCCAACTGGTAGGGTGCTAGGTGCTATTGCTTGCAGCACATCTCCTGGCTTCATTTGCTCATCTGAAGGGAAAGGCCTGCTGGTGACATTACCGGATAGCCAGTGTGCTCATAGGACAAGGTGATTTCATATTGCCAGTGCTGGAACATTATGAAGCCGCAGATGGACAGCTGCACATATTTGTCCTGGTGGGCAACATCCTGCAGTATTGCACAGGGCACCTTCCAATATAAAGCCAGCCCCAGTTTGTGCCACCCGGATGTCTGTGTCCTGTTGCTGGGAGCACATCACTTGGCACCACACAGTCATCTTAAACATTGGAGAGTCCCATTGGGTGAGAGTCTGGAGCCAGCTGATGCCCTACTGACAATGCTGATCTATGTCCACTAGTACTCTGTGCTTAAACTGGACCTTCAGCATTATTTTTTATAACAATAAATCTTTATTGAGGTGGAAAGGATAGCAAAGCACTCCACAGAGAAAAAAAAAGGAAAACCAAACAGTTTCATACAGTAGGAAGGTCCATCATATACCGCATTTAAAGCCACAATCCTGTCTATGACCTACATAACCTTACTCGACCTCTGTGACCTTCGCTCCCTCAGCTATCCCCTGAGTGGGGCCTGGCCATACCAGTCCACCTGATTTTCCTTTTAAATGGTAAAGAGGGAATTGGGGATAAGGATGAAAAAGAAGGAGGGTAGGAAGTGTGAAAGGGGAGGGAGAAAAGGGAAGGGGGAGGGAAAGAGAGGACTGAGGAGGAGGGGGGGGGAAGCACCCCCGGCCGCCCACCCCCCCGAGGCCGCCCCACCCCGACACCTGCCACACCCCTCAGTCAGACGCCTCACCCCGCCGTCCGCCTCCGTCCGTCACAACAAGGGGTCATATCTTAATCCGCAGGTTCTTGCCTTCGGCCGACTCCATGAACATGTCCCATGGCAACCACCGATGCCTATGTTTTTCCTCAGAGCCCTTAAGTAGGGCAGTCATGTCCTCCATGCGCCTAATGTCCTCCACCCTGTGGATCCAGGAGCCTATGAGAGGTGTAGCTGCGCTCTTCCACTGGGCCGGTATACACGCCCTGGCCGCGTTCACCAGATGGATAGTCAGCGACCTTCTGTAGTTGCTGGTCGTTCCTCCGACGGAATGGAGCAGAAGAGTTTCCGGAGAAAGCGGAATATCCTCGCCCGTTACCCTACGGATCAGGTCCACCACGTTCCTCCAGAAGCCCTGAATTTTCTCGCACTCCCAGAAAATGTGCAGAATGGTGCCCTGAGCCCTCTCGCACCTCCAGCACAATGGTGAGACAGATGGGTAGAAGCGATGCAGCGTCTGAGGAGTCCTGTACCAACGGCAGAGGATTTTATAACCCGCCTCTTGGTAGGAGTTGCTGACCGACGCCCGCTGCGCCAGCTCCACGATTTTCTTAACCTGATTTTTCAGCATTATTTAATGAAAAAGCCAAACCCTTAAAACTATTCTGCGGCATCTAAAATTAATATATTTTAAGTTTTTAATCACTTATTCTTCTTTCCCCAACTGGGCTGCAACTCTGTTCAGGATTCTAGGATACGGGCACCGCCATCTTGCCTCAGAAGCATCACACATGCTGAGGAGAGGAGAAGAGAGCAGGATAAAGTGCAGGGGGCAGGGTTATAGCTGTGCTTTGCACAGACAGAGCTAAGCTGGGGTCACGGAGAGCACAGTAATCCCAGAATGCAGAGCGACACAGTCAGAAGACACTTCCAGTTTGCAGGCTGCCTGATGCTCCATGAGCCACCATCTTGGATGTTTAAAAGCTCATTATATGCAGTAGATGCAGGTAGGATGACTTTTAATGTGAGCAATCTGTAGGTACAGGGTGGGGGAAACATATAAGATATGCTCTTATTCATGGTGAAGGTCCGCTTAAGAAATAATGTACTCCAGCAACTATTTATGCCTTCCTAGCTGCTTTTCTGGATTTGGGAAGGTGTCCCTTGCTCATCCCCTGCAGTAGCTACTCTTGGTGGGGCATCTGGTTAGAGGAAGTATCTAGGTAGTATGCTTTAGTAATAAAAGTACAAACTTTAGATGTGCGATGAATACAGTTATTGAACCTTTGGAAGCATTCAACCGAGTGTCTTGGTCCTTTTTAAAACAAACATTAAAACATCTTGGATCCCGACCAGTAATGGTTGAAATAATTATGGCCCTATACGTTATCCAAGTCGGAACCTTTTTCTTTCGAAAATGGGACAAGACAGGGTTGTCCATTACCTCTTACCCTTTTATAATCATAACCCGGAAATCCTTTAAAATATGATAAATACCCAAACCACAAGGCATTAGTTGGAACTACTTAGGGATTAAACTGCCAAGGAATCCGAACCAGTTATTTGAGTTTCTAGAGAATGACAATAACTCCTTTCTACAGAAACTAACCTTGTGTATGGCATCTTTCTGTTGGAGGAGTCAGAGACCTGGAGTAGCCTATAAGTTATAAGGGCACCTAGGATAGAGGATTGGGGGGCATCTGACCTTAAACTTTACTACATGTCGTCACGATGGTTGAAATTGACTAACGCGGACAGGAAGCAAGAATGGATTAAGATTGAGTTATACCCAGTAAGATCATCTCTCTAAAGTTAAAGTCATTAAAAAGTATGAAAAATATAGTGAACAACCAGGACATACTGAGGTGCCTTACTAATAACCTGAAAATTCCTACCTCCAAAGGCATGGGTATTGCAGGAAGAGAATACTATACCAGATATAGGAACATGTACACTAGTATTAACATAGTGGCAGATTCCAGAACCCACAGGTGGACATTTATTCTTAGTATACAGTACGTCCTGCTCCAAATATAATACAATCGGGTAATACTCCGCCAGATGGCGCTGGACTGCAGAGACCTAGAAAATAGGCTCCTCTCGGCCCCTCAAATACCCGGGGACCTCCCACAAATCCCCAGAATTTCTCTGCATTCTGGCCGCGAAGGACGAGAAATTGGCTCTCTACTCGCAGGTGAGCCTGGCTATTAGCCTGCGGCCCTGTAGGACTATTCCCACCCGTTCCACTAGTATTATGCCTCCCAGCCTTGGCTGCGCTGGTCGGGTGAGGGTAGGCAGAAGCGCTGTTAGGTGCTTAGGAGCGCTGCTCCACCGCAGGGGGTCACTCATGTGCGTCCCCCACGTAAGCCTATGGTGCCTGTTTGGGATCTGAACTTGGTTCTGTCAGCCTTGCAGGGTGCTCCCTTTGAACCTGTGCATGATGCTGCCTTGGCCATTCTTATGCTCAAGGTTGTGTTTCTGGTGGCTATCACTTCTGTCAGGCGTGTGTCTGAGTTGGCTGCGCTGTCCATTCAGCCCCCCTACTATGAGAGACACCAGGACAAGGTGGTGTTTCGTTTCAAACCTGACTTTCTGCCTAAGGTAGTGTCTGCCTTTCATTTGAATCAGGATATTGTTCTTCCTTCTTTGTGCCCTAATCCTAGCAATGCTAAGGAGAGAGTTTTGCACTCTTTGGATGTGGTTAGGTGTCTGAAGTACTATCTGGTGGCTACTGCTCCTTCCAGGAAAACTGATGCTCTTTTTGTGGTCCCTTCTGGTCCTAGGAAGGGTTTGGCTCCTGCCAAGTCTACTATCAGCAAGTGGATTCGTCAGGCTGTGATTCAGGCCTACTCTAAGGGGAAGAATCCTCCCTTCTGCCTTACTGCTCATTCCACTCGTGCTATTGGTGCCTCTTGGGCTTTTCAGCACCAGGCTTCTGTTGAATAAGTTTGCAAGGCCGCTACTTGGTCTTCTGTTCATACCTTTTCAAAGTTTTACAAGGTTGATGTTAGGGCCTCAGCTGATGCTGTTTTTGGCCGAAAGGTTCTACAGGCGGCAGTGGTTTAAACTGTCTGCTGCTGATATTTCTTGGGGATCCCACCCTACTTTATGGACACTGCTATTGGATGTCCCGATTGTAAGTATTATATTTGGAGCAGGACGTACTGTATACTAAGAATAATACAATTCTGTGATTACTCACCTGTAGAATTGGTATTATGAGTATACAGTACGTCCTGCTCCACCCCACCCTTGGTTTTGCATTATCTTGGATCCCCTGTATGGTGATTGTTATCATTGTTATAGTTGATAGTTTGGGTTGTTTAATTCTCCCGGCTTCTCATTAACTGCTTTTCAATGCTGGGGATTTGTGGGAGGTCCCCGGGTATTTGAGGGGCCGGGAGGAGCCTATTTTCGATGTCTCTGCAGTCCAGCGCCATCTGGCGGAGTATTACCCGATTGTAAGTATTATATTTGGAGCAGGACGTACTGTATACTCATAATACCAATTCTACAGGTGAGTAATCACAGAATTGTAGTTTTTTCTTTAGGGCTTCAGATTCAAAGTTATTTAAGAACCCTTAATCTGTTGCAGAGTGCGAGTGCTGGGTGAGTCAAAGCCAGGTAGACGTTTGTGGTGTAACAGGAACTGGCTTTACTGGAACATGAGTGCAGTAAGAGAAGGTCCACTTTCGGTGGATAATATAGACAGGAAAAAGAAGTCCTATAGGTCACCTCAATGTACAGGAAACACAACATGCTGACAACAATGAGAAAATATATATAGGAAGCTAGGCCGGATCAAATCTCTGCCTTAAAGCAGAACAAAAGTCAAAAAAAGCAAATTCAGTAAATTGCACTCCTAGATCTATCTGGTTATCAGTGACATAAACTATTTGAAAGGGCTTAACTCCATGCAGATGTTATGGAATAGCAGGCAGATTCTATGCTGCGTAACAGCATGGCAGCGGCCATCTTGTCAGAAGATTGAATTATATCAATTTAAAAGATACACTATCTGAATTATGTGCCAGTGAACAGTGCTAAGTATACATTGTTGCAGGTTTCCCTTCACACACACACAATCTCTCCAGCAGCTGGTTATTGTGTGTGTTTTTATATAACATAATGCACAAGCTGCTCGCTCTTGTTTCTGATGTATTTATCTATGTTTGGCGTGGGCTGTTGGTGGTACAGCTTGCCCCTAATGCTTATATGTATCTGACAAGAGGGCCGCTCCCATGTCTAGTTCTGCAGCAAAGATTTGGCCTGTTATTCCAGAACATTTGCATGGAGTTCAGCCCTTTCAAATAGTTTTTTTTTTGGTTTTGGGGGGGGGGGGGGAGCAGGCTTTAGGGAAGCAGTTTACTTTTGGTCCACTTTAAGATCTATTGTCTCAAATTTTCAACAAGATACTGTATGACAGCAGATTACAATAAAAATACCAAACATTTATGTGCTGGGGGTGCATAAAATACCTAGCAATATTAGAGTGACTTAGCAGGGAATATAAAAACAGGCAACTTACCTTTTGTCCTCTGCACTGCTGGTCGCTAAGGGAAACTTTTCAACTATGTTGTGCTATTTATAGCAATCCAGTTTCTAAGGGCAACACTTCAACTATGTTGTGCTACTTTCAGTAATCTTGTTATTAAGGGAAAATCATCCACTATGTTGTGCTTTTTATAGTAATCTCATTACTATGGGAACTCTTTAACTTTGCTGTGCTGTTTATAGCAATCCCATTTCTAAGCAAAACAATTCAACTCCCTTGCACTATTTACAGCAATCATGTTGCTAAGGGCAACACTCCAACACTGTTGTGCTATTTATAGACATCCTGTTACTAAGGGCAACATTAGTATTCTGTTGTGCTATTTATGAAAAGCCTGTTACTTAGGGTAACACTAAGTAACAGACTTTTTATAAACAGCACAACTATTGTGTGATACTTATAGTAAGCCTAATACTAAGGGCAACATTTATGTTACTAAGGAAAACCCTTTAACTCTCTTGTGCTAATTATAGTAATCCCATTATGAAGGGCAACACGTCAGCTCTGTTGTGCTATTTATAGAAATCCTGTTACTAAGGGCAACAGTTCATCTCTGTTGTGCTATTTATAGTAATCCTATTACTAGGGACAACACTTCAGCTTTGTTGTGCTATATATAGAACTCCTGTCACTAAGGGCAACCTTTCAACTCTGTTGTGCTTTTTAAAAAGAAATCCTGTTACTAAGGGCAACCCTTCAACTATGTTGTGCTAATTCTAGCAATCCCATTACTAAGGACAATCGCCTAACAATATTGTGCCATTTAGAGCAATCCCGTTACTAAGGACAATCCCTCAACGCTATTGTGTTCATTATATCTACTCTGTTACTAGGGGCAACACTTTTTTGGTGGTGTGCACTTACTTGGGCAATGACATTGGCTGGTGACACTCCAGCTGGAGACACTTGTTTTATATCTGAGGTAAAGAGCACAACGTAAACTAGATAAAGGTCTCAAGAACATTTTCTTTTCCATTTAGGTAAAGTCCTGTAAACTTGTTAATTCTGAATGGTAACTCTGGACCTGGTCCTGCATCTTAGTTATGCGGCCTGTGGGAGTTACATACTGACTGCATGTAGTCCCCTATACAGAAGAGTGCCAAAAAGGATGTAATGCCTCAGTGGGCTTACAGAGCTCAAATGGGAGTTCAGCCCTTTCAAATAGTTTTTTTTTTGGTTTTGGGGGGGGGGGGGGAGCAGGCTTTAGGGAAGCAGTTTACTTTTGGTCCACTTTAAGATCTATTGTCTCAAATTTTCAACAAGATACTGTATGACAGCAGATTACAATAAAAATACCAAACATTTATGTGCTGGGGGTGCATAAAATACCTAGCAATATTAGAGTGACTTAGCAGGGAATATAAAAACAGGCAACTTACCTTTTGTCCTCTGCACTGCTGGTCGCTAAGGGAAACTTTTCAACTATGTTGTGCTATTTATAGCAATCCAGTTTCTAAGGGCAACACTTCAACTATGTTGTGCTACTTTCAGTAATCTTGTTATTAAGGGAAAATCATCCACTATGTTGTGCTTTTTATAGTAATCTCATTACTATGGGAACTCTTTAACTTTGCTGTGCTGTTTATAGCAATCCCATTTCTAAGCAAAACAATTCAACTCCCTTGCACTATTTACAGCAATCATGTTGCTAAGGGCAACACTCCAACACTGTTGTGCTATTTATAGACATCCTGTTACTAAGGGCAACATTAGTATTCTGTTGTGCTATTTATGAAAAGCCTGTTACTTAGGGTAACACTAAGTAACAGACTTTTTATAAACAGCACAACTATTGTGTGATACTTATAGTAAGCCTAATACTAAGGGCAACATTTATGTTACTAAGGAAAACCCTTTAACTCTCTTGTGCTAATTATAGTAATCCCATTATGAAGGGCAACACGTCAGCTCTGTTGTGCTATTTATAGAAATCCTGTTACTAAGGGCAACAGTTCATCTCTGTTGTGCTATTTATAGTAATCCTATTACTAGGGACAACACTTCAGCTTTGTTGTGCTATATATAGAACTCCTGTCACTAAGGGCAACCTTTCAACTCTGTTGTGCTTTTTAAAAAGAAATCCTGTTACTAAGGGCAACCCTTCAACTATGTTGTGCTAATTCTAGCAATCCCATTACTAAGGACAATCGCCTAACAATATTGTGCCATTTAGAGCAATCCCGTTACTAAGGACAATCCCTCAACGCTATTGTGTTCATTATATCTACTCTGTTACTAGGGGCAACACTTTTTTGGTGGTGTGCACTTACTTGGGCAATGACATTGGCTGGTGACACTCCAGCTGGAGACACTTGTTTTATATCTGAGGTAAAGAGCACAACGTAAACTAGATAAAGGTCTCAAGAACATTTTCTTTTCCATTTAGGTAAAGTCCTGTAAACTTGTTAATTCTGAATGGTAACTCTGGACCTGGTCCTGCATCTTAGTTATGCGGCCTGTGGGAGTTACATACTGACTGCATGTAGTCCCCTATACAGAAGAGTGCCAAAAAGGATGTAATGCCTCAGTGGGCTTACAGAGCTCAAATGGGTTATTAAAGAACCATTCTCATTTTTAACTGCTAAGCCCTTTAGCCAATGCTTTTTTACCTGGATATAAAATAATATAAAATAAATTTTCTACTTCCCTCTTCCTCCAGAGGGTGTTGTGCTTAGGACTTTGTTACCCCCAGTGTGGTTACTGAGAGCAAACAGAATATTCAATACTTCTCTCCAAACCCTCCTCCCAATTTCCATTACCAAGGTTAAATTCAAATCTCCCAGTATCAAAGACATTTTAAAGGTCATCTTGAAATCCATTTTAAACTGCACCCCCTCCTACTTTCTTTCCTGCGTGTTTTTTGATTTGAATAAATAAAAACTTTTCCTCTTACTTCAATGCCATGCATAATGCACTCCTCTAAAACAAAGCCTTGCCTCTCCTGGAATCAAGCACTCCATTCTCCTGGCATTTCCAAGGCTGGATGCAACCATCTTACCCTGAGTGGGGGATGCAGCTACAGTATGTGCACTGTCTTTAAGGTGTTACACGTGCCAGTGGTAATGCTGGATTCCAGACTAGGTAAGGCAGTTTTTTGCCTTTGTAAGACCCCTCCCCGGGTACTGAGGCGGGACCGAGGGGGGCTTACAAAAGAGGGGCATTGTAATGCAATCCAGCCCTAGCAGTCTGCTCATCTATGTAATGCATATATGATGCAGTGCAAACTGGGTGGTCATTTCTTTTCCTGCTTGCACTGCATTAGGCAACATCACTTTCGCTTCTCAGAAGACCTGCTGATCAAAGTCTGGAATAGGAAAGACCCCAGATGGGGTTCAGTCAAAACAGAGTTGTTCTTCTCTGAGCAGCAAAGGAGCATCCCGAATTGGATGCAGAGCTGCGCATCCCATCACCAGGAAGCCCAAGGCCGGGCAACCCATACACTTCCTCATTATTTTGCTGGTTCACTACCCACAGTGCCTAAGGCTTTTGGCTGCCGACGGTCACATGAAATCAAGGATGCTCAGTACGGCATCCAAATTGGGATGTTTCTGTGCTGCAAATCTGAGAGGAATGCAATATGGTTTTAACTGGAGTTCCTCTATAAATTGACTTCAACAGCTCCAATCCTATAAACATCTAATGTGTGCACATAAGGTGTGCTGTGTTTACCTGCCCATCCTACCTGTTTGATCTCCTGTATGGAAGTGCAAGTGCCTCAACTGAACGCCTGGAACTGACCCATACCTTCCCACCTCCTATGTAAGTAAGACTCACGGATTTCAAAAAACAGTCATGTTAACACAGAGATTAGCTTGTAGCTTTAAGCAGCAGCTAATTGAATAAGCAAGCCAACCCAGTATACACCTTAACTTTAGACTGCTGCCTAAAGATAAGCTCAGATGTCTCCAGGCTTCCACCAAATTCAAAGTTCGATTTATGACCCTCTTCAGTGCAGGTCATATTTTGGAAAAGAAACTGCTGGGGGCTGGGACTTAGCAGTATGGTACTCACTTCAGAAATGTAAAATCCTCCTGGGCTCCCAACTTGCTGTTAGTAATGGCAGTACAACAATCCCCATAAGTTATGCCTTATGCCCCCTTGACTAATTCCATGAGGTCTAGATGTCTGATGCTCACCCGATCCTCAGAAACAGCTCTGCAGCATCCACACAGTGTATAGAGGCACATTCTTCCCTGTCCCATGCTGCGTGTCATTTACTGTGATGTGTTGCAAATGAGGGAAGGGCAATCGAAGAATCTCCAGGCGCATGTACACCATGGGACTCTTGGGAGTGGATGAATATCAGACATCTGAACCTCAGCAAATCGGCTGCGGTAAGTATATTAATGATTTATTTTGCTTGCTTGATTTTAATAAATATATATTCAGTCTGATTTAGATAAAATTATATTTACAAGTGCAGTTACAAACATCGGAAGCGTTGTTCTTGTTGTAATGCTTTTCTGTTGTTTTCCTCCAGGCCAATAGGTAATTATCAGGATATTCTGTTCTACCCAGATACCCCCCATGAGCCCTACACTCCTCAGGCATCCACCAGGTAATGAAAACTTCATCTTCCTTATCTGTCCATTCTCAGATTTTCTCCTCTTCATTTCTGTTCCATTATTGTTTGATGTCCCTTGTGCCCACCCCATTCCATCTCTCCCTTCCCACAGCCCCCGGACACAACACCCTGGAGCTGGTTCCTTTTCATTCCCCAGTGAGGGGCAACCCCTGAAACGTGAACGATCCACCTCCACCCCCAACGTTCATATTGACAGCACCACTGGCCCTGTGGATAACAGAATTCTTGAGGTACCCTGTCAGGGAGAAAGTGGCTTGTGATAAATGTTAAAGAACTTAGGAGAAACAATGCACGTTTTTCTTTGCAAGTGGTAAGGTGTATCTTAAAACAGTTGCTGTAGCTTACACCAGTATCTGTGACTGATTTTGTGTGTATACTGTGGCTGGTGTGAAGTTGGGAAGTAATGGTTTGACTAGTGTGGCTGGTGTTTCGTTGGGAAGAATCGATGTGGCTGGTGTGACATTGGGAAGGAGAGATGTGTTTATTGTGGCTGGTGTTTCATTGGGAAAGAAAGGTGTAAATGGTGTAACATTGGGAAGCATCGGTGTGTTTAGTGTGGCTGCTTTGACATTGGGAAGGAGAGGTGTGTTTGTTGTAGCTTGTGTAACATTGAGAAGGAGAGGTGTGTTTATTGTAGCTGGTGTGACATTGGGAAGGAGAGGTGTGTTTGTTGTAGCTTGTGTAACATTGAGAAAGAGAGGTGTGTTTATTGTAGCTGGTGTGACATTGAGAAGGGGAGGTGTGTTTAGTGTGACATTGGGAAGGAGAGGTGTGTTTGTTGTAGCTGGTGTGACATTGGGAAGGCGAGGTGTGTTTAGTGTGACATTGGGAAGGAGAGGTTTGTTTGGTGTGACATTGGGAAGGAGAGGTGTGTTTAGTGTGGTTGGTGAGACGTTGGGAAGGTGAAGTGTGGTTGGTGAGACGTTGGGAAGGAGAAGTGTGGTTGGTGAGACGTTGGGAAGGAGAAGTGTGGTTGGTGAGACGTTGGGAAGGAGAGGTGTGGTTGGTGAGACGTTGGGAAGGAGAGGTGTGGTTGGTGAGACATTGGGAAGGACAGGTGTATTAGTGTGGTTGGTGAGACATTGGGTAGGAGAGGTGTGTTTAGTGTGGTTGGTGCGACGTTGGGAAGGAGAGGTGTGGTTGGTGAGACGTTGGGAAGGAGAGGTGTGGTTGGGGAGACGTTGGGAAGGAAAGGGGTGTTTAGTGTGGTTGGTGAGACGTTGGGAAGGAGAGGTGTGTTTAGTGTGGTTGGTGAGACGTTGGGAAGGAGAGGTGTGTTTAGTGTGGTTGGTGAGACGTTGGGAAGGAGAGGTGTGTTTAGTGTGGTTGGTGAGACGTTGGGAAGGAGGGGTGTGTTTAGTGTGGTTGGTGACACGTTGGGAAGGAGAGGTGTGTTTAGTGTGGTTGGTGACACGTTGGGAAGGAGAGGTGTGTTTAGTGTGGTTGGTGAGACGTTGGGAAGGAGGGGTGTGTTTTGTGTGGTTGGTGACACGTTGGGAAGGAGAGGTGTGTTTAGTGTGGTTGGTGACACATTGGGAAGGAGAGGTGTGTTTAGTGTGGTTGGTGAGTTGTTGGGAAGGAGAGGTGTGTTTAGTGTGGTTGGTGTGACGTTGGGAAGGAGAGGTGTGTTTAGTGTGATTAGTGAGATGTTGGGAAGGAGAGGGGTGTTTAGTGTGGTTGGTGAGACGTTGGGAAGGAGAGGTGTGTTTAGTGTGGTTGGTGAGACGTTGGGAAGGAGGGGTGTGTTTAGTGTGGTTGGTGACATGTTGGGAAGGAGAGGTGTGTTTAGTGTGGTTGGTGACACATTGGGAAGGAGAGGTGTGTTTAGTGTGGTTGGTGTGACGTGGGGAAGGAGAGGTGTGTTTAGTGTGGTTGGTGAGACGTTAATGAGGAGAGGTGTGTTTAGTGTGGTTGGTGTGACATTGTGAAGTGGAGGCGTGTTTAGTGTGACACTAGCAGGATGAGATGTGGTAGGTGTGACACTAACAGGGAGAGGTGTGTTTAGTGTGGTTGGTGTGACGTTGGGAAGGAGAGGTGTGTTTAGTGTGGTTGGTGTGACATTGTGAAGTGGAGGCGTGTTTAGTGGGACACTAGCAGGATGAGATGTGGTAGGTGTGACACTAACAGGGAGAGGTGTGTTTAGTGTGGTTGGTGTGACATTGTGAAGTGGAGGCGTGTTTAGTGTGACACTAGCAGAATGAGATGTGGTAGGTGTGACACTAACAGGGAGAGGTGTGTTTAGTGTGGTTGGTGTGACGTTGGGAAGGAGAGGTGTGTTTAGTGTGGTTGGTGTGACATTGTGAAGTGGAGGCGTGTTTAGTGGGACACTAGCAGGATGAGATGTGGTAGGTGTGACACTAACAGGGAGAGGTGTGTTTAGTGTGGTTGGTGTGACATTGTGAAGTGGAGGCGTGTTTAGTGTGACACTAGCAGAATGAGATGTGGTAGGTGTGACACTAACAGGGAGAGGTGTGTTTAGTGTGGTTGGTGTGACATTGTGAAGTGGAGGCGTGTTTAGTGTGACACTAGCAGAATGAGATGTGGTAGGTGTGACACTAACAGGGAGAGGTGTGTTTAGTGTGGTTGGTGTGACGTTGGGAAGGAGAGGTGTGTTTAGTGTAGTTGGTGTGACATTGTGAAGTGGAGGCGTGTTTAGTGTGACACTAGCAGAATGAGATGTGGTAGGTGTGACACTAACAGGGAGAGGTGTGTTTAGTGTGGTTGGTGTGACGTTGGGAAGGAGAGGTGTGTTTAGTGTGGTTGGTGAAGGAGAAGGAGAGGTGTGGTTGGTGAGATGTTGGGTAAGAGAGGTGTGTTTAGTGTGGTTGGTGTGACGGTGGGAAGGAGAGGTGTGTTTAGTGTGGTTGGTGTGACATTGTGAAGTGGAGGCGTGTTTAGTGTGACACTAGCAGGATGAGATGTGGTAGGTGTGACGCTAACAGTATCGTGTATGTTTAATGTGGATGGTGTGACATTAGGAATGAGAAGAGTACCTGGTATGACATTGGAAAGAGCAGATGTTAAACACCTGTGTGTAGTGTGTGCCACTTGCAGAATTGGTGGGGGTAGAGTGACTGGTATGAGAGGATCGGGAATGTGTGTGCTTAGTGCAATGTTGTACGTGCTGGTGTAAGTGTATCTAATGGTGCTAGTATGACACGAACACTAACCGCATCAGATATGTTTATTGTACTGGTAGGTACTCGATAGCATAATTTTTTGCAGCATGGATAGTATGACTCCATCTGGGATGTTTAGCATGGATGGTGTGACACTAGTAGGATAAGGTGTGTGTGTGGCTGGTGTGAAACTAACTGGGATGGAGGTGATCTTCTGACCAGTGTGTTATCATATATCTGTTTTATTGACTCATGTGATGTGTGTGTATTTTTTTTGGGGGGGAAGGGGTAGAAAATTCCAGATGACAATACTCTAGTTGAATATTATAGGACAGCTATCGTTAAACAACTTTGTAAAATGAATTCAGACTTGAACATGGCATAGGAATACAAGGCTTTCCTAATATGATGTTGGTGTCTTTTTATGTGTGTCTGTATATAGAAAAAAATACCTGCTCGACATTAAGGACAGGTAGAAAAGTTTCTATGTTTGTGCTTGGCCTCCTTTCACAGTATTGTAACCCAATTCATCAGGAGACTAAACCCCACAGAGAAGCCATATGACAAACAGCCTTGTATTTACATCCTGTATCTGTCTGCTTTCTTATTACTTAGCTGTTTAGCTATAGTTTTCCTTCAAAGGCGAAGTTTACTTTTATTTCCAACATGTCCAACCTCAGTGACGGGGGAAAAAAACCTTGTACTGCTCAGCAGGTGATAATCAAAACAATCAAATTGGAATCTAAATTGAAAGATTTTTATCAAAGAGAGTATAAACAGATCTTTGAATTTCCAGTAGCTTTCAGTCACCCTCCTAGTGTTGGAGAAAATATGAAACCTCAAATATTGGTTTGGCAGACTCTTGCATACTTTGGTAGACCTCTGGTCGAGGGTCAGTACCAACTCTACACAGCCCCTAATGCTTGGCGGTCCCAAAAGAAACAGGCCCATATTTGATCCTAGGTTTAGGTGAACTTGACAGACCAAGAACCAGTGTCTATGAGTGGATCCACATTTTCATCAGAAAGCTCATGATTTCTGTGATGACCTACCTTAGTTGTGCACTTGTCAAATGTATCTAGATAGCTATGTGGAAGCATAGCCAGGGTATAGACTGGGGTGATCAGGCAGCAAAGGTACAGACTGATATTGTGTGTAGACAGGGTCAAGTTAGTAGCAAAGGCCTAGGCTGTGAGCAGGCAGTAGCTGTTCAGTGTTGACGACAAATGAAGTCAAGGATTCAGTCCAAGGGGGTAGTCAGAAGTACAGTTTAGGATTTCCAGAAGCACAATAAAGATCCACCAGTGATTCTTGGAGTGCTAGCACTGCATGCGTTGCAGGACCAATAGGACTGTGGCTGTGCTGAAAGATTGCACAACCGGTGTTAGGACAAAGGCAAGAGTGACACTATTTCATTCACTCTGGGCGGACATTCCAAGATTAAAAGTAAACTTGTTCTTTAAGCATACATTGCCAGCCATAAACACATTCATCTTCAGATTCCCACCGTCTGTCCCTCCTCATGCTTCATGAAAAACCTCTTAAATGAAACAATCTGAAGGGTATTGGGCAGATATTTCTGTTTGTTTAGAACATGGAGAATATGATGTTAATTAGCAAGACCCCATCCTTCACCAATTTCTCAGGGGTGCTCCGAGTTACAGTCTGCATGATGTCAATGAACACATAATGAACTCTATTTATCCCAAGCTTCTATAGCAAGATGCCTGTTTCGATGAGCATCCAGGGGAAGTCCCCATGAAAAACCTCTTAAATGAAACAATCTGAAGGGTATTGGGCAGATATTTCTGTTTGTTTAGAACATGGAGAATATGATGTTAATTAGCAAGACCCCATCCTTCACCAATTTCTCAGGGGTGCTCCGAGTTACAGTCTGCATGATGTCAATGAACACATAATGAACTCTATTTATCCCAAGCTTCTATAGCAAGATGCCTGTTTCGATGAGCATCCAGGGGAAGTCCTCCAGGATCTTTATCTTTGGAGATTAAGCTTCAGTTCCAGCCTTTGGGACCATAGGGGTGCCCCCAACACAGAAACCTCAAATGTTGTTTCATTTACTACATTTCAGTCCCAGTCATGATTCTATCTAAACCAGAAGTAAGGCTAGGTCCCAGGCAGCAGAAAAGGCTGAAGTAATCCCAAACCTACCATACCCAAAACTGGAATATAATAGTTGTTCTGGCTTTAAGATCTGATTACTTGCAGTGATGCTTATGGCTTTTAAGTTAGATAGTAACTTATTTAGTCACCATGGATAGTTGCAGCCAAACCCTTACATTGGAGTCTGACAGTTATAGGAATGCAAACCCTCCCTCTCTGTACGGATCTAAAAATAACTAAATGTATCCTTTTGATGGAGTTGAGCTTTATGAAGCCTTCCAATTGTAGTCTGTTTTTTGGGGTGGTGTTAAAATGTATTTACCTAAACGAAGATGGGGGAAATCTTAGTTCTTGGACATAGATGGGAGAAATCTTAGTTCTTGGACAAAGATGGGTGAAATCTTAGTTCTTGGACAAAGATGGATGAATCTTAGTTCTTGGACAAAGATGGGTGAAATCTCAGTTCTTGGACAAAGATGGGTGAATCTTAGTTCTTGGACAAAGATGGGTGAAATCTTAGTTCTTGGACAAAGATGGGTGAATCTTAGTTCTTGGACAAAGATGGGTGAATCTTAGTTCTTGGACAAAGATGGGTGAATCTTAGTTCTTGGACAAAGATGGGTGAATCTTAGTTCTTGGACAAAGATGGATGAATCTTAGTTCTTGGACAGAGATGGGTGAAATCTTAGTTCTTGGGCACAGATGGGGAAATCTTAGTTCTTGGACACAGATGGGGGAAATCTTAGTTCTTGGACAAAGATGGGTGAATCTTAGTTCTTGGACAAAGATGGGTGAATCTTAGTTCTTGGACAAAGATGGATGAATCTTAGTTCTTGGACAAAGATGGGTGAAATCTTAGTTCTTGGGCACAGATGGGGAAATCTTAGTTCTTGGACACAGATGGGGGAAATCTTAGTTCTTGGACATAGATGGGTGAATCTTAGTTCTTGGACATAGATGGGTGAATCTTAGTTCTTGGACACAGATGGGGGAAATCTTTGTTCTTGTACAAAGATGGGTGAAATCGCAGTTCTTGAACAAAGATGGGGGAAATCTTAGTTCTTGGACACAGATGGGTGAAATCTTAGTTATTGGACATAGATGGGGGAAATCTTAGTTCTTGGACAAAGATGGGTGAATCTTAGTTCTTGGACAAAGATGGATGAATCTTAGTTCTTGGACAAAGATGGATGAATCTTAGTTCTTGGACAAAGATGGATGAATCTTAGTTCTTGGACAAAGATGGATGAATCTTAGTTCTTGGACAAAGATGGGTGTAATCTTAGTTCTTGGACAAAGATGGGTGAATCTTAGTTCTTGGACAAACATGGGTGAATCTTAGTTCTTGGACAAACATGGGTGAATCTTAGTTCTTGGACAAACATGGGTGAATCTTAGTTCTTGGACAAAGATGGGTGAATCTTAGTTCTTGGACAAAGATGGGTGAATCTTAGTTCTTGGGCACAGATGGGGGAAATCTTAGTTCTTGGACAAAGATGGCGAATCTTAGTTCTTGGACAAAGATGGGTGATGGGTGAATCTTAGTTCTTGGACAAAGATGGGTGAATCTTAGTTCTTGGGCAAAGATGGGTGAATCTTAGTTCTTGGACAAAGATGGGTGAATCTTAGTGCTTGGACAAAGATGGCTGAATCTTAGTTCTTGGACAAAGATGGGTGAAATCTTAGTTCTTGGGCATAGATGGGGAAATCTTAGTTCTTGGACACAGATGGGGGAAATCTTAGTTCTTGGACATAGATGGGTGAATCTTAGTTCTTGGACATAGATGGGTGAATCTTAGTTCTTGGACAGAGATGGGGGAAATCTTTGTTCTTGTACAAAGATGGGTGAAATCGCAGTTCTTGAACAAAGATGGGTGAAATCGCAGTTCTTGAACAAAGATGGGTGAAATCTTAGTTCTTGGACAAAGATGGGTGAAATCTTAGTTCTTGGATACAGATGGGTGAAATCTTAGTTCTTGGACACAGATGGGTGAAATCTTAGTTCTTGGACATAGAACGGGGAAATCTTAGTTCTTGGACAAAGATGGGTGAAATCTTAGTTCTTGGGCATAGATGGGGAAATCTTAGTTCTTGGACACAGATGGATGAATCTTAGTTCTTGGACAAAGATGGGTGTAATCTTAGTTCTTGGACAAAGATGGGTGAATCTTAGTTCTTGGACAAAGATGGATGAATCTTAGTTCTTGGACAAAGATGGGTGTAATCTTAGTTCTTGGACAAAGATGGGTGAATCTTAGTTCTTGGACAAACATGGGTGAATCTTAGTTCTTGGACAAAGATGGGTGAATCTTAGTTCTTGGACAAAGATGGGTGAATCTTAGTTCTTGGACAAAGATGGGTGAATCTTAGTTCTTGGGCACAGATGGGGGAAATCTTAGTTCTTGGACAAAGATGGCGAATCTTAGTTCTTGGACAAAGATGGGTGATGGGTTTTAAGTTAGATAGTAACTTATTTAGTCACCATGGATAGTTGCAGCCAAACCCTTACATTGGAGTCTGACAGTTATAGGAATGCAAACCCTCCCTCTCTGTACGGATCTAAAAATAACTAAATGTATCCTTTTGATGGAGTTGAGCTTTATGAAGCCTTCCAATTGTAGTCTGTTTTTTGGGGTGGTGTTAAAATGTATTTACCTAAACGAAGATGGGGGAAATCTTAGTTCTTGGACATAGATGGGAGAAATCTTAGTTCTTGGACAAAGATGGGTGAAATCTTAGTTCTTGGACAAAGATGGATGAATCTTAGTTCTTGGACAAAGATGGGTGAAATCTCAGTTCTTGGACAAAGATGGGTGAATCTTAGTTCTTGGACAAAGATGGGTGAAATCTTAGTTCTTGGACAAAGATGGGTGAATCTTAGTTCTTGGACAAAGATGGGTGAATCTTAGTTCTTGGACAAAGATGGGTGAATCTTAGTTCTTGGACAAAGATGGGTGAATCTTAGTTCTTGGACAAAGATGGATGAATCTTAGTTCTTGGACAATCTTAGTTCTTGGACAAACTAGATGGGGGACATTTCCCAGATGGGGGAAATCTTAGTTCTTGGACAAAGATGGGTGAATCTTAGTTCTTGGACAAAGATGGATGAATCTTAGTTCTTGGACAAAGATGGATGAATCTTAGTTCTTGGACAAAGATGGATGAATCTTAGTTCTTGGACAAAGATGGATGAATCTTAGTTCTTGGACAAAGATGGGTGTAATCTTAGTTCTTGGACAAAGATGGGTGAATCTTAGTTCTTGGACAAACATGGGTGAATCTTAGTTCTTGGACAAACATGGGTGAATCTTAGTTCTTGGACAAAGATGGGTGAATCTTAGTTCTTGGACAAAGATGGGTGAATCTTAGTTCTTGGGCACAGATGGGGGAAATCTTAGTTCTTGGACAAAGATGGCGAATCTTAGTTCTTGGACAAAGATGGGTGATGGGTGAATCTTAGTTCTTGGACAAAGATGGGTGAATCTTAGTTCTTGGGCAAAGATGGGTGAATCTTAGTTCTTGGACAAAGATGGGTGAATCTTAGTGCTTGGACAAAGATGGCTGAATCTTAGTTCTTGGACAAAGATGGGTGAAATCTTAGTTCTTGGGCATAGATGGGGAAATCTTAGTTCTTGGACACAGATGGGGGAAATCTTAGTTCTTGGACATAGATGGGTGAATCTTAGTTCTTGGACATAGATGGGTGAATCTTAGTTCTTGGACATAGATGGGTGAATCTTAGTTCTTGGACAGAGATGGGGGAAATCTTTGTTCTTGTACAAAGATGGGTGAAATCGCAGTTCTTGAACAAAGATGGGTGAAATCTTAGTTCTTGGACAAAGATGGGTGAAATCTTAGTTCTTGGATACAGATGGGTGAAATCTTAGTTCTTGGACACAGATGGGTGAAATCTTAGTTCTTGGACATAGAACGGGGAAATCTTAGTTCTTGGACAAAGATGGGTGAAATCTTAGTTCTTGGGCATAGATGGGGAAATCTTAGTTCTTGGACACAGATGGATGAATCTTAGTTCTTGGACAAAGATGGGTGTAATCTTAGTTCTTGGACAAAGATGGGTGAATCTTAGTTCTTGGACAAAGATGGATGAATCTTAGTTCTTGGACAAAGATGGGTGTAATCTTAGTTCTTGGACAAAGATGGGTGAATCTTAGTTCTTGGACAAACATGGGTGAATCTTAGTTCTTGGACAAAGATGGGTGAATCTTAGTTCTTGGACAAAGATGGGTGAATCTTAGTTCTTGGACAAAGATGGGTGAATCTTAGTTCTTGGGCACAGATGGGGGAAATCTTAGTTCTTGGACAAAGATGGCGAATCTTAGTTCTTGGACAAAGATGGGTGATGGGTGAATCTTAGTTCTTGGACAAAGATGGGTGAATCTTAGTTCTTGGGCAAAGATGGGTGAATCTTAGTTCTTGGACAAAGATGGGTGAATCTTAGTGCTTGGACAAAGATGGCTGAATCTTAGTTCTTGGACAAAGATGGGTGAAATCTTAGTTCTTGGGCATAGATGGGGAAATCTTAGTTCTTGGACACAGATGGGGGAAATCTTAGTTCTTGGACATAGATGGGTGAATCTTAGTTCTTGGACATAGATGGGTGAATCTTAGTTCTTGGACATAGATGGGTGAATCTTAGTTCTTGGACAGAGATGGGGGAAATCTTTGTTCTTGTACAAAGATGGGTGAAATCGCAGTTCTTGAACAAAGATGGGTGAAATCTTAGTTCTTGGACAAAGATGGGTGAAATCTTAGTTCTTGGATACAGATGGGTGAAATCTTAGTTCTTGGACACAGATGGGTGAAATCTTAGTTCTTGGACATAGAACGGGGAAATCTTAGTTCTTGGACAAAGATGGGTGAAATCTTAGTTCTTGGGCATAGATGGGGAAATCTTAGTTCTTGGACACAGATGGGGGAAATCTTAGTTCTTGGACATAGATGGGTGAATCTTAGTTCTTGGACATAGATGGGTGAATCTTAGTTCTTGGACAGAGATGGGGGAAATCTTTGTTCTTGTACAAAGATGGGTGAAATCTTAGTTCTTGAACAAAGATGGGTGAAATCTTAGTTCTTGGACAAAGATGGGTGAAATCTTAGTTCTTGGATACAGATGGGTGAAATCTTAGTTCTTGGACATAGAACGGGGAAATCTTAGTTCTTGGACATAGATGGGTGAAATCTTAGTTCTTGGACAAAGATGGGTGAAATCTTAGTTCTTGGACAAAGATGGGTGAAATCTTAGTTCTTGGACATAGAACGGGGAAATCTTAGTTCTTGGACAAAGATGGGTGAAATCTTAGTTCTTGGGCATAGATGGGGAAATCTTAGTTCTTGGACACAGATGGGGGAAATCTTAGTTCTTGGACATAGATGGGTGAATCTTAGTTCTTGGACATAGATGGGTGAATCTTAGTTCTTGGACAGAGATGGGGGAAATCTTTGTTCTTGTACAAAGATGGGTGAAATCGCAGTTCTTGAACAAAGATGGGTGAAATCTTAGTTCTTGGACAAAGATGGGTGAAATCTTAGTTCTTGGATACAGATGGGTGAAATCTTAGTTCTTGGACACAGATGGGTGAAATCTTAGTTCTTGGACATAGAACGGGGAAATCTTAGTTCTTGGACATAGATGGGTGAAATCTTAGTTCTTGGACAAAGATGGGTGAAATCTTAGTTCTTGGACAAAGATGGGTGAAATCTTAGTTCTTGGACAAAGATGGGTGAATCTTAGTTCTTGGACAAAGATGGGCGAATCTTAGTTCTTGGACAAAGATGGGCGAATCTTAGTTCTTGGACAAAGATGGGCGAATCTTAGTTCTTGGACAAAGATGGGTGAAATCTTAGTTCTTGGACAAAGATGGGTGAAATCTTAGTTCTTGGACAAAGATGGGTGAATCTTAGTTCTTGGACAAAGATGGGTGAATCTTAGTTCTTGGACAAAGATGGGTGAATCTTAGTTCTTGGACAAAGATGGGTGAATCTTAGTTCTTGGACAAAGATGGGTGAATCTTAGTTCTTGGACAAAGATGGGTGAATCTTAGTTCTTGGACAAAGATGGGTGAATCTTAGTTCTTGGACAAAGATGGGTGAATCTTAGTTCTTGGACATAGATGGGTGAATCTTAGTTCTTGGACAGAGATGGGGGAAATCTTTGTTCTTGTACAAAGATGGGTGAAATCGCAGTTCTTGAACAAAGATGGGTGAAATCGCAGTTCTTGGACAAAGATGGGTGAAATCGCAGTTCTTGGACAAAGATGGGTGAAATCACAGTTCTTGGACAAAGATGGGTGAAATCTTAGTTCTTGGATACAGATGGGTGAAATCTTAGTTCTTGGACAAAGATGGGTGAATCTTAGTTCTTGGACAAAGATGGGTGAATCTTAGTTCTTGGACAAAGATGGGTGAATCTTAGTTCTTGGACAAAGATGGGTGAATCTTAGTTCTTGGACAAAGATGGGTGAATCTTAGTTCTTGGACAAAGATGGGTGAATCTTAGTTCTTGGACAAAGATGGGTGAATCTTAGTTCTTGGACAAAGATGGGTGAATCTTAGTTCTTGGACAAAGATGGGTGAATCTTAGTTCTTGGACAAAGATGGGTGAATCTTAGTTCTTGGACAAAGATGGGTGAATCTTAGTTCTTGGACAAAGATGGGTGAATCTTAGTTCTTGGACAAAGATGGGTGAATCTTAGTTCTTGGACAAAGATGGGTGAATCTTAGTTCTTGGACAAAGATGGGTGAAATTGCAGTTCTTGGACAAAGATGGGTGGAATTGCAGTTCTTGGACAAAGATGGGTGAAATTACAGTTCTTGGACAAAGATGGGTGAAATCGCAGTTCTTGGACAAAGAAGGGCGAATCGTAGTTCTGGGACAAGTATGGGTGAATCGTAGTTCTTGGACAAAGATGGGTGAATCTTAGTTCTTGGGCACAGATGGGGGAAATCTTAGTTCTTGGACAAAGATGGGTGAATCTTTGTCCAAGAACTAAGATTCGCCCATCTTTGTCCAAGAACTAAGATTCACCCATCTTTGTCCAAGAACTAAGATTTCACCCATCTTTGTCCAAGAACTAAGATTCATCCATCTTAGTCCAAGAACTAAGATGGGTGATGGGTGAATCTTAGTTCTTGGGCAAAGATGGGTGAATCTTAGTTCTTGGGCAAAGATGGGTGAATCTTAGTTCTTGGGCAAAGATGGGTGAATCTTAGTTCTTGGACAAAGATGGGTGAATCTTAGTGCTTGGACAAAGATGGGTGAATCTTAGTTCTTGGACAAAGATGGGTGAAATCTTTGTTCTTGTACAAAGATGGGTGAAATCGCAGTTCTTGAACAAAGATGGGTGAATCTTAGTTCTTGGGCAAAGATGGGTGAATCTTAGTTCTTGGACAAAGATGGGTGAATCTTAGTTCTTGGACATAGATGGGTGAATCTTAGTTCTTGGACAGAGATGGGGGAAATCTTTGTTCTTGTACAAAGATGGGTGAAATCGCAGTTCTTGAACAAAGATGGGTGAAATCGCAGTTCTTGGACAAAGATGGGTGAAATCGCAGTTCTTGGACAAAGATGGGTGAAATCACAGTTCTTGGACAAAGATGGGTGAAATCTTAGTTCTTGGATACAGATGGGTGAAATCTTAGTTCTTGGACACAGATGGGTGAAATCTTAGTTCTTGGACATAGATGGGGAAAATCTTAGTTCTTGGACAAAGATGGGTGAAATCTTAGTTCTTGGACAAAGATGGGTGAAATCGCAGTTCTTGGACAAAGATGGGTGAAATCGCAGTTCTTGGATACAGATGGGTGAAATCTTAGTTCTTGGACACAGATGGGTGAAATCTTAGTTCTTGGACATAGATGGGGGAAATCTTAGTTCTTGGACACAGATGGGGCAAATCTTAGTTCTTGGACACAGATGGGGAAAATCTTAGTTCTTGGACATAGATGGGGAAAATCTTAGTTCTTGGACACAGATGGGGGAAATCTTAGTTCTTGGACAAAGGTGGGGGAAATTGTTTTTAAAGGTGCAATGGGAACCACAGTAACTCTGAGAATGGAGTGCCACAATATAAATTTATTGTTTCCACTTAGCAAGTGAAGGTGTATCTTGATCCCCCGAAACAGACTGGCGTCTTATCTTATATAGCAGCAGATTGTGCCTCTTTATAGATACATACTTTTCTGTCTGACACTTGATTTGTTCTCTCTTGCCTTTGTTCAGGATGCACTGAGGAGCTCTGCTATTAATGGTAAGTAGTAAAGAAAATGTAATCTACGTCCTACGTCCTTTTATCTATGACATGTGATTAAAGCAAATGCAACTGGACCCTGAATCGTCATTATGACAGATAGCAATGGGTCTGGCTTATTCCTGACCTGGAATTGTTGTTACAACTTTTTTTTTTTCTCCTGCCCCCAGTTTTAGTCACGGGCCACCTGCATGCATTGACTGGTAGGTTTACAGCATCAATTCCCTTCACTAGGTACCTTTCTGGATGTTTCTACAGTCTCCTGTGTGTGTCTCATGCTTTAGATGGTTTTAATGAAGATGACCTCCTGTTTTATCACAGGATATGTTCAGTGTTTGTGTTGCAGGGCAGAAGCTAAAGGTGCTCATGAATGCAAATGGTCTTATAAATATTATAAATAATAAATATCTACATAAATAGGTCCAAGATTTGCAATATGAGGGGTCACTTATACACTTGTTCACAAAAAATCTCCATCTTCAGGTTTGTGAATGTGCCTTTATGCCAGCAGGGTAGGATTACTCTACTCTAAGTGCCTGTCCCCTGATCCAGACTGTACTGGAATAGCTTATTGCTATTGAAGTTTTTCTGATTTGTGTAGATGCTTTTACCCATCGTGGGAGGGGGTGGGTAATGCTACCTTTTCCTATAAACAGTCTCAGGAATTAGAAGTTAGAGGTGAGCAATGTTTCTCTGTAAAAGTGAAATGGTATGCTCAAAAACCTGTTGCCTCTGTTTACTCTTCTTGATGGGGTGGTTTCAGTTGGGGTGTATAAGTCACCACTTTTTTTGTAGCATGTTTCTGTGGTCATTTAATGTTAGGCAAATTCACAATCAAGCTCCTTTAAAGCGGATTAACACCCACGTGGGGGCGCTGGTCTCCGATGCTATATGACAAAAAGGGTGGGCATCCAGAACCCCCCCCAAATAACCACGCCGCGCAGGTGTTGGTCCTCGCTAAATGTATCTTGAATAGCTGCTTGTCCGCTTTGAGGAATTTTCTCCTCCTACCCATTCCGATTGGAGCTTTATCTCTGTAACACTTGTTGCAAGAGCTTAATCAGTGATGCTGTTCTGCATGTTGTCTGCAATGGCAGACTCTGTGTTTATATCATTTTGGATTTTATTTAGGTCCTGCCATGATTCTACAGGCCATTGGCCATCTCTGTTTTACATATTTGCCTGTATATGTGCTGTAAACTTGCTCCAGGTTATGCCTTTCAAGTGGTCTCCTGTCTGTCCACTCAGAGCTAGCATAAGCCTATATAACCTTTTATTTTGCATTTGCAGTTCAGGATGTTATGTCGAAAGGTGGTGTTCCTCTTGGGAGCAAGTCTCCTCCTGCAAAGTCCCCTGTGGAGGCCCCAAGAGAAAGAAGGGTCTCAGCCTCTGATGAAAAAAAGAAGGTGGTACGTATTTAGAGCCCAGCCCTGCTTACTTGTGGGTGAATGAGAACTTTTGTGTCCCCATCTTTATATACCATATACGTTATAGAAACAGTTGGGTTACCGGGACTCCAGCTACTACTGGGAAGTGAACTCTAGCGAGGTGGTGATCCTGAAACGCATTGGGACAGGGTCGTTCGGCACAGTGTATCGGGGCAAGTGGCACGGCGATGTAGCAGTCAAGATCCTCAAGGTGACCAACCCAACAGCGGAGCAGATACAGGCATTCAAGAATGAGATGCAAGTTCTTAGGTAGGTGACATGTAGTCGGCATAACTGTAAATTTGATTTTACTTATACTGTGCTTCTTGGTTGAGCAGCCTTTGGGCAATCCTATCTAAAGGTATGTAGGATAAAGGCCTATAAAACTGATTGGAAGACTTTCATACTACATTGTTTAGATTGCCTGATGATTGCTTAGCGCTGTTACCGGTATCTGTGGTCTGTATGAGGATTGAACAGTTAGACAGGAGATGATGCTTGGGATAGAAAAAACATTCTCTGGCCAGTGGTTTGTTCCAGTTTACACATTCTTCAACAAGTTTTAAAGATACACCTCTTCCTCAGTTTGCCAGCATATCTTATAAATGGGGGTTACAATGAACCATCAGACAAAACATGCCTGTGTATCAAACCTTTCAGCTCTCCTCACCAGAACAATCGCCCTCACATTCCAGATACATACAATTTACCACTTAGCATGCATGTTGCATTAACAGATTAGTGAAGTGTCTTGTGTATGGAAGGGACATTAACATTGGGGGTGCAATATTTATTTGAGGAAGAGACCAAGCCAATAAACAATAATAACTAATAAAAAAAATGATACTTGCCTTACACACACTGAATTGATATCGAACGGCCCTATTTCTGAAATGCTTCTGGCCTTCTCGATGGCTGAAGTGCATTTTATTTCAAGCTCTAGCTTTTCACAGACATCAAAGCTGTAACTTGAGCACATTTCTGCCTCCAGTCAGCAGGGGAGACTGCTACGTTGGAAAGCAAGTCTATGAGCTTGTGGAGGGATTACACCTACAGCTCAAATAAATGGTACACAAGACTAGTGGGGTTTTAAATGGGCCGACTATACCCTGGAGCTGGTGGTAGGAGGAGGGCAGAAGATTAGCAGCCTCTCAGTAGCTGGGGCCTGCATCACATTATTATTCTTAGTATACAGTACGTCCTGCTCCAAATCTAATACTTACAGTTGGGATATACTCCGCCAGATGGCGCTGGACTGCAGAGACATCGAAAATAGGCTCCTCCCGGCCCCTCAAATACCCAGGGACCTCCCACAAATCCCCAGAATTTCTCTGCAGTCTGGCTGCGAAGGACGAGAAATTGGCTCTCTACTCGCAGGTGAGCGGGGTTATTAACCTGCGGCCCTGTAGGACTATTCCCACCCGTTCCACTAGTAATATGCCTCCCAGCCTTGGCTGCGCTGGTCGGGTGAAGGTAGGCAGCACTGCCGTTGGTGCTTAGGAGCGCTGCTCCACCGCAATCCCCCACCAAAGGGTGGGCGGTTCAGGCTTATGGTGAGCCTCTATGGGATGCCCCTCCCGCACTATTGCCCCTTGCCCCTACCTATCGGTGGGCCCTCTTTAAGTGGCCGCCGTCCTCCCTCATCCTCCTTGTAGTCTTCGAGGGAAAAGGGGGGGGGGGTGTATGTGTATAGATATGTATGTTATGCAGTCTGTGCTTTCACTTTTGACATGTCTTTATTCTTGTGTCAGCCGCCGCGCTGACTTGTCTTTTAAAATTACCGCCGCTGCGCACTGACTTTGTTCCGCGCTTGGTGGCGGCATTACTCCAGGCGCTGGTGCGCCATCATTGGCTGTTGGCCTTTCTGGCTTTGCGCTCTTCGGGGGGCGGGGCCCGTCTTTGGCACGTTCCGCGTCATCGCTATTATTGGCCCGCCCCTCGAGGTATACCGACGCCATCTTTTCTGACTTGGTTGGCCTATGCGCGACGGACTCCTACCTATCGCGGTCCGTAAGTGCCCTCGCGGGCGGCTTTATCTGCTGTACTTAAGGTCTTGTCTATGTCTTATAGCTTATAGGTTGGAATAAAAGCCCTTGCCTTTTTCTCTTAAAGGGACCTGGCAGATGACCCCCAGCTCCAGGAGGCCTTACACTGCTTGCACTAGCTCCTGAGCTGACACAGGGTCGGCAGCGTTGTCAGCAGCCCACTGGCGCAGCCAAACCGAGCGGCGTATAGCCACCACGAGGGCAGAAGTTCAAGCGGGTTTGTCCCGCTTGAACTTCTGCCCTCGTGGTGGCTATACGCCGCTCGGTTTGGCTGCGCCAGTGGGCTGCTGACAACGCTGCCAAGAAGGCCCTCACTGGTTTTCCCTTTTAAAGGACTGCGTCTGTTTGGAGACCGCCTGGACCTTTTTGCTAAGGGAGGCAGGTTACCCCAGCGCAGGCGGCAACCTCGGCCCTTTCGGGGTCAGGGTTCCTTCTCCTCCCCTTACCGTGGTGCAAGACAGGGAGGGTAGAGGCAGAGGACGTGGACGTCCTGGCTCCTCCTGGGGTCCCAAAGCTAAATCCTCTCCCAAGCCCCCTCAGGCATGATGGGGCGCCCTCACCCATCCGGGTGGGGGGGACGGCTGCAGCACTTCGCTCACTTCTGGAGGCTTCATGTCTCAGACCGGTGGATTCAGGAGGTAGTGTCCTCCGGTTACAAGTTGGAGTTTGCTGCCGATCCCCCTCCAAGATTCATCAGATCCCGGATTCCTCAGGACCCTGTGTCAGCTCAGGAGCTAGTGCAAGCAGTGCAAGGCCTCCTGGAGCTGGGGGTCATCTGCCAGGTCCCTTTAAGAGAAAAAGGCAAGGGCTTTTATTCCAACCTATTCACAGTACCCAAAAAGGACAGTTCTGTCAGGCCCATCCTGGACTTAAAGATTCTCAACAAGTTTGTCAGGGGCAGTCGCTTTCGCATGGAGACTCTGCGCTCTGCCATCAGTTCCCTGCGCCAAGGGTATTTCATGACTTCTGTGGACATCAAAGATGCTTACCTTTATATTCCTGTGTTCCCAGGTCATCAAAGGTTCCTCAGGTTCGCTCTGATGGATCAACACTACCAATTTGTGGCCTTGCCCTTCGGCCTCACTTCAGCTCCCAGGGTGTTCACCAAGGTGCTGCCTGGCGTGATGTCTCTGCTCAGATGTCAGGGCGTCCGCGTGCTTCCCTATCTGGACGACATCCTCATCACTTCCCAGTCTCTACATCAGGCAGAGTTGGATACTCAGCTGGTGGTGTCCACTCTAGAGTCATTTGGATGGGTGATCAACCACCCCAAGTCCTCACTGTCCCCTTCCTTGGTAACTCCATTCCTAGGAATGAATCTGGATACAGTTCAAGCAAGGATCTTCCTTCCTCAGCAGAAGGTGGACAGTCTGATTGCACAGGCTCAGTCCCTCCTAGCTTGTCCCCATCCCTCCATCAGGCAGGGGATGCAGCTGGTGGGCCTGATGGTGGCGTGCTTCGAAGCGGTCCCTTATGCTCAGTTCCACTTGAGGCCTCTGCAACTTCACCTATTGTCTGTATGGGACAAGGGCCCAGCGTCCCTGGACAGGGTCTGTGTGTTCTCTTCCCCTGGTCAGGAGGTCCCTCTTGTGGTGGATGGACTCCAGGAACCTGTTGGGGGGCAGATCCTTTCTTGCCCCTTCCTGGCAGACGCCAGTCTGTCAGGTTGGGGGGGTTTCTGGAAGTCCCTGCGGTTCCACGGGAGGTGGGGCCCTCAGGAGCCCACACACCTATCAATGTCTTGGAGCTGCGAGCGATCAGGTTAGTTCTGGCTCGCTTGACTACTCCTCTTCTGGGCCTGCCTGTTCAGGTGAGCTCAAACAACCAGACGGCAGTTGCCTACATCAGTCATCAGGGAGGGACCCGGAGCAAGGGGGCCCTCCAGGAAGCGTCTCTGATCCTGACTTGGGCGGAGGCCAATGTCCCCTGCATTTCAGCTGTGTACATCCCGGGGGTGGAAAATCACCTGGCGGACTCTCTGAGCAGGGGGACCTCTCACCAGGGAGAATGGTCCCTATGCAGCAGGGTGTTTCAATCTCTGCGTCACCGTTGGGGCAAACCAGATGTGGATCTGTTTGCGTCCTGCCACAATCACAAGCTTCCAGCTTTTGTCTCTCTGTCCAGGGATCCTCTGGCCCTGACCTCGGATGCGTTAGCAATGTCATGGAAGGACTTTCAGTTCCTGTATGTCTTCCCCCCCCAATTCCCCTGCTGGGCAGGGTTCTGCAAAAGATTGCTCTGGAAGGGGTGCCAGCAATTCTGGTGGCCCCCAGGTGGCCAAGAAGAGTGTGGTTCGCAGACGTGGTACAGCTGGCAGTAGATCAGTACGCTCTGCCCTTGGTGCCAGATCTGCTCACTCAGGGCTCACTACGCCATCCCAATTTACAAACTCTGGCTTTGATGGCCTGGCTGCTGAAACCTCCATCTTGATGGAGAAGGGGCTGTCTTTCTCAGTTGTGGATACTTTGATTAAAGCTAGGAAGAAGTCTTCCTCTTCCATTTATTACAGGGTTTGGCGTGCCTACATTGACTGGTGTGAGTCTAGGTCTCTTCCCTGTCGTGTGTTCTCTATTCCCAGGATTCTGGAGTTCCTGCGGCATGGGTTGGAGATGGGTCTACAACTCAGTAGTCTGAAGGGTCAGGTTTCTGCCCTGGCTATTTTTTTCCAGAAGTCCTTTGCTCAGCACCCTCTGATCATGACTTTTTTCCAGGGGGTCACTCATGTGCGTCCCCCACGTAAACCTATGGTGCCTGTTTGGGATTTGAACTTGGCTCTGTCAGCCTTGCAGGGTGCTCCCTTTGAACCTGTGCAGGATGCTGCCTTGGCCATTCTTACGCTCAAGGTTGTGTTTCTGGTGGCTATCACTTCTGTCAGGCGTGTGTCTGAGTTGGCTGCGCTGTCCATTCAGCCCCCCTACTATGAGAGACACCAGGACAAGGTGGTGTTTCGTTTCAAACCTGATTTTCTGCCTAAGGTAGTGTCTGCCTTTCATTTGAATCAGGATATTGTTCTTCCTTCTTTGTGCCCTAATCCTAGCAATGCTAAGGAGAGGGTTTTGCACTCTTTGGATGTGGTTAGGTGTCTGAAGTGGCTACTGCACCTTTCAGGAAAACTGATGCTCTTTTTGTGGTCCCTTCTGGTCCTAGGAAGGGTTGGGCTCCTGCCAAGTCTGCTATCAGCAAGTGGATTCGTCAGGCTGTGATTCAGGCCTACTCTGCTAAGGGGAAGAATCCTCCCTTCCGCCTTACTGCTCACTCCACTCGGGCTATTGGTGCCTCTTGGGATTTTCAGCACCAGGCTTCTGTTGAACAAGTTTGCAAGGCCGCTACTTGGTCTTCTGTTCATGCCTTTTCAAAGTTTTACAAGGTTGATGTTAGGGCCTCAGCTGACGCTGTTTTTGGCCGAAAGGTTCTGCAGGTGGCAGTGGTTTAAACAGCGTGCTGCTGATTTTTCTTGGGGATCCCACCATACTTTATGGACACTGCTATTGGATGTCCCAACTGTAAGTATTAGATTTGGAGCAGGACGTACTGTATACTAAGAATAATACAATTCTGTGATTACTCACCTGTAGAATTGGTATTATGAGTATACAGTACGTCCTGCTCCAACCCACCCTTGGTTTGCATTTTCTTGGATCCCCTGTATGGTGATTGTTATCATTGTTATAATTGATAGTTTGGATTGTTTAATGCTCCCGGCTTCTGCTTAACTGCTTTTCAATGCTGGGGATTTGTGGGAGGTCCCTGGGTATTTGAGGGGCCGGGAGGAACCTATTTTCGATGTCTCTGCAGTCCAGCGCCATCTGGCGGAGTATATCCCAACTGTAAGTATTAGATTTGGAGCAAGACGTACTGTATACTCATAATACCAATTCTACAGGTGAGTTATCACAGAATTGTATTTTTTTTTTTTTATATATTTATTATTTATTCTTTATTTTCCATTTTCAGTTTACAACAATAAGCAGTAAAACAGTAATAAAAAGAAAAGAAAAAAATACAGCCTATGGCTCATAGTACAGCAAATGTTAAGCAGTATCGAGTACATGTGACGCAAATACTGGCACCATGTTAGGGCTGGCGCATTTAGATCAAGGAGATCATTTCTGTTCCCTTCCGGAGCCACCCTATTCCCCCAAGAGCCTCCCCCAGAGGGAGCCCCCTCAGGAGATAGCTCTTTGTTTTTCCTCGCAGTGACTATAACGGCACCGTCGGGCCACCCCCCCCCCCCCCCCCCAGGCCGAACCAAGACCCTCAGTGTTCAATGCAAGCTTGACAAGTTGGATATCCATAAGAAAACTGTAAGAAATTAAGGATTGGGGGCAGTGGGGAAGGGAAAGGGGGAGGTGGGAAGAGGGGTTAACTTACAGGGGGAAAAGGAGGAAAAGGAAAGTAAGGAAGCAAGGCAGGAGTAGGGATGTAAACCCGCCCAATCAGTGGTCGTCCTCCATGAGGATCCTGTAGTCCTGTGTGTTTGTGAACTCCACCCAGCTGAACCACTTGAGATGATGGTTTTCAGAGGATTCGTTTTGCGCTGCGATCAAGCCCTCAAATCTCTCGATCTCCACCACCCTGCTCAGCCAAAGGGAGATGGTGGGGGGGTGTTGGGGTCTTCCAAAGCACAGCGATGCGTGCTTTTGCGGCATTGGCCATCTGGCTCAGGACAGATCTCTGGTATTTTTTTGGTGGGGATTTCCGAGTGGTGGAGAAGGAAGAAGGCCGGGTCGCCAGGGACCTCCCTCTCAGTCATACGCTGCATTGTGCTCCTAACCTTCTCCCAGTATCCCGTCAATTTAGGGCATGACCAAAATATGTGGAGAAAATCTCCCCTCTCTCTGTTACAACGCCAGCAGAGGGGGAAAACATCGGGGAACCACTTGTGTAGAAGAGCTGGGACCCTATACCACCGTGTAAGAATTTTATAATTACATTCCTTGTATTTGGTGCCGGTTGCAGTTTTATGCGCTAAGCGAACAATCCTATCTCTGTTTTGGCGTGAGGGTAACACACAGGTCTCTCTCCCACTTTACAAAGGATGGCAGGGTGTCTTGAGGGCTCACTAGAATTCTGTAAGTGTAAGAAAGTACGTGTTGAACAGGTCCCCTCTCTTCACACAGCCTCTCAAACGGTGTAAGTTCCCTTAGCTCTCGGACCTGTTGCTTAAGGGTCGATAAGAAGTGGTTTATTTGCATTTTCTGCCAACTATCCCATATGGGAAGATCCCTCGATTGCGCAATTACATCCAGAGATTCCCATCTCCCCTCAATGTAGAAGTGTCTGACCCTGCCTATCCCCTTCCCCATCCATCTCTCCGACGCAAATGCAGGGTTCCCCAGAACAGGGAACAATGGGGATAATGTCGGCGACACTTCCTCAAGAGAGGAAAGTACTTATGGCAGACTTTTAGCGAGGCACCTATTGTAGGGTGCTTCAGTTCCACACCTATGGCCTGTCTTGGGAGCCAGGGGAGAGATCCCAGAGGGAGAACTGAGCTGCCTTGTTCTATCTGGACCCACTGCTTGTGTTGCTTGTGTCTACACCAGTCCACTATTCTCGTCAGGTGTGTGGCAGCATAGTAGAGGCATGGGTCAGGAAGGCCTATCCCCCCTCTGTCCTTTGTCCTAACCAGCATCCTCCTGTTGATCCTCTGGCTTTTTCCCAGCCAAATAAATTTAGTAAAGAGGGCTCCCACTCTTTGTAGAAACGTGTTGGGGATATGAACTGGCAATGCTTGCATCACATATAAAAGGTGTGGAAGTATATTAATTTTCAGGGCATTACACCTCCCAAACCATGAAAGCCTTTTTAAGTGACCATGCTTCTAGATCTCTTGTAAAAGCACGGAGTAGTGGAGGGAAATTTAGCGAGTATATCTTGTCATGGGACCTGCCCAGCTTTGTGCCCAAATAAGTGATGTAGTCCTTTGCCCATCTGAAGGGGAAAGCTTTCTGGAGGTTTTCTTCCCTTTCTAACGGAATATTATGTTCAGCGCTTCGGATTTTTGCATATTTACTTTATAATTGACATACCCTTGTTTTATCTCAAGCTCCTTTATGAGGTTCGGAAGCGTCACTTCCGGACTAGTTTCAAAAAAGAGCAAATCTTCAGCAAAAGCCGCAGCTTTGTATTGACCGTACGGGAGGGAGATCCCCTGTATGTTAGGGTTTCTTCTTACTCTACAGAGGAAGGGCTCTAATGTCAGGATAAAGATTAATGGTGAAAGGGGGCACCCCTGCCTCGTCCCGATGCCGAAGGGCTCCGACAGCAAACCGTTAACCCTTACTGAAGCAGTAGGATGTTGGTATAAGCTTGCTATCCAGGACTGCATGTTGGGCACGAGTCCTATATGGTCAAGGACCCCAAACATAAAATCCCAACTTACTCTGTCAAAGGCCTTTTCGGCATCGGTTGCAAGAAAGATTGAGGGGGCCCCCGTCTAGGGCAGCCTGCAGTAGGTTAAGCGCCTTTGCGCTGTTGCCGCGCGCTTCTCTGTGGGGCATGAACCCCACCTGATCCAGGTGTAGGTGGGGAGCCAGGCGGCTAGCGAGTATTTTGGCGAACCGCTTGATGTCAGTGTTAAGGAGGGAGATTGGTCTATAGCTGGAGCTAACTGATAGGTCTTTCCCCTCCTTCGGTATGACTGAAATGTGGGCTCGGAGGCTGTCCACAGGGAGGGAGTTATCTGTCTTCAAGGAGTTGAAGACCCCCAGGAGCCTAGGCGATAGTAGTGACCCGAACTCTTTGTAGTACAGTAGGGAGAGCCCATCTGGACCTGGTGTTTTTCCATTGGCTGACCCCTTGATGACTCCAGCTCTTCTGGCGTAATTGGGGCCTCTAGATCTTCCAGCAAAGCCCGAGAGAGACTGGGCATTCACAATTTGTACTCCCTTATCTCTGCCCCCCTGCGGCTCGATTGGCATGATGGGATATTATATAAGGACTTGTAGAATCCCCTAAATACTCCCTCCATGTCCTTGTCTGTGTATACCATGTTTCCCTCCTGATCTTGAATTTTGGGGATATAAGTTTTGGCCCTTTCCCCCCTCAGAGCCGAGGCCAGAAGGCGACCGCATTTGTCTCCAGATTCATAGAAGACTTTCCTGCTTTTGATGAGCTGGAGTTTGGTTCTGTCGCTGTATATCCTCTTAAAGTGGACCAACACCCAGGATTTTGACTATCCTGGGTTTTGGTCCACTTCAGGGGGGCACCCCCAGAACCCCGAAAAACTCACCTCACCACGCTCACGGACAAGCGGCGGACAAGACAGTGCGCCCGCCGCCGCCTCCCGCACGTCGCTCTGACAGGGCCCGCGCCGGCCATTCACAAAGGCCGTCGCGGGCGCGCGCACGTCTAGAGGAGCGCGCGGGAGGCCGCCGATGAGGTGAGTTTTTTTGGGGTTTTGGGGGGGGTCCCTCACCGCGGGACATCCCGATCTCGGATGTCCTGCGGTGAGGGAGGTGATCGGCCCGGGAATCTTATAGATTCCCGGCCCGATCAGGGGTGGGTGACAGTCCACTTTAAGTCGCTCTCTGAGGGAGGTTAGGGTAGCTAGATGTGACACGGCCAATGACTGCTTGTGGAGAGTTTCAAACTTCCGAGATCTCCCCAAGTAGTTCCAGAATCTGTTTGTTTCTTTCGTTTTTAACCCTGGCCCCGTGTTGGATCATCAGCCCCCATAGTACACACTTATGGGCTTCCCAGATCACGGGCAAACTGGTGTCACGAGTGGAATTGGTCACAAAGAATTCTTGCAAGTTTATTCTTAGTATACAGTACGTCCTGCTCCAGAACATTCATTACATCTGGGTATTACTCCGCCAGATGGCGCTGGACTGCAGAGACCGCGAAATTGGCTCCTCTCGGCCCCTCAAATGCCCGGGACCTCCCACAAATCCCCAGATTTTCTCTGCAGTCTGGAATGCAAAGGACAAGAAGATGGCTCTCTCTTCTCGCAGGTGAGCGGGGCTATTGGCCTGCGGCCCTGTAGGACTATTCCCACCCGTTTCATTTTTAATTTGCCTCCCAGCCTTCGCTGCGCTTGTTCGGGTGATGGTAGACAGCACCGCTGTCAGGTGCTTAGAAGCGCTGCTCCACCGCAATCCCCCACCAAAGGGTGGGCGGTATAGGCACATGGTGAGCCTTTATGGGATGCTCCTCCCGCACTATTGCCCCTTGCCCCTGTCTATCGGTGGGCCCTACGTTAGGTGGCCGCTGCCCTCCCTCACTCTTCCTTTTAGTTTTCGGGGGGCGTGAGTGTGTGTCTTGTACATTCTCCTTGTGCAGGGTGTGCGGCATTACCTCTGGCGCTGTTGCGTCATCATTGGTTCCTTTTGTCACGTGTGCGGCTTTGCGCTCTTCGGAGGGGGCGGGCCTTGCGGATGGCGCATTCCGCATCACTGTCTCCACGGCCGCCCCTCAAGGTATTCTTGGTGCCATTGTGCTTCTTCGCGCTGCGTGGCTGGCGCCTACCTACCGCGGTCCGTGAGTACCCCTGCGGGCTGTTGCTTAAATTTTTCTGTTATGTATGCATGTCGCTTACGGTGCCCTTTTGCTTATGTCTTACAGGCAGGTCAAACTCAATTGGTTTCTCCCGGCCCTGCCCCCTCTATTAGTTATTAAACTTATTGAGGCCTAGTGTGCTAATTCCTCCCACTTCCCTAGCAGGTTATTGGGGCATCCCGGGTTGCTTTTATAGCGTGAATCCCTATCGGCCGATTGTGCCGTTATAATCACCATATGGAGGCGTCTCAGGATAATGTGCTTGGGGTTCCTTCGGGACAAGCCCGGCTGTGTGTGGCGTGTGGGGTGTCCCCTACAAGTGTTGACAATGTGCGGGTCTGTGTACCTTGTGCCCAGCAGGTGCTTGCGCTGCAGCCTGGTTTACCGGCAGCTGGGCCTGAACCTCGTATGGCTTCGCCTACTCCCCCACGCTTACATCTGACTCCCAGTGAGCTGCATACCAGTGGGGAGTCCCAACCTGATGTGTCTACTAGACTGGCTAGTGTTGAAAAGTTGCTTGCTAATACTATAGGGCGTAAGGCCTCTGCTAAGAGGCGGCATTTGGCGCCTGATGTCACTATATTCTAAGTATGTCACACATCCCGCTTCAAGACATTCATTACACTTGGGTATACTGACCTGTAGATGGTGATCTTGCAGAGATGATAACAAAAAAAGGTCAGACCCTCCCAGCCCATAAATACCTGGGACCTCCCATTCATTGCCCAGTTTTCCATCTCTGCAGAGGCAAGCAAATCAGAAGATGATGTCTCCTCCTTGCAGGTAGCCGGGATCACTCCCGGCCACTTTTATTCTTCTATTTCTGCCTGGATCCCCTTGTTTAATATTCCCTGCCTCCCAGCCTAGGCTGCTGGTCCGGGCAAAGGTAGTTGGAACCCCTGGTGCTTAGGAGCCGTGAGAGCCCATAACAAGGGGTAGGCGGCTATCCGGGTTGGTGATCCCGGTTTGGGATGCCCCGTCCCTTGGCCCTTCCCTGGCATGGATTCCCCCTCTCCCAGGTACCCTTAGAGGGGGGGGGGGGGGCTCCCTTATGGATTCCTATCTTTCATGTGTGTGTGTGTGTTTTACATGTGTGTGTTTTACTTCACTGTCATGGCGCCGGAGGTCCCGCAGCGCCGGGCTCCGGCGCGCTAAGAGTGCTGCCCGCAATGGCGGCGGCGAGCCCATGAGGGCTTCTTCTCCTCCGGACAGAGGGGGGGGGGGCCGAGCGCTCGCGCGCACCTACGTACTGAGAGCGCGGCTTTTCATGTCCCGGCTTCTGGCCGGGAGGGGCGGGGCCGGGCGCGAGGCACGAACAGCTCCCTCCTCCTACTGCACACTGCGCGCGGTTACCTGCGGTACCGAAGGTCGGATGAGGGGCCTGATGGCCATCACTGTCATTTGTTATTGGCTTCTATACATATAACATGGTCTGAGTGTGTGCTTGTGTTCCAGGTGGACCATTGATCATATTAAAGGGGGGTTCTCCCAGTCCAGGTCCCTGGTTAAAATTTAGCTGGCTTAAAATCCTCCCACTCGGGACTTAAAGGGGCATCCCGGGTGGCATAATTGCGTAATTCCCCAAAAATATAAAGAGCATTGTACACATTTAATTGTATATACTATATATAGTACTAAAAAATCACCATATGGAGTCTTCCCCAGATACTGGGCTTGTGCCCTCCTCGGGGCAATCCAGGCTGTGTTTGGGGTGTGGGGTATCCCTTTTGGGGGATGATGTATTTCTATGTGTACCCTGTGCGCAGCGGGCTATTACGCGGCAGACCGGATCTCAGGCGTCTGGTTCTGCTCCGCCGGTCTCCTCCCCGTCTCCCCCTCGCCTGACACGTGCATGTGATGTGGTGATTAGCGGGGAGTCGCAATCAGGTGTGTGCCAGATTGGCCAATCTTGAAAAATTGTTTTCTAGTGCCGTCGCCAAAAAGGCCACGGCAAAGAGGAAACATTTGTATTCGGCTGCACAGGCCTTTGATAGGGAGGACTTTGACTCCCTGGATTGGTCTGATTGCTCCCCGCATGAGGAAGGGGAGCTGTATGAGGGGTCGGATGACTCCGACGATCAGCAGTTTGTGGGCGCTGATACCAAGCAGGGCCAGGGGGATTCCTCGGATACATCCAGGGTCCTGGCTCAGGTGTTTGAGGTCCTGGCTATTTTTCCCCCCGAGGCGGCTCCTCCGCTGAAGGGGGAGTTCTTTGAAGAGACGAAGCCCCACTTGGAATTTCCTTATCAAAAGCATTTTGATGGTATCATTCGCAAGGAATGGGAGAGGCCGACGCAGCTTCCGGGTGTCCCACCGGGTTGGGACAAGAAATATCCCTTTCCGACGGACTCGGTGAAGCACTGGTCGTCTCCCCCCGAGGTGGATGCTCCTGTTTTGGGGTTGTCCAGCTCCTCAGTCCTCCATTCTCCGGAGTGCACTACCCTCAAGGATGGTGAGGATAAACGCATTGACCAGATGGCTTGTCATGGTTTTGCCAGTGTTTGATCGGCCTTGCGGCCGGTTTGTGCTTCTGCGCTTGTACTGGTTGCTGCCAGGTCGGTTGTTAGAGGATTGTTGACCTCGTCCGGGCTTGACCCGGCTAGTGAGGAGTTTGCCGGCCTTAAGCGCTGTGAGTTATACTTATCCTTTGTACTGTCCGCCCTGGACGACACAGTGATGTGTAGCAGAGCTGCGGCTTGGTTACGCCAATGGGCGGCTGATTTTGTGTCCAAAAAGTCGCTCACGGCCCTTCCCTTTGTGGGGTTGCGGCTCTTTGGAGAAAAATTGGATTCGGTGGCAAAGGGAGGTAAGTTACCTCAGCGTAAGAAGCAGCGTCGCCCCTTTCGGGGGGCGGCTTCCTTCTCTCAGTCCTTTCGTGGGGCTAGAGTCGGCAGTGATTCCTGGCCAAGGGGCAGGGGTCGGGCCCGTCCAGGACACAGTTGTGGCTCCAAGCCTAGAGTCGCTGCCAAGCCAGCTCTGCAATGAGGGGGTGCCCTCACCCTTGTGGGTGGGGGGATGGCTGCTACTCTTCTCCCAGGTTTGGGTTCAAGAGGTCTCGGACAGGTGGATTCAGGAAGTGGTGTCTTCCGGTTACAAGCTGGAGTTCGAGTTCCAGCCCCTCCCAGATTCTTCAGTTCTCGGGTGCCGTCAGATCCTCTGGCCGCCCAGGGGCTTCGGGTGGCAGTAGCAAGTCTCTTGGACATGGCTGTCATCTGCCCGGTGCCCCACTCAGACCGGGGCCTGGGCTTCTATTACAATTTGTTCACTGTGCCCAAGAAGGACGAATCCGTTCGTCCCATTCTGGATCTGAAGTTGCTCAACAGGTTTGTTCGTCCCCGGAAGTTCTGTATGGAAACTCTGCGCTCAGCCATCCACTCACTTCGTCAGGGGGACTTCATGACGTCCATAGACATCAAAGATGCTTACCTGCATATTCCAATATTTCCGGCACACCAGAGATTCCTCAGGTTTGTCGTGGACAATCGACATTTTCAGTTTGTGGCTCTTCCGTTTGGCCTTACCTCGGCTCCAAGGGTTTTTACCAAGGTGTTGGCAGGAGTGATGGCCATCCTCAGAACCATTATATTGATTGGTGTGAGGTCAGGGCCTTGCCTTGCAGGGCGTTTTCTATCCCTAGGGTTTTGGAATTTCTGCAACATGGTCTGGACCAAGGTTTGCAGGTTTCTGCCCTGGCGGTTTTCTTTCAAAAGTCTTTTGCCCTTCATCCTCTGGTTAAGACCTTTTTCCAGGGGGTTACGCATGTGCGGCCTCCTAGGAAGCCTTTGCTCCCAGTTTGGGATTTGAATTTGGTTTTGTCTGCCTTGCAGGGTCCTCATTTTGAACCTTTGCAGGATATTGCACTTCTACGCTTACTCACAAGGTTGTTTTTCTGGTTGCCATCACCTCAGTTCGACGTGTTTCGGAGTTGGCAGCCTTGTCTATTAAGGCTCCTTACTTTGAGAGGCATCAGGACAAGGTTGTTTTCCGCTTCAAACCAGATTTCCTTCCTAAGGTGGTCTCGGCTTTTCATTTGAATCAGGATATTGTTCTTCCCTCCTTGTGTCCTAAGCCCAGCAATGACAAGGAGAGGGTTTTGCATTCTTTGGATGTGGTTCGCTGTGTGAAGTACTATTTGGTGGCTACTTCTCCTTTTCGTAGGACTGACGCCCTTTTTGTGGTGCCCTCTGGGCCTAGGAAGGGTTTGGCTCCTGCCAAGTCTTCCATTAGTAAGTGGATTCGCCAGGCCATTGTTGGGGTCTATTCTGCCAAGGGGAAGGTTCCCCCTTTTCGTGTTACTGCTCATTCTACTCGTGCTGTTGGGGCGTCCTGGGCCTTCCAGCACCAGGCTTCTGTTGAGCAGGTGTGTAAGGCTGCTACTTGGTCTTCGGTTCACACTTTTTCCAAGTTTTACAAGGTTGATGTTCGGGCCTCGGCGGATGCTGTTTTTGGCCGCAAAGTTCTGCAAGCTGCAGTGGTTTAAGTTTGTGCCTTGTTTTTTGGATCCCCGCCCTTTATGGACACTGCTATTGGATGTCCCAAGTGTAATGAATGTCTTGAAGCGGGGTGTGTGACATACTTAGAATAATACCATTTTGTGAATACTCACCTGTAAAATGGGTATTATAAGTATGTCACACACCCCGCTTCATCCTGCCCTTTTGTATTCTGGATCCTTTATATGGTGAACCTTTGTTAGTTTCAATTGGCTTATGGGTAATGAATGGGACGTCCCAGGTATTTATGGGCCGGGAGGGTCTGACCTTTTTTTGTTATCATCTCTGCAAGATCGCCATCTACAGGTCAGTATACCCAAGTGTAATGAATGTCTTGAAGCGGGGTGTGTGACATACTTATAATACCCATTTTACAGGTGAGTATTCACAAAATTGTATTTTTTCCCATGGAGTCTGAAGAGTTCTTTGATCTGTCTGGTAATACCCCCCTGGAAGAGGGGGAATTGTTCTCTGATTCAGAGTCCTCAGATGAGCGGCCCAGGGATTACGCTGATTCTGGCTCTGATCCCTGGGCCCCGGATGATACTGATAGGCTTTTGGCTCAGATTTTTGAACTGCTTGCTATCTCTCCCCCGGCCGCGGCTCCTAAGCAGCAGGTGGAATTGTTTCATATTGCTAAGCAACACTTAGAGTTCCCTGAACAATCTCACTTTAATAATCTCGTGCTTAAAGAATGGGAGCATCCTAGCAGCCTTCCCGGGGTCCCTAAGAGTTGGGATGAGAGGTATCCCTTTCCTGCTAATGTGGTTAAAGGCTGGTCATCCCCTCCCGAAGTGGATGCCCCAATTCTAGGTTTGTCTAACACCTCTGTTATGCATTCCCCTGACTCTACTACCTTGAAGGATAGTGAGGACCGGCGTATTGATCAGCTGGCTTCCCATGCCTTTGCCTGTGTGGGGACGGTGCTGCGCCCGGTTTGTGCCTCTGCCATTACAGCTGTGGCTATTAGGACTCTGCTTAAACGTGTCCTGGATGGGGCTCCTGATGATGTTTATAGTGAAGAGTATAATGCACTTTCGCGTTGTGAGGTATTTGTGGCTTATGTCCTCTCTGCCTTGGATGATACCATTAGGATGTGTGGCAGAGCCTCTGCCTTGGTGGTGGCTATACGCGCTCGGTTTGGCTGCGCCAGTGGGCAGCTGACAACGCTGCCAAAAAGGCTCTCACGGGTCTTTCCTTCAAAGGACTACGCCTATTTGGGGAACGCCTTGACCTGTTTGCTAAGGGATGTAGGTTACCTCAGCGCAGAAGACAGTTCTGGCCCCTTTCGGGACTCGGGCTCCTTTCCTTCCCCCTACCGTGGATCCAGAATGGGGAGAGGGGCCTCCTTTACTGGGGCCCGAGGAGATTTCTAGGGTAGGGGTAGAGAACGCGGCCGCCCTGGCCTATCCTGGGGATCCAAACCTAAGCCTTCTCCCAAGCCCCCTCAGGCATGAAGGGGCGCCCTCACCCATCCGGGTGGGGGGCGGCTTCAGCTCTTTGCTCACGTCTGGAGGCTTCATGTGGGGCAAGGGGTTTTATTCCAATCTTTTCACTGTACCCAAGAGAGATGGGTCAGTCAGGCCCATCCTGGATTTGAAGATCCTCAACAAATTTGTCAGATGCAGGCGCTTTCGCATGGAAACTCTGCGCTCTGCTATCAGTTCCCTGCGTCCATGGGACTTCATGACCTCTGTGGAACATCAAGGATGCTTACCTTCATATTCCCATCTTCCCTGGTCATCAAAGATTCCTCAGGTTCGCCCTGAGGGATCAGCACTACCAATTTGTGGCATTGCCCTTCGGTCTCACTTCGGCTCCCAGGGTGTTCACCAAGGTGTTGGCGGGGGTGCTGGCTCTGCTCAGGGCATTCGCATTCTGCCCTATTTAGACGACATTCTCATCACTTCTCAGTCTCTCCAACAGGCAGAGCTGGATACTCAACAAGTAGTGTCCACCCTGGAATCATTCGGCTGGGTGATCAATCACCCCAAATCTTCCCTGTCTCCCTCCTTGGTGACGCCATTTCTGGGCATGAATCTGGATACAGTTCAGGCAAGGATCTTTCTTCCTCAGCAGAAGGTGGACAGTCTGCTAGCGCAGGTTCAGTTTCTTCTATCTTGCCCTCATCCCTCCATCAGGCAGGGAAGGCAGCTGGTGGGCCTGATGGTGTCGTGCTTCGAGGCGGTTCCTTATGCCCAGTTTCACATGAGGCCTCGGCAACTCCACCATTTGTCAGTATGGGACAAGGATCCTGCGTCCCTGGACCAGGTCCTTGTTCTGTCCCCCCCAGCCAGGCGGTCCCACTCGTGGTAGCTGGACTCCAGGAACCTGTTGGCGGGCAGATCCTTTCTGGCCCCCTGCTGGGAGACGGTCACCACGGATGCCAGTCTGACGGGTTGGGGGGCTTCTGGAAGTCCCTACAATTCCAAGGGCGGCGGGGCCCCTTGGAGGCCCACACCCCTATCAACATTCTGGAACTTAGGGCGATCAGGTTGGTTCTGACCCACTTGACCCAACACCTTCGGAGCCGGCCTGTTCAGGTACGCTCGGACAACCAGAGGTTGCCTACATCAATCATCAGGGAGTACCCAGAGCAAGGGGGCCCTCAAGGAAGTTTCTCTGATCCTGTCCTGGGCGGAGGACAATATTCTCTGCATCTCAGCTGTGTACATTCCGGGGGTGGAGAATCTGCAGGCAGACTCTCTGAGCAGAGGGACCTCTCGCCTGGGAGAGTGGTCCCTCAGCGACAGGGTGTTTTACTCTCTGTGTCACCGGTGGGGTCAGCCAGATGTCACAATCACAAGCTCCCAGTCTTTGTCTCCCTGTCCCAGGATCCTCTGGCCTTGGCCACAGATGCTCTAGCAATGTCATGGCGGGACTTTCAGCTTCTGTATGTCTTTCCCCCTGTTGGGCAGGGTTCTGCGCAAGATAGCTCAGGAAGGGGTGCCAGCAATCCTGGTGGCTCCCTGTTGGCCAAGAAGAGTGTGGTTCGCAGACATAGTGCAGCTGGCAGTAGATCAGTACACTCTGCCCAGGGTTCCAGACCTACTCACTCAGGGACATTTATGCCACCCCAATTTACAAACTCTGGCTTTGACGGCTTTGCTGCTGAAACCTCCATCTTGATGGAAAAGGGGCTGTCTGCCTCTGTGGTTGACACCCTGATTAGGGCTAGGAAAAAGTCTTCTTCTGCCATTTACTACAGGGTTTGACGTGCCTACATTGACTGGTGTGAGGCTAGGTCTCTCCTCTGTCGTGTGTTCTCTGTCCCCAGGATCCTGGAGTTCCTTCAACATGGTTTGGATCTGGGGCTTCAGCTCAGTACTCTGAAGGGCCATGTCTCGGCCCTGGCTGTTTTCTTCCAAAGGCCTTTTGCTCAGCATTCTCTGGTTAAGACCTTCTTCCAGGGGGTTACTCATGGGCATCCTCCTCGTAAGCCTCTATTACCTGTTTGGGACTTGAACTTGGTCCTTTCTGCTCTGCAGGGTGCTCCCTTTGAGCCTGTGCAGGAGGCTGCATTGGCCATTCTTACCCTCAAGGTTGTCGTATTCCAAGTATGCAGCACGCCATCTGGCCCGCCCCCTCCGGAGATAATCAACGCCATCTTGCTGGCTGCTATCGAGTGTGAGCTGCGGTTCTGTGAGTGCCCTCCGCGGGCTTTATGATTGCCACTGTTATGCTTATAACATTGTACATTGTCTTATAATGTATTATACATGCCATATTATGTCTTTCAGGCTGGGACAACCTATTTAGAGGTTTCTCCCGGTCCTGGGCCCTAGGTTATACCCTTCCTAAATTGGGGGCTTAATTGTAAATCCTCCCACTAGCGGACATTTAAGGGGCATCCCGGGTAGCTGCAAAGCGTAATTCCCATTGGTCATTGCGACTACTAATTGACCATATGGTGGCTTCTCAGGATATTGTGCTCGGGGTCCCCTCGGGGCAAGCCCGGCTATGTGTGGTGTGTGTGGGGCATCCCTTGTGGGCGATGTGCGGGTTTGTGTACCCTGCGCCCAGCAAGCGCTTGCGCAGCAATCTGGGACCCTTGTGTCTGGGTCGGCACCCTCAGTCTCATACCCCACACCCCCGCGCCTGGTTATGACCCCTAGTGACATTAAAGTGGACCAACACCCTCCACTGATCGGCCCGGGAATCTATAAGATTCCCGGACCAATCAGTCCCCTGACTGCGGGGGGGGGGGTGCCCCGCTGTGTGAAACCCCCCCAGAAACCTCTAAATCCCTACCTGCTCCTCAATCCAGCGGCTCCTCCACCTTGATCGGGGTGCCCCACCGAAGTGGACCTAAACCCAGGATAGTCAAAATCCTGGGTGTTGGTCCACTTTAACACTAGCGGGGAGTCGCAATCTGATGTTTCCGCCAGACTGTCCAATATTGAGAGACTGATTGCTAGCTCTGCAGCCCGTAAGGCTCCAGCTAAAAGACGGCACTTGGCGCCTTGATTTGTCTGACTATACTCCTCTCGAAGAAGGGGAATTATTTTCAGATTCGGATCTCTCTGACGATCAGCATTGCCTTGGCGCTGATGCCGGCTCAGAGCATTGGGATGCTGACGACACCCATAGACTTCTGACTCAAATTTTAGAAATACTTGCCATTTCCCCTCCAACAGCTTCACCTAAGCAGCAGGGGAATTGTATGGTACCGCAAAACCACGTTTTGGAATTCCCCGAACAGACGCATTTTAATAATCTGATTCTCAAGGAATGGGAACGGCCTAGCCTGCTTCCTGGTATCCCTAAGGGGTGGGATAGGCGCTATCCCTTCCCCTCGGATGTGGTCAAATGTTGGCCACCTCCCCCAAGGTAGATGCCCCCGTCTTGGGGCTGTCTAATACTTCTGTTGTGCATTCCCCAGATTCCACTACCTTGAAGGATAGTGAGGACCGGCGTATTGACCACCTGGCCTCCCACGCCTTTGCTTTGTGTGGGTTCGGCCTTGTGCCCGGTTTGTGCTTCCGCCATTAAGGCCGTGGCTATTAGGACCTTGGTCAGGGGCCTTCTGGACGGCTCCCATAAGGATCCTTCTAGTGCTGAATTTAGCGCCTTGTCACAATGTGAGCTGTTCATCTCCTATGTTCTCTCTGCCTTAGATGACACCATTCGGATGTGTAGCAGGAACTCGGCCTTGGTTGTCTCTATCCGCCGCTCGGTCTGGTTGCGCCAGTGGGCAGCTGACAATGCTGCCAAGAAGGCTCTCACGGGGCTTTCGTTTAAAGGGTTGCGCCTGTTTGCTGATCGTTTGGACCTTTTTGCTAAGGGAGGTAAGTTACCCCAACGCAAAAGGCAGCCGCGACCCTTTCGGGGTTCAGGGTCCTTCACTCCCTCCTTTCATGGGCCTAGGTCAGGCAGGGGGTTATCCTTTGCGGGGAAAAGGGGAGATTTCTGGGGCAAGGGCAAAGGCCGTGCCCGACCCGGACCCTCCTGGGGTGTCAAGCCCAAATCCACTGCCAAGCCTGCTCAGCAATGAGGGGGCCCCCTTACCCTTGCGGGTGGGGGGACGGCTGCGGCTCTTCGCTCAGGTCTGGGCTCAACAAGTCTCGGACAATTGGATTCTGGAGGTTGTTTCCTCTGGATACAAGCTGGAGTTTGCGGATTGGCCTCCTTCCAGATTCCTCAGGTCACGGGTTCCTACGGACCCTCGGGCAGCTCAGGGCCTGTTGTTGGCGGTACAAAACCTTCTGGCCATGGGGGTCGTTTGTCAGGTCCCCCCGGGGGAGAGAGGTCAATGTTACTATTCCAATCTCTTTACAGTGCCCAAAAAGGATGGTTCCATCAGACCCATTCTGGACCTAAAACTTTTCAACAGGTTCATCAGGACCAAACATTTTTGCATAGAAACGCTGCGCTCTGCCATCCGCTCCCTGCGCCAGGGGGACTTTATGACTTCAATAGACATCTTGGATGCTTACCTTCATGTGCCGGTCCTCCCAGGGCACCAGCGGTTCCTCAGGTTTGCGGTAGGGGAACAACACTACTAATTTGTGGCACTTCCCTTCGGGCTAACCTCTGCCCCCAGAGTGTTCACCAAGGTGTTGGCAGGCGTGATGGCCTTTCTCAGAGCCCAGGGTATTCGCATTCTTCCTTATCTGGACGACCTCCTCATTACGTCCCCTTCACTCCAACAGGCATAATTGGACACCCGGACGGTGGTTGTGACCCTGGAAGGGTTCGGGTGGGTGATCAATTACCCCAAATCCTCACTTTCCCCGTCCCGGGTGACCGCCTTCCTGGGAATGACTCTGGATACTATTCAGGCCGGGATTTTCCTCCCTCAGCGGAAGGTGGACTGTCTTCAAGCTCTGATTCAATTCTAGCTGTCCAGCCCTCACCCATCCATCCGGCAAGGGATGCAGCTGGTGGGACAGATGGTGGCCTGCTTCGAGGCAGTTCCCTATGCTCAATTTCACATGAGGCCTCTTCAGCTCCATCTTCTGTCAGCCTGGGACAAGTGTCCCCTGTCTCTGGATCAGGCCTTTGTTCTGTCTCCTCTGGTCCGGCGGTCCCTCCTGTGGTGGCTGGACTTGAGGAATCTTCTAGGGGGCAGATCATTTCTGACACCGTGCTGGGAGACTGTCACTACGGATGCCAGTCTGTCAGGTTGAGGGGGCTACTGGAGAGCCCACCAATGCCAGGGGTTGTGGGGTCCTCAGGAGGCTCACGCCCCCATCAATGTTCTGGAGCTGTGGGCGGTTCGGTTGGTGCTGGCACAGCTGATGCCTCACCTACAGGGCCTGCCAGTTCAGGTTCGCTCTGACAACTGGACTGCGGTCGCTTACATCTATCATCAGGGAGGGACTCGGAGCAAGAGTGCCCTCAGGGAAGTGTCGTTGATTCTGTCTTGGGATGAGGACAATGTCCCGTGCATCTCTGCACTTTACATTCCGGGAGCAGAGAATCTGGAAGCGGATTCCCTGAGCAGGGGGACCTCTCGCTGAGGAGAATGGTCCCTCAACAGCGAGGTCTTCCTATCCCTCTGTCGCAGGTGGGGGATGCTGGATGTGGATCTGTTTGCTTCTCGTCACAAGCTTCCAGCATTTGTCTCACTGTCCCAGGATCCTCTGGCTCTGGCGGTGGATGCCATGTCTCTGTCCTGGCAGGGGTTCGGTCTCCTGTACCTCTTTCCTCCGTTTCCCCTTCTGGGCAGTGTTCTACGCAAACTGATTCAAGAAGTAGTGCCAGCTGTTCTGGTGGCTAAGGCAGGTGTGGTTCGCAGACGTTGTGCAGCTGGCGGTCGATCAGTGCCCTCTGCCCCTGGGTCCGGATATTCTCACTCAAGGACGGCTCTGTTACCCCAATTTACAAATGCTGGCTTTGACGGCATGGCTGCTGAAACCTCCATCCTAAAGCAAAAGGGTCTGTCTGATGCGGTTGTTCAGACTCTGGTCAGGGCTAGGAAGAAATCCTTTCTACCATCTACTACAGGACCTGGCGGACCTACATTGACTGGTGTGAGGCTAGGGCCTTTCCCTGTCGGGTGTTCTCCATTCCTAGGATACTGGAGTTCCTTCAACATGGTTTGGATATGGGTTTTCAGCTCAGCACTCAGAAGGGGCATACTTCCGCCTTGGCGGTTTTCTTCCAGAGGTTTTTTCGCTCTTCATCCTTTGGTCAAGACTTTCTTCCAGGGGGTCACTCATGTGCGCCCTCCCTGCAAACCCGTGTTACCGGTTTGGGATCTGCCCTTCAGGGTCCTCCATTTGAGCCTGTGCATGAGGCTGCACTGTCTATTCTCACCTTGAAAGTTGCCTTCTTGGTGGCTATCACTTCTGTCCGGCGTGTTTCTGAGTTGGCGGCTTTGTCCATTCAGGCCCCCTACTTTGAGAGTCATCAGGACAAGGTGGTTTTCCGCTTTAAACCAGGCTTCTTGCCTAAGGTTGTCTCTGCCTTTCATCTCAATCAGGACTTTGTGCTTCCTTCCTTGTGCCCTAATCCTGGTAATGACAAGGAGAGGGCCTTGCATTCTCTGGACGTTGTCAGGAACTTGAAGTACTACCTGGTGGCTACAGCGCCTTTCAGGAAGACGGACGCCTTGTTTGTGGTACCCTCTGGTCCTAGGAAGGGTTTGGCGCCGGTCATGTCTACTATTAGGAAATGGATTCGTCAGGCCATTTTTAGGGCCTATTCTGCTAAATGGAGGGATCCTCCTTTCCGAGTCACTGCTCATTCTACCCATGCTGTTGGGGCCTCCTGGGCCTTTCAGCACCAGGCTTCTGTTGAACAAGTTTGTAAGGCTGCTACTTGGTCTTTTGTTCATACCTTTTTCAAGTTTTACAAGGTTGATGTTCGGGCCTCAGTGGATGCTGTTTTTGGCCGCAAAGTTCTGCAGGCGGCAGTGATTTGAACTGCGCATTGTTGCCTTTTGGGATCCCCACCCGTTGTTGGACACTGCTATTGGATGTCCCAGACGTAATGAATCATTACTGGAGCAGGGCGTGCTGCATACTTGGAATAATACCATTCTGTGAATACTCACCTTGTAGAATGGGTATTATAAGTATGCAGCATGCCCTGCTCCATCCCACCCTGAGTTTTTGTTCTTGGATCCTCTATATGGTGAATGTTTTCTTGTTAATATTGTTAATCTTGTTATTGGATTCTCCTGGTTCCCTTACTGCTTTTTTATACTGGGGAATTTAGTGGGAGGTCCCGGGTATATAAGGACTGGGAGGGGCCTCTTTTTTGCCATCTCTGCAGTAAAGCGCCCTCTTGTGGACTATATCCCAGACGTAATGAATCATTACTGCAGCATGGCGTGCTGCATACTTATAATACCCATTCTACAAGGTGAGTATTCACAGAATGGTATTTTTGGTGGCTATCACTTCTGTTAGGCTTGTTTCTGAGTTGGCGGCACTTTCCATCCAGCGAGCTTTGAGAGCTTTAAGCCAGATTTTCTGCCTAAGGTTGTGTCTGCCTTTCATCTTAATCAGGACATTGTGTTACCTTCCTTGTGCCCTAATCCTAGTAACACTAAGGAGAGGGTTTTGCATTCCTTGGATGTGGTCAGGAATCTGAAGTTCTGTCTGGTGGCTGCTGCACCTTTTAGGAAAACTGATGCTCTTTTTGTGGTCCCTTCTGGCCCTACGAAGGGTTTGGCTCCTGCTAAATCTACTATCAGCAAATGGATCCGTCAGGCTGTGATTCAGGCCTACACTGCTAAGGGGAAGAATCCTCCCTTCCGCTTGTGCTATTGGTGCCTCTTGGGCTTTTCAGCACCAGGCTTCTGTTGAACAGGTTTGCAAGGCCGCTACTTGGTCTTCTGTTCATACCTTTTCCAAGTTTTACAAGGTTGAAGTTCGGGCCTCAGCTGATGCTGTTTTTGGCCGCAAAGTTCTGCAGGCAGCAGTGATCTGAACTGCCCGTTGTTGCCTTTTTGAGGATCCCACCCTACTTTATGGACACTGCTATTGGATGTCCCAGACATAATGAATCTTCTGGAGCAGGACGTACTGTATACTAAGAATAATACAATTCTGTGATTACTCACCTGTAGAATTGGTATTATGAGTATACAGTACGTCCTGCTCCACTCCACCCTTGGTTTTCATTGTTCTTGGATCCCCTGTATGGTGATTATTATCATTGTTGGTTAGTTATTGGTTCTGTTATCATTCTCCCGGGTTCTTGTTAGCTGCTTTTCAATTCTGGGGATTTGTGGGAGGTCCCGGGTATTTGAGGGGCCGGGAGGAGCCAATTTCGCGGTCTCTGCAGTCCAGCGCCATCTGGCAGAGTAATACCCAGACATAATGAGTCTTCTGGAGCAGGACGTACTGTATACTCATAATACCAATTCTACAGGTGAGTAATCACAGAATTGTATTTATTCTAAGTATACAGTACGTCCTGCTCCAGATATAATACTTACACTTGGGTTATCCTCCGCCAGATGGCGCTGTGCACTGCAGACATGCAAAAACAGGCTCCTCCCAGCCCTTCATATACCCAGGGACCTCCCACAAATCCCCAGATTTCTCTGCAGTGCTGACTGCGAAGACATGAAGTATCACTCTCTCTCAAGTGAGCGGGGCTATTATAGCCTGCGGCCCTGTTGGACTATTCCCACCCGTCCTTCCTGTGATGTGCCTCCCAGCCTGGGCTGCGCTGGTCGGGTGAAGGTAGGCAGCACCATGCGTGCTTAACGGAGCCATGCTCCACCGCATGGTGTCAGAGCCGCGCTGCTTGCTCTTTTTATTTTGGCCCCCGCCGTCTTTGCCTTCTCATTTTTTTATTAAAATTTACTGTGCTGGGTGGTGGTGTCGTCAGACTACGAGTATCCACTAGCAGATGCTTTTACTAGCATATCCTATGCTTGGCTTGTCAAGCCAGGACGGCTGCCTCAGAGCTTCGCGCTCTTTGGGGGAGGCGGGGGCCGCGCGTGTTTGCGGTCCTTCTCCTCCCCAGGTCTGTAAGTGCCCTCGCGGGTGATTTCATCATTTGCAATTTTTCTGCTGCACATGGCCCTGACACCTCTTATTCCCTTTCTGTCTTTCAGACGTCAATGACTCCGGTGGCTTCTCCCGGCCTAACATAAATTGTAGCGGGCTTACTAAAAATTCTCCCACATTCCTAGCGGGTCCTTGGGACATCCAGGGTTGCCTATTGCATAAATCCCTACTGGCATATATTGCATTGATAATCACCATATGGAGGCATCTCAGAATTATGTGACCGGGGTCCCTCCGGGACAAGACCGGCTGTGTACAGCGTGTGGACAACCCCATGCTGAAGGTGAGCTGTTCTCTGACTTAGGCTCATCTGACGAGGGGCCGAGGAGTCGTGATGATACGGGCCCTGGTTCCTGGGGCCTGTGTGACACCCATGAATTACTGATAAAGATCTTCGAGGTCTTGTCTATCTCTCTCCCTGGTGAGGCTCCCAGGCCTAGAAGGGAGAGTTTCCATACAGCAACGCCGCGCTTGGAATTTCTGGAGCAGGATCACTTCCAGGCTCTTGTACTCAAAGAATGGGAATGCCCTAATACACTTCCAGGGGACTGGGATTGGAAATACCCTTTTCCCCCTGATGTGGTTGACTGTTGGTCATCACCTCTTGTGGTGGATGCACCGATCATTGGGGTTCTTAACCCCCCCTTTATTGCTGCCCCTACTTATCGTACCCTTCGGGATGCTGAGGACCGGTGCATTGATAGGCTGGCTTCCCATGCCTTTTCTTGTGCAGGGACGGCTCTGCGCCCGGTCTGTGCCGCGGCCATTGCTGCAGTGGCCGCTAGGACCCTCATCAGAAAGATGATTGATCATCAACCTGAGGATCTCCCCTGGAAGGTGTTTAATGCACTCTCCAGTTGTGATGTATTTGTAAGGTTTATCCTTTTAGCGCTGGATGACACCATTAGGATGTGCGCAAGAACTTCCGCCCTTGTGGTAGCTATACGCCGCTTGGTCTGGCTGCGACAGTGGGGTGTTGACGATGCTACAAAAAAGACTCTTACTGGGCTTCCCTTTAGAGGGTGACGCCTATTCGGGGCCCATCTGGACCTGTTTGGGAAAAAGGGCAAAACACCCCACCGCAGAAGGGTGTCTTCCCCCCCCCATGTTAGTGTTAAACCCGAACCAGGGGTGTCCTTCCAGCTTTTTGGTGCAGATTCCTGCCCCAGGAGTGGCAGACAACACCCTGGCCCCTCCGGCAGGACTAAGTCCAAATCTTTCACCAAAACCCCCCAAGCATGATGGGGCGCCCTCACCCGTCTGGGCGAGGGGATGGCCGCAGCACCTTGCTCCTATCAGGAGGCGTCATGCCTCGTTCTAGTGGATTCAGGAGGAAGTTTCCTCTGGATGCAGGATGGTGTTTGCTGGGTGGCCCCTTCCCGAGATTGTCAGGATGCTTCTGGTCCCTGTCTCTCTTCAGGTGTTGGCACAGGCCACGCGCGGCCTGCGAGGTCTGGGGTCACTTGCAGGTTGCCCTTAACAGGCAGAGGCAGGGGCCTCTACACCAACCTTTCCACATTCCCCCAAAAGGATGAGGTACTCTGCCCATTCTGGCCTTCCATAGGTGCGGCAATTTACATTCACAGGCGGTTTCATGCATGGTTTCTCTGAGTTGGGCCGCCAGTGCCCTGTGTCCAGGGACCTCTTGCCGTCTGTGGAGATCTAAGATGCTTATTTCATTGCCACTGTGTCTTCTGGGCACCGAGGATTGATCTTTTTGATGAACGTTATTCCCTGGAGGAGGGGGAGCTTTTCTCGGGCTCTGACTCATCTGGGGACCAGCAGGTGGGCCGCGACAGTGACCCTGGGTCTGAGTCTGAGGATTCCTGGTTTCCCGAGGACACCGCTAATCTGTTGTCTCATATTTTTGAGGTTTTACACATTGCCCCCCCTGAGGTGGCTAAGAGGAAGCAGGGTGAGCTTTTTCATACCATTAAGCAGCGTCTGGAGTTCCCTGAGCAGAGTCATTTCACTAATATGGTGCTCAAGGAGTGGGAATGTCCTAGTAGATTGCCCGCGGTGCCTAAAGGTTTGGATAAGAAGTATCCCTTTCCTGCTGATTTGGTTAAGCGGTTGTCGGGTCCCCCCGAGGTAGATGCGCCCGTTCTTGGATTGTCCAACACTTCTGTTATGCCTTCCCCTGACACTACTAGACTGCGGGACAGCGAGGACCGGCGTATGGATCAGCTGGCCTGCCATGCCTTTGTCTTTGAGGGGGCTGGTTTGCGTCTATCCTGTGCCACTGCCCAAACTGCTATTGCTCTTAAGAGACTGATTAATCGTCTCCTTGCTGGCGCTACAGCTGGAAGGGATGAGTATAGGACCCTTTTGCTGTGCTCTGATTTTGTTGCCTTTATTCTTACTGCCATGGATGATGTAGTACGGCTGAGTAGTAGGGCCTCTGCCCTCTTGGTGGCTATGCACCGCTCTGTTTGGTTGCGTCAGTGGGCAGCTGACGCTGTTGCTAAGAAGGCTCTCACTGGACTCCCCTTTGTGGGGCTGCGGCTCTTTGAGCGCCTGGATGTTTTAGCCAAGGATGGTAGGCTGCCTTAGCGTAGAAGGCAGCCTCTGCCTTTTTGGGGGACATCTGCTTCAGTCTCCTCCTTTGTACCCCCAGAGGAGGTCGAGGGTCCCTCTTTTCAGGTCCCCCCAGGGGGTCTTGGGGCCATGGCAGATCCTGTGGTCGGCCCGGTCTCTCATGGGACCCCAAGCCCAAACCTTCTCCCAAGGGACGGCTTTGGCTCTTTGCTCACATCTGGAGACTCTGCGTCTCAGACCGGTGAATTCAGGAGGTGGTGTCCTCTGGTTACAAGATAGATAGAGTTTGCAGCCTGTCCGCCCCCCAGATTCATCAGATCCCGGATGCCTCATAACCCTCTGTCAGCTCAGGGGTTGCGCCTTGCAGTTCGACATCTGCTGGAGTCAGGAGTCATTTGCCCGGTGCCTTCCCAGGAACAGGGTCAGGGTTTCTACTCCAATTTGTTCACGGTCCCCAAAAAGGACGGGTCCCTGAGGCCAGTCCTGGACTTAAAGGGTCTCAACAGGTTTGTCAGGTTCAAGCACTTTCGCATGGAGACTCTTCGTTCGGCTGTCAGTTCCCTTCGCCCGGGCGACTTCATGACCTCCGTGGACATCAAGGATGCTTATCTTCATGTGCCAGTCTTCCTGGGTCATCAGAGATTTCTCAGGTTTGCTCTAGAGGATCAGCATTACCAGTTTGTGGCCTTATCTTTCGGTATCACCTCTGCACCTCGGGTGTTCACCAAGGTGCTGGCGGGCGTGATGGCTCTGCTGCGGCATCAGGGCATTTGCATCCTTCCTTACCTGGACGACATTCTGATTGCGGCTCAGTCTCTTCGGCAGGCCGAGAGGGATACTCAGGTGGTGACCTCCACTCTCGAGTCCTTCGGCTGGGTGATAAACTATCCCAAGTCTTCACTGTCTCTGTCTTTGGTGAGGTCCTTTCTGGGCATGACTCTGGATACCTCTCAGGTCAAGGTTTTCCTGCCCCAGCTTAAAGTGGAGGGCCTTCAGAAGCAGGCTCGGGCTCTGCTCTTGTGTCCCCATCCCTCCATCCGGCAGGGGATGGAGTTAGTGGGTCTGATGGTGTCCTGCTTCGAGGCGGTTCCCTTTGCTCAGTTTCACATGAGGCCTCTTCAGTTGCACCTTCTATCTGTTTGGATCGGGAGTTTGCTCTGTCCCCCCTGGCCAGACAGTCCCTCTTGTGGTGGCTGAACTCAAGGAACCTTCTAGTGGGCAGGACTTTTCTGCCCCAGCGTTGGGAGACTGTCACCACAGATGCCAGTCTGACAGGTTGGGGAGGCTTTTGGAAGTCTCTGAAGTTTCAGGGTCAATGGGCCCCCCAGGAGGCCCATGCTCCCATCAATGTTCTGGAACTGAGGGTGATCAGGCTGGTTCTTGCTCAGCTGACCTCACACCTTCGGAGTCGGGCTATTCAGATCCGCTTGGACAAGCAGACGGCAGTTGCCTACATCAATCATCATAGAGGGACTCGGAGCAAGCAAGCCCTCAAGGAAGTGTCCCTGATACTGTCTTGGGTGGAAGAGAATGTGCCTTGCATCTCGGCGATTTACATTCCGGGGGTGGAGAACCTTGAGGCAGACTCCCTGAGCAGGGGGATGTCTCGGCTGGGGGAATGGTCTCTCAGCAACAAGATATTTCACTTCCTGTGTCACCGGTGGGGTCTTCTGGATGTGGACCTGTTTGCATCCCGCCACAATCACAAGCTTCCCAGGTTTGTCTCCCTGTCACAGGACCCTCTGGCCATCGCCACGGATGCGCTAGCAATGCCTTGGACGGAGTTTCGGCTCTTCTATGTGTTCCCTCCATTCCCTCTGCTGGGCAGGGTGCTGCGCAGGATAGCCCAGGAAGGAGTACCAGCCATTCTGGTGGCCCCCTGCTGGCCAAGGAGGGTGTGGTTCGCAGATGTCGTGCAATTGGCAGTGGATCAGTATGTCCTGCCCAAGGATCCAGATCTGCTCACTCAGGGACGGCTGTGCCATCCCAATTTACAAACGCTGGCTTTAACGGCTTGGCTGCTGAAACCTCCATCTTGGCCTCTGTTGTTGATACCATGATTAGGGCTAGGAAGAAGTCCTCATCCTTTATCTACTATAGGATCTGGCATGCTTACATTGCCTGGTGTGAGACTAGGTATCTGCCTTGTAGGGTGTTTTCTATTCTCAGGATTCTGGATTTTTTGCAACATGGCTTGGATTCGGGCTTTCAACTTAGTACCCTCAAGGGACAGGTGTCAGCCCTGGCAATTTTCTTCCAAAGGTCTTTTGCCAATCACCGGTTGGTCAAGACTTTCTTTCAGGGAGTTACTCATGTGCGTCCACCACGTAAACCTATGCTACCGGTTTGGGATCTAAATTTGGTGTTGTCTGCTCTGCAGGGCCCTCCTTTTGAGCCTATCAGTGGGGCTGCCTTGCCCATTATGACTGTTAAGGTGGCCTTCCTGGTGGCCATTACCTCGGTTAGGTGAGTCTCTGAGCTGGCTGCTCTTTCCATCAAACCTCCTTATTTTGAGCAGCATCAGGTGGTTTCGGCTTAAGCCGGATTTCTTGCCTAAGGTTGTGTCTGTTTTTCATCTCAATCAGGACATTGTTTTGCCTTTTCTGTGTCCTAATCCTGCTAATTCCAAGGAGCGGACGCTTCATTCTCTGGATGTTGTCAGGGCCCTGAAGTTTTATTTGGATGCTACTGAGCCTTTCAGGAAATCTGACGCTTTTTTTGTTCTTCCTGCTGGACCTAGGAAGGGTCTACCTCAGGCTAAATCCACTATTAGCAAGTGGATCCGTCAGGCGGTGGAGCAGGCCTATTCTGCTAAGGGGAAGGTTTCCCCTTTTAGGGTTACTGCTCATTCTACTCGTGCTATTGGTGCGTCTTGGGCCTTTCAGCACCAAGCTTCTGTTGAACAAGTTTGTAAGGCCGCAACTTGGTCTTCTGTTCATACTTTTTTCCAAGTTTTACAAAGTTGATGTTAAGGCCTCAGCTGATGCTGCTTTTGGCCGCAAGGTACTCCAGGCGGTGGTGGTTTAAACCGTCTGTTGTTACTTTTTTGGGGGGGATCCCACCCTACTTTATGGACACTGCTTTTGGATGTCCCAGTTGTGATGACTTTGTGAAGCAGGCCGTGCCATGCATTGAGAAAAAGACAATTCTGTGAATACTCACCTGTAGAATTGCTTTTACCATGCATGGCACGGCCTGCTTCACCCCACCCTTGTTACGTTGTTCTTGGTTGCCTCTTTATGGTGATTGATCCAAATTAGTTGGGGTTGTTATCTTTATTTGTTCCCGGTTCTTGTATCACTGCTTGTCAACTACTGGATAAGTCTATGGTGATTCCGTTTTTACATGGTACCGGGCGGAGCCACAACTCTTCTGCAGTGCCACTGCGCCACCTTGTGGCGGAATCCCAGGTGTTATGACTGTGAAGCAGGCCGTGCCATGCATAGTAAAAACAATTCTACAGGTGAGTACTCACAGAATTGTCTTTTTCTCTTGTGGGAAGGCTAGCATGAGTGGTGGGCTGGGGGCGCCCAGTCCATAGAGAGGTTGTGCGGTGGGTGGGTCGGTGTTACTGGCTGGGAGGCTGTAGCACCCGATGTTCCTCGCTTTCCCGAGTTTATCAATACTCCCTCTGATCGCGGGAGGCTTCTTGACCGTGGTATTCTTTGCTGGAGGCCCCTCTCGGGGGGTATAAATGCTGTGGAGCCCACCTCATGGTTGGAATTTAGAGTTTCCAGATGCCCCGTCCTCTATGTCTGCACCATTCGCCCGTCAGGCCACGCCCCCTGCATCACATTATTTCTCCTATGGGGTAGGGTGACTTTTGTCTAGAAAGGGCTTGGTGTGTTCTGGTAAGTGGCACAAAACGCTTCTCCCCACCTGAGTACTTCAGGAGATACAGCTGGCTCACAGGTGCCCGGGTTAAAGAAAAAAAATTAGGGGGGTTCCATCAGATTTCTGCGATTGCCAGCTGGCTGATCTCTAGAATGCCTGCTGACATTATCCAGCCCACTGCCCGCATCCCCAGGCCTCCTGTCCCTAGCCTGAATAGCTGGACGTGGGAGCGTGTCTCCACTATAAGGTAGCCAGGGATGCCAACAGCTGCAGCATCATGCGAGAAGAGTAAGATGACTGGGTTTCTCAGGGGGTTCACACAACGAGCCATGCCGATTCCCTATGCCCCCTGCGGCAGGCTAGCAGAAGTCCCTGGAGTCTTAGACTCCAGGTCCATTTGGGGTGGCTTTTTTTGCCCCTTTCTAGTCATTTTCCAAGCAGTAAAATAAATGCAAATCCTGTGTGACCCAATTGTCCTATTCTGGACGATGGCCCGACCAATAATAGTGAATACGGCGGGGGGCGGTCTGGTGTCGAAAACAGGACGATTGGGACCGGGCATGCACAGGGCATGCATCTGCTGGTCAGGTAAGATTTAGAGCAGGGGAGTCAAACTCAAATTCACAGTTCAGACAGCGATTTGGAGTGCCCTGGGTAGTGAGACTCCAGGGCTGTTTTGGTCCACTTTAAACTGCCAGCCCCTGAAGTCTTTTAGACTCCTGGTCCAACCAAATGGGGGAAGTACTTTTCTACTACATCATCATAGAGGCGGGATTTTACATCAAAGCCCTGTTTGCAATCTGGCCGCTGGGCGGGCTTGTTAACTAGCATCTGGAGGACTAAGCAGCATTGGGCAGCAAGTGTGAGACCGTGTACCTGGTTTAAAGGTCTGGCTTAAATGCCTGTGACTGCCCATCCCTGTCACTCATAGATAACAGCATGGGAAGAGGCGGGAACAGGGCTCGCTGGCCAAATCTGACACTGCGGGCCAGAGTTTGACACGTGATTTAGAGCATATCCATGAAATGTAAAATTGTAAAATCAGCAGCTACGCGGGTCCTTGTATTTGAATTGTCATTCTTTTTCTACTTTCATGTAGACATTGTTCATCTTTCTGTCGCCCACAGGAAGACACGTCACGTCAACATTCTGCTCTTTATGGGTTTTATGACGAAACCCAACTTTGCAATAATCACTCAGTGGTGTGAAGGAAGCAGCCTCTACCGCCATTTGCACGTCATCGAGACTCGATTTGACATCTTCCAACTCATCGATATTGCGCGACAAACGGCGCAGGGGATGGAGTAAGTAAGCGTTAAAACCTGTTGTTGACATCTTTCATTTTCTAAAGAAACTGTCAAAAAAAAAAACACAGATGCAGTTGGTGCTGTGTTTCATTCTTGAAACATATTGGAGATCAGGTCCTGTGGCGTGCTCAAGTCTGCGGGAAATTCATCCAGCCGTGACATATTGGTGACTCGGCCTCATTGGAGTCTGGAGTGCACAGCTCTATATTTACTGCCGTGGACGTGCAGCAGGTTGCTGCAGAAGCCATTTTCAGAAACCAGTTTCTGAGCACCAGAGAATGTTCTGGGGTTGATGGTGATGGTGGTGGGGGGCTGGGAAATAACAGTTTTTTTTAATTTTTTGTCCCAATCCTGTAAAAATCAACAGTCTCATATGACACGGCAGATACTAAGAATTACATAGAAGCCTTGCTTTCAGTTCAGGTTGTGGGTAGGGTTTGGGGTCTGGGATTATGTACAGGACATCCTGCTTTACCTGCACAATTTATTCCAAGATCACTCAAAACCTCATAGTCATGGCTCCAGTAGGAGCTGTATGGGGGAACAGATGGAGTTCTTTGTTTAAAGTGGGAATTTGATTTTCCCTGGTTTTGTTCCGTTCCCCAGAGGCATCCTAAATTGGGCTGCCCCACTGTCTGACACCCCCCAGAATGCTGAAGATATTCACTCACCTCTTCCTGATTACAATGGCTCTCATCCAATGAGAACCGTCTGCTGTGACTGTCATTCGGCAAGCAACTCTTATTCTAATTCTAATTGGAGAGCAGGTTTCTCTTTCATTGGACAAGAGTCCGTGCATGTGCTGTTGGAGCTGGGAAGGGAATGTTTACAGGCGCCCCGGAGGGCTTCATTTAAATTCCATGGCTGACCTAGATGGACTTTAAAAATGGAAGTCCACCCACCCATCTACATGGATCCAAGGTGGGCAATGCATTATCTTTATAATCTTTTTTTTTTTTTTCAGTGACATCACAACGACAAAATGGGGAATTTATGAGCTCGAAAAAAAAAGTATACAGTTGCCTATTGTATGCAGTCACATTGGAATGACAAGGGGTGGGAATCCCCAGTATTTTCAGCAGCATCCTGCCCTCAGCCCTAGCTCTGCCTTTTTAAATGAAATGCTGGTAATTGTAGGAAACAGAGTCGTCTGTCAGGGTGGAGATGTGTTGACATAGGTGCTTTCTTTTTTTTTCTTTTTATAGTAAATGGCGAAACGTTTCCAGAAAGACAGTAATGACCGGAATGTTGTGCCAGAGAAGCCAGCCCCGCTGCTGCGAATTCATAGATCAATGCAAAGTTCCTCTTTTCTTGTCTCTTATCTCATACAGGGTGTTAGTTGTTGTTCTCTGTTGAATTTAAGCAACACTGGCCCTGATTTTCTAAAGACCAGTGAAAAGCCAAATGCAGCAAAACAGTACCCAGCAAAGCCAACCAATTGGATTGACTGGTTTTCTTGTGGGCATAAACTCTAGTTGAGCTCTTCTTTATTTTACTTTTTCGTACTGATTGTATTAAAGGTCCCTTATTATTCCCCTTTCTGCACTGCTACCTCACAGACCTTTAGCGGTGGTCACAGGCCTCGGCTTTCGCCTGTCCTTGTCACATGGAGCCTTAAAAGGGTCCATTGCTCCCTCTGTGATGGGAGACCAGGTTTATCCTGTGCAGTTAAACCCTATGGTACCGCTCCCTCTTGATAAAGGCCAGGACGGCCGAAACGTCGAGGGTTCTTATTTCCACTTTGCGCTTGCCTGTAAGATGTTTTCTTGATTATCTGCTATCACTTTTGTCAATGTTTGTTTTGCTCATATGAAAAGGTTTTGGGCATTTGGGGAGCATTGGCATCCTCTAACCTTGATTTGATTATATATTGCCCCACATGCAAGTCATATGAAGGAATATATTGTTCCCTTCCCTGTATTGTACACAGTATCTTACTAACCTGGTTATACAGGAGCGCCATCTAGCGGTCATTAATTAGGGCTACAACCCTATTCAATGTGATATCTGTTTACTGCTTTGAGTTGATACATTGTATATATGTACAGCACTTGTGACCCCAATTAAAATCCCTTAACTTTTTTGCAACTCAAACCTTGGTAGTTCGTCTATCTTTAATTTGTTTGTTAACTGAATTATCCACCTGTGAATGGTACACAGGCTAAGAAGACTGAACGCCATTTAGTCAATGTCATTATTTTTTGCTCTAAGTTATAATCTATAGGTGTGCTTCAACCATCACTGTTTTATTTACAGTTAAACCCTATGCCCATTTTCCCCTCCACCCTCACTCCTCATCTTAGTCCCTGGGAATTTTGCTGTTATACTCCCTCACTCTCCCCTTGGGAGATCCCCGGGGGGTGGGGCGCTTGTCTAGTGGTTTAAGACTGTATACATATGTTGTGCTTGTCACTTTTATTAAAACGCGCCGCCGCAGATGGCAGCCCCATTCACCTCAGAGATGCCGGGCCGCTACTGGCCGGCCGGATCACGTGGGCGCGCTACGCCCTCTTCATGGGGGGGGGGGGAGCAGTCGCACTTTAATAATCTGGTGCTCAAAGAATGGGAGCGCCCTAGCAAGCTGCCAGGGGTGCCCAAGAGTTGGGACAAGAGGTATCCCTTTCCTGCTGATGTGAATAAGCGTTGGTCATGTCCTCCCGAGGTGGACGCGCCCGTTCTGGGGCTGTCCAATACATCTGTCATGCATTCTCCTGACACTACTACCCTGAGGGACGGTGAGGACCGGCGCATGGACCAACTGGCTTGCCATGCTTTTGCCTGTGTGGGGACCGCGCTACGCCCGGTTTGTGCCTCTGCCATTACAGCTATTGCTATTAAGGGTTTGCTTAAGAGTCTCTTAGAGGGGGCCTCTGATGACGCGGGAGGAGAATAGTGTAGATCTCTCCTGCTTTGCTAGGAATTTGTTGCAAATGTTCTGTCTGCAATTGATGATGCCATTAGAATGTGTGGTAGGACTTCTGTCCTGTTGGTGGCTATACGCCGCTCTGTCTAGCTACGTCAGTGGGTAGCTGATAATGCTGCTAAGAAGGCTCTCACTGGTTTCCCTTTCAAGGGCCTGCGCCTCTTTGGTGAACGCTTGGATTTGTTTGCCAGGGGTGGTAGGTTACCTCAACGTAGGAGGCCGTCCCGGTCCTTTCAGGGCATGGGTGCCTTTCTCCCATCCTTCCGTGGTTCCAGAATGGGCTGAGGAGTATTCTTTACTGGGGCCCGCGGAGATCACTGGGGAAGGGGCAGAGAACGTGGCCGTCCTGGCCTCTCCTGGGGTCCCAAGACAAAACCCTCACCCAAACCCCTCAGGCATGAAGGGGCGCCCTCACCCATCCGGGAGGGGGGTGGCTTCGGCTCTTTTCTCACGTCTGGAGGCTTCACATCTCAGACCGGTGGATTCAGGAGGTAGTGTCCTCCGGTTACAAGATAGAGTTTGCAGCCTGGCCGCCCCCAAGATTCAGACGGAGTCCTTCGGCTGGGTGATCAACCACCCCAAATCTTTCCTGTCACCGTCAATGGTGAGGTCCTTTCTGGGCATGACTCTGGATACATCTCAGGTCAAGATTTTTCTCCCTCAGCAGAAGGTGGAGAGTCTTCAGGCCAAGGCCAGGTTCCTTATGTCTTGCCCTCATCCCTCCATCCAGCAGGGGATGCAGCTGGTGGGCCTGATGGTTTCTTGCTTCGAGGCGGTTCCATACGCTCAGTTTCACATAAGACCTCTTCAGCTTCACCTCTCGTCAGTTTGGGATCGGGACCCTCGATCCCTGAATCAGGTTTTGGTTCTGTCCCCTCTAGCCAGACGGTCTCTTTGGTGGTGGCTGGACTCAAGAAACCCGTTGGTGGGCAGATCCTTTCTGACCCCGTGCTGGGAGACAGTCACCACAGATGCCAGTCTGACAGGTTGTGGGGGCTTCTGGAAAGTCCTGAAATTCCAGGGTCAGTTGGGCCCTCAGGAGGCCCACACCCCTATCAACATTCTGGAATTGAGGGCGATAAGGTTGGTTCTCGCCCAATTGACTCCACACCTTCGGGGTCGGGCAGTTCAGGTCCGCTCGAACAACCAGACAGCAATTGCCTACATCAATCATCAGGGAGGGACCCGGAGCAAGAGGGCCCTCAGGGAAGTGTCCCTGATACTGTCTTGGGCGGAGTAGAATGTTCCCTGCATATCCGCTGTGTACATCCCGAAGGTGGAGAATCTGGAGGCAGACTCCCTCAGCAGGGGGATCTCTCGCCTGGGAGAATGGTCCCTCAGCAGCAGGGTGTTTCGCTCCCTGTGCCACCGCTGGGGTCAGCCAGATGTGGATCTGTTTGCGTCCCATCACAATCACAAGCTTCCAGTCTTTGTCTCTCTGTCCCAGGACCCTCTGGCCTTATCCATGGATGCACTAGCAATGTCATGGAAGAGCTTTCAGCTTCTCTATGTGTTCCCTCCTTTTCCTCTGCTGGGCAAGGTGCTGCGCAAGATTGCTCAGGAAGGGGTGCCAACCATTCTGGTGGCCCCCTGTTGGCCAAGAATGGTGTCGGTTTGCAGACGTCGTTGTGTTGACGGTAGATCAGTATGCTCTGCCCAAGGATCCAGACCTGCTCACTCAGGGGCAGCTACGCCATCCCAATTTACAAACGCTGGCTTTGACGGCCTGGCTGCTGAAACCTCCATCTTGATGGAAAAGGGGCTGCCTGCCTCTGTTGTTAATACCATGATTCGGGCTAGGAAGAAGTCCTCGTCATCCATCTACTATAGGGTCTGGCATGCTTACATTGTCTGGCGTGAGTCTAAGTCGCTTCCCTGTCGGATGTTTTCTATCCCTAGGATTCTGGAATTCCTGCAACATGGTTTGGATTTGGGTCTTCAATTTAGTACCCTCAAAGGTCATGTTTCTGCTTTGGCCATTTTCTTCCAAAGATCCTTTGCTCACCATCGTCTGGTTAAGACTTTCTACCAGGGGGTTACTCACGTGCTTCCTCCACGTAAGCCTATGTTACCAGTCTGGGATTTGAACTTGGTTTTATCCGTCTTACAGGGGTCTCCCTTTGAGCCTTTGCGTGAGGCCCCTTTGTCCATTTTGACTCTTAAGGTAGTTTTTTTGGTGGCTATCACTTCTGTTAGGCGTGTTTCTGAGTTGGCGGCGCTTTCCATCAAACCCCCTTACTTTGAGAGACACCAGGACAAGGTGGTGTTTCGTTTTTAGGCAGATTTTCTGTCTAAGGTTGTGTCTGCTTTTCATCTCAATCAAGACATTGTTTTGCCTTCTCTATGCCCTAATCCTAGTAATCCTAAGGAGCGGGTGTTACACTCTCTGGATGTGGTCAGTCCACTATCAGCAAGTGGATCCGTCAGGCTCTGGTACAGGCCTATTCTGCTAAGGGGAAGGAGCCTCCCTTCCACCTTACTGCTCATTCTACTCGTGCTATTGGTTTTACAAGGTTGATGTTAGGGCCTCAGCTGATGCTGCTTTTGGTCGCAAAGTTCTGCAGGCGGCAGTGGTTTAAACTGCCCGCTGTTACTTTTTGGGGATCCCACCCTACCTTACGGACACTGCTATTGGATGTGCTGTATACTTAGAATAATACAATTCTGTGATTACTCACCTGTAGAATTGATATTATACGTATACAGCACGTCCTGTTCCACCCCACCCTTGTTACCATTATTCCTAGTTACCTCTGTATGGTGATTGTTCATATGTTCATTTATTCTAAGTATACAGTATGTCCTGCTCCAGGTATAATACTTACACTTACACTTGGGTTATCCTCTGCCAGAGGACGCTGTGGCACTGCAGACATGCAAAAACAGGCTCCTCCCGGCCCTTCTCAGGGACCTCCCACAAATCCCCAGATTTCTCTGCAGTGCTGACTGCGAAGACATGAAGTATCACTCTCTCGCAGGTGAGCGGGGCTATTACAGCCTGCGGCCCTGTGGGACTATTACCACCTGTCCTCCTTGTGATGTGCCTCCCAGCCTGGGCTGCGCTGGTCGGGTGAAGGTAGGCAGCACCATGCGTGCTTGACGGAGCCATGCTCCACCGCAGTCCCCCACCATAGGTTAGGCGGTTTAGGCTGATGGTGAGCCTCATAGTGGATCCCCTCCCGCTTAATTGTCCCATGCCCCGTGTAGCGGTGGACCCTGTGTACAGGGTCACCGTCCTCCCTCGTTTCCCCCCTAGCCAGGGGGAAAAGAAAGGGGGAGGGGTTGTGAGTTTGGCGGCCTCAGTGTACCCTATCACACGCTTATGGCCTCGGTGTCGTGTTTGACTGGGAATGGATGTCAGAGCCGAGTTTTGTACTTTACTTATTGGTAGCCGCTGCGCCCTTCCATATTGCACGGACGGCGGTGGTTTTGTTGATGCTGCGATCATCCTTCAGGGGCTTGTCTTGACTTCGTCACTGCCCTTTTCCCAGCTTCTCTATTTGCTTAGCCCTTTCGGAGCTTCGTGCTCTCCGGGGGGGGGGGGGGGGGGCGGGGTCCTGACTTGGTGCGCCCGCATCACCTTCAGCTCTGGCCCGCCATTCGAGGATCGTTTCCTTTTCGCACACGCGCGTGGTGAAGACCGCCCTCCCCCTGCTGTCTGTAAGTGTCCTCGCGGGCGACCATTTTTTATCCTTATAATATATCTTATAGTTACTCCTTGCGCTCGGCTCTGACATCCCTGTCCCTCTTATGTCTTTCAGACCGTGGATTCTGGTGGCTTCTCCCGGCCCGGTGTATCCCCCGGTTGAGACTATTAAAAAATGACTCCCACTTCCCAGCGGGTTATTGGGGGATCCAGGGTAGCTTATAGCGTCAATCCCTACGGGCCAACTGTGCCGATACAATCACCATATGGAGGCGTCTCAGGATATTGTGAATGGGGTTCCTTCAGGACAAGCCCGGTTGTGTGTAGCTTGTGGGGTCTTACCTAGCAGCGGTGACAATGCACGGGTCTGTGTTCCTTGTGCACAGCAGGCGCTATCGGCTCTTCCCGCCTCTTCCGTGGCTGGGCCTGCACCTCGCCTCACTTCACCTACTCCCCCAAGCCTGAGTCTAACCCCCAATACAAGTGGGGATTCTCATCCTGATATGGCTACTAGACTGGCCAGTGTTGAAAAATTGCTTGCTAACGCGTAAGGCCACTGCCAAGAGGCGGCATTTAACCCCTGACTCTGCCTCTTCCCTATGGATCTGATGACTTGTTGCAGCCTTACGGCCAACCCCCCTCGGACGAAGGGGAGCTGTTCTCTGACTCTGGGTCATATGACGATGAGTCCAGGGGTCATGGCGAATCTGGTTCCGAGCACTGGACCTCGAATGATATTGACAGACTGCTGGCTCAGATATTTGAAGTTTTGTCCATCTCTCCCCCTGTTGCTGCTCCCAGACAAAGGGGCGAGCTCTTTCATACTGCTAAGGCTCGTCTTCAATTTCCCGAGCAGACTCATTTCAATAGCCTCATGCTTAAAGAATTGGAACAACCCAGCAGACTGCCTGGGATCCTTAAGAGTGTGGATAGAAAGTATCCCTTCCCGGCTGACTTGGTTAAGTGCTGGTCATCGCCTCCCGAGGTCGATGCTCTTATTCTAGGGTTGTCCAACACCTTTATTATGCACTCCCCTGACACTACTACTCTACGGGACTCTGAGGACCGGCGTCTTGATCAATTGGCATGCCATGCCTTTGCTTTTGGTGGAGCGACCTTGCGCCCGGTTTGCGCCTTAGCCATTACGGCAGTAGCGCTCAGGGCCATGGTTAGGAATGCACTCGACCGCACAGATGAGTTGCCCGCTGATACTGTCAATAATCTGTCTAACTGTGACGTGTTCATAAACTTTATCCTGTCTGCATCGGACAATGCTATAAAGATGTGTGCCAGATCTTCTGCCTTGGCGGTAGCTATTCGCCGTACGGTTTGGTTGCGACAGTGGGCGGCTGACAACGCCGTTAAGAAAGCCCTTACTGGGCTTCCATTTAAAGGGCTACGTCTGTATGGAGACCGTCTAGACCTCTTCGCCAAAGGAGGCAAGTTGCCCCAGCGCAGGAGGCAGTTTCGGCCTTTTCGAGGCCAGGGCACCCTTTCAATCCCCTACCGCGGGGCTAAACAGGGAAAAGGGGTGTCCTTCGCGGGGCCCCGCGCAGATTCCTGGCACAGGAATAGAGGATGCCGTCCCGGTTCCTCCTGGGGGCCCAAGCCCAAAGCCCCTCCCAAGACCCCTCAGGCATGAGGGGGCACCCTCACCCGTCAGGGTGGGGGGACGTCTACAGCACTTCGAGCAGGTCTGGCGGCGCCACGTCTCAGACCGGTGGATTCAGGAGGTAGTGTTCTCCAGATACAAGATAGAATTTGCTGTACGGCCCCCCACCAGATTCATTGGGTCCCGAATCCCTCAGGACCCCGTCTCAGCCCAGGTCTTGCTGCTGACTGTGCAGGGTCTCCTGGATCTAGGAGTCATTTGCAAGGTCCCCTTTGGAGACAGGGGCAAGGGGTTCTACTCCAATCTCTTCACAGTACCCAAGAAGGATGGGTCAGTCAGGCCCATTCTGGTTTAAAAATCCTCAACAAATTTCCGCATGGAAGCTCGGCCATTGGCTCATTGTGCCCAGGGGACTTCATGACGTCAGTAGACATCAAGGATGCTTACCTTCACATTCCGGTGTTTGCAGGACACCAAAGGTTTCTCAGATTTGCACTGAAAGATCAGCATTACCAATTTGTGGCTCTGCCATTCGGCCTCACGTCGGCTCCCAGGGTGTTCACCAAGGTGCTGGCAGGGGTGATGTCACTTATAAGGCTAAGGGGCATACGCGTGCTGCCTTACCTGGATAACATCCTCATCACCTCTCGGTCTCTGCGGCAGGCAGAGTTGGACACCCAACTGGTAGTGTCCACCCTGGAGTCCTTCGGTTGGGTGATCAATTACCCCAAGTCCCCTCTGTCCCCATCCTCGGTGACCCTGTTACTGGGAATGATTCTGGATACGGTTCAGTCACGGATATTCCTTCCTCAACAGAAGGTGGAAGCTCTGACTGCGCAGGCCAGGTTCCTGCTCGCGTGCCCACAGCCCTCCATCAGGCAGGGAATGCAGCTGGTGGGCCTGAAGGTGGCAAGCTTCGAGGCGGTGCCCTTTGCTCAGTTCCATTTGAGAGCTCTGCAGCTTCACCTTCTGTCAGTATGGGACAAGAACCCGGCGTCCTTGGACAGGATCTGTGTGCTTCCCCCCTCGGTCAGACGGTCCCTTGCGTGGTGGTTGGACCTCGAGAACTTGACAAGGGGCAGGTCCTTTCTGGCCCCTCCCTGGGAGACGGTCACAACGGATGCCAGTCTGTCAGGTTGGGGGGGGATTCTGGAAGTCCCTGCGCTTCCAGAGGATGTGGGGTCCTCGGGAGGCCCACTTACCCATCAACATTCTGGAACTGCGGGCAGTTCGGTTGATACTGGAGCGGTTGACCCAAAACCTGAGGGGACTGTCGGTCCAGGTACGCTCAGACAACAAGACGGCGGTTGCATACATCAACCATCAGGGAGTAACTCGGAGCAAGAGTGCCCTCCGGGAGGTGTCTCAGATTCGGACATGGGCCGAGGCCAATGTACAATGCATTTCGGCTGTTTACATTCCGGGGGCGGAGAATCTGCTTGCAGATGCTCTGAGCAGGGGAACGTCCCGTCAGGGAGAGTGGTCCCTCTGCAACAGGGTATTCCAGTCCCTGTGTCACCGTTGGGGTCTACTGGATGTGGACCTGTTTGCGTCCCGCCACAACCACAAGCTCCCGGCCTTCGCGTCCCTGTCTCAGGACCCTCTGGCCTTGGCCACGGATGCCCTGTCCATGTCATGGAAGGAGTTTCAGCCCCTGTATGTGTTTCCACCATTCCCCCTGCTGAGCAGGGTTCTGCACAAGATTGCTCTGGAAGGGGTGCCTGTGATTCTAGTGGCCCCCCGGTGGCCAAGAAGAGTGTGGTTCGCAGACGTGGTTCAAATGGCAGTAGACCAGTACGATCTGCCAGGGGTGCCAGACCTGCTAACTCAGGGCTCCCTACGCCATCCCAATTTACAAACGCTGGCTTTGACGGCCTGGCTGCTGAGACCTCCATCTTAATGGAGAAGGGTTTGTCTGCCTTTGTGGTGGGCACTATGGTGCAGGCTAGGAGGAAGACTTCTGCTGCTATCTATTATAGAGTATGGCGTACCTACATTGACTGGTGTGAGTCTAGGTCTCTTCCCTGTAGGGAGTTCTCTGTCCCCAGGGTTCTGGAGTTCTTGCAGCATGGTTTGGAGTTAGGTCTAAAACTCAGTACTCTGAAGGGTCAGGTTTCTGCCTTGCAGAGTGCTCCCTTTGAGCCTATTCAAGAGGCTGCTCTGGTTTTTCTTAATCTCAAGGTTGTCTTTTTGGTGGCCATAACTTCGGTTAGGCTGAGCTGGCTGCTGTATCCATTCAGTCTCCATACTATGAGAGACACCAGGACAAGGTGGTGTTCCGCTTTAAGCCGGATTTTCTGCCTAAGGTTGTGTCTGCCTTTCATTTGAATCAGGACATTGTTCTTCCTTCCTTGTGCCCCAATCCTAGTAATGACAAGGAAAGGGTTCTGCACTCCTTGGATGTGGTCAGGTGCTTGAAGTACTACCTGGTTGTCACTGCGGCTTTCAGGAAGACTGATGCTCTCTTCGTTGTGCCTTCTGGGCCTAGGAAGGGCTTGGCTCCTGCCAAGTCTACTATCAGCAAGTGGATCCGTCAGGCTGTGGTACAAGCCTATTCTGCTAAGGGGCAGAGTCCTCCTTTCCGTATTACTGCTTATTCCACTCGTGCTATTGGTGCCTCTTGGGCTTTTCAGCACCAGGCCTCTGTTGAACAAGTTTGCAAGGCTGCTCCTTGGTCATCTGTTCACACCTTTTCAAAGTTTTACAAGGTTGATGTTCGGGCCTCAGCTGATGCTGCTTTTGGCCGCAAGGTTTTGCAGGCGGTTGTAGTTTAAGCTACGTGCCGTTGCCTTTTTTGTTGAGGATCCCACCCTACTGTTATGGACACTGCTATTGGATGTCCCAAGTGTAAGTATTATACCTGGAGCAGGACGTACTGTATACTTAGAATAATACAATTCTGTGAAGTACTCACCTGTAGAATTGGTATTATACGTATACAGTACGTCCTGCTCCACCCCACCCTGGTTTTTGCATTATTCTGGATCCCCTGTATGGTGATTGTTGTTATTGTTATCATTACCAGTTGTTTTGGTGGTTGGTTTCTCCCGGCTTCTGGTTCACTGCTTTTCAATGCTGGGGATTTGTGGGAGGTCCCTGGGTATATGAAGGGCTGGGAGGAGCCTGTTTTTGCATGTCTGCAGTGCCACAGCGCCCTCTGGCGGAGGATAACCCAAGTGTAAGTATTATACCTGGAGCAGGACGTACTGTATACGTATAATACCAATTCTACAGGTGAGCACTTCACAGAATTGTATTTTTTAATTCTGGTTATTATTGTTCTCCCGGCTTCTTGTTAACTGCTTGTCAATACTGGGGAATTTGTGGGAGGTCCCTGACTTATATAGGGCCTGGAGGAGCCCAAGCTGTTTTCTGCAGTCCAGCGCCATCTTGTGGATGTATTACCCATGTGTAAGGAATATTCTGTAACAGGGCGTTCTGTATACGTATAATATCAATTCTACAGGTGAGTAATCACAGAATTGTATTTTTGGAGCAAGCATTGCCGGCCAGCAAGGTGTGTTTGTCATTAAGGCTGTATTTTTTGGTGCTTTCATCAATGTCTCTAGGCAAATTATTGCTCTTTATCCCACCATGTACTTTTTTACTTTGCTAATACTGTCTCTTTCTTTTTTAGTTACCTTCATGCAAAGAATATTATACATCGAGACCTGAAATCCAACAGTATCCTTCTGTCTGAGCAACGCATGGTATAGACAGTTCAAAGCTGATCCACACATTATTTCTGCTGTAGGGAAATACTGGCTCTAGGCCTCAAGCCAGAACACCTAGCGTGGGGGGGTGCATTCTCGTTCCCTATTCAGAGCTTCACAGCCACTGTCACTCATGATCTTTAGAATCCTGGAAGACCACAAGCTGGGGCTGCAGTGTGAAGCTTCTGGAGTGGGAGCAGACGAAACCTGGGACAATGGGAGCGTTTCTATTTTCTTTATTGCATGGCACGACCTGCTTCAGTATTCATAACAGTTGGGTTATTCCAAGTGTGTCATACACTCCGCTTCCATAATCATGACATCTGGGTAGTCTCCAGTAGAGGGCGATCTTTAGCAGAGATTAATGCAAAAAAAGGAGCTCCTCCCAGTCCATATACACCCGGGACCTCCCACCAATTCCCCATTTCCTTCTCTGCTAGATGACGAGCAAGTCAGAAGATGAAGCCTTCTATTCCTTGCAGGCAAGCCAGCCTGCGCCCGGCCATTTTTGTCCCTATTTCTGCCTGGACCTTTATTCACATGTCCCCTTATGAGCCTCCCAGCCTCGGCTGTAGGTCCTGGTTGAGGGTAGGCAACACCTTCCTAGGTGTTGTAAGGAGCATGACTCCTCCATGAGACTCCATTACAAGGGGTAGGCAGTTTCCAGGTTGGTGATCCCGGTTTGGGATGCCCTGTCCCTTCAGCCTTATCCGCTTCCCCTGTACTGGGTGGCGAGTCCCCTGCCTTCTGAGTCCCCTCCGTGTCCCTCGGGGGGGGGGGGGGGGGGTGTTCTGGCTTGTCCCTTACTGATTTTCAGTCTGGTGTTTCACTATTGTATGTTGTGTGTGTATGCTTTTACATGTGGCTGATGTGCCTTGCCTGCTCCGTTGGCAGTTTTCTCCACCTCAGGCTGCGCTCACACGCTGTGGCCTGCCCCCCCCCCCCCCTCCTTTTGGCGCCAGGGCCTGGATCCACGTTTTTGGTCTGGCAGGGAGGGGGCGGGGCCTAGCGAGCGCGCGTTCTGCTCTGGCCTGCCCCCCTTCTTCCTCACTCTCTCCTGTGCTGCTGGTGCCGCCGATCCTACTATGGGCCTGTGTGTTTTGTGAGTGCCCAGTGGGCCCCCTTTTATTCTCTTAGGCTGCCTCCCTCTCCACAGGGGGGCTGCTTGGTTTCTTTTGATTGTATGCATTGGTTTTTATATATATATGTATCATTTTGTGTGCTTGTCTTATGGGCCTCCCTTATTGTGTCTTTCAGGAGGACTCCCCTGTTGCAATATTAGGGGGTTCTCCCGGTCCTAGGCCCTTCCTTAGCATTTTCCATTAAATCCTCCCACAGGGACATTAAAGGGGCATCCCAGGGTTGCTTACCAGCTTAATTCCCTAGGGTCACTGCGAGCTGGGGCTTCCCTCGGGACAATCCCGGGCGTGTGTTGGTTGTGGGGTATCCCTTACGGGGGAGGATGTGCTTATTTGTATTCCTTGTGCACAAAAGGCCATAACGCGGCAGGCGGTTTCCCAGGCTTCTGGGTCAGCACCACCCGCTTCATCGCCTACACCACCCTGCCTGTTACGCACCCCAAGTGACGCTGTCGATGTTTGTGCTCGCCTGGCCAGCATCGAGAGGATCCTTTCTGGCACTGTAGGCTGTAAGGCCCAGGCTAAGAAAAGACACCTGTCGCCGGCAGGGCCGGCTTTGGAGTTTGATGATGATGATTGGTCTGAGTATTCCCCGCTAGAGGAGGGGGAACTGTTTGGAGAATCTGATACTGAGGGTGTGTTTTTTCGTGACAATGATGCTGGGCAGGCGCTGGGGGATGCCTTTGACACCTCCAAGGTTCTGGTCCATCTCCTTGAGGTTTTGGACATTGCGCCGCCTGAGGCACCCCCTCTTAAAAAAGGGGAATTCTTTGGAGCCGCCAGGCCTCACTTGGAGTTCCCTACACAGGGTCATTTTGACGCTCTGATCCTTAGGTAGTGGGAAAAATTGAGTCGGCTTCCTGGAGTTCCTCAGGGTTGGGATAAAAAGTATCCCTTCCCGGTGGATGCGGTGAAGCGTTGGTCTTCCCCACCCGAGGTCAATGCGCCTGTTTTGGGGTTGTCCCACACCTCTGTGGTCCATACCCCTGATGCCACTACCCTCAAGGATGGTGAGGATAAACGCATTGATCAGTTGGCATGTTATGCCTTCGCTGGTGTGGGTTCAGCCTTACGGCCGGTGTGCGCATCTGCGCTTGCGGCGGTGGCTAACAGATCCCTGGTTAGGGAGTTCTTGAATGGTGCCCATTTTGACCCATCCAGCGCGGACTTCGCTGCCCTTAAAAGGTGCGAGCTTTTCATGAACTTTGTACTGGCTGCTATGGAGGACACTATTGTCATGTGTAGCAGAACTTCGGCCTTATTGGTGGCCATGCGTCGATCGCCGGTGGGCGGCGGACTTTGAGGCCAAGAAATCGCTCCCGCTCTTCCCTTCCTGGGCACTAAGCTGTTTGGAGATAAGTTGGATGCGGTGGCTAAGGGTGGTAAGCTACCTCAGCGTAGGAAACGGCGTCGTCCCTTTCGGGGGGCAAGCTCCTTCAATCCTTCCTTTCGGGTGCCAGAGCCGTCAGAAGATTCGCCTACCCTGGTGTTAGAGGTTCATCCTGGAGCAGGGGCAGAGGACAGGCCCGTCCAGCATCTGCTTGGATCAAGATTGGATCAGGGGCAGTCATTGGATATCATATTTCTTGACTTTTCTAAAGCATTTGATACTGTGCCACATAAAAGGCTGGTACAAAAGATGAGAATGCTTGGACTGGGGGAAAACATGTGCAGATGGGTGGGAAATTGGCTTAATGATCGGAAGCAGAGGGTGGTTATCAATGGTACACACTCAGATTGGGTCACTGTTACTAGTGGAGTACAACAAGGGTCAGTTCTGGGATCAGAAGCTGATACTAAGCTGAGTAAAGTAATTAAAACAAAAGAGGACAGCAGGCAGCTACAAACAGATTTAGATCAATTGGAAGCATGGGCAGTTAAATGGCAAATGAAGTTTAACACAGATAAATGTAAGGTTATGCACATGGAAAGGAGAAATCTGTGTCATGATTACACACTAAATAAAGAAACACTTGGTAAAACAACAATGGAAAAGGACCTAGGGGTTTTAGTTGACAATAAGCTCAACTGTAGTAATCAATGCCAGGCAGCTGCTGCCAAGGCAAATAGGATCATGGGGTGCATCAGGAGGGGCATAGGTGCTCATGACCAGAGCATCATTTTACCCCTGTACAAGTCACTGGTCAGACCCCATATGGAATACTGTGTACAGTTCTGGGCACCTGTGCTTAAGAAGGACATATCAGAACTGGAGCACGTTCAAAGAAGGGCAACAAAGTTAATAAAAGGAGTGCGGGGGATAGAGTACCCAGAAAGATTGTCCAAGTTAGGTTTATTTAGTCTAGAAAAAAGACGATTGAGGGGTGATCTAATAACTATGTATAAATATATTCGGGGTCAATACAAAGATCTGTCCCACCATCTATTTATACCCCGGAGTGTAACCTTTACCCGGGGGCATCCACTAAGGTTAGAGGAAAGGTGCTTTCTTCACCGACATAGGAGGGGATTCTTCTCTGTAAGAGCAGTGAGACTATGGAACTCGCTGCCAGAGGAGGTAGTAATGATGGATACAGTAAAAACGTTCAAAAGTGGCCTTGATGCCTTCTCTAATTTGTAATAACATTTCCAGCTATGGCTACTAGACCACTGGAAGGAGTTAAACAGGCTGAACTGGATGGACTAAAGTCTTTATTCAGCCTTACATACTATGTTACTATGTAAGCCCCCTGCTAAACCCGCTCAGTTATGGGGGGGCGCCCTCACCCACTCGGGTGGGGGAAGGCTGCGGCTCTTCTTCCAGGTCTGGGCACAGGAGGTCACAGACGAATGGATCCTGGAAGTTGGTTTCGTCCGGGTACAAACTGGAGTTCGAGTACTGGCCCCCTCCAAGATTTTTAAGGTCTCGGGTGCCCTCAGACCCTCAGGCTGCACAGGGGCTCCTGTTGGCGGTCCAAAGTCTTCTGGATATGGGAGTCATATACCCGGTGCCTCCCTCGGAGAGAGGCAGGGGTTACTTCTCCAACCTCTTTACGGGCCCCAAAAAGGATGGTTTTGTCAGACCCAAATTCTCAACAGGTTCATCAAAACCAGGAAGTTTCACATGGAGACCCTGCGCTCTGCCATTCTTTCCCTTCGTCAAGGGGACTTTATGACGTCAATAGATATCAAGGATGCTTACCTGCATGTTCCTATCTTTCCTGCGCACCAGAGATTCCTCAGGTTTGCGGTACAGGATCTTCATTTTCAGTTTGTGGCCCTACCATTCGGGCTGACCTCAGCTCCAAGGGTCTTCACCAAGGTTCTGGTGGGCATAATGGTCCTGTTCAGAGACCAGGGCATTCGCATTGTGCCGTATCTGGACGACCTACTGATTTCAGCCTCTTCCCTCCGACAGGCGGAGATGGACACCAGGGCAGTGCTGTCTACTCTGGTAAGGTTCGGATGGGTGATCAACCACCCCGAATCCTCTCTGTCTCCTTCCAGGGAGATTTCATTTCTGGGCATGACTCTGGATACCACTCAAGCCAGAGTGTTCCTACCTCATCCCAAGGTAAGGGCTGTTCAGGATCTGATTCGCCTTCTCCTGACCATTCGTTGCCCTCTCCGGCTGGGGATGAAACTGGTAGGTTTGATGGTGGCGTCCGTCAAAGCAGTACCCTTTGCTCAGTTCCACATGAGGTCGCTTCAGCTCCATCTGCTGAGGCATTGGGACAGATGTCCGCAGTCCTTGGATCAGTCCTTCAAGATGTCTCTCCAGGGTTCGCCAGTCACTTCAGTGGTGGATGGAGTCAAGCAATCTGTTGAGGGCCAAATCCTTTCTTGTCCCTTGTTGGGAAATGGTGCCAGGCTGTCGGGCTGGGGAGGTTTCTGGAAGAATCGTCAGTTCAGGAGGTTGTGGGGTCCTCAGGAGGCTCACACCCCCATCGATGTCCTAGAGCTCAGAGCCATCCGGCTAGTTCTGTCACGGCTGACTCCACACTTACAGGGCCTACCGGTTCAGGTTCGCTGGGACAACCGAACGGCGGTGGCCTACATCAATCACCAAGGAGGGACTCGCAGCAGGAGTGCCCTCAGGGAGGTCTCTCTGATCCTTACTTGGGCGGAGAGCAACGTCCCTTGCATCTCAGCAGTTTACATTCCAGGAGTGGAGAACACGGAGGCGGATGCTCTGAGCAGGGGCTGCTCTCGCCGAGGAGAGTGGGCCCTCAACACCAGGGTGTTTCGCTCCCTGTGTCACAGGTGGGGGACTCCGGATGTGGATCTCTTTGCCTCCAGGCACAATCACAAACTTCCGTCCTTTGTGTCTCTCAGGATCCTCTGGCCCTGGCAGTGGATGCCTTGTCCCTGGCTTGGATGGATCTGGGTTTCCTGTATCTGTTCCCACCCTTCTCCATGGTGGGCAAGGTGGTTCGCAAGCTGGTTCTGGAAGGGGCACCAGCGATTCTGGTGGTCCCCAGGTGGCCAAGACAGGTTTGGTTCGCAGACGTTGTAAGTCTAGCGGTAGATCATTACAGGCTGCCTCTGTTTCCGGACCTGATTTCTCAGGGTCATCTTCTTTACCCCAATTTACAAACGCTGGCTTTGACGGCTTGGCTGCTGAAACCTTTATTCTGAAGGAGGAAGGTCTCTCTGCGGCTGTCGTTCAGACCTTGATTAGAGCTAGGAAGAGGTCTTCCTCTGGTATTTACTATAGGACTTGGCGGTCCTACATTGACTGGTGTGAGGCCAGGGCCTTACCTTGTAGGGTGTTCTCTATCCCTTGGATTTTGGAGTTTCTTCAACACGGTCTGGATCAAGGTTTTCAGCTTAGTACCTTGAAGGGGCAGGTATCTGCCTTGTCTGTTTTCTTCCAAAGGTCTTTTGCTTTGCACCCACTGGTCAGGACTTTTTTCCAGGGGGTTACTCATGTTAGGCCTCCTAGGAAGGCCTTGGTGCCCGTTTGGGATTTGAATCTGGTTCTTTCGGCTCTACATGGGCCTCCTTTTGAACCGCTTCAGGATATTGCTCTTTCTGTGCTCACTCAAAAGGTTGCCTTTTTGGTGGCTATTACTTCTGTCCGGCGTGTCTCTGAGTTGGCGGCTTTGTCTATTCAGGCACCTTACTTTGAGAGGCAGCAGGATAAGGTGGTTTTTTGTTTCAAACCAGATTTCCTTCCTAAGGTTGTTTCTGCCTTCCACCTCAATCAGGATGTTGTTCTTCCTTCTTTGTGTCCTAAGCCTAGCAATGACAAGGAGAGAGTTTTGCATTCTTTGGATGTGGTTCGTTGTGTGAAGTACTATTTGGTGGTTACTTCCCCCTTCCGCAAGACGGACGCTTTTTTCGTGGTGCCTTGTGGGCTCAGAAAGGGTTTGGCGCCGGCCAAGTCTACCATTAGTAAATGGATTTGTCAGGCCATTGTTGGGGCCTATTCTGCTAAGGGGAGGACTCCCCCTTTTAGGATCACTGCGCATTCTACTTGTGCTGTTGGGGCATCCTGGGCTTTTCAGCACCAGGCCTCTGTTGAACAAGTTTGTAAGGCTGCTACTTGGTCTTCTGTTTTCCAAGTTTTACAGGGTTGATGTGCGGGCTTCAGCGGATGCTGTTTTTGGCCGCAAGGTTCTGCAAGCTGCAGTGGTTTAAGTTGGTGCATTGTTTTTACTGTTTTCGGTTCCCACCCATGATGGACACTGCTATTGGATGTCCCAGATGTCATGATTATGGAAGCGGAGTGTATGACACACTTGGAATAATACCATTTTGTGAGTACTCACCTTTAAAATGGGTATTATAAGTGTGTCATACACACCGCTTCCCCCCACCCTTGTGGTATTCCAGATCCTTTATATGGTGAACCTTTGTTCATTTTGTAGTTGTTATATGGGTTCTTCCTGGTCCTCTTACTGCTATCATACACTGGGGAATTGGTGGGAGGTCCCGGGTGTATATGGACTGGGAGGAGCTCCTTTTTTTGCATTCATCTCTGCTAAAGATCGCCCTCTGGAGACTACCCAGATGTCATGATTATGGAAGCGGAGTGTCTGACACACTTATAATACCCATTTTAAAGGTGAGTACTCACAAAATGGTATTATTCCGCCACAAGGTGGCGCAGTGTACTGCAGAAGAGTTGTGGCATCTCCGGCCCCCTATAAAAACGGGATTAACCATAGAGTTCCCAGTGTTTCCTCTGCAGTGAAACTGCGAAGATAGAAGATGGCTCTCTATATTGCGCAGGTGAGCGGGGCAACCAAGCCTGCAGCCCTGCAAGTCTATTTCCACCCGTTTCTGGACCCTCTCTGCCTCCCAGCCTTGGCTGACAGGTTGGGTGAGGGTAGAAGAGCACTAGGGTCAAGTGCTCCAGGAGCGCTGCTCCAAGCCGCAGACCCTGTTCCACAAAGGGTAACCGGCTATAGGCTTTATGGTGAGCCTACTAGGGATGCAGAGTTCCTGTCCTGGCTTCTGAGGGGGTGAGTGTTTTTGGAGAATGTGTCCCCTTCCTTTCCTTCAGGGGTCCCCCCCCCGTCTCTCACCCCCCCCCCCCTCTCTCTCTCTCTCTCTCTCTCTCTCTCTGACTTTTGTTCGGGGGGGGGGGGTGGTATCAGAGAGTGGTGTTAGTTGTGGTGTATATTCTTAGTATACAGTACGTCCTGCTCCAGATAAGAATCATTACACATGGGTATTACTCCGCCAGATGGCGCTGGACTGCAGAGACAGCGAAATTGGCTCCTCCCGGCCCCTCAAATACCCGGGACCTCCCACAAATCCCCAGAATTTCTCTGCAGTCTGGACTGCGAAGGACAAGAAGATGGCTCTCTCTTCTCGCAGGTGAGCTGGGCTATTAGCCTGTGGCCCTGTAGGACTATTCCCACCCGTTCCATTATTAATGTGCCTCCCAGCCTTGGCTGCGCTGGTCCGGGTGATGGTAGGAAGCACCGCTGTCAGGTGCTTAGGAGCGCTGCTCCACCGCAATTCCCCACCAAAGGGTAGGCGGTGTAGGCATATGGTGAGCCTCTATGGGATGCCCCTCCCGCCCTATTGCCCCTGTCTATCGGTGGGCCCTATGTTAAGTGGCCGCTGTCCTCCCTCGCTCTCCCTTGTAGCTCTCGGGGGGGGGGGGTGTATATTCCTTGGTGCTTCACTGTATTATGTTTTGTCTGGTTGGTGTCAGTCGCCGCACTGACTTGGTTGCACTGGTTGTGTTTTTAAATATGCTGCCGCGCGCGCTTCCACTGTGCTCTGTACATGGTGGTGTCGTTACCTCAGGTGCTGGTGCGCCGTTATTGGCTGCTTGTCACGTGTGCTGCTTCGCGCTCTTCGGGGGGGGCGGGGCCCGCGGTAGGCGCGTTCCGCGTCACTGTCTCCGCGGCCCGCCCCTCGAGGTATACCCAGCGCCATTTCGGCTGCTGCGTGACTGGCGTCTACCTACCACGGTCCATGAGTGGCCTCGCGGGAGGTTTTATATTACCCTATGTCATTATACATGTCACTTACGGGGTTCTCTTCGCTTATGTCTTTCAGACGGGCCGACCTCTATTGGTTTCTCCGGGCCCTACTCCCTATAATGCTTTAATGCGTTGTGATAATGTATTTAATTGTTGTTGTCCCCTATGTATAAAATTAAATGAATTGATAGATGCATGCTGTGCTAGAAGCAGAGAGAGGAGGGGAGAAAAGGGTTAATATGTTGCCTGCGAAGTGACTGTGTGTTCGTGCCTGTACAAAGGAGAGATGCTGATTGGCAGCAGTGTTGGGAGCTGAGATATGATTGGATGGAGTCAGCCAATAGGACGTGGTCTGATGTTTAAAAGCACCACTTCACCCGGCCCCTCCCTCACCCTGATGAAACTCCCAATGGGGAGTGAAACGTGCGTCGGTGACGGCCCCTAGCCACGCCCCTCGTGCTGACGCCACTACGCCCCGGCCGATTTGTGGCTTGACACAGGAGAGTCCCTCGGTATCCACTTCCTGGGACCCACGTGGGCTTTGCATCCAGCAGCGATTGTAAAAGAGGAGGACTATGGCTGCATGACTTAGGTGTTGGATTTCAGCGAGCCTGTTACAGGCAAACACGACAGGTCAAGCCCAGGCTCTCACTGTGCGCAGCCTCTGGATTTCGTCCCCTCACCCGGTCACGTGAGTGCCTGTGGGCTACATTTAAAGCCTTACGCTGCGGGTGCATCATGTATTGAAAACAACAGCCAGCCGGCTGATTTGAAGTTTTGAGGACTTGGATCCTGACATCCCCCAGTTTGCCATTTGAGCTCCTATTTGCAGCCCCATTTATGTGGACATTATCCCTGTGAGGGACCCCGGCCGATGTGTGTATGTGAGCTGGTGTGAGTGCTTGGTGGTGTGGAATGGGTGCCCCTGTTTTTAAAAGCAATTGCTCTTTTAATGTTTTGTACAGTTATCGGTGTGTCACTTTCTAAGTATGTGTCATGTGCCACAGTGTATGTTACATTAAATTTAAGTGTCAGTTGGATAAATCTGGCTGTGGGTGTTTTATTGTGCCAGTCCCGCATAACAACCACTGTCTAGGTGTGTATGTGTTATTCCTTCGGGACAAGCCCAGCTGTCTGTAGCTTGTGGGGTGTCCCCTACTAGTGCTGACAATGTGCGGGTCTGTGTACCTTGTGCCCAGTAGGTGCTTGAGCTGCAGTCTGGTTTACCAGTAGCTGGGCTTGCGTCTCGTATGGCTTTGCCTACTGCCCCAAGCTTAAATTTGACTCCCATTGAGTTGCATACCAGTGGGGATTCTCAGCCTGATGTGTCTTCCAGACTGGCTAATGTTGAGAAGTTGCTTGCTAATACCTTGGCGCGTAAAAAGCGGCACTTGACGCCTGATGTCACTCTTTTCCCTATGGAGGCTGATGAGTTTTTGGAACTGTCTGGCTATACCCCTTTGGAAGAAGGGGAGTTATTCTCTGACTCTGAGTCATCTGTTGAGAGGCCCAGGGGTCATGATGATTCTGGCTCTGACCCCTGGGCCCCAGATGATACTGATAGGCTGTTGGCTCAGATTTTTGAGGTACTGTCTATCTCTCCCCCGGTTGCGGCCCCCAGGCAACAGGGGAAATTGTTTCATACTGCTAAGCCACCTTTAGAGTTTCCTGAGCAAGCCCATTTTAATAGTCTCGTGCTCAGGGAATGGGAGCGCTCCAGCAGCCTTCCCGGTGTACCTAAGAGTTTGGATAAGAGGTATCCCTTTCCTGCTGATGTGGTGAAGCGTTGGTCATCCCCTCCTGAAGTGGATGCCCCTGTCCTAGGGTTATCTAACACCTCTGTCATGCATTCCCCTGACTCTACTACGCTGCGGGATGGTGAGGACCGGCGTATTGATCAGCTGGCGTCCCATGCCTTTGCATGTGTGGGGACGGCGCTGCTCCCGGTCTGTGCCTCTTTTAATGCACTCTCTCGTTGTGAGGTTTTTGTGACTTATGTCCTCTCTGCCTTGGATGATACCATTAGGATGTGTAGCAGAACCTCTGCCTTTGTGGTGGCTATACGCCACTCGGTTTGGCTGCGCCAGTGGGCTGCTAACGCTGCCAAGAAAGCTCTCACTGGTTTTCCCTTCAAAGGACTACGCCTGTTTGGGGACCGCCTGGACCTGTTTGCTAAGGGAGGCAGGTTACCCCAGCGCAGGCGGCAGTCTCGGCCCTATCGGGGACAGGGCTCCTTTTCTTCCCCCTACCGTGGTGCCAGACAGGGGAGGGGGGTCTCCCTTACCGCGGCCCGAGGAGATTTCTGGGGTAGGGGCAGAGGACGTGGACGCCCTGGCTCCTCCTTGGGCTCCAAGTTTAAGTCTTCTCCCAAGCCCCCTCAGGCATGAAGGGGCGCCCTCACCCATCCGGGTTGGGGGACGGCTTCAGCACTTTGCTCACGTCTGGAGGCTTCATGTCTCAGACCGGTGGATTCAGGAGGTAGTGTCCTCCGGTTACAAGATAGAGTTTGCTCCCTGGCCGTCCCCAAGATTCATCAGATCCCGGATTTCTGAGGACCCTGTGTCAGCTCAGGCTCTAGTTCTGGCGGTGCGAAGCCTTCTGGAGCTGGGGGTCATCTGTCAGGTCCCCTTACGAGAAAGGGGCAAGGGGTTCTATTCCAACCTTTTCACCGTGCCCAAAAGAGATGGGTCAGTCAGGCCCATCCTGGACTTGAAGATCCAGGGCATTCGCGTGCTGCCCTATCTGGATGACATTCTCATCACTTCCCAGTCCCTCCAACAGGCAGAGTTGGATACTCAACTGGTAGTGTCCACTCTGGAGTCATTTGGCTGGGTGATCATCCATCCCAAATCTTCCCTGTCTCCCTCCTTGGTGACACCCTTCCTGGGAATGAATCTGGATACAGTTCAGGCAAGGATTTTTCTTCCTCAGCAGAAGGTGGACAGTCTGCTAGCACAGGTTCAGTTCCTGCTATCTTGCCCTCATCCCTCCATCAGGCAGGGAATGCAGCTGGTGGGCTTGATGGTGTCGTGATTTGAGGCGGTCCCTTATGCCCAGTTCCACATGAGGCCTCTGCAACTCCACCTCTTGTCAGTATGGGACAAGGATCCTGCGTCCCTGGACCAAGTCCTTGTGCTGTCCCCCCTAGTCAGGAGGTCCCTCTCTCGGTGGCTGGACTCCAGGAACCTGTTGGTGGGCCAGAAAGATCTGCCCACCAACAGGTTCTTGGAGTCCAGCCCAGCCTCGGCAGAAGGTGGAGGGCCTCCATCCGGCAGGGGATGCAGTTAGTGGGTCTGATGGTATCCTGCTTCGAGGGGGTTCCCTTTGCTCAGTTTCACATGAGGCCTCTTCAGTTGCACCTCTTGTCAGTTTGGGATCGGGACCCTGTGTCCCTGGATCAGGAATTTGCTCTGTCCCCCCTGGCCAGGCAGTCCCTCTCGTGGGGGCTGTACTCTGGGAACCTTCTAGTGGGCAGGACCTTTCTGCCTCCGTGCTGGGAGACTGTGACCACAGATGCAAGTCTGACCGGTTGGGGGGGCTTTTGGAAATCTCTGAAGTTTCAGGGCCGGTGGGGCCCCCAGGAGGCCCATGCTCCCATCAATGTCCTGGAATTGAGGGCAATCAGGTTGGTTCTGCCTCAGCTGACCACACACCTTCGGGGTCAGGCTGTTCAGATCCGCTCGCACAACCAGACGGCGGTTGTATACATCAATCATCAAGGAGGGAATCGGAGCAAGCGAGCCCTCAAGGAAGTGTCCCTGATACTGTCTTGGGCGGAAGAGAACGTCCCCTGCATCTCGGTGGTTTACATTCCGGGGGTGGAGAACCTGGAGGCAGACTCCCTGAGCAGGGGGACGTTTCGGCTGGGGGAATGGTCCCTCAGCAACAGGGTTTTTCACTCCCTGTGTCTCCGCTGGGGTCAGCCGGATGTGGATCTGTTTTGCGTCCCGTCACAATCACAAGCTTCCCAGGTTTGTCTCCCTGTCTCAGGACCCTCTGGCCTTCGCCACGGATGCGCTAGCAATGCCTTGGACGGAGTTTCGGCTCCTCTGTGTTCCCTCCATTCCCTCTGCTGGGCAGGGTGCTGCGCAAGATGGCCCAGGAGGGGGTACCAGCCATTCTGGTGGCCCCCTGTTGGCCAAGGAGGGTGTGGTTCGCAGACGTTGTGCAGTTGGCTGTAGATCAGTGTTTGCCAGCCTCTGTTGTTGATACCATGATTAAGGCTAGGAAGAAATCCTCATCTTTTATCTACTACAGGATCTGGCATGCTTACATTGCCTGGTGTGAGTCCAAGTCCTTTCCTTGTCGGGTGTTCTCCATACCCAGGATTCTGGAATTTTTGCAACATGGTTTGGATTCGGGCCTTCAACTCAGAACCCTCAATGGACAGGTGTCAGCCTTGGCAATTTTTTTCCAAAGATCCTTTGCCAATCACAGGTTGTTTAAGACTTTTTTCCAGGGAGTTACTCACGTGCATCCGCCACGTAAGCCTATGCTACCAGTTTGGGACCTAAATCTGGTGTTGTCTGCTCTGCAGGGTCCTCCTTTTGAGCCTATACGTGGGGCTGCTTTGCCCATTCTGACTCTTCAGGTGACCTTTTTGGTGGCCATTACTTCTGTCAGGCGAGTTTCTGAGCTGGCGGCGCTTTCCATCAAACCTCCTTATTTTGAGAGGCGGCAGAATAAGGTGGTGTTTCGGCTTAAAGTGGACCAACACCCACGGGTGATCGGCCCGGGAATCTATAAGATTCCCGGGCCGATCACCCCCCACCCCGCGGGACATCCGAGATCGGGATGTCCCGCGGGGTGAAACCCCCCCAAACACCCCAAACTCCTTACCTTATATTCGGCGGCGGCCGGCCGCCGCCGCCGCCTCCCTCGCGCTCCTGTAGGCGTGCGCGTGCCCGCGCCGGCCGTCTGCGAATGGCCGGCGGGGGCGCACGCGCGCCGAAAGTGACGCGAGGGAGGCGGCGGCGGCGGCTGCCGCTTAGACGTTCCTGTTCCTCGCTTGTACGTCGGCGCTGGGAGCGGGGAGAGGTGAGTTTTTCGGGGGGTTAGGGGGGGTTTCACACAGCGGGGCACCCCGATCGGGGGTGCCCCACCGAAGTGGACCAAGACCCAGGATAGTCAAAATCCTGGGTGTTGGTCCACTTTAAGACGGATTTCTTGCCTAAGGTTGTGTCTGTTTTTTCATCTCAACCAGGACATTGTTTTGCCTTCCTTGTGTCCTAACCCTGCTAATTCCAAGGAGCGGACCCTTCACTCTTTGGATGTTGTCAGGGCTCTGAAGTTTTATTTGGTTGCTACTGAGTCTTTCAGGAAGTCTGACGCTCTTTTTGTTCTTCCTGCTGGACCTAGGAAGGGGTTGCCTCCTGTTAAATCCACTATCAGCAAGTGGATCCGTCAGGCGGGGGAACAGGCCTATTCTGCATACTTTTTCCAAGTTTTTATAAGGTTGATGTTAAGGCCTCAGCGGATGCTGCTTTTGGCCGCAAGGTACTTCAGGCGGTAGCGACTTGAACTGCCGGCCGTTACTCATTGGGGATCCCACCCTACTTTTGGACACTGCTTTTGGATGTCCCAACTGTTATGAATACTGAAGCAGGCCGTGCCATGCAATAAGAAAAAGACAATTCTGTGAGTACTCACCTGTAGAATTGTTTTTGTTCTTGCATGGCACGGCCTGCTTCACCCCACCCTTGTTATCGTTATTCTTGGTTGCCTCTTTATGGTGATTGTTCCAAGTTAATTGGGGTTTTTACCTTTTTTTACATTTTTTTTTTGTTACCTTTATTCTCTCCCGGCTTCTTGTCTCACTGCTTGTCTACGCTGGGAACTCTATGGTTAATCCCATTTTTATAGGGGGCCGGGAGATGCCACAACTCTTCTGCAGTACAATGCGCCACCTTGTGGCCGAATAACCCAACTGTTATGAATACTGAAGCAGGCCGTGCCATGCAAGAACAAAAACAATTCTACAGGTAAGTACTCACAGAATTTCTTTTTTTTTTCACTAATCTTATTCTGCCAAGTGAGGGGTGGGGGCAGCCCCTGGCCCTTTATGGGTTTTTTCAATCACATCAATTGGACATGTCTTCTGGTGGGAGAAAATCACTGATTGTACGTAGAAGTATTTTCTTTCATGTGGGAGGAGTAGGAATTTGTCATTTGGGTTGAGACCAGGGAGTACAGTAGCCAGTAGCCCATATATGTGTTGTGGGTTCGTTGGAAAGGTAAGATATCTGAAATGGGGGGATTTAGTTTAGTGGGGTACCCAAATCTGGGATTGGCCGGCCCTAGACTCCTTTTAAAGGCACTGTCAAGGCTAAATAAGACTTGAAGGGGTAAGAAACCGACACCCTCACAGGGAAACCTGGTTTTATGACCCAGGCTTTGCCCCTTGGCTGTCGAAATCCACCTCATGTACCAATACATAAACACCTTGCAGCTTTTGCTGACAACTAAATTGTGCTGCTGCCCCCTCCCCAAAGTTATCTTTCTTGAAGAGAATTTTAGATTACAACAACTCAGGATACTGGATTTATTATCCATGGAAAATAAAATCTTGTAATTCTTAGTGATGCCTCTAGAGGGAGACTGACTTACACCTTAGAAATTGAAGCATTTAGGGCCTGATTCATCAAGCACTTCAACCAGACTATACAAGATCGGTGGCAATTAGAATGGTGCAAAACATAATTTAGATATATTTATTTTCTGGTATCCAGCACGGGTTGCTTCATCTGTAATTCTTTACATTTGGGTAATCCACCAACAGGTGGCGCAGTCGACTGCAGGAGACTTGTGGCTCCTCCCAGTCCATAAAAGGGCAGGAATTACCCAGAATACCGAGTTTTTCTGCAGTCCTAACTGCGAAGACAGAAGATTTTCTCTCTCTGGATTTTTGCAGAGCAGGGTATCCCAAGCCCGTCGGCCCTGCAGGCCTATTCCCACCTGTTCCGGACCCATTCTGCCTCCCAGCCCGGACTGTCGGTTCAGGTGAAGGTAGGGTGTTCACAGAGCTATGCTCTGGGCCGCAGACCCTTTATCCAAAGGGTAGCCGGCCATAGGCTAATGGTGAGCCTAGCTGGGGGAAGGGAAAAAACACCCCTTTTGTTTATCCCACATGCTTTATTGATTGTCATGGTGGCTTCTGTGCACTTTTGTATGTTTGCTTTTTCTCATGCTCCACTTGTTGTCATCTGGCTGTGTGTGTGTGCTCCCCTCCCTCTGGCCTCCCCCTCCCCCTTCTCCCTCATGGGAGCGGCGGGCGCTGCTGAGGAGGGGTGTTCCTCCCTCCTCTGTCCCCTCCGGGCGCATTTTTTGCCTCCCTGACGCCCGAAGATTTTGCGCGTTTCCGGGAGTCGGGGCCGCGCGATGACGCGATTCGCGTCATCACTGCGCGGCCCGCCCCTCAAAGTTCTCGCCGCCGTTTTGGCTCTCCTGCGGATCCATCTGCTGGGTGCTGCTGGGACTCGGACGCCTCCTGGCTCCTGACTGCTTCTGCTGTGGTCTTCCTGGCTAGGATTCGGAAGCCCCCCCCCCCCCCCCCCTGCTGGTCCGTGAGTCCAGTCCTGGGTCTTTTTACTGTATTTTCTGTGGTTCAGAGGCTGTGCATGTGCTGTGGGATGCTCATTGCCTCTTTTTCTTATGGCTTTCGGACGGGTCCCCTTTTTCTGTCTGCCTGTGGTTTCTCCCGGTCCAGTACCCCCCCCCCCCCCTTGTTTTTGTTAAGGGATCCTGTGGGGGCATCCTGGGTGGGGTCTTAGCCCTAATCGCCCATGTGTTGATTTATTCTTGCTATTGTTATAATCACCATATGGAGGCTTCTGGGGATAGCGAGCTTGGGGGCCCTTCGGGGCAGGCTCAGCTGTGTCTCATGAGCGGGGCATCCCCTTTGATCGGTCACAGCGCGGTTTGTGTCCCCTGCGCCCAGAGCGTCACTGCGGATCAGGATGGGGCTAACGCTACTCTCCCCAATCCTATCCTGACTGCAGCATCACCTATTCCCCCACGCCTGCACTTCGCTCCCAGCGAGGGGGAGGCTAGTAGGGGGTCCCAGTCTGATCTGGTGCTACGTGTGGCTAGCCTTGAGCGGCAGTTGGGCCGTCCGGCCGCCGGCGAAGCCTCTAGTAAGAGGAGGCACTTGGAACTGGCTTATCCTGCCCTTGCCTATGCTGATGATGCTTTTGATACCTTCGACGGTCGTGACTCCATGGAGGAGGGTGAGTTATTCCATGACTCCGACTCCTCTGGGGAACGTCCGGCGGGGGTGGTCGCGGGGTTGTGTGTGTGTATTGCAATGTGTTTTTACTGTTTGTCACTGTGCTGCGCCGCCTTGTATGCCGCTCCGGCGCTATTTCTGAGGTTATTTTTTTCTTGTGACATGGCGCCAGCGGGTCATGTGACCGTGATTTCGCACTCTTCGGGGGGGGCGGGACCTGCGGATGACGCGTTCCGCGTCATGCTGCTGCGGCCCGTCCCTCAAGGACTGCTCTGGCGCCATTTTGATCTGCTGCGTCTGGGGCCCACGTCTCTCTCTGAAGCTGAGTCTCGTTTCCTTTGCAGTCCGTGCGGTTGCGCTGCTGATCCTATTGGTCCGTGAGTCCCCTGTGGGTTGCTTTTGTTGTACTTCAGCTGTGCTGCGGTTGTTTATGGGTCTTTTTTGTGTCTTTTAGGTGGGACAACCGTGACTGTGGTTTCTCCTGGCCCTGCCCTTGTCATCTCCCACCTTCCCTAGCGGGTTCTGGGCATCCCTGGGGGGGCATCCTGGGTGGCTCTTGTAGCCGTGACCCTGTACTGACTGTGAACCTATATTGATCACCATATGGAGGCTTCCGGGGATAATGTGCTTGGGGTTCCTTCGGGACAAGCCCAGCTGTGTGCCGCGTGTGGGGTATCCCCTGTGAGTGATGGTGTCAGGGTATGTGTGCCCTGCGCCCAGAAGGTACTTGCAGTCTAGGTTGCCTGCTACGCTGCCCAGCTCAGCGCCCCCTACTACATCACCTACCCCCCTGCGCCTGCATTTGACCCCTAGCGAGGGACATGCTAGCAGAGAATCACATTATGACCTGGCTTTGCGGGTGGCCAGCCTGGAAAGGCATATTACTGGGCCTGCCCCCCATAAAGCTTCTGGTAAGAAGCGGCATTTAACTCCTGCTGTTTCCCTATTCTAAGTATACAGCACGTCCTGTTCCAGAATATTCATTACTCTTGGGTAATACATCCTCAAGATGGCGCTGGACTGCAGAGACAGAAAAGTAGCTCCTCCCAGCCCCATATATACCAGGGACCTCCCACAAATTCCCCAGTTCTTCTCTGCAGTCTGGGCTGCGATGACTAGAAGATGGCTCTTTCTACTCGCAGGTGAGCGGGGCTTATTAGCCTGCGGCCCTGTAGGGCTATTCCCACCCGTTCCTTTTCACTGCCTCCCAGCTTAGGCTGCGCTGGTCGGGTGATGGTAGGCAGCACCTCTGTCAGGTGCTAAGGAGCGCTGCTCCAACCGCAGTCCCCCACCAAAGGGTAGGCGGTACAGGCCCGTGGTGAGCCTTATAAGATGTCCCTCCCGCGACCGTTTGCCCTTCGCCCCCTGTCCCCTCAGTTAGGCTCCTCTTAGGCCGGCCGCTGCTTCCCCTTCGCTCTCCCTGGGTGGATCTCGGGGGGGTGGTGTATGTATTAACTATGTATGGTTTTTATTAGCGCAGCCGCCACGCGCTTGTACTTGTACAGGAGTGATGGCTCTGCTGAGATCTCAGAGCCTTCGCATACTTCCCTACTTGGACGACATGCTTATCGCTTCTCAGTCCTTCCAACAGGCAGAGCTGGATACCCAGCGGGTGGTGTCCACACTGGAGTCATTCAGCTGGGTGATCATCCACCCCAAATCTTCCCAGTCTCCTTCCATGGGGAAGTCCTTTCTGGGCATGATTCTGGATTCATCTCAGGTCAAGATCTTTCTTCCTTAGCAGAAGGTGGAGAGTCTTCAAGAGCGAGCACAGCTCCTTCTGTCTTGTCCTCATCCTTCCATCAGGCAGGGAATGCAGCTGGTGGGCCTGATGGTGTCCTGCTTCGAGGCGGTTCCGTATGCTCCGTTTCACATGAGACCTCTTCAGCTTCACCTCTTGTCAGTATGGGATCGGGACCCCATGTCCTTGGATCAGGTGTTTGTTCTGTCCCCCCTGGCCAGGCGGTCTCTGTCGTGGTGGCTGGACTCAAGGAACCTGCTGGGGGGCAGATCCTTTCTGACCCCGTGCTGGGAGACTGTCACCACGGATGCCAGTCTCCCAGGTTGGGGGGGCTTTTGGAAATCCCTGAAATTCCAGGGTCAGTGGGGCCCTCAGGAGGCCCACACCCCTATCAACATTCTGGAGGTGAGGGCGATCAGGTTGGTTCTCGCCCACTTAACCCCACACCTTCGGGGTCGGGCTGTTCAGGTCCGCTCAGACAACCAGACGGCGGTTGCCTACATCAATCATCAGGGAGGGACCCGGAGCAGGAGGGCCCTCAGGGAAGTGTCTATGATTCTGTCCTGGGCAGAGGATAGTGTTCCCTGCATCACGGCTGTGTACATTCCGGGGGTGGAGAATCTGGAGGCAGACTCTCTGAGCAGGGGGACCTCTCGTCTGGGAGAATGGTCCCTCAGCAGCAGGGTGTTTCGCTCCCTGTGCCACCACTGGAGTCAGCCGGATGTGGATCTGTTTGCGTCCCGTCACAATCACAAGCTTCCAGTCTTTGTCTCTCTGTCCCAGGACCCTTTGTCTCTCTGTCCCTGGCCTTAGCCATGGATGCCTTAGCAATGTCTTGGACGAGTTTTCAGCTCCTGTATGTGTTTCCCCTGCTGGGCAGGGTGCTGCGCCAGATAGCTCAGGAAGGGGTACCAGCCATACTGGTGGCCCCCTGTTGGCCAAGAAGAGTGTGGTTCGCAGACATCGTGCAGCTGGTAGTAGATCAGTACGCCCTGCCCCGGGTTCTGCTCACTCAGGGGCACCTACGTCACCCCAATTTACAAACGCTGGCTTTGACGGCCTGGCTGCTGAAACCTCCATCTTGATGGAAAAGGGGCTGCCTGCCTCGGTTGTTAATACTGATTCCTCTGAGGAACGGCAGGAGGTTTATGACGGTACTGGGTCTCCTTTTGGAGAAGATCTATGGTCTCCCGAGGATACTGATAAGCTGTTGGCTCACATTTTTGAAGTGCTATGTATTAGCTTTCCTGTGCCGGCTAAAAAGCAGTAGGGTGAGCTTTTTCACACTGTTAAACCATGCTTGGAATTCCCTGAGCAGAACCACTTTAATAATTTGGTGCTCAGGGAGTGGGAACGTCTTAGCAGATTGCCCGCGGTGCCCAAGAGTTGGGACAGAAGGTATCCCTTCCCTGCTGATGTGGTTAAGCGCTGGTCGTGTCCCCCCCGAGGTGGATGCTCCCGTGCTTGGGTTGTCCAATACCTCGGTCATGCATTCCCCTGACACTTCTACTCTGAGGAATGGTGAGGACTGGCATGTGGATCAGCTGGCTTGTCACGCATTTGCTTGTGCAGGGACTGCGCTGTGCCCCGTGTGTGTTTCTGCCATCACGGCTCTTGCTATTAAAGGGCTGCTCAAGTGCCTTCTGGATAATGCCTCGGATGCCAATAGGGGGGAGGAGTATAGATCCCTCCTGCTTTGCTATGAATTTGTTGCATTTATTTTTTTGCTATGGATGATGCGGTCAGGATGTGTGGTAAGACTTCTCCCCTTTTGGTGGCTATACGCCGCTCTCTTTGGCTGCGTCAGTGGGCGGCTGATAATGCTGCTAAAAAGGCTCCCACTAGATTCCCCTTTACTGGGCTACGGCTCTTTGGTGAGCATCTGGATCTGTTTGCCAAGGATGGTAGGCTGCCTCAACGCAGGAGGCAGCCGCGACCCATTCGGGGGGCTGGTTCTTCCCTCCCCTCCTTCTGTGCTCCCAGGTCTGGCCGGGGTGCACCATTTGCGGGGACACGTAGAGACCCTTGGGGCCGGGGTAGAGGCTACGGTCGTTCCGGTCTCTCATGGGGTCCCAAGTCCAAATCTTCCCCCAAGCCCTCTCAGGCATGAGGAGGTGCCCTCACCCATCCGGGTGGGGGGACAGTTGCGGCTCTTTGCTCACGTCTGGAGACTGCGCGTCTCAGACCAGTGGATTCAGGAGGTGGTGTCCTCCGGGTACAAGATAGAGATTCATCAGATCCCGGATGGCTCAAAACCCACTCTCAGCTCAGGGCTTGCGGTCCAAAGCCTTTTGGAATTGGGTGTCATCTGCCCGGTGCCCTTCCGGAAAAGGGACAGAGGCTTCTACTCCAATCTGTTCACAGTTCCCAAAAAGGATGGGTCCCTGAGGCCCATCCTGGATTTGAAGCGCCTCAACTTTTTGTCAGGTTCAAACATTTTCGCATGGAGACTCTGCGCTCGGCGGTCAGTACCCTGCGGCCGGGCGTTTTCATGACTTCTGTGGACATCAAAGATGCTTACCTTCATGTTCACATCTTTCTAGGTCATCAGAGATTTCTCAGGTTCGCTCTGGAGGATCAGCACTACCAATTTGTGGCCTTACCGTTCGGTCTTACCTCGGGTCTTCACCAAGGTGCTGGCGGGGGTGATGGCTCTGTTGAGATCTCAGGGCATACGCATCCTTCCTTATCTGGACGACATTCTGATTGTGTCTCAGTCCTTCCATCAAGCCAAGCTGGATACCCAGATGGTGGTCTCCACACTCAAGTCCTTAGGTTGGGTGATCAACGATCCCAAGTCTTCACTGTCTCTGTCCTTGGTGAGGTCCTTTCTGGGCATGACTCTGGATACATCTCAGGTCAAGGTTTTTCTGCCTCAGCAGAAGGTGGAGAGCCTGCAGACGCAGGCACTGTTTCTACTTTCTTGTCCTCATCCCTCCATTCGGCAGGGGATGCAGTTGGTGGGCCTGATGGTGTCATGCTTCGAGGCGGTCCCCTATGCTTAGTTTCACATGAGACCTCTTCAGCTGCACCTTTTGTCAGTGTGGGATCGGGACCCTGTGTCCTTGGATCAGGAATTTGCTCTGTACCCTCTGGTCAGTCAGTCCCTCTCGTGGCGGCTGGACTCAAGGAATCTTCTAGTGGGCAGGACATTTCTGCCCCCGTGCTGGGAGACTGTCACTACAGATGCCAGTCTGACAGGTTGGGGGGCTTTTGGGAATCTCTGAAGTTCCAGGGTCAGTGGGGCCCTTAGGAGGCCCATGCTCCCATCAAAGTTCTGGAACTGCGGGCGATAAGGTTGGTTCTCTCCCAGTTGACCCCACACCTTCGGGGTCGGGCTGTTCAGATCTGCTCGGACAACCAGACGGCGGTTGCCTACATCAATCATCAGGGAGGGACTCGGAGCAAGTGAGCCCTCAGTGTCCCTGATACTGTCCTGGGCGGAAGAGAATGTCCCCTGCATATCGGCAGTTTACTTCCCGGGAGTGGAAAACTTGGAGGCAGACTCCTTGAGCAGGGGGATGTCTCTGCTGGGGGAGTGGTCCCTGTTTCGCTCCCTGTGCCGTCACTGGGGTCTGCCGGATGTGGACCTGTTTACACCCTGTCACAATCACAAGCTTCTATTCTTTGTCTCTCTGTCACAGGACCCTCTGACCTTCGCCACTGATGCGCTAGCAATGCCTTGGAAGGGGTTTCAGCTCCTCTACGTGTTCCCTCCGTTTCCTCTGTTGGGCAGGGTGCTGCGCAAGATAGCCCAGGAAGGGGTGCCAACCATTCTGGTGGCCCCCTGTTGGCCAAGAAGGGTGTGGTTCGCAGACATCGTGCAATTGGCAGTAGATCAGTACGTCCTGCCCAAGGATCCAGACCTGCTCACTCAGGGGCAGCTGCGCCATCCCAATTTACAAACGCTGCCTTTGACGGCTTGGCTGCTGAAACCTCCATCTTGATGGAAAAGGGGTTGCCTGCCTCTGTTGTTGATACTATGATTAGGGCTAGGAAGAAATCCTCGTCCTTTATCTACTACAGGGTCTGGCATGCTTACATTGCCTGGTGTGAGTTCAAATCTCTTCCCTGTCGGGTGTTTTCTATTCCCAGGATTCTGGAATTCTTGCAACATGGTTTGGATTTGGGCCTTCAACTTAGTACCCTCAAAGGTCATGTTTCAGCTCTGGCAATTCCAAAGATGTTTTGCCAATCACCGTTTGGTTAAGACTTTTTTCCAGGGGGTTTCTCATGTGCGTCCGCCACGTAAGCCTATGTTACCAGTTTGGGATCTGAATCTGGTATTATATGCTCTGCAGGGTCGTCCCTTTGAGCCTCTCCGTGAGGTCGCTTTGCCCATTTTGACTCTTAAGGTAGCCTTTTTGGTGGCTATCACTTCTGTCAGGCGTGTTTCTGAAGTTTTATTTGGTAACTACTGAATCATTTAGGAAGACTGATGATCTTTTTGTTCTCCCTTCTGGACCTAGGAAGGGTTTGCCTCCGGCTAAATCCACTATCAGCAAGTGGATCCGTCAGGCGGTGATGCAAGGCTATTCTGCTAAAGGGAAGGAACCTTACTGCTCATTCCACTCGTGCTATTGGTGCCTCTTGGGCTTTTCAGCACCAGGCGTCTGTTGAACAAGTTTGTAAGGCCGCTACTTGGTCTTCTGTTCATACTTTTTCAAAGTTTTACAAGGTTGATGTTAGGTCCTCAGCTGATGCTGCTTTTGGCCGCAAGGTTCTTTAGGCGGCAGTGGTTTAAAGTGCCTGCCGTTGCTCTTTGGGGATCCCACCCTACTTTACGGACACTGCTTTTGGATGTCCCAGACATAAAGAATTTAGTGAAACAGGACGTGCTGTATACTAAAAATACAATTCTGTGAGTACTCACCTGTAGAATTGTTTTTGTAGTATACAGCACGTTCTGTTTCATCCCTCCCATTATTCTTGGTTACCTCTGTATGGTGATTTGTTCAAATGTTTGGTTGGGGTTTCCTTTATTATTATTCTCCCGGCTTCTTGTCTAACTGAATACACTGCAAGAAAAGAGGGACACCCACAGTACCCTCTAAAAAGTGCCAAGGATGAAACAGTTGCACCACTTTAAGGGTCTAAAAAATATTCAAATTTATTGACTAATTACATATATTTACAATCACAATGAACATTAAGACTATACAATAACAACTACATGACATAAACATTTAAAACCACAAGGGGGCGCTGGAGGTCTGTCTCAGTGCAAAAATACTCTCCATTAAAAGTGTGTATCAAATCCTATATACTATAACTAGTATGCTGTCAGATGCAAAAGTGCAAAAATACAACAAAAAATGTGCTAAACCCACCTATTAATCAATTCAGGTCCACATGAGTGTACAAAAATAAAGCAGAATAACATACCATGGAGCAGGAAAACATGCCGTGGTGATGGAAGTGAAAGAGAAAGAAATGAACAAAAGTGCATACAGACCAACCAGACGTGGACCCCCCACAGGTAACAACGCCCTTTGTATTTTACTTTTTGCACTGAGACAGACCTCCAGCGCCCCCTTGTGGGGGGATGGCTTCTGCTCTTTGCTCACGTCTGGAGACAGCACGTCTTCAGCATGATTCAGGAGGTGGTGTCCTACGGCTGCAAGCTTGGCCGCCCCCGAGATTCCTTCAGTCCCGGATCTCCCAAAACCCCTTGACGGTGCAGGGCCTGAGGTTAGCTGTCCAACGACTTCTGTCGTACGGAGTGGGGGATTCTACTCCAATCTTTTCACGGTGCTTAGAAGGATGGTTCCCTGAGACCCATTCTGGACCTAAAGGACCTCAACAGGGTGGAGACCTTGAGGTCGGCGGTGAGCTCTCTTCGGCCAGGCGATTTCATGACAACGGTGGACATCAAGGATGCCTATCTGCACTTTCCTATCTTTCCAGGACATCAGAAGTTTTTTGAGGTTCGTCCTGGAGGATCGACACTACCAGTTTGTGGCCTTACCGTTCAGTATCACTTCGGCCCCTCGAGTGTTCACCAAGGTGCTGGCGGGTGTCATGGCCCTTCTGAGGAGCCAGGGCATTCACATTCTTCCTTACCTGGACGACTTGTTGATTGCTACTCAATCTTTTCATCAGGCCGAGAGGGATACTCAGAGGGTAGTGTCTACCCTCGAGTCCTTCGGTTGGGTAATCAATTATCCCAAGTCTTTGCTCACTCCGTCTTTGGTGAGGTTCTTCCTGGGCATGACGCTGATGTGTCTTCCTCAGCAGAAGGTGGAGGGTCTTCAGACGCAGGTGAGGGCACTGTTGTCGTGCTCTCATCCCTCCATCTGTCTGAGGATGCAGTTGGTGGGACTCATGGTGTCTTGCTTCGAAGGCTGTGCCCTTCGCTCAGTTCCACATGAGACTACTTCAGTTAAATCTTTTGTCCTTTTGGGATCGGACTCAGGAGTCTCTGGAGCAGGAATTGGTTATGTCCCTTCTATTGGCAGGTCCCTTCTACCTCCGTGCTGGGAGATAGTCACCACGGATGCCAGCCTGTCCGGTTGGGGAGGGTACTGGCAATCGCTGACGTTCCAGGGTCAGTGGGGCCCTCAGGAGGCTCATTTGCCTATCAATCTTCTGGAGCTGAGAGCGATCAGTTTGGTCCTCGGAGCAAGCGAGCCCTCAAGGAAGTGTCCCTGATCCTGTCTTGGGGAGAGGAGAATGTTCCCTGCATCTCGGCGGTTTACATCCCAGGAGTGGAGAACCAGGAAGCGGACTCCCTGAGCAGGGGAATGTCTCGCCTGGGGGAATGGTCTCTCAACAGCAGGGTCTTTTATGCCCTGTGTCGCCGCTGGAGCCAGACGTGGACCTGTTTGCATCCCGTCACAATCACAAGCTTCCAAGATTCGTCTCCCTGTCTAGAGATCCTCTGGCCTTCGCCACGGACGCGCTGGCAATTTTTTGGACGGAGTTTCGACTCCTTTATGCGTTTCCTCCCTTCCTCTGTTAGGCCATGTGCTGCGCAAGATAGCTCAGGAGGGGGTACCGACCATCCTGGTGGCCCCCGCTGGCCGAGGAGGGTGTGGTTCGCGGACGTCGTCCAGATGGCGGTGGATCAGTACATCATGCCTGACGATCCAGAGCTCCTCGCTCAGGGACAGCTGTGCCATCCCAATTTACAAACGCTGGCTTTGACGTCTTGGCTGCTGAAACCTCCATCCTGATGGATAAGGGTTTGCCGGCTTCGGTCGTCAGTACTATGATTCAGGCTCGGAAGAAGTCGTCTTCTGTGATTTATTATAGGGTCTGGCATGCTTTCATTGCCTGATGTGAGTCTAAGGCTTTTCATTGTCGCACTTTCTCCCAGGATTTTGGAGTTTCTACAGCATGGTCTAGAGTCGGGTCTACAACTGAGTACCCTCAAGGACAGGTTTCAGCCTTGGCAATTTTTTTCCAAAGTTCTTTCGCTAGCCATAGGCTTGTCAACTCTTTTTTTTTCAGGGAGTTACTCATGTGCGTCTACCGCGTAAGCCTCTGCTACCGGTGTGGGATTTGAACTTGGTGCTTTCTGCTCTTCAGGGTCCCCCCTTCGAGCCTTTGTGTGATGCTGCTCTGTCCATTCTGACTCTTAAGGTGGCCTTTTTTTGGTTGCTATCACTTCGGTGCGTCGCGTCTGTGAGCGGGTGGCTTTTTTCCATGAAACCTCCTTATTTTGAGCGGCATCAGGATAAGGTGGTGTTCCGTCTTAAATCAGAATTCTTGCCCAAGGTTGTATCTGCCTTTCATCTCAATGAGGACATTGGCTTGCCTTCTTTGTGTCCTACCCCTTCTAATTCTAAGGAATGGACTCTTCATTCTCTGGATGTGGTCAGGGCGCTCAATTATTATTTGGTCGCCATTGAGTCTTTTCGGAAGTCGGATTCTCTGTTTGTCCTCTCTGCTGGGCCTTGGAAGGGCTTGCCTCCAGCCAAGTCCACTATCAGCAAGTGGATCAGACAGGCGGTAGTGCAAGCGTTCTCTGCCAAGGGGAAGGACCCCCTTTTCACTCCACTAGGGCTATCGGTACCTCTTGGGCTTTTCAGCACCAGGCTTCAGTTGAGCAGGTTTGTAAGGCCGCTACTCGGTCTTCTGTTCATACATTTTCTAAGTTTTACAAGGTTGGTGTTAGGGCCTCAGCTGATGCTGTTTTTGGCTGCAAGGTGCTTCAGGCGGTAGTGGCTTGAACTACCTGCTGTTGCTCACTGGGGAGCCCACCCTTCTTCTTGGACACTGCTGTTGGATGTCCCAAATGTAAAGAATTACAGATGACGTAACCCTTGCTGGATACCAGACAAATACAGGTCTGTGATTACTCACATGTAGAATTGATTTTATGGTAATCCAGCACGGGTTGCTTCATCCCACCCTTGTTATCGTTATCCTCTTTTGCCATTTTATGGTTATTTTGTTGAGAGAGTTCTTTTTTAGTTGGCTATGTTTTCCTATCATGGTATGCCTCCCGGCTTCTTGCATTACTGCTTTTCAAACACTGGGTATTCTGGGTAATTCCTGCCCTTTTATGGGCTGGGAGGAGCCACAAGTCTTCCTGCAGTCGACTGCGCCACCTGGTGGCGGATTACCCAAATGTAAAGAATTACAGATGAAGCAACCCGTGCTGGATTACCATAAAATCTATTCTACAGGTGAGTAATCACAGAATTGTTTTTTTCATCATGTTGCTGCAGTGCATTTGCTAAAATATTAGGGATTCAGCGACAATCTAATATTATAACTTATATTTTGCACTACCCTCATTTTTACTGATGTGGCGCAGTCTGCCAGACGTGCTTGATAAATCAGACCCTTAGTACGTAAAAGTGGATGGGTCTACTCAGGGCCGTATTTGGTGTCCTACGCATTTTATGTGCTTGCGCCCCCTTTTTTTTAAGCTAGGTCATGGTCCATATATAAAAAAGTGTGTAAGGGGAAAGGGTGCAATGGGATATAGGGCACAAAGGGGGAAATGCAGAGAAGCAGGCAAGCATGTTCCGTCTTTTACTGCGTTCTGACATACAGGAGTCACATGACCACACCAGTGGAGAGGAGATGCTCTGGCCTGTGTTCAACCGATTGCACCCCTCCGTCACACAAATACACTCTGCATCCTTCTGTGGCTGGGGAGGGGGTGCTGGTTAGGAGGCATTAATGTTCCGGCTATGTGAGTTTTAATTTCTTTTCTTTACTGTAGTAGTAAGGGCAGAACTCTCCCCTCTTCCAGGTTGCCACCCTAGGCAGGTGCCTAGGGTTGCCTAATGGTAAATACAGCCCTGGGTCTACTAACTACACATTTTCATATGATGCTCTGACACTGTGGGTGGGCGGGGGGCTGAGTTTCATCTGCCCTTCCCTCCTATTTCAGGTTTGATCGTCCACTGGCAGTAGGTGCAAGGCAGTACCCCTGTAGACATAGTACTTATGACGTCATCGAGGGTGATGTGGGATGTAAATGCAGACATGTGTTATCCCTAACCCCATAAAAGACATCTTTCTCCATGAGGGTCTCACCGTTAAGATTGGCGATTTTGGTCTGGCCACAGTGAAGACACGGTGGAGCGGATCCCAGCAAGTGGAGCAGCCCAGTGGTTCCATCCTATGGATGGTAAATTCTCCCCCCCCCTTCATGCTGAACCTTTATGATGTACCCTGTGTGGATTGTGCTTCACATGCTGTGTCCGGTGTTTGTTTCAGGCCCCGGAGGTTATCCGGATGCAGGAGAACAGTCCCTACAGCTTCCAGTCTGACGTCTACGCTTACGGAGTGGTTTTGTATGAGCTGATGGCCGGCCTCTTGCCTTACGCCAGTATCAATAATAGGGATCAGGTAGGGAGCACTTATCTAGACAAGAAAGCACAATCTACTATCAATCTTACCTCTAGATTAATGGCCCGTTTCCATGAACAGATAAATAATTGAGCGATCAAAGCAATGTTTTCTGTTTTTACGTGTAACAAGGAGAACCAGAAATCCTATGTCAAAACAATACGACGCTCGACCAACAAACAATATTCTAAGTATGTCACACACCCCGCTTCAGAATAGACATTACACTTGGGTTATACCGACCTGTAGAGGGCGAACTTGCAGAGATGTCATGAAAAAAAGGAAGCCCCTCCCGGTCCATAAATACCTGGGACCTCCCACTCATTACCCAGTCTTTCATCTCTGCAGTCGGCGAGCAAGTCAGAAGATGGATGTCTCCTCCTTGCAGGTAGCCGGGGTAACCCCCGGCCCTCTTGTTGGTCTATTTATGCCTGGACCCACTTTAATTTAAATTCCTCTTGCCTCCCAGCCTAGGCTGCTGGTCCGGGCAAGGGTAGACGGCACCTTACGGTGCTTAGGAGCTATGCTCCACCGTGAGACCCCATACTAAGGGGTAGGTGGTTGCCCGGGTTGGTGATCCCGGAGTGGGATGCCCCGTCCCTTGTCCTTCCACCTTTGGTGTGATTTACCCTCTCCTGGTCACCCATTGCTCCCTAAACGAGGGGGGGGGGGGGGGCTTTTCCCTTGAGGATTGTTTGGTTGTTTTTATTGAAACTGTGTTTTATTAGTGTGTGTGTCTTTATGTTACACCTTCGCCGGCGCCGGCTGTTGCTGCGGTGCTGGCCATGGACATGCGTTTTTTTTTTCTTTAGTTGGGGGAGCTTCTTCCCCTCAGGTGCGGTGATGTGCGGGGCGTGGCCGGGCGCTTGGCGCGATCTACGGGGCCGGGCACGATGCACGAACCGCGCCGGCCCGCCCTCCTCCTTCCTCATCTCGCTCTCTGCCTCGCCTTGTGCTCTGCATCTCGGTCTGTGGACGGCGCCATTCTTGTAAGCGCCCTGTGGGCTCCATGCTGTTCTTGATCCTATTATCTGCAGAATTGCTATTTATTATTATGCATTTCTATATATTTATATATTTTTATAATGTCACAGTTCAGTTTATGTGTGGGCCATATTGTGTGTGTGTGATTAGCCCTTTTCCTTATGTCTTCCAGGTGAACTCTTATTGGAATTTTAAGGGGTCCTCCCGGTCCTAGGGTCCCTGGGTTTGATTAGGGCTCCCAATAAATCCTCCCACGTGGGACTTAAAGGGGCATCCCGTGTTGCTTATTAACGACATTGCGACTACCACCAAGTCACCATATGGAGGCTCCCCAGGATACCTGGCTTGGGCTCCCCTCGGGGCAATCCCGGAAGTGTGTGGGTTGTGGGGCATCCCTTTCGGGGGATAATGTATTACTTTGTATACCATGTGCGCAGCAGGCTATAACTCGGCAGTCGGGGCCCAGGCGTCTGGGTCAGCGCCGCTGGCTTCATCGCCTACCCCACCCAGTCTGATCCATACCCCGAGTGATGTCGTCACGGGTGGGGAGTCGCAATCTGATGTGTGTGCCAGATTGGCCAATCTTGAGAAATTATTTTCTAGCGCTGTGGCCAGAAAGGCCACGGCTAAGAGAAAGCACTTGTCTTCAGCCTTGCCAGCCTTTGATTTTGATGAGTTTGATACACTTGACTGGTCTGATTATTCCCCGCTAGAGGAAGGGGAATTATTTGAGGAATCTGATGATTCTGACGATCAGCAATTTGTTGGTGCTGATACCGAGCAGAGACAGGGGGATGCCGTGGACACCCCTAAGGTCCTTGCTCATCTTTTCGAAGTTCTGGCTATTTCTCCTCCATAGGAGGCTCCTCCGCAGAAGGGGGAGTTCTTTGGGACTTCTAAGCCGCGCTTGGAATTTCCAAATCGAAAGCATTTTGATGGCATCATTCTTAAGGAATGGGAGAGGCCTACTCGGCTTCCGGGTGTTCCTCAGGGCTGGGATAAGAAATATCCTTTTCCGGTGGACGCGGTGAAGCGCTGGTCGTTCCCTCCCGAGGTTGATGCCCCCGTGTTGGGGTTGTCTAATGACGAAGATGGTGAGGACAAGCGCATTGATCAGATGGCTTGTCACGGTTTTGCCAGTGTCGGTTCGGCCTTGCGGCCTGTTTGTGCTTCGGCGCTTTTGGCGGTAGCTACCAGGTCGGTTGTTAGGGACCTGTTGGCTACTTCCGGGCTTGACCCGGCTAGTGATGAGTTCACCGCCCTTAAGCGGTGCGAATTGTTCATGTGCTTTGTGCTAGCCGCCCTGGATGACACCATGGTGATGTGTAGTAGAACTTCGGCTTTGCTGGTGGCTATTCGACGGTCGGTTTGGTTGCGCCAGTGGGCAGCTGATTTTGTGGCTAAAAAGTCGCTTACGGGTCTTCCTTCGTGGGGTTGCGGCTTTTTGGAGAAAAATTGGATTCGGTCGCGAAAGGAGGCAAGTTACCTCAGCGAAAGAAGCAGCGTCGTCCCTTTCGGGGGGTGGCCTCCTTTAACCCTTCCTATCGCGGGGCAAGAGTGGGCAAGGGATTGGCCTTCTATTCCTCCAGAGGTGATTCCTGGAACAGGGGCAGAGGACGTGCCCGTCCAGGTCACACATGGGGTTCTAAACCCAAGCCCGCTGCCAAGCCAGCTCAGCAATGAGGGGGCGCCCTCACCCTTGCGGGTGGGGGGACGGCTACGACACTTCTTCCAGGTCTGGGACCAGGAGGTCTCAGACAGATGGATTCTGGAAGTGGTGTCTTCCGGTTACAAGCTGGAGTTCGAGATCCGGCCCCCTCCCAGATTCTTCAGGTCTCGGGTGTCTTCGGATCCCCTGGCCACGCAAGGGCTCCGAGCAGCAGTAAGGAATCTTCTGGATATGGCTGTCATTTGCCCTATGCCTTCCTCGTAAAGGGGCCTGGGCTACTATTCCAATCTGTTCACGGTGCCCAAGAAGGACGGCTCAGTTCGTCCCATCCTGGATCTGAAGCTCCTCAACAGGTTTATCCGTCTCAGGAAGTTCCGCATGGAAACTCTGCGTTCAGCCATAAATTCACTTTGTCAGGAGGACTTCATGACGTCCATAGACATCAAGGATGCTTATCTGCATGTTCCTATCTTCCCGGCACACCAGAGATTTCTCAGGTTTGTGGTGGAAAATCTGCATTTTCAGTTTGTGGCCCTTCTGTTCGGCCTTACCTCGGCTCCAAGGGTTTTCACCAAGGTGCTGGCAGGGGTGATGGCCCTTTTCAGAGCCCAGGGTATTCGCATCGTGGCATATCTGGACGACCTTCTCATTATGGCATCTTCTCTCAGCCAAGCAGAGCTAGACACCGGAGCTGTGGTATCCACTCTGGAGAGATTCGGCTGGATGATCAACTATCCCAAGTCTTCCCTCTCCCCGTCCAGGGTGGTGTCATTTCTGGGAATGTCTCTGGATACTTCTCAGGCCAGGGTGTTCCTTCCTCATCCCAAGGTTCTGTTGCTTCAGGAATTGATGCAGCTTCTTCTGTCCCACCCTCGTCCGTCAATCCGGCAGGGGATGAGACTGGTGGGATTGATGGTGGCTTCCTTCGAGGCGGTTCCCTTTGCTCAGTTTCACACAAGGACGCTCCAGCTCCATCTTTTGGCGGTTTGGGACAGGTGTCCGCTGTCATTGGATCAGTCTTTTCTGATGTCCCCTCGGGTTCGGCATTCCCTTCGGTGGTGGATGGAACCAAGCAATCTGATGAGGGGCAGATCTTTTCTGACCCCTCGTTGGGAGACAGTCACCACGGATGCCAGCCTTTCAGGTTGGGGGGGTTTCTGGAAGGATCTTCAGTTTCAGGGACTGTGGGGGCCTCAGGAGGCTCACGACCCCATCAATGTTTTGGAGCTGAGAGCCATCAGGTTGGTTCTGTTTCACTTGACTCTTCAGTTACAGGGCTTACCGGTTCAAGTTCGGTCGGACAATCGGACGGCGGTCGCCTACATCAATCACCAGGGAGGGACTCGCAGCAGGAGTGCCCTCAAAGAAGTGTCCTTGATTCTTGCCTGGGCAGAGAGCAATGTCCCATGCATCTCGGCGGTGTACATTCCGGGAGTGGAGAACACGGAGGCGGACTCCCTGAGCTGGTGCTCATCTCGCCGGGGGGAATGGTCTCTCAATCCCAAGGTTTTTCGGTCACTTTGCCACAAGTGGGGAACTCCGGAGGTGGATCTCTTTGCCTCTCGTCACAATCACAAGCTTCCGGCATTTGTGTCTCTCTCGCGGGATCCTCTGGCTTTGGCAGTGGATGCCATGTCTCTGAGCTGGAGGGATCTGGGGTTCCTGTACCTGTTCCCTCCGTTCCCTATGGTGGGCATGGTGGTGCGCAAGCTGGCTCTAGAAGGGGTGCCAGCAATCCTGGTGGCTCCAAGATGGCCAAGGCAGGTTTGGTTCGCAGACGTCGTTCGGCTGGCAGTGGATCAGTTCGAACTGCCCCTTCTGCCGGATCTGCTCACTCAGGGTCAACTACTTTACCCCAGTTTACCAACGCTGGCTTTGACGGCGTGGCTGCTGAAACTTCCATTTTAAAGGAGGAAGGTCTTTCTGATGCTGTGATTCAGACTCTTGTTAGCGCTAGGAAGAGGTCTTCCTCTACCATCTACTATAGGACTTGGAGATCTTATATTGATTAGTGTGAGGTCAGGGCCTTGCCTTGCAGGGTGTTTTCTATCCCTAGGATTTTGGATTTTCTGCAACATGGTCTGGACTTGGGGTTCCAGCTTAGTACGTTAAAAGGGCAGGTTTTTGCCCTGGCGGTTTTCTTTCAAAGGTCTTTTGCTCTTCATCCTCTGGTTAAGACTTTTTTCCAGGGGGTTACGCATGTGCGGCCTCCTAGGAAGCCTATGCTCCCTTTTGGGATTTGAATTTGGTGCTTTCTGCTGTTCAGGGTCCTCCTTTTGAGCCATTGCAGGATATTGCTCTTTCTATGCTCACTCAAAAGGTTGCCTTTTTGAGTGCTATCACCTCAGTTCGGCGTGTCTCAGAGTTGGCGGCTTTGTCCATTCAGGCCCCTTACTTTGAGAGGCATCAGGACAAGGTTGTTTTCCGCTTCAAGCCAGATTTTCTTCCTAAAGTGGTTTCTGCCTTTCATCTTAATCAGGATGTTGTTCTTCCCTCCTTGTGTCCTAAGCCCAGCAATGACAAGGAGAGGATTTTGCATTCCTTGGATGTGGTTCGCTGTGTGAAGTATTATTTGATGACTACTTCTTCCTTTCGTAAGACTGACGCCTTTTTCGTGGTGCCCTCCGGGCCTAGGAAAGATTTGGCACCCGCCAAGTCTTCCATTAGTAAATGGATTCGCCAGGCCATTGTTGGGGCCTATTCTGCCAAGAGGAAGATTCCCCCTTTTCGTGTTACTGCTCATTCTACTCGTGCTGTTGGGGCGTCCTGGGCTTTCCAGCACCAGGCCTCTGTTGAACAAGTTTGTAAGGCTGCTACTTGGTCTTCTGTTCACACTTTTTCCAAGTTTTATAAGGTTGATGTGCGGGCCTCAGCGGATGCTATTTTTGGCCGCAAAGTTCTGCAAGCTGCAGTGGTTTAAGTTTGTGCATTATTGCCTTGTTTTGGATCCCCGCCCTTTATGGACACTGCTATTGGATGTCCCAAGTGTAATGACTATTCTGAAGCGGGGGTGTGTGACATACTTAGAATAATACCATTTTGTGAATACTCACCTGTAAAATGGGTATTATAAGTATGTCACACACCCCGCTTCACCCCGCCCTTTGATATTCTGGATCCTTTATATGGTGAACCTTTTTAATGTTACTGTTTATAATTGGCTCTTCCTGGTCCTTTTACTGCTGTCTTAATACCGGGTAATGAGTTTGAGGTCCCAGGTATTTATGGACCGGGAGGGGCTTCCTTTTTTTTATGACATCTCTGCAAGATCGCCCTCTACAGGTCGGTATAACCCAAGTGTAATGACTATTCTGAAGCGGGGTGTGTGACATACTTATAATACCCATTTTACAGGTGAGTAATCACAAAATGGTATTTTCTCATTCGGCCTTTTGTCGCAGCTTGCATTTCCACGGATCCATTCTCATCTGATTGTGGGCGATTCGTGGAAATAAGCTACAGGACTGACTATATAAAACAGCCTGTTCTGCCCGTGCCTGATTTCCTCCAGTCACAACGCCGCAGCAGAAAAGTTTGTATCTTGTGTGACAATAGCTTTTGCCTCCTCTTCTCTTAGATCATTTTCATGGTCGGTCGCGGTTACCTTACTCCTGACCTCAGCAAAGTATCCAACAACTGCCCCAAAGCCATGAAGAGGCTTTTAGTCGACTGCCTGAAATTCAAGAGGGAGGAAAGGCCTCTGTTTCCACAGGTGAGTCTTAACCCTTTAAGTGCCAGCCTACCTGGAGTTTTTGTCGCGCTCTGTTGCCAGACCATTTTTCACTATTTTGCGCTACACATGTTCAACATGTTCAGAGTCCGGGCTTTAACATGAAATCTCTTGTTTTTTTAAAGTGTATATTCTTAGTATACAGTACGTCCTGCTCCAGATATAGTACTTACACTTGGGGTTATCCTCCGCCAGATGGCGCTGCACTGCAGAGACATGCAAAAACGGGCTCCTCCCGGCCCCTCAAATACCCGGGGACCTCCCACAAATCCCCAGATTTCTCTGCAGTGCTGACTGCGAAGACATGAAGTATCACTCTCTAGCAGGTGAGCGGGGCTATCAAAGCCTGCAGCCCTGTTGGACTATTCCCACCCGTCCTTCGTGTGATGTGCCTCCCAGCCTGGGCTGCGCTGGTCGGGTGAAGGTAGGCAGCACCATGAGTGCTTATGGAGCCATGCTCCACCGCAGTCCCCCACCAAAGGGTAGGCGGTTTAGGTTGATGGTGAGCCACTAGGGGATGCCCCTCCCGCACTATTGCCCCATGCCCCGTGTAGCAGTGGGCCCTGTACAAAGGGTCGCCATCCTCCCTCGTTCCCCCCGGGAGCGTCTTCATTGGCAAATCATTTTTCTAAGTGTGTCATACACTTCGCTCCTCATGACAACGTTGAAACTATCTCTTTGCGCTTTTCGGGGGGGCGGGGACCTAGTTTGGCGTGCTCCGCGTCACAGCCCGCTCTGGCCCGCCCCTCGAGGTTCGCTTGGCGCCATTTTGATGCTGGTCGCACGCACGCGTGGTAGCAGTCCTCATCCTCCCTTGGTCTGTAAGTGCCCTCGCGGGCGATTTTCATGATCCTTGATTACTGCGCATGGTTCTGACACCCTTTATTCCCATTATGTCTTTCAGACTGGTGAACACCATTGGCTTCTCCCGGCCCGGTGTAATTATAGCGGGCCTTGTAAATCTACTCCCACTTTCCTAGCGGGCCTTGGGGCATCCAGGGTGGCCTATTGCGTAAATCCCTGCTGGCATATTGTGTCTAAATAATCACCATATGGAGGCATCTCAGAGTTATGGGACCGGGGTCCCTCTGGGACAAGACCGGCTGTGTATAGCGTGTGGACAACCCCACGCTGATGCGGACAGGACATGGGTCTGCGGACCCTGTGCCGAGCAAGCACTGGCCCTGCAATCGGGCTTGCCAGTGGCTGCACCTCGCTTCAATTCACCTATTTCCCCATGCTTAAATCTCACTCCTGCTGAGTCGCATACAAGTGGGGAATTGCGGCCTGCTGGGCCTTCCAGACTGCCTACAGCTGAACAGATTATTGCGAGGTTGTCAGAGCGCATGGGCCCTGGTAAGAAGCAGCACTTGTCGCCTTATGTTTCTGTATTTTCTATGAGAACCGAGGAGTTTACTACTCCGTGTGACTATACCCCTTCTGATGAAGGGGAGTTGTTCTCTGACTCAGGCTCATCTGATGACGATTCTGGCCCTGAATACTGGGGCCAGTGTGACACTGACGACTTGTTGATCAAGGTCTTTAAGGTACTGTCTATCTCTCTCCCTGGTGAGGTCCCCAAGCCTAGAGGGGAGCGTTTCCACACTGGAATTTCTAGAGCAGGCTCATTTTCACGCTCTTGTGCTCAAGGAATGGGAATGCCCCAGTAAACTTTCAGGGGTTCCAGGGGACTGGGATAGGAAATACCCTTTCCCCCTGAGGTGGTTAATTGTTGGTCATCACCCCCGTGGTGGATGCGCCGATCATAGGGGTTCCTAACCCCCCCTTTATTACAGCCCCTGCTTGATCTGTTGGCCTCCCACGCCTTTTCTTGTGCAGGGACGGCGCTGCGCCTGGTCTGTGCCGCTGCTATTACTGCAGTGGCCACTAGAACCCTCATCAGAAAGACGCTTGATCATCACCCTGAGGATCTCCCCTGGGAGGTGTTTAATGCACTCTCCAGTTGTGATGTATTTGTAAAATGTATTCTATTAGCGCTGGATGACACCATTAGAATGTGTGCAAGAACTTCTGCCCCTGTGGTGGCTATACGTCGCTTGGTCTGGCTACGACAGTGGGGTGCTGACGATGCTACTAAAAAGACTCTTACTGGGCTTCCCTTTAAAGGGCAACGCCTATTTGGGGCCCGTCTGGACCTGTTTGGTAAAAAGGGCAAATCACCCCAACGCAGACGGCCATCTCAGCCCCTTCGGGGCAGGGGCACCCCTCCTCCCCCCTACCTTAGTGTTAAACAGGAACCAGGGGTGTCCTTCCTGACGTTTCGGGCAGACTCCCATGAGCAGCAGACAACGCCCTGGCCCCTCCGGCGGGGCTAAGCCCAAATCTTCCACCAAACCCCCTCAAGCATGATGGGACGCCCTCGCCCGTCTGGGCGAGGGGATGGCTGCAGCACCTTGCTCTTATCAGGAGGCATCTTGCCTCATTCTGGTGGATTCAGGAGGTAGTGTCCTCTGGATACAGGATAGAGCCTGCTGCGTGGCCTCTCCCAGGTTTATCAGGGTACTCCTGGTCCCTACCTCTGTTCAGGTGTTGGTGCAGGCCTTGCAGGGCCTTTGGGGCCTTGGGGTCACTTGCAGATTGCCCCTAACAGGCAGAGGCAGGGGCCGCTACACCAACCTTTTCCACAGTCCCCCGAAAGGATGGGTCAGTCTGGTCCACACTGGACTCATAAGTTTGCAATTCACCAGTTACAGCAGTTCTGCATGGATACTCTGGGTTGGACCATCTGCGCCTTGCGCTCAAGGGGCTTCTCGCCGTCTGTGGAGCTCAAAAGACACTTCGGTTCACTTCCCTGTGTCCTCTGGACACCGAGGCTCTTCAGGTTCGTGTCGAAGGTCCAACACTGCTAATTTGTGGCCTTGTGATCTGGCCTCTCTTCAGCCCCCAGAGTGCCCACCAAGGTGCTGACGGGGGTGATGTCTCTGATGAGACCAAGGGGCGTCCGCGCTATGACCTACCTGGACGTTCCTTTTCACTTTCCAGTCTCTACGTCAGGCTAAGTTGGTCTCTTGGCTGGTTGTGTCCACTGGGAGTCATTTGGATGGGTGTTCAATCAACCCATGTCCTCATTGTCCCCTTGATTAGTAACCTCATTCCTAGGAATGAATCTGGATTCGGTTCAGGCGAGAATCTTCCTTCTTCAACGATAAAGTGGACAATCTGGTTGCATGGGCTCAGTCCCTCATTGCTGTCGCCGTCCCTTTACCAGGCAGGGATGCAGCTGGTGGGCCCGTTGGGGGCTTGCTTGGAAGAGGTTCCTTATGCTCAGTTCCCCCTGGGCTCTTCTGCAACTTCTATTGTTAGTACAGGACAGGGATCCTGTATCCCTGGAGCAGGGTCTGTGTGCCTTCCCCCCTGGTTCCTTCTTGGAGTGGATGACCTCAAGGAACCTCTCTGGGGGCAGTTTTCCTTCTTGCCCCTTCCTGGAGACGGTCACCATGGATGCCAATCTATCAGGTTTAAGGGGGTCTTTCTTCTGAATCTCCCTGCGTTTTTTTGGGGAGGTGGGGCCCTTAGAAGGCCCATACACCTTTTGATGTTTGAAACAGTGAGCGTTCAGGTTGGTTCCTTTTCACTGGCCTATTCCTCTTCAGGGCCTGCCCGTTCGGGGGCGCTCAGTCTGTCTGGCGACAGTGGCCTGCCTTAATCATCTGAGAGGGATCTGGAGCAGGAGGGTCCTCCAGGAAGTGTCTATGATCCTAATTGGGTGGAGGATAATGTTTCCTGTATATCAGTGGTATTTGCTCCAGTGGGGGTCCCTCTGCTACAGGATGTGCTAATCCCTGTGTCACCATGGAGTCCAACCAGTTGTGGATCCTTTTTTGTGTCCCGTCACTATCACAAGCTCTCGGCCCTTGTTTCCCTGTTCCCGGATCCTCTGGCCGTGGTCATGATGCCTTGGTAATTGTCATGGCTGGACATTCTGTCCTTATGCCTTTTCTCCATTTCCCTGCTAGGCAGGTTTCTGAGCAAGTTTGCTCTGGAAGGGGGGACCAGCGATTCTGGTGGCCCCCGGGTGGCCTAGTCGAGTGTGGTGCGCAGACGTGGTATTGAGGGCGGTAGATTTGTACGTTCTGCCTGGAGTGCCAGCTTTGCTCACTCAGGGCTCCTTTAAGTCACCCCAATCTACAGACTCTGGCCTAGAAGGCCTGACTGCTGAAACTTCCATCTTGATGGAGACGGGCTTATCTGTCTCGGTGATTGAGACTATGGGAAGACCAGGAGCGTGCTTCTTCTTCTTCTCCCATCTATTATAAGGTATGGTGTATCCATATTGATTGGTGTGAGTCTAGGTCTCTTCCCTGCCGGGTTTTCTCCGTTCCCAGGGTTCTAGAGTTATTACAGCAGGAGTTGGTGTTGATTCTCCAACTCAGTACTCTGAGGGGTCAGGTTCTGCCCTGTCCGCCTTCCTTTAGAAGTCTTTGGCTCCGTTTTTCTTGGTTAAGACTTTCCTTTAGGGGGTTACTCATGCACGTTCCCCCTGGATTCCTATGGTCCCTGCTGGGATTGAATTGATTCTGTCTGCCTTGCGGGATGTTCCCTTGGTTCTCCTTCTGGTGGTTGTTACTTTGGTCAGATGTGTGTCTGAGCGGGTGGCTCTGTCTATCTAGCCTCCATTTTTGAGATACACCAGGATAAGGTGGTGTTCCGCTTTATGCCGGACTTTTTACCTAAGGTGGTGTCTTATGTCATTTATTAGGATATTGTTCTTCCTTCCGTGCCTTATTCCTAGCAACGCTGAGCAAAGGGTTCTGCATTCCTTGAGCTGGTGTTGGAAGTTTTTTTCCTTGGTGTTCACTGGGTCCTTTAGGAGAACTGTTGCTCCTTGGGTCTACGACCACTCCATCTTGATTGTGCCCGATCTCTCTTGATCTCGGGGGGTTAGGCGGTTTTGGTCTGGTCATTACTCGGATGGGATGTTCCTTCCGGTCCATGGAAAGGTTTTTGGCTTCTGCCACGTTTACTGTTAGCGATTGGATTGTCAGGCTGTCACTCAGGCCTGTTCCACTAAGGGGAAGAATCTTCCTTTTCGCTTGACTTCTTATTCTTCTCTTGCTTTTGGTGCCTCTTGGGCTTTAACTTGTTTGCTAGACCTCTACTTGGTCTTCTGTTCATACCTTTCAAAGTTTTTACAAGGTTGTTGTTAGGGCCTTCAGCTTATGCTGTCTTGGCCGCAAGGCTATGCAGGTGACAGTGGTTTCAACTGTCTGCTGTTGCCTTTTTTGTTGGGGATCCCACCCTACCTTATGGACACTGATTTTGGATGTCCCAAGTGTAAGTACTATATCTGGAGCAGGACGTACTGTATACTAAGAATAATACAATTCTGTTAAATACTCACCTGTAGAATTGATATTATTTGTATACAGTACGTCCTGCTCCACCTCACCCTGGTTTTGCATTATTCTGGATCCCCTGTATGGTGATTGTTTTCATTGTTATAGTTACCAGTCTTTTGGTGGTTAAATTCTCCCGGCTTCTTGTTCACTGCTTTTCAATGCTGGGGATTTGTGGGAGGTCCCCGGGTATTTGAGGGGGCCGGGAGGAGCCTGTTTTTACATGTCTCCGCCATCTGGCGGAGGATAACCCCAAGTGTAAGTACTATATCTGGAGCAGGACGTACTGTATACAAATAATATCAATTCTACAGGTGAGTATTTCACAGAATTGTATTTTTCAATATTTTGGGGTGAAATATGTGCAAAAAAAAATAAATAATAAATATACAACTATGCTATGCGCACCTTGCAGTTTTTCAAGAAAAATAACCCTTTACATTTGAAATACCCCTAACAAACATATTCTCTGGAAGTACACACCTCAAGCTTTCTAGGCGTACCAGGCTTGTTGATGTGGGCACAGTTTTCTGGAAGTCATCATTCAATGAATTCTTTGGTTGCATAAAGTTTCCCTAAAAAAGAATTAAAAATCTGAATCGGACTCACATTTTCATTCAGTCTGATAAAGCAAGGTCCCCTGAACAGAACAATACCCAACATGCATAGTAGGAGGTACTGTCAAGGGAATTGTTGCCAAACACCCCAAAGTAAAGCATGTGTGTAAGGGTAATTTCAAGTGCGCACCTTGCATTTTTTCTACCAAAACAACCCTTTACATTTGGAATACCCCCCACAAACCATATATTCTAAGTATGTCACACACCCCACTTCAAACATTAATAATTACACTAGGGGTTAACGCACCGCTAGGTGGCAGCATTGCAGAGAACCTCCAAAAACTTCAACAGGCCCCTCCCGGTCTATACATACCTGGTACCTCCCAAGAACCTCCCAGTGTTGTTCTCTGCAAGGTGGCGACAAGACAGAAGAAAGAAGTCTCCTGCTTGCAGGTAGCCGGGGTATCCCCCCGCCCCCCCCCCCCCCCCCCCCCGTGGTCTATTTCTGCCCGGCTCTTGTTTGAGAGTATACTATTTACTGGCAGCCTCCCAGCTGCGGCTGTAGGCCGGGCAAAAGGTAGCCGGCACCATTGGTGCCTAGGAGATTAGCTCCTCCGCTCGACCCTTCATTGCGGGGCATAGCGGGATTCCCGGAGTGGTGATCCGGATGTGGGATGCCCCATTTAATAGGAGGTTAGCGGTCAGGATGTGCCTAGCCCTGGGATTTTTGTCATTCCACATTCCGGGGTGTGGGGCGCGCTTTGGGACGGTGACATGTTGTGTGATTGTGGCTGCTGCGCTGCTGCATTGTGAGGGCTTATCGCTGTTTTACTGTGGCTAACTTTTATTGTGCTTGTGTGTCCCTCTTGTCACTCTGTCTGCGTGTATGGTTCTCTCCCCTCAGGAGCCGGGGGGGGCGGGGCCTCGCGGCGCGCTGCGCCGCGGTCCCGCCTGTGGCTGAGCACCGTGATCGGCGCTTGCAGCCTGCGTGTCCGGTCTGCACAGGGGGGGGGGGAACAGAGGATCAGTGTGTGGGTCTGTGTTCTGGTGCGCACTTGGGAACCGGCAGGTTGCTCCGCCGGTCCCGTCTTAGAGGTCTGAGCGCGGTCTCTGTCGGCTGACGCTGACGCTGCAAGGGGGCGGGGTCGCGCGCGCGGGCCGCCCACTGATTGGTTGTCCCGGAGGGGCGGGGCCTTCTCGGCTCCCGCGCTCCCGGGGCTCGTCTTCCCCTCCCTCACGTCTCTGAACTGTGTTGCGGGCCGCCATCTTCTGCGGTGCCTAGCTGCGCAGTGCTCCCTCTCAGGTAGGCGTTTTAGTTTTTTCTTGCGGGATGCGCACATAGAGTTTGGCCTGGCCCCCCGTATTACGTCCCCTCCTCCTCCTCCTGCCTCCTCGCTCCTGCACATCTTTAATGTGCTGGTTTTGTATTAACCATTTCCTGGGTCTATGGTTAATGAGGGGGGGGGAAGGGGGGTTTGTATGTTATGTTGTATGTTGGTTTAGGTATTATTGTGCCTGGATTGACGCCTGTCCCTCTCCCTTTGTGTCTTTCAGATCCTGGGATCCCGTCTGGCAGGGCTCTCCCGGTCTTATATACCTGGCTCGTGGGGGGTGTTTTTTATTGCATTGCATTGATCTCGTGACAATCTTTAGACAATTGTTAGGTTATTAAGGGGCATCCCGGGTCGCGTACCGCATAAATCCCTGGGTTCTGCGAATACCATAAAATTCACCACATGGAGGCTGCCACAGATACCGGGAATGGTTCTTCGGGACAATCCAAGGTGTGCGGGGGTTGTGGGACTCCGCTCCAGGGAGATGATGTCATTTTGTGTATCCCATGTGCACAGCAGAACATTGCACGGCAGTCCAGTACTCCGGTGCCTAGCACTTCTTCAGCCGCGCCATCTCCCTCTCCCCCTCGCTTATTCCGGACCCCGTGTGACGTTGTCCTGGGCGGGGATTCGCAGTCTGAGGTATGTGCCCGCTTGACCAGTCTTGAGAAGCGGTTTTCTGCTATAGCCGCTCAGAAGGTTTCAGCTAAGCGGAAGCATCTGTCTCCGCCTCCGCCGGATTCAGATGAGGAAGTGGTGGGAGATCTGGATTGGTCGGATCGTCCCCGTGAAGAAGGTGAGCTCATTGAGGAAGAAGATTCGGATGTTCAGCAGTTGCTGGGTTCTGAGGGGGATCAGGCTGATGGCCTCCCTCTCGATTCCTCTACCATTCTGAGCCAGATGTTTGAGGTTTTGGATTTGGAGCCTCCGGTGGTTGCTCCTAGGCCTAAGGGTCAGCTTTTTGGGGTGTCCAAGCAGCGTTTGGAGTTTCCCAGCCAACAGCATTTTGAAGAAATTGTTTTCAAGCAATGGGAGCAACCTACACGTCTTGTTGGTGTGCTGTCTAGCTGGGATAGGAAGTATCCCTTTCCGGCGGAATTGATGAAGCGTTGGTCTGTCCCCCCTGAGGTAGATACTCCGGTCTTGGGACTGTCCAACACGGCGGTCGTGCATTCCCCTGACACGACTTCGCTCAGGGACGGCGAGGATCGCCGGGTTGATCAGCTTGCCCGTCATGGTTTTGTATGTGCGGGTTCGGTGTTAAGGCCTGTCTGTGCTTCGGCTCTTTTGACTTTTGTTGTCAGGTCTATTGTCAGGGACTTGGGGGTGGATCTAGAGCCCACCAGTGATGAGTCCCTTGGGCTTAAGCGCTGCGATTCTTTTTTGTCTTTTATCCTGGCCGCTCAGGAGGATGCCATGTTGATGGTTGGCAGGGCTACTGCCTTGCTGGTGGCTATCCGGCGCTGTGTGTGGTTGAGACAGTGGACGGCCGATTTTAATTCTAAAAGATCGCTCACGGCTCAGCCCTTTCTGGGTTTGAGGCTTTTTGGTGAGAGGCTGGATTCTGTTGCCAAGGGAGGTAAGTTACCTCAGCGCAAGAAATTTCGCCGTTCCTTTCGGGGGACGGTCTCGTTCAATCCGTCCTTTCGGGGAGTCGGAGCCGGTAGGGGTGCGGGCTCCTCGGCCCCCAGGGGCGCCAGTTGGAATAGGGGCAGAGGCCGTGGCCGTCCCACTCGTGTCTGGGGTGCCAAGCCCAAGCCGGTTGCCAAGCCCACCCAGCAATGAGGGGGCGCCCTCACCCGTTCGGGTGGGGGGACGGTTGCAACTTTTCTCCCGGGTGTGGGACCAGGAGGTCCCGGACAGATGGATCCGGGAGGTGGTTTCGGCCGGTTACAAGTTGGAGTTCGAGTCCCGTCCTCCTCCAAGGTTTTTCAGGTCTCGGGTGTCTTTGGATCCTTTGGCCGCGCAGGGGCTCCTGGCGGCAGTAAGGAATCTTCTAGATTTAGCTGTCATTTGCCCGGTTCCTTCTTCAGAGGTAGGGCGCGGGTTTTACTCCAATCTCTTCACGGTTCCCAAAAAGGACGGGTCCTTTCGTCCTATTCTGGATTTGAAGTTTCTCAACAGGTTTATTCGTCACCGGAAGTTCCGCATGGAAACCCTGCGGTCTGCGATCGGTTCGCTTCGGCAGGGGGACTTTATGACGTCCATAGACATCAAGGATGCGTACCTGCACGTGCCGATCTTTCCTGCTCATCAGCGGTTCCTTCGTTTCGTGGTGGAGGATCGGCATTTTCAGTTTGTGGCTCTTCCATTCGGCCTCACCTCTGCTCCGAGAGTGTTCACCAAGGTGTTGGCGGGGGTGATGGCCCTGCTCAGAGCTCAGGGGATTCGCATTGTGCCTTACCTGGACGATCTTCTCATCATGGCTCCTTCCTTCAGTCAAGCAGAGGGGGACACCAGCACGGTGGTGTCTATGCTGGAGAGGTTCTACTCGTGCGGTTGGTGCTTCCTGGGCTTTTCAGCACCAGGCTTCGGTTGAACAAGTGTGTAAGGCTGCAACTTGGTCTTCTGTTCATACTTTTTCTAAGTTCTATAAGGTTGATGTGCGGGCTTCAGCGGATGCTGTTTTTGGCCGCAAGGTTTTGCAGGCTGCAGTGGTCTGAGTTTTTTCTGCGTTATTGCCTGATTCGGATACCCACCCTTTTCTGGACACTGCTGTTGGATGTCCCTAGTGTAATAATTAATGTTTGAAGTGGGGTGTGTGACATACTTAGAATAATACCATTTTGTGAATACTCACCTGTAAAATGGGTATTATAAGTATGTCACACCCCACTTCACCCGCCCTTTTTGGTATCCTGGCTCTCTATTTGGTGAAGTTTGGTTCTTTACATTGAGGGTTACATTGTTTGGTTCTGGTACCTTGTCTTACTGCTGTTCTAATACTGGGAGGTTCTTGGGAGGTACCAGGTATGTATAGACCGGGAGGGGCCTGTTGAAGTTTTTTGGAGAAGTTCTCTGCAATGCTGCCACCTAGCGGTGCGTTAACCCTAGTGTAATTATTAATGTTTGAAGTGGGGTGTGTGATATACTTATAATACCCATTTTACAGGTGAGTATTCACAAAATGGTATTTTTTTTTTGTTTAACACTCACCTCCGATCCTGTGTCCCGTGGTGATCCTGTCCCCCGACGATCCGCTGACAGCTGTTGGGGGTTTAATGGGTTGAACTGCTATGGCTTCTACAATGGTTCAGCTGAAAAGCTGAATTATTATTATCATTTCCACCAATAAGGTTTTTGGAGCTGTGGCATCTATGACAGAGAACTAAAATGAGCTTTAGCTCCACCCCTAATAGCAGTGCCTCATTAGAAACACAAAGCTGAGAGCAGCATCTGGGGACATTCTGAAATTGGGAAAAGGACCTGTACATGATTCAAGACAAGGCTCATTGTATTCATGAGAAAAAGAGCAGCGATGACATCACATCCTTGGGGTCCTTCTGGTTTAATTGATGCCTCCGTCTCTTTTTCAGATCCTCTCTTCCATTGAGCTGCTGCAGCGTGCGCTTCCCAAAATCGAGCGCAGCGCGTCCGAACCATCTCTGCACCGAGCGGTCAATGCCGAGGACCTTAACCCCTTCCTGATCAACACTCTTCGTCTTGTCCCCCAGTGACGGGAGAGCTCGCTGCGTGCGCAGGTCTTTCGCCTTCCTCTAGGTGGCAGTATGTTGGGGTTCTGTCTCTCGTCTACCAATCAGGAATAAGCACGCTGTCCTTCTGTATCGGGGCGACATGCTCTTTCTTATCGATACGGCTGCGAGCTCAGTGTTGGGTGACTGTTCAGCTCTGTCTCTCTGCTTCTGTAAATTAAGCCTGCCCCCTAATTTTTGCTATAGACCTGTCTGATCCCTCTGATTGGGCCTATGAGGACCCTCCCCTAAGTCTTCTTCACAACAGATCCACTGGGACCGGAGTCTGGGAGCTGTTTAATGTATAACTCGCAGAGATGTTGTGGCCCAGACTTGTCATGTGACTACAAGCAAAAGACTTCAGTGTTCTCTAGTGACACCCAGTGGCGTGTGTGGGAATGGCACATTCCTCCTTCTTTAGGGAAATGGGTGGTGGAGCTTTGCATGACTTCCATAGACACTTGTGCCTTCCTGCGATCATGGTGGCTACCCCACCCTTACAAATGTGCAAATGATTTTTTTTTTCTTGGTAGCCAGTCAAGAGTAAGCGATCCAGCCCTGTGCGTTCAAATAAATTCTTTGTCGCTCTACTTTAGAATCAGTTTCTAGACTGTGAAAATTCTCAACCTGGACGAAGCCATTATTCACCTTGCCTGAGATGATGAAGATATTTATTACCTAGGCTAAGCCGGGCCTGATTGTATTTGGGATCTACAGCAACTTATGTCACAGATTGAGGTGCCTCTGTATGGGATGGAAACATTGTGTAACCTTCGAGTTGCTATGGTAACAAAAAGCTGAACAGGAAGCCTTCCCCAGCCTGTTACTAATGTGAGGACTGCCTCCTAAAGTCAACCTTAATGCACATGGACGCTAAATCAGGAGGCAAGGGTTTCACAAGCAGTGGGAGTAGGTGCGCAGCTTTTCCACAATAATGGAGTATCAGTAATAGGGGGAGGAATGGCTGTATTCAATTTTTATTCTGTCTCTGGTTGAGCTACAAAAATACCGGTTTGTGTCCCTCAAATAAGTGTTGCGGGCTGTTCTCCATCACTCTTGAAGGCCAGTTATATTGGGGCCTTGCCAAGCTCACAAGGCCACCTCACCTGGTCAGCTGAGGCTGATCAACCAATCAAATTGCAGTAAATATGCGGATGTGTAATATATGCAGAGTTTTAAATAAAAAATATGTTTGGTGTAAAATGATTTTCTTTTTTACAAGTACAAAACCCAGCACCTGCCATTTGTCCTTGTGTTTGTCTGCAAGGGAAGCGCCGTGTTTATTCTAAGTATGTCACACACCCCGCTTCAGAATAGTCATTACACTTGGGTTATGGCCAGTAGAGGGCGAACTTTGCAGAGATGACAGGAAAAAAAGAAGCCCCTCCCGGTCCATAAATCCCTGGGACCTCCCACACATTCCCCAGTAATCGTCTCTGCAGACGGCGAGCAAGTCAGAAGATGGCTGTCTCCTCCTTGCAGGTAAGCCCGGTTTACACCCGGCCATTTTATTTCCCTATATTCTCAGTGTGTCACACACCCCGCTTCCCCTTTAATTCTTACGATCGGGTTACTCCACCAGCAGGTGGCGACGTTGCAGAGAGAAGTCTTGAAAACGAGCCCCTTCCGGCATACATATACCTGGGACCTCCCACTTAACACCCAGTGTTTTTCTCTCTGCAAGATGCGACAAGACAGAAGAAAGAAGTCTCCTGCTTGCAGGTAGCCGGGGTCAAACCCCGGCAACCCCTTTTGGTCTATTTCTGCCCAGTTCAATTGTTTACATGCCTAGATGGTTAATGGAAGCCTCCCAGCCCAGGCTGCTGGCTGGGCAACGGTAGATTGCACTAGGTGCCTAGGAGCTTATCTCCTACGCTCGACCCCACGCGTGGGGCAATGCGGCTATCCGGCATGGTGATCCGGATTTGGGATGCCCCTGTCCCGATGTTCCCCTTTGGCCATCTTCTCCCGCTCGGTCCCTTCTCCCTTCACTTTGGGGGGGGGGGGGGGGTTGTTTTGCATGGGGTGCTTTTACTTTTGTTATGTGTGTGTGTGTGGGGAGCGCTGGCAGACGCAGGGTCAGCGCCGCGGTGTGCGGGCGCGTGGCCTGAGCTGCTGGGGCTCTGTCTCTTTACTTGTGTGTTTTTAAAACGCTTCCCCCCGCTTGGTCTGAGGGCGTCTGAGGCGCCAGTTTGCACGCTGCGCCGCCATTCGCGTTATTCAAGTCCTGGGGGCGGGGCCGCGTTCTCTGCGGCCCTCGCTCTGTGACGCACTGGCGGGGGGCGTGGCTGGAGCGCGCTGAGCCCGGGCCGCCTCACTTCCTCTGTCTCATCACGGAGACAGGTGCTGGGGCTGAGCTGGGGAAGGCGCGTGTCCAGGAGTGCAGTGTCTGTCTTCAGTAGCAGAAACAGGTAGCGGTCCCCACCTCGCGCACGTGGGGTCGTCATTTGAACTGTGTAATGCTTGTGTTTGGAGTTTCCTGGGCACTTTAGCATAAACTCCTGGAGGCACTTATTGCTTGATACATATATAGATATATATATATATTTTTTTTTTTCATGATACTTATATATGGTTTACCAGTGTTTTGTTTTATATTTGTGTGTGATGCATGCTGGCTAATTTTCCTGGGGGACTGACTGTGGTCTCTTTTCCCCTACAGATTCTGGGATCCCCTCACTGCAGTGGCTCTCCTGGTCTGATATACCTGGCTAGTCTTAGTCCCCAAATTGGGATTTTCCTAGGCTTAAAAAATCCTCCCACTCCCGGGACTTTAATTATAAAGGGGCATCCCGGGTTGCTTAATGCGTAAAACCCTGGGTTGTTGCGAATACCATAATTTCACCATATGGAGGCTTCCGACGTTACCGGAAATGGCTCTTCGGGGCTATCCAGGCTGTGTGGGGGTTGTGGGACTCCGCTCCCAGGCGGTGATGTCATATTATGCGTTCCATGTGCAAAGCAGAATATTGCGCGCCAGTCCAGGATCAGAGAGGTGTCCCTGATCCTGACCTGGGCGGGGGCCCTTGTTCCTTGTCTCTTGGCAGTTTACATTCCGGGTGTGGAAAACAGGGAAGCGGATCTGTTGAGCAGGTGCTCTTCCCGTCTGGGAGAATGGGCTCTCCATCCTCAAGTCTTTCGGTCGCTGTGTCTCCGGTGGGGGACCCCGGAGGTGGACCTGTTTGCCTCTCGTCACAATTGCAGGCTCCCGACCTTCGTGTCGCTCTCCCGGGATCCTCTGGGATCCTGAGCTGGGGGCATCTGGGGTTTCTATACCTGTTTCCTCTGATACCCATGCTAGGCAGGGTGGTACGGAAGCTGGCTCTGGAAAGGGTGTCCGCCATTCTCGTGGCTCCAAGGTGGCCAAGGCGAGTATGGTTCGCAGACATCGTTCGGCTGGCGGTGGATCAGTTCGTTCTGCCTCTTCGGCCCGATCTGCTCACGCAGGGTCGGCTGTGTTACCCCAATTTACCAACGCTGGGTTTGACGGCTTGGCTGCTGAAACCTCCATCTGGAAGGAAGAGGGTCTTTCTGACTCGGTTGTTAAGACTCTGATCAGTGCCCGGAAGAGGTCTTCTTCTATCATCTACTATAGGACTTGGAAAGCCTATATCGCTTGGTGTGAGTTTAGATCTTTGCCTTGTAGGGTCTTTTCGGTCTCCAGGATTCTGGAGTTTTTGCAATCAGGGCTGGACTCTGGTCTTCAGCTGAGTACTTTGAAAGGGCAGGTTTCTGCCTTATCTATCTCTTTTCAGAAGCGTTTTGCGCTTCATCCTTTAGTTAACACCTTTTTCCAGGGGGTTACGCATGTGCGGCCTCCCAGGAAACATTACTCCCGGTTTGGGACTTGAACTTGGTTCTCTCTGCTCTTCAGGCTCCTCCCTTTGAGCCCTTGCAGGATATTGCTTTGTCTACCTTGACTCAGAAGACTGCCTTCTTGGTAGCTATCACTTCGGTTCGGCGTGTCTCGGAGCTGGCGGCCTTGTCGATTCAGGCGCCCTACTTTGAGAGGCATCAGGACAAGGTGGTCTTTCGGTTCAAACCGGACTTTATTCCTAAGGTTGTTTCTGCTTTTCATTTGAATCAGGATATTGTTCTTCCCTCCTTGTGTCCTAAGCCTAAGAATGACAAGGAGAGGGTTTTGCATTGTTTGGATGTAGTACGCTGTGTTAAGTACTATTTGATTACTACTTCTCCTTTTCGTAAAACTGATGCCTTTTTTGTTGTGCCCTGTGGGCCTAGGAAGGGTTTGGCTCCGGCCAAATCTTCCATTAGCAAATGGAATACGTCAGGCCGTTATTGGGGCCTATTCTGCTAAGGGGAAAGTTCCCCCTTTTCGTATCACTGCTCATTCTACTCGCGCCGTTGGAGCGTCTTGGGCTTTTCAGCACCAAGCTTCTGTTGAACAAGTTTGTAAGGCTGCAACCTGGTCTTCTGTTCATACTTTTTCTAAGTTTTACAAGGTTGATGTACGTGCCTCAGCGGATGCTGTGTTTCGCCGCAAGGTTCTGCAGACTGCAGTCATTTAAGTTATGCTTCATTTTGCCTTCGGATACCCATCCCTTGTGGACACTGCTTTTGGATGTCCCGATCGTAAGAATTAAAGGGGAAGCGGGGTGTGTGACACACTGAGAATAATACCATTTTGTGAGTACTCACCTGTAAAATGGATATTGTCAGTGTGTCACACACCCGCTTCACCCGCCCTTTTTGGTATCCTGGATCCTTTATATGGTGAAGCTTTTCTTTTATTTTGAGGTTACCATTGGATTTCCTGGTACCTTGTCTTTCTGCTTTTGAATTCACTGGGTGTTAAGTGGGAGGTCCCAAGTATATGTAGGCCGGAAGGGGCTCGTTTTCAAGCCTTCTCTCTGCAACGTCGCCACCTGCTGGTGGAATAACCCGATCGTAAGAATTAAAGGGGAAGCGGGGTGTGTGACACACTGACAATATCCATTTGTCTCATTGTGTTCATTTGTCTCATTGTGTCTTTCAGACCGGTGAATCCAGTGGCTTCTCCCGGCCGGTGTAATTGTAGTTGGGCCTAGTATAAATACCCCCACACTTCCCTAGCGGGTCATTGGGGCATCCAGGGTTGCTTTATAGTGTCAATCCCTACCTGCATATTGTGCCTAATAATCACCATATGGAGGCATCCCAGGATATTGGGACCGGGGTTCCTTCGGGACAAGCCCGGCTGTGTGTAGCTTGTGGGGTCTCACCTATCAGCGGTGACAGCGCGCGGGTCTGTGTCCTTTGCGCACAGCAGGCGCTGACGTTGCAACCCGCCCCTCCGGTGGCTGGGCCTGCACCTCGTCTCACTTCACCTACTCCCCCAAGCTTGAGTTTTACCTCCATTGAATTACATACAAGCGGGGATTCTCAACCTGATGTGTCTGCTAGACTGGCCAGTGTTGAAAGATTGATCGCTAATACCTTAGCGCGTAAGGCCTCCGCTAAAAAGCGTCACTTAACTCCTGATGCCAATCCGTCTCCTATGGAATCTGAGGAGTTGTTGCATCTGTATGGCTACGCCCCATCAGACGAAGGGGAGCTGTTTTATGACTCAGGGTCATCTGATGAGAGACTCAGGGGTCATGACGATTCTGGCTCTGACCCCTGGACCCCCGGATGATACTGACAGATTACTGGTCCAAATATTTGAGGTTTTGTCTATCTCTCCCCCGGTTGCGGCTCCCAGGCAAAGGGGTGAGCTTTTTCATACTGCTAAGGCTCGTTTGGAATTTCCTGAGCAAACCCATTTCAATAACTTCGTGCTTAAGGAGTGGGAACGTCCCAGTAGACTTCCCGGTATACCTAAGAGTTGGGACAGAAAGTATCCCTTTCCTGCTGATATGGTCAAGTGCTGGTCAACCCCCCCCCCCCCCCCCCCCCGAGGTCGATGCTCCTATTCTAGGGCTGCTTAACACCTCTATTATGCACTCCCCTGACACTACTACGCTGCGGGATTCTGAGGACCGGCGCATTGACCAATTGGCATGCCATGCCTTTGCATTTGTGGGGGCGGCTCTGCGTCCGGTTTGCGCCTCGGCCATTACGTCTGTGGCGCTCAGGGCCCTGATCAGAAGTGTACTTGATGGGTCTGATGAAGGGCAACCTGATACATGTAATGCACTGTCTAACTGTGATATGTTTGTGAACTTTATCCTATCTGCCTTGGATGATGCCATTAGGATGTGTGCCAGAACCTCTGCCTTGGCGGTAGCTGTACGCTGCGCGGTCTGGCTGTGCCAGTGGGCTGCTGACAATGCTGCTAAGAGGGCCCTTACTGGCTACGCCTGTTTGGATATCGCCTAGACCTTTTTGCTAAAGGAGGTAAGTTACCCCAGCGCAGGTGGCCGTCTCGGCCCTTTCGGGGCCAGGGGCCCCCTTCACTCCCCTACCGCGGTGCTAAGCAGGGCAAAGGGGTGTCCTTCGCGGGGGCTCGTACAGATTCCTGGCGCAGGAACAGTGGAGGACGCCCCGGCGCCTCCTGGGGCTCTAAACCAAAACCCTGTCCCAAGCCTCCCCAGGCATGATGGGGCGTCCTCGCCCATCGGGGTGGGGGGACGGCTACAGCACTTTGCGCACGTCTGGAGGCATCACGTCTCAGACAGGTGGATTCAGGAGGTAGTGTCCTCTGGTTACAAGATAGAGTTTGCTGTGCGCCCCCCCTTAAGATTCGTCAAGTCCAGGATCCCCCAGGACTCATTTGCAGTGTCCCCTTAAGAGAATGAGGCAAGGGGTTCTATTCCAACCTTTTCACAGTCCCCAAAAAAGATGGGTCAGTCAGGCCCATTCTGGATTTAAAGATCCTCAACAAATTTGTCAGAAACAAGCGTTTTCGCATGGAAACTCTGCGCTCGGCCATTGGCTCCCTGCACCCAGGGGATCTCATGACGTCGGTGGACATCAAAGATGCTTACCTTCACATCCCTGTATTCCCTGGACACCAAAGGTTTCTCAGATTCGCGTTGGAAGATCAACATTACTGCCCTTTGGTCTCACCTCAGCTCCCAGAGGGTTCACCAAAGTGCTGGCAGGGGTGATGTCTCTGGTGCGGTCAAGGGGCATACGCTTGCTTCCCTACCTGGACGACATACTCATCACCTCTCGGTCCCTGCAACAGGCAGAGTTGGACACTCAGCTGGTGGTGTCCACCCTGGAGTCCTTCGGCTGGGTAATAAATCACCCCAAGTCCTCCCTGTCCCCTTCCTCTGTGACCCCATTCCTGGGAATGATTCTGGATACGATTCAGTCAAGGATATTCCTTCCTCAGCAGAAGGTGGAAGCTCTAACTGCGCAGGTGAGGTTCCTGCTATCGTGCCCCCAGCCTTCCCTCAGGCAGGGAATGCAGATGGTGGCATGCTTAGAGGCGGTGCCCTTTGCTCAGTTCCATTTGAGGCCTCTTCAACTTCACCTTCTGTCAGTATGGGACAAGGATCCAACGTCCTTGGACGGGATCTGTGTGCTCCCCCCTTGGTCCGACGGTCCCTTTCCTGGTGGCTGGACCACAGGAACTTGATGGGAGGCAGATCCTTCCTGGCCCCCTCCTGGGAGACAGTCACCACGGATGCCAGTCTATCAGGATGGGGGGGATTCTGGAAGTCCCTGCGGTTCCAGGGGAGGTGGGGCCCTCAGGAGGCCCACTTACCCATCAACATTCTGGAACTGCGGGCAATCAGGTTGGTACTGGAGCAGTTGACCAATCACCTGAGAGGTCTGTCTGTGCAGGTGCGCTCAGACAACAGGACGGTGGTTGCCTACATCAACCATCAGGGAGGGACCCGGAGCAGGAGCGCCCTCCAGGAGGTATCGCGGATTCTGACATGGGCAGAGGCCAATGTTCAATGCATTTCGGCTGTGTACATCCCGGGGGCAGAGAATCTACTGGCAGACTCTCTGAGCAGGGAGACCTCTCGTCAGGGAGAGTGGTCCCTCTGCAACAGGGTATAACAGTCCCTGTGTCACCGTTGGGGTCTACCAGATGTGGATCTGTTTGCATCCCGTCACAATCACAAGCTCCAGGCTTTTGTCTCCCTGTCTCAGGATCCTCTGGCCTTGGCTACAGATGCTCTGTCCATGTCATGGCAGGAATTTCGGCTCCCATATGTCTTTCCTCCATTCCCCCTACTGGGAAGGGTACTGCGCAACATTGCTCTGGAAAGGTTGCCAGTGATTCTGGTGGCCCCCAGGTGGCCAAGAAGAGTGTGGTTCGCAGACGTGGTGCAGATAGCAGTAGATCAGTACGTCCTGCCAGCAGTGCCAGATCTGCTCACTCAGGGTTCCCTACGCCATCCCAATTTACAAACTCTGGCTTTGACGGCCTTGCTGCTGAAACCTCCATCTTGATGGAGAAGGGCTTGTCTGCCTCCGTGGTTGAGACCATGGTGAAGGCTAGGAAGAAGTCTTCATCTTCCATCTATTATAGGGTTTGGCGTGCTTACATTGACTGGTGTGAGTCTAGGTCTCTTCCCTGTCGGGTGTTCTCAGTTCCCAGGGTTCTAGAGTTCTTACAGCAAGGCTTGGAGTCTGGTCTCCAACTCAGTACTTTGAAGGGTCATGTTTCTGCCCTGTCTGTTTTCTTTCAGAAGTCTTTTGCTCGACATTCCTTGGTCAGGACTTTCTTTCAGGGGGTTACTCATGTGCATCCCCCACGAAAACCTATGGTCCCTGTTTGGGATTTGAATTTGGTCTTGTCTGCCTTGCAGGGTGCTCCCTTCGAGCCTATTCAGGATGCTGCTCTGGCTGTACTTACCCTCAAGGTTCTCTTTCTGGTGGCTATTACTTCGGTCAGGCGTGTGTCTGAGCTGGCGGCTCTGTCTATCCAGCCTCCATACTTTGAGAGACACTAGGATAAGGCGGTGTTCCGCTTTAAGCCGGATTTCCTGCCTAAGGTGGTGTCTGCTTTTCATTTGAACCAGGATATTGTTCTTCCTTCCTTGTGCCCTAATCCTAGTAATGCACTCCTTGGATGTGGTCAGGTGTCTGAAGTATTACCTAGTAGTCACTGCGTCCTTCAGGAAGACTGATGCTCTTTTTGTGGTCTCTTCTGGTCCTAGGAAGGGTTTGGCTCCTGCCTAGTCTACTATCAGCAAATGGATCCGTCAGGCTGTGATTCAGGCCTATTCGGCTAAGGGGAAGAGTCCTCCCTTCCGCCTTACTGCTCATTCTACTCGTGCTATTGGTGCCTCTTGGGCCTTCCAGCACTAGGCTTCTGTTGAACAAGTTTGCAAATCCGCTACTTGGTCTTCTGTTCATACCTTTTCAAAGTTTTACAAGGTTGACGTTAAGGCCTCAGCTGATGCTGTTTTTGGCCGCAAGGTTTTACAGGCGGCAGTGGTTTAAACTGCTTGCTGTTACCTTTTCTTATTGGAGATCCCACCCTACTTAATGGACACTGCTATTGGATGTCCCAAGTGTAAGTAATCTATCTGGAGCAGGACGTACTGTATACTAAGAATAATACAATTCTGTGAAGTACTCACCTGTAGAATTGGTATTATAAGTATACAGTACATCCTGCTCCACCCCACCCTGTTGTTGCATCATTCTGGATCCCCTGTATGGTGATTATCATCATTGTTATAGTTACCAGTTTTGTTTTGGGTGGTTAAATTCTCCCGGTTTCTTGTTCACTGCTTTTCAATGCTGGGGATTTGTGGGCCGGGAGGAGCCTGTTTTGCATGTCTCTGCAGTGCAGCGCCATCTGGCGGAGGATAACCCAAGTGTAAGTAATCTATCTGGAGCAGGACGTACTGTATACTTATAATACCAATTCTACAGGTGAGTACTTCACAGAATTGTATTTTTCCTTCTGTCAGGAGAGGGGGCGGGGCCGGGCGCACGGACTGCGGCCGCCCCCCCCTCTTTTGGCGTCCTTTGCGGTTCTCAGCCAATTGGCTGAGAATCGCTGTCTCTGGCCATGTCGGGAGGGGGCGGGACCACGCGCGGCGCGCGATTTGCGCTGGCCCGTCCTCCCTCTTCACTCTGGTGTCTGGTCGGTCGCCATTCCTCCGATGTTCTGTAAGTGCCCTGCGGGGCCTGTTTGTTGGTGCTATATGTCTCATTGCCTTAACCTGTCTAGTTCTGCGCTCTTGAATGTATGCGTGCTGTGTTTAGCGCTTGGGGTGATTTTTATGGTGCCATTATTATTGAGGATTCAGTGTCGAAAGGTGGAAAGTTACCTCAGCGTAAGTAGCAGTGTCGCCCCTTTCGAGGGGGCAGGCTCCTTCGATCCTTCCTTTCGCGGTGCCAGAGCAGGCAGAGGCTTTGTCTACTCTAATTTCAGAGGTGATTCCTGGAACGGAGGCAGAGGACGCACTCGTCCAGGCCTTAACTGGGGTTCCGAGCTCAAGCCTGCTGCCAAGACAGCTCAGCAATGTGGGGACGCCTTCACCCTTGCGGGTCGGGGGACGGCTGCGGCACTTCTTCCTGGTCTGGGCCCAGGAGGTCACAGACGAATGAATCTTGGATGTGGTCTCTTCTGGGTACAGACTGGAGTTCGAGTGCCGGCCTCTTCCCAGATTCCTAAGGTCTCAGGTCCCCTCGGATCCCCGGCTGCGCAGGCGCTCCTGTTGCCTGTAAAGAATTTTCTGGTCATGGATGTCATATGCCCGGTGCCTTCCTCAGAGAGAGGCCGGCCTATTATTCCAAGCTCTTCACGGTTCCCAAACAGGATGGACCCATAAGATCCATTCTGGATTTGAAGCTTCTCAACAGGTTCATCAGAACCAAGGAGTTCCGCATGGAGACTCTGCGCGCAGTCATCAATTCCCTTCGTCAGGGGGTTTTCATGACGTCTATAGACATCATGGATGCTTACATTCATGTACCAATCTACCCAGCACACCAGAGATTTCTCAGGTTTGTGGTGGGAGTTCAGAATTTTCAGTTTGTGGTCCTCCCTTTCGGGTTGACTTCGGCACCAAGGGCATAATGGCCCTTCTCAGAGCACAGGGCATTCACATCATTCCGTATTTGGACGGCCTCCTCATTACGGCGTCCTCTCCCAGTCAGGCGGAGCTGGACACCAGGTATGGTGGTGGCGACGCTGGAGAGTTTTGGCTGGGTGATCAACCATCCCAAGTCTTCTCTCTCCACCTCAAGGGAGATCTCGTTTCGGGGCATGATTCTGGATACCATTCGGTCCAGGTTTTTCCTTTCTCAGTCCAAGGTGCAGATGGTTCAGGATCTGATATGTCTTCTGCTTTCCAATCCTCGTCCTTCTATCCGGCTAGGGATGGGACTGGGGGGATTGATGGTGGTTTTCTTGAGGCAGTTCCCTCTGTCCAGTTCCACATGAGGTTGCTCCAGCTCCATCTATTGTTGGCCTGGGACAGATGTCCGCAGTCATTGGATCAGTCATTCATGATTCTCCCCGGATTTGGCAGTCCCTTCAGTGGTGGCTGGAACCAAGCAATCTGATGAGGGGCAGATTCTTTCTGACCCCTTGTTGGGAGACAGTTGCCACGGATTCCAGCCTGTCGGGCTGGGGAGGTTTTGGTAGACGCATCAGTTCAAGGGGCTGTGGGGTCCTCTGGAGGCTCACACCCCCATCAATGTCTTGGAGCTGAGAGCTATTCGGTTGGTTCTGTCATGCTTAACACTTCACCTACGCGGCTTACCGGTTCAGGTTCAATCAGACAATTGAACTGCGGTAGCTTACATCAATCACTAAGGTGGGGCTTGCAGCAGGAGTGCCCTCAGGGTACCATTCTTGCATGGGCGGAGAGCAATGTTCCATGCATCTCAGCAGGGTACTTTCCGGGAGTGGAAAACATGGAGGCGGACTCCCTGAGCAGGGGATCCTATCGCCGAGGGGAATGGTCTCTCATCCACATGGTATTCCGGTCCCTCTGTCATATGTGGGGGTTTCCGGAGGTGGATCTCTGTCTCACATCACAATCACAAGCTCCCAATGTTTGTGTGTCTCTGTCTCAGGTTTCTCTCGCCCTGGCAGCGGACGTCATGTCTCTTGCCTGGAGGGATCTGGGGTTCTTGTACCTGTTTCCCCCCTTCTCCATGGTGGGCAAGGTGGTGCGCAAGCTGGCTCAAGAGGGTGCGCCAGCAATTCTGGTGGCCCCGAGGTGGCCAAGACAGGTTTGGTTCGCGGACGTCGTACGGCTGGCGGTATATCAGTATGGGTTGCTCCTGTTTCCGGATCTGATCACTCACGGTCAACTTGTTACCCCAATTTACAAACGCTGGCTTTGACGGCGTGGCTACTGAAACCTCCTTAAAAGAAGGTTTGTCTGATGCTGTGATTCAGACGCTTGTTGGGATTAGGAAGTGATCTTACTCTAATATCTACTATGGGACTTGGAGGTCCTATATTGATTGGTGTGAGGCTAGGGCCTTGCCTTGCAGGGTGTTTTCGATCCCTAGGATTCTGAATTTTCTTCATCACGGTCTGGACCTGGGGCTCCAGGTTAGTTCCTTGATAGGGCAGGTCTCTGCCCTGGTGGTCTTCTTTCAAAGGTCCTTTGCTCTACATCCTTTTGGTTAAACTTTTTTTACCGGGGGGTCACTCATGTGCAGCCCCCTCTCGGGCCCCGGAAAGGTTTGCCACCTGCCAAGTCTACCATTAGTGAATGGATACGTCAGGCCTTTGTTTGGGCCTATTCTGCCAAGGGAAGGACTCCCCCTTTCAAGTTCACTGCGCATTCTACTTGTGCTGTTGGTGCTTCTTGGGCTTTTCAGCACCAGGCTTCAGTTGAACAGGTTGTAAGGCTGCTACTTGGTCTTCCGTTCATACTTTTTCCAAGTTTTACATGGCTGGTGTGCGGACTTCAGCGGATGCCGTTTTTGGCCGCGATATTCTGCAAGCTGCAGTGGTTTAAGTTTGTGCATTATTGCCTTGTTTTGGATCCTCGCCCTTTGTGGACACTGCTATTGGATGTCCCAAGTGTAATGACTATTCTGAAGTGGGGTGTGTGACATACTTAGAATAATACCATTTTGTGATTACTCACCTGTAAAATGGGTATTATAAGTATGTCACACCCCGCTTCATCCCGCCCTTATTGGTAGTTTGGATCTTTTATATGGTGAACCTTTTAGTGTTATGATTGTTTATATTTGGTTCTTCCTGGTCCCCTTACTGCTGTCCTATACTGAAGAATGTGTGGGAGGTCCCAGGTATTTATGGACCGGGAGGGGCTTCTTTTTTTCCTGTCATGTCTGCAAAGTTTGCCCTCTACTGGCCATAACCCAAGTGTAATGACTATTCTGAAGCGGGGTGTGTGACATACTTATAATACCCATTTTACAGGTGAGTAATCACAAAATGGTATTATTAACATGTGCTTCAGCTTCACGGCCTACAGCACTTGTCAGTCAAGATAGTGTGAAAGCTGGCCATTATAGGGCATCTGTAATTTGGATGACCCGCTGTGTGAAACCCCCCAGATAACCAATATGAGCTTACCTTTCCCGAGTCCAATGCATGTGCGGGCCCTTGTCCAATCAGCCAATTGCTGTGCCTATGCAGTTTGGCTCTGATTGTTTACTATGGGGAGTGAGAGTGACCGCATCCCCTGCATCTTCGAGTGGTGCTCCTGCCCCAGCCATTCATAAAGGCTGGTAGCGGAACGTGCACCCCTGGGGATGAGCCTGCTTGCACTCCCTATTGAACATCAGAGCCACGTGCCAAATAACATGGTCACAGCCATTGGCTCTGATTGAACAAGTGCCTGTGGGTGAGTTTTACAGAATGTCTTGGGGGGTTTCACACAGCGGTCATCAGAACAAAACCCAGGATAGTCAAAATCCTGGGATTTGTTCAGCTTTAAATGCCATGTACCTGATTGGAATAAGAAAAAACGCCTCCTTCATATTCATTAATGAGCCCCTCTGCTTGAGAAGAGAAACTTTATACTAAATAACCATTTATATCAATGGCGGTCACAAACAATGGTTCTAACCCTTATCAAAACTATTTAAAGACTTAAAGTGGGGTCAGCCAGACCCCCCCGCCTTGAGGTTAAAAAAAGACTTGCCCCCCCATACTCCTACATTCAAACATTGCTCCGCTTCTGGCTTTGCTGTATTAGTGATGGTCTTGAGTGCAGTGGGACGGCTGGGTGACTAACAAGACACTGCAGGTCTTGGCGCTACATTAGCCATGAAATTGTGCCACATTTCCACCATGATCAGAGGAAGATCTCGGCAACCAGTATTAGAGGATATTCTAAGTATGCAGCACGTCCTGCTCCAGATAGTATTCATAACAGCTGGGATATAGTCCACAAGAGGGCGCTTTACTGCAGAGATGGCAAAAAGAGGCCCCTCCCGGTCCATATATACCTGGGACCTCCCACTAATTCCCCCCGTTCCTTCTCTGCAGTGGGCTGTGAAGGTCAGGATGATGGCTTCTCTCCTCGCAGGTAAGCTGGGCTGCACAGCCCCTGGCCCTGTGTTCTATTCCCACCCGTTCCACCTTTACTTGCCTCCCAGCCTTGGCTGCGTGGTCGGGTGACGGTAGGCAGCGCCTATTAGAGGTGCTTTACTGGAGATTGCTCCACCGCAAATCCCCCACCAAAGGGTAGGCGGCACAGGTCTTTGGTGAGCCTGTATTTGGGATGCCCCATCCGCTTTAGCCCTCCCTTACATGTCCCAAATGTAATCAAGGGCTTATACTCCCCCCTTCTCCCGTTTGCCCTGTTAGTCGGGGGGGGGGGGGGTCAGTGTCCGTGTGAGTGATTATGCACTGTAAACTCTTATGCCTTTGCGACACTGTAAAATCCGTGCTGGCACATGTGCTCAGCGTTTTCCTCCTGCTTCACATTTGAACGGCCCGCACGCGCGCTCGGCGGCAGCGGGGCTGTGACGTCACTCTGGGGCCGGCTGCACGATGATTGGCTGCGGGGCGGCCTGTCCCCGCCTTCCTGGAGGGGGCGTGGCCTAGCGCTTGGCGCGTTTCGCAGGCGGCTCGCCCCTCCTGAGCCTCTCAGCGCCATCTTGTCCCGCCATTGCGGTGGAGTGCAAGCTCTTCGGTGTCCGTGAGTGCCCTCAGCGGGCTTGTATTTCAATTTGCCTTTTTTTCAGTTATTATGGATATCATGCTGACTGTTTGTATTGTGTTGTGTCTTTTAGGCGGGACAACCTGATTAGAGGTTTCTCCCGGTCCTGTGCCCTCTATTAGCCATATTGACACTGTTAAAGGCTTAATTATTAAATCCTCCCACTAGCGGACATTTAAGGGGCATCCCGGGTAGCTGCACAGAGTAATTCCCATTGGTCATTGTGACAATAAAAATTACCATATGGAGGCTTCTCGGGATGTTGTGCTCGGGGTCCCATTGGGGCAAGCCCAGCTGTGTGTGGTGTGCGGGGCATCCCATGTGGGCGATGATGTGCGGGTCTGTGTACCCTGCGCAGCAATCTGGGCTGCATGTGTCTGGGTCGGCACCCACTGTATCGTCCCCCACACCCCCTCGCTTGATTATGACTCCCAGTGAGATCAACACTAGCGGGGAGTCTCAACCTGATATTTCCACCAGGCTGGCTAACATTGAGAGACTGATTGCTAGCTCTGCGGCCCGTAAGGCTCCAGCTAAAAGACGGCATGTGGCGCCTGCTGCGCCGGCCTTTACTTTGGAGCAAGTTGATTTCCTTGATTTGTCTGACTATACCCCTCTCGAGGAAGGGGAATTATTCTCAGATTCAGATTTTTTCTGAGGATCAGCATTGCCTTGGCGCTGATGCCGGCTCAGAGCATTGGAATGCTGATGACACCCATAGACTTTTGACTCAAATCTTTGAAGTACTTTCCATTTCTCTCCCTGCTGCGGCACCCAGGCAGCAGGGGGAATTGTTTGGTATTACAAAACCACGTTTGGAATTTCCAGAACAAGCTCATTTCCATAATCTGGTTCATAAGGAATGGGAGAGGCCTAGCCGGCTCCCTGGTATTCCTAAGGGATGGGATAAAAGGTACCCTTTTCCCCCGGATGTGGTTAAATGTCGGTCAATGCTACCAGAGGTGTGGATGCTCCGGTCTTGGGGTTGTCTAATACTTCTGTGGTGCATTCCCCTGATTCCACTACCTTGAAGGATAGTGAGGACCGATGTATTGACCAGCTGGTTTCCCATGCCTTTGCCTGTGCAGGATCGGCCCTGCGCCCGGTCTGTGCTTCTGCTATTACTGCTGTGGCCGTTAGGACTCTGGTCAAGGGCCTGTTAGAAGGCTATCCTGATGATTCTTCCAGTGCCGAATTTAGAGTCTTATCACAATGTGAGATGTTTAGTGCCTTAAATGACACCATTAAGATGTGCAGCAGGACTTCGGCTCTGGTTGTGTCTATTCGCCGCTCGGTCTGGCTGCGCCAGTGGGCAGCTGACAATGCTGCCAAGAAGGCTCTCACAGGGCTACCCTTTAAGGGGCTACGCCTTTTTGGTGACCGGTTGGACCTTTTTGCAAAAGGAGGTAGGTTGCCCCAACGCAAAAGACAACCGCGGCCCTTTTGGGGTTCAGGGTCCTTTACCCCCTCCTTTCGTGGATCCAGGTCAGGGAGGGGGGTTCCCTTTGCGGGGCACATGGGGGATTTCTGGGGCAAGGGTAGAGGCCGTGCCCATCCCGGATCCTCCTGGGGATCTAAGCCCAAATCTGTCATTAAGCCCGCTCAGCCATGAAGGGGCGCCCTCACCCTTACGGGTGGTGGGACGGCTGCGGCTCTTCGCTCATGTCTGGGGACAACAGGTCTCAGACAGGTGGATTCTGGAGGTTGTGTTCTCCGGCTACAAGCTAGAGTTCGCGGCCCCCTCAAAGATTTCTCAGGTCTCGGATTCCTCTAGACCCCTTGGCCGCTCTGGGTCTATGTCAAGCTGTATAGAACTTATTGGGTATGGGGGTCATCCGTCCGGTCCCTCCGGGGGGGAGAGAGGTCAAGGTTATTATTCCTATCTTTTCTCAGTGCCAAAAAGGGATGGCTCCATCAGGCCCATCCTGGACTTAATGCTTCTCAACAGGTTCATCAGAACCAGGCGCTATTGCATGGAGACCCTGCGCTCCGCGATCAGCTCCTTGCGCCCAGGGGACTTCATGACCTCCATAGACATCAAGGATGCTTACCTTCATGTGCCAGTCTTCCCAGGGCATCAGCGGTTCCTCAGGTTCACCCTGGAGGGCCAGCACTACCAATTTGTGGCACTTCCCTTGAGTCTCACATCAGCCCCCAGAGTGTTCACCAAGGTACTGGCGGGAGTCGTGGCCATCCTCAGAGCCGGGGGCATTCGCATCCTTCCTTATCTGGACGACATTCTCATTACTTCTCATTCTCTCCAGCAGGCGGAGTTGGATACCCAGATGGTGGTAACGGTCTTGGAAACATTCGGATGGGTGATCAATTATCCCAAGTGCTCCCTCTCCCCGTCCAGGGTGACCCCTTTCCTGGGCATGAATCTGGATACCATTCAGGCCAGGATTTTTCTTCCTCAGCAGAAGGTGGATTCTCTTCAAGCTCTGGTTCATTCCATGCTGTCCAGCCCTCGTCCTTCCCTCAGGCAAGGGATGCAATTGGTGGGACAGATGGTGGCCTGTTTCGAAGCAGTCCCTTACGCTCAGTTTCACATGAGGCCCCTTCAGCTCCATCTCCTTTCAGTCTGGGACAAGAGTCCCCTGTCTTTGGATTAGGCCTTTATTCTCTCGTCTCTGGTTCGGCGGTCCCTCCTGTGGTGGCTGGACTCAAGGAATCTTCTGGGGGGCAGATCCTTTCTGACTCCATGTTGGGAGACGGTCACTACGGATGCCAGTCTGTCAGGTTGGGGGGGTACTGGAGAGCCCTCCAATTCCAGGGGCTGTGGGGCCCTCAGGAGGCTCACGTTCCAATCAACGTCCTGGAGCTGAGGGCGGTTCGGTTGGTACTGGCACAGTTGACTCCTCATCTTCAGGGTCTGCCGGTACAGGTTCGTTCCGACAATCAGACGGCGGTCGCCTATATCAATCATCAGGGAGGGACTCTGAGCAAGAGTGCCCTCCAGGAGGTGTCTTTGATTCGGTCCTGGGCTGAGAACAATGTACTGTGCATCTCAGCAGTTTATATTCCGTGAATGGAGAATCTGGAGGCGGATTCCATAAGCAGGGGGACTGCTCGCTGGGGGGAATGGTCCCTCAACAGCGAGGTCTTCTTATCCCTTTGTCACCGGTGGGGGAGGCCAGACGTGGATCTGTTTGCTTCTCGCCACAATCACCAGCTGCCTACATTTGTTTCCCTGTCCCAGGATCCCCTGGCTCTGGCGGTTGATGCTCTGTCTCTGTCCTGACAGGGTCTCGGTCTCCTGTACCTCTTCTCTCCGTTTCCTCTTCTGAGCAAGGTTCTGCGCAAGTTGGTTCAGGAGCGGGTGCCAGCCATTCTGGTGGCCCCCAGGTGGCCAAGACAGGTGTGGTTCGCCGATGTCGTGCGGCTGGCAGTGGACCAGTATGCTTTTCCCTTTGTTCCGGACCTTCTCACTCAAGGACGGCTCTGTTATCCCAATTTACAAATGCTGGCTTTGACGGCCTGGCTGCTGAAACCGCCATCCTGAAGGAGGAAGGTCTGTCTGATTCGATGGTTCAGACTCTTGTCAGCGCTAGGAAGAAGTCCTCCTCCACTATTTACTATAGGACCTGGCGGGCCTACATTGACTGGTGTGAGTCTAGGGCCTTTCCCTGTCGTGTGTTCTCCATTCCTAGGATCCTGGAGTTCCTGCAACATGGTTTGGATATGGGTTTTCAGCTGAGCTTGAAGGGTTATGTGTCCGCCTTGGCTGTTTGCTTCCAGAGGTCTTTCTCCCTACATCCTCTGGTCAAGACCACTCATGTGCACCCCCCCCAAAACCCATGGTACCAGTCTGGGATTTGAATTTGGTTTTGTCTGTCCTTCAGGGTCCTCCTTTTGAACCTGTGCATGAGGCTGCCTTGTCTCTCCTTACCCAGAAGGTTGCCTTTTTGGTGGCTATCACCTCTGTCCGGCGTGTTTCTGAGTTGGCGGCTCTGTCGATTCAGGCCCCCTACTTTGAGAGACACCAGGACAAGGTGGTTTTCCGATTTAAACCAAATTTCTTGCCTAAGGTTGTCTCTGCCTTCCATCTCAATCAGGACATTGTGCTTTCTTCTTTGTGCCCTAATCCTGGTAATCCCAAGGAGAGGATCTTGCACTCTCTGGATGTTGTCAGGAATTTGAAGTACTACCTGGTGGCTACTGCTCCTTTCAGGAAAACGGACGCCTTGTTTGTGGTTCCATGGGGTCCCAAGAAGGGGTTGGCCCCTGCTAAGTCTACTATTAGTAAATGGATCCGTCAGGCCATTGTTAGGGCCTATTCTACTAGGGGGAAGGATCCTCCTTTCCGTGTCACTGCTCATTCTACCCGTGCTGTTGGGGCTTCCTGGGCCTTCCAACACCAGGCTTCTGTTGAACAAGTTTGTAAGGCTGTTACGTGGTCTTCTGTTCATACCTTTTCCAAGTTTTACAAGGTTGATGTTCGGGCCTCAGCGGATGCTGTTATTGGCCGTAAGGTTCTGCAGGCAGAAGTGGTTTGATCTGCGCGTTGTTGCCTTTTTTGGGATCCCGTTTATGGACACTGCTATTGGATGTCCCAGCTGTTATGAATACTATCTGGAGCAGGACGTGCTGCATACTTAGAATAATACAATTCTGTGATTACTCACCTTGTAGAATTGGTATTGTAAGTATGCAGCACGTCCTGCTCCATCCCACCCTGATTACTTTATTCTTGGATCCTCTTTATGGTGATTTGTTCCTTGTTAACATGGTTGAATTTGTTATTGGCTTCCCCTGGTTCCCTTACTGCTTTGTTATACTGGGGAATTAGTGGGAGGTCCCGGGTATATATGGGCCGGGAGGGGCCTCTTTTTGCCATCTCTGCAGTAAAGCGCCCTCTTGTGGACTATATCCCAGCTGTTACGAATACTATCTGGAGCAGGACGTGCTGCATACTTATAATACCAATTCTACAAGGTGAGTAATCACAGAATTGTATTATTCCTAGTATGTCACACACTCCACTTCCAACATCCATGACACTTGGGAAACCGGCCTGTAGAGGGCGATCTTGCAGAGATGACATGGAAAAAAGGTGCCTCTCCTGGTCCATAAGTACCTGGGACCTCCCACTAATCCCCTTTTTGTCTCTGCAGATCGGCGAAGCAAGTCAGAAGATGACTCTCCTCCTTGCAGGTAGCCGGCCTTTCTCTATTTCTGTCTGAACCTCATTTTTTACTGTTATGCTTACGATATGCCTCCCAGCCTTGGCTGAAGGGCCCGGGCAAGGGTAGATACACCCTTGGGTGTATATGGGAGCTTCTCCCCCGTGAGACCTCAAATAAGGGGTAGGCGGTATCCGGGTTGGTGTCCCCCGGCATGGGATGCCCTATCCCTATAAAACTCCCTGTGCCTTAGGGTGCTTCCTTGTGCCTTCCCTCTTTGCTCTCCTGGGCCCTGCAGGGGTGAAGGAAGGAAGGGGGGGGTCTTTATTGGAAGGAAGTGTTGTTGTCCTATGCACTTTTGAAAATATAAGTGAAAAGAGTAAAGTAGAGAGTATAAGATCTGGTAGATTTTCCTTTTGTTTTCTGGCCTACCTGTGGTTCTTTCCTGGTGAGGGATTTAAATTTCCCTCTCTTTTTGCAGCGTGCGGACCTGGATGTGGGCGGGGCTTGGCGCACGGCCCCGTTCTATTGCGTCCTGGCAGTCGTTTCTTTTTGGCCCGCCCTCCGTTCTCTGCAGTTCTGCGTGGTGCTTTTCGACAGCGCCGCATATGGATGGCATTTTCTCTCTGCTTACACGCGGTTTTGCCTGCTGGTTCGCTGGTCCCAGTCGCCTGATCCGGTCGCCTGTCCTGTCGCTGGTGCTGTGAGTACCCTTTAGCCCTGCTAAAGGGATGTTTTTGTTGGTCTCTTTACTCTTTATGTGCATAAGGTTTATTATTGTATCTTCTTCTAGGTGGAAACTCTTCATTAGGGGTTTCTCCTGGTCCTTTATTAAATCCTCCCACTTGGGATTATTTAGGGGCATCCCGGGTAGCTTTTTGCGAAAATCCCACATACTTGGCGACTATAAATAATTTAGTATTTCTTAATAAACACCATATGGAGGCATCTCAGGATACTGGACTTTCAGTGCCCTCGGGACAGACTCTGCAGTGTTTACGTTGTGGGGCATCCCTTGTTGGGGATAATGCATTTCTTTGTGTATCTTGTGCTCATTTGGTTATAATGCAGCAGTCAGGGGCCCCAGCCTCAGGGTCGGTGGCTCCTGCCTCTTCCCCCACACCACCTTGTCTTGTCCATACCCCCAGTGATAGTGTCATGGGTGGAGAGTCGCTTTCTGATGTATGTGCCAGATTGGCTCACATTGAAAAATTAATGTCTAGCTCTGTGGCCAAGAAGGCCTCAGCTAAGAAAAAACATTTAACTCCTGCTGCTTCGGCTAGTGAGTTTTATAGTTGCGAGCGCCTTGATTGGTCGGACCTTTCTCCATTGGAGGAAGGTGAATTTTTTGAGGGATCTGATATTTCTGATGCTCAGCAATTTGTGGGTATTGACGCTGAACTAGGAGAAGGGGAAGTTTTTGACACCCCTAAAGCTCTTGCTCAATTGTATGAGGTATTGGCAATCGCTCCTCCTGAAGCAGTCCCTCCTCAGAAAGGGGAGTTCTTTGGAGCCTCCAAGCCTCTTTTAGAATTTCCTAATCAAAAGCATTTTGAGGACATCATTCTTAAGGAATGGGAGAAGCCTGCGCGGCTTCCTGGCGTTCCTTTAGGTTGGGATAAGAAATATCCCTTTCCAACAGACACTGTTAAGCGTTGGTCATCCCCCCTGAAGTGGATGCTCCTGTGCTCAGTTTGTCCAATTCCTCTATTTTACATTCCCCGGAATCTACTACTCTTAAGGATGGGGAAGACAAACGTATTAATCAAATGGCTTGTCACGCTTTTGCTAGCGTTGCCTCGGCCTTGCGGCCTGTGGGTGCTTCGGCACTTATGGCAGTTATTTGGTCTGTTGTTAGAGACCTATTGAATACCTCAGGGCTTGATCCAGCCTCTGATGAGTTTGTCGCTCTCAAGCGTTGTGAATTGTTTGTGTCTTTTGTACTTTCTGCTTTGGATGATTCCTTGGCCATGTGCAGCAGAACTTCCGCCTTGCTAGTTGCTATTCGGCGGTCTATATGGTTACGCCAGTGGGCGGCTGATACTGTGGCTAAGAAGTCACTTACCGCACTTCCCTTTGGGGGATTGCGCCTTTTTGGTGAAAAGTTGGATTCTGTCATTAAAGGAGGCAAATTGCCTCAGTGTAAGAGGCAGCGTCGTTCCTTTCGGGGATTGGCCTCCTTTAACCCTTCCTTTCGTGGTTCCAGATCTGGTAGAGGATCGGCCTTTTCAGCCCCAAGGGGGACTGCATGGTACAGAGGTAGAGGACGTGGGCGTCCAGGTCAGAGTTGGGGGTCCAAGTCTAAGTCTACTTCCAAGCCTGCCCAGCAATGAGGAGGCGCCCCCACCCTTACGGGTGGGGGGACGGCTGTGTTTTTTCTTCCAGGCTTGGGTCAAGGAGGTATCAGACAGATGGATTCTGGAAGTTGTATCCTCCGGTTACAAGCTGTAATTCGAGTTCAGGCCTCCTCCCAGATTTTTCAGGTCCCGGATGCCCGCGGATCCGGTGATCGCGCAAGGGCTCCGGGCGGCGGCGGCAAACCTCTTAAACATGGATGTCATCTGTCTGGTGCCTCCAGTGGAAAAGGGTCTGGGCTTTTATTCCAACCTTTTTACGGTACCCAAAAAGGATGGCTCTGTTTGGCCTATTCTAGATCTAAGGCGACTCAATCTATTTATCCATTTCAGAAAGTTCCGCATGGAATCATTGCGTTCAACGGTCGACGCTCTCCGTCAGGGACGTCTATAGACATCAAGGATGCTTATCTGCACATTCCCATCAGTTCCGCTCACCAGAGATTTCTCAGGTTCACAGTAGAAGACCAGCATTTTCAGTTTGGGGTGCTCTCCGGGAAGTGTCTCTGATCCTCCATTGGGCAGAGATCAATGTTCCCTGCATATCGGCAGTTTACATTCCGGGGATACAGAATGTGGAGGCAGACTCCCTGAGCAGAGCATGTGCTCGACAGGGAGAGTGGTCTCTCAATCCCAGGGTCTTTCAGTTTCTTTGTCACAAGTGGGGGACTCCACAGTTGGACCTGTTTGCTTCTCGTCACAACCACAAACTTTCAGTGTTTGTGTCTCTATCCCAGGATCCTCTGGTAGTGGCAGTGGATGCCATGTCTCTGGCCTGGAAGGATCTAGGGTTCTTGTATCTGTTTCCCCCATTCTCCATGATAAGCAGGGTGGTGCGCAAGCTAGTTCTGGAAGGGGCGCCAGCAATCCTGGTGGCTCCAAGATGGCCAAGACGTCTGTGGTTAGCAGACATCACAAGGCTGGCAGAGGATCAGTTGCATCTGCCTCTTCTTCCAGATCTCATCACCCAGGGTCAACTCTGTTACCCCAATTTGCCAACGCTGGCTTTGACGGCGTGGCTGCTGAAATCTCTATCTTAAAAGAGGAAGGTCTTTCTGACGCGGTCATTCAGACTCTTGTTAGAGCTAGGAAAAAGTCTTCCTCTGTTGTTTACTACAGGACTTGGAGGTCCTATATTGATTGGTGTGAGTCTAGGGTCTTGCCCTGTAGGGTATTTTCTATCCCTAGGATTTTGGAGTTTTAAAACCTACACACAATTCTAAGGACTATTTAAATGTACACATAGGGCTAGGGACATTGGCCTAGTTAAAATAATTTCTGAGGTGCTGACACCTAATTCTAGAAGTAGCAAGTGTACACAATTCTAGGGACACCTGTTATGATTAATAGGACTCTGTATATGTTTGCTTCCTCACTACTGGCCAACTGTTCCACATGGTGTCCAGCAGCCGCTGCGGTTCCCTGGAAGCCTCCTGCACATAACCTAGGATCAAACCCGATGCCGGGCAGAGGTACCCACTTGGAGAAGCGTTCCCTAGCCATTGGCTACTGTCTGTACACTGTATGTAACCACCCATGTGGGTCAGTGAACTGGCTGGCAGTGGGGAGGCAATGCAGAAGTGAGGGAGTTTCTCCATTATTGGGCATGATGCTAGGGCAGAGTGAACCAGAAGTTCTTTCTGACTGCCAGCCCACTTTAAAGTGGACTAAAACTTGACTTGTATTTGCCTGGTCTTAAAGTAGACCAACACCCAGGATTTTGACTATCCTGGGTATTGGTCCACTTCCCCGGGGCACCCCGATCGGGGGTGCCCCGCTGTGTGAAACCCCCCAAAACTCACCGCTCCCACGTGGCCGCGCCGTCCAATCAGCGCCGACGGACAAGCTGATTGACAGCGACGTACAAGCAGCTTTCCCGTCGGCGCCTCCCGCGCGTCACTCTTGACGTGTGCGCGCCCGCGCCGGCCATTCAGAGACGGCCGGCGCAGACGCGCGCACGTGTAGAGGAGCGCGAGTGAGGCGGCGGCGGAAGCAGCGGCTGGAGAGGTAAGGTTTTTTTGGGGTTTTGGGGGGTTTACACCCCGCGGGACATCCCGATCTCGGATGTCCCGCGGTGTGTGAGGTGATCGGCCCGGGAATCTTATAGATTCCCGGGCCGATCACCTCAGGGTGTTGGTCCACTTTAAGTCTAATAGACTCTGGAGACAGCTGATTTCATATATCCAGGGCATACCAATGTCAGATGTCCCACTGTGTGAAACCACCTGGGATCGCTGGTTTATTTACCTCACAGGCAATCCCATGGAGCATGCACAAGCTACATCCCAGATGCCAACCACTCCCTACTCTTTGCTGGGATTTATGGACAAAAAAGGGTTCTATGCCCTGCATTAATATATACAGCATAGAGTGCTGATTGGATGACCACACCTGTGTATGTGCTGTGGGATTGCTTGATATCTGGGTTTGCTTGCTATCCCAAGGTGTTTCACACAATGACCCGGGGATAGGGAATCATCTGGTTTAGTCTACTTTAAAAGATTGAACAGATATGATCATGGACTCCCTCCTTCTGACCCAACCAACCATGAACCTGCAGTAGCTCCATTTGACACCCCCTATCCCAAGAAGATCCAGTAAACTGAGAAGGTGGGGGGCAATCAAACTGGTAGGTGGGGGGTTAGGGCATTGAGCAGGCGGGTGCAACTGCATGGTGCCCTGTGCGATGGCACACCCCAAAGGCCTAATGTAATGCCATGACCATCTCTCCGTCTAGATATCATGGAGGTCACTGTGACCTCAGGGGAGAGGGAATTACCTGAACACCTACTGGAGAGTCCCTGTTTTTGCAGGTCAAGAAAAGCTTAAGGTGTTGGGTTTACACTCACAATGTGACAAGCAGAATTTTGAAGGAACGGTCTCTCTGCCTTTGAAATCTGTGGCAACTGGTTGTGAAACCTGAACATTTAGGATCCAGGAGAAATCATAAGGAACACACCTCGAGGGTGATTTTGAAGCAAAGGGTTAAGAGTATTAACATATTAAATAACCATTTAAATTTACACAATGGGGGTCATGGGGTTGCCTAAAGAAGAATAAAATGGGCTTCCCAAACAAATGAAAGATTTAAAGCAGGCTGTCAGACAACTCTCCCCTGACCTCTACTAAGCCAACATTGGAGGAGGTGAGATTAAAAAAAGTCCTTCGAATACTGTATAGCTGTGAGGCATAATTTTAGGGACTCTGGAAGATGTACACCTAGGGCTAGAGACATTGGCCTAGTTAAAAATAATGTTCTTTATTGCATGGCCCGGCCTTCTTCGGTATTCATAACAGTTGGGTTATTTCGCCACAAGGTGGCGCAGTGGTACAGCAGAAAGCTGTGTCATCTCCCTATAAAAACGGGATTAACCATAGAATTCCCAGTGTTTCCTCTGCAGTGAAACTGCGAAGTTAGAAGATGGCTCTCTCTTGCGCAGGTGAGCGGGGCAACCAAGCCTGCGGCCCTGCAAGTCTATTCTAAGTATGCAGCACGTCCTGCTCCAGATAGTATTCATAACAGCTGGGATATACCTCCACAAGAGGGCGCTTTACTGCAGAGATGGCAAAAAGAGGCCTCTCCAGGCCCATATATACCCGGGACCTCCCACTAATTCCCCAGTTTCTTTGAAGTGGGCTGCGAAGGTCAAGATGATGGCTTCTCTTCTCGCATGTAAGCCGGGCTTCACAGCCTGTGCCCCTGTAGGACTATTCCCACCCGTTCCACCTTTGTTTCTGCCTCCCAGCCTTGGCTGTGTGGTCAGGTGATGGTAGGCAGCACCTATTAGAGGTGCTTTATTTGGAGCTTGCTCCACCGCAAATCCCCCACCAAAGGGTAAGCGGAAAACCGATTAGAGGTTTCTCCCGGTCCTATGCCCTCTGTTACCTATAACTGTATTAGAGGCCTAAATAGTTAAATCCTCCCACTATCCTAGCGGACAGTTGGGGCATCCTGGGTAGCTGTACAGCGTAATTCCTATTGGCCAGTTGTGCCACTAAAAATCACCATACGGAGGCTTCACAGGATATTTGGGACAAGCCCGGCTGTGTGTGGTGTGTGGGGCATCTCCTGTGAGCGAGGATGTGCGGGTCTGTGCACCCTGCGCCCAGCAGGCGCTTGCACAGCACTCTGGGCTGCCTGTGTCTGGGTCTGCACCCACCATGTCCTCTCTCACACCCCCTCGCTTGATTAGGACCCCCAGTGAGATCAATACTAGTGGGGAGTCTCAGCCTGATGTGTCTGCCAGGCTGGCCAGCATTGAGAGATTGATTGCTAGCTCTGCGGCCCGTAAGGCCCCAGCTAAAAGACGGCACGTGGCGCCTGCTGCGTCAGCCTTCCCTTTGGAGTCTGAAGATTTTCTTGATTTATCTGACTATACCCCACTTGAGGAAGGGGAATTATTCTCAGATTCAGAATTTTCTGATGATCAGCATTACCTTGGCGCTGATGCCGGCTCAGAGCATTGGGATGCTGATGACACCTATAAACTTTTGACTGAAATCTTTGAAGTGCTTTCCATTTACCTTCCTGCTGCGGCACCCAAGCAACAGGAGGAATTGTTTGGTACTGCAAAGCCACGTTTGGAATTTCCAGAACAGGCACATTTCAATAATCTGGTTCTCAAAGAATGGGAGCGGCCTAGCCGGCTTCCTGGTATCCCTAAGGGATGGAATAAAAGGTACCCTTTTCCCTCGGATGTGATTACATGTTGGTCAACTCCCCCAGAGGTGGATGCCCCTGTTTTGGGGTTGTCCAACACTTCTGTGGTGCATTCCCCTGATTCCACTACCTTGAAGGATAGTGAGGACCGGCTTATTGACCAGCTGGCTTCCCATGCCTTTGCCTGTGCGGGTTCTGCCTTGCTCCCTGTCTGTGCTTCTGCTATTACTGCTGTGGCTATTAGGACTCTGGTCAAGGGCCTTTTGGAAGGCCCTCCCGATGAGTCTTCTAGTGCCGAATTTAGAGCCTTATCACAATGTGAGATGTTTATCGCTTATATTCTTTCTGCCTTAGATGACACCATTAGGATGTGTAGCAGGACCTCGGCTCTGGTTGTTTCTATTCGCCGCTCAGTCTGGCTGCGCCAGTGGGCAGCTAACAATGCTGCTAAGAAGGCTCTCACGGGGCTACCCTTTAAGGGGCTGCGCCTTTTTGGTGACCGTTTGGACCCTTTTGCCTCAAGGAAGGTAAGTTGCCTCAACGCAAAAGACAGCCGCGGCCCTTTCGGGGCTCAGGGTCCTTTACTCCCTCCTTTCGGGGATCCAGGTCGGGGAGGGGGGAATCCTTTGCGGGGCACAGGGGAGACTTCTGGGGCAAGGGCAGAGGCCGTGCCCGTCCCGGATCCTCCTGGAGATCCAAGCCAAAATCTGTCATCAAGCCCGCTCAGCCTGAAGGGGCGTCCTCACCCTTACGGGTGGGGGGACGGCTGCAGCTCTTCGCTCATGTCTGGGGGCTACAGGTCTCAGACAGGTTGATTCTGGAGGTTGTGTCCTCTGGCTACAAGCTAGAGTTCCCTGCACGGCCCCCTCCAAGATTCCTCAGGTCTCGGATTCCTCTAGACCCCCTGGCAGCTCGGGGTCTGTTTCTGGCTGTATAGAACCTATTAAATATGGGGGTCATCTGTCCGGTCCCTCCGGGGGAGAGAGATCAGGGTTGTTATTCCAATCTCTTCACAATACCCAAAAGGGATGGTTCCATCAGGCCCATCCTGGCCTTAAAGCTTCTCAACAAGTTCATCAAAACCAGACGCTTTCGCATGGAGACCCTGCGCTCCGCGATCAGCTCCTTGCGCCCGGGGGACTTCATGACCTCCATAGACATCAAGGATGCTTACTTTCATGTGCCAATCTTCCCAGGGCATCAGCGGTTCCTCAGGTTCGCCTTGGAGGACCAGCACTACCATTTTCTTGCACTTCCCTAGGTCTCACCTCACCCCCCAGAGTGTTCACCAAGGTGCTGGCGGGGGTGATGGCCCTCCTCAGAGCCGGGGGCATTCGCATTCTCCCTTATTTGGACAACCTTCTCATTACATTTCATTCTCTCCAGCAGGCAGAATTGGATACCCAGACGGTGGTAACTACCCTGGACACGTTCGGATAGGTGATCAATTATCCCAAGTCCTCCCTCTCCCCGTCCTGGGTGACCCCCTTCCTGGGCATGAATGCCATTCAGGCCAGGATATTCTTAGTATGCAGTACGTCCTGCTCCAGAAAGAATGCTTACACTCGGGTATTACTCCGCCAGATGGCGCTGGACTGCAGAGACATCGAAAATAGGCTCCTCCCGGCCCCTCAAATACCCAGGGACCTCCCACAAATCCCCAGATTTTCTCTGCAGTCTGGACTGCTAAGGACGAGAAATGTCTCTGTCTACTCACTGGTGAGCGGGGCTATTAGCCTGCGGCCCTGTAGGACTATTCCCACCCGTTCCATTAGTTATATGCCTCCCAGCCTTGGCTGCGCTGGTCGGGTGATGGTAGGCAGCACTGCTGTTAGGTGGCTTAGGAGCGCTGCTCCACCGCAATCCCACACCAAAGGGTAGGCGGTTCAGGCTTATGGTGAGCCTCTATGGTATGCCCCTCTCGCACTATTGCCCTAATTAAGTGGCCGCTGTCCTCCCTCATTCTCCTGGTAGCCTTCGGGGGAAAAAAGGGGGGGGGGTTGTCGGTATGTATGCTATGCATTTACGTGTTTTAGACTTATACTTTATTTCAATTGCCTTGTGTCAGCCGCCGCGCTGTCTTGCTTTTATATGACTGTATTTGAAAGTACCGCCACTGCGCGCCTTTTATTCTAAGTATGTCACACACCCTGCTTCAGATAGTCATTACACTTGGGTTATACTGACCTGTAGATGGCTATCTTGCAGAGATGTCAATAAAAAAAGGAAGGCCCTCCCAGTCCATAAATACCTGGTACCTCCCACTCATTCCCAGTCTTTCATCTCTGCAGACGGCGAGCAAGTCAGAAGATGGATGTCTCCTCCTTGCAAGGTAGCCGGGGTGACCCCCGGCCCTCTATTTGATCTATTTCTGCCCGGATTCTTTTATTGTTTTTACTTGCCTCCCAGCATAGGCTGCTGGTCCGGGCAAGGGTAGATGGCACCCTAGGTGCTTAGGAGCTACGCTCCTCCGTGAGACCCCATAACAAGGGGTAGGCGGTTAACCGGGTTGGTGACCCCGGTTTGGGATGCCCTGTCCCTTGGCCTTCCACCCTAGCATGGATTCCCCCTCTCCCGGATCCCCTTAGAGGGGGGGGGGGGGGGGCCTTGTCCCTTGTAGATTTCAATCCTTTATTGTATGTGTGTGTGGGTGCGTGTTTGATTACTGTAGCATGCGGGTTGTGATTTCATATCCCACTCCTTTACAATTTACATTACGCGGTACTTAGACCGGCCTCTGTGGTCTGCCATGGCGGCAGGGGAGCTTCTTCCCCTCAGGGCGGGGCCGGGCGTTCGCGCAATCGCCTACGGCCCGCCCCTGTTCTGCGGGCGCCGCTGTTCAGGTCCCGGCCGGGAGAGACGGGGGCGGGGCCGGACGCGACGCGCAAACCGCGCTGGCCCGCCCTCCTTCTTCCTCTGCCTGCGCGCCTTTTCCTTCCCCTGCGAGGTGTGCGTGTGTGACGGTCGGTGAGTGGCTTGTGGCCCCATTAGTTTTTTTCTCTGTATATATTCATGCCCCTCCTTGGGGTTGTTGGCAACGCTTCTTTTATCAACCCCTTTGGACATTTGCTATTATGGTCTGATTGCTGTGTCTGTTTGTGTGTTCCAGGTGGACCATTGTTGCTATAAAAGGGGGGTTCTCCCGGTCCTAGGGTCCCTGGTTAAATTTAGGGGTCTGTAAATTCCTCCCACGTGGGACTTAAAGGGGCATCCCGGGTAGCATTTACTGCATAATTCCCTCTGGGCATTGTGCCTAATTTTAAAAATCACCATATGGAGGCTTCCCCGGATACTGGGCTTGGGCCCCCCTTGGGGCAATCCAGGCTGTGTTTGGGGTGTGGGGTATCCCTTTCGGGGGATGATGTATTTCTTTGTGTACCCTGTGCGCGGCGAACCATTACGCGGCAGTCTGGATCTCAGGCGTCTGGTTCTGCTCCGCCAGTCTCTTCTCCTTCTCCCCCTCGCTTAATACGATGTGATGTGGTCACGGGTGTGGAGTCGCAATCTGAGGTGTGTGCCAGATTGGCCAATCTTGAAAAACTGTTTTCCAATGCTGTTGCCAAAAAGGCCACGGCTAAGAGAAAACATTTGTATACAGCCACGCAGGCCTTTGATGAGGATGAGTTTGACTCTCTGGATTGGTCTGATTGCTCCCCATTTGAGGAAGGGGAGCTGTTTGAGGAGTCAGAGGGGTCCGATTATCAGCAGTTTGTTGGTGCTGATGCCGAGCAGGGTCAGGGGGATTCTTTGGATACCTCTAAGGTCCTGGCTCATATGTTTGAGGTCCTGGCTATTTCTCCCCCTGAGTCTGCTCCTCCGCAGAAGGGGGAGTTCTTTGAGGTGACCAAGCCGGGCTTGGAATTTCCTTATCAAAAGCATTTTAATGGCATTATTCTCAAGGAATGGGAGAGGCCTACTCGGCTTCCGGGTGTTCCTCCGGGTTGGGACAAAAAATATCCCTTTCCGGTGGATGCGGTGAAGCACTGGTCTTCCCCTCCCGAGGTGGATGCTCCTGTTTTCGGGTTGTCCAGCATCTCAATCCTGCATTCTCTGCACTGCACTACTCTCAAGAATGGTGAGGATAAACGCATTGACCAGATGGCTTCTCATGGTTTTGCCAGTGTTGGGTCGGCCTTGCGGCTGGTTTGTGCTTCGGCGCTTTTATTGGTAGCTGCCAGGTCAGTGGTTAGAGGACTGTTGACCTCTTCCGGGCTTGACCCGGCTAGTGAGGAGTTTACCGCCCTTAAGCGATGTGAGTTGTTTTTGTCTTTTGTGCTGACCGCCTTGGATGACACATTGGTGATGTGTAGCAGAACTTCGGCCTTGCTTGTGGCTATCCGGCAGTCGGTTTGGTTACGCCAGTGGGCGGCTGATTTTGTGTCCAAAAAGTCACTTACGGCGCTTCCCTTTGTGGGGTTGCGGCTCTTTGGAGAAAAAGATTCGGTTGCAAAGGGTGGTAAGTTGCCTCAGCGTAAGAAGCAGCGTCGTCCCTTTCGGGAGGCAGCTTCCTTCACTCCTTCCTTTCGTAGGGCCAGAGTTGGCAGGGGATTGGCCTTCCCCTCATCCAGAGGTGATTCCTGGAACCGGGGCAGGGGTCGTACCCATACACAGCTGGGGCTCTAAGCCTAAGGCCGCTGCCAAGCCGGCTCAGCAATGAGGGGGCGCCCTCACCCTTGTGGGTGGGGGGACGGCTGCAAAGAGGTCTCGGACAGATGGATTCGGGAAGTGGTGTCTTCCGGTTACAAACTGGAGTTCGAGTTCCGGTCCCCTCCCAGATTCTTCAGGTCTTGGGTGCCATCAGATCCTCTGGCCGGGCAGGGGCTCCGGGCGGCAGTAGCAAATCTTCTGGACATGGCTGTCATTTGCCCGGTGCCCCCCTCGGACCGGAGCCTGGGCTACTATTCCAATTTGTTCACGGTGCCCAAGAAGGACGGTTCCGTTCGTCCCATTCTGGATCTGAAGTTACTCAACAGGTTCGTCCGTCCCCGGAAGTTCCGCATGGAAACTCTGCGTTCAGCCATCTACTCACTTTGTCAAGGGGACTTCATGACGTCCATAGGATGCTTACCTGCACATTCCAATCTTTCCGGCACACCAGAGATTTCTCAGGTTCTTTGTAGAAAATCGTCATTTTCAGTTTGTGGCTCTTCCATTTGGCCTCACCTTGGCTCCAAGGGTTTTCACCAAGGTGCTGGCGGGGGTGATGGCCCTTCTCAGAGCCCAGGGTACCCACATTGTGCCTTATTTTTATTTTTATTTTTTTAATGCATAGATGGCCATTGTATGCTTGCGCACACATGGGAATTCGTCCTCCGCATTTAACCCATCCGTGCAGTGAGTGTACACGTGCCCGGAGCGGTGGGCTGCCCTAATTACAGTGCCCGGGGAGCAGTTGGGGGGTTAGGTGCCTTGCTCAAGAGCACTTCAGTCATGTCCCAGGACCGGGATTCAAACCTGCAACCCTCCAGTCACAAGTCAGCTCCCCTTACCTCTAGGCCACAACTGCCCCTTAAAACCGCTGGACGATCTTCTTATTGTGGCTTCTTCTCTCAAACAGGCGGAGCTAGATACCAGGACTGTGGTAGCCACCCTGGAGAGATTCGGCCGGGTGATCAACTATCCCAAGTCCTGCCTCTCTCCCTCCAGGGTGGTGGAGTTCCTGGGAATGGCTCTGGATACTTCTCAGGCCAGGGTGTTCCTCCCCCGGCCCAAGGTTCTTCTGATTCAGGAATTGACTCAGCGTCTCCTATCCATCCGTCGCCCGTCCATCTGGATGGGGATGCGACTGGTGGGATTGATGGTGGCATAGTTCGAGGCGGTTCACTTTGCCCAGTTTTGCACAAGGACGCTCCAGCTCCATATCTTGGTGGCCTGGGACGGGTCCCCGCTGTCATTGGGTCAGTCTTTTCTGATGTCCCCCCGGGTGTGGCGTTTCCTTCGGTGGTGGCTGACACCAAGCAATCTGACGAGGGGCAGATCCTTTCTGACCCCTCGTTGGAAGACGGTCACCACGGATGCCAGCCTGTCAGGTTGGGGAGGGGGTTTGGAAGGATCTTCAGTTTCAGGGACTGTTCAGGGGAGAGCTATCAGGTTGGTTCTGGCTCACTTGACTCATCAGTTGCGGGGCCTATTGGTTCAAGTTCGGTCGGACAATCGGACGGCGGTCGCCTACATCAATCACCAGGGAGGGACTCGCAGCAGGCGTGCCGTCAGGGAAGTGTCTTTGATCCTTGCTTGGGCAGAGAGCAATGTCCCATGCATCTCGGCGGTGTACATTCCGGGAGTGGAGAACACGGAGGCGGACTCACTGAGCAGGGGCTCGTCTCGCCGGGGGGAATGGTCACTCAGCCCCAAGGTGTTTTGGGTCGCTTTGCCACTGGTGGGGGACTCCGGAGGTGGACCTCTTTGCCTCTCGTCACAATCACAAGCTTCCGGCATTTGTGTGTCTCTCGCGGGATCCACTGGCTCTGGCGGCGGATGCCATGTCTCTGAACTGGAGGGATCTGGGGTTTCTGCACCTGTTCCCTCTGTTTCCCATGGTGGGCAGAGTGGTGCGCAAGCTGGCCCTAGAGGGCGCGTCAGCAATCCTGGTGGCTCCAAGGTGGCCAAGACAGGTTTGGTTCGGTTTGGTCCGGTTCTCCCGGATCTGCTCACACAGGGCCCACTGCTCTACCCCAATTTACCAACGCTGGCTTTGACGGCGTGGCTGCTGACACCTCCATCTTGAAGGAGGAAGGTCTTTCTGACACTGTCATTCAGACTCTGGTTAGGGCTAGAAAGAAGTCTTCTATAGGATTTGGAGGTCTTATATTGATTGGTGTGAGGTCCGGGCCTTGCCTTGCAGGGCGTTTTCTATCCCTAGGGTTTTGGAATTTCTGCAACATGGTCTGGACCTAGGTTTGCAGCTTAGTACGTTGAAAGGGCATGTTTCTGCCCTGGCGGTTTTCTTTCAAAAGTCTTTTGCTCTTCATCCTCTGGTTAAGACCTTTTTCCAGGGGGTTACGCATGTGCGGCCTCCTAGGAAGCCTTTGCTCCCAGTTTGGGATTTGAATTTGGTTCCTTCTGCTTTGCAGGGTCCTCCTTTTGAACCTTTGCAGGATATTGCACTTTCTACGCTTACTCAGAAGGTTGCGTTTCTGGTTGCCATCACTTCCGTTAGGCGTGTATCGGAGTTGGCGGCTTTGTCCATTAAGGCCCCTTACTTTGAGAGGCATCAGTACAAGGTTGTTTTCCGCTTCAAGCCAGATTTTCTTCCTAAGGTGGTCTCTGCCTTTCATCTTAATCAGGACATTGTTCTACCCTCCTTGTGTCCTAAGCCCAGCAATGATAAGGAGAGGGTTTTGCATTCTTTGGATGTGGTTCGTTGTGTGAAGTACTATTTGGTGGCTACTTCCTCTTTTTGTAGGACTGACGCCCTTTTTGTGGTGCCCTCTGGGCCTAGGAAAGGTTTGGCTCCCGCCAAGTCTTCCATTAGTAAATGAATTCGCCAGGCCATTATTGGGGCCTATTCTGCCAAGGGGAAGGTTCCCCCTTTTCGTGTTACTGCTCATTCTACTCGTGCTGTTGGGGCGTCCTGGGCTTTTCAGCACCAGGCCTCTGTTGAGCAAGTTTGTAAGGCTGCTACTTTTTGTTCTGTTCACACTTTTTCCAAGTTTTACAAGGTTGATGTGCGGGCTTCAGCGGATGCTGTGTTTGGCCGCAAAGTTCTGCAAGCTGCAGTGGTTTAAGTTGTGCATTGTTGCCTTGTTTTTGGATCCCCGCCCTATATGGACACTGCTATTGGATGTCCCAAGTGTAATGACTATCTGAAGCGGGGTGTGTGACATACTTAGAATAATACCATTTTGTGAATACTCACCTGTAAAATGGGTATTATAAGTATGTCACACACCCCGCTTCACCCCGCCCTTTGGTATTCTGGATCCTTTATATGGTGAACCTTTTTACTGCTACTGGTTATTTTGGCTCTTCCTGGTCCCTTTGTTTCCTTACTGCTGTTCTAATACTGGGGAATGAGTGGGAGGTACTAGGTATTTATGGACTGGGAGGGCCTTCTTTTTTTTATTGACATCTCTGCAAGATCGCCATCTACAGGTCAGTATAACCCAAGTGTAATGACTATCTGAAGCGGGGTGTGTGACATATTTATAATACCCATTTTTCAGGTGAGTATTCACAAAATGGTATTTTTTCTGTCACTATGTTCCGCGCTTGGCGGCGGCGTTACCGTCATTGGCTGCTTGTCATGTGCTAGCTTCGCACTCTTCGGGGGAGGCGTCATTGCTGATACCGGCCGCCCCTCAAGGTTTGCCGACGCCATCTGTCTGCTTGGTTGGCTTATGAGCGACGGACCCCTACCTACCGCGGTCCGTAAGTGCCCTCGCGGGCGGCTTTATTATCTCATTTTTATTTCTGCCTGCTTACGGCCCCCTTTTTATTATGTCTTTCAGGCAGGCGAATTCATTGGCTTCTCCCGGCCCTCTTTTAGTTTGCTAACTTGTATAGGCCTAGTGTAATTACTCCCACTCCCTAGCGGGTTATTGGGGCATCCAGGGTTACTTTATAGCGTTAATCCCTATCGGCCTATAGCACCGCTATAATCACCATATGGAGGCACCTCAGGATAATGTGAGCGGGGTTCCTTCGGGACAAGCCCGGCTGTGTGTAGCGTGTGGGCAGCCTCATGCTGACGCTGACAAGGCGCGGGTCTGTGTACCCTGTGCTGAGCAGGTGCTTGCACTGCAATCTGGCCTTCCAGTGGCTGGGCCTGCACCTCGTATCACTTCACCTACCCCTCCAAGCTTAAATCTCACTCCTGCTGAGTTGCATACAAGTGGGGATTCTCAGCCTGATGTGTCTTCTAGACTGGCTACTGTTGAGCAGTTGATTGCTAAGACCTTGGCACATAAGGCCCCTGCTAAAAAGCGGCACTTAACGCCTAATGTCACTCTTTTTCCTATGGAAACTGAGGAGTTTTGGGATCTTTGTGGCTATACCCCGTCTGATGAAGGGGAGCTTTTCTCTGACACTGGGTCATTTGATGAGAGGCCAAGGCATCATGACGATTCTGGCTCTGACCCCTGGACCCCGGATGACACTGACAGATTGCTGACCCAGATTTTTGAGGTTCTGTCCATTTCTCCCCCTGTTGCGGCTCCCAGGCAAAGGGGGGAACTCTTCCATACAGCTAAATCACGTTTGGAATTTCCAGAGCAAGCACATTTCAATAACCTTGTGCTCAAGGAATGGGAGCGCCCCAGTCGACTTCCTGGGGTAGGAAGTATCCCTTTCCTACTGATGTGGTAAGGTGTTGGTCATCCCCTCCCGAGGTGGATGCCCCGGTCCTAGGGTTATCTAACACCTCTGTCATGCATTCCCCTGACTCTACTACCCTACGGGATGCTGAGGACCGGCGCATTGACCAGCTGGCGTCCCATGCCTTTGCATGTGCGGGGACAGCGCTGCGCCCGGTTTGTGCTTCTGCCATTACCGCTGTGGCCACTAGAACTCTTATCAGAAATATACTTGATAGTGCCCCTGATGATTTGCCTTGTGAGGTGTTCAATGCACTCTCCAGTTGTGATGTTTTTGTAAATTTTGTCCTGTCTGCCTTGGATGACACCGTTAGAATGTGTGCCAGGACATCTGCCCTTGTGGTGGCTATACGCTGCTAGGTTTGGCTATGCCAGTGGGCTGCTGACAATGCTGCCAAGAAGGCCCTCACTGGGTTTCCCTTCAAAGGACTGCGTCTGTTTGGGGACCGCCTGGACCTTTTTGCTAAGGGAGGCAGGTTACCCCAGCGCAGGCGGCAGTCTCGCCCCTTTCGGGGTCAAGGCTCATTCTCCTCCCCCTACCATGGTGCTAGACAAGGGAGGGGGGTTTCCTTTACTGGGGCCCGGGGAGATTTCTGGGGCAGGGGCAGAGGACGTGGGCGTCCTGGCTCCTCCTGGGGCCCAAAGGCAAAATCCTCTCCCAAGCCCCCTCAGGCATGATGGGGCGCCCTCACCCATCCGGGTGGGGGGACGGCTTCAGCACTTCGCTCACGTCTGGAGGCTTCATGTCTCAGAACGGTGGATTCAGGAGGTAGTGTCCTCCGGTTACAAGATAGAGTTTGCTGCCTGGCCGCCTCCAAGATTCATCAAATCCCGGATTCCCCAGGACCCTGTGTTAGCTCAGGAGCTGATGCAGGCAGTGCAAGGCCTCCTGGAGCTGGGGGTCATCTGCAAGGTCCGTTTAAGAGAAATGGGCAAGGGTTTCTATTCCAACCTGTTCACAGTCCCCAATAAAGATGGTTCAGTCAGGCCCATCCTGGACTTAAAGATCCTCAACAGGAGCAGACGCTTTCGCATGGAAACTCTGCGCTCTGCCACCAGTTCCCTGCGCTAAGGGGACTTCATGACTTCTGTGGACATCAAGGATGCTTACCTTCATATTCCTGTATTTCCAGGTCATCAAAGGTTCCTCAGGTTCGCTCTGGAGGATCAACACTTCCAGTTTGTGGTATTGCCCTTTGGTCTCACCTCAGCTCCCAGGGTGTTCACCAAGGTGCTGGCGGGCGTGATGTCTCTGCTCAGGTATCAGGGCGACATTCTCATCAGGCAGAATTGGATACTCAGCTGGTGGTGTCCACCCTGGAGTCATTTGGTTGGGTGATCAACCACCCCAAGTCCTCACTGTCCCCTTCCCTGGTGACTCCATTCCTAGGAATGAATCTGGATACGGTTCAGGCAAGGATTTTCCTTCCTCAACAGAAGGTGGACAGTCTGATTGCACAAGTTCAGTTCCTGCTATCTTGTCATCATCCCTCCATCAGGCAGGGGATGCAGCTGGTGGGCCTGATGGTGGCATGCTTCGAGGCACTCCCTTATGCTTAGTTCCACTTGAGGTCTCTGCAAATCCACCTCTTTTCAGTGTGGGACAAGGATCCAGCGTCCCTGGACAGGGTCTGTGTGCTCTCCCCCCTGGTCAGGAGGTCCCTCTTGTGGTGGATAGACTCAAGGAACCTGTTGGGGGGCAGATCCTTTCTTACCCCTTCCTGGGAGACGGTCACAACGGATGCCAGTCTGTCAGGTTAGGGGGGTTTCTGGAAGTCCCTGCGGTTCCAGGGGAGGTGGGGCCCTCAGGAGGCCCACACACCTATCAATGTCTTGGAACTGCGGGCGATCAGGTTAGTTCTGGCTCAGTTGACTATTCACCTTCGGGGCCTGCCTGTTCAGGTGCGCTCGGACAACCAGACGGCAGTTGCCTACATCAATCAGATGAGATTGGTTCGCAGACGTGGTGCAGCTGGCAGTAGATCAATACGCTCTGCCCATGGTGCCAGATCTGCTCACTCAGGGCTCACTACGCCATCCCAATTTACAAATTCTGGCTTTGACGGCCTGGCTGCTGAAACCTCCATCTTGATGGAGAAGGGGCTGTCTTCTTTGGTTGTGGATAAAGGCTAGGAAGAAGTCTTCTTCTTCTGTTTATTACAAGGTTTGGCGTGCCTACATTGACTGGTGTGCTGGTGTGCCTAATATTGGATGTGTTGTCTGTCTTTCAGGGTCCTCCATTTGAGCCTGTGCATGAGGCTGCCTTGTCTATCCTTACCCTGAAGGTTGGCTTTCTGGTGGCTATCACTTCTGTTAGGCGTGTTTCTGAGTTGGCGGCTCTGTCTTTTCAGGCCCCCTACTTTGAGAGACACCAGGACAAGGTGGTTATTCTTGGTGTGCCACACACCCCGCTTCACTTCTAAATATTCTTCACTTAATGGGTTAACTCGCCGCCAGGTGACGTAGTGCAGAGAGGAAGTCTTGTAACGAGCCCCCTTCCGGCCTATATATACCTGGTACCTCCCTTCAATCACCAGTATTTTTCTCTCTGCTTGACGACAAGTCAGAAGATGGAAGTCTCCTGCTTACAGGTAGGCCGGGGTTTTTACCCCGGCACCCCCCTTTTGGTCTATTTCTGCCCGGTTTGAGTGTTTATACCTTGATGGTGGAATGGAAGCCTCCCAGCCTAGGCTGCTCACTGGGCAAATGATAGATGGCACTTTAAGTGCCTAGGAGCTTATCTCCTACCGCTCGACCTCATGCGTGGGGCAATGCGGCTATCCGGCATGGTGATCCGGAAATGGGATGCCCCTGTCCCGAGGGTCCCCGTAGCCCCTTTTCTCTCCTGTTACGGTCCCTTCTCCCTTCACTATGGGGGGGGGGGGGGGTTGAGGGTGTGCATTTAGTATGTGTGTTTTCACTAGTATAACTTTATTTCAACATGTGTGTGTTCATGTTATGCATTAAGTTTATTTCAGCATGTGTGCACTTTTTTGTTTCACTTGGTTTAGGTCTGCTTGAATGACAGACCGCGCTGAGAGGTGGCTGGCCGCTTTAAATAGGCAGACTGTTGCTTATGCGGCCACCTCCCCCCTTCCCCCCTTCCCCCCTTCCCCCGCTGGCACTGTGTGAAGTTTACTTTTTGCATAGGCTGCGCTATGCGGTCTTGTGTCCTTCCTCCCCCCTCCGCTGCCTGGGCGCACGTGTAGTGGCCCATCTGGTGTAATCCCCAGCTGAACTGGCTGCACTGATCAGCGTAGGGGGCAGGTCCCGGTGACGCGGCAACGGGGGCGTGGCGGCGGCATCATGCGGCGGCCCCAGTTTCACTTCCCTTCAAAGGGGGAAGTCACGTGGGCGCGCGCCCGCACTTGGTCTCCGGTGCTGCGGCTGCTGGCTGCTGTCTCGCTCTCCGGCTGCTGCTCTCGCTTGCCCAGGTAAGCGGCCCCACTTGGTGGGGCCGTTAAGTGGGAATTTCATATCCTCTTGTATTGAATATGGTGGGGAGTCATTTTTTATTAGGGGGCATGGTTTTGCTCATTTTTTAAAGGCACTTTGGTGCCATGTTTATATGATTGTTGCACACATGTGAGGATCTGATTGTGATTTCTCTTGCTTACAGATCCAGGGATCCCTGTTTATGGTGGCCCTCCGGCTCTATGTTGCCTGGCTATTAATTGGGATATATTATAAATGCTTGTATATATAATATATATATATATATATATATATATATATATATAGTTTATTAAAGGGGACCTTAACTCAATTAAAAAAAAAAAAAAAATCCTCCCTTCCGGGACATTTACAAATAAAGGGGCATCCCGGGTTGGCTTATGCCTTAAAAGACCCAAGTATTGCGAATACCATAAATCACCATATGGAGGCTTCCGTAATTGCCGGAAACGGTTCTTCTGAGCCATTCGGGGGGTGTGTAAGTTGTGGGGCTCTACTTCCAGCTGATGATGTCTTTATCTGCATCCCTTGTGCAAAGCAGACTATTGCGCGCCAGTCCGTTGCTTCGGCTGCAGGCCCATCGCATCCTTCATCATCTCCTACCTCTCCCTCCCTGTTCCGGACCCCGCATGGCACTGCCAAAAGTGGGGATTCGCATTCCGAGGTGGCGGCACAGCCCAGCCCCCGGAAAGTAGTGCCCGTTAAAGCAGCGTTAAAGGCCGCTGCAAAACGGAGGCACCTGACTCCGGTACCTTCGGCTCCACAGGACGAGTTATGTGAGCCTGTGGAATGGTCCGATGGGTCCTCGGACAAGGATGAATTCCCGTTGGAGTCAGATGAGCCTACAGATCAGCTTGAGGCTGATGTTATTGGCGATTGGTCGGAGGGGGTTGTCTTTGACACCCCCTCCATTCTGGCTCAAATGTTTAAAATTTTGAATTTAGATCCACCTGAGGCGGCCACCCTGCCAAAGGGTCAGTTGTTAAAGGAGCCTCAGCCGCGTTGGGTTTTTCCCAGACAACACCACTTTGAGAGGGTGGTTCTTAAGGAATGGGAACATCCCACGCGGTTATCTGGAATTCCTTCCAGTTGGGAAAAGCGTTATCCTTTTCCGCCAGAGTTGGTAAAGCTTTGGTCTGTCCCTCCTGACGTCGATACCCCTGTGCTAGGGCTCTCCAGCACGGCTATGGTACAGTCTGCTGAGGCCACTGTCCCTAAAGATGGGGAAGATTGTCGGATTGACCAATACGCGCGCCATGGCTTTATTTACTTTGGGTCAGCGTTGCGCCTGGTATGTGCTTCAGCCCTTCTGCTATTGGCGATTAAGTCTTTAATTCAGGGGCTGTATGAGGATCTCAATCCCGCTTGTAAACAGTTTACTGCGCTTAAGCAGTGTGAATCTTTCGTGTCCTATGTCCTATCCGCTCAGGACGATGCACTGGCTATGAGTAGCAAGGCAGCGGCTATGCTGGTGGCTATTCGCAGGTCAGTATGGCTGCGTCAGTGGTCAGCGGACGCGGCTTCTAAAAGGGTGCTCACAGCTCTCCCCTTTTTGGGGTTGCGTCTGTTTGGGGAGAAAATTGATTCAGTCGCAAAGGGTGGTAAGATGCCACAACGAAGGGGCCTCGTGTCCCCTTTAGGGGGGCAGGTTCCGGTAGGCCTTCCTTTCGAGGATTCAGAACGGGCAGGGGTGCTTCCTTTCCCGCTACCAGAAGTGCAGGTTGGACTTGGGGGAGGGGCCGTGGCCGGTCTGCTCAGTCCTGGGGCACCAAGCCCAAACCTGCTGATAAGCCCACTCAACAATGAGGGGCTGCCCTCACCCGTGCGGGTGGGGGGACTATTGCGACACTTCTCCCAGGTTTGGAACCAAGTGGTTCCAGGCAGATGGATCCAGGAGGTAGTGTTGGCCGGTTGCGACCCGGAATTTGGGTCTCACCCTCCTTCACAGTTCGTTCGGTCTCGGGTGCCCATCGATCCTTTGGCCACGCAGGGGCTCCTGCCGTCGGTAAGGAATCTGTTAGAGATGGCGGTCATCCGGCCGGTGCCGCGCTTAGAGATGGGCCTCGTTTTCTGCTCCAATCTTTTCGTAGTCCCCGAGAGAGATGGGTCGGTTCGTCCCGGCCTGGACTCTCATCAACACAGAGTGTTTCTTCCTTTTGCCCAAGTTCACACGAGAACGCTTCAGCTTTTTCTGTTAGCGTCTTGGGACCAGCAGCCTCGGTCGCTGGATCAGTCCTTCCAGTAGTCCTCCCGGGTCTGGCAGTCCCTCCTGTGGTGGTTGGTCTCGACCAATCTTGTGTAGGGCAGGTCCTTCCTGACCCTCCTTTGGGAAATTGTCACCACGGACGCCAGTCTGTCGGGATGGGGCGGATTCTGGAAGGAGCTGCAGTTTCAGGGGCAGTGGGGACCTCAAAGGCCCCACTTACCCATCAATATTCTGAAACTGAGAACCATCCGTCAGGTGCGTGCTCTCCTGACACAGCTCGTTCTGGGCCTTCCGGTCCAGATACGTTCAGACAATCAAACAGCGGTTGCTTATATCAGTCTTCAGGGAAGGACTCGCAGTCTGAGTGCTCTCAGAGCAGTGTCCCTGATCCTGACCTGGGCGGTGTCCCATGTTCCTTGTCTCTCGGCGGTTTACATTCCAGAGGTGAAGAACCAGGTAGCGGACCGGTTGAGCAGGGGCTCTCCCCGTCTGGGAGAATAGGCTCTCCATCCTCAGGTGTTTCGCTCACTGTGTCTCAGGTGGGGGACCCCGGAGGTGGGCCTGTTTGCCTCTCGTCACAATCACAGGCTCCCGAACTTCGTGTCGCTCTCCCAGGTTCCTCTGGCTCTGGCAGTGGACGCCATGTCCCTGAGCTGGGGAGTTCTGGGATTTTTATACCTGTTTCCTCCGATGCCCATGCTGGGCAGGGTGCTTCAGAAGTTGGCTCTGGAATAGGTGTCCACCGTTCTCGTGGCCCCAAGGTGGACAAGGCGAGTGAGGTTCGCAGACATCGTTCGGCTGGCAGTGGACCAGTTCGTTTTTCTTCTTCGGCCCGATCTGCTCACTCAGGGTCAATTGTGTTGCCCCAATTTACCAGCGCTGGGTTTGATGGCCTGGCTGCTGAAACCTCCATCCTGAAGGAGGAGGGTCTTTCTGATTCAGTCATTAAGACTCTGATCAGTGCCCGGAAGAGGTCTTCTTCCATCACCTACTATAGGACTTGGAAAGCCTATATCGCTTGGTGTGAGATTAGATCTTTTCCTTGTAGGGTCTATTCGGTCTCCAGGATTCTGGAGTTTTTACAATCAGGGCTGGACTCTGGTCTCCAGCTAAGTACATTGAAAGGGCAGGTCTCTGCCTTATCTATCTTTTTTCAGAAGCGTGTTGCGCTTAAGTCTTTAGTTAAAACTTTTTTCCAGGGGGTTACGCATGTGCGGCCTCCCAGGAAACCATTACTCCCTGTTTGGGATTTGAATTTGGTTCTTTCTGCTCTTCAGGCTCCTCCTTTTGAGCCTTTGTAAGATATTGCTTTGTCTACCCTGACTCAGAAAATTGTCTTCTTGGTAGCGATCACTTCGGTCCGGCGTGTCTCAGAGTTGGCGGCCTTGTCTATCCAGGCGCCTTACTTTGAGAGGCATCAGGATAAAGTGGTCTTTCGGTTCAAGCCAGACTTTCTTCCTAAGGTTGTTTCTGCTTTTCATTTGAACCAAGATATTGTTCTCCCCTCCTTGTGTCCTAATCCTAAGAATGACAAAGAGAGGGTTTTGCATTGTTTGGATGTAGTACGCTGTGTTAAGAACTACTTGATTATCACGTCTCCTTTTCGTAGGACGGATTCCTTTTTTGTTGTGCCCCATGGGCCTAAGAAGGGTTTGGCACCAGCCAAATCTGCCATTAGCAAGTGGATACGTCAGGCCGTTACTGCGGCCTATTCTGCTAAGGGAAGAGCTCCCCCTTTTCGTATTACTGCTCATTCCACTCGCGCCGTTGGGGCGTCTTGGGCTTTTCAGCACCAAGCTTCTGTTGAACAAGTTTGTAAGGCCGCCACTTGGTCTTCTGTTCACACTTTTTCTAAGTTTTATAAAGTTGATGTGCGAGCCTCAGCGGATGCTGTTTTTGGCCGCAAAGTTCTGCAGACTGCAGTCATTTAAGTTATGCTTCACCTGGCCTTGAGATGCCCATCCCTTGTGGACACTGCTTTTGGATGTCCCATTAAGTGAAGAATATTTAGAAGTGAAGCGGGGTGTGTGGCACACCAAGAATAATACCATTTTGTGAGTACTCACCTGAAAAATGGATATTGTTGGTGTGCCACACACCCCGCTTCACTCCCACCCTTTTCGGTATTTCCGAAGCTTTTATATGGTGAAGCCCTTTTTTATTTATATCAAAATTGATTTTGAGGTTACCGGTGGAATACTGGTACCTTGTCTTTCTGCTTTTTTAATATACTGGTGATTGAAGGGAGGTACCAGGTATATATAGGCCGGAAGGGGGCTCGTTACAAGACTTCCTCTCTGCACTACGTCACCTGGCGGCGAGTTAACCCATTAAGTGAAGAATATTTAGAAGTGAAGCGGGGTGTGTGGCACACCAACAATATCCATTTTTCAGGTGAGTACTCGCAAAATGGTATTTTCCGTTTTAAACCTGACTTCTTGCCTAAGGTTGTCTCTGCCTTCCATCTCAATCAGGACATTGTGCTTTTTTCTTTGTGCCCTAATCCTGGTAATCCCAAGGAGAGGGCATTGCATTCTCTGGATGTTGTCAGGAATTTGAAATACTACCTGGTGGCTACTGCGCCTTTCAGAAAGACGGACGCCTTGTTTGTGGTTCCCTCGGGTCCCAAGACGGGGGTTGGCTCTGGCTAAGTCTACTATTAGCAAATGGATTCGTCAGGCTATTGTTAGGGCCTATTCTACTAGGGGAAAGGATCCTCCTTTCCGTGTTACTGCTCATTCCACCCGTGCTGTTGGGGCTTCCTGGGCCTTCCAGCACCGGGCTTCTGTTGAACAAGTTTGTGAGGCTGCTACGTGGTCTTCTGTTCATACCTTTTTCCAAGTTTTTACAAGGTTGATGTTCGTGCCTCAGCGGATGCTGTTTTTGGCCGTAAGGTTCTGCAGGCGGCAGTGGTTTGAACTGCGCGTTGTTGCCTTTTTGGGATCCCCACCCGTTTATGGACACTGCTATTGGATGTCCCAGCTGTTATGAATACTATCTGGAGCAGGACGTGCTGCATACTTAGAATAATACAATTCTGTGATTACTCACCTTGTAGAATTGGTTTTGTAAGTATGCAGCACGTCCTGCTCCATCCCACCCTGATTGCTTTATTCTTGGATCCTCTATGTGGTGATTGTTTTCATTGTTAACGTTGTTAATTTTGTTATTGGCTTCTCCTGGTTCCCTTACTGCTTTTCTATACTGGGGAATTAGTGGGAGGTCCCAGGTATATATGGGCCGGGAGGGGCCTCTTTTTGCCATCTCTGCAGTAAAGCGCCCTCTTGTGGAGGTATATCCCAGCTGTTATGAATACTATCTGGAGCAGGACGTGCTGCATACTTATAATACCAATTCTACAAGGTGAGTAATCACAGAATTGTATTATTTCCACCCGTTTCTGGACCCTCTCTGCCTCCCAGCCTTGGCTGACAGATCGGGTGAGGGTAGAAGAGCACTAGGGTCAAGTGCTCCTGGAGCGCTGCTCCAAGCCGCAGACCCTGTTCCACAAAGGGTAGCCGGCCATAGGCTTTATGGTGAGCCTACTATGGATGCGGAGTTCCTGTCCTGGCTTCTGAGGGGGTGAGTGTTTTGGGCACTGTGTCCTTCTTTTCCTTCAGGGGTCCCGCCTCCCCCCCCTTCTAGCCTGGATACTTGCCGCTCTCTTCTCGTCTTGTCTCGGGTGGTAGTGGCGAGTGGTATTAGTTGTGGTGTTTTGGCCGTTTGCAGTGTTTTTTGGCCGCCGCACCGCTTTGTACTGCGCTCCGCGGCTGTGGGCGCTATAACCTGTGGCGTTTTTGCTTTGTCATGGCACCGGTGGGGTCAAGTGGGTGGCGCTTTTCGCTCTCTTTGGGGGGGCGGGGCCGGGGGATGACGCGTATCGCGTTGTCCCCCCGCGGCCCGTCCCTTGAGGTACCTCTGCCGGCGCCATTTTGGATTAGCTGCGCGTCTGGATTTCTCCCTTCTGGGCTGCAGCGCTGTTTCCTCTGGTATGTCGCTTCATCCTGCGGTCTGTGCCTTGGTGACCCTGTGGTGTCCTTGGTCTGTGAGTCCCCCTTGGGGTTTTTTTTATTGGTCTCGTGGGGCATGTGCTGCGGGATGCTCATGTGTCATTTTTACTCTTGTCTTTCAGGCAGGATACCAGTGGGTTGTGGTTTCTCCCAGCTCTACTCCTTCCTCCCCCTCATCCCCCCCCCCACCCTTTGCTGATCTGGGGGCATCCCGTGGGAGGGCATCCCGGGTGGCTTTTGTATTAGCCTTTACCCAGCGCTGGCCTATTGCGCCTGTGTTAATCACCATATGGAGGCTTCTGGGGATAGTGTGCTTGGGGGTCCTTCGGGGCAATCCCAGCTGTGTGCCATGTGTGGGGTATCCCCTGTGAGTGACAGTGTCATGGTGTGCGTGCCGTGCGCTCAAAGTGTCGTTGCACTTCAGCTTGGTTTGCCTGCATCGCTTCCCAGCTCTGCGCCCCTTCGGCATCACCTACCCCTCCACTGCTGCAATTAGCTCCCAGTGAGGGGGGTGCTAGCAGTGGGCCACAGTCTGATCTGGCACTTTGTGTGGCCAACATTGAGAAGCAGCTTGACGGGCCTATTCCTAGGAAGGCTTCTGGCAAGAAGCGGCACCTGACTTCCACACCCTTCTGCTCCACTGAGGAGTATGAGGAATTTGATGTCACTGGTGGTTATTCCCTAGAGGTAGGGGAACTGTTCCAGGACTCTGACTCCTCTGGGGACCAGCAGGAGGGTTGCATTAGTGACCCTGGGTCTGCGTCCGGGGGGGAATCATGGTACCCTGAGGACACTGACAATCTGCTGTCACAAATTTTTGAAATCTTGCACCTTGCTCCCCCTGAGATGGCTAAGAGAAAGCAGGGTGAGCTTTTTCGTCCTGGTAAACAGCGTCTGGAGTTCCCTGAGCAGGGCCATTTCACTTCTATTCTGGGCTGCGGCTCTTTGGTGAGCATCTTGATGTTTTGGCCAAGGATGTCAGGCTGTCTCAGCGTAGGAGGCAGCCTCAGCCTTTTCGGGGGACCTCCGTCTCCCTCCCCTCCCTTCGTGCTTCCAGAGGAGGTCGTGGCCCCCTCTTCTCAGGTAGCCGCATAGAGTCTTGGGGCCGTGGCAGATCCCCTGGATGTCCTGGTATCTTCTGGGGTTCCAAGCCCAAACCTCCTCCCAATGCCCCCCAGGCATGAGGGGGCGCCCTCACCCATCCAGGTGGAGGGGCGGCTTCGGCTCTTTGCTCACGTCTGGAGGCTCCACGTTTCAGACCGATGGATTCAGGAGGTGGTGTCCTCCGGTTACAAGATAGATTTTGCAGCCTGGCCCGGCCCCAAGATTCATCAGATCCCGGATGTCTTTAAACCCCCTGTCAGCTCAAGGGTTGCTTTCGGTGGTTCAATGCCTGCTGGAGTCAGGGGTCATTTGTCCGGTGCCCCATCAAGAACAGGGTCAGGGGTACTATTCCAATCTCTTCACGTTCCCCAAAAAGGACGGCTCTCTGAGGCCCATTCTGGACTTGAAGGGCCTCAACAAGTTTGTCAGATTCAAACATTTTCGCATGGAGATGCTACGCTCGGCTGTCGGTACCCTTCGCCCAGGCGACTTCATGACTACCGTGGACATCAAGGATGCTTATCTTCATGTGCCTATCTTCCTAGGTCATCAGAGATTTCTGAGGTTCGTGCTGGAGGATCAGCATTACCAGTTTGTGGCCTTAACATTCGGTATCACCTCGGCACCTCGGGTGTTCACCAAGGTGCTGGCGGGAGTGATGGCTCTGCTAAGAAACCGGGGCATTCGCATCCTTCCCTACCTGGACTACATCCTCAATGTGGCTCAGTCCTTTCATCAGGCCGACCAGGACACCCAGGTGGTGATCTCCACTCTGGAGTCCTTCGGCTGGGTGATCAATTTTCCCAAGTCTTCACTGTCCTTGTCCTTGGTGAGGTCCTTTCTGGGCATGACACTGGATACCTCTCAGGTCAAGGTGTTCCTTCCTCAGCAGAAGGTGGAGGTTCTTCAGAAGCAGGCACGGGCTCTGCTCTTGTGTCCTCATCCCTCCATCTGTCTGGGGATGCAGTTGGTGGGCCTGATGGTGTCCTGCTTCGAGGTGGTCCCCTTTGCTCAGTTTTACATGAGACCTCTTCAGTTGCACCTCTTGTCAGTTTGGGATCGGGACCTTGTGTCCCTGGATCAGGAATTTGCTCTTTCTCCTCTGGCAAGGCAGTCTCTTTCGTGGTGGCTGGACTCAAGGAATCTTCTGGTGGGCAGGACCTTCCTGCCCCCGTGCTGGGAGACTGTCACCACAGATGCCAGTCTGACGGGCTGGGGGGGCTTTTGGAATTCCCTACAGTTCCAGGGTCGTTGGGGCCCCCAGGAGGCCCATGCTCCCATCAATGTCCTGGAACTGAGGGCGATCAGGTTGGTTCTGTCCCACCTGACCACACACCTTCGGGGTCGGGCTGTTCAGATCCGCTCAGACAACCAGATGGTGGTCAGGGAGGGACTCGGAGCAAGCGAGTCTTCAAGGAAGTGTCTCTGATACTGTCTTGGGCGGAACAGAATGTCCCCTGCATCTCAGCGGTATACATTCCGGGGGTGGAGAACCAGGTGGCGGACTCCCTGAGCAGGGGGACTTCTCGTCTGGGGGAATGGTCCCTCAACTACCAGGTGTTTCTCTCCCTGTGTCACCGCTGGGGTCAGCCGGATGTGGTTTGCGTCCCGTCACAATCACAAACTTCCCAGGTTTGTCTCCCTGTCACAGGATCCTCTGGTCTTCGCCACGGATGCACTGGCAATGCCTTGGACGGAGTTTCGGCTTCCCTATGTGTTCCCTCTACTGGGCAGGGTCATGCGCAAGATTGCCCAGGAGGGGGTGTCAGCCATCCTGGTGGCCCCCTGTTGGCCAAGAAGGGTGTGGTTCGCAGATGTCGTGCAGTTGGCAGTAGACCAGTACGTCTTGCCCAGGGAACCAGATCTTCTCACTCAGGGACAGCTACGCCATCCCAATTTACAAACACTGGCTTTAACGGCTTGGCTGCTGAAACCTACATCTTGACAGAGAAGGGGTTGCCTACCTCTGTTGTGGATACCATGATTCGGGCTAGGAAGGAGTCCTCTTCCTTTATCTATTACAGGGTCTGTCATGCTTACATTGCCTGGTGTGAGTCCAAGTCTCTTCCCTGTCGGGTGTTTTCTATTCCCAGGATTCTGGAATTTTTGCAACATGGTTTGGATTCTGGCCTTCAACTAAGTACCCTCAAAGGCCATGTTTCAGCTCTGGCAATTTTTTTTCCAAAGATCCTTTGCCAACCACCGGTTGGTTAAAACTTTTTTCCAGGGTGTTACTCATGTGTGTCCACCTCGTAAGCCTATGTTACCAGTCTGGGACTTGAATCTGGTGTTGTCTGCTCTGCAGGGTCCTCCTTTTGAGCCTGTGGGGCTGCTTTGCCCATTCTGACTCTTAAGGTAGCCTTTTTGGTGGCTATCACTTCTGTAAGGCGAGTTTCTGAGCTGGCGGCGCTTTCCATCACACCTCCTTATTTTGAGAGGCATCAGGATAAGGTGGTGTTTCGGCTTAATCCGGATTTCTTGCCTAAGGTGGTGTCTGCCTTTCATCTCAATCAGGACATTGTCTTGCCTTCATTGTGTCCTAATCCTGCTAATTCCAAGGAGCGGACACTGCATTCTCTCGATGTGGTCAGGGCTCTGAAGTTTTATTTGGTCGCTACTGAGTCTTTTAGGAAATCTGATGCTCTTTTTGTTCTCACTTCTGGACCTAGGAAAAAGGTCTAAATCCACTATCAGCATCATCATCATCAAGTGGATCCGTCAGGCGGTGGTTCAAGCCTATTCTGCTAAGGGGAAGGAACCTCCCTATAGAATTACTGCTCATTTCACTCGTGCTATTGGTGCCTCTTGGGCCTTTCAGCACCAAGCTTCTGTTGAACAAGTTTGCAAGGCCGCTACTTGGTCTTCTGTTCATACTTTTTCCAAGTTTTACAAGGTTGATGCTAAGGCCTCAGCGGATGCTGCTTTTGGCCGCAAGGTGCTTCAGGCGGTAGTGACTTGAACTGCCGGCTGCTACTCATTGGGGATCCCACCCTACTTTGGACACTGCTTTTGGATGTCCCAACTGTTATGAATACCGAAGCAGGCCTTGCCATGCAATAAAGAAAAAAGCAATTCTGTGAGTACTCACCTGTAGAATTGTTTTTGTTCTTGCATGGTACGGCCTGCTTCGACCCAGCCTTGTTATCGTTATTCTTGGTTGCCTCTTTATGGTGATTGTTCCAAGTTAATTGGGGTTTTTTACCTTTTTTACATTTTTTACCTTTATTCTCTCCCGGCTTCTTGTCTCACTGCTTGTCTACGCTGGGCACTCTATGGTTAATCCCGTTTTTATAGGGGGCCGGGAGATGCCACAGCTTTCTGCAGTACCACTGCGCCACCTTGTGGCGGAATAACCCAACTGTTATGAATACCGAAGCAGGCCGTGCCATGCAAGAACAAAAACAATTCTACAGGTGGGTACTCACAAAATTGCTTTTTCAGGGGCTCTGAGGAGCTGACACCTATTTCTAGGGCACCTCTGTCCCTACAAATAGGTCTAAGGACTAGGTTATGAGTAATGTTAGGAGGTTGAGGGGCTTACACATAATACTAGTAACTCTGTATTTGTAAAAATACATCTAGGAACATTGGCATACTTGCACCTTTGTGCTGCTGACTCATATTCCTAGGAACTGTTTTTGTTTTTCCCCAGTGTATCTGACTGGTCACTTTCTTCCACGGAACTATAAAGAAAAGGGGATTTCGTCATACCTAGGATAAAATGTTTTTCACCCGCACTCATCGATTCTAGGGGCTCCTTTAATCAAGTCACATGGGCATGCTGACAGGGAGTAGCATTCATAACTGGAGGGTTGGCATCTTTTTTCCTCTTTTACAAAGTATAGGGAGCACACCCCAAACAGCATAAAGTACAGCCACTTTGCTTTTAAGATCATTTTATTCGGACACATCACATTTTCTTGCCCCTTTACGGGCTTTCACATATTCACACAAACGTCGACAAACACGCATGTCTCATGGCGCCTGCTCTGTGCGGGCGATAGAATAAAGGTTCTCTTATTATAGTCATAATATAATATATTAACTCTGAATACTTAGAACATGGCTTTGCTCACTAACAATCTGTTCACAAGAGTACCACACAGCAAGCTGTAAAGCTGCACACATCACAATAGTGTTACTGTCACACAAAATTAGACTTGGAAATAGATGGGAACACAAAGCGGGGAAAATTCATCATGAAAAGAGGGGAGGGACCATCAGCCAGGGAGAAAAATAAGACAGAAGAGTTCAGGAAAAGCTGGGAAACTTCAATATGAGATGTCAACAAATTATAGGAAAGGGGGGGACCACAATCAAGAACACGGCAACACATCACATGTCAAAGGAACAAGAGCTGTAAGACGGAACCAAGAGGAATAGATACCGAGAGAGGCTGGGAGGAGAGCGCCGAGAAGTGACAGAAGTGTCGCAGAGAGAACAAACAAACATACAAAAACTAGGGCTACTTTTTTGCTATGTCACTATAACTTTTGTACACATATATACACACAGAGGACTGGCACATGCAGGACTTGTGCACACAAGCCCTAGTGAGTCTCTCCAGATTTGGGTCATCTTTGATGCTTCTAAACACTCAGCCCTCATCTTATTCATTGTCTCTTGACAGTTCTATAGACTCTATTGTTGCTCTGGTATTCAATACTATATATGTATAAATTATTTATATATGTATATATGGTCTATAAGAGTTCTCTCTTCCTCCCGTGAGAATTTATGATCCGTCTCCTCTCCATATCTACCTCTTCATCAGCAATATTTGGTCAGGAGTTGATAAAGCCGTGCATTACAGGTGGGGGAGCAGGGGTGATGCACACACAACCGCAATGTTGTTGGGTGGTGGTAGACGTGAGATATGGTTGTTTGTTTGTTTTGTTTCTCACAAGGGGTTTATATATATTTTTTCCCCCGAAAGACCCCTTTTTCAGTCTGAGAAGAGACTGGCGAAGGATTTCCTCAGGTTGCGGATTGTTTCAGCCTTCACCTCGTCGTGACTAAGACTGGAGCGTGGAGCTGGTGAGTCTGTAAGGGTGAAGGAGTTGGTGAGGGACTGGGACTTACTGGAGAACAATGGCCAGCGATGATGATGAGGATGGTGGTGTTGGTGAGGAGAAGGTTTCAATATGATATAGGGGGGAATAATGAGGGTTAGGCAACATATGAGAAAAAATGGAGGAGACAGGGATGACATAGGAAGAAGTAAAGACAGAATAGGCAGCAAATACAAGTATGTTAGATAGATTAAATGAAAGCAGCAATGGGCCAAGAAACAGGAAGAGGAAGCAAAAATGGCCAAATGGTAGTAGGCCAATAAAATAGGCAGAATATGAAAATTTGGTAATGATGGAACCAGATATGGCCAGAGGAGATGATTAGTGGAACCAGATAAAAGCCACAAAGAAAAAGTATAGATGACCACAGAAGAAGGTGGACAGAAAATAGCAGTAGATGAGGAGAGATGAAGAAGTATATAAATATCAGAAGCAGAGAAATCCCAAAGGTGTGATGAAGCAAAGTTGACCAGGTTAGAGGACAGAAGATGAAGATGAGATGGTTATATATGTGGGTTATTCAGAAGTTTGATGGGAAGCAGAGATGACCAGAAGATAGGTGGGTAGAATAGCAGGAGAAGTTTATATGTTGGTAAAATGGAACCAATAAAGATAATTCAAAAAGAAAGAAGCATTGATGACCAAAGAAGAAGGTAGGCAGACAGAAATGGCAGTAGATGATGTATGTATTGGAAGCAAAGGAAAACCGAGGTGGGGTTAAGAGGAAGCCAAGATGACCACAGAGGTTTGAAGGACAGAAGATAAAGACAAATCGGTTATAAATGATGGTTAATCAGAAGTGCAGAGAGAAGAATAGGATGGATCAGAGATGACCATAGATGGAATGGGCAGGAGATGGAGATATGGGGCACAAGACAAGGGGAAGGTTATATATGTTGGTTAATTTGGGAAGGAAGAGAAGGGGAGAGAGAAATAATGGTCAGTTAAAGTCATGCAGTAATAATCATCCACACTTAAATATCCACAAGTCTCAGACACCATCTACGGACTTGAGAGGGAGAGAATGGATGGAGCACAGAACACAGTCAACCTCGGGAACTCAACTGAACCCACCAGACAGCAACTGATAGACCTTGTGTCTTAACATGAGCCCTGATCACTATAGAAACCCCAAAGAAGCTGCCCCATGACCACTCCAAGTTACGAGTGTACACAAGACCATGAACAAAACCACCTAGTGATTCAGTCTCTGACAAGAAGCAGTGTCTACCTTACCTAAGCAGCATGCAACAAAGGGGATGCAAAAGGTAGTATGAGAAGCTGAAACCTGTGTGGCCCACCCAGAACCTCAAGGGCTCTTACTTAAGCTGTGGTTGGGGTGGGGGCAGGTCTTGGCCAGGCTTCTGAGCCACCTGAGGCTTCTGTGGCCCACCAGGACGTGCTGGACCCTGCCCAGGTCCCTGCGGGTTTGGCCTAGGCTGCTGGGTCATGGGTCGCTGTTGTAGTGGTTGTTGCTGTGGAGATGGCTGTTGTTGCGGAGGCTGCTGTGGAGGCAGCTGTTGTTGGGGACCACTTTGACCTGATGGACGTTGCTGGGGCGGTAGCTGTTGTCCTGGCTGGCGAATGCCATGCTGTTGTTGGTGAACTGGCGGAGGTGGCTTTTGTTGTGGGCCTCCAGGGACTGGCTGTCTTGGAGGGCCAGGTTGACGGGGTTGTGGAGGCTGGACACCCATTGGCTTTGGCCCTGTTGGCATAGGTGGGCCCTGCTGTTGACGTTGGGGCGACTGTGCACTTTGAGGGCTTGGTTGCCTTTGAGGAGACTGAGACTGACGGGGGGAGCCCTGCTGAGGCCTCATTTGTGGAGGTGGCTGCTGTTGCTGCTGCTGTGGTTGTTGTTGAGGGATCATTTGCCGTTGTTGGGCCCCAGGACTTGGAAGGTTTGTTGAATGTGGTGATGGCTGAGGACCTAAGCCTTGAAGCTGTTGCCCTTGGGGTGGAGGCCTCTGTTGGGCTGGAGGTCCTCCTTGGCGCTGAGCAGCCTGAGCTGGTGGTGGTCCACCTGAAATAAATTAGACTAAAATGAATACACATTTACTGTATATATCTGGCTAGTCGGGAGGACAGGCCAATAATATGAGATTTAAAGTCCACCAACAAGATAACTGGAAACTTTTGAATTATTTAGGAACTCTAGCTAAATAATGAGTACAGATAATGTTGGGCCCCCTTTTGCTTGTCCTAACATTAATGCACCCTCTGTCTTTAGGGGTGTCTAGCATTTTTCCTAAGCAGTTGCACCCCTCCCCCAGGTTGGTCTAGTGATTGCTCCATCTCCTATTATAGTAAATGGATTAAGATGATCCAATCAACTTTCAGTGTGTAGTATTAGTTCACCTTACTCCCGGGTTAGCTAGCCTACCCCTGGGTCATCTTACATCCCGCAAGGCGTTGGTCGTCTTGCCCTATCCCGGTAGGTCTCGCAACGCGATCCCCACCGACAACCGTATCCCCGGCTTCTCTGCAATCATGCATGCTCCTGCACCCAGCCCACAGCTGATGTCTGCAGATGATGATTATAGTTCAGCACTGGGTGCCTTAACTGGTAGGCAGACTCGAGTCCTGCACCACCTGGTCCAATCGTCAATCACATCAGCATTCATGACGAGACACCGCCCCTCTTTTCAGTCACAGTGACCCTGCCACACCTCCTCTATTGCAGTCAGTAGGGTGTGTCAAAGTTACTGTGACCAATGGCAGGGATGGCGTCCTTTCATGGATGCGACAGGACCTGGGGGATCTGCAAGTACAGTTACGTTTTAGCCTGGACAATGACTTTAAGCTGTTTGTCCTTTAAAAGATAGCACCAAAAAAGGCCTGTAAATCAGCTCGTAGGAAATGCTGGGTGGATTCTATATTCCATTGAATCCAGTCCATGATTGTAGTCCAGGATCCCAATAAAGGTTCTGCTAATAAACTGGTAATGGGAGCTTCTAGGGGAAAGGATGAACCAGTCGAAAGTGCGGGAAAGAGGAGGCCAGACCTCTAAATCAGGGCAACAATACTACCTGCAAAAAAAAACCTGTCCCAACATAAAGGAGTTAAGATGATCCAGTGGGCATCTTATCAGAGCTCAGATCCAGGGGCTCCACATTTTTGGTAGCCTCCTACTTGGATTTGACCTATACCTATGGATCTATCACTAGGGCAATGCAAACACATGCCTTTGGCATCTTGGGTCTCTTGGAGAATGAAAACGACCTTACACACTCGTCTTTGTATGAGGTTCACGATTTTGGTATCCCACCACTTGACTCTGACCTATAACTTTGGATCAATTATCAGGGCCTGGAAAACCCATGACATTTGTCCATGATAAGGATCATGGTCTTCTTGGAGAAGGAATCTGTTTTGGCACAATCACAAACTAGTCATGTATGAGATTCCTGATTTTGGTAGCCCACTACTTGGGTGTAACTTATAACTTTGGATCAATTATCAGAGCCTGGAAAATATATGTTGAGAATCATGGTCCTCTTTAAGAAAGAATCCTTGCTTGCACATTCATGCCATGTCTTAGTATCAGAACCCAGATTTAGGTTCCCTACTACTTGTGTCAGGCCTATAACTATAGATCTATTCCTAGGGCCTGGCAAACATGTGGCTTAGGTCCATCTTGGGGATCATGGACCTCTTGGATCATGATACCTATTAATCAGATTTAACATCTTTGGTAGCTTACTACTTGAGTCTGACCTTTAACTATGAATCCATAACCAGCACCTGACAAACACATGGCTTCAATCCACCTTGAGGATTATGGTCCTTTCAGAGAATGGATCCTCATTTGCAAATCATCATTTCTCGTATCAACAGGGTCAGATTTAGACAATGGCCCTTAAAATATTATAACAACCCTATGCCCAGTACCTGTAATCCTGTCCCACATGCCCAGTTCCTATAGTTTCCCATGTGCAACGTCCCTGCTATTCTCCCCCAGGTACGCAGTACTTTTAAAGAGGAACAAAAGATGTGAAACCCTTGTGTCTCGCCTCTATTCCTAATGGGCCATCGTTCCCACAGAACATGTTAAAAACCTGGTGATAGGTCCTCTTTAAAGAATGCCACCTCCTGCCCAAGCGTTTTCCCTCACTTCCATCCTCCCTGCATAGCATGGGCTTACAGTAAGATGGCTGCCCCATAAGTGAGGACACTGTCAGCAGCCAGCTGTGTTCTCACTCATGGGGGCAGCCATCCTATTTTAGCCCCATGATGTCAATTGAAAGAACACCAGCCATTAATCACCGGCACGGGAAGGCCGCAACCCAAAATACAGCTCTGCCGGTAAGAGAATGGATGCTTGGCAACACTAGTGTCGGCCAGGGGCCCTCCAGAGGGGGGGGGGGGGCAGACAAATGTCTGGTTTTCCTGTTTGCCCCGGCCCTGGGTATCAAATAAAGAAACTCAGACATAGCTTTAACCGTAATCATTCCTAAACCCCAAAAATCCGTACCTTGTGGAGGAGGTCGTTGCTGTTGAGGTGTGGTGGAACGTGAGTGGACAGCTTGGGCCTGGAAATGGAAGTGGAGCAGATAAGAGGAACCATACGAGAAAACAACATATAGTAGACAAAGAGAGGACGGACTTCAGCTCTCATACCTGTTGTGGCTGTTGTCCATGTATGGAGCGGCTGGGGGATGGGGAGCTGGACTGCACAGCCTGGGCCATCTTGCTGACCACTAATTCTGCTATAAGCTGGCGGTCTTCCTCTTGCTGGTCTCCAATTAAAGGCATAGAGCAGCCCACAACCTGCAAGACAAGGAAAGCGTTGAGTATTGTCCATAGAACGTGCAGAGGAGAAAGGTTAAAGCTTTATTAAAACCACTGTTCTATTTAACAAGAGACCGTGGCAACCCTATAACATGACCCATCTTGGCACCAGTTCTTGGTCTTGTAAAAATGAACAGCTGACTGACCCACTTTAGAGCAACTGAAGCTGTTGCTTACCTCAATGATATGATCTCTTCCATCTTTTCCATGCAGGGCCTCCACAGCGCAGATATCCAAACCTCCAAACACTTCAGAGCAAGCGTCCACCCACAGCTTGTATCTGCAAGATACCAACAATACTTCCAAAATAACACAACGGAAAGTGCTGAGTCAGCAGAAAGTGACAGGGCTGAGCAGGCTGACCAGCGCAGGGGGGGGGGGGTGACAGTTTTCATACACAGTTCTGTCTTAGGACACACAAATCACAAGCCCTGTCCCATCACAAGTTTTATCTGTGCTCCTGTCATTTCCGAACATACATACATAGCTGTGACAGGTGTTTAGGAAATGACAGGTGGCACATTGACACTCATGATGGGTCAGGGCTTGTGATTAGTGTGCCTGAAGTCCTTAAAGCAGAGCAAAACCCGAAAGTTTGACTTTACCAGGTTATGTTCCGTGTCTGCGGGACATCTTGAACTGGGATGATACGCTGTGTGAAAGCCCTCAGTAAGCCCATAAAAACTCACCTTGCCACAACCCAACGGCACATGCAAGGGTTCTAATGAGAACCGCCTGCTGTGTCTATGTCATTCGGCTCTCATTCACTTGAATGGGGAGTGCCCTGTCGCATCCTCAGCTGTGTGCCCGCTCCTGCCCTGGCCTATCCGAATGGCTGGGGTAGGAGTGGGCGAGCATGCCACCAGGGATGCAGAGGATGTGGAAGCCTGCTCCCCATTGACAACATTGAGAGCTATTTGCCGAATTACATAGTCACAGCAGAGCCCCACATGCGCTGTTGGAGCAGGGAAAGGTGAGTGTTTACGGCGCTTCAGGGGGGGGGGGGGGGGGGTTCTCATGGCGGGGAATCCTGGGAAAGGCCAGCTGCCAACCTTAGAATCGTTTTTTGTGGGTGGGTTTTGTTTAGTTTTAATCTGAGTTGTCTGGTTGCCACCAAACTGTAACCAATGACATGGATAGTTCAACCTATTGTAGTGAATATACCCCCTGTGAGGGAAGGAGCGTGCGCTGAGCCAGGCCAGAGCTCTACAGGAAGGAAGGAGAATAGAAAATAAAAAGAGACTGCACTGCAGGTAATTGCAGGCATCTAACATGTGCAGCCTGTTTTTCTGCCAGCAGAGGGGGCTATTGGTCAGACAGAGCCTACTTGTCCTTTCTCCCACATTAGCACTGTATTGTGTGTCTCTGATGTGAGAGCAGGTCTGTTCTGGATCACCAGCATGAAATCCTGACTAATAGCCGGAGGGGTGGGAGCAGAATAAGAGCTTGTGCTCCAGACTGGGCCACTCTCAGCCAGCGCCTTCTTACATTTTTTAGGTTTCCAGCTGGGATCAGCTTACACACTGCACAGCCTGGAATAGTTTCTTTGCATCTGCTTTCCAATGAGCTCACCCCATTGCTCCATCTACACTGCCCGTATCCCCATGTACTCCTGTGGCCACCTAGGCACTGCCTGGGCACTTCTTGCCAATGGCTTGCCTCCATAGCAACACTTCCATGCCCAGAGCCAAAGGTATAATAGGAGGAAGAGCTTGCGATCTATTATGGTAAAAGTGAGGATACAGAAGAGTAAGAGCTTACAATCTATTAGGGTATTAGGGAGGATACAGAAGGAGAAGAGCTTACAATCTATTAGGGAGGATACAGAAGGAGAAGAGCTTACAATCTATTAGGGTATAAGGGAGGATACAGAAGAGTAAGAGCTTACAATCTATTAGGGTATTAGGGAGGATACAGAAGGAGAAGAGCTTACAATCTATTAGGGAGGATACAGAAGGAGAAGAGCTTACAATCTATTAGGGTATAAGGGAGGATACAGAAGGAGAAGAGCTTACAATCTATTAGGGTATAAGGGAGGATACAGAAGGAGAAGAGCTTACAATCTATTAGGGAGGATACAGAAGGGGAAGAGCTTACAATCTATTAGGGTATAAGGGAGGATGCAGAAGGGGAAGAGCTTACAATCTATTAGGGTATTAGGGAGGATACAGAAGGGGGAAAGAGCTTACAATCTATTAGGGTATAAGGGAGGATACAGAAGGAGCAAGTGCTTACAATCTATTAGGGTAAAAGGGAGGATACAGAAGGGGAAGAGCTTACAATCTATTAGGGTATAAGGGAGGATACAGAAGGAGCAAGTGCTTACAATCTATTAGGGTAAAAGGGAGGATACAGAAGGGGAAGAGCTTACAATCTATTAGGGTATAAGGGAGGATACAGAAGGAGCAAGTGCTTACAATCTATTAGGGTAAAAGGGAGGATACAGAAGGGGAAGAGCTTACAATCTATTAGGATATAAGGGAGGATACAGAAGGGGGAAGAGCTTACAATCTATTAGGGTATAAGGGAGGATACAGAAGGGGGAAGAGCTTACAGTCTATTAGGGTATAAGGGAGGATACAGAAGGAGAAGAGCTTACAATCTATTAGGGTATAAGGGAGGATACAGAAGGAGAAGAGCTTACAATCTATTAGGGTATAAGGGAGGATACAGAAGGAGGAAGAGCTTACAATCTATTAGGATATAAGGGAGGATACAGAAGGAGGAAGAGCTTACAATCTATTAGGGTAAAAGGGAGGATACAGAAGGGGAAGTGCTTACAATCTATTAGGGTAAAAGGGAGGATACAGAAGGGGAAGAGCTTACAATCTATTAGGGTATAAGGGAGGATACAGAAGGGGAAGAGCTTACAGTCTAATAAGGTATAAGGGAGGATACAAAAGGGGGAAGAGCTTACAATCTATTAGGTGTGGTAAAATGTACAAAAATGTCATAAATGATGTGTATTTCTCCCCTGCTAGGCTGTATAAGGCATGATCTGTGCCGGGTTTTTAGGACCCAGGTCACTTCCCCAATTCCTTTTAGGTTTGTTCCATGATCTAAGGCCGTGCACAGGTGTTCAGGCTGATTACAGGGGAAGCCTGAATAAGAAGGAGACACACGGCCTCTCTATTGTCCATTGACCAGCCTGTAGGAGTGAGCCCAGGCTGAGGTGCACGTGTGGTGAAGGAAAAGACTGTATGCAAGCCGAAGGACTTGGCTTTTGCACTCCCTAACTGTGGACTTGTTGGGATGAGCAGCGGAGGGCTGATACGCCCTGCAAAGTGGATTTGGACTTACCTTGAAGGTACAGCTTGCTGGAGTACCCAGCCCTGGACTTACATTTGTTTGGTAAAGTAACCACTTTTGATTTACTGCGTTGAGGCTGCAATCTATGGACTGAGCGATAATTTGCTTAATAAAGTCGTTTTTGCTGTTTAAAAACTGATGTCCGTGTCACTCCTGATCGCCCGCTTACATAGGGTATAAGGGAGGATACAGAAGGAGAAGAGCTTACAATCTATTAGGCCAGCCTGCCCCCTATCGCTGCTGCTGCCGCCAGCCTGCTCCCTGTATCTGCTCCCAGTCTGCCCCCTATCGCTGCTGCTGCCTTGTCTTCTGTGTCTGATGCTCACCTGCCTCCTATGCCCCCTGCTGGACTACCCCTTTTGCCTGTTACTACCCTGCTTCCGGTGACTGCTGCTGGCCTGTCTGTTGTAACTGTTGACTGCTGCTCCCCAGAGGTTGCTAATGAACTTTCTCTTGTGACTACTGCTGTTGGTGCTGCTGTTGCTGTGGAGAAGGCCTCCAGCTTTCCACTTAATGTTCCTGGGTCTGCCCCTCATATAGACTCAAATCTGCCTAAGACTGTGCCACTAAATGCTGGAGCCCCTGCTGTGAAGCGTCCTGCCCTGCACTTTATCCAGCGTGGAGGTGGTGCTGGTACTGCAGTGTAGCCCCTTGTGTCCTATTCCCAGGTTGCCAGGAATGAAAGTGGAGCTACTGGTGAAAGGGCATCTGTGCCCAGTGAGGCCAATGCCCCTGCCAGCGGCTTCAATAGGCGAAACTTGGTCCAGCTTAGGTGGGAGGGGCCAGTTATCACCCGGCGGGCGGTGGTGGATCTCATCCTTGGTATGGGATTTGCAGCTGCAGACATTTTTGCCCTGATTAGTCCAGTGGGGAGTGCAGAACATGACTTAAGCTTTGTTAGACCAGAGGGGATGGACTTGTATTCCAAGTATGTCACACACCCCGCTTCCACTATTCATGACATATGGGTTATGGTCCAGAAGAGGGCGAACTCCTGCAGAGATGAAAGCAAAAAAGAAGCCCCTCCCGGTCCATAAATACCTGGGACCTCCCACACATTCCCAGTTCCTTCTCTGCAGGACGGCGAGCAAGTCAGAAGATGTATGCTGCTCTTCCTTGCAGGTAAGCCGGGCTTCCACCCGGCCATTTTTTGCCCTATTTCTGCCCGGACCTTTATACTGTAAGTCCCTATACTAGCCTCCCAGCCTTGGCTGCAGGTCCTGGTGAGGGTAGGAATCACCTTAATAGGTGTTCAGGGAGACATGCTCCCCCGTGAGACCCCATATTAAGGGGTAGGCGGAATCCGGGTTGGTGATCCCGGTTTGGGATGCCCTGTCCATATATATATCCCTTACACCTATGGTGTGGGATTTCCCCCCCTTCCGGGTCCCTCTCGTAGCCCTCCGGGGGGGGGTCTTTTCATGTTCAACTTTTCACTCTTATGTATGGAAGTGTGTGTGTGTAATAGTGTGCTCGGTGCTGCACTCTAGATCGCTTTATTGTTATATGCTGAGGGGAGCTTCTTCCCCTCAGGCTGCGGTGTCAAGGGGGCGGGGCCGGGCGCTCGTGCGCTCCCGCGGCCCGCCCCCTCCTGTTTGCCGCTTTTTGCGGAACCCAGCCTATAGCTGGGTACCGTGCTGCTGGTTGTGAGGGAAGGGGGTGGGGCCAGGCGCGGCGCGCGATCTGCGCTGGCCCGCCCCTCCTTCTCCCTCCCTCTCTCTCTCTCTCTATCGGGAGTGCTGTGCTGCTGGCTGCCATCTTGTGAGACACGTGAGTGCCCTCCTGGGGCCCCTCTTTTCATCATTATTCAGCATAATTGTGTTCCCTTCAGCTGGGGGCAGCGCAGGTCACACTGTGTGGTTAACTATTTGTTGGATATTTTGCTATTTATCTGTGTGTGTGAGTATGTGTTTATGACCACTGCTTGTGTCTTTCAGGAGGACTCCCCGCTACCTGCTTAAAAGGGGGTTCACCCGGTCCTAGGGTCCCTAGAGTAAATTGGGCACCTAAAATCCTCCCACTTGGGACTTAAAGGGGCATCCCCTCTGGTCATTGCGACTACTTTTAAAATCACCATATGGAGGCTCCACAGGATACCGGGCTCGGGCTCCCTTCGGGACAATCCCGGGTGTGTGTGGGTTGTGGGGTACCCCTTGCAGGGGAAAATGTACTAATTTGCATACCATGTGCGCAACAGGCCATAACGCGGCAGTCGGGATCCCAGGCGTCTGGGTCAGTGCCGCCCATCTCATCTCCTACCCCACCCCGCATTATCTGTACCCCAGGTGACACTGTCATTAGCGGGAAGTCACACTCGGATGTATGTGCTAGGCTGGCCAACCTAGAGAAAATTATTTCTAGCTCAGTGGGCAGAAAAGACCCTGCTAAGAAAGGGCATCTGTCACCGACTACGCCGGTACTTGATTTTGATGATTATGACTCCCCTGACTGGTCTGATTATTCCCCTCTTGAGGAGGGGGAATTGTTTGGGGAATCTGAGACTGAAGAACTGCAGTTCTTTGATTCTGATGCCGGGCAGGCGCTGGGGGATGCTGTGGACACCCCCAAAGTCCTGGCCCATCTCTTAGAGGTTCTGGATATTTCCCCACCAGTGGAGGCCCCTCCGAAGAAGGGGGAATTCTTTGGCTCATCTAAGCCCCGCTTGGAGTTCCCAAATCAGGATCATTTTGATAGCATGATTCTTATAGAATGGGAGAAGCCGAGTCGGCTTCCCGGTGTTCCGCAGGGATGGGATAGGAAGTATCCCTTCCCGGCAGACGAGGTGAAGCGATGGTCTTCCCCTCCTGAGGTAGATGCGCCCATCTTAGGATTGTCCAACACCTCCGTTGTACATACTCCTGACGCCACTACCCTTAAGGACGGCGAGGATAAGCGCATTGATCAGATGGCATGCCATGCCTTTGCCAGTGTGGGTTCAGCCTTGCGGCCTGTTTGTGCATCTGCACTTGTGGCTGGGGCCACCAGGTCTGAGGTTAGGGACATGTTAAAAGGGTCCCAACTCAACCCGGCCAGTGTTGAATTCACAGCCCTTAAGAGGTGTGAATTGTTCATGAACTTTGTGTTGGCGGCTATGGATGACACTATTATCATGTGTAGTAGAACCTCGGCTCTGCTGGTGGCCATGCGTCAATCGGTATGGCTACGCCAGTGGGCGCCTGACTTAGCGGCCAAGAAATCACTTACAGCACTGCCCTTCCTGGGTATGCGGCTGTTTGGTGGCAAATTGGATTCTGTGGCGAAAGGTGGGAAGCTACCTCAGCGTAAGAAGCAGCATCGCTCCTTTCGGGGGGCAAGCTCCTTTAATCCTTCCTTTCGTGGTGCCAGAGTGGGCAGAGGTCTTGCTTACTCTAGCTTCAGAGGTGATTCCTGGAACAGAGGCAGGGGACGCGCCCGTCCAGCCTCTACCTGGGGTTCCAAGCCCAATCCCGCTGCCAAGCCAGCTCAGCAATGAAGAGGCGCCCTCGCCCTTGCGGGTGGGGGGACGGCTGCGGCTCTTCTTCCAGGTCTGGGCCCAAGAGGTCACAGACAAGTGGATATTGGAAGTGGTCTCGTCTGGGTACAAACTGGAGTTCGAGTCTCGGCCTCCTTCCAGATTCCTAAGGTCTCGGGTGCCATCGGATCCTCGGGCGGCGCAGGGGCTCCGGTTGCCTGTAAAGAATCTCCTGGACATGGCGGTCATATGCCCGGTGCCTCTTTCAGAGAGAGGCCGGGGCTGCTATTCCAACCTCTTCACGGTTCCCAAGAAGGATGGCTCCATAAGACCCATTCTGGGCATGAATCTGGATACCAGTCAGGCCAGAGTGTTCCTACCTCAGCCAAAGGTGCAGAGGGTTCAGGATCTGATACATCTTCTCCTGACCAATCCTCGCCCTTCTATCCGGCTAGGGATGACTCTGGTAGGTTTGATGGTGGCCTCCTTTGAGGCCGTCCCCTTTGCTCAGTTCCACATGAGGTCGCTCCATCTCCATCTATTGCTGAAATGGGACAGATGTCCACAGTCCTTGGATCAGTCCTTTCTGATGTCTCCCAGGGTTCGGCAGTCCCTTCAGTGATGGCTGGAACCAAGCAATCTGAGGGGCAGATCCTTTCTGGCCCCTTGTTGGGAGACGGTTACCACGGATGCCAGAAGGATCATCAGTTCCAGGGGTTGTGGGGTCCTCGGGAAGCTCACACCCCCATCAATGTCCTGGAGCTCAGAGCTATCCGTTTGGTTCTGTCGCGTCTGACACTCCACCTACAGGGCTTACCGGTTCAGGTTCGATCAGACAATCGAACTGCGGTAGCTTACATCAATCACCAAGGAGGGACTCGCAGCAGGAGTGCCCTCAGGGAAGTCTCTCTGATTCTTACATGGGCAGAGAGCAATGTTCCTTGCATCTCGGCAGTGTACATTCCGGGAGTGGAGAACACAGAGGCGGACTCCCTGAGCATGGAATTCTCTCGCCAAGGGGAATGGTCTCTCAACCACAGGGTATTTCGGTCCCTGTGTCACAGGTGGGGGACTCCGGAGGTGGATCTCTTTGCCTCTCGGCACAATCACAAGCTCCCAACCTTTGTATCTCTGTCTCTGGATCCTCTGGCCCTGGCAGTGGATGCCTTGTCCCTTGCCTGGAGGGATCTGGGGTTTCTGTACCTGTTTGCTCCCTTCTCCATGGTAGTGCACAAGCTGGCTCTAGAGGGGGCACCAGCAATTCTGGTGGCCCCAAGGTGGCCAAGACAAGCTTGGTTCGCAGACGTCGTAAGACTGGCGGTAGATCAGTACAGGCTGCCCCTGTTTCCGGATCTGATCTCTCAGGGTCAGCTACGTTACCCCAATTTACAAACGCTTGCTTTGACGGCGTGGCTGCTGAAACCTTCATCCTGAGGGAGGAAGGTTTGTTGGAGGCAGTTATTCAGACATTGATTAGAGCTAGGACGAGGTCTTCCTCTACCATTTACTATAGGACTTGGCGGTCCTATATTGACTGGTGTGAGGCTAGGGCCTTACCTTGCAGGGTGTTTCTGATTCCTAGGATTTTGGAGTTTCTACAACACGGTCTGGATCTGGGGTTCCAGCTCAGTACTTTGAAGGGTCAGGTTTCTGCCCTGGCTGTCTTTTTTCAAAGGTCCTTTGCTTTGCATCATCTGGTCAAGACTTTTTTCCAAGGGGTCACTCATTTTCGGCCCCCTAGAAAGCCTTTGGTTCCCATCTGGGACCTAAATTTGGTTCTCTCGGCCCTCCAGGGGCCTCCTTTTTGAGCCGGTGCAGGATGTGGCACTTTCTGTGCTCACTCAAAAGGTTGCCTTTTTGGTGGCTATTACCTCTGTTCGGCGTGTCTCTGAGTTGGCTGCTCTGTCTATGCAGGCCCCTTACTTTGAGAGACACCTTTAAAGCGCTTTAAACCAGATTTCCTTCCTGAGGTGGTTTCTGCTTTCCATCTCAATCAGGATGTAGTTCTCCCTTCCTTGTGTCCTAGGCCTAGCAATGACAAGGAGAGGGTTTTGCACTCTTTGGATGTGGTTCGTTGTGTGAAGTACTATTTGATCGCTACTTCTCCTTTTCGTAAGACGGACGCCTTGTTTGTGGTGCACTCCGGGCCCAGGAAGGTTTGGCGCCAGCCAAGTCTACCGTTAGTAAATGGATACGTCAGGCCATTGTTGGGGCCTATTCCGCTAAGGGGAGGGCTCCTCCTTTTAAGATCACTGCTCATTCTACTCGTGCTGTTGGGGCTTCCTGGGCCTTTCAGCACCAGGCTTCTGTTGAACAAGTTTGTAAGGCTGCTACTTGGTCTTCCGTTCATACTTTTTCCAAGTTTTATAAGGTTGATGTGCGGGCCTCAGCGGATGCTGTTTTTGGCCGCAAGGTTCTGCAAGCTGCAGTGGTTTAAATTGGTGCATTTTTTTGCTGTATTTGGATCCCCACCCATGATGGACACTGCTATTGGATGTCCCATATGTCATGAATAGTGGAAGCGGGGTGTGTGACATACTTATAATACCCATTTTACACGTGAGTAATCACAAAATGGTATTTTTGGGAGCGGTACGAGCTGCAAAAGCAAAGTCCTGCCTGGAAGGGGTTAACTCCCATCCAGATCTCCAGACAGCAGCTCGTAAAAAACTTCACCATCCTTGTAAGAAACAAGTCCATTCCCCCCTCTGATTTGACCGTCTGGCTAAAGCGTTATGGTGATGTTCTCACTCCCTTGAAGAAGATCCTGGATGATCGGGACATCTGGACTGGTGGCTGGTCAGTGACCCTGAGGCTCCACAGGAATGGCAACCAGGTCACCCACCTGCCATCATCCGCCTATATTGGCCATGACCGGCTAACCATCTTTTATCCTGGTCAGCCTAAGGTTTGCCATGAATGTGGGGCCAAGGGTCACTTCAGCTCCTCCTGCTCACTTCTTAGGTGCTCGTTGTGCCACGGCTTGGGACACTTGGCTAAGGACTGCAATACAATCCGATGTAATCTATGTAACCAGCTCGGCCACCCTTATAGTCAGTGTCCTGAGGCCTGACAACCTGAACAAGGAAATGGTGCAGGAAATGCTGCGGCTGGAGGAGGAAGAACGTTCCCATGCTGCCCCATCTGCGGTCCGTCCCCCAACTCAGCTGGGGGTTCCTGAGGCCCCTGTGTCTGTGCCATCTGCAGGTGGCCCTAAGGTGAATCCCCAGTCCTTTAAAGTTAGACCAAGCAATATAATAGCTGAGGCGGCCCGGGGGGCTGGCACTGCATGTACCAAGGGGGTCCAAGGAATCGTGGCCCCTGTTTTAAGACCTCGCAGGCTGGGGCTAGGTGATCCTGATCCTGCACCCCGTTCTGAGCAGGATGGGAGTTCAGACCCCAAGACAGCGGGGTCTGGACTCTCCCCCGAGGATCAGGATTACCTGGCTTATAGGCTACAAAGAAGAAAAGAAAAAAAGACAATGGAGTGCCAGAGCTGGGGAGAGCCATGGGGTGCAGCTCTCCAACTGGTTTGAGGCGCTCTCTGAGGACTCATCTATAGAAATTTCTTCCTTCGATTCTGAGGCCTCAGATATGGAGCAGGAAGCACCAGTCTCCTCCACTAAGCGTTTAGGTTCAGATAGTGAGACCGGAGGGAAGGCTAAGAGACATTCTCCTGATAAAGGTGGCAACCATTAATGTTGCCAGCATTAAATCTGTAAGCGCTTGTTTTATGGCCTTATTTTTTCTCAGCCAGTTTGATGCTTGACATTTTGTTTTTGCAGGAGACCAGATTGGCCAGTCTGGCCGACATTCACGCTGTGAAGCGGGAGTGGAGGCACGGACCCTCCATTTGGTCTCTTGTGGCCGAGCCTTTTAAAACCAACATGGTAACTTGCCGGCGAGTCATTGAGGTGGAGATCGGGAGGTGCATGGTCTTGGACGTCATTGTGAAGGGGCAGGACCTGCGCCTAATAAATATCTATGGACCTCAAACTAAGTGGGACAGGAAATGCCTCCTTACAAAGATCAAGCCGTTCCTTTTTACAGCCCGGCCAGTAGTCTTTGGAGGTGATTTTAACACCATGACTAGGCCCATGGACAGGAGAGGCTTAAAGGGCAAGCTGGGCTGCGATAGTCTCTTTTTGAATAGCATGGTTAGAGAGGCAGGTCTGGAGGATGTGCACATTAAGCACTCCCCAAACCTCACAGGCTTCACTTTTCAGCGAGGTAGCAGTCAGAGTAGGATAGACCGTTTTTTTTTTTTTTAAGGAGGGCTCGACTTCCCAGCCTCCGTGGGTGCAGGCTGTCGAGTTCTCTGATCACCTTTTACTATCGATGGTCTTGAACGCTTCTGACATACCCCCTAGAGAAAGGGGCATCTGGAGAATGAATTCGGCTCTCCTTGAGGAGGAGGGGGTAAGACAATCCTTTTGAGGTTTTTTTCCAGGCACAGGTCTGAGTGGTGGGAGCTGACCAAAATGAGAATTTCTGGGCTTTTCAGAGGTCTAGGAAAGAGAAAACAGCTTGATAAGTACATAGCCTACCAGCGCTTGCGGAGGAAACTGGACCTCCTTGTTTCGAATGGTGGAGATCAAGGGGCAATCTCTGAAGTCAAGCTTCTCCTCAGGAAGTGTCAGTATGACCGGCATGCTTCTCTAGTTCTGTAAAGGGATTATGGGAAATACCACTCGCCCGATCCCTATCAGAATTGCAGACAGGCTGCAGCTCTCAAGACTGTCCTTGGTCTGAAGGATAGCACAGGTTCCCTGATAAGATCTAAACCTGGGATCCTGGAGATTATTAGGTCCTTTTATGCTGACCTTCTGGGCAGAAAGGTTCTTGACCGGGCAAGGATGGAAAGTTTCCTGGACTCTACTCCAGGATTGAAAAATGGTGACCTTTCTATCACTAGCTTGACAGAGCCGGTCACTGCCGATGAGGTGGTAAGTGCAACTGATCACCTTGCCATTAAAAAGTCGCCCGGGTCAGATGGTCTGACAGCAGAATTTTATAAATGTTTTAAGACCATCCTGGCACCACGTTTGGTGGAGGTCTTTAATTGCTGTCTTGCAGAGGGTTCCCTCCCTCTCTCCATGAGGCTCTCGGCTGTGATCCTTCTGTCAAAACGTAAGGACTCTTCGATGATTGAGAACTGGCGCCCCATCAGCCTTCTCAATGTCAATAGAAAGATACTGGCAAAGATTTTGTTCTGGCGCTTGTCGTCAGTAGCGGAGCAACTGCTTTTCCGTCATCAGCACTGCTCGTTCCAAGGTAGAAGCACCTTCTCAGTGGTTTTAGCTGTCCGGGAAGCCTTGGAGCGATGCAGGGCTGCAGGCTGGGGAAAGTACTTGTTGGCTGGGAGTGCAGGCTGGAAATTGCCAATGCCAAGGTTGCAGTCTGGAAGAGCTGGAAAATGTCTCTCAGGGAAAGGGTTGACCTTATCAAGACCTACCTGATCCCCATCTTTTTATACGTCAGCTTCGTCTGTGTTTTGCCAGTGTCTCTCTACAGCGTGTTTTTCCAGATGTTATGGGGAAACCGCATGAACCTGGTGAAAAGAAATGTCACCTACTTATCCAGATGGGAGCGTGGCCTAGGGATGGTCAACCCAGTCGTGTTTTTCTCTCTCTTGTTTCTGAAACATAATTTTGGAAGCATGTTGGCAGAGAGCCCGTCTGGCTGGGTGGGTATTTTACAGTCCTGGTTTAAGCCCTTCCTGCAAGACTGGGAGAATGGTGGCCGGGTGAAAAGCCCTCGAGTTCCTCAGGCTCAGCTCCCGGTCTATGTTGCCCCGTGCTTGAAAATACTTCGGCAATGGCAATTGACAGCAGAGGACATGAGAACTACTCCGAGGAAGCTTCTGGTGAATCGGGTCCTGGGTCTGGCTTTTCATGAGCCATTGTCCCTCAGGGATTGCCCTGGCTCCATCAAGAGGGAGGGTTTGAGGCTTATTAACTTCTCAACGATATAGCTTGACTTTCCTTCCAAGGAAAACTCTACCTTAGGGGGATCTTAGGAAGAGTCGCAGCCTGCCAGAGATAATTTGTCTCCGTGAGGATTGTCCGGATGAGTTAGAGACAATGGACCACTTCCTGCTCCAGTGTCCCTTTAATGTAGAGGTGTGTAAACAGGTGGGGTTGGCCCTCGGTGCCTCCTTCTTCTCCCAGCCTTCTTATGCTGAGTGGGTGTACGGGGCATTCAAGAACAGAGGGGATTTTTGTTTGGACACATATCTAGTTAGTCTAGTGATCCGCTATTTCACGTGGAATGCACGATGCCAGCTCTGCATTAGAAAGAAAGTCCTCCCTGTCTCGGTGGTGGTGCATGACATCCTGCATGAGGTGGGCAAGATCCGGGTGCTGGAGAGGGACAGGTGGGAATGGGGGGCCTGGATGAAGGCGTGGAGGAACATCAGGCCTCCTTAGACCTCATGACTTCCCTCTGGGTGGGCTTTTCTGTCTCTTATCACCCGTAGATTTTTATAACAATGACAGATTTTTGAAGAACGGCTGCGTGCACAGGTGACGGGATCTCTTATTCTTCCTGCTGAATTGTGTATAGTATAGGGTTAGGTTATATATAGAATTATGAGTATGATATATGCCGAATTGTTAGGCCTGTTTCTTTTTGTTTAGTTATTATTTATTATATTTATTTATTATTGTACCTTTGTATATATTGTATATGATTGCTTGATTTTACTCAATAAAAAAAGTTAAAATCTATTATTAAGGGTCTAAAATCTATTATAGGGTATAAGGGAGTATATAGAAGGGGAAGAGCTTACAGTCTATTAGGGTATAAGGGAGGATACAGAAGAAGAGCTTACAATCTATTAGGGTATAAGGGAGGATACAGAAGGAGGAGGAGCTTACAATCTATTAGGCTATTTTGCATGACGCCATACCTGTCAGACACAGCGATCTGTTCCAGCATGGCGGAGCCTGTGTTGGTCTTCCAGTTTCCAGAGATGGAAGTTCTCCTGTAATACAGACACAAGTGGTTAAACAGATTCTGATCTGATGATACATCATATACAGCTAATCCCTGGAATTTGCAAATCATAAGCCTCTCTCACCATCCTAGTTTGTACAAGGACCAATATAGAGCAAAATACTGTATAAATGGCTGAAGCCATCAGGGGTGCCCTTATGAGTCAGATGAGTAAGTGGCATCATTAGTGGTCCCAGCATCCCCCAGATTGGGCTCAGCCATGGGGAGGGGGCACTGCCTGCTGCTATGGTAGAGGCACAGCATGGCACATACCTGTATGGGACACAAGCAGGTTGGGTGAGGAGGGTAAAACACTGAGCACTATTTTGCCTAGAAGCTGCTTACACAGCACAATGCACTGCCAGCAAGTACTGTAAATGCATCCTGTTGCAGGAGGCTGGAGTAAACAGATAGGCAGAGGGTGATTCCCCTGCACACAGAGAATAGAGCAGTCTACACAGTGTGATACAGACATGGGGTGGAAGTCAAGTTCCATCTCTACTTTTAGAGTAATAGAACAGAATGGTGCTAGAAAATAAAAACGACACCCTTCAAAAAGGGAGGGATCAGCTGCACAGGAAATAGGGTGAGTATGCTGTGGTGTTACTTTTAGTCTACATTAAGGTGCACTCTGCGTTTACTTACACATCCTCCCTTGGGTGCATTCTGATATGATTATGTCCTGCCATTTATATCTTGCTAAACCTCTCACCTGCCGGCTGAGCCCTATTGTGAAGGTTGTGTTGGGTGAGTGAGTTATTCTGCCTACTTCTTGTGAACATGAGGGACATCCCAAATCAAGGGCTGAGTGTAAGCAGACCTCTTATTTGATCTAGGTAAACCTTAGAGGAACACTTACTCTATTCAAATGTTTGGTATCTGCAGCAAAGGGGACTGGAAGCAGCAGCACACATGGCGGCTGCTCATACTTTCTCCACCAGATGCAGCTTCTGGTCTCTCATATTGTGGGGTGTTCTTAGTGTTGATCCCCGTGGGACAGGCTTTCCCTGGCTTTAACCAGGGTACAGTTCTGATTTAAAGTAGAAGTCCAGGCTTTGGGTAACCCCCCAGTCCTACCCCGACGCTGAAGCAGGAAGGGTTATTTACCCTTTACCCCTGCTATGTGCACACTCCCACCGGCCCATTTAAGTAAAAGGCCGTAAGCCGCTTTCTCCCCAAGATGGCGGTACACAGGACCTGGAGCTCTGGGAGGTAAGGGTTTTTTCTATCTTTGTAACCCCCCATTCAACCTCAGTGCCAGGGGAGAGTGGCAGGTTGGGGTTACTCCGAGCCTAGACTTCCACTTTAATATCATTTCCAGAAGCTGATTTGTACCCAAGGCAGCAGAAAAAAAAGACAAATGTGTAAGTTACATTGGAAGCCCCATCTAGCTGCCATTCCTCTCTCCATACTAAGTGTGTTTAAAGTGGACCTCTGACCAGAAAGGGTCCCTCCTCCATTCAGCTAAGGGGTGCTTTCTTTTTCCATGGAAAGAAATGTCGTACTGGTTATTTGCTGTAAACATTCTTAGTTTACCTGTGCAGTTACCTCCCTCTTGAAGTTGAACATTACCAAGGGGGGCCCTGGAATTCCTCTCTAAAGTGCCGAGAAGAACTACGTCACCATTAAATAAACAGTGTGAGTAAATGATTACAGTCGCTGCTGCAGATTGTGTCACCTGGGTGTACAGTAAGTCTGAGCCATAATGATGTGACGCGGTGGGCACGCTGCCATCTAGTGGCTTTTAATAGCCATGACAAAATGCCAACGTGATGGATTTCAACACAAATAAAAGGTTAAACCGAATAACCCTGAGCCGATGCCCCCGCCCCATGTGGATTACATTATAGCTGGTATAATACAGGAATAGTAGAATTAGGGTTCTTGCCCTGTAGTAAGATCATATTAATGTAATGCTAGGGAACTCTAACACACGGCCATGTAATCAGTTCTCATATGTATGTGTGAAATAGCCTGAATATATACAGTATATGGCCAGCTTCAGGACTTTCTGTTTTCAAAACCGTAATGGTTGGGCTAATAGCATTGACGTGTCGGCTATAGCCTGGAACCCCTCTAATAGTTCATATAGAATGGGAAGGGTGTAAAAATGGGCTAATTAATAAATGGGCCTTCACTGATCAGGGGATGGGTCCGTTTGTTGGGGATCCTGGTAGTACACATTACTAATGAATGAGCACAAATTGATGTATGAGGGTGGAAATAATGGCGGCATTGAGTGTTGGGAATACATAGGCGGATGGTAGGAGAAACCCAGCATCAGTAAGTAAAGTTTGATCTTCAGGAAGAGACTGATAGATCTCAGAAGCGCCACAATTCTGGAGGAGTCTAACAATATAGATTTTGTGCTACATTGTTGCATTAGTATTGGATTTAAACCAGGCCTTCACCCTGAATTAGAGCTTATGTTATACGTTCCCCCCCTACATACAGATTGCGCACATTAAAAATCATCCTGCCTGCATCTACTGCATTTTATGAGCTTTTACATATCCAAGATGGGGGGCCAGGGAGTCCCAGAACTATAAACAGGTGCCTTTTGACTGTGCTGCTCTGCATTCTGGGATTGCTGTTCTTTTCTTGACCCCAGCTATAACCCCACCCCCTGCACTTTTGCCCCCTCTCCTCAGTATGTGATGCTTCTGAGGCAAGATGGCGACGCCCGTATCCCAGCGTTGCAGCCCAGTGGGGGAAAGGATAAAAAGTGACTAAAACCTAAAATATATTAATTTTAGATGCTGGGGAATAGTTTTTTAAGGGTTTGGGCTTTTTATTAAATGATGCTGAAGGTCCGGTTTAAGTGTTATATAGATGAAAGCTTTTGTTTTCCTTTGAAACTCATGGATGATATTGTGGCATATAGCTCTTTGGATCACTGGAACCAATCTCAAACACCTGTGATAATTAGTTTGCCAGATGCCAAATTAAAGCAAAACTACTTAAAGTGGAACTATCTCCTCCATAGCCGGCCCTGTAGTCACAAATGCATTTGTCCGGCATCAGCAGCTTCAGATACCTGTTTGCTGTTTTGTAATGGCACTTTAGCAGATGCTCTCTTAATGCATTTGTCAGGCAGAAACCTTCATCATTATGCCTTTATCTCTGCAAACCTGTCGGTGCTCTAAATTAGCCACAAATTCTTTCACTGCATGATGATCACACTTAGAAATATTAACAAACAAGCCCTTTGGGGACTCAGGACTACTCTTTCATCTGTTAAGCAAACTGTGGGGCATCCCAACTGGAACGGGATATGGAACAAAACCAGAAAGTCAAGAATCCTTGGCTAGAAATTCTTTAGTGCAATGTATACAAGTAACCCCTGCTCATCTTTATGAGGATTATTATTATGGACCATATTATTCTGTGCTCTATTAATATCCCATATATTTGCCTGTGTGCCATATCATGTCTGTTACAATGTGGAATTTGGATTTCTTTCTGTCTATTGATTGTAAAATTTCACTGCTTAACAAGTGAATTGTTTGTAGTCTCCTTGTCTGAGGACAAGTTGTTCTAGACTTTCAGGTGCCCATGTCTTCCAGTTCTTAGACTCATGTTCTTCAGCCAAGAAAGTAGCCATAACATCCCATGATGATTGCTGGTGACATTTTAATTGTGAAATGCCTACACGGAGTCTTTGCAGAGTTTTAGAAATTTCAATTAAACTGGACCTTCATGCTGAAAAGAGCCTATCTTATATGTTTCCCCCACCCCGTACATACAGATTGCTCACATTAATAATCATCCTACCTGCATCTACTGCATTTTCTGAGTCTTTAAACATCCAAAATAGTGGAACATGGAGTCTCAGGTTGCCTGCAAACAGGAAGCGTCTTCTGACTGTGCTGCTCTGCATTCTGGGATTGCTGTCCCTTTCCTGATCCCAGCACTGATCTGTCTGTGCAAAGCACAGCTAGAGCCCCGCCCCCTGTACTTTTCACCCCTCTCCTCTCTGATGCGTCTGAGACAAGATGGTGGCGCCCATATCCTACAATCATAAACAAGGGTTGCAGCCCAGTGGGTAAAAGAACAATAAATAAGTGACTAGAAAGGTAAAATATATTAATTTTAAATGCTGGGGAATGGTTTTTTAAGGGTTTGGGCTTTTCATTAAATGATGCTAAGCAGTGTTCCCTGTAAGGTGCGCGGGAGCGCGGCCGCGCACCGCCAGCTCCCTGGGCGCACAGCTCTGCCTGGCGTCAGCGCACGTTGTGCAGCTGTCTTTTTTTTTTTGCATTGGTGGCTCAGTGGGGCCCTACATCCCACCCCCATCTGTCGCTGCCGCCGCCGCAGCATTGGCTGAGCAGAGCGATGATGAGTGTAGTCCCCGCCCCCATTCCCCCTGCTGGTCTACTGCCTCCTCTGACGAGGAGGAGCGCGCCGCTACATGTTGGAGTTTTGGAGGGGGGCGCCACTGCATGTGCATGCTGGCTGGCTGGCAGGCCAGCTAGAAGGAGACTGATGGCTTGCTGGCACCGTTGATCCCTGGTAAGTCTGCGTGGGGTGGGGGGCTTAACACTGTGTGTGGGGAGTTTAACACTGTTTACTAACCACCGGCCCTGGAGTTTGAAAGACTCTAGAGAGGCCCAATTAAATGACCTTTGGGCATCCCAACTCGGGATGCCCAAAGGTCATTTAATTGTAACTTTTTCTTTTATATAATATTTCTTCTGCCACATTACCCTTAGAGATGGTCATTTGAAGATTCCTGTGCAGCTGTCAATCTGTCCCCAAAGCAAATGATGGTGATTAGAAGCCCTGCTCCCTAATAGACAATATTGGATGTAAGCTGAACCTGGTATTAAATAGATGTTCCATCCACATTTAATAGAGTCCCTGTCCAGGTCCGGACTCATTTTCCACCCACTTATTTCTTTATGAAAACAATGTAAAATGGGCCATTTAAAGGATCCCAAATTATCTCAATATATGTAAATACCTTATGTATTCCAAACTAAGCAATTTTCTTTGCTTCAATTTCTGGGCCGTGGCTGAGCTGGGAAGAGGGTGTCATGGGCATGCTCAGCTGTGGGACCACTGTGGCTTGGTAAATGGTGGCGGGGAGCAGAGGATGAGCAGCAGCAGCAGTGGACCCTTTAGTCGCAGCTCCAAAGGTGATGGCGGCAACCACAGGACAATGAACATTGGACCTCAGGGGAGAAGGCGGTGTGGACCAGCATCAATGGAGAGAGCAGCAAAGAATAGAGGGCGATTGGGGCAGTGAAGAAGGCAACAAGGAAGATTGACATCATCAGAGATGGTGGCGAGGATGATCAGTAGAGAAGGCAGTGAGGATTGTAGGGTGATCAGCGGCATAACAGGACCCATCGAAGGCAGCAATACTAAAGAATAATCTGGCATCACTAAGACTCTCCCAATGTTCCAGATACACCTAGAGCTGGCCCTTCCTGTGGGACCTCTTCAGCCAAACCAGTGGCCCACTGGGAATGCGGCCCACCCATTCCCGTTGGGCCGAAGAAGAAGGTGGGTTTATGGGGGGTTTCACACTGCGGGGCATCCCGATTTTGGATGCCCCGCAGGGTGGGGATGGATCAGCCCGGGAATTGCCGATCCAGCAGGGTTTTGGTCCTCGTTAAGTCTAAGTCCCTGTGTGGCCTCCGCTGAAAATGAGACAGAGCTGCTTCCCCTGGGTCCGCACGCAGTGCAGCCCCTCATTAACTTGAATGAGCGGGAACGCACACGGAGCCAGGGGGGGTGCAGCTCTGTGTCTTTCCGGCAAGATAGCGGCACCCAGGATCCATAAAACCGGAGGGGCAGCAGTGGCCCGAGAGTCAGGTAAGGGTTTTTTTTTCATTGTAAACATGGTAGGGTGGCACGACAGTGGAGCCATTATAGTCCGAAGTTCCGCTTTAACATAGTATTCATCTTGGTATTTCCTGTAAGCATATATATGTCATTGTGTCATAGCTTTGTTATGTTACAATCGGTCGTTACACATATGCCGATGACTCATGAAAATCCACCGAATGCAAATGTTTATTATCACTTCATTAAAATGCGGAACAATACCCGTGACAAACACAAATTCTTCCTTACTGTCCATCATCTTTTAGGCTCTGTTCACACCTCTCCATTGCATTAAGAGCAAGCGTTTTGTAAATATGCCAGAGGGGCATTGTGTCAAAACAAACGCTGCGCTTTTCATGTGTTAGAAATGCGCTTGCATTGCTTTTTTAAAAGAAAGTCATTTTTTGCATAATAAGTAAATGGTAAAGTCTATGGCAAAGCAAATGCAAGTGCAAGATACACTGCATTATATGTGCATTGCACTTGCATTGCCATAGACTTCTGTTGACCTGCGCGGTTACAACCTTGCACTAAAAAAGGTGTCTGTAACGTTTTTTTTAATGTGTTGCGTAACGCAGCACAGGTATGTGAACTATCCCATCTAGAGTAATGTACAATGTTTCCTCTGCATTATAACTGAGTTTCAAGCGCAATACAGAGAAAGTACAGAGGTATGAACAGCAACTTAAACACCTGAGCAATGCTTTAATTGTGAAGATTTTACCTAGATTTATGATTCAACTGAATTGCGATTATTAGCACTGTTGCACTGTTTTGTGTGACCTTACAAAACGCGCGTGTGTGTGTGTGTGTGTGTGTGTGTGTGTGTGTGTGTGTGTGTGTGTGTGTGATGCCCTGATAGTTCTACATATTACATGGAACAATGACAGCTCATATTCCAGCACTCAATGCAGAGCATAAAACTGCCTCTGAAAACAATGTTGGAACAAAAAATATTCAAAAGTGCCTCAGGAAGCAAAGTTAGCATGAAAACTATTCATGATGAGCATTATAAATCGAGTTAATATGGCCTAAAAGCTGCACACGATTCTGAAATCACTAGAGAAAGTATCTACTGGACTGTAGACCATACAAGCTCACTGAAATGTTAAAGTTAGCTACAAGGTTAAAACTGCCTTTGTTCTATTTCCACTAAACATTATAAACTGGATTATTATGGCCACTGCACACAAGTCTATGCTGGCATTGGACTGTGGAGCAAAGGCAGTCCTCACAAGCTCTTTAAACAGGGAAGAGGGCTACACATGTCCAATTAGCCTCTGCAAGGGAATGTAACACAAAATGTATTCAGGCTGAGCGTTTTGAACTGGGTTACTAAGGCCGAACAGATGCCCAAAAGTCTAAGATTACCATGTAAGTGCTAGGTGTTGGCTGGCATTGACATGTGGAGTAGTGATCACACAACTATCTGCAGCCTCACTCTTCCTCTTTACAACACAGCACTTATATTGTCTAATAGCGCTGGTTGTCCTCCTCCAAACGTTGTTGTCACCTATTTTCTTGTTTACCGGTTCCCCCCCTTACATCCCGTACCTATATCAGCATAGCACAGTGGGGCGGCATTATTGGTGGGAGTGCATGTGAGACTGCGTGCATGTGCGTTTGGGAGTGTGCACATGTATATTTGGAAGTGTGAGCATGGAGGTTTATGAGTGCGCACATGTATGTTTGGGTCTGCTCTCATGCACTTTGGGAGTGCGCACATGCACCCTGGGAGCGTGCACATACGCATTTAGGACGCGCGTCTGGAAGTGCTGGTCTAGGATTCAATGTTACCTAGCAACAGGGCACAGCCAGGGTATCCGAAGCAAGTTCTGTGAATCTTACAGGCCTCAACCATTATGCTGATTATTATGCAGCATCACAGATCCAAGGGCCACGCCCACTTCGCTCCAGAATAGAAATCATTAGGTGAACCTGTAAAGCTCGATATCTCGCCCATTTCTTCTTCAATTAAAAACTGAACAGTTGCCTTTGCTTGTTGAAGCACTTTCATCTAGCAGAAGAACATTAAAATCAGCAACAAGGTCAAACCTGCCACTGGAAGCAATGTCAACATGAAATCTGTTCATGGTGAGGATTAGAAACTGGTTTACTGAGGCTGAACAGCTGCATAATCTAAGGTGATCAAGCATAATGCTAAGTATTGACTGGCATTAGACATGTAACAAACTTACCTCCCTCTTGGCTTGCAGCAGGTGGCATCCCCTGCACGCCCTGAAGTACAGCAGGTATGTGCACCACTGAGGTTGCCGGCTACCCAGCTCTCTCAGCCTCTGGCGGGGCTGTACTGCGAGTCACAGCTAGAGGGAGCAGGCTGCTATTAGTATGGACAGACATCGTCCTGCTGCACCCATTAGCAGTCTGGGGAGTTAGCACCTTGTGATCTGGAGGGGCTCACGCGGATCAGCCCTTTCAGTTGTCCTGTTCGCAGGGCCACACACAGCTGAGCACCCTTCCCTGACCAATCACCTCTGCCCCAAGGTAATAGATCAATGTTAAAATAAAGCTGGCCACTTCTGCCCAGTGCTCATTATAGTGAAAGCTAGGGTGAACTCTACAGTGTCTCGACCAATCACTGAATATTCCTTGAGTTATGACCTGGGTGACTGCTGCTTTTTGTCTTTGTCCTTTGGCACCATGTCCTGGAAAACCTTGTGCTCTCAGCTTCATCTTTGGCATGACCTTGACTGCCTTCTAGCCTCCTCCTATGGCACTGCGCAAATTTCTGACCACCCGGCTCGTGACCTCGCTACGCTCCCGAGCTCCCAGCTAGATCAGCCATCCGGTCCTCTAGCATAGTGCCCTGGGGGTTCACCTTGCTTTATACCCATCAGTCAGTATCCTTTGCCCTACCAAGTGAGGCATCTCTAGCATCTGGACAAATGGGGGCTTATTATAGGTGAAGCAGAAGATTTGGGGTTGCTGACTGATTAGAAGGAAGGTGTCCTTCTGGGCATGACAGGACTATGGAGCAGCGATAGATCATACAAGCTCACTGAACAGATCTGCAGATCGCTGAAGCCCATTACATACAAAAATCTACTGAAATCCAACAAGGTCATAAGTGTCTGAAGGCAAAGTCAAGATAATCGTGGTGAGCATTTTATCCTGGGTTACCATGGCCCAGCTGCTTCACACAATTCTGAGTTTATTGTGGAAATGACAGGCCACACAAGCTACTAAAATCCAGGGTTAAAGGTGTCTGAAAGCAAAGTCAGCACAATCATGGTGCGCATTATGTCCTGGGTTACCATGGCCGAGCACTGCACACAATTCTGAGTTCATTGTGGAAGTAACAGGCCACAGGAGCTACTAAAATCCAAGGTCATAAGTGTCTGAAGGCAAAGTCAGCACAATCATGGTGCACATTATAACCTGGGTTACAATGGCCGAGCACTGCACACAATTCTGAGTTCATTGTGGAAGTAACAGGCCACAGGAGCTACTAAAATCCAAGGTCATAAGTGTCTGAAGGCAAAGTCTGCACAATCACGGTGCACATTATAACCTGGGTTACCATGGCTGAGCTTCTGCACACAATTCTAAGTTCAATGTGGAAGTGGTAGGCCACAGAAGCTACTAAAATCCAAGGTTATAAGTGTCTGAAGGCAAAGTCTGCACAATCACGGTGCACATTATAACCTGGGTTACCATGGCAGAGCTGCTGCACACAATTCTAAGTTCATTCTGGAAGTGGTAGGCCACAGAAGGACTGCTAAAGGGTTGCAGAGCAATGGCAGACCATACAAGCACAGTAAAAAGAAGTGCAGATTACTGAAGCATATTCCACATCAAAAAGTCAGCACTATGGTAAGCATTATGAACTGGGTTTCTATAGCTAAGAAGCGATTATCAAGCAAAATGCTAAAAATGGTAAAATGCAAAATGGTAAAATCTGCAAACTAAAACTGCAGATTCATGATGAGCATTGTGGACTGGGTTACTATGGCCCAGAAGCTACATACAGTTCTAAAGTCATTAGGGAAGCAGGAAGGCTGAGGGCTAAAGTATGTTTTGTGTGAAATTAGCAATACTAAGATGTTGTTTCTTGTGTGGCTGCAGTTATCCTTTACATAATGTTTCTTTTTTTAAAACGTGTTACATACATAAAATGCCAGGATGATTCACGTGGTTGGGTGGCACAATCAAGGATCAAGGTGTATCCAAAACTTTGTCGGGTCATGTCAGAAGGGAAAGGCTGATGTTATGCCACTCTGAACCAGAAAAGCAAGCAGGGCAGCAAGGGAGGGTCCCAAACATAACAGGCTGAGACAAGGCAAGACTGACAAGAGGGGCTATTTATAGCAAACAGTAAACATGGGAGCTATTTATAACCTCACAGGAAAAGAGTCAGCAGCATAATAAATAAACAGAGAGACCTCTGTGGTAGAGAGACACCCACACCAGCACTGTGATGTCACGGGTAGTGCATAGACCCCCCTCTTTACTTAGGGGTCTATACAAATATTCTTAATATTATTATTGTTTATTTCTAGAGCACCATCATACTCCGTGGAGCTGTACAAGGTTAAAAAGTAAAGGAGGGAGGGCATGATAAGATAATGCACTTATAAAACACACAGCATTGATACAAGAGTATTGGTACAGTATTGATACAAGAGTACTGTATTTTTACTTCATAAGACGCACCTTCCCCCCACATCTGGGGTGAAATACCTGTGCGTCTTATGAAGCGAATATGTAAAAAACATACGTTACAAGTGCTCCTGCAGCAGCCAGGGCTCCCGCCAACACACACAGGCTGGGCACTTCCACTGCTGGCACACACACACGCACACACAAAAAATGCTATAATTTACAGGTTTCCATGTCCCTGATAGCTTCCTTCGCTTCCACGGGTGGTCATGACCTATGAACGACCAGAATCCATTCATAGGCGACGGCCGTAAATAGGCCATGCCCAACCATGGACACGAAGGAAGCTAACGGTGATGCAGAAGCCTGTAAGTTATAATGTCAGCATGGGTGTGTGTGTCTGTCACAAGTGATTGGGGAGGGGTTGCTGCACAGTGGCTGTAATAGGGCATGTCGCACACTGGCTGTCATAGGCGGATGCCGCACACTGCCTGTATTGGGGGATGCCGCACACTGCTTGTACTGGGGGATGCCGCACACTGCTTGTATTGGGGGATGCCGCACACTGGCTGTAATGGGGGATGCCGCACACTGACTGTATTGGGGGATGCCGCACACTGCTTGTATTGGGGGATGCCGCACACTGCTTGTATTGGGGGATGCCGCACACTGCTTGTATTGGGGATGCCGCACACTGGCTGTAATGGGGGATGCCGCACACTGCTTGTATTGGGGGATGCCGCACACTGCTTGTATTGGGGGATGCCGCACACTGCTTGTATTGGGGGATGCCGCACACTGCTTGTATTGGGGGATGCCGCACACTGCTTGTATTGGGGGATGCCGCACACTGCTTGTATTGGGGGATGCCGCACACTGCTTGTATTGGGGGATGCCGCACACTGCTTGTATTGGGGGATGCCGCACACTGCTTGTATTGGGGGATGCCGCACACTGGCTGTAATGGGGGATGCCGTACACTGGCTGTAATGGGGGATGCCGCACACTGGCTGTAATGGGGGATGCCGCACACTGGCTGTAATGGGGGATGCCGCACACTGGCTGTAATGGGGGATGCCGCACACTGGCTGTAATGGGGGATGCCGCACACTGGCTGTAATGGGGGATGCCGCACACTGGCTGTAATGGGGGATGCTGCTCACTAGCTGTAATGGGGGATGCCGCACACTGCATATAATGAGGAATGTCAATCACTGGCTGTAATGGGGATGCTGCAAACTGTCTGTAATGAGGCATGCCGCACACTGCCTGTAATGAGGGATGCCACTCACTGGCTGTAATGAGGAATGCCGCACACTGCTTGTAATGGGGGATGACGCTCACTGCCCTTAATGGGGTGACTAGTGGGGGGGATTCTGCACACTGTCTGTAATGGGGCATGACTCTCACTGCCTTTAATGGAGTGACTGGGGGGATTTTGCACAATAGCCTCGATTCAGAGACACATTTCGTCTGGACTTCCATAGCTGTCTGTAAAAGTTTTGGTGGGTGTTTGTCATTTTTTTGCTTTTTTTCGTCCATTTTCTACTCGCACGAACGTTCGGGAATGCGTTTCCGATGAGCGAAAGCAAATCGGAACATTTCCGTTAGTTCGGATCATTTTCCAAACAAAATCGGAAATTTTCAGTTCGTTCAGAAAACTTCCGTTGTTGGGATGGGTTTTCGTCTGATTCAGAGAGCTGATTTCCGACGGATCACCACCCTATAAATCCATTCCATTTCATTTCCGATCCACTTACGAGACATTTGAGGCTATGTGGAGGAGTCTGCGCGCCTTTAGCACCAAGGCATTGCATGTATCAGCATGGCCGAGGCCATAAATTGTATAGCAATGCATACCTGAATCAATACATTTCATGTATGCCTTATAGAAGCATTTTAATGCTGACCTTAATTAGTCCTTAGCATGTAAACATTTATTTTTCCACACATCCATATAATTGTTATATTTTTTTAGACTTATGTCTTTTGTGAATTATATTTGGATTGTTGAACTTGAATCTTAATTTGTTGTAGGAGTTATTGTTTTAGTTGGTTACCTTTGCTTTGTGTAATTATTTTATATTTGGTTGCAGGGACTGCAAGATGTGCCACTCGCCCTTGCTCCTGATGCCCGTTCTTTGCCTGCAGAATGCGGGCCAGGGGTTCTCTAATCGGGCACTATGCAAAACCCGGCCCGTGGTGGCAAGGGCCCTCTGGCTTTTAAAGTCCAGATTTAGGTGTTTGGACCATACGGGGGGGGGGGCACTGCAGTATGACCCCAACAAGGTTATACCAAAATTTTAATTTACGTTTTTTAACAGGGACCACATGTGCCAGAGTGGCACAACTGAGTGTCAGGGTCCTTCAGTTGGTGGGCGAGATGCAGGAGCTGCGCAACTCGTTGGGGACCACAGATGAAGAATAATGTTCTGTGGCCTGCCATTGCTATGTATTTTGTTTTTTATAGTTGTAAAAATTAGAAATTTTCTAAATTTTTAAAAATTTTATATTTTATGATGGAATCCCAAAAAAAAATGTTACAGTGTCATTTCATTTACAAAATACATTAACACAAAACTAATGGGCCCAGAAATATTTAAAGATGAATATTCACATGACCGAGAAGTGATTTGGGTGAGCTTTAAGGGTCCAAAAGGGAAGATGGAGGATAGTGCTAAGTGGTTTGGGTGAGCTTTAAGGGTCCAAAAGGGAAGATGGAGGATAGTGCTAAGTGGTTTAGCTAAACATTGTAGTAAAAGTGAGGGTGGCAAATATGTAGACGAGCACTTTAATGAGTTAAGTTTGTGCGCAGGAGCTAGATCGTAAGGATTTCCATCTGGACGAATATTCATTGAAAAAGGGAAACAGAATCGAACGGGAAACGTAAAGGATTCGTTGGAGGATACGATGGGAAAAGGGCAAAAACTAAAGCCTACATTGTAACATGTGAAAATGAAACGGAAAAGTCACGCTGGAAAATGACATCCTCGTATTCGTAATATGCCGTACGAACGGACGGAAACTTTACAGAAGGATTGCAATGCATGCATTGAATCACTCGTACACTCATACGAGAACGGAAACATTTCACAAAAAAAACAGATCGGAACTAAAACTGAAGTTTTTTTTTGTCTCTGAATCGAGCCTACAGTAATATCTATAATGGGGTGATTGGTATGGGAGATTTTAGCACACCATTTAGGTCAGAATATTCTTATTTTTCACCTCTTAGGGTGTCTTGGGGTCAGGTGCGTGTTATGGCATGAAAATATGGTACATTAGGGGAGAGCATCCCTTACAATCTGAAGGATACAGCAATCTCTTAGTGCCATGGTTGGTTAAAGAAGAACTCTGATCTCTAATCACCATAAGTGCACTGAGCTTGGTAAATCTTAAAAGTGATTTAGCAGCCAAATAGAAAAACAAAACAAGAGGGTACTTACCTTTTGTTCTCGTCTCGCACAGCTAATTGGTGCTAGTTCGGAGAGCAGTAACTCACCTGATCGCTGGATCTGAGCCTCTGATGCATCCTGCACTAGCAAGGGCCCCAAACAAGGGGTTGAGATTGATGGCCAATCAGGTTTGTGAACTGCCAACAGTCACAGAGCACTGCCATACCCTCTCCATTCATTGCAATGGAGGGAGTGTGCTGGGGCTTGACAGACAACCTCTAATGTAGTAAATGGAGAGGGCATGGGCATGTGACTGATATGGTGGGGAAAGTTCTTCAAACACTATGGTGGTGTAAACCCCACATGTCAGAATCCATACTCATGGTCATTTACTGATAGTAATAGTGGGCCTCCCACTGGCTTCTCCCGCTGGCCGCGTGTACCCACTGCCACCAGCCAGTCAGATATGCCTAACACGGATGCAGTCAGGGGATTGTTGTAGGGGATGCTGGAGTTGGCCCCCACATTTAGCGCATGATCACAAGTTTGAGGTAAGTAAGCCGGGTAAACTGGGGGGGGGGGGGGGGGTGGGAGCAGGCGTATTAAACTGCTGGGCATCACAAATTAGTATGCCTCTGAGTAGGGCTGCCACCCAGTCTTGGGTGTTTATTAGACACTAGGGCCGGCTGTAAAGGGTTTTGGTTGGTTTTAATGGGAATGTCCAGGCTGCTAAAAAAGGACTTACCTGCCAGCCCAAAAGTTTGATATTACAGGGTCCTGTGAGCTGCTGTCTGATTCCAGCACTATTGGCCTGGCCTTGGTGCTTGTCCCTTCTCCCAGTCATGACTCCCTCACTGATTGGCAGCAAGGGCCGCAACATGTTGGCATCCATTTCTGATATGTGCTATCATTGGTGGATACTCATGTGTGCTGGGATGGGATGGTGGTAAGAGCTAATGCAACAGGACTGGGAGGTAAGTGAGGTTTTATGTCAGTTATTCAGTTACTAGTTGCCTAGAAGGGCCACAAGACTTACATGTATGCCTTGTAGTTGTTCCCGATTTTCTGAATGCGGACGTCATACTTGGCATCAATGAACGGTTCAGATGTGGCATAAGTCTTGGTTAGGGCGACCACGCTGGCAATGTCCTGGAAGTCATACTGGTTGTCCACCTTCACCTGCAGATAGGAACAGGAGCAGAAATGGTTGACAACCTTGCTCTCAGCCTAATGCATCTGCATGAGAAGCTGACCTAATGCCTGATGAACATGTACAGTACTATGATCTGGAAAGAAAATACACAGAGCTTGTTGCTTCAAAATAATGCATAAAATGTCCAATTATTATAATAATCTTCAAAACATCAATGTGTGCAGAATCAATTTAGCAGTCTTTTCACTGGCGGTGAGACCTGATCCATCATTTTGCTCTCTTAGTGAGCTGATATGCTGTTTTTATGATATAAGTTTGTGAGTGCGATTCTTGGATTCATATTTTATTAAATGGTGTTTTTAAACGATATTGCACTATTCCTGCTTTATTTTATTTTTCCCTCTATGTGCGGGCTGTTATCTAATAATTAATGACATCCTGAGGGATTATGTAAAAATACTTACCCGGTGGAAATTAACGGAATTTGGCTGTGGATGTGGATGATTTTTTAAAGCTGGTTGCTCAGCGGCCCGGAGAAGACATCCAATTATTACTCTACTTGGTTAATTGTGATTTGTTCAAGATGCATTTCTGGTAAGGGTTTGCACATACGGGTGTAAAGAGCACAGAAAAATAGGATTGCACAAGCACCTTGGGATGTGGTTGAAGATCACTGGAAGACTGTAATATTGATTCTGCACACATTGATGTTTTGAAGATTATTATAATAATTGGACATTTTATGCATTATTTTGAAGCAACAAGCTCTGTGTATTTTCTTTTCTATATCTAATTGGGAAGATAGGGAATCTTCTGACACGTTGAGCTGTATTTAAAAAAAAAAAAAAAAAATCTAATTTCACATGGTTTAATCTTTTTGATTTAATTGTTTAATATTGAAGCGCGGTGTTGCACAGTTTTTTAATTGTTGTATAAGTACTATGATCCTTAAAGCAGAGGTGTAGCTAGGGGGGGGGGGGGGGGGGGCCTGAGAACAAGTGGGGGCGCTATTTCAAAACTTTGCCCTGGGTGCCAGAAAGCCTAGCTACTCTTCTGCCTTAAAGTGCACCTATACCCAGAAACAAAGTTTATGTTGTCAACTTCTATCCCCAGCCCAGTGCCCCAAAACAGCCAGAGTTGCTTTTGTTACTAAAACCTTTGCATCATCATAACAGGAACTGGATGCAGTATGATGTTTGAATGGCAATATTGCTGCCTGGTGCTTTCCAGTGATGAAGCCTTATCAGTTATACTAACTGCAATAAATCTGAAAGCACTTCGACCTAACTGCCATTATGTGGCAGCCGACCTTGGAACTGAATGAACTAGCATATGGCTGCCATTCAACAACATACTCCTTTCTGTTAGTATTTTTATGAATATTGGGCAAAGGCTTTAGTAACAGAAGCACAGGCTGTACTGGGGCACTGGGCTGGGTAAAAAAGATGAAGACATAAACTTCCTATCTGAGTATAGGTGCACTTTTAAGGGTAATTCGACCTACAGCTTAATAAATTATTTTAGTCCCCTATTCACCTGTACTACCTATCACCATGCATAATTAATTTGCACCCCAACATTACTGTTACTTCTTAAAGCACCATTCTTTCTTGGTGCTGTAAAAAGTAGAAATTACCCACAGGATAAAACAAAATAATAAGCAGGGTATTAGCACCTGATTTCATGTACTGCAACCCATATCACCTGTCTACGTGATACCACAGTAATTTGGGGATGAGGTTCCTTTGCTCTGTATACAATAATCTCAGTTTAGGGGAAACAGCAACAGGAAATAGATGGAGTGCTGCAGCGGCGGAGACAGGAAGACTGTGACCCGGACAAGCCAGCGAGGAGAAGAAAGACGCAAGGTGCATTGTGTAACACCAAGCTCTCTGGTGACCTGTCTGTACTCACTTCACCCCACTCTGACCCTCCTGTCCTCACACTTACCCGTCACTGATCACTGTGACCTCCACTCACCTTCCCCATGCCGGAGTGTGCATGGCCCATCTTGATCACAACTGGGAACTTGGAGGCTGTCAGCTGCAATAAAGAAGAAGGGATGGATTATGTATAATTCATATTTTGTTATAATTATTTATTTATATTAATGCATCAGTGATAAATCACTTTTAACAGAGCAGTACAGACATTAGTCTTGTATGGGACTCCAGACACAGTATTGTGAACATCAGGGAAATTCTATTTGTATTGGCTCTCTCAGTCTTTGCTTGTATCCAATTGAGTTTAGAAAGGCCGAAGATGTCACTGTGACAGGGCCTCATTTAATATTGGCACTACAGTTTGGTCACATTTAGGTACGCCACTGATCCACATTAAAACGGACCCAAACCTGAGCATTAATGCCCCAGGTGGGATCTAGGTACACAAGGACACTAAACCACACACTTCAACTACCCATGGGCCCCAAATATAAGAGATATTCCCCTTTTTCACCCGGGGCTCTGCATGACCACAAACCCCAGTTAGATGGAGCTCTGCTAAGGAAAAAAGTAAATGAGCTAGGTTAGGTTAATTGAATGTTCCTAGCCTAGCACAGAGTTGCTTGGGATTTAGGTCCACTTTCACTCCCCGATCCTCCTGCAGAGGATTACTCAGAAATACTCATTCTTCTATGATCCAAGATGGAGGTTTCAGCAGCCACGCCGTCAAAGCCAGCGTTGGTAAATTGGGGTAGAGCAGTGGACCCTGAGTGAGCAGATCCGGCAGAAGGGGCAGATCTAACTGATCCTCTGCCAACCTTACCACGTCTGCGAACCAAACCTGTCTTGGCCATCTTGGAGCCACCAGGATTGCCGACGCGCCCTCTAGGGCCAGCTTGTGCACCACTTTGCCCACCATGGGAAACGGAGGGAACAGATACAGAAACCCCAGATCCCTCCAGGTCAGAGACATGGCATCCACTGCCAGAGCCAGCGGATCCAAATGTCGGAAGCTTGTGATTGTGACGAGAGGCAAAGAGGTCCACCTCCGGAGTCCCCCACCGGTGGCAAAGCGACCGAAACACCTTGGGGCTGAGAGACCATTCCCCTCGGCGAGATGAGCACCTGCTCAGGGAGTCCGCCTCCGTGTTCTCCACTCCCGGAATGTACACCGCCGAGATGCATGGGACATTGCTCTCTGCCCAAGCCAGGATCAGACACTTCCTTGAGGGCATGCCTGCTGTGAGTCCCTCCCTGGTGATTGATGTAGGCGACCGCCGTCCGATTGTCCGACCGAACTTGAACCGGTAGGCCCCGTAACTGATGAGACAAGTGAGCCAGAACCAACCTGATGGCTCTCAGCTCCAGAACATTGATGGGATCATGAGCCTCCTGAGGCCCCCACAGTCCCTGAAACTGAAGATCCTTCCAAACCCCCCCCCCCCAACCTGACAGGCTGGCATCCGTGGTGACCGTCTCCCAACGAGGGGTCAGAAAGGATCTGCCCCTCAGCAGATTGCTCGGTTCCAGCCACCACCGAAGGGAACGCCGAACCTGGGGGGACATCGGAAAAGACTGATCCCAGGCCGCCAAGGGATGGAGCTGGAGCGTCCTTGTGTGAAACTGGGCAAATGGAACCGCCTCGAATGAAGCCACCATCAATCCCACCAGTCGCATCCCCAGCCGGATGGACGGACGAGGGATGGATAGGAGAAGCTGAGTCAATTCCTGAATCAAAAGAACCTTGGGCCGGGGGAGGAACACCCTGGACTGAGAAGTATCCAGAGACATTCCCAGGAACACCACCACCCTGGACGGAGAGAGGAAGGACTTGATAGTTAGTTGATCACCCAGCCGAATCTCTCCAGAGTGGCTACCACAGTCCTGGTATCTAACTCCGCCTGGCTGAGAGAGGATGCCATAATAAGCAGATCGTCCAGATAAGGCACGATGCGGATACCCTGGGCTCTGAGGAGGGCCATCACCCCCGCCAGCACCTTGGTGAAAACCCTTGGAGCCGAGGTAAGGCTAAACGGAAGAGTCACAAACTGAAAATGCCGATCTTCCACCACGAACCTGAGAAATCTTTGATGTGCCGGGAAGATTGGAATGTGCAGATAAGCATCCTTGATGTCTATGGACGTAATGAAGTCCTCCTGCCGAAGTGAATTTATGGCAGAGCGCAGGGTTTCCATGCGGAACTTCCTGGGACGTATAAACCTGTTGAGAAACTTCAGATCCAGGATGGGACGAACGGAGCCATCCATCTTGGGCACCGTGAACAGATTGGAATAGCATCCCAGGCCCCGTCCAGGAGACAGCCATGGACAGCCATGGAAGCCTAGTAGGCCTCTCCCATTCCTTAAGAATAATACCGTCAAAATGCCTTTGATTAGGGAATTCTAAGTGCGGCTTAGCCTCTTCAAATAACTCCCCCTTCTGCGGAAGGGTCACTTCAGGAGGAGATTGCCAAAACCTCAAACATATTAGCCAGGACCTTAGGGGTATCCAAAGAATCCCCCTGACCCTGCTCGGCATCAGCGCCCACAAATTGCTGATCGTCAGAACCATCTGACTCCTCAAAAAGCTCCCCTTCCTCTAGCGGGGGGGTAATCAGACCAGTCCAGTGAATCAAACTCCTCAAGATCAGAAGCCTGCGTGGCTGGGGGCAAGTGCTTTCTCTTAGCCGGGGCCTTTCTGGCCACAGCACTAGAAAATAATTTTTCAAGATTGGACAATCGGGCACACACCTCAGATTGCGACTCCCCACTCGTGACAACATCACCCGGGGTACGGATCAGGCGGGGAGGGGTAGGAGAAGGGACCGGCGGCGCAGAACCAGACGCATGGGATCCGGACTGCCACGTAACAGTCTGCTGTGCACATGGTATGCAAAGTAATACATCATCCCCTGTAAGGGATGCCCCACACCCCAAACACTGCCGGGGTTGCCCCGAGGGGAGCCCGAGCCCGGTATCCTGGGAAGCCTCCATATGGTGATTTTATTGGTAGTTGCAATACCCGAGGGAATTACGCAATATAAGCGGCCCGGGATGCCCCTTCTGTGTCCCGAGTGGGAGGATTTATGGGGAGTTCTAAAATTAAACCAGGGACCCTAGGACCGGGAGGACCCCTTTAGGATCCAACAAGGGTCCACCTGGAAGACAGAATACAGGGCTATTCAGCACCTCAATCATGCCCAAGAACACAAAGGCAGACATACTGTAGCAATGACATAAAGAATCTATATAATAAATAAATATATAATATATATATGAATATGCTTGATAAGAAGTAATGAGGCCCCAAGGGCCACTCACGGAGGAAGATGGCATCCGTCCAGCCAGAGGCGAGGGACACGAGAAGCAGAGGGAGAAGAAGGGCGGGCCGGCGCGGTTCGCGCGTCACGCCCGACCCCACCCCTCCCCCCTGACAACAACTCCGCTCCCGGCCAGAGGCCAGGCTCCGCATCGGTGCCAGGAGCACGGGGGCGGACCGTAGGCGATCGCGCCGAGCGCCCGACCCCGCCCCCCTACCAACCGCACCTGAGGGGAAGAAGCTCCCCCACCAAAGCTGCCACAACGGCCGGCGCCGCGGCACAGCCGGCGCTGGCTGAGACCTCCATGAAGTGCACCCACGTGAACATGCACACACACACCACAAAAGTACAGCTGTGACCTAATAAAAACGATTACCCTAAGGGAGAAAGCCCCCCCCCCTCTAAGGAGCAAGGTCAATCCAGGAGAGGGGAAAACCACGCTGGAAGGTGGAAGGGCAAGGGACGGGGCATCCCTAACCGGGATCACCAACCTGGCAAACCGCCTACCCCTTAGTATGGGGTCTCACGGTGGAGCGTAGCTCCTAAGCACCATTAGGTGCCGTCTACCCTTGCCCGGACCAGCAGCCTAGGCTGGGAGGCAAGGTGCAATATTAAGAAAGGGGGTCCAGGCAGAAATAGACTAACAAGTGGGCCGGGGGTTAACCCGGCTACCTGCAAGGAGGAGACATCCATCTTCTGACTTGCTCGCCGTCTGCAGAGATGAAAGACTGGGGAATGAGTGGGAGGTACCAGGTATTTATGGACCGGGAGGGGCTCCCTTTTTTTCATGACATCTCTGCAAGATCGCCCTCTACAGGTCGGTATAAGTGTAATGACTGAAGAAGAATGAATCTGAAGCGGGGTGTGTGACATACTTAGAATATATATTAAAGGAACACTCCCTTTCTGTTAAGTTTTTGGTGTTCTGCCTTATTTTTTCCTGTTCTGGGATGTAAAATAAACCCATGTGTTAGGATTTCACAGTCATACTTGTGATTTACTTATCAGCATGCTGTTTCCAAGTTTCTTATATCCCTGCTGATCTGTCTTGGAAAAGTAGTAGTTTTAGGTAAAGTAGGAGCGACTTTCTTGCCCTTTAGTAAAGTTGTTAGTATCCTTTCTTAGTACAACTTCTGTAATGCTTCCACTGTAACAGGTGAGCTAATCAGCAGCTTTGGCTAAGTCCAGCAGCAGTAGTGTTTCTGTCTCAGCCAATCAGATGATTAGCAACCCAAAGTGAGGACGTTTCTGATCTGTACATCTGAACAATACTGTTTTCTTTTATAACACAGAGTTGCAAACACACAGAAAATAAATAAACAGATAAGCTCAGCACCTTGGCCACATCATATTGACATACACTAATGGAAACTTTAAAAAATGCCATTGTAAGTGGAATTACCCTTTAAAGTGGACCAACACCCAGGATTTTGACTATCCTGGGTAATGGTCCACTTCCCCGGGGCACCCCGATTTGGGGTTCCCCCGCTACCTGAAACCCCCCCAAACACCCCGAAAACTCACCTCTCCACGCTCCCACGTGAGTGCGCTGTCCAATGCCCGCCGACGGACAAGTGACGTCCGTCGACGGACAAGGGATCGCGCCCACCGCCGCCTCCCGCGCGTCACTCTTGACGTGTGCGCGCCCGCGCCGGCCATTCAGAGACGGCCGGCGCGGGCGCGCGCACGTCTAGAGGAGCGCGAGAGAGGCGGCGGCGGCGGAAGCAGCGGCTGGAGAGGTAAGGATTTTTCGGGGTTTTGGGGGGGGTTACACCCCGCGGGACATCCCGATCTCGGATGTCCCGCGGTGTGTGAGGTGATCGGCCCGGGAATCTTATAGATTCCCGGGCCGATCACCCCTGGGTGTTGGCCCACTTTAAGAGGGAGATATATAAAGAAATCGGAGTGCTTTTGAAGGCTAAATGAGGTTGAGGTTCAAGCGAGGGTGACTAATAAAATCATCTAAATTAACAATGAAAAAAGAGGGTCCCAACGGCTAATTGGATTGCCAGTGGCAAATAGGAAGGTGGTTCCAGATGTTAAAAGAGGGGTCTGAAAGTGGAGAGTGCCCTGACATCAGGTGGTATCTAATAGTCATAATAATGGTCATGAATGACATTAAAACCACCATGGCACCATTATTATTGCAAAAATGCACACTGTATTCGTTTTGAATTTGTAATTAGGACATGGCATGGAGGCAAATGTACTACCATGTGATCCACTGAGACAATCATTAGCAGTCTTACTTAATAGCTCAATGACTCTCTCTCTCTGGTACTGTCATGATACCAGGAGAAGCTCCGAGTCAGCACTAAAGTGCTCTCTAACAGGTCCACACTGAGTCTCGACTGGAAAGACAGAATATGCAGTCCTGTGGCTATAGTAAGCTTCAAGCACTGGGTTTCTCATGGCAGACATAAGTCACAAAAACAAGAAAAATTAGGGCTATAGAAAGTCTGAGCTTACTGCTGTATGGAGGAAAAAATCCAGTTTATATGTGTAAAAACCCACAGATACAAGTCTGGAGTTCCCCCCTATATTTTCCCCTGTAGCTTTAAGGCTTTCTAGCCATAAACACGCACCAGACCTAATCTCTCCAGGAAGGCAAATTAGCATCTGTGAGTTGAGCCAGATCTCAGATCACAGGCTCCCTGCTGATTCTCTCACACCTCTCCGCTGAGAAGGCCCCGTTGAGTCTAAAGCACGTAGACGTACGATTCTCAGGGCCATGCGACCATGGCAACCTAAAGAAATGGAGATCTCGGGTTCTGACCTATCTAGGGACTCCATCTTTGGGCTCATCGGATTCCCGGCATCCAGACCAATAGTTTGGTGTCATATCTAGAGCCATATAACTCCCCTGCCCCAAGTTATAACCCCTAAAGGGTTTTAGGTTGCCAAGCAAGTTCCACAGCGGGGGGAGGGAAAAATACAATTCTGTGAAATACTCACCTGTAGAATTGGTATTATAAGTATACAGTACGTCCTGCTCCAGATATAATACTTACACTTGGGTTATCCTCCGCCAGATGGCGTTGCACTGCAGAAACATGCGAAAAACAGGCTCCTCCCGGCCCTTCATATACCCAGGGACCTCCCACAAATCCCCAGCATTGAAAAGCAGTGAACAAGAAGCCGGGAGAATTAAAAACCACCCAGAACAACTGGTAACAATAACAAGATAACAATCACCATACAGGGGATCCAGAATAATGCAACAACAGGGTGGGGTGGAGCAGGACGTACTGTATACTTATAATACCAATTCTACAGGTGAGTATTTCACAGAATTGTATTATTCTTAGTATACAGTACGTCCTGCTCCAGATATAATACTTACACTTGGGACATCCAATAGCAGTGTCCATAAAGTAGGGTGGGATCCCCCAACAAAAAAGGGTCACAACAGGCAGTTTAAACTACTACCGCTTGCAAAACCTTACGGCCAAAAGCAGCATCTGCTGAGGCCCTAACATCAACCTTGTAAAACTTCGAAAAGGTATGAACAGAAGACCAAGTAGCGGCCTTGCAAACTTGTTCAACCGAAGCCTGGTGCTGGAAGGCCCAAGAGGCCCCCATAGCACGAGTAGAATGAGCAGTAAGGCGGAAGGGAGGACTCTTCCCCTTAGCAGAATAGGCTTGAATCACAGCCTGACGAATCCATTTGCTAATAGTAGACTTGGCCCGGAGCCAAACCCTTCCTAGGACCAGAGGGGACCACAAAAAGAGCATCAGTCTTCCTGAAGGCCGCAGTGACTACCAGGTAATACTTCAGACACCTGACCACATCCAAGGAATGCAGAACCCTTTCCTTAGCGTTGCTAGGATTAGGACACAATGAAGGAAGAACAATATCCTGATTCAAGTGAAAAGCAGACACGACCTTAGGCAGTAAGTCTGGCTTAAAGCGGAACACCACCTTGTCCTGGTGTCTCTCGTAGTATGGGGGCCGAATAGACAACACCGCCAGCTCCGAAACACGCCTGACTGAAGTGATAGCCACCAGAAAAACCACTTTGAGGGTAAGTACAGCCAGGGCAGCATCCTGAATAGGCTCAAAGGGAGCACCCTGCAGGGCAGACAAAACCAGGTTCAAGTCCCAAACAGGAACCGTAGGCTTACGAGGGGGACGCACGTGAGTGACCCCCTGAAAAAAGGTCTTAACCTGTGATGCTGAGCAAAGGACTTCTGAAAGAAAACAGACAGGGCAGAAACCTGACCCTTCAGAGTACTGAGCTTTAACCCAACTCTAATCCATGTTGTAAAAATTCCAGAATCCTAGGGATAAAGAACTCCCTGCAGGGAAGAGACCTGGACTTACACCAGTCTATGTAGGAACGCCATAACCCTGTAATAGATGGCAGAAGAAGTTTTCTTCCTAGCCTGAACCATGGTATCCACCACTGAGGCAGACAAGCCTTTGTCCATCAAGATGGAGGTTTCAGCAGCCAAGCCGTCAAAACCAGAGTTTGTAAATTGGGATGGCGTAAGGAGCCCTGAGTAGATCTGGCGCCTCTGGCAGGACATACTGATCTACTGCCATTTGTACCACGTCTGCGAACCACACCCTTCTTGGCCACCTTGGGGCCACTAGAATCACTGGCACCTTTTCCAGGGCAATCTTGCGTAGATCCCTGCCCAGCAGGTGAAACGGGGGAAATACATACAGGAGGCGAAATTTCTTCCAAGACAACGACAGAGCGTCCGTGGCCATGGCCAGAGGATCCTGAGACAGGGAGACAAAGGCCGGGAGCTTGCGATTGTGACGGGATGCAAACAGATCCACATCCGGGAGACCCCAACGGTGACACAGGGACTGGAACACCCTGTTGCAGAGGGACCACTCCCCCTGCCGGGAAGTCCCCCTGCTCAGAGAGTCTGCTAGGAGATTCTACACCCCCCGGGATATACACAGCCGAAATGCCCATGTCAGAATCCGCGACACTTCCTGGAGGGCACCCTTGCTCCGGGTCCCTCCCTGATGATTGATGTAGGCAACCGCCGTCCTGTTGTCTGAGCGCACCTGAACAGACAGTCCCTGCAGGTGATCGGTCAACTGCTCCAGAACCAACCTGACCGCCCGTAGTTCCAGAATGTTGATGGGTAAATGGGCCTCCTGAGGGCCCCACCTGCCGTGGAACCTCAGGGACTTCCAGAATCCCCCCCAACCTGACAGACTGGCATCCATGGTGATTGTCTCCCAGGAGGGGGCTAGAAAGGACCTGGCCTTTAGCAACTTCTTGTGGTCCAGCCACCACGAGAGGGACCTTATGACCAACGGGGGAAGCACACAAACCCTGTCCAGGGACGCAGGATCCTTGTCCCATACCGAGAGGAGGTGAAGCTGCAGAGGCCTCGAATGGAACTGAGCAAAGGGCACCACCTCGAAGCTCGCCACCATCAGACCCACCAGCTGCATTCCCTGCCTGAGTGAGAGCTGGGGGCACGAGAGCAGGGACCGCACCTGCGCAGTCAGGGCTTCCACCTTCTGTTGGGGAAGGAATATTCGTGACTGAACCGTATCCAGAATCATCCCCAGGAATGGGGTCACCGACGAAGGGGACAGAGAAGACTTGGGGTAATTGATCACCCAGCCGAAGGACTCCAAGATGGACACCACCCGCTGAGTGTCCAGCTCCGCCTGCTGTAGGGGCCATGAGGTGATGAGGATGTCGTCCAGGTAGGGCAGCACTCGAATGCCCCCTGACCTTAACAAGGACATCACTCCCGCCAGTACCTTGGTGAACACTCTGGGAGCTGAAGTGAGGCCAAATGGTAGGGCCACAAACTGATAATGTTGATCTTTCAACGCGAATCTGAGAAACCTTTGATGTCCCGGAAACACAGGGATGTGTTGTCATAAAATCCCCTGGGCGCAGAGAGCCAACGGCCGAGCGCAGAGTTTCCATGCTAAAGCGCTTGTGTTTGACAAATTTGTTGAGGATCTTTAAATCCAGAATGGGCCTGACTAACCCATCTCTTTTGGGTACTGTGAACAGGTTGGAGTAGAACCCTTCTCCCAATTCTCTCAAGGGAACCTGGCAAATAACTCCCAGATCCAGAAGGTCTTGCACTGCTTGCATCAGGACCTGAGCCGATACCGGGTCCTGGGGAATCCGGGACCTGATGAATCTTGAGGGGGGCCGCACAGCAAACTCTATTTTGTAGCCAGAGGTAACTACCTCCTGAATCCACCGGTCCGAGACTTGGTGCCTCCAGACATGCGCAAAGTGCTGTAGCTGTCCCCCCAGCCTGGCGGGCGAGGGCGCCCCATCATGCCTGAGGGGTCTTGGGAGGGGCTTTGGGTTTGGTCCCCCAGGAGGATCCGGGGCGTCGCCCCCTGCTCCTTTGCCAGGAGTCCGCACGAGCCCCCGCGAAGGACACCCCTTTCCCCTGCTTAACACCTCTGTAGGGGGCTGAAAGGGGGCCCTGGATCCGAAAGGGCCGAGGCTGCCGCCTGCGCTGTGGTAACTTACCTCCTTTAGCAAAGAGGTCTAGGCGGTCCCCAAACAGGCGCAGGCCCTTAAAAGGAAGCCCAGTAAGGGCTTTCTTAGCGGCATTGTCTGCCGCCCACTGGCGCAGCCATACCGCGCAGCGTATAGCCACCGCCAAGGCGGAAGATCTGGCACACAGCCTAACAGCATCATCCGATGCAGACAGGATAAAGTTCACAAACGCATCACAATTAGACAGTGCATTAACAGCATCAGCAGGCAGCTCATCTGGGCCGTCAAGTGCATTCCTGATCATGGCCCTGAGCGCCACAGCAGTAATGGCCAAGGCGCAAACCGGGCGCAGCGCCGCCCCACCAAATGCAAAGGCATGACATGCCAATTGGTCAATGCGCCGGTCCTCAGAATCCCGCAGCGTAGTGGTATCGGGGGAGTGCATAGTAGAGGTGTTAGACAGCCCTAAAACAGGAGCATCGACCTCGGGGGGTGATGACCAGCCCTTGACCATATCAGCAGGAAATGGATACTTCCTGTCCAAACTCTTAGGGATCCCGGGAAGTCTACTGGGATGTTGCCATTCCTTCAACACAAGGTTATTGAAATGGGTTTGCTCAGGAAATTCCAATCGAGCCTTAGCAGTATGAAAAAGCTCACCCCTTTGCCTGGGAGCCGCAACAGGGGGAGGGATGGACAAAACTTCAAAAATCTGAAGCAGTAGTTTGTCAGTATCATCCGGGGTCCAGTGGTCAGAACCGGAATCGTCATGACTTTTTGTCTTCTCATCAGAAGATTCTGAGTAAGAGAATAGCTCCCCTTCGTCCGAAGGGGTATGGCCATAAAAATGTGAAAACTCCTCAGACTCCATAGGGAAGGGAGCCGAATCAGGGATTATGTGCCCCTTTTTAGCAGTGGCCTTGCGCGCTAGAGAACTAGCAAGCAATTTTTCAACACTGGCCAGTCTAATAGCCACATCAGGATGAGAATCCCCGCTTGTATTGGGGGTTAGACTCAGGCTTGGGGGAGTAGGTGAAGTGAGGCGAGGTGCAGGCTCAGCCACAGGAGGGGCGGGAAGTACCATTAGCGCCTGCTGTGCACAAGGGACGCAGACCCGTGCATTGTCACCGCTGATAGGCGAGACCCCACAAGCTACATACAGACGGGCTTGTCCCGAGGGAACCCCGTTCACAATATCCTGGGATGCCTCCATATGGTGATTAATAGGCACAATAGGCCAGTAGTGATTGACGCTATAAGCTACCCTGGATGCCCCAATGACCCGCAGGGAAGTGGGAGTAATTATTCTAGGTCCACTGGTAATTAAGCCGGGCCGGGAGAAGCCACCGGATTCGATCGTCTGAAAGACATAATGGGAATAGGGATGTCAGAGCCATGCGCGGTGAACATAGAAGGAAGAAAAACTCGCCCGTGAGGGCACTTACCGACCTGGGGAGGAGGAGGGCCGCTACACATGTGCGCGTGACCAGCAACAAAAGGCGTCAAGAACCTCGAAGGGCGGGCCAGAGCGGCTGTGATGCGGAGCGCGCCAAACCACCCGAAGAGCGCGAAGCTCTGAGATAGTTTCAAGTTGTCAGAAGATCGAAGTGGATGGCACACTTAGAAAAAGATTCGCCAATGAAGACCTAGCAGCGTCTGAGGCAACGGCAGATGCATAATAAAATTTTTTAACAGCGCGGCACTGACACCAGGAATACCAGTCAAAGACAGTACTAAGGCCATAAGCGTGTAAGCATACACTGACCACCACACACACCTCCCCCTTTCTTTCCCCCCCGGACTACGGGGGAACGAGGGAGGATGGCGACCCTTTGTATAGGGCCCACCGCTACACGGGGCATGGGGTAATAGCGCGGGTGGGGCATCCTCTAGAGGCTCACCATCAGCCTAAACCGCCTACCCTTTGGTGGGGGACTGCGGTGGAGCATGGCTCCATAAGCACACAAGGTGCTGCCTACCTTCACCCGACCGACGCAGCCCAAACTGGGAGGCACATCACAGGGAGGACGGGTGGGAGTAGTCCAACAGGGCCGCAGGCTTTGATAGCCCCGCTCACCTGCAAGAGAGTGATACATCATGTCTTCGCAGTCAGCACTGCAGAGAAATCTGGGGATTTGTGGGAGGTCCCTAGGTATATGAAGGTCCGGGAGGAGCCTGTTTTTCTCATGTTTCTGCAGTGCAGCGCCATCTGGCGGAGGATAACCCAAGTGTAAGTATTATATCTGGAGCAGGACGTACTGTATACTAAGAATAGCCTGCCCCACAGATGGGAAGGGGTGAAAGGGTCATTAGTTGTCACTCTCTGGGTGGAGGTCATGTTGCATGCGTGCTGGAGATGCCGGATCATCTATCAGCTCTCTACTCACCTCCATGTGGGAACCCATCATCACTACTCTACATCTGCATTTTAATGTAACTATGACTGTTGAATCTCTGTGTGTAACTCACTGTAACCTGTAACCCACTTCTCAGAACGAAATTTGTATTTATTCCACCATAGTCAAATGTTTGTTATCACTGCCTAATGTGCTTATAGCATTAAAACCTTTATTTAATTTGAGTGATCTTTTTGCCTTAGCCAAGAATCTGTGTGTTCGAGGCATTGCTGGGCCTGGTAGTCCCCCTAGGCAGGCGAACGAACAGTGCTTTGGGAAAGTGGGCTGCGTCATCGTAGTTGCTCGATAGTTAGTTGGATCACGTGACCCTGACATGATGTGTTTCACATTTATCTGAAAATCAAGACAAACACTTTTCATTATGAGATTTAAGAACTGAGTGGTTATAACAGAGCACCAACACACAAAACAAAGATCACCTATGATGCCAGTCTGGATCATGGTTCACATTTGAGAGTATCTGGGTTTGCTGGATACTACGAAAATTCTACCTGCACCAAGGCTCCTGGTAGAGAGAGATCCTCTTCCATCTCTCAACCCTTTACCATCCCTTATGTTGCCCTATTGGCCTACTAGAATCCTCCTTAACTAGGATTCCTCCAAGTGGGTCCTTAGAATGGCTGCATGGGTAGACAGCTCCTGGTACAATCTCTAAACTCTGCTATGTTCCCCTAGTGGCATACAAAACAATCCTCGACCAGGATTCCTCCAGGTAGTTTCAGCTCACAGACCTTCACCTTCTCCTAAGTTTCCCAATCAGCCCTACTATATTATACAGCCTGCATGTTCCCATTCATTCAGCAGTCTATACTGTTTTTTTTTATGTACACGTCATACAGCAGACCTGGGAAGTGGGTGTCCTGGAGGCAAAAAACAAAACTGAGATAGTCAAAATCTGTGTTTTTATTTCATGAGAGTTCAGTGGGTTTTGGTCCACTTTAAGTAACTTACAATTTTGTCACATGCTCTGACTCGTTCTGTATTCCCAACAGTAGTGAAAAACAGCCCTATTTCTAATCAAATGTGTAATCAAATATTAGGCAGCATCTTTCTGCTTGGTGCCACATGCATACATGCCACTAATACAGTATATGCCTGACGACAAATCAAATTGTTTGGCTTGTGTGTGGTGAAATTGTTCTGTTGAGATGAATATTTTCGGTTGTACCCAATAAAGGAACGAATAAAGGGCAAGATTTTTCCAAATTGGACAGGGCAATCATCACACCCTTCTCCCTCTCTTAATCTTCTTTGTACCTGAAGACATTTTCTGCTGTCATCCTCAACAACATCAGTGGCCAAACTGTCACAATAGATTCCTTGTATGCTTGTAATTGGTCAAAACTAAGGATTCTAAATCGCTTGTTTAGTGCTCAGCGCTTGTACTTGCAGCGCGTGCAGGGAGCTCCTGGGATATCTTAAATGGATCAGGAGAAAGTTTTATATAGTCAACTGCGGTCAAGAAAGAAGGGAGGATGAAGATCACCAGACATGTTTTGCTATCGAGAACAATCAACAATCTGACGTCCCACACGCTCCCTCCCTTCACTTGCTTCCCCCTAATCCTCAGAACAAGAGTGTATGTGCGTGTGTGAGAGGTTAGCGGGTTTAATGGTGAAGAAATACAGGAAGTCTTCCCCCCTCTCCGTCTCTGAGTCTCCTGTGGTTTTTCACTCTCCCTTTTGTGGTCAAGGGAGGGGTTGTTAAGTGTCACCTCTATGGATCACACACTGGGAGAATTTCCATGAAAAGTCTACACACACAAATGATTTCATCCTCCAGAAGTGCTAATCTTTCTCACAAATATGCTTTACTTATGCCTTCCTATACATTCCTCATGTCTCAGGGAAAGGATAGGGAGCTGTTTAAACTGGCTACGGCTGGACTATTAGCTCTATCAGTCAGTGTGCGAGGATGCTGTCTGAGTTTTCGTGTCTCTTGTTAAATGCAAGGTCATGGTGTAAATATATTGAAGCCATTTCCAAGGCTGAATATTCCCTGTTTCTGATCCTCTCACCATTACTTTGACCTCATTGGATAATCATCCCACTCATCACATGCCCATGCCAATGCTGTCAGTGACTCTGAACTGGGACCTGCATTCCCCAGGAGACCTGCCATAACTATTCCCCCAAGTATTTGGCAGCTAGGGTGCATATAGCCAATTCACTAAAATAACAAGGCAATAGTGAACAACCTTCTTGCATGGATTGTGACTTGGGTACTGCAGAGAGTGTTCCTCACACTCATTTATTGCAACTTGACATGAAACATGAGTTCAAAGCAACCTCCCTGTAAATTTGGCACATCACACAGCACTGGCCTGAAGCTGTCATTCCCTTTCGTGATATATTTCTTGAATTGGGCTTTAAATTGATGAAATGAGAAGACCATAAGTAGTGAGATCCTACTACATTGGCCAGTGGAAAACCACCTTACACTGTCAGGTATATTTGATGCTTGAATTTGACAAGGAATTTGACTAAATTCAACATGGACAACTCAAAGATATCAAAGAATTTGTTGAAGCTCAATTACCCGGTATTTTGCTTTTTAGAAGCACTTTCCTACAGACAAAAGCTATGCCTGTGGAGCAGTGGACCCGTGTACTGCAGTGGCCACTTTCATTTGCTGCCTCTGACATTTAACTTTTAACCTTCATTTCATCTGATCTTTTGAACTTGGACTTGATGACTGGTGTCCTTATGGTTACCAAATTGACCTGGCTTGGATATCCAGATATCCCTGCAAACCAGTTGGCATTCTTCTTTTGCCTAGGGGGATTTCTACTTCCTCATCTATATTTTGTTCTGGTGACATCCTCATCTAGACTAATGTATGCAGTGCCACAGCTAAGAAGGGGATCTTGGACTATAACCTTTCTGGTCAGCTTAGTTAAAATAGAAATCTAATTGATTATCAGGGTTCTTTATACTGTTTTGAGGTTAGCAAATCATTCAAATTGACAGTGCATTAGGCAGAGAAGTATTGGGGGATTCAGTAGCTCAGCTTGCCAACCAGATAATGTTTGACCAGCAATTGGTCCTCCAAGTAATATGTTTGGGTTTGAACCATCTACAAGGAGCCTTCACCAGCAGGAATAAAACATTCCAGACGCCCCCTACATTTTTTCCAATGTGCCATCATTTGAAGCTAGACAAGGCTAAGTCTGGCGGTGCACCATCTAACCCACACACTATCTAGGCAGTCTACAATAAATGTTTGCACGAATGTGTTGTATTGGTTTGAACTTTGTGTCTACTACATAATCTAAAGGCTGTATCTAGGCTCTTTGACCAACGACCAGTTGTACAAAGCAGAAGACTACGTCTCAAAATAAGATACATAACATTTGGAATGCCCCCTAGTATAAATTCTTTAACATTGTGGTTACCTCAAATACTCCTTACTTAGAGAAATGCTGATGCAGGTAACAGTTCTCCTTCTGTCCACTACATGACCCCAAAACCCTAGCACGGTCTACATGTCTGATGATCATACATACAAACTGCACTTCCTAATAGCATATGCTATTAAAAAATTAGGGTTAGGAAATTAGAAAATTCCCAGTGTCTCCCGAACTATTTTAAATTACTTGAGGTGAGGTTCACTCTTATAATACTGGTCTTGAGCAATGCTGAGTCACCTTTATTCTAGTACAATCCCTGCCAAAACTCTTCTCCAAATGTCTGATGAATAATTAGTTGCACAAAAAATTTGTGTAAGTCAGCAGACGAGCAAGGCGATTTGCAGTTGCCTTCTGAATTCTTAAACATCACTCGGGGAGGTTCACATGAATACTCCTGTCCCTCAGTAGATAATGGTTCTTAACCTATCTGCTATGGGAGCCTAGAACCCTCAGTACCTCTCAAAAAGCTTGATAATGAAATAATTCAGAATTAAGTGTAGGTCCAAACTTTCCTTGAGAATCTTATGCTATTAAATGAGATCTACCAAATTAGAAAAAGTCCCATAACCTCCCAAATGATTTTACATCATTGAAGGCGAGGTTCACTCTCGGCCTTGAGCAACGCTGATTCAGAGGTTAACCAGTCTTCTATGACTAACACACCTTACCAAATTTTCTGTCATAATATTTGACAAATGATCAGTTGTATTTCAATTTAATGCCCACTATATTCAATGTTTAGAAAATGTATAATCCCCTATAAAATTTACAAACATTACTGAAGGCAAGATTGACTCAAATACTCTTGGTCTTTGAGCAACACTGATTTATAGGATGACAGTTTTCCTTCTTTCCACCCACAAGCCTAAGTTTTGTCTCTAACGTGTCGATTCAGTAAACTTTCTCCATGTCTCATGAAAATAAGGGCCATTTCATGCTTTGTTGCAAGATAAGGAGTGATTCAAAGAAAATAAAACAATTCATGACTTTATAAGTGCATACATGTGCATATATATTTGTTATAAACACTTAAAAACTTTCAGTTTGGGCAGTAACTGACTATGAATGAATGATAAGTCAGATTTGCTGTGGGTCGAAACGTTCCTATTAAAGCCTAGGCTACTTAATCACATCCACAGAATAGGGAATTTACAATATCCTCCTACATTCTTAAAAGTTAGGAAAACAAAGGAGTGGTTCACTTTAATGTTCCTGGATTTGGGAAACATTGATTCAGAAGTTCCCTTGTGACACACAAACTATATCTAAGTACTTATATGAGTCTTACAAACATTTGGTGTGTGTCTTTCTATCAAAAGCCTACACTGAGATTAGGACATTTATTGGAGGAGAGGTTCACTCTTATGCTCCTGGCCTTGGGCAACACTGATTCAGAAATGAATGGTTCCACTTCTAATACATGACCCCCAAAAACCCTAGGTCCCCCTCCAAATGTTTGATTCATTATCAGTCTTACTGGATGCTTATGCTATTAGATGAGATATAGCTTTAGAATAAGGAGCCCATGGACCTTTTAAAATTGTTGAAAGGGAGGTCCACTCCAGGCTTTGCTCAACTCTGTTTGGGAGGATAACTGTACTTCTTTCGTCAACTACTGTACATGACCCAAAAATATTATCAAAGTTCTACAAATGTTTGACAATTGGTAGGTCTGAACCACCAGAAACCTACACTAATAAATGTGATCCACAGAACTGTTACATTTCCCATTGTCTCCTAAATTGGAGGAGAGTTGAGGTTTTAGCTTTGAGCAACAACACAGTTCAAAGCATAATGGCTGTCATTCTGTGACCCAAACCCACAAAGTTCCTCTCTATTTGTTCAATGAATAATAAGTTATACAAAAATTTGGTGAGGCTCTGACCTTTCCAACGGAAACCTACGCTTCTGAATGAAATGCGTAGAAAATTTCCCATCCCTTCCTAAATTCTTTCTCTCTCACATCATGTATTATTAGCGTAACTGGACTTCACCTTTGTTCTACTCCAACTGAGGAGTCTGTGATGAAATTTGGCTGGTGATGTCATTGTTTAATCTCGAGCCGCCAGGCGATGGTTCCCAGCTTTACCTTTACATAAACACTTCAGATAACACTGTGTTCAGACCAATTTCATTTTTTTGCGATGATCCGATTACAAAAGTCAGCTTTTGTTGCCAATTACAAGGTAGGACGTGATGGTTTTGGATTTTAAACCCACACGTAGCCACTTCCCGTCTGGTCAGAACCATTATTTCATTACCATCGTCTTATTTTTAGTCATCGTGCTCCCCTGAGGGAATAATGGATCACAGTCTTGCGGCTGTAAGCCTGGGCAGTGGTGGCGTAAAAATAGAGGCAGAGAAAGCAATGGAAAGGTTTTCATTTAAGCCGTACTGTTGCGGTGTGACCTCTGGTATGCCGAGATATGGTACGTCTCACTCTCACGTTGAAAAGCCCTCGGCCGCATGAGCGAGGTTCTTTTCAGCAAGGCATGTGACCACCTTGAAAGTGCAGACTGTTTTGGAATATTTGACACAGAAAACGTCTGTGGGATTTTGGGACCATTCCAGAAATATCTCTCTCTCCGGCCTCGTTTATCAGAAAGACACAGCGCTGGTGGCAGGGAGCATACAGTAAGGCGATTAAGATTAAAGGGGAAACCCCAGGAAATGACTGCGCACTGCAGGGCTGGTATTACTGGTAACAATGTAAGACAGACGTCACGAGACAATGAAAGCAGCTTCGGAAAGAAAAAAAGTTTCATGCAGCAAGTTCTGTTTTTTTGACCCTTGGTTCATCGCACTGACCTAAATATTGCTGAGTGCCAGCAATTAGTGACCGTGAGTGATGAAATATGGGAGTGTTATTGCGCCATGATGTTTATGATGAGATGATGCCATCAATGATTAATTTATTTTAAACTGAAACTAGCAATAGCATATCTAGCCAACAGAGTGGCAATTTGGATGAGGCTCATATTATACACCTTGGCAGCAATATTGGACCATTGTATGCTGAAGGACGGGAGGTATTGCCCTTAAAGTGAAACAAAACCCTGTATGGCGGCCCTGCCGTTTGAAAGTCTCCAGGGCCCAAAGGGAACTTCCCTTTGCCCTCGCTCCAGAATCTAAAAAGTTAACTGGGCATGCAGTCGCTCTCGCTCCCTATTGCTGAGCTCTGTGTCTAAACAGAGTTGTATGCCAGGCATTAAAGTGGACCAAAACCCAGGATTTTGACTATCCTGAGTTTTGCTCCTTTCCCCTGATCGGGATGCCCGCTGCTTGAGACCCCCCAGATCGGCGAGTCCAACCCACGTCTTCGTGGGCCTACAGTGCATGCACGGCCGCTCGTCCAATCAGCACGCTCGGAGCTGCTGACGTCATGTCATCTAAGCCTTCGTCTAAGGCCAGCAGCTCCGAGCATGCTGGCGGCCGCACATGCCCTGCTGGAGGGATAGGCTGCATCACTTGCATTATATTCTCGCTACAACTATATGGCTGTGGTGGCCATGCCCAATGCAACTAAATGGCTGTGAATGGTCTTGCACAGCTGAAGGGTGCGAGTGATGCTGCACCACTGATGTGTGTGGCTGGGAATTCATTCCGCTTCTCCAGCCGTGTATTAATATGGATGACCTGAGAAGATCATTGAAAGAGAGCTGCGTCTGTGCTGTGGGCTCGAGGAATGGTAAGAAAGACCATCGAACTGCTGGGTTTTGCACAGTGGCCATCCCAAACCATGGTGCCCCAGGGGGACAGAAACACGCGATAGTTGAAATCCTGGGTTTTGGTCCACTTTAAATTCAACTTCCAGTCAAAAATATTCCCCATCTGGAGCATCCTGATTTGGGATGCACAGGGTCAACCAGGTCCACAGAGCACCAGAGCATCCTCCATTGGGCCCCAGACATTGACCCAGGGCAACCATGAGGCCAGTACAGGAGATTCAAGTCGCAACACAATTTGCCTGAGGCGTCCAGTGAGTTTGCCATTTCCTCAGTAAGTCACATGGTATTTGGCATTTGGTTAATAAACATCACATTTCATGTTGTATATAAATGTGGTTTAGCTGAGAATAATTTTCTCTGGTGGGTGCCAATAAATATTTACTCTGGTGAATCCCAAGAATCATTTCTCTAGTGGGCCCCAAAAATGATTTCCTTTGGTGGTCCCCAAGAATGATTTCCTCTGGTGGGCCCCGGTAATGATTTCCTCTGCTAGGCCTCAAAAGATATTTCCTCTGGTGGGCCAAAGTAATGATTTCCCCTGCTAGGCCTCAAAAATGATTTTCTTTGGTGGGGCCCCCAAGAATGATTTTCTTTGGTGGGGCCCCCCAAGAATGATTTTCTTTGGTGGGGCCCCCAAGAATGATTTTCTTTGGTGGGCCCCAGAAATTTGCCTGCGTGGTGCCCAAATATGGTAGGTCTCGAGATTTATTCTGGCGGGCCCAAGGTGCCGCAGTCTGCCCTCAAAAATGCCCCATGCCCTTACAGAGACTGGTCTATGCATATGCAGTACAGCCCAATAGGAAAACCCCCAGGGGTAATATGCCAAGCATGAGCTGTATAACTCAAAAGGAAAGGTTCCTCAGGGGCTGGCCTATGCGAACTTGATACTGGTCAAGCAGAAATCCACCAATAAGGCCTTGATCGGTCCGGAGAGACAGAAAAGCCTTCAGGGCAAATTAAAAAAGAGTACAGCCCAAAGGAGAAGGTCCTGCACCATGAATATATAGTACAAAGCCACATGATTGCCCACAAAAGGACTGGATGAGTACAGCCCAAGAGAAAACCCCCAAAGGAGCCAAGCTATGCCTTTTTCCCACCAGGAAAGGCCTCATAGAGGCTTGACAATGCCTGTGCAGCACAGTCCAATAGGAACAGCTCACGGTTCTGGGCCATGTTAATGCTATAATGGCCAATAGGAAGAAATTGAAATCCTCTTTAAGCATCTGCTATAACGTGTTTAATGGATTGACCAGTCAAACTTTGAAATCATTTACCTGACAGCTTACCTGATGCAGGTCAGTCCCATGCTGTCTTTTTGCTCTGGTCACAGAAAGGAAGGGGAAATTCTTTCTCCTCTCCCATTGCCTCTAGCACCACTCCCCTGATCTTGACCACAAATTCAGTTCTGAGGCATTGCTCAGGTTGACACCCCTCTGTTAGTAATAGGCTGGAAAGAAGCACTGCACTCAGTGTGTTTGCATCACTCAGCCTTGCCACTCCCATAACAGAGGACATAAAGAACATGAGATTACACTTTATTTTATCATTACTCTGGCAATATAGCTTCCTTTTCTAAAAGAAAGAAAAATTAGAACATTGCCTTGTGCAGTCCTACACAGAGTATGTCTGGACATTAGGGTTGATTCAGAGCCCCTTTCTCATCATTTTTATGGAGGTCTTGCTACCAAACGAAAAATCATGCAAAAATGAAAACATTTCACACTAAAGCTCTTGCAGAAAAAAGGCTTTGCTGATTCAGACAAGGGGAAAAAATGAACGAGAATGGAAATATTCATGCAAAAAAAAGGTGAGAAAGGGGCTCTGAATCAACCCTATTGACTTTAAAACAGACCAACACCCACGTGGGTGGAGTTGTTGATCCCACCGCAATAAGACATTACCCCCCAGAAAGCCCAATATTGTAACCTTAGGCTCAATCCTTGCCAGGAATGCAGTGCCGCTATTGGCTGTCAGGCAGTCACATGGGTTGTAGGGGGTGTGTTCATTCTTCTGGCCGCCGGAAATCCCCTTCCCACGTGAGCCCCAACGGCCAATCGCACCGCTTAATTGCCGGCAGCAATCAAGGCTAAGATAAGTATTTTAGGCTTTCTGGGGGATGATATGTGTGTGTGAGGGGGGGGAAAGCTCCTGCATTCTGGATGCCCCCCCCCCCCCCCCCCCCGAAGCCTGTTTTGATGCACAGATACCTGGACCAACTTCGTTAGCGGAAAAAAGGGCGTTGGTCCGCTTTAAGAAAACATTACATTAATCTCACCCTTTCCCCCCTCGGCCTAAACACATCTGATGTCACATGTTGGGAATGCGATTGGGAAACCTATCTTAATTGCCATCTCTAAAAAAGCAGCATTTTTATACTCTGCACGCTTGATATAACAAAAATGGTGGCTGCGGTGAAAAGTGCGATGGAAATGTTATGGAAAAAGCGCATTAACATCCGAAAAAAACAACTCCGACTTCAGAAACAGAAAGCGGCATCAGCTCTGCGAAAACACCACACGGAATTCGCCAAACAAATCTTCAAAAGCCCTTTGAAACCCTGGAACAACCTCCGCCATGACATGAAAAGGGCTCACAGTGCTGCCCTGAAAGAGCTCTCAGTGTGCCCTCCCCGCTTTATCGCACGCTCCAGAAAGTTTGTTTAGCTGCAAAAACTAAGGATACTTCGGCATTGGGGTCTATTCACACTGCTTCTGGGCTTAAAGAGAACCAGTTGCCATGGAGATTCGTCAGAAATGTGAACCTGGGACGAAATCCAACCTTTAAAAGACTACCCCCTTCTTACTTTTTAAAGGGGGCGAGCACTCAGGTGGCACCAAGGGGAAGCATGTCCCTGTAGCACAGGAGCAACGGAATAAAATTAATTGCAGGGTTCGAGGGTGGGGTTAAAGCAGACGTACACCCTCTGTGGATTAGGCCTCTCTGTGGGTTAGACTCCTTATTTCTGCTGTAAAAACAGTGTCCAATATCCATAACTTACCTCCCAGACCAGCAGGCACCCTAAATGGGCAGCCAAGGCTGATGTGCTGTCATGGGTGGGTGGACACTCATATGCGCACAGGGAGCCAGGCGGTTTCCTTAGCATCTTTTTCTAAGGAACTGGAGTTACTGGAGGAGTTAGATACAGGAGGACACTCTATAGATTTTAATGAGGTGCTGCATTATACTGAAGTCACTGAACAGATTTACAGGGAGGCTGGATGTATACCGGAGGTCACTGCATGGATACTGAGGGTCGTAGCTGGATTTACAGGGAGGATAGGTGTGTATGGGGTCGCAAGGTAACTGGTAAATAGATAAAGGTTATAGCAAGGATATAGGTAGTGGGTAGCTTCAGAAGTGTGTTGCATGAATATTGAGGTGCTGGATAGATTAATAGGGGCCCAGATACTGGAGGTACTGGAGAGATTCATAGCAGTGCTGCACAGATACGAAGAGGTGATAGATTGACAAACTGTCTGAATTGATACTGCAGTGGCTGGAGATTAATAAGGAGATGGATGCATAATGGAATCACAGGACAGATAATGGGATCATGGCTACTGTGGTCACTGGTAAATAGATAATGAAGTTACAGCAAGGATACAGGTACTGGTTAGTTTCATAAAGGTGCTGCATGGATATTAAGGTGCTGGGTAGATTCATGGAGGGCCAGATACTGGAGACTAGAGGATACTGGATAGAGGCAGTGAAGACAGGTGCCCCTGTGCCTCTTTAGAATGTATGCCCCATCCCAGCTGAATGGCAAACTTACCTATCTAGCCATGCCATCTTCATCTTGTGGTGCAGCGCCTCATCCGCCCCGTTGCACCTATGGGGCCCCCATCAAGGCTATGTATGCCACTGGGTGCTGCATAAATACTGTGAATAGGTGATAGATTGACAAGGTCTCTGAATAGATACTGCATTAGTGAAGAGATAGATGCAGGACAGATAATGGATTCATGGATGCTGAGGTCACTGGTGAATGGATAATGAAGCTGCATCAAGGATACAAGTACTGGATAGCTTTAGATGGGTGCTGCATGTATATTGGGATGCTTGACGTATTCATAGGGGTCCCATTCAGACACTGGGTGTTACATGGATATTGTGGGTTCTGGTTGGATTCACGGAGGCCCTGTACAGATACTCTGCTTAATGGATAGGCTTAGAATGGTGCGTGCTACATGGGTCCTGGTGGGTACTTGATAGATTCAGACGAGTGCTGTATGAATTTTATGGGTGCCAGGTAAATAGATAGGGTTGTTGGCCACTGGGAGTGCTGGGTGGATACTGGGAGAGCTGGAGGGACACTGTGGTAGCTGCTGTATGGATGCTGGGGTCACTGGTGAATAGATATTAGGGTGCAGGAAGGATACAGGAGTAGCCTGATGGATCTTGGGTAAGCTGTATGGATAATTTGATTGTGGAACTGGTAATGGTTTTGCTGATGTATGAATGCTGGTGTCACTGGTGAATAGATATTAGGGGTACAGGAAGGATACTGGGGTGGCAGAATGGATGATGCAGGGGATGGGTGCTGTACATTTGGGTGTTCCATAGGCAGCAGCACAGCAGAAGGACTGCATCACTGTGACCCAGTCCAGATTTACCTGGCTGCTCCAGTACCCCAACCCTGAGGGTGCTCTGCCTCCCTCACCCTAAGAACACCCCCACTCTGAGGGCGCCCTAGCCCCTGTAGTGACCAGACTCATTTCCCAGCTGCTCTGTGATCTTTTCCTGTTTTGAAATCTCTGACTAATAAGGAATGGCGTCTGGGGCCGGGCTCTTAGCCAATCATAGCATGGGAGCGAGGGGGCGTGAGGAGCTTTAAATTCGAGACGTGGCATGGAGAGAGCCAGAATCCAGCTCCAGCCTCGCTGACAGCCCCTGAGAACAGGTAAGCGACTCTGCCTCTGCTCACCCTATTCTCTGCGTCCTCCCAGGAGAGCATCCCTGCAACTCTGCATTACCAGAGAGCACCAAGTACTGCTTGGCAGGGGTTAAATGATGCATAGCATACATTAACCCTTTTCTTGCGTCCCGTGCCTCACCTAGAATACCCTTGCAGAGCATCCCCTAGCTCTCTCCTCTGCAAAAGACCTGTGCTTTATTTCTTAACCCTTGCCTGCCATAACAGACCAGAAGAATACTAAAACTTTCTTGTCTGAGCATTATTTACCCCTCACTCATTGCCTAACTTACCCCTTTCTGACACAGTCCAGCAGAGCATCACTCACTCTTCTATCCCCCCTAATGCAGCAGAGCATTACTTACCCCCCCACCCACGGCAAGGCAGCGTAATATTACTTTACTATGCTTCTGCCACAGCTCTGCACAGCAACATTTAACCCCTTTTCTTCTGAGGTTCTGTCTTGCATCCTTTACCTAATTTCTACTATGGTCCAACCCCTCATCTGCCAGCATCCAACAAAGGCATGATCTAACCCTTTTAATCCCTGATGTCCCAGCAGTGCGACATCATTTAACCCTACTTCTCCTACTGTCCACCAAATTGTTACTTAACCCCTCACTAGCTGGAAGCCATCACCATGTCACTTTACCCCCTCTTCTTCTAGCGTTCCACAGAGCATCACTTACCCCTTTCTCCCTTTTCTTGTCTGGCAGAACACCATTCAACCCTGATCCACTAGAATCCACAGCTCTGCTATATCACTTTCCCCCTTTACTACTTAGGTCTCATCCTGCATCATTTACCTACCACAGTGTAGCACAGCATGGCTTAGCCAATCTCCTGTTATAACACAGAGCTGCATCACTTAACCCTTCACTTGCCAGAATACAACAAAGCCATTTTTAATCCGTATCCTTCCAGAAACCAGCACTGTAGCTCTTAGTCTCCAATCAACAGAACATCATTTAACCCTTCTCATCCCATCACTCATTTACTCACAAGGCATCAATGAACCCTCTTTTTTGTTTCTTTGACAGACAGAGCTTCATGTAATCCTATATTCACTGGAGCATAGCACAGCCACAATTCTGAAGAGCATCACATAAATCTCTTTCTGCATCTCTTACCTCCCTGTACCATAGCCTGGTGCAGTCTCACCTAATCCATCCCCTGTTTAAATGTTGAGCTGCATCTCTTAACCCTTCACTTGCCAGAATCCAACAAATACAAGATTTAATTTTTTCTGAGCAGGGACCAGAACTGCATTTAGCCCCTGGTCCCCCAGCAGCACACCATCATATAACTGTTCTACTTTCCACAGTCTACAAGTGCATCACTCAGCCTCCTATCTACCCTAATTAAGCCGGGTATTGGCTAACCCCTCTCCAGCTGCTCAAGTCAGTACAATATCAATAAACCCTTCTTCTGCTATGGCTTATTTAACCCTGTAGGTCTACACAACCTTACTCACTTTCATCAGCCCTGCAGAGCATCACTCAGCATCCTCCTATCTATGCTAATGCGACATAATATTATTTATATGGCAGTTTTGTGTATGTGTATGGTTTTAGGTGACTGGTGAACCACAAACACCACCCAGGTGGTACTAGATCAGGATAACCCAACCATTTCCCTTTCATAACCATTAGCTGCATTAAACCTGAGCCTGCCATTTCTCCCTAAGAGGAGAACAATAACACGTATCCCCTGGTCTCCCAGCCAGCAGAGCATCTTATCACCCTTCTCCTCTGTTAACTGCAGCAAAACATTATTTAACCCTTCTCCTTCCAGAGTCCAGGTTAGTGGTTAAGCGACATAAAAAGTTTCCAACCATAAAGGGGTTAAATGGTGAAATGCTAAACTTTTATTTTCAAACTGACTCAAACAGTAATGTTTTGCCTGATCCAGCCCTGCATGGAAAATATGCCTTCATCTCCCTTTAGGCCCAACTAAATGCTCTACCAGTAGCCCTGGCAAGATTCCTTTGTTTTGCACCATTAAATAACTGGACTAGTATCAACCCCCAGCCTAATGAGTCTCTTGTCTCTATCTTTTACAGCTCAGCTCAGCAACTGGATTGCACAATGTTCTCCCTGGTGGTGCTGTTGGTTTTGGGATGCCTAAGCCAGGAAGCCTGGTCCTGTTCATGCGGCCCCAGACACCCCCAGTCTGTCTACTGTGAATCTGCTGTTGGTAAGTGTACTGAATCATTCAGAAAAGAGCTGTATGGTGCAGCAGAGCTATTTCCTATCATATCTGTGGTGGTGCATATGTGCTGAACTGGTTGGGTTGGGTTTCAGCACAAATGAACTGTCAATTAGGCATTGGCGCAGATGATCTGTGTGTTTGGTTTTGGCACAGATGTAGTAGTAGTAGAGTCGTACAAATAAACTGGTAAATCAGGCTGGTAGTTGTGGTACAATGAATTAGGCTATGGGCCAGGTTGTGGTTCACATGAATTGGGCTGTGGTACAAATGAATTGGACTGTAGGTAAAATTCTGCTACAAATTGACTGGGCTTGCGATTCAAATAAATTGGTCTGAAGGTCAAGCTGTGGTCCAAATGTACTAGACTACTGGGCTGTGGGTCAGATGTGATTCGTATGTATTGGGATGTGGGTAAGGTTGTGGTACAGAGGAATCTAGTGAAGCTCTATATGAAACAGGCAGCAAGATGGGTTTGTATATAGTCATGCAAGTGTGCAGATGCTTGTAAGCCAGTCAGTGTCCTAAAGGTTAAAGCATAATTAAAAATAAGAAGCAAGAGAAAACTAGGAGACGAGAAAGATTTTTCTGTAATACAAAATGATCAAACCAATCCAAAAACTCTTGTGTTTTGTTGATTGGTTCGATCATTTTGTATTACAGAAAAATCTGATTTTGGTCGTACTTCTGTATCTTTAGTCTCTAAACCCACTTTGGTGTTTGATCATTTTACACCAGCGATAAGGAGTCCATTTCAAATCAATTTTTTATGATCATATTACAGTAACACTGGCCTGCGATTGCCATGTATATGGGCCGTATAAGAGACCGACATAGGGGGGCAAGAGGGCAGAGAGAGTTACCGGGAACAGAAGAGCTCATTCACATTTTAGCGAGTTGGTGACATAGCAACTGTTAACACTTCCTGGCGAAATGTCGAGAGGCTCCTTTGAATTCTGTACATGTACGGATGCCATCCGGAGGAGCCTGACTATTGCCCAACCTCAGGCATTAAAAAGAGAGAAGAGTTAGAGCATCCTCAGTGTTCTTGCCATTATTGAGGAGGTGCAAAAAAATTCCAATCAGGCTATATAAGCAGACCTGGGACCCTTTTACGGACTGTTACTGATACAGCCAGGCAAGCAGACCGATACTGATACAGCCGGACAAAGTAAATCTATGGGTGTCCTCTGAACCAAAACTGTGCTGTTACTGTGTCCATTAAATTAACTCTTATAGTAACCTAAGATGGAAATATTATCGTGGTTGCCAAATGTTTATATGGTTTTAAGGGCAATTGTAGGCAAAAATGTATATCCTGCCACGGACTCTCTAATAGCTTAAAATTAAAATATATGTTTCTTTTTTTACTTATTCATATTACTGTTTCGGCTAGTGCTCCTCCCAAGGACCAGTGATATATTAAAATGAAATCCTTCGTTAAAGTTCTGTTTCTAATTAAAATAAACCAAACCAGAGATACTATGTGGCATGGAACCAGTCCAGGTGCTTCAAAGACATTTGGGGGCAAGTCTAGGCCACACTGCAGCAGAGAGCTGTAAACTGTGGTCTAATTGAGTCCACTGGGGGAAGCACCAGCTGATATTATTAGGAAATATCAGAGATATGAGATATGAAATAGAAAGCATAAAGAAACGGTCCAAGCAAAGGGTGTCATTAACTGGCTTTCTGCTTACCTTCTTGCTGGATGTCAGGGGCCACATCTTTCATTCAGCAGCTGCTTTGCAATTCTGGGTAAGCCTCCTAGAGTTTTACTTTAACCCTTACTTTTTCTATTCAAATCATATGATTTAAAGCACACCCAAACTAGGTTAATTTTAACATAGCAGATGGTTCTGGGCAAGAGAAATGCACTATTGTGATACACTCTGTGCTGATGGTGAACTATTATCTCTTTGCAGTGATCCGGGCGCGGTTTGTCGCACAGAAGGACAGTCCCAAGTATGATCAGTGGACACAGTATCAGGTCAAGACCACAAAAGTAAGATCAACTCCCATTCAATCATATACACTTGGCACATCTAGTTCTGGTTGAATCAGCTGTTACTCATCCCTGATAAAGCAGAGATGAAAGTCATAATCTGTGATTCCCACTATAGGTGGTAATAGGGCGATCCTGTGATGTGCGCTCAAAGAATCATCACATACATGTAAGTGATGGTCGGGCTGCTGGTGGCTTCACAATCTGTCTTCCTTTTTAGGTTTTCAAAGCTCCTAAAGAACTTGATGACATCCAGTATGTGTACAGCTACAAGCAGGAGAGCCTGTGCGGCTACCAACATCGTTCCACCAACAAGAGTGAAGAGTTCCTGGTAGCAGGTTAGTATTATCCCAACTTGCTGAAATAGGGAAGAGAGACAACCCTACAACGTATTCAAAGCAAGCTCATAAGTGGCTCTTTTAGGTTTGGCTGACTTGTATATCTCTACAATCCTTCTGCTTGTCTTACCTTTATCAATGCCCAGCCTCCTCAATCTCCCTCGCCTACTGTGGTATAGCTCAACCAAATCACATTCAGTTATTGGAGACATGGGTTAGGGGTTCATGCCAAGTACATGGCAGCATTTTTTTTGTTCATCATTTCTGGTCTTCTTTGCATTATGCATCCCCTTAATAATAACTGCCCCCTCCTCTATTTACAGGACGAGTTGTGAATGGCGAAGTGCTCATTACTTCATGCGGTTTCATCGTACAATGGGCCAACCTCACCTACTGCCAGAAGAAGGGCTTCCTGCATGTCTATGCCAAGAACTGTGGCTGCCAGGTAAGTTCTCCACTGCTGCAGCATCAGCTTATACTGCCACCACAAAATGGTGCTTCTCCCGGGCTCTGTATGAATGGTTCTTGTACTGGCTGTGATTGGTCCAATGGGGTGGGGCGGTGGGGGGGAGCCAGAGAAGCAAGAGATCTTATCTTTAGAACAGGGAGGTGAGCTTTAGAAAGCTCCTGGTACACAAGGACACTAAATGCCCCTCACCTAGCTCCTCCATTTGCTGTATCTGACAGCTACACATGTTTCCTGTCCCCCATCATACAGAGCTTAATGCCTAATTTTGGCTTCAGAGGGATATTTAACTGTAGGGATATTTAACTTACAAACATACTGTGCTGAGGCAGTGCTTCAGCTAATAGAATGAGGTGGGAGTCTGGAGACTTGTCAACCAGTCTATTGCTTCATTGTAGTTTTGTTTCTTTGGGTGGTCAATCCCTTGAGGAAATGGTCAGACATTGAAGAATGAAGTACTTATAGTATATTATATGAATGGAATAGATGTGTCCCTCATTTGGAGAGACTGTCCCTCTTTTAAGTCCATGTCCCTCATTGTTCTCATTTGTCCCTCTTTGAGGTGTAACATGCAGATCTGCATCAATAAATGATTAATTTGCCTATTCAAAGTGTTTATATTTTTGTAACTGTTACACCCTATCTCCTATCTATCCCTCAATAAGGGGGCGTGGCTTGATTTTTACAATTGTCCCTCTTTCCCATCCTGAAAAGTTGGGAGTTATGTCAATTGATTACTTTTGCCTGGACTGTCCAGAGGTTGCACCAACCAGGTTGCCTCATGTATGGTTGGCTTAGTGGGAAAGAAATGACTGACAGTGTGACTCAATCCACGCAATGGCATATTGTTCTGTGACACACGTGTGTTTTATTTAGAATATATATAATATATAATAAATATATTCTAAAAATGCCTATTAATGGTCTCTCTCCTTGCAGATCAAGCCGTGCTATGGCGTCCCATGTGTTGTGGACTCTGCAGCCACATGTCTTTGGACCGACCCCCTGAAGAGGATGAAGAACCTTCATTCCTCTCACCAGGCCGCAAACCTGGCCTGCGTTGCCAATGGTGATGTGTGTATATGGGACTCGCTTAAGTCCCGGCTGTACGCCTCACCCATCAAATCCATTGTGCCTGCCAAAACCACCGGCATGCCAGTCAGATCCACTGTGACCGTGCCTGTGAAAACCACCACCCCTGTCAAGTCTACCAAGCCTGTGAACCTCACTGCCCATTAAGATCCGCCATGTTGTCATCACACACTTTACCACTTGCGACCCTCATTAAGGCACCGTCATCCAACATGAGGTCTGCGCAGCTCACCGGACAGCTTGGCCAAAGCCGCCTTTAGAAGATCGGTCAGACCCCATCATCGTGTGAGCTCCCTTCCCGAGTTAAACGTATATGCACTGTTAGATCCAGGGGCAGTTTTTCTAGATGCTCTACATGCTTTTTTTATATGTAATGGACTATGTTTTAATAAATATTTTTAGGATTTGTTTTGTACATATGCGTTTTTCATTGGGATAAAGCAAGTTCAGAAAAGGTCAGCTCACTCCAAATGCTGCTGAAGCGATCAGAGAGATGTGAGTGCATCCGATGCCAGCTCCACCCATCTGCCACCATGGCCATAATTAACGATAAATATATCTTGCGATTCCTCCTTCCATTCACTGCACAGCCCACTCCACCCAAACTCACTATATACTCTGCTTTGTACAGCTCCACAGAAGATAATGGTGCTATATAAATAAACAATATATACATTGTGCGACTACTGGAATAAGGGACAAGAAAGAAGAGCTTACAATCTATTTGGATATAAGGGAGAATACAGAGGGGAGAAGAGCTTACAATCTATTAGGGTATAAGGGAGGATACAGAAGGAGGAAGAGCTTACACTCTATTAGGGTATAAGGGAGAATACAGAGGGGAGAAGAGCTTACAATCTATTAGGGTATAAGGGAGGATACAGAAGGAGGAAGAGCTTACAATCTATTAGGGAATAAGGGAGGATACAGAAGGGGAAGAGCTTACAATCTATTAGGGTATAAGGGAGGATACAAAAGGAGAAGAGCTTACAATCTATTAGGGTATAAGGGAGGATACAAAAGGAGAAGAGCTTACAGTCTATTAGGGTATAAGGGAGGATACAGAAGGGGAAGAGCTTACAATCTATTAGGGTATAAGGGAGGATACAGAAGGGGAAGAGTTCACAGTCTATTAGGGTATAAGGGAGGATACAGAAGGAGAAAGAGCTTACAATCTATTAGGGTATAAGGGAGGATACAGAAGGAAGAAGAGCTTACAGTCTATTAGGGTATAAGGGAGGATACAGAATGTAGAATACCTGACAATCTATTTGGATATAAGGGAGGATACATAAAAGGAAAGATCTTACAATCTATTAGGGTATAAGGGAGGATACAGAAGGGGGAAGAGCTTACAATCTATTAGGGTATAAGGGAGGATACAGAAGGAGGAAGAGCTTACAATCTATTAGGGTATAAGGGAGGATACAGAAGAGGAAGAGTTTACAATCTATTAGGGTATAAGGGAGGATACAGAAGGAGGAAGAGCTTACACTCTATTAGGGTATAAGGGAGGATACAGAAAAGGAAGAGCTTACACTCTATTAGGGTATAAGGGAGGATACAGAATGAGGAAGAGCTTACAAACTATTAGGGTATAAGGGAGGATACAGAAGGAGGAAGAGCTTACAATCTATTAGGATATAAGGGAGGATACAGAAGGAGGAAGAGCTTACAATCTATTAGGGTATAAGGGAGGATACAGAAGGAGGAAGAGCTTACACTCTATTAGGGTATAAGGGAGGATACAGAAAAGGAAGAGCTTACACTCTATTAGGGTATGAGGGAGGATACAGAAGGAAGAAGAACTTACAATCTATTAGGGTATAAGGGAGGATACAGAAGGAGGAAGAGCTTACAATCTATTAGGGTATAAGGGAGGATACAGAAGGAGGAAGAGCTTACAATCTATTAGGGTATAAGGGAGGATACAGAAGAGGAAGAGTTTACAATCTATTAGGGTATAAGGGAGGATACAGAAGGAGGAAGAGCTTACACTCTATTAGGGTATAAGGGAGGATACAGAAAAGGAAGAGCTTACACTCTATTAGGGTATAAGGGAGGATACAGAATGAGGAAGAGCTTACAAACTATTAGGGTATAAGGGAGGATACAGAAGGAGGAAGAGCTTACAATCTATTAGGATATAAGGGAGGATACAGAAGGAGGAAGAGCTTACAATCTATTAGGGTATAAGGGAGGATACAGAAGGAGGAAGAGCTTACACTCTATTAGGGTATAAGGGAGGATACAGAAAAGGAAGAGCTTACACTCTATTAGGGTATGAGGGAGGATACAGAAGGAAGAAGAACTTACAATCTATTAGGGTATAAGGGAGGATACAGAAGGAGGAAGAGCTTACAATCTATTAGGATATAAGGGAGGATACAGAATGAGGAAGAGCTTACAATCTATTAGGGTATAAGGGAGGATACAGAAGGAGGAAGAGCTTACAATCTATTAGGGTATAAGGGAGGATACAGAAGAGGAAGAGTTTACAATCTATTAGGGTATAAGGGAGGATACAGAAGGAGGAAGAGCTTACACTCTATTAGGGTATAAGGGAGGATACAGAAAAGGAAGAGCTTACACTCTATTAGGGTATAAGGGAGGATACAGAATGAGGAAGAGCTTACAAACTATTAGGGTATAAGGGAGGATACAGAAGGAGGAAGAGCTTACAATCTATTAGGATATAAGGGAGGATACAGAAGGAGGAAGAGCTTACAATCTATTAGGGTATAAGGGAGGATACAGAAGGAGGAAGAGCTTACACTCTATTAGGGTATAAGGGAGGATACAGAAAAGGAAGAGCTTACACTCTATTAGGGTATAAGGGAGGCTACAGAAGGAGGAAGAGCTTACAATCTATTAGGATATAAGGGAGGATACAGAAGGAAGAAGAACTTACAATCTATTAGGGTATAAGGGAGGATACAGAAGGAGGAAGAGCTTACAATCTATTAGGATATAAGGGAGGATACAGAATGAGGAAGAGCTTACAAACTATTAGGGTATAAGGGAGGATACAGAAGGAGGAAGAGCTTACAAACTATTAGGGTATAAGGGAGGATACAGAAGGAGGAAGAGCTTACAATCTATTAGGGTATAAGGGAGGATACAGAAGGAGAAGAGCTTACAATCTATTAGGGTATAAGGGAGGATACAGAAGGAGGAAGAGCTTACAATCTATTAGGGTATAAGGGAGGATACAGAAGGAGGAAGAGCTTACAATCTATTAGGGTATAAGGGAGGATACAGAAGGAGGAAGAGCTTACAATCTATTAGGATATATGGGAGGATACAGAAGGAGAAGAGCTTACAATCTATTAGGGTATAAAGGTGGATACAGAAGGAGAAGAGCTTACAATCTATTAGGGTATAAGGGAGGATACAGAAGGAGGAAGAGCTTACAATCTATTAGGATATATGGGAGGATACAGAAGGAGAAGAGCTTACAATCTATTAGGGTATAAAGGTGGATACAGAAGGAGAAGAGCTTACAATCTATTAGGGTATAAGGGAGGATACAGAAGGAGTAAGAGCTTACAATCTATTAGGGTATAAAGGTGGATACAGAAGGAGAAGAGCTTACAATCTATTAGGGTATAAGGAGGATACAGAAGGAGGAAGAGCTTACAATCTATTAGGGTATAAGGGAGGATACAGAAGGAGAAGAGCTTACAATCTATTAGGGTATAAGGGAGGATACAGAAGGAGGAAGAGCTACAAGGATAGAGACGGGGCAGTGGATTTACAATCTTTTAGGGTTTAAAGGAAAATACAGAATATGATAATATAAACTATAATGTAGATTAAAGAGGATTTTGGGAAAGTCATACATTTGTAGCACTTCACCTGCTGCTCTAGCTGCTGGCTATCTTGGGGCTTGGTTCTTGCCCCGGGGCAACCCGATCTGGGATGCCCCGCTGTGTGAAACCACCCAGGTCACCCAATCTAACTCACCTTTCTCTGGACATATGGGGCATGAATGGCCTCTTGTCCAATCAGCCCGCTCGGATCTACTCCAGCCCACTTGTCTAGCGGAACGAAAGCATAGTGATGGCTGCATCCCAGCTACCCTCTAACAGGGAGCGTGCCCATGCCGGGCACTCACAAATGCCTGCTAGAGGTATAGCAGGGAGCAGCTTCTTCTCCTGCATGCCCCCTAGATTGGGGGAGAAGGTGTGTACCACATCTGCTGCTGTTCTTGCTACAATGTATAGCAGCCACAAGCCTTGCTGCTTACAATGTTACACAAAGCAGGGAGCTGTAAGGGCAAGGCTCAATCTGCAGAAGAAAGAGAGGGGCAGGAGTATTGAAACTCCCTGAGTTTTATTACTCATTGGTGCTGCCTCTAAATATGATTGTGGGCACAGAGAAGTCTCATACAAATGTGGAAATACGGCCAACATCTTATCAACAGTGTGGCATGCGCCTGCATACTGTATCATGTTTTGTGGTACAGCATGTCACTCGCTCAGCCCCATGCATGATTTACCATATATTCACGCTAGAGGACACACCTGACCATCAGATGCACCTATGGTTCAGGAGGAAAAGAAGAATGAAAATATTCTGAACAAATAGGAATAAATGAATAGGAGGGCACCCCAGGCAAACATGAATATGTCACCTCACCCCAGCATGAATATGACACCCACACCCCACCCCACCCCAGCACATTACCTTATCAGAGGCTGGTAGTGTGTTATGCCCTGCAGGCTCAGACGCTGCAACCCCATTTCTGCCCTGCTCCATGCTGCACCCCCATTTCTGCCCTGCTCCATGCTGCACCCCATCTCTCCAGTGCCTCATATTCCACCCCTATCTCTGCCCTGCTCCATTCTGCACCCCCATCTCTGCCCTGCTCCATTCTGCACCCCCATCTCTGCTCTGCTCCATGCTGCACCCCTATCTCTGCCCTGCTCCATGCTGCACCCCCATCTCTGCTCTGCTCCATGCTGCACCCCCATCTCTGCCCTGCTCCATGCTGCACCCCCATCTCTGCTCTGCTCCATGCTGCACCCCTATCTCTGCCCTGCTCCATTCTGCACCCCATCTCTGCCCTGCTCCATGCTGCACCCCCATCTCTGCTCTGCTCCATGCTGCACCCCCATCTCTACTCTGCTCCATGCTGCACCCCCATCTCTGCTCTGCTCCATGCTGCACCCCCATCTCTACTCTGCTCCATGCTGCACCCCTATCTCTGCCCTGCTCCATTCTGCACCCCCATCTCTGCCCTGCTCCATTCTGCACCCCCATCTCTGCTCTGCTCCATGCTGCACCCCTATCTCTGCCCTGCTCCATGCTGCACCCCCATCTCTACTCTGCTCCATGCTGCACCCCCATCTCTGCTCTGCTCCATGCTGCACCCCCATCTCTACTCTGCTCCATGCTGCACCCCTATCTCTGCCCTGCTCCATACTGCACCCCATCTCTGCCCTGCTCCATGCTGCACCCCCATCTCTGCTCTGCTCCATGCTGCACCCCCATCTCTACTCTGCTCCATGCTGCACCCCCATCTCTGCTCTGCTCCATGCTGCACCCCCATCTCTACTCTGCTCCATGCTGCACCCCTATCTCTGCCCTGCTCCATTCTGCACCCCCATCTCTGCCCTGCTCCATTCTGCACCCCCATCTCTGCTCTGCTCCATGCTGCACCCCTATCTCTGCCCTGCTCCATGCTGCACCCCCATCTCTGCTCTGCTCCATGCTGCACCCCCATCTCTACTCTGCTCCATGCTGCACCCCCATCTCTGCTCTGCTCCATGCTGCACCCCCATCTCTACTCTGCTCCATGCTGCACCCCTATCTCTGCCCTGCTCCATTCTGCACCCCCATCTCTGCCCTGCTCCATTCTGCACCCCCATCTCTGCTCTGCTCCATGCTGCACCCCCATCTCTGCTCTGCTCCATGCTGCACCCCTATCTCTGCCCTGCTCCATTCTGCACCCCCATCTCTACTCTGCTCCATGCTGCACCCCTATCTCTGCCCTGCTCCATTCTGCACCCCTATCTCTGCCCTGCTCCATTCTGCACCCCCATCTCTGCCCTGCTCCATTCTGCACCCCCATCTCTGCTCTGCTCCATGCTGCACCCCTATCTCTACCCTGCTCCATGCTGCACCCCCATCTCTGCCCTGCTCCATGCTGCACCCCCATCTCTACTCTGCTCCATGCTGCACCCCCATCTCTGCTCTGCTCCATGCTGCACCCCCATCTCTACTCTGCTCCATGCTGCACCCCTATCTCTGCCCTGCTCCATTCTGCACCCCCATCTCTGCCCTGCTCCATTCTGCACCCCCATCTCTGCTCTGCTCCATGCTGCACCCCTATCTCTGCCCTGCTCCATGCTGCACCCCCATCTCTACTCTGCTCCATGCTGCACCCCCATCTCTGCTCTGCTCCATGCTGCACCCCCATCTCTACTCTGCTCCATGCTGCACCCCCATCTCTGCTCTGCTCCATGCTGCACCCCCATCTCTACTCTGCTCCATGCTGCACCCCTATCTCTGCCCTGCTCCATTCTGCACCCCCATCTCTGCCCTGCTCCATTCTGCACCCCCATCTCTGCTCTGCTCCATGCTGCACCCCTATCTCTGCCCTGCTCCATGCTGCACCCCCATCTCTACTCTGCTCCATGCTGCACCCCTATCTCTGCCCTGCTCCATTCTGCACCCCCATCTCTGCCCTGCTCCATGCTGCACCCCCATCTCTGCCCTGCTCCATTCTGCACCCCCATCTCTGCCCTGCTCCATGCTGCACCCCCATCTCTGCCCTGCTCCATGCTGCACCCCCATCTCTGCCCTGCTCCATGCTGCACCCCCATCTCTGCCCTGCTCCATGCTGCACCCCCATCTCTGCCCTGCTCCATGCTGCACCCCCATCTCTGCTCTGCTCCATGCTGCACCCCCATCTCTGCCCTGCTCCATTCTGCACCCCTATCTCTGCCCTGCTCCATTCTGCACCCCCATCTCTGCTCTGCTCCATGCTGCACCCCCATCTCTGCCCTGCTCCATTCTGCACCCCCATCTCTGCCCTGCTCCATGCTGCACCCCCATCTCTGCCCTGCTCCATGCTGCACCCCCATCTCTGCCCTGCTCCATGCTGCACCCCCATCTCTGCTCTGCTCCATGCTGCACCCCCATCTCTGTCCTGCTCCATGCTGCCTCCCTATCCCTGCCCTGCTCCATGCTGCACCCCCATCTCTGCCCTGCTCCATGCTGCACCCCCATCTCTGCTCTGCTCCATGCTGCACCCCCATCTCTGCCCTGCTCCATGCTGCCTCCCTATCCCTGCCCTGCTCCATGCTGCACCCCATCTCTCCAGTGCCTCATATTCCACCCCTATCTCTGCCCTGCTCCATTCTGCACCCCCATCTCTGCCCTGCTCCATTCTGCACCCCCATCTCTGCCCTGCTCCATTCTGCACCCCCATCTCTGCTCTGCTCCATGCTGCACCCCATCTCTGCCCTGCTCCATGCTGCCCCCATCTCTGCCCTGCTCCATGCTGCACCCCCATCTCTACTCTGCTCCATGCTGCACCCCCATCTCTGCCCTGCTCCATGCTGCACCCCCATCTCTGCCCTGCTCCATGCTGCACCTCTATCTCTGCCCTGCTCCATGCTGCACCCCCATCTCTGCCCTGCTCCATGCTGCACCCCCATCTCTGCCCTGCTCCATGCTGCACCCCCATCTCTGCCCTGCTCCATGCTGCACCTCTATCTCTGCCCTGCTCCATGCTGCACCCCCATCTCTGCCCTGCTCCATGCTGCACCCCCATCTCTGCCCTGCTCCATGCTGCACCCCCATCTCTGCTCTGCTCCATGCTGCACCCCCATCTCTGCCCTGCTCCATGCTGCCTCCCTATCCCTGCCCTGCTCCATGCTGCACCCCATCTCTGCCCTGCTCCATGCTGCACCCCCATCTCTGCCATGCTCCATGCTGCACCCCCATCTCTGCCCTGCTCCATGCTGCACCCCCATCTCTGCCATGCTCCATGCTGCACCCCCATCTCTGCCCTGCTCCATGCTGCACCCCCATCTCTGCCATGCTCCATGCTGCACCCCATCTCTGCCCTGCTCCATGCTGCACCCCCATCTCTGCCCTGCTCCATGCTGCACCCCATCTCTGCCCTGCTCCATGCTGCACCCCCATCTCTGCCCTGCTCCATGCTGCACCCCCATCTCTGCCCTGCTCCATGCTGCACCCCCATCTCTGCCCTGCTCCATGCTGCCTCCCTATCCCTGCCCTGCTCCATGCTGCACCCCATCTCTGCCCTGCTCCATGCTGCACCCCCATCTCTGCCATGCTCCATGCTGCACCCCCATCTCTGCCCTGCTCCATGCTGCACCCCCATCTCTGCCATGCTCCATGCTGCACCCCCATCTCTGCCCTGCTCCATGCTGCCTCCCTATCCCTGCCCTGCTCCATGCTGCACCCCCATCTCTGCCCTGCTCCATGCTGCACCCCCATCTCTGCCCTGCTCCATGCTGCACCCCCATCTCTGCCATGCTCCATGCTGCACCCCATCTCTGCCCTGCTCCATGCTGCACCCCATCTCTGCCCTGCTCCATGCTGCACCCCATCTCTGCCCTGCTCCATGCTGCACCCCCATCTCTGCCCTGCTCCATGCTGCACCCCCATCTCTGCCCTGCTCCATGCTGCACCCCCATCTCTGCCCAGCTCCATGCTGCACCTCCATCTCTGCCCTGCTCCATGCTGCACCCCCATCTCTGCCCTGCTCCAAGCTGCACCCCCATCTCTGCCATGCTCCATGCTGCACCCCATCTCTGCCCTGCTCCATGCTGCACCCCCATCTCTGCCATGCTCCATGCTGCACCCCCATCTCTGCCCTGCTCCATGCTGCACCCCCATCTCTGCCATGCTCCATGCTGCACCCCCATCTCTGCCCTGCTCCATGCTGCACCCCCATCTCTGCCATGCTCCATGCTGCACCCCCATCTCTGCCATGCTCCATGCTGCACCCCCATCTCTGCCATGCTCCATGCTGCACCCCCATCTCTGCCATGCTCCATGCTGCACCCCCATCTCTGCCATGCTCCATGCTGCACCCCCATCTCTGCCCTGCTCCATGCTGCACCCCCATCTCTGCCCTGCTCCATTCTGCACCCCATCTCTACTCTGCTCCATGCTGCACCCCCATCTCTGCCCTGCTCCATGCTGCACCCCCATCTCTGCCCTGCTCCATGCTGCACCTCTATCTCTGTCCTGTTCCATGCTGCACCCCCATCTCTGCCCTGCTCCATGCTGCACCCCCATCTCTGCCCTGCTCCATGCTGCACCCCCATCTCCACCATGCTCCATGCTGCACCCCATCTCCACCCTGATCCATGCTGCACCCCCATCTCTGCCATGCTCCATGCTGCACCCCCATCTCTGCCCTGCTCCATGCTGCACCCCCATCTCTGCCATGCTCCATGCTGCACCCCCATCTCTGCCCTGCTCCATGCTGCACCCCCATCTCTGCCCTGCTCCATGCTGCACCCCCATCTCTGCCCTGCTCCATGCTGCACCTCTATCTCTGTCCTGTTCCATGCTGCACCCCCATCTCTGCCCTGCTCCATGCTGCACCCCCATCTCTGCCCTGCTCCATGCTGCACCCCCATCTCCACCATGCTCCATGCTGCACCCCATCTCCACCCTGATCCATGCTGCACCCCCATCTCCACCCTGCTCCATGCTGCACCCCCATCTCTGCCCTGCTCCATGCTGCACCCCCATCTCTGCCCTGCTCCATGCTGCACCCCCATCTCTGCCCTGCTCCATGCTGCACCCCCATCTCCACCATGCTCCATGCTGCACCCCATCTCCACCCTGATCCATGCTGCACCCCCATCTCTGCCCTGCTCCATGCTCTACCCCCATCTCTGCCCTGCTCCATGCTCTACCCCCATCTCTACCCTGCTTCATGCTGCACCCCATCTCCACCCTGCTCCATGCTGCACCCCCATCTCTGCCCTGCTCCATGCTCTACCCCCATCTCTACCCTGCTCCATGCTGCACCCCATCTCCACCCTGCTCCATACTGCACCCCCATCTCCACCCTGCTCCATACTGCACCCCCATCAAGTAGTTTGTGTCATTCTATGGATATGGTTTAAGGCGGGGGTGTGGGAGGATATCATTCATATAGCATTATACTGCATTTGCAGTATAATGCATTGGAATGGGGGCAGCAGGTAACGCTTAACTGTTAATGGCGCTGATGCCTCCTGCGCTGTTCTGAGCGTTTCAGTGGTATCCTCACTTCCGCACATCAGATGGGGTAGAACCAGTTGAGGACAGGGCAGGAGGCATCAGTGCCATTAACATTATCAGTACTGCCGCTGTCCACATCCAGTACACGCTGTGTAGATACAGTTTATTACTGTATTAACGCTTCCACTTGCCCCTCTTGCACCTGCTGCTCATTTGCTTTATAAGACACACCCGTATTTTTAGTTAAGTTATATAGTTTCGCCTCCACAACTCAGTATAAGGATTTCTGTTACATTGTAAAAGTGCATTCTTATTAGTATCAAAACATTTACATGGCATGTACTAATTTTTTTATACAAAAAGGTGGGGCAGCCTCTCTGACTAATGGGAGATGTATACTATTTTTTTTTATGCCTTTCATGATACTGAGCTGCTGAGAGGTGTAAGGTTCACAATTTAAATGTACAGCCTTTTGGTACACTGTATAAAAAGTCTGGACATGGGTATAGATCTCCCCTAAAATGTACACACTGTATGTATGTCTATTTGCCATGGTCTCTGCTACTGCCATACCAATCCAGTTCTCAGTGATCTTACTGAAAAGATGTGTCAGGCAGCTAGATGAGCTCTGGGACATAAATGAGGGGAGGGGGAGGTGAAATTGCGCCTGACTCAGTGGTTTTATAGATAGACATCTGGTTCAGATTAGGGATTTTCCAGAGATTTTCAGAGACCCCTTCCATGCTGTGTAACATCCTCCTGGCCGCAATGGGGTGCACACAGTGTGATATTGTGCAGCAGTCTGGGGTCAGCACGGGACAAGCCCCTCAGATGAGCAGGTAGTGATGACATCAGCTCAGGAACTGACTCCCAGAGGTGTAAACGGAGATGAGCGCACCACGGGCCTAATAGAAAATACCGCCATGCCTGACTCACCATTTCCTTGTGGTTGGGGTAATAGGTCTGTTCTATGAGAGGGAATTCCTCTGCGCCGAGCTTCTTCTGCAGGCGCACCAGCTGAGAGAACTGAAAGAAGAGCAGGAACATCATCAGATCAAAGGTCTGGGGGGAATTAATCATTAAAGCAGACCTCCAACCATGCAGTGCAAATAGAAACCTGTCACTGCAGTACAGGTTTTTAATTTAGCACTAAAAAAAATACCTGTCTACTGCAACTCCACAGATATACTCATTCTTTCATGCAAACTTAAAGTCTTGGGGCATCCTGATTTGGGCTACCACTCTGCTTAAAGATCCCAAACCCCACAGGGTGATATGGGTAAAGAGACGCCCTTGAATACATGATTGGGTCACACGTTAGTATGGAAATTGAGGGGCCTTTGGATGTATGGAGGGTCAAACATGTTGTAAAGGGAATAAGGAGGCCCTTGGAGGCATGTATGTATGGGGAGTGTGTATGGATGAGTCTCTGATTGCATAAGTATAGAGGATCCCTGAGTGGCATGAATGGTCCATAGAGTAGTATGGATATAGAGAGACCCTTGGATATTATAGTCTACTGGGTTGTATGATCATGGAAGTACTTTTAGGTAAAAGAATGGCTTGTACAATATATAATAGATGTTGTCTTTAGAGAGGACCTATAGACTTCCCACGGAAGCAAATAACCCATCCTGCTTGCCCACATTGAGCTATCCTCACTTCTTCAGGCAGAGTCTAATGAAACTAGAGGCGGGGGGACATAATGTGAGGCAGGCGATTTTCCCAAATGTGGTGCTTGCTGCTGCAGGGTGTGCAGCAGCTTCTGGTCCTCCATTAGACAGAGACCCAGGTTTGGTAGAGATGACTATATCTCACTTTTAGAGCAGGGTCTGGCATGAGTGATGGGTTTGGGTGCCCTTGGAAAAGCCTATCCTACAGAGACACCTATCAGGTTGTAGGTCTGCTTTAATAAAGGGTATCGGTACCTACCACCCAGGGCTTGTCACAGAAGTTGTAGACTGAATGAATGGAGTTGACGCTGGGTACGCCGGCATACTGAAGTCCGATTACCAGGCTGCGGAAATCTCCATTGCGGGCCATGCTGAAGGCATGCTGACGAACCAAGACAAAATCCGGCTTAAGGGACCTAGGAAAAAAACAAAGTTAGTCTTTTTATTTAAAGTGGAACAAAACCCAGCATCTAAAAGATTCCAGCGGCATTCCAAAGCGGGATGCCCCGCTGTGTGAAACCCCCCAGGGTGCCGATAAACACTCACCTTTCCTCGGTCCAACAGGGCATGTGCTCCTGACCAATCAGAGCTGCTTGCTCAAATGATGTGATTTGCCAGGTGGGCTTTCACATTAGACCTGAATGGTTGCAACTGGTCACATGATTGGCATGTGATCAGCAGCCATACAAGGGAATAAGGACGTGGTAAGCATTGGCTGATTTTACTTTAGATCCTATTTAATACTAGAAGAAGAAGATGAGAGCACAAGAGTGAAGGAGTTGAGAAGACTTAAAATTATGGCCAACACCTAGGTACATACTTTCTGTAGTATGTGGCTCTGTTGGCTAATGGATCACAGGATAGAATCCAGCTGCCAACATATGACACCTGGGCAGATGCTGGAGCCCACTGTGCCTCGGAGGCAACGGAATTACAACTTTTTAGTGCTTTGCGCGCATTTATATGGGGGGAGGATGAAGACCAAGTCAGGGGTGGACACCGAGGGGGGGGGGGGGTTGTCCTGGCCTTGGATGGGATGTGACAAAGGATTGCATAGATGAGGCCCATGGACAGTATAGGTGGGCCTTAGTAAACGGGGGCAATTGGATGGTATGAGAGGAAGGCAGGATTGTATAGGCCCAGGGACAGTATTGGTGGACCCTAAAAAAGACGGTTATTGAATAGTATTGACAGAAAGACAGAACAGCCTTTTTAAATGTTTTGTAAAAAAATGAAATAGAATTTGTGTCATGCACACATTGGGTACAATAGTTAGATAAACTCCCTACATACAGTACATAATAGTTTGCTGGGTGCAGTCTGCCAAACAGTGTCTCTCATATATACAACTAAAAGGGGCATAAGAGACGCACACCATAGACAAGAATATATACAAAACGTGAATTGTATAAATAAGATCAGGACAATCCGATACCATAAGAAAGAGGTCAACAATATGACATATTTTAACACTTTCCAAGGGATAGTATCTTATGCAGACAGCAGTGCGTAGAAGTATTTCACTTAAAGTGGACCAAAACCCTGGATTTTTTTTTGGTTTTGGTCCTTTCCCCAGGGGCACCCGCTGCATGAAACCCCCCAGGACGCCAAAATCAGCTCAGCTCTTCCCAGGCCCATGGCGCGTCTAAGAGCAGAGGCTCTGAGCGCCCTGATGGGCGCATCCTCCTCTTCCCTCTAACAGGGAGCATGCGCTGGCCATCCACAAATGCCTGGCGCAGGCAAGCACCCTGCTAGAGGGATAGCGGGATGCGGCCATCAGGGCTGGGGGCTGGGGCAGGAGTACATGCATGTCGCCGGGGATGCAGGTGAAGTGGCAGCGCACATTCCCCATTATAAACAATCAGAGCCATTCGACAAAAGACTCTCATTGGACGAGAGCCTGTGCATGTGCCGCTGGAGCACCAAAAGAGGACTTCTTTACGGGCACCCTGGGGGCTTCACACAGTAGGGCTTTTCTGATTCAGGGCAAAAGCCAGCAGCCATCCCTGGAATCTTTTAGATTCTAGGCCGGCCGTTGGCGGATTTTGTTCTACTAATATGTGTGAGCCGCTGGCAGACTCACAGAGAGACGGGATATCACTGCAGAGGAAAGCTCCTCTGATGTTGCATGTGTACAGCACAGGATCCCAGAATTAGGTGAGTTTGTGGTTCAGGCTGTATAGGGGGGTGGTCCTTGGGGTTTTGGACTCTAGGGCTATGTGAAACCTCACAGATCAGACCCCAGTCTCTCCTGTTCCTAGCATATCAGAATGGCTGGACGCCAGAGTGCAGCTCAGCCATGAGATCCTGGGGATGCAGTCATGGCCCATGCATGTGCATTGGATTGCCGCTGATGTGAGTATAGTGCTGATCCCACACAGTGGGGCATCCCAAATCATGATGTCACAAGGCCAAATCTGGAATCATGGGATCTTTTGCTCAGCTTTAAAGCGGGCCTCCACTTAAAAATGACTGAAGATACACTAGCTCCCATTTAGGTATAATGCTCTGCACTGCCTCTCAGGGCCATTTCTAGCTCTAGTTGAGCTGTGCAGTCACTCAAGGTGCCAGGTCACTGCATTGTGTTGCCCACTACCACTATAAATCCCCCGTCCACCATGATGTGTCCTGAGGGAGCCCTGCTGTGGCTGTATAGGGAGGCATGGCACTGGCATAAGCAGAGTGTGAGCCTATGTCTTTTGTCTTAGCCCCAGAGGACAGGGAGAAGACTGCAGTGACCTGGGGATGAGTATGACTACACACCTCTCAGCTGCACTCATGAAGCCATCTATTATGTCTGGCGTCTTGCCATCTGGGCACTGACAGCACCGGGGGCAGTTACTTATTGATCTTGGGGGAATGTGTAGGTCTGATGGAGCTGTGTGATCATTACAATGTTGTTTTGCAGTATTTGGAGCGGTCATGCTGGGTGTTGCAGTTCTACAACAGAAGAGTACAGGTGATCCATTCATGGTGTATTGTGTATTGATCAGGAGTACTGGACTTTAAAAGTGGGCTATGATATTGACGCTCTGTGGGGCCCAGAGATTTAAAATAGATGCCCTGTGGTCATACTTGTTTGTTATGGATATTTTGATAATCTAGATTGTCAGTTTATCTAAAAAGGCTCAGACATTTAGCAAATGTCAAATTTTTTTTTATAAGCCTTAAATTAGTAAATGAGCAATAAAATGATGTAGTATCTGATAATGTCCACAGGGCGGCGCATTGAGCTAGTTACAAACACTCTTTTGGCATTTATCAGGACAGTTCTAAATTTGCTGTATATTCATTTCCATAATTTAGGTCATGTTTAGAGCCCCCTCTAGTGGTCATTTTATGCAATAACCCTGACAATAGCATTATAGTGCTCATTTACCAAGGCTATCCAGGCCGGTACTGGTCAGCACAGTCTGGCATAGCATGCACAGCAGACAAAGTAGTAGTCACTAAGAGGCCAGTTTATCACTAGCACCTCGTAGCGTCACATGAGCGTCTGTGGAGAGACGTTATTAGCGCCTCAGCCGCAACGCCGGGCACAGGCAGACGACGCTGTTAGTGTTCGGCGCTGTAGGCTATCCGTGACGCTGTATCGTGTTTGTTTGTTTTTTCCACTAGAGCTAGCCACAGGTAGCGCCAGTGGGGAGGGCCAGAAATCATTTGTATTTAACATGTAAATGAACAGAGCCAGCTTGGGAGCTATAAAACCACGATACTCAGGCATACAGCGCCATGTGCAATACAAAAAAAGGCTTTAACTGGGGATGGCTGCACAGTGACCAGATGAAAACACATGGAATGACATTGGGGACATACAAATGGCATGACACATGATTGCCAGGCATGAAAACACAAGTTAGGCGCAGGTAACCAAATAAAAAACACAAAAAACATTCACAAAAAAATAAACAATAACCAGAAGTCAACAAAATCAGGACTGGACTGGCTAATTGAAGTCAATGGGAGAACAACATTGATCATCTGATGTGATGTGACGCTGGCGCTAACAAAGCACCTGGTGATTTTGATACATGGAACTGCTAACTATGTGGTGCTAGGAAAGGTGCTAATCATTATTCTGCATCATAAATATGATTTGCTGGTGACGCTCATGAAAAGCTCCTGCCGCTACATGTCGCTACTGCTTCTGTGTGCTCACACACTGAAGGAATTCCATATTTACTACAGTGCGGTCACTCCCATAGGACACAATAGGAAGGTTATTTATTCTATTAAATCTGCCATTTCTTAGGATTTCTTAGGATTATCTTTGATCTAAAAACATAATTTTCTCAGGTCCTACGATGCATGCGTGGGCTCTCATACTATTAACTCGCTCAGCTGCACTCGTCAATTTCAGCTAAAAATCAGCTAAGGGCCGAATCAAAAGAAAGCAGCCAAACGAAACCGAGCGCGTCCACGGCCGCATCCCAGTTAGCCTCTAGTGTGGTACATGCCTGCGCTGGCCATTCATAAATGCTTGGCAGGGGCGCGCGGACAGCTAAAGGTGTAGCTTACGTCGGCCGCGGAATAGGGGTGCCCTGGGGGCAAGGAATCAGGTGGCCCTTGAATTTTTTTAGACTCCAGGACTGCTTTTGGTCCACTTTAAACAAGCATAGTGTGGCACAGTGCAACACAGCTATGCTGAATCCATTTATGTCAATGACATAACCGACTGAAATGGCTGCAGAGCATTGTTGGGATTTTGTAATCTTTTAATCATTTTATGTTTCAATATATTTTTATTAAACCAGACCTTCACCCTAAATAAGAGCCTATATTGCATGTTTCCCCCACCCCATACATACAGAAGGCCAACATTAAAAATCTTCTTACTTGCACCTAGTATGTTTTCTGAGCCTTTAAAAATCCAAGATGGCGGCCCATGGCTGCCTGCAGATAGGAAGTGTCTTTTGACAGTTCCGCTCTGCATTCTGGGATTGCTGTCCTTTTCCTGACCCCAGCTTTGCCCTGTCTGTGCAAAGTACAGTTATAACCCGCCCCTGCAGTTTCTTCCCCCCTCCTCAACTCAGCATGTGATGGTTCTGAGGCAAGATGGCGGTGCTCGTATCCTGTACAATTCCTGAACAGAGTTGCAGCCCAATGGGGGAAAGAATAATAGATAAGTGACTAAAACCTTAACATATATTAAATTTAATATTATATAATTTTTATATAATTTAATATTTTATAAATTTACACACCTCAGCAGCTAACACGATAAAAACAAATGAGTATTCATGGCGCACTCACCGCAAGAGAGGTGGGAATATTAAATCAGAGGAAATGACCAAGGACGAGCCAATACAGAGAGCAAGCATGGGCGGAGAGGAACCGGGGAACATTTAGGCCCTTATTCATCAAGCGATAGCGCCAGGTAGTGTCTGACAAGCGCCAGGTAGCGGCAGCTAACGGCGACTACCGACTCAAGTACGCCCGGCGGCGGTCACAATGACGCATTTATCAAGCAAAATGAGGCTAGCGCCGGCGATAGCGAAGGCTAGCGCGGCATTCATCATGAAGCCGCCTGGACTGAACAGCGCCGATGCAAATTCCCTCACAGCGCCAGGTATGAGCTGTCGCTCCCTGGCGATGTCCAATGCATTTCAATGGAGCAATCTATAAATAATCATAATTAATTTGTATTATTTTTTTCTTTTTTTTTTTTAAATGTCAAAAAATCGGAGAACACTTCTGCAATGTTAGGATTTATTTTTAAGTCAAAAAAAAAAAATTTGTGCAGAATTGATCTAACAGGTCTGAGATTAATGTATTCATATTACAAAATGATTCTAAAAACATGTATAATGTTACATTCAAAAAATATGGTTGTTTAGGGGTTAAAAACTAGTAAATACACATCGCCGCCAGCGCTCTGGGGTTTAAACAAGGAATGGACAGCGACAGCACATTCGGAGCGTGATTTGTTGATGAATATGAAGCTAGCCGTTCGCTCTGGCCATTCGTTGTCAGGCGCTCACATACAACGCTGGACCTGTGAAACAGCGACCCCCCAGCCCGTATTCAACATTACCGCACACCGACTGAGTCGCTGTCATCAAGCTAATGCCGGCCAAGCACAGCGAATACTGGCTGGCGCTGAAAAAATCACGTTACAGTCGCTCATCTGTCGCTACCTGGCGCTATTGATGAATCGGCCTCCCCGTTAGAGACTGGTAACTACATTAAAATGAACCAAAACCCACGGCGACCAGCGTGGGAATCTATAAGATTCTCGGGCCGATCGCCACTTTGGTCCACTTTAAGTGACAATAGACAATAATCGGTAGTCAGCTTAAATATATATTTTTAATTTTGTAATTCCATTAGATACATATTTGGGAAATCATAAGAAATTGATGATAATAGTAAATGCAATTGATAGGATAGGTGAAAAATGTGATCGATTGCGTGCGGTGAATGTTTATGTTGCTTTTAGTGTTATTGAACTGTTCATAACACATTGAATCAAACAGGATGTAATACCATGAGAGGTTGAAAAATGTCCGATCGATTGAAAAGAACAATTGGAATGATAGATGACACAAAAATGCTGCTAGCAGTAGGCTTTGATTTTTATGTACCCTATTTCTTCTGCATTAAAGCGGACCAACAGTGAAAAATGACTTAAACCAGACCAACACAACAAACAGTGCTCATGTGCATCCCTCCCCAGGGCACATACCAATTCATTCACCTCTTTCATACTTCTGCTGTAGTAAATTTTAGGTACAAAATGGTGGCTCGTGCATATACAGGCAACCTGCAAACAGGAAGTGCTGCTGGGCTTCCTGTTACTCTGCATTGTCAGTTGAATCCAGGAAGCTCCTGAGAGAGGAAGCTCCAAAATGGTACCTTTCTATTCCAACTGTGCCAGGCTATTGGTCCGGTTTAACAATCTTTTACTTTAGTTATTGACCACCAGTCCTGCAAGGACTTACCTAACAACTTTCACGCCATTCCTCATCACCTCCATATCTACGGAGAAGCTCCCATTGGAGTGCGCCACCAGATTTAGATCAGAAAACTCTGCCTGATATAAAGAAAAAACAAACATGCATGTAAATGATGTAATTTAAAGGGAAAGTCCACTTTCGATGGCATTATTGAAAATGTTTATTTTTTGTGTGGTAAACAGGAGGTCCTCAAGGTGCTGCACTGATTTAAAACCTTTTTTTTCTTAAGTAAGCAAATGTGTGTTTTATGGAAGCAGGTTTTGCTATTGGCAACCGTACACCAAGTCTGCGCACCAAGATCTACAAGAAGATAGATGTGAGCCCTGTACACTCAGAACACTGCTGCTATGGCCGCTGCTGAGGTGAGGAAGCTCACTCACACACATGCCCAGTAGCAGTGTTCTGTGTGTATAGGACTTACTTCCTTCTTCTAGATCTTGGTGTACAGCTGCTACCCTGTTTCCCCGAAAATAGGACCTACCCTGAAAAAAAGCCTTAGTAAGATTTTTCAGCATTTTGTGCAAATGAGTGAAATAAAAGCCTTACCCCGAAAATAAGCCTAATTACAATTTATAATCCAACTGCCGGGTTTCATCAGAGGGAAGGGAACAGCTGTAAAGGCGACAGAGGACACATCACAGCTGTAAAAGAGGGTGAGGACATGTCATGGCTGTATTGGAGGGTGAGAACACATCATGGCTGTAAAGGAGGGTGAGGACATGTCATGGCTGTATTGGAGGGTGAGAACATATCACAGATGTAAAGGAGGGTGAGGACACGTCATGGCTGTATTGGAGGGTGAGAACATATCACAGATGTAAAGGAGGGTGAGGACACATCACAGCTGTAAAAGAGGGTGAGGACATGTCATGGCTGTATTGGAGGGTGAGAACATATCACAGATGTAAAGGAGGGTGAGGACATGTCATGGCTGTATTGGAGGGTGAGAACATATCACAGATGTAAAGGAGGGTGAGGACACGTCATGGCTGTATTGGAGGGTGAGGACACATCACAGCTGTAAAAGAGGGTGAGGACATGTCATGGCTGTATTGGAGGGTGAGAACATATCACAGATGTAAAGGAGGGTGAGGACATGTCATGGTTGTATTGGAGGGTGAGGACACATCACAGCTGTAAAAGAGGGTGAGGACACGTCATGGCTGTATTGGAGGGTGAGAACATATCACAGATGTAAAGGAGGGTGAGGACACGTCATGGCTGTAAAAGAGGGTGAGGACACGTCATGGCTGTATTGGAGGGTGAGAACACATCACAGATGTAAAGGAGGGTGAGGACACATCACAGCTGTAAAAGAGGGTGAGGACACGTCATGGCTGTATTGGAGGGTGAGAACATATCACAGATGTAAAGGAGTGTGAGTACACATTAAGTCACACAGGTAATCATGTGTGTCGGGATTGAAAGGTCTGACCTTGCTGGCTCTACCCCAGCCTGCCACCATGCCGGGCACATGGCCGCATCCCCCTGCTGCCAGCCAGCTCTGTGCTTGTACTGTACCAGAGCTGCTTTAATGCCACCATCATCTTGCCAGCTGTCAGCCGGCTATAAGACATCCCCTGAAAATAAGCCCTAGCACCTATTTTTGGAGCAAAAATATTAAAAGACCTGTCTTATTTTCAGGGAAACACAGTAATAGCAACACATTTCAAACAGTAAAAACTGCTTCCATGAAACACATTTTCTAACAGGAAAAAATAAAAATACTAGATCAGCTTAGCACCATGCGGACATCATTTCGGCAAACAGAAAAATATACACTTTCAAAAATTCCAAAATTCAATCGAACTTGGACTTTCCCTTTAAGAGCAACACATGTGATAATTTGATTGTACAATCAGGGCTGACCAAACATTTACAACCCTGACCCTGTTGTGACTCCTTATATGGGCAGTGACATCACGGTGATGGGTGGGGCTGGCTGACGGGGAACACCTCTGGCATTTATTTGTAAAGGTAAGGGTTTAAAGCAGACTTACACTGATGATCAGACTCCTCACCCTCCACCCACACATGTATCCATTTGTGAAGGAAAACCTTTATTTTTTCTGCTTGCATTTCTTTTGGATCATTTTTCTCTATTAAATATTATTGCATGTTTATTATGCGATTCGAAAATATTTTAGTGAACCTAAAACTTCCACTATAGCAGCATGGCAATTTATTTCATTTGTGTTGAAATAAACACACATCATAGAGGTCAAACAGAGAGGACGCTTTCAGCACTGGAGTTATAGAGATAGAGCATAGAGATCAAGCCTGCAGGTGGGCATTACACATTCTATATAAAGCAGACCTAAACCTGTCTGGCATTTATTTGCCAGGAAGGGTATAGGTCTGCAAGATCACCCAACCAACCTACTCCTGCTGCCAGTGAGACCTGAGTCTAATAAGGTCTCACCCATACCTAATGGATCTCTGTATGACTGGATCAAGAAACAGTTTAACACGGCAGTGCCTTGTGCTCTATGGCTGCCACTGGTGTAATTGTGGGCCTGAAATTGTGCTCTCCACCAGACTGACTTACTTGTTCCACCTTGATGTCAAACTCTCCGCTGATTTTCTTCCCCTTGAAAACCTTCACCCTGTGAAAGAAACAAAATAACGATTATGTATTCCATGCCTTGTTTGAATAGCACCACCATCTTAAATAAAGAGCCATATGCAAGTCAGTCAGTGCTTAAAAAGTCCTCAATAATTGTATGGCTACCAATCAGAATTTACCCTTCTCACTCAACATAAAAAACAATACCGTAAGATCACAGCAGAAAAAGTTTATAAAAAGTTTTTGTTTGTTATACTGAAAACATTGCACTTGTTTATTTTCTCTTCCCTACATGTTTCACTAGTTAGGGCTTCTTCAGGGACAGGAAAAGAGTTTTCCAAAACTTCTTGTTTTTCACCATAGGTTTAATGGCTGACGTTTTGTACCATTAATGAATCATTATCTGTAGCAGAAATATTCTATCAGGTTTCCACAGCAGCTGAACTTTTTTTGAACTTGTGGGCCTTAATGTTATTCCCACCCTTTTGGAAGGTGCAGTGTATGGGTGCATCTTCCAGAGCCAGTGGCTTTCCCCTTCACCTCTGCCCTTCCACGTCACGTCCGTGTTGGAACATGCCCACTCCATTCACTACAATGGAGGAGTCATGCCAGGGCTTGTTCATGCAGCTCGCTGATAATTAGAGGCCAGGTGCAGGAAAATAAAATACTACAAATAATCTTTAACACATCAGGGCAGGACAGAACAGCTGTGAAGGCACAACACAGGACTATAGATGCCTGAAAAGACCCTTTAAACGCAAAGTTAGACCAAGGTCAAGGGACAGACAACACAGATTTGGAAGTCATTAGATAAGCCAAGGTCAAATTCAGAGAAACCAAAGCCAAGGTCGAAAAAGCATAAACCATTTCAAAATCCAGTACACAGGGCCAGATTATCACTGGTGCAATGGGGAACCTGCTCTGTGCCCCCTTCAGCTTATGGGGCCAAATTGTTTACATAATTAGTGGTTACATTTGTAGCTTTTCCAAGGGCCACCATCTCCCTGCAGACAGTGAATCTACTTACTAGTAGCTGGCTTGGTGCTGGTGGCTGCCAAGAAGGGCCACTCACACATTCTATGTCAGTGCTGTGGCAAGCAGCATGTGATTATTTAACAGGAAAGAGCAGGAGAGAGCGACAGGAGAAAGACATAAATAATCAGGAGAGAGAGACATGAGAGACAAAAAAGAAACCAGAGAGAGATGTAAAATAATAACATGGAAAGAGACCCAAGAAACACAGCAACAGAGAGACAGTGGAGAGAGGTAAGTAAGACATAGAGATAAAGAGAAAGAGAGACAAGGGAGAGAGGTGAGAGAGACATACATAAGAGACAGAGAGAGAAAGAAAGAGTGCGAGATGAGAGAGACAGATATACAGATAGGTGAGACACACATAGGCAGCAGATAGAGAGAGAGAGAAGTGGAGAGAGGTAAAACACACATGAGAGACAGACAGACAGAGAGAGAGAGAGAGAGAGACAGGAGAGAGAGGTGAGAGAGACATACATGGGAGGCAAAGAGAGAAAGATAGACGGGTGGAAAAGATAGGACAGAGAGAGAGACACACACAGGAGAAAGAAAGAGAGAGATAAAAGAGAGAGTGAGGTGAGAGAGACAGAGATAAAAGACAGAAAGTGAGAGACAGGGGAGAGAGGTGAGAGAGCCAAACATAAGAGACAGAAAGCGAGATACAAGGAGAGAAAGAGAGACGGGGAGAGAGACAGACATAAGAGACAGAAAAAAAGGGAGAGAGAGAGATGAGAGCGAGGTGAGAGAGACAGACATAAGAGACAGAAAGAAAGAGAGACAGGGGGGAGAGGTGAGAGAGACAGACATAAGAGACAGAAAGAAAGGGAGAGAGAGAGAGAGAGAGACGAGAGAGGTGAGAGAGACAGATATAAGAGGCAGAAAGGGAGAGACAAGAGAGAGAGACATGGAGGATAGGTGAGAGAGACAGACATAAGAGACAGAAAGTGAGAGAAAGAGAGGGAGAGAGAGAGAGAGAAAAAGGGGCGAGAGACATAAGAGTCAGAAAGAAAGAGAGAGAGACAGGGGAGTGAGGTGAGAGAGACAGACATAAGAGACAGAAAGAAAGGGAGAGAGAGAGAGACGAGAGAGAGGTGAGAGAGACAGACATAAGAGGCAGAAAGTGAGAGACAAGAGAGAGAGACATGGAGGATAGGTGAGAGAGACAGACATAAGAGACAGAAAGTGAGAGAAAGAGAGGGAGAGAGAGAGAGAGAGAAAAAGGGGCGAGAGACATAAGAGTCAGAAAGAAAGAGAGAGAGACAGGGGAGTGAGGTGAGAGATGCATAAAGAGGGAGAGAAAGGAGAAAGAGCAAAACAGGGGAAAGAAACAAAATAAAAGGGAGAAACCAGAGTAAAAAATGGATGAAATGTGAAGTTGCATAGATTTATTCCTTCAGATATGCAGGAGTTAATTTTATGAATTCATTTTGTAACTGTTTCAAATAAAATGAAAAAAGAATCTTGGCCTTTCCTCCAGATTACCAGACTGGTGCACCAGGCATAGTAATACCAGGGTCAAAAAGCCGAACAGCCTGCCCCCGGCCCTGGCAACTTACCAGCCACATGGCTTTTGGCCAAGGTTTAGCACTTTCCCTGGGGTGTTGGCTTTAATATTTTATTAATACAGTAATTAAAAAATAGAAAATAGAAATGAACTAATAAAGAGATATATTGAGTAACAGATTAAGGCAACAGGACTTGCTGTTTTCTTTTGCTCCACATGTTTTGTTATTCATCCCACTGGATGTATGTATGAATTCAGCATTGCCTAATGGGAAAGGTGGCTGGATGACTTGTAAAACGTATCAAAGTAAAAAAAAAAACAGCTATTGCAATTATGTAGATTTATTCCTGCAAACCTACTGGAGTTAACTTTTTAATCATTTATTTTTATGGTTTCAATAAAAATGAAAACAAATCATGGCCCCTCCCTCCAAATTACCAGGCTGGTCCTGGCAACTGACTAGACCCTTTAGTCTTTGGCCCAGGTTTGGTGCTCGGCCGGGGGTGTCGGCAGTTTAAAATTAAAACAGTCAGAAAAAATATAAAGTTATTCCACACGTCTTTTACACTGATAAAAAAACCTGCTGATAGTTGCTGACCTGGCCTTTTGGGTAAAAAAATACATAAGGGGATGTGCTGAGAATGTTTTACACCTGCTTGGGGCAGCTGAAAAGAATTCATTCAAAAAAGTAGTCAAAACATTGCTGAATCATATTAATATTTTACAATTGTAAATTTCAGTTGTATTTTTTCACTTTAGACAATTCTTTTACTTTATGAGAGAATACAAGTGAAAAAAATTAGTATAGAAAATGAAGCATATTTTTTTCTATGTTGAATCACAAGAATTGTGAACTGTAGTATTTTTTTCTCATAAAAAAGGCTAATTTCTTGTTAATAATTTGAGCCCATACGGGTGGATTTAGAGCGAGGTGAGAATTCTTGCTAAGGGAAAACTCCATTGACGTTCATTGTCTATGGGGTGTACATTTTCCCCTGGCTCTGAATCAGCCCCAAGGTAGACAATGAAAGTCAATGGCAGTTTTCTCTCCTAAAAAAGAAGAGAGAATTCTCACCTGGCTCTGAATCGACCCACTAGAGGAGTTTGAGCCAGCCTGAAGTCTTCAGCCTCTTGGGCAATAGCGTACTGCACTGAGCAGTGTGCATGTGTGTTTTCTGTGCATGGTATGAATGGACGCTTCGTTTTTGGCCACTAACATTCACAGGATCAAACCCTTTACAATGCCCTAAACACAAAGAGTGGGCAAGACATCAGCTCTCTTTGTGGCAGAGATGCCATATAACAAGCTGACAAAGCCTTCCAGCATCTGTAACAGAGAGGTTATGTAAAGCAGCTGCCCTTTCTGGAGCCACAAAGCTCTACCTTGTAATCAGATCAATGACTCAGAGACAGAGAATTATAGCCCGAGTTGTCTAAAGAGTTCCAGCAGAATTTCATTAGGCGCTCGGGAGGCATTGCCGGGGCGGTAATTGGCAGATGCCGGAATGATAAGCAAGTACATGGCGGACCCTTTCTTCTCGCGTATCCATAATCAATAAAAGATCATAAATACAATGTGTCAGGGAGAGTGAAGAGAGGTCAGCCATACTTCCCAGCAGTCAGTCAGTTTCATTCCAAAACTGACTGCACTGCCATAACATGGCAGACCACCCACCCCATGTTCCTGGTGAGTGCCACTTTGTAAAAAATGTATATTTGCTATGGGCACTACTGCACTCTTGGTGGTGGACAAGCGCCATTGCAGAGTGTGCAGCATGAAGTGCACTGTAACCTATAAGTCCTGATTCCCCGGCATCTGCTCAGCTACACATGACACAGGCTGTCATAATGGATTGGCAGGTTGCTAAGATGTCTTCCCAACCCCTCCCGCTCCTCCACCTGAATACGCTTAGCAGTGGCCCGGTTTAATTTGGAGTGCAGGAGCATGCTACAGCTACAGGGATGCCGGGGATGCGGCCACCGAGGCTGCTGGTAAAGATGGGTTTCCTGGCGACCCCGGGGGTTTCACACACAAGGGCATCCCAATTTAGGCTAGTGGCCGGCCCCTGAGTCTTTTTCCAGCTTGGTTATGGTTTGGTGGGGTACAGAATGTGTAAGAAGAGCTAACAAATATATCCACTGAACTACATACAAATCAAATGTATATTGACATAAAGTAGATGTAAAATGAACATTAGGCAGAAGCAATACACCAATAGCATGAGTGGAATGAGCAGTAATCCTAAAGAGAGGTTCCTTTCCTTTAGCAGAATAGGCTTGAACCACCGCCTGACGGATCCACTTGCTGATAGTGGATTTAGCCGTGGGCAAACCAGAAGTGAGAACAGAAAGAGCATCAGACTTCCTGAAAGTCTCAGTAGCGACCAAATAAAACTTCAGAGCCCTGACCACATCCAGAGAATGCAGAGTCCGCTCCTTGGAATTAGCAGGATTAGGACACAATGAAGGCAAGACAATTTCCTGATTGAGATGAAAGGCAGACACAACCTTTGGAAAGAAATCCGGCTTAAGCCGAAACACCACCTTATCCTGATGCCTCTCAAAATAAGGAGGTTTGATGGAAAGCGCCGCTAGCTCAGAAACTCGCCTTACAGAAGTGATAGCCACCAGAAAGGCTACCTGAAGAGTCAAAATAGACAAGGCAGCCTCACGGTTAGGCTCAAAGGGAGGCCCTTGCAGAGCAGACAACACCAGATTCAAATCCCAGACTGGTAGCAAAGGCCAACGGGGTGGACGCACATGAGAAATACCCTGGAAAAAGGTTTTAACCAACCGGTGATTGGCAAAAGATCTTTGGAAAAAAATTGCCAGAGCTGAAACATGGCCTTTTAGGGTACTAAGTTGAAGGCCCAGATCCAAACCATGTTGTAAGAATTCCAGAATCCTGGGAATAGAAAACACCCGACAGGGAAGAGACTTGGACTCACACCAGGCAATGTAAGCATGCCAGACCCTGTAATAGATAAAGGACGAGGACTTCTTCCTAGCCCGAATCATGGTATCAACAACAGAGGCAGGCAACCCCTTTTCCATCAATATGGCGGTTTCAGCAGCCAAGCCGTTAAAGCCAGAGTTTGTAAATTGGGATGGCGTAGATGCCCCTGAGTGAGAAGATCTGGATCCTTGGGCAAGACGTGCCGGTCTACTGCCAACTGCACGGCGTCTGCGAACCAAACTCTTCTTGGCCAACAAGGGGCCACCAGGATGGCTGGTACCCGCTCCTGGGCTATCTTGCGCATTACCCTGCCCAGGAGAGGAAACGGAGGGAAAACATAGAGAAGCCGAAACTCCATCCAAGGTATTGCCAGGGCATCCATGGCGAAGGCCAGAGGATCCTGAGACAGAGAGACAAATCTGGGAAGTTTGTGATTGTGACGGGATGCAAACAGGTCTACATCCGGCTGACCCCAGATGGTGACAAAGGGAGAGAAACACCCAGTTGTTGAGAGACCACTCCCCCAGACGAGACGTCTCCCTGCTCAGGGAGTCCGCCACCTGGTTCTCCACTCCTGGGATGTAGACCGCTGAGATGCAGGGAACATACTGTTCCGCCCAAGACAAAATCAGGGACACTTCCTTGAAGGCTCGCTTGCTCCGAGTCCTTCCCTGATGATTGAGGTAGGCCACCGCCGTTTGGTTGTCTGAGCGGATCTGAACAGCCCAACCCCGAAGGTGAGTGGATAGGCGAGAAAGAACCAACCTGATCGCCCTCAGTACCAGGACGTTGATGGAAGCATGGGCCTCTTGTGGGCCCCACTGACACTGGAACCTCAGGGACTTCCAGAAGCCTCCCAAGCCGGTCAGACTGGCATCCGTGGTGACCGTTTCCCAGCACGGGGGCAGGAAGGACCTGCCCCCCAGAAGATTCCTTGAGTCCAGCCACCACGAGAGAGACTGTCTCGCCAGGGGAGAAAGAACAAATTCCTGGTCCAGGGACACAGGGTCCCGATCCCAAACTGACAAGAGGTGCAACTGAAGAGGTCTCATGTGAAACTGAGCAAAGGGGACTGCCTCGAAGCTGGACACCATCAGGCCCACCAACTGCATCCCCTGACGGATGGAGGGATGAGGACATGACAGCAGAGCCCGAGCCTGCAGCTGAAGACCCTCCACCTTCTGCTAAGGAAGGAACACCTTGACCCGAGAGGTATCCAGAGTCATGCCCAGAAAGGACCTCACTAAGGACGGAGACAGAGAAGACTTGGGATAGTTGATCACCCAGCCGAAAGACTCTAGAGTGGATGTCACCATTTGAGTGTCCCGCTCGGCCTGAGGAAAAAGACTCGGCCACAATCAGGATGTCGTCCAGGTAAGGAATGATGTGGATGCCCTGGTTCCTTAGTAGAGCCATCACTCCCGCCAGCACCTTGGTGAACACCCGAGGTGCCGAGGTAGTACTGAAGGGTAGAGCCACAAACTGGTAATGCTGATCCTGCAGCTCGAACCTTAGAAATCTCTGATGACCTGGGAAGATAGGCACATGAAGATAAGCATCCTTGATGTCCACAGTGGTCATGAAGTCGCCTGGACGAAGGGTACTGACAGCAGAGCGCAGCGTCTCCATGCAAAAATGCTTGAATCTGACAAAGTTGTTCAGATCCAGAATGGGCCTCAGAGAGCTGTCCTTTTTGGGAACCATGAAAAGATTGGAATAGTACCCCTGACCCCTTTCTTGATGAGGCACCAAACATATGACTCCGGACAGGGGGTTTATAGACATCCGGGATCTGATGAATCTTGGGGGGGGGGCAGGCTGCAAACTCTATCTTGTAACCGGAGGACACCACCTCCTGAATCCACCGGTCTGAGACATGAAGCCTCCAGACGTGAGCAAAGAGCCGAAGCCGTCCCCCCACCCGGATGGGTGAGGGCGCCCCTTCATGCCTGAGGAGGCTTGGGAGAGGGTTTGGGCTTAGGATTCCAGGAGAGACCGGGATGACCACGGGGTCTGCCACGGCCCCAAGAATCTCTGAGACCACTGGAGAGGAGGGAGCCACGGCCCCCTCTGGGAATGTGGAAGGAAGGGAGGGGGGCAGACCCCCGAAAGGGCCAACCTGCCTCCTACGCTGAGGCAGCCTTCCATCCTTGGCTAGAACATCAAGACGCTCCCCAAATATCCGCAGCCCCACGAGGGGAGGCCAGTGAGAGCTTTCTTAGCCGCAGCATCAGCTGCCCACTGGCGCAGCCAGACAGAGCAGCGCATAGCCACCAAGAGCGCAGAGGTCCTACCACACAGCCGCACAGCATCATCCATAGCAGTAAGTATAAAGGCCACAAAATCAGAGCAAAGTAAGAGAGTCCAATATTCCTCCCCCACACTACCAGCTATCCATGAGATGCTTGAGCAGCTTCTTAAGGGCAATAGCAGTAATGGCGGCAGCACATACCGGGCGCAAGCCAGCCCCCACACAGGTAAAAGCATGGCAGGCCAATTGATCCATGCGCCGGTCCTCACCGCCCCTCAGAGTGGTAGTGTCAGGGGAAGGCATGACCGAAGTATTGGACAAGCCTAGCACGGGAGCGTCCACTTCAGGGGGAAATGACCACCTCTTAACAAGATCAGCAGGAAAGGGATACCTTTTATCCAAACCCCTGGGCACAGCAGGCATCTTGTTAGGACGTTCCCATTCTTTAAGCACCAAGGTGGTAAAATGTTCCTGCTCAGGGAACTCCAGATGCTGTTTACCAGGGCGAAAAATCTCCCCCTGCTTTCTCTTAGCTACCTCAGGGACAGCAATGTGCAAAATTTCAAAAATATGTGACAGCAGATTATCAGTGTCCTCAGGGTACCATGATTCCTCCCCATGATGCAGACCCAGGGTCACTATCCCAACCCTCCTGCTGGTTCCCAGAGGAGTCAGAATCCTGGGAGAGCTCCCCCATTTCAAGGGGGTGACAGCCACCAAGATCATCAATCCCCACATACATCTGAGTAAGGGGAGCGGGCCTGGGATCCAGGTGTCTCTTCTTGCCAGAGGCCTTCCTAGGAACAGTCCTGGCAAGCTGCTTTTCAATGTTAGCCACCCGCAGAGCCAAATCAGAATGTGACTCCCTGCCAACATTCCCCTCACTGGGGTCCAATTTCAGGAGCGGGGGAGTAGGTGAAGCCGAGTGAGGCGCAGAGCTGGGAAGCGAAGCAGGCAAACCAGCTTGAAGCGCAAGGACACTTTCAGCGCACAGCACGCACACCGTGACACTGTTACTCACAGGGGATACCCCACACATGGAACACAGCCAGGCTTGCCCCGAAGGGCCCCCAAGCACGCTATCCCCAGAAACCTCCATATGGTGATTAACACAGGTGCAATAGGCCAGCAGTGGGTACAGGCTTAAGACAGAAGCCACCCGGGATGCCCTCCCACGGGATGCCCCCAGAAGTCAATAAAGGGGGAATGAGGGGGAGTGGAGCCGGGAGAAACCACAACCCAATGGTATCCCGCCTGAAAGACATAAGTGAAAACACACATGAGCATCCCGCAGCAAATACACCTCAATTCAATAAAAAAACCCCAAGGGGGACTCACGGACCAAAGACACTGCAGGGTCACACAGGCACAGACCGCTGGATAAGGCGACCCACCGGAGGAAGCAGCGCTGCAGCCAGGAAGGGAAAAATCCAGACGCGCAGCTTGTCCAAAATGGCACCGGCAGAGGTACCTCGAGGGGCGGGTCGCGGGGAGAATGACGCGATACGCGTCATCACCAGGCCCCGCCCCCCCGAAGAGCGCAAAAAACGGCGCTCACGTGACCCAGCAGGCGCCATGACAAAGCAAAATCACCTCAGGTTATAGCGCTCACAGCCGCGGAACGCAGTACAAAGCGGCAGCTAAAAACACCACAAAATACACAAAAAACTTCAAAACACCACAGATATCACCACTCACCGCTACCACCCCCCCTCCACGAAGTCAGAGAGGGGGGGGAGAAGAGAAAGAGAGACAAAATGGCAACTGCGAGCAGCCATGGCCAGGGAGGGGGGGCGCGGGGGGGACCCAAAAAGGAAAATAAGGGGACACAGTCCCCAAACTACTCACCCCCTCAGAAGCTGAGGACAGAAACTCTGCATCCCTATTAGGCTCACCATAAAGCCTATGGCCGGCTACCCTTTGTGCTACAGGGTCTGCGGCTTGGAGCTGCGCTCCAGGAGCACTTGACCCTAGTGCTCTTCTACCTTCACCTGATCGGTCAGCCAAGGCTGGGAGGCAGTGAGAGTCCAGAAACGGATGGAAATAGACATGCAGGGCCGCAGGCTTGGTTGCCCCACTCACCTGCGCAAGAGAGAGCCATCTTCTAACTTCGCAGTATCACTGCAGAGGAAACACTGGGAACTCTATGGTTGATCCCGTTTATATAGGGAGCAGGGAGATGCCACAGCTTTCTGCAGTACCACTGCGCCACCTTGTGGCGGAATAACCCAACTGTTATGAATACCGAAGCGGGCCGTGCCATGCAATAAAGAAAAGTCTCATCATAGTCCTCTCCATGTTTTTGAGAATATTCCTTTCCTACAAGTGTCCATGTTTTAGTGTAATGCATGGATTTTATCTCTTCCTTTGCAGCCTCCATTTACTTACTTCCCCTTTCTGAAAGCTGCTATATGTCTTCCCAAGTTGCAAGTTCATTGGTACTGACAGTGCTTGCCTTGTATGAAGGCTGTACAGGTGGCTTAACTCTGTTTTCTCTCTTTGAGCATCTTGGTTCCGTGGCTGAGCTTGCTTTTGTCTGCTCTTCAGTACTGGTAGGTTCTGCGCTCACTTCAACTGTTTGTTCAGTTTTCTCTTCTGTTCTTACTTCCTCAGTTGTCATTACATTGTCTCCTGGATCTTCAACAAAAGTTATGCTGTTACTAATAGCAACCTTGT